>JAFJYJ010000027.1:4502500-5927067 GCA_019022615.1 Acacia melanoxylon
CCCACTTCCAAAAACGTAGGTCATCTTATAAAATTAATTCCTCCTTGTACAGAGCTTTAAAAATTACATATTATATATCAAAAGAAAGCTTAAGATGTCTACTTCAAATTTGGAAAATTTCATAATTTATAGACATCATTTACTTGATCGAAAATGGTGTACAAGTTGACTGCCTTCCAAAAAATTAAAACTAGCAGTTTTGGCAACTTGTACAATTTATTCTCTTTGATTCTAAAATCATTTCCAACCTTATTCTCACTCAATTTTTCGTGGTAAACTCTTTAGTGTCCTTAAAATCTTCAAAATCCTTATAGTTTCACCACTTTTAAATCAACCCAAAATATTTCATAAATCACGTAAAGCAACATTTTAATGCAACTTTACAAATTCTAAGACTTTATGAACCAAATTGTCTTCTAACTCATTTTTTTAATCCATTTTAGAAGTTTGAGCAGTATATCCCCATAGGCTTTTATGCTTTCAAAAACTAAAGAAACAATGGATAAACCATATTCCAAATTATCCATAATATAAAATAACACAAGACAAGTTAAAACCTTTACTTACTTGTCTTGATCCTTGGACTTAAGCAACTTCTTCTTCTTCCTTTTTGCCTCCTAAAAGTCCAGGCCTTCACTTCTCAAAATACTATAAGAAAGTGTTTCGCTCGCAGTTCTCACTCTCTTATTTCAACTCTCTCTCCTTCTTTGCGTTCTTTCCTCACTTAACCGATAGCAAATAAAATGGAAAGACATACGATTGTATATATTTATCGTAAAAGAAAAGATTGCTTCGTCCGTGAATAAACAATAAATCCATTGTGATTGCTCCCGTGAATGAATAGGAATCACTCGTGATACGCTTGCATTTGTCCGGATGGTGCAAGAAAAATTTGATTAGATTAGCCTTTTGTCCTTGTGCGCGTATGGATATATTTAAAAAATAAAAGTGGATGAGTGAAAATTTGGATGCATACGTGAGATGAAGAAAAATGAGTGTATGAGGGAACACTTGGGACATATTATGGTGATAGTGGAGTGTCGGTAGAAAGTTTATGGATTAAAAAATGAAAATGAGATGTTGCATTTGTGTTGTCGCCTAGCTCATAATTGGTTCACGGAGGAGGATATAATTGAAAGGTAGTATGAAATGAAGAAAATTCAGGATCCATTATTGCTTTTCCTCTCTTGCATATCCGTGAAAAGTAGGGGAAACATGATTAATTGATAGTCAAAGATGTCTCCACAAGTGGACAAACACTAAACTAAAGGCTAAAATAATAATAGTTTAATATAGTGGAGTCACGGATGTTACAAAAGATGGAAACTTTTGAAGTAACACTTAGCTTATTCATTTTACTCTTTTCTGGCTATATATCTTTTGTAGAATCCCATTTTTTGTTAAAAAAGAAAAAATTACAAGGCATATTTGAGATTTAGGGATGTTATCTAAAAGGTTAAAAGTCTCAAAAGTAAATTATTTGGTCAATAAAGAAATAAGTAATTATTAAAAAAATTAAAGACACAGAATAATTAAGGAAAACTTATAGATAATTATTTTGGAAAAATAAAAGAGTATATGGAGTAGTTTATTTCCAAAATGAGTCATATATAATTTTAAAGGAATTTTCTAGAATTAAGGGCTTAAGTTTTGAATTGAAATAAGTTAGTCAAGGATTTTCAAGTTTTTTTAATAAAATCCCAATATTTATAAAGAAGAGTACCTTAGTTATTTAAAAGCTTTTAAAAGTCCAGCTCTTTATAATACTAAATGGGTTATTAGTGGTTTATAATCTGCTAAACGCCCCTAATAGGTGTCCTTAGAGTAATGTGTTACATCTTTATTGCAATCTTGAATTATTTCCAAAAAAAAAAAATTAATAATAAAAATTAATAATTTATATTATGGGAGAATCTCATTTAAATATAATTGAAATACCTAAATCCAAAATTCGGATTGTACTTTAAAGGGAGATACAATTTACATTTTAGACTGGCGCAAAAAATAAGATCCCCTATTTTTCCACCTTCAGCAAGAGAGAAAAGTCTTAGAATTTACACTCATGAGTAATTATTGACGAGTCATTGAACCTTGATCATCTTCATCGGCAAAAACACTATTTCTTTTCTTCTTTGTTGTTTGGTCACTCAAAAGCCCTAATTCACGTTAACTTTTTTCTTTTTCCCCATATGATTCAAGATATAAGGTGGATGCTCAATTATCATTTTAATTAGAGAGTAATTATGGTCTTTTAATAACATTCATAAATCTCTGACCATGCGTCTTGGCTTGTTTAGAGATTTGTTAAAAGTATATATCTAATTTTGGCTTTAGGTATTTCAATTGGATTAATTCGGATTCTCCCTTATATTATTGCCAACAAAACTAATTATTTGTATTTAAAAAACAAAGCAAATCTAATGAAATTATTTGAACGATCAATCATTACATAATAAATCATCCTCTCAGTGAAGAAAAACTATTGACGTTATTCTTGTATTTTTGTACTCCCTCTGCCTCAGTACTGTCGTTCATGTTTTAATTGTTTTCATTTATTATTACTTTTAAGTCAACAATCGAAATTTCACTTTTACTTAAGTAAAAATAAAATAATTTTTTTGAGCCTGATAGAAACCTTATCTCTAATTTAGGTTACCCATTAACATTGGGTATTAGATGGTTTGTTATGAAAATATTTTTTTAAAAAAAAAAATCACGTAGAAACAATTTAAATCACCAAGTGATATTTCATATTATATATCTCTTTGGTATAACATTATTTTTATCCTTTTTTATAATTTATATTAATGTTAATAAAGTTAACCAATCAATTTTTAGCATATTTTATTTAATATATGATTATATATACTAGAATTTATATTTAAAAATGTAACAATTTTTTTTTCTTAAAAAAAAAAAAAGCTGATGTAATTCAATGAAAATCACTAATACAAACCAGACTTATCAATTATGGGAACGAAATGGTGGAAGAAGCAGGAAAGCAATTCATAAAAGAAGTTGCCACTTTTCACACCCTATGGCTCCATGCTGGGACTAATTACAAGAGAATGGTCGACTCATTAGACATTGATTATTACTACATGGATAAAAAGAGACTACATAGTTCAAGGAAGATATGAGCATTATAATCAACTAGAGAAGTTGTTGGAAAATGAATCTCAATAAGTAGGATCAATGTTGAATCTATATTGCCGTTGGGTTCTTGCTTTTGGGCACTTGTGGAAGAATCTCTTATTTCGTGCCAAAAATTGAAGCTGTATTGTACATTTATCTTCCTTTGAACAATGACTTTGGCATTTAGAGGAACAATGACCTTGTCTTTTCCAGAATGACTTTGAAGAATGACTTGGCCCTTTAGAGGGGCCATCACGTGACCAACAACACCTTTTTACGAAATCCTATATTTGTGTGTCTGTGTATAATCCTCCCTCCAGTCTTAATACAAGACAAAGATGACTTTTTTGGAGAGATTAAGTATGCTCATTAAATTACTTTAGAGTCTTTTTTTCCCCCTCAAACTAATTAGTTTGACTAATAAACTAATATATAATATAAGGATACACAACATACAATATGATTAAGTAGCTTATTTAACTTCTTTAATCTTTCTAAAAAAGGTCAATTATGTTTAGGATCGGAGGGAGTATTGTATATATATATGCATCTTTTGAAAAAGAAAAGTTTCTTTTCTGTTTACATGGATATTAGATCTAAACCCAATGGAATCTCATGCACTAACGAAAGCGGAACAATGCATTAATGGCTAAAACGTCTGACATCAAACCACTTATAAAAGATAGCACCACTTGGACGCAGAGTTCCATGCTAGAAAAGATCTTAAAGACAACGTAATTTAAACGGAAAAATAAAAGATCTTAAAGAAAGACTAGTTAGTTTCTTAGGAAGTTTTTTGTTTTTTTTTTAAAAAAACAGACTTCAAAATCTGTTACTTCTTAATTTAATCTAAAATTTCATGTTTTTGGGGTTAAGGTGAGCACTTTAAAGTCTTTTTCCAAGTGCATTGAATACCCTAAAGTCTTTTTTGGTTCATTTAACACCCTGAAATATTTTTTTAGGTACATCGTAACAGTGACCAACAAAGAGGGTGGAGGAAGGAGATATCATACAATATGTAAAAGACATTAAAAGAAAAAGGAAAAGGATATCCCTACAAAGCTTCACATGACTCATTAATGATCGCTAGCTTTCTTTTTGAAAATTTTCCCTGTATTGTCCCGTTGCTATGTGTTGGAGAGGTAGGAGAGGGTACAGGATAAAATGGAAGGATAGGGAAAAAGAGAAGAAAATTAAATGTTGTGTACGTACAAGATTAGGTTACATTAATATTGGAAATGTTATCTGCTAGGGCCTCACATGCATGTATAATTATGACCAAGGTTCATAAAAGCAGAACAAGCAAACCGGTGAAAAGAAAGAATTTAAAAGACATCAAGGAAATTACTCTAATGATGAAATATTTATAGAAGCACTAGAGAATCCCATTTGGTTGTGATTTCTTTCAATGTGAATGTGAAGATTCCCTCTCTGTTGGTTTTCTGTAACTTTCCTCCATTGGTTGCTTAGCTTTTTCTCTCATTTCGTGCATATTTCCATTCTGAATCATTATATTGTTGCATTGTATCCCAGATGTGTATATATTTTGAATATCATAATAATTCGTCTGAGCATTTTTAGGATTTTAATTTAAAGGTTAAGAAAATTTCCAATATGTTAACCGAAATTATATTGATGAGAATAATACATGTACGTCGAAATATGATTATATTCCTTATTATTATTTTTATTATTTTTATTTTTATTATAAAATTTACATGTTTATACCTCTAATGCTAGTTACAGTTCATCATACTTTAAGACAGCACATGCAAATAATGTACTCTAATTAGAGATTGAGTTTCACTAGAAAAGAGTACAAGCCCAAACAATGAAAAAAAAAGTAGTAGGAGAAATATTATAATATAAAGAAGTCCCACATTATTTGATAAAAGAAGAGATTAAAAGTATAGATAATGTAAAAAGGGAGTCCTATCAATTAGTTCAAGTTACTCCCTCCAGTCCTAATTATAAGACAACATTTGATAGTTGGTTTTGGTCCTGATTATAGGACAACATTATAATTTTTGTCAATTTCTTCCTAAAATACTGATACTTTTTCAATAGTAATTAAACATAATAATAATTTAATAATACACCTATACATTTTATAAAGTAAGTAATATTTGTAACTCATTAATGTCACATACACCTAATTCTACTGTTTTTTTAATAAAATAATTTTGAAACATTTTTTTTATTTATAAGTCTATCCATAGTATTTCTATCCATAAGTTGTTTAATTATTTACGTTTCAAGAGCGGACGCCTCACTTTCACGCTCACTATTCACCAATCTCCATCCCTGTACACACTCGGATCACTACCATACAGGTGCACCTAATGTTCATTTTATTTGGCTATGTTGCAATTTGAGTAAGGGCATTTTAGAAAAATGAGTAAAATTAATTAATTTAACTCATATCCTTAATTCCTCCAAAATCGATTAAATATGTCCTATAATTAAGACCGGAGGGAGTATTTTGATAGAACGATAACACTAACATATGAACTTCTTGTAACTAAAATTCAACACTAGCAGGAAGATATCATGCTACTAGGTTATAAGGCTATTGGTTTGCTTTCCATTGATCTGAAATTTGTAAATAACGATTACAAACAGACAAATTGTCATGATTGCCCTTAAGAAGCTATTCTTATGTATAATAAGTCACTAAGCTATTTACAAAGCTAATCGTCTTAGCAGAGATAACGAATGATGTATAGGGCTCTACAAATGTCGTTGGCATATTAAGGGATGGATGCAAATAGAGCTACCTAGGGTTCTTGCTGTCCAGAGCTTTGGTGTAAAATTAGAAAATCTACCAACCCCACCTCTGGCCTTTACCTTATGGGACGCCTTGTACAGCCAATTATTCGTCCTTAGACAATGATATGCATACCCTTTTTTAATTTCTCATGTGAGGGTATAAGAAAAGACTTTTAAATTATTATCTATTTCACGCATTGCGCAGGGAAATAATATATATAAATATATAGATTTTAAGATGATGTTGAGCTATTTTATGATAATTAAATGGCTAAAGTATACTTTTAATCCTTTAAGTTTTATATGAGGTATACTTTTGGTCCCTTCATTTTATAAAGTATACTTTTTGTCCTATAACTCTAACACTGTTAATGTTGTTAATGAAAAATGCCAATGCAACAAACTTAAATGATGACATCATCACTGTGTAATTAAATGCTATTAATCTTAAATTTAAAATATGTGTAAATTAAAAAATATCTAAAAACCTAATGAAGCAACCAATATCAAAACCTCTGATTGTATTACAAAAATTATTTTAATATTCTAAGTATCAAAACCTAGATTTCATTTGCAGTGATTTGTTAGTTCATTTTAGTCTTATAATCTAAATATATTATATCAAAAAAATTAAAACTTAAATATGTTTTGTTAACTGAACAGTCATTACTTGAGTTTAATGCGTCAACATTTTCTATTAGCAACATTAACTATGTTTAAAATATGAGACCAAAAATATACTTTATAAAGTTAGTAGAAATCTCTGAAGGCTTCTGAGGATTGGATGTAGAGATCAAGTAGTTTGGACCGAACTAGTATAAATCTTGTGCATGTATCTTTGGTGACATCTCTTCAACTCTATTTTATTTCTTAAAGTTTACATTAAAGAGAGTTTTTAATGATCACCTAATTCACCCCCTCTTGGATGAAAGCCTTGTTCTAACATTTATTGTATTTTATTTTATTTTCAGTGTATCAAAAACTTTTTCTTTAAAAAAAAAAGGAAAAAGAAAAGAAGAAGATGTTGAGCTAAACTATTATCATTCTTAAGCCTTCAGTCTCTTTAAACTTACTCCTTTACATTTCAAGTTAATTCATTCATGCTCTTGTTTGGGTGTTGATATTTTGCTTGAGCAATATAATTGCTTCTATTTTTTTTTCTGGTGAAAAACACAGATGTCTCGCCCTATAGAATTAGTGTATTGATATAGGATCTGAGGACTCTCTCCTAGATATCTATGGGTTAAATACGTATGAGAATGCGGATCACTGTGTATAATTAGGCGTTAGCCAAAGGGGGTGGTATGTCGCACCGTGACGGCAGTATTGTAAATTCAGGGAGCGTGTTCATACCTTAGGATTTACCATCTATTTATAGAGTGTACCTTAGAATTAGGGTTTAGACTTGTGGGCCTTTTGTGCGTGCAAGCCCAAACGTTAGGCCGTCAGGTTTGTGTCATGTAGGTTGCCTCTTGTTGGGCCACATCTAACACTTGCTATAATAATGAGATTGTTAAATTGAACTACTTGGAAACAAGTTGTTTCATAGATTGGCTGTCGCAAATGAGGTGATCAAGGAATGTGTAATGTGACTAGTCTCAAACATCGCCTATAAATAGGACGCGTTAGATGTGATGAGGTTATGAATCATCATGACTCAGAAACTCACGAACCACAACACTTGTCTATGTCAGAAGCATGGCACCCCGGTTACATTTCCCATTTTATTTTGTGAAGAACCGTTAAGTATGGTACACAATATTTAACGGTCAAGCCCTGTTAAGTATTTACTCAGATAATATATAGCGCCTTTATATATAGCGGTTTGAAAACATCAATTATAGATATAACTGTTAAGCATTGACTTTTCTATTGTAGTGTTTGCATATCATTAGGTCTTGCTCTTTTCTTCTATTGGCTTCCATTGAAAAACCAATCATAATACTCATCTATATGTATGACTTTTATTCTTTTCAATTTTCTCTTCCCCTGGAGTTAGAGTAAAGCACCATTATTTCTATGGAGAATTTGGTGGAGGTGTTGAGATTCATAAGGAGGAGGCAACTCACATGGAGATTCTGCACTCGGCGACTCCACCCTTGACTCGTTCAAATACTCCTTCCACACTCCTTCCATATCACAATCTTTTACTTCTGAACATATCTCAACAGCTCCTCCTGGTATCACTGGCTTGAATCTCATTAGCCTCGCATATTCTGTTAGCACATGAAGCATATAATCGTACACATACTTCATTCTCACTTCGTCTTTCAGAAATTTCACTCCTTCTTTCCCTATTTTCTGTGCCTGCAAAATTCCTTTCTTTTCTTATAAACTTATTCATGTAATAAAATTTTATTGTTAATATATATACATATATATATATATATATATATATATGGGTTTATCGTTTGTCATGTCACTTGACATGAGGTTTCATCAAGTCGCTCCAAAACTACGTCGTTTTGGGAGTTAGAAGGATAATTAAGGGTGTTTTGGTCAAATTCATATAATAAAAATACCAAAACAGTCTTCATTAATTTTCTTAATTCCCAAAACGACGTAGTTTTAGAGTTAGGAGAATTAATGAAGGATCTTTTGGTAAAATTTATATAATAAATACAAAAATAAAAATACCAAAACACTCTATTAATTCCCCTAACCCCAAAACAACTTAGTTTTGGAGTGACTTGACATAACCTTATGTCAAGTGACATGACAAATGATAAACCATATATATATATATATATATATATATATATATATATATGAGATGAAGAAGATATTGACCTTATCAGGGTGGGAATTCCCCCAATCAACAGCAAACTTAATGTCTTTGCACAAGTTTGTGGGCCTAATGGGCCAATAATGTTGCAAGGGTACCAAACTTCTTGAATAGAAATCATAGTTCTTCGGTTCTATGAGCAAAGTCATGGAGTCGCATGCTAGTATGTACTTTTCACTCACTGACCAAGACCTTCCCTCCGCATAAACCTTGTACCTTTATGTAATAAAAATAAAAAATAAAAAAATCAATATATATATATATCTCTCTCTCTTTAGAAACAAACCTCCAGCCAGCCCTACTTATGATTAACTTAAATAAGGTTTATTAATTTTATTTTATTTTATTTTGAAACAAGCCTCCAGCCAGCCCTATATATATATATAAACAGTCACCTTATTATTAATTGATATTATGCGTATGAAAGATTTGGGAAAATTTACCTATAAGTACATTGATTTTCTAGCTTTGTGTTCTCGAAGTTTTGTTGGATTTCCTTATCCCAACTCTGCAACAGAAACAAACTATCATGTCGATAATTATGCATTTAATAACTTGCAGCTACAACAAGAAAAACAAGCACACACACACACACACCAAGGAATATATATGAGCGTAGGAATCATGTTGATGTGAAGCATTGCATCGGATGAGTTCATTCCTGACGTCAGACGTATTAGGGTTACCCTTCCAGAAGGCATAAGGGATCCTATCCTTCCATTTTATCTTCTTGTTCCCTTCTTCTATATCCTTTAGCAGCGGGTTCCACGGTCTTATTTTGAGCTCACCCCTATATATATATACACACAGAACCTCATATTAAGAAAAACAAGAAATATATGTGTGAGTGTGGGGGGGGGGGTGGTTTCCTGTGTGTGGGGGTGTGTAATGCATGATTAAACGTATGAAAGTGACAAAAGTACAAGTTTTACCAACCCCAGAAGCTCCAATCTGGGAACACAATGTCAAAGGTAGAATCATCCCCACAATAATGAAACAATGGAGGCGGCGCCGGTGATTGCACGCTTGAATGAGATCCCACAAAGTCCTTTTTATGGACCTTACTCAGATCCCCACAGTGAAACAAGAGCTCCAGATCTGGAACCTGGCCAGAGTACATCTTAAGAAGCTGTGAGACTCCCCATAATGTGAACACGTCCCTCGTTTGAAATGACCTCCTATACGTCTCCACATAGGCTCTTCCCTTGAGAATCACAAGCTTAAAGTCTGCCAAGCTCTGATTGGTTTCCAACATGCTCCTTGTGATCCCTGTCCTCTTCCATGGCTTTAAGTCCTCGTGGATCCATCGGAAGTACTCAGGGCATGTGGAGGACTGCAGCAAAGACGGCGACGGAGAAGGAATCTTTTTACTTGTGAGAAAAGAAATGCTTGTGATTTTGGTCTGAAACAGAATTATTGAAGCCTAGTAGTTATTGTCATGTGTGCATATGTATGGGAAAATAACTATATATGTCAAGAAAGTTAATGTCCTAGCTCTGGTATTT
Source organism: Acacia melanoxylon (assembly GCA_019022615.1). Classification (NCBI taxonomy): domain Eukaryota; kingdom Viridiplantae; phylum Streptophyta; class Magnoliopsida; order Fabales; family Fabaceae; genus Acacia; species Acacia melanoxylon. The sequence goes on from JAFJYJ010000027.1 coordinate 4,512,695, forward strand.
TACTTTATATGAAAAAAATTTCAAAAAATGAGGGTGCACAGACCTTCATGTGATAATTTATATATGTCCCTATCGTATAAAAAATAATTGAACTAATGCAAAATATTTTTTTAAAAAAAGGAAAATATAATTTAGGACTCGAGCATTGAAATGCACTAAATTAAATAGTGATTCAAATTTTGTTTAGGACGCGAAACTATAACAATTAGCTATTGAAATTAAGGGATCACAACGAAGTCACTGAAAACAAACGCAAAGGTGGCTTATCTTAGGAATCAAAAGATTTCTGGACCCTATGTTGATTGATAGCATACTCGAAGGCGATCAATATGCATGGAGGTCATAAAGCCTAAGAAACACCCATCCAGTTAGAGGCCCACCAAGCCCCTTCCAAGGTGCTCAAGGAGGTAATCAAGTCTCAAAAGTGCCTACATGGAGGGAGATGTGGATTATTGCATGGATGATGACATATTTGGAGCTTGACATGAGCCATAACCGGCACCCCCAAAGCTATTGTCATATGTGCATCATTGGTTTGTGCACACTTGGATGCTAAGAAAGACAATAACACATTCGATAGGCCAAAGGAGCAATTGAACTAAATTTTCTCATTTTTAGAAAAGCTTGTTTGGGATCACTTTTGAACACCCCAAAAGTGCTTATTTACGTAAATCGAGACAAATACTTTTTCGCATACTTACCTCCTATATTATATATCACAATTGAAAAGTTTCTTTTGAAGGCTTTAATCGCTAAAACCTAATGGAGCTTTAATCTTTTAAATTCAAGCCCAAATGCATTGTGTAATGGACCATGAAGTTCTATATTGTAATTCAACCTTGTTCAAACACAAGTAGATGTCTAAAAGGCCCATACATGTTTAATTACGAATGTGAATAAAAAGATGAAGGCCCAGTTTGAAGGTTTATGAAGCTTCAAGAAGTATCAAGAATGGTCTTAAAACCAATGTGAGTTGGCATAGATGGTAAGGGATCCAGGATTAGGCCCTTGGGTCGTGGGTTCGATCCCCTCTGCCGTCGCTGGGACTCCTTTGGTAGGCGATCTCGTAAGTTTCCAGTAAGTGCTCATAGAGCCGCCGCGTCTTGCCTTGGCAGTGGATCGACGATGTCGAACCCCTCCAAAACTTTTTTTATCAAAAAAAAAAAAAGAATGGTCTTAAATGGAGTCAATTAGAATTCGATCTATTTGTTTTCATGACTTTCCTATTTTATGGGTTCCTATTTTGTATTTTGTATTGATTGTTTTTTTAAGGCAAAGACTTAGTTATTTTGTAATTGCAATAATTATTAGAGAGTCGAATAAGATCATTCTCATTAATATTTAATGATGGGATCCATTGAGTGTCATCCAGATTATTCTATCTTGACTAACAACTTAGAGTATTCTAGGTATTTTAATTTTTCTATTTAGTGTTTTAGTCTTAAATAGCTCATAATGGGTTTTTGTGCTTAAGTTATAAACTATATATGACTAAAGTTGTGAGAGATAGGTTTTATAAGCTCATTTATCTATTTTTATTAAAATCTAAATTACAAAAATTTTCCTCCTCTTCCCTCATACCAAATAGCCCCCTTAATCAGGTCTCACCTTGTATCATGCATCTCATTTCTCGTGTCCTCACACTTGTTTTCTAGCCAATCCATCCATCCATCCCTCCCTCCCTCGTATCATTGACTCAGACTCCAAATGAATAAAGTGATTTAGAATTGGCCTAAAAATAAGCTGTTAGAGGACATGTCGAGGGGTGGAATCAAATTCGTCCCAATCCATACTTGCGAACGGAAATCCTAACCTGATCTAATCGTAGTCTAATTGTTGTTTTTATCTATGTCTCTCTGTGTGTGTGTATATATATATAATCAAAAACTCAACTTCCTCAAAGGAAAAATAAAAGAAGCACTTAAGGAGAGGTTTCGCTGATGAACAACTCGAAACCATGGAAGGATTCGAATAAACTACTGGTATTTCTGTTTCGACCAAAACAACTAAGTCCCACGTACACACATATAAGGGAGGATCAAAAAGTATGATTATATGCGATATAGAATTCAAACACATACACATACACATACACATATATATATAGAGAGAGAGAGAGAAGGCGGGGTGTGAGGAGTAGTAACTTACGTACCAGGTCGAGGTGCCAGTTGAGGAGGAAGTTGGCAGAGAGAAAGAGGAAAGCGAAGAAGAGGGAGATGGAGGCAGATCGGCTGAACATGTCGATGGATGGAGGATGGTATTGTTTTGTGGCTAATAAGCGAGAGATGAAATGAAAGATTCTGACGTCTCCCTTTTCGATCGGACTGATCACATTTCATCACTTCATTGACTTATTCTCTCTCTCTCTCTCTCTCTCTCTCTCTCTCTCTCTCTATATATATATATATATATATATATATATATATATATATATATATATATATAAGAGGCTCCTTGCGCTGTGATTTAAACCGACCTCATAAAACAATTATCACGCACCAACGTACTACTCTTGAAACGTGTAATACCGGGTTTTGTGAAAAAAGAGTTCGTTCATATCCACCAATTAATAAAGGGAAAATCACAGTAAGCACCATAAAAAATAGTAAAAAATTGTCTTTAACAGAAATTCACATCAAAAAAGTCTCTGGAGATTTTTTTGATATTATTTGTATTGATAACAGGAAGTGCTATATTCACAACAAAATTTAAAACCCTGATAATTCATAACAGAAAATTACTATATTCACAACAAAATTTAAACACATGCTAGATTCACAAATATTCATAACAAAATTTAAAACCTTACCATTTACAACAACAAAAAGTTATATTCACAACATGATGTGTTATATTCACAACAAAATTAAAAAATTTGGATTTTGTTTCAATACAAATAATATCAAATATGTGAATCTCTGTTGGGACTTTTTTGGTTAGTGTTTTATTCACAACAAAATTTAAACATCTGGATTTTGTTTCAAACTCAAGTCCCTAAGCATACAGAGGTAATCACAATAGAAAAATGCTAGATTCACAACAGGAAATGTTATATTCACAACAAAATTTAAAACCTTGCCATTTACAACAAAAAAAGCTATATCCACAACAGGAAGTGCTATATTCACAATAAAATTTAAAAACCCAGATTTTGTTTCAATACAAATAATATCAAATATGTGAATTTCTGTTGGGACTTTTTTGTTATTTTTATGGTCATTAGGACGGCATTTGTCATTTTCCCATTAATAAATACTGAATATTAATGATATTAATGATTATTTTGTAATATTTACTGATTTTCCTAATTTATGTTTCTTCATATTTAATAATTAAGCAATCATATTTGGAAATCATTTTATTATTTCTTAAATTTATTCCTATTTGCCTTTATTTCTTGATTGCCCCAAAACAAAATCCATATGCTGCAAAAATAATCCCTATCACGGAAAAGAGTGTATCCACTAACCCGTCTCTCAATTAAGATTGTGAAACTCACGAGTTTAATCCAACTCATGACATTAATGTAAACTCGTAAGAGTTTACTTTTATCATTAAATATGTATTAATAATGTATAATTAATTAGTTAAAATATAAAAATACAACAATTTGATTTAAATATATTCTTAATCCAAAAAATTGAAATTAAATCCATCAACATTCAAATTTTTTTATATTTATTAAATAAATTTCCATAAAATTTATATATATATCCATTGAACGTGATCAAATCAAAAATGCTAACACAAGTTTAAGGGTAAGTTAACACAGTTTTGTAAGTTAAAAACATTAATAAAAAAAAAGTATACTTTGTGTATAAACTCGTGAGTTTAACTAAATTATAATTGGCACCGAGTTTATCGCTACTCGACTCAATTTAATAAGGTAGGAAAGTAAAAATGGTAAACTCGGAGAGTCAACTCGCGAGTTTGACAACAATGCTCTCAACTTCTTCTCCACCTATTTTCTCTATCATTAGATTGGGTTTCAATGGTTTTATATAATATTAAGGAACTTATGATTATATTAATTCTCACGCTTCCTTATTTTCTAATTTCCAAAAAAACTGTCAGATTGATTAATCAATCATAGTTTAAAATGATTTGATTATTTCATAATCTTTCTAATTGTCTTTGTGTGTGTTTGGATAACGATTGAATATGCTTAATTTGTTGAAATGTGCTTTAAGGAAAATTTGAGATGTTTGAATTAGCTTTCAGTCCACTTAGCTTAAGAGCCAAAAGCTTCTTAAAAACTTAAACAGGGTGAAGGTGCTTATGCAGTTTCTGCTTCGGCTTATGACCTTTAGGACATTTCATTTTTTTTATTAACCCGGATTTACCCTTGATTCTCTTCTCTCATAAATGTCGCTATCTCTTTTTTCACAAGCCGGCTTGTGTGGGACATTTTGGAAAAAATTTAGATTTGTATGATTTCTAGTGTATATTCATTTTTGTCCATTAAATATATTTAATTAAGTATTTTATTATTTTCAAGGTTTTTAAATAATCATCCCAACATGCTTCAATTAAAATAAAATTTAAAAAAAAAAACTATTTATACTACCGTCAATCCAAAAATAAATCACATTACACTATATGACGTTTACCTAACTTATGTTTGTAAAAGTTAGATTGGAAAAAAGTCACTTTTATCATCATGAATCTAAAACAAACCCTTTATTTGCTCATTTCCTCATCAAACATGGCCCTTGATACAGATATAATGTCTCTAATAAATGATATTAATTACAAAATTTATTACATTAATTCTTACTTTCCTTATGTTCTCAAAACAGTCGGTTTAAATTCAACAATAAATAAATACATGATACTCCTTCTGGTCCTTTTGATAAGCAACTTTTTTCCGAATTATGCAAAACAAACTAACACTTGAGATTAGTTAAAAACAATAAATGTGTTAAAAATGTCATGTTTTCCAAATACAGCTTTATTTATGAAAAGAGCATAGGAGAGATAATGAGTAAAAATCATGAGAGAGAACGGGTAATAAAGGATTAAATAAAAAAGAATTAATGGTGAGAATGAGCTAATTAATATAAAGATATGTATTTAATAGGGGTAAGAAAGGAAAAAAGTAGTTTAAATATTATTCATACACAATAAAAAATTTTGTTATAAAAAGGACCGGGGGAGTATTAATTAAGCAATCATATTTAAATATGATTTGATTATTTCTTAAATTTGTTAACTGCCATTAGTTTATTCCCTAACTTACTCAAAACGTGATCCATGCAGCAAAAACAATGTAATAAATCGTATTAATTGTTGTAAAATTAGAGAAAAATAAGAAGACTAGAGAGTAGTAGAAGAAGAAAGGAAATATCAAGACAAAAGAATGGGTGAGAATAGAATGATCAATCTCATTCACTATATGTAATGCCCTAGATTAATAATAATAATAATAATAATAATAATATTATTATTATTATTATTATTATTATTATTATAGTAATAATAAAATTAAAATTTTAATAACATTGGTATTTAGTATTTTTGTGATTAATAAGAATGAGTTGATAATAGTCAAATTAATAAGAAATTAAAAAGAAAATAATAATAATAATAATAATAATAATAATAATAAGCTCAGCCTATATCTAAACCTTAAACCTAAGCCATAAATAGTCTAACCCCAACCAACCCTCAGTATTCCTTTTCTACTCTTCTTCCCCTCTATTACTCCCTCTCTTCTTACTTCCAAAAGTTTATTTTTATCTTTATATATTTTTCTGATTACCAACCGATTCTCTGTCCAAATCACTCTTCTAGAGACTAGCAAAAACTGGAGACTAGGTAATCCTAATCCATAGGTCAATAGAAATCAATTGTTATATGTCGTATTTTTAAATCCAAAATTGTCATCTGGTTTTGTGAATTTCCTTACAGGTGTTGTGTTGCATGTAGACATATTGTTCACAAATTGCCTTCCTCGAATCTCGTGCATCTCTTTAGTTTGAATTCAGATTGTTGTGTGTTGTATATATATATGTATGTTGTATGTTTCTCCATGTGTGCGTTTGTATAAAAGCATGTTGTTGGTGTTGACGGTATCAACACAACAATTGCATATTGTGTTGATTACAATTGTTTGTCCTTTTTTTGCATGTAGTGTGGTGCGGCATAAATAATGTATACAAGTGTTTCAAACATATATGTACAAGTACGATTTGAGCTTCAATATGAATCAATTTGTTTCAAATTTTCTTTGTGCCTCGGTATATATATGTATATTGATTACCCATTGTTTGATTACACATATTGGAAATATTTTGGGAATTTTGTTATGTGTATTTGAAATAATTTAACAGTGGGAGGATAGCTTTGGGATGGTACCTCCCAAAGTGATGAACACAACTTTTGGGTTTTATGCCTCCGATGTTTAATTTATGTGAAAAAAAAGATAGTATCCGTTCTTCCTAAAGTGGTGTCTGGCAGGATATCTGGGATACTAGTAGCAACTTTGGGAAGATGTGTGCACACTAGGAAGAGATATTTTTGATAATGGCCAATTTTGATTTGATGATTTGTGACTAGCAGGATTTCCGAGTCACAGGGTAGACTGGCAGGATATCCGGGTCTACCATAGTTCTCTTTCCACTAAAATAATTTAATAAAAATAATTCATAATGTTGATTTAATTAGGCATGATGACTATTGAATTATTATTCGAGTCAAATCATTATTTATTTACATTATATTTTATTTTACAATTATATTTGAGTTATATATTTGTTTTGATTAGAATTACCAGCTCTGCTGACTTTTGTGTCTATGTTGGTTTGACTGTGATGATCCTTCGGGGGAGCAGACTTTCAGTGAAACAAGTTCCAAAAGTTGGGGCTAGTAGTGGGTAGTGAGGATGACGACGCAGATATTTCTAGCTAGCTCTAGAATTCAAAGATTTGTTTTTATGAGTTTTAATAATTTTATGAGACTTACTTATTTTATTGAACTTAGTCCTTAGTTTATTTTATTGTAATAAATTCTAGCCTTGCGCTTGACAATAGTACAAGTGCGGCCGTAACACTTCCAAAATTTGAATATTTTGCATTTTAGCAGTTATTTATAAAAACTTTTGAAATTTTTATGTCATTATAATTGTTAGAAATTTGGGGTGTTACACTATACTTCATTGGTGAGAAAATACCTTATGCATGGCCTCTATTTATAGGCCTCCATATATTGAAGACTAACCTAAGAGTTACAAGCACATAAAGAAGGGAATTAAGCAACATAATGGTAAAATTGGAGGTTATAGGGAATGTGCGCTAAAGACTGGGAGCTATATGGTGTAATGTCAATCAACATGACATGGAATCCTGTGCATGTGATTATGAATATCTATACATCATATTGTTTATAACACTCCCCCTTAGATGTTCATAAGCAAATATTATGCCTCATTAAAATCTTGCTAGGAAAAGCCCATTAGGACAAAAACCTAATGATAGAAAAAGAATACACAATGTTTACTCCCCCCGATAACAATATCACTTTATGTCTTTGAGCCTACGGATTCCAATACCATGGACAAACTTCTCAAATGTTCTAGTTGGTAGTGTCTTGGTAAACAAATCTACAAGGTTGTCACACGAGCGAATTTGTTGAACATCAATGTCACAACTCTTCATCATAAGATAATGAGTGAGAGATAATTTTGAATAAATATGTTTTGTTCTATCTCCTTTGATGTAAACTCCTTTTAATTGAGCTATGTGTGTTGTATTATCTTCATACAATATGGTCGGAATCTTTTGTTGAGGAAGTGGACCACATATTGATTGGATTTGTTGAGTCATTGACCTTAATCACACACATTCTCTACTTACTTCAGGAACTACAATTATTTTTGCATGATTTTATGAGGTAGCTGCTAAAGTCTATTTTGTTGAGCATCAATTGTACTTTCACAAGTAAATATATATCATGTTTGAGATCTACCACCGTGTGGATCTGATAAAAATCCTTTATATGCATAACCAATCAATTGTGATCCAGATTCGTTGGAATAAAATAATCACATATCATTTGTTCATATAAGATATCGAAATATATGTTTAATGTTGTTCCAATGCTTTCATATTGGAGAAGAACTAAATCTTGCTAATAAATGCACAACAAATGCAATATCGGGTCATGTTATATTGACAAGATATATTAGTGCACATATAACACTAAGATATGATACTTCTGGACCAAGAATGGGTCTTCCCTTTTCTCTTGAGGGCAAAAAGGATCCTTTTTCTTATCAAGAGATCTTACAACCATTGAAGTAGATAATGGATATGTTTTATCCATATAGAATTGCTTTAATATTTTTCAACATAAGTTGATTGATAAATGATAATTCCATTTTCTAAGTGCTCAATTTGTAAGCCACGAAAAACTTTGTTCTTCTAAGATCCTTCATCTCAGATTATCTCTTTAAACAATCAACAACTTTTTCAAGCTCTTCATAAGTTCCAATTATATTCAACCATCCATATATACAGTAATTATTACAAACTCTAATCCATTTCCTTTTATGAAAAAACATGGGCAAATATGATCATTTTTATAAGGGAAAATTAAAATAAAGGATTTAGAGAAAATAATATTTATTATAAAGGACCATCAAAAAACTAATTACTTAGAAGGAACCAACATCATAATATAAATTTAAAATTACTAAATTGCCCCTAATCAAGCCTCATGTATTATCTATTGTATTAATAATTAAAAAATAACTAAAATTAAAATTAAAATTGCACATCTGATATGATCTTACCTTTTTATTTTATTTTCAATATATTACTTAATAAACAATTGTTAAACTCATATTTTTCTTAATTTTTATTTTTCACCCATTTATATTATCAAGTTTCCCAATTTATATTATCAATGATGATATTAATTAAGCTCTTTTTATAACAACAAAAGCTAAACTTATTTCATATTTTTCATGATAGAATAGTTAATTATAATTTTTAATTTTATTAACATTACATGAATTTTTTAACCCACATAAATTTCTTCTAAAACAAAAATAAATCATACATAATTTCTTGGTTTAACATATATGATAAATTATAAAATAATCTTGACTTTTATTAAAATTATAAAATTCCATTTTTTATTAAATTTTTTGTTGATTTTAAAAAAATTATAATTTTTACAAATTGAAGAATGCGTACTTTTTTTTTTCATAGATATATATATTCAAATAGTAAAAAAACAAAAATTGAGAAAGCTATTGTTTAATTTAATGAAACTTAGAATTTTGTATTAGTTTTATAAATAGAATGAGGAAGAGAATGTAAGAGGGAATGCAAAAGATTTTGTTAGTGGCATTTTAGTACTTTTAATTTTATATTTTTATATTTGGTCCTTCTAAATAAGTACAATTTTTATGGTCCTTCTTCATAAATATCTTTTCCTCTTAGTCCATTGTAATTTTCCCTTTTTATAACATTCTTTTAACAAGCATTCATTGAGACAGTTATATCACATTCTTCCATATTGTTTCAACCCATATAAGGATTTATGCAAAATTAATATTGCACAGTTTTCTCGAGAATTCTTACATCCTTCTAGAAATTTAAATCCTTTAGGGATTTTGATATAAATTTCAGTATCTAAAGCACCATATAAGTAGGTTGTAACAACATTCATTAGATGCATATCCAGTTTTCTACTCGCTGGCATACTAATTAAATACCTTAAAGTGATTGCATCTACCATATGAGAATATGTCTCTTCATAATCAGTGCCAGGTCTTTACGAAAAACCTTATGCTACCAGCCGTGCTTTATATCTAACGACCTCATTTTTCTCATTTCTTTTTTACAGAAATACCCATCTATACCCTAAGATGCTTTACATCATTGGTATTTGGACTATAGGTCCAAAAACTTCATGTTTTGAGAGTGAATTTAACTCTGCTTGAATTGTATCTTTCCATTTTGGCCAATCATTTATATGTCTACATTCTTCAACTGATCAAAGTTTAACATCCTCATTTTGATTAATTATTTCAACTACAACATTATATGAAAATACGTTGTCGACAACTATACTTTCTCGATTACATATTTTCTCATAGTGACATAAGTCATTAAGATTTCTTCATTATTTTCATGAAACTGGGCCTCTTTTGGGGTCTTTTAATTAGTTATCTCTTGGGCATCTTCTATAAGACCAGCCTCCTCAACTTGACTATCATCTTCTAGAAATTTAAATCCTTTAGGGATTTTGATATAAATTTCAGTATCTAAAGCACCATATAAGTAGGTTGTAACAACATTCATTATATGCATATCCAGTTTTCTACTCGCTAGCATACTAATTAAATACATTAAAGTGATTACATCTACCATATGAGAATATGTCTCTTCATAATCAGTGCCAGGTCTTTACGAAAAACCTTATGCTACTAGCCGTGCTTTATATCTAACAACCTCATTTTTCTCATTTCTTTTTTTACAGAAATACCCTATACCCTAACATGCTTTACATCATTGGTATTTGGACTATAGGTCCAAACTCTTCATGTTTTGAGAGTGAATTTAACTCTGCTTGAATTGTATCTTTCCATTTTGGCCAATCATTTATATGTCTACATTCTTCAACTGATCAAAGTTTAACATCCTCATTTTGATTAACTATTTCAACTACAACATTATATGAAAATACGTTGTCGACAACTATACTTTCTCGATTACATATTTTTCTCGTAGTGACATAAGTCATTAAGATTTCTTCATTATTTTCATGAAACTGGGCCTCTTTTGGGGTCTTTTAATTAGTTAACTCTTGGGCATCTTCTATAAGACCAGCCTCCTCAACTTGACTATCATGGTCGTTTGCTCCCTTTTTCTTTATAGGATTTTTATCTTTGGAACCGATTGGCCTGCCAGGCTTCAAGCAAGGCTTAGTTTTATTTGCAATTGCTAGTTGTCCTACTGGGATATCAATTCTAATTGGAGCATTTTCAGCTAGAATGTGAGATTTGATAATTCTTTTAAGGTTAGTAAATGCATCTGCACTACAAAAAAAAATAGACCATTAGTAGCGGTTAAAATGACATATTTGTAGCAGTTTTAGCCGCTACTAATGACATTTGTAGAGGTTAAACAAACCGCAATAAAATCAACTGTGGCAAACCAATTTGTAGCGGTTAAAAAAACTGCTACTACATATATCATAACCGCTACTGTATCTGTAGCGGTTTCAAATGACCGCCACTATATGAGGCCAGCTTGACTCTTTGTTTGAACATTAGTCGCGGTTAGAAAACCGTTGCAAATTGAGGTCGATCACGGTTGTAGCGGTTATGTAACCGTAACTAATTATATAAAAAAGTAGCGCCAAAGGTTTCAAAATATTTTGTAACGGTTACATGACTGCTACAAATATTCCTGCCAATTTTTGGGGAAAACATTTTGCCGCCAATATTTGTAGTGGTGGTTAACAGTTACAAATAAATCTTGCCATTTTTTTGGGAAAAAAAGTTGCGGCAATTTTCAGTATTTTATATTTGTAGCGGTTGTAAACCGCCACAACATATTCCCGTCATTTTTTGTTGTTTTGGCCCGTTGTCATATTTTTGTTCATATTTGTAGCGGTTCATTAACCGCTACAAACAAATGAAATAAAAAAATTATTAATTAAAGTAATTAATTAAATGTCTTATTAATAATAATTTATATTTTTGGTGAAAATAAATTATATTAAAATATGATATTTGATTATATAAGGTTAATATATAGTAGAAAACAATGAGAATATGTAAGTATAATAACAACTAATTATGAGTTAACTAAAATACAATTAATCTACAAAGAAAGTGTGTGAAGGTGGATCGAATAATATATACGAGAAAGTAGAAAGAAAGTGTAAAAAAAAATATGTAATGCACCTGTAAAATAACAAAAGTTAGTATAAGCAGGGTAGAAGATAATCATTAGATTTGATGTGGTTGAGCGGTACTTACCCCTTCAAACACTTAACCTCTTTGAGAAAACGTAAAACTATGAGTAAATACAGAGAGAAAACGTGTGTAGAAGAGGAAACTGAAGCATATTAAATATGATTTGGTGGGGGTATTTATTTTGATATTTGTGCATCACTTTGTAGCGGTTTAGTTGTCACTTGTTGTAGCGGTGTTACTTAGTAGCGGTTTGGGATACGTCTTTTGTAGCAGTTTTTTGGGTTTTGTAGCGGTTTTATAACCTCTACAAATAGTATTGTGGTTTTTTTTTTTTAAAATAATAATAAGAAGATTACAGATTACATCGTAGGCATAATCTTTTCTCTCAATCTTTGTCACCATCCCTACAAAGAAAGTTTGTATAAAATATGTGTGAGTTGAATATGTTTGAACACAATAAAACTTTGGTTAAATGTTATTATTTCATAAAACGTATATTAAAAAACATACCGAACTATAGGTAAATTGTCATCGTCGTCTGGGAAGAAGTTTTCGAAATTGGCTGGCTGGAACGGCTCACATTCATAGGCGACGTTATCACCATCGCCCATGTCGTAAAGGTTCCAAGGCTTTAAGTGAACCACTATATTCCAATCCTTGTGCCTCTCATCGGCAAAATAATAAACCTGTTGGGCCTCTGAGGCAAGAACATACGGCTTGTCATCTTCAGACAGACTAGTGTGAATAGGCCGGGAGAAATTCACCGATGTGATGCCTAAGTCATCAGTTGGGAGTCCCCAGGCGTTGTTGTATTCGCCCACAAACACTTGAACAACGTCACAGGGAAAAGGCCTTGTTAAGTTATCTTAACCACATCAAGCAGTTTTCCATAATACGGGACGTCACCGAACTGCATGTTCCCGTCTCTGCTACTCGCATAACTCCTCGTCCTAAACGTGCCATATACACCCAAGATTTGGGTCAGCAATCCCTGATCTTGTGAAAGGATGCAAAACTTGAAACCATTGACATTGTATGCCGTAAATCTTTGGCCGTGATCAAGCGGGTCGAGTGCGAGAGCTCTGAATTATGGTGAGTACGGGTTGTGGTCATTCATTATTCTCCTCCTAAACCAACCGAGGAATTCTCTGTGGACCTTTCTATCAATTTCAGAGGATGTCTACGTACGAATCCTCAGTTGACGCTTCACATGACTCCTGAATTCCTTGCAATTAAACATGCGATGACGAGCATGAAATGTGAGTATAAAATGTAAGGAAATATATAGGATAACATATATATATATATGTGTGTGTGTGTGTGTGTGTGTGTGTGTGTGTGTGTACTCCTTACTGAAGGTACGGTTCAACTTTAATGCAATTAATCAAGACATGTCTATGTGCTTGAATCTTCTCAAGTGTCGTGAGTTTGAAGTTCTCACTTCTGCCAACTGGTTTACCAACACGAGGGACTAACAACTCTGTTGCTGATGGCTCTGGCGTTGGCTCAGGACAATCGTCAACACGAGGCAGTCGGTTGAATGACATCTCAATGTCATCGAAGTACCTGGAACAAAAATACAAGACCTCATCCCCAATATAACCTTCTGCTATTGAACCTTCAGTCCACGCCTTATTCCTCACGTAAGACTTTAGTTTTCCAAGAAACCTATAAAGTAATGAAGGGAAAATGTCGATACATCAATGGTTAGACGTAAGACTACGGAGTAATGCTAAAGTAATTAATTTTAAATGAGTACCTCTCAATAGGATACATCCATCGGTAGTGAACCAGGCCATCAAGCTTTGTTTTGTGAAGAAGGTGTACTATCAGGTGAGCCATGACCGTGAAAAATGATGGAGGAAAAATCATCTCCAAATGACACAGCGTAAGAATGATTTTCTGTTGCAGCTGGTCGAACTCCTCCACGATCAAAACCTTGAAACACAACTTTCGAAAGAAAGTACAAAGCTCGACCAAAATGATCGATACATCCAGTGGCAGCGTATTTTTGATGGCCAGCGGAAGTAACTGTTGCATAAGCACATGTGAGTCATGACTCTTCAGCCCAGTAACCTTTCAAGCCTACACGTCAACACATCGTGAAATGTTGCTTGAATACCCGTCAGGAACTTTCCTTATTCGGTTTTGTCAAGGTGAATTTTGCCGGTTGAAATCTGTCATGCTCATCTGGCCACGCGTCTCCACGAACCCCCATCTCCCGTAAATCTTTCCTCGCTTGAAGATGATCTTTTGATTTGTCTGGTTCGTTCAGAATCATGTACAACACATTGTCGAACACATTCTTCTCAATGTGCATGACATCTAGACTGTGTCGGAGCAAATTATCTTTCCAATATGGAAGAGTGAAGAAGACGCTTATCTTCCGCCATTGCTGGGGTGCAGAACCAGAATCCCTAGCATTCTTTGTCCCGGCCTTTGCTGCATCGTCTTTTTTCCCATACTCAAATTCAACATCCACAAGCTGCTCTATAATTTCTGCACCGGATAAATTCCGAGGAGGTTCTCTTTTTTCCTGTTTCCCATTGAAATGATTGCGTTGCAACCTAAACCTCAACGTACCATCGAGAAACCTTCGATGACCCATGAAGCACCACTTACGACTGTGGGGAAGGCGCACTAAGTCAGAGTCAAAATTGCAAGCCGGACACCCAAGGCCGGTATATATACAGGAGAACTGTGCGGCAGCTTGATCCATGACTTATCCATCTGTAGTAAGCAAAGCTAGGATAGAATATAAATGTAGAGAGAATGTTTAATTACCTTCATAACAGCACCTGAGATCTTTAAATGCAACATGGAAACACTTTGTAGCGGTTGATTAACCGCTACAAGAACCGTTACAAATATAAAATTCAATTAGTAGCGGTTGCCTAACCGCTACAAATTTGAATTTAAAATCCCACCAGAGTTTAGTCGCGATTTCTAAACCGCCACAAAAACTGCTACAAAATGAGCCAATTTGAATTTAAAATCCCGCCATAGTTTTGTCACGGTTTCCCAACCGCTACATAAACCGCTACAAAATTATAACTGTTTGACATTAGTTGCGGTGCGTCGTATTAACCGCGACAAATGTTGGCGCTATTTTATTCAGTGGAAAATTCAAATTTGTAGCGGTTTTTTCAACATAACCACTACAAATGTTATTAACTCCATTATTTATTTCACAATATCTATTTTATTTAGGAAAATTACTTTTTATTCACTTCATATTAACTCAATTCATTATTTTACAATATCTATTTTATTTAGCTATAATAATTTTTTTTGACAAAATATATTTTCATTTTATATTGTTATATATTATAAGTAACATTAATAACCTAATATAAATGGAATATAAGTATTGAAATAGTACTTCAATATTTGAAAAACATACCATAATAAAAAATGTTTACCATGTAATTTCTTTATCCAACTGCTTATTATCTCCCATAACGTTGGGAAAATTGTGTCCAATCAAAATGGCAATCATCAAAATGTGTCGTATATAAATCTCTCTAGTGATGGCTTTAAATACTTGATTGCAGAAGGAGATTCATAACCAACATATATTTCTAGCCTCCTTTGAGGTCCCATCTTTGTGCGTTGTGGTGAAGCAATAGGAACAAATACCGCACATCCAAAAATTCTAAGATGAGAAATATTTGGCTCTTGGCCAAAAGCCAATTGTAATGGGGAGAATTCATGATAACTTGTTGGCCTGATGTGTATAATTGTTGTTGGATGTAAAATTGCATGTCCCCAAGTTGAGATGGGAAGTTTTGTTCTTAAAAGTAGTAGTTGATCTATCAATTGGAGGTGTTTAATGAATAATTCTCCTAGACCATTTTGAGTGTGCACATGAGCAACAATTTTTTTTTATCATTATTCTAGTTGCCATGCAATAATCATTAAAAGCTTGAGATGAAAACCTGCACTATCAAGACAAATTGTCTTAATTCATGATCTGGAAATTGTGCTCTTAACCAAATTATTTGAGCAAGTAACCTAGAAAATGTTAAATTACGTGTTGACAATAAACACATATGAGACCATCTTGTAGATGCATATATTTAGGACATCTTTGTCCAGGAATTCCCTCATGTGTCTAGAGACTACAAAAAAACTGAGAAGAGAACCCACCAACACCCAAGAGCGTTAATCTCACTTTTTTCTCATTTTCTCTCTCTTTCTACTTGACTATATACCACTCTGATACTATTTATAAATCTCTTTTAACTAAATCAAACATACTAATAAGAGGTAATTAGCTCAATAATTATGGAGTAAATCTTTAACTTTGCCCTCATTTAGGAATGAGTATCTTTCAACTCTTTCTTCTCTCTCTATTTTCATTGGTACAATTAATATAAACAAAATTGTCACAATCTCATTAATTACGTGAAAGAGGATTTATAAATAGAATCAAATTTTTTTGGTCAAAATGGACTTATAAATAGGATCAAAGTGGTATATAATAAGTAGTGGAAAGAATTTGAATGACATGTGTCGATACTAGAAACACTACTACAAAAAGGCATTTTAATGTCCTTTTTTTAGCCCATACTACGTCCTTTTTTGGAGGACCCCTATCTAAGAGGAGTAATAAAGTAAAATTTATGGCGTCCTAAACGTGCTTTTTACGGCGTACTACAAAAATGTAGGACGCCGTAGTGCTTTTTTTCAAAAAAAAAAAAACCTCAGGTTTAGGGGTTGGCCGTGGAAAAAGAAAGAAATAGCAAGAAGAACACATCAAGAATCTAACATACTCACTAATCAAAATACAAATCAAACTAAAAACAATGAAAACTATCAATAAGAAGCCAAAATAAGACGAGGGTTCAAGATGGCGTTAAAAAAGAAAAAGCAAAATAGATATAGGCATGTTTGACGGCTGCTTGAGGTAATCAGGTTGGTGTTTGACGGCTGCCTGAGTTCGAACCATAGTCAATTTCACCGTTCTGGGTGGCCAACTGTGGCCATTATATCTGGATCTTGAAGAACTGCTACGACTAATGGAGCCATCGACAGCTGCATCAAAGGTAGTTTCTCCACCACTAAAACAAGTCAGATCTAGAAGTTTAAATAAATAGAAGAGCAAAACAAGTCAGATCTCAGCCAATAAAACAAATCTCACCTCCACTTTCGATGACCTCAGAGACCAGACACTGTTTATCATGTTGGCAAGCCTCAGATCAGCCGTGAATCAACTTGAACCACAGCGTCGTCTTCTCTCAAGCACCACCACCATAAGCCGCGATGGAGGTGAATTGTGGAGGCAGCAACACTCCTAAGCCGAGAATAGAGAATTAGACGAAGGAAAGGAGCGTGAATGGCAGACGGAGACAGAGCAAGAAGAATCAACTTTTCTAAAATGGTGGAGAGGAAGAGGAATAGAGAGAGAAAAGGGATATGAAAAATGGCGAAGAAGAAGAGGAATAGAGGGAGAAAAGGGATCTAAAAAGAAAAAACAACTTGGTGGCGTTAGAGAAAGTAACTTGGAGAGAGGAAAACAATTGAGTAAATTGAGTCAGAAAGCATGCCTTTAGGCGTCCCAAATTTAAAATCGGGACGTCAAAAGTGGTGTTTTTGCCGCCACCAGCCCTTCCTTTGGCATCCAAAACTTTATCTATGATGCCAGAAATACTGATTTTGGCATCCTAAAACCAATTTAGGATGCCAAAAATATTACTTTTGGCGCCAGATATGGTGTCAAGGTTCACTTTTGACTTCCTAAATTAAAATTAGGACTCCAAAAGTCCCTTATTTGGGCATTCTAATTTTAAATTAGGACACGAAAAGTAACTTTTGGCGTCCTTTTTCATAATTAGAACGCTAAAATTATCCACATAATTGCAAAAATGCCACCGCCTTTATTTTTTACTTCGTTTTTTTTTTCAAAAAAAGACGTCTCTTAAAGAAGTAAAAGTCATTTTTTATAATAGTGAAATTATACTTGGCTGTTAAAAAAAAAAATCACACTTAGCTAACTGCTACATTTTTCCTATCTTTATTGCCCTCATCAAATCAAACATAGTCTTCTCAAAATTTTACATTATTATTTTTGGTGTGTAATTCTCCTGATATTTATATAAAATTTGTATTACAAATTCTTTTCAATATATTTTTGGGTTCTCCTTATAATGAAATCTCAGCTCCACTCGCAAGAAGGAGGCAATCCAAATGGTTTATGAATTTGCCGAAGCATTATTGATGAGCTTTGGTAGGAGAAAAGTGTGTAGTGATGATGGATAGTGACTTCTGCAAGAAATTAAAAGGGTCTATTCCTTCATTTATATAATGCACTTTGTGTTTTAATGTGCGCTATCAATTTTACATCCGACTTTTTCAATATAATATTTCTACGTATGTAATTTTCTAAATCAACTTCCTCCTCTCCCTGTGTTTTGCTCCACTTGGAGTTCCTTCAATCTTGTGTTGTCCACCATAACTAAAAAGAAAAAATCAATGGAAGCACCAAATGCAATGGACTAACATTTCCTCCATAATATAATATTACTATACATATTCGAATGGCAAAATTAATTAGGAGCTTTCAATCATAAAAGTTTTGGTAAAACACAGAAAATCATAAACCTCAATGAAACGAAATACAACAACAGCGAATAACAGAAGAAATCATGGAAGGAAAGGAAATCTGTTAGAGAGAAGAGTGAAAAACTCGTTTGGATGTAGTTTTTGGAAAATGATTTTTATGATTTACGAGGTAAAAATAGCTTTTAGGATTTACGAAATAAAAATATTTTTTGAAAAATAGCTTTTGGATAAAAATGAGTGGTTTAGATAACTTCAAAACCTAGGTTTTGACAAAAGTTTGTCAAACACCCTAAAATTGTCTAGAAGCTATTCTACATCAAACCTAGGTTTTACAAAAGTTTGCTAAACACCCCTATTTTTTTAGGCATCAAAACCTAGGTTTTGTGAAAAGCTATTTTTTCAGTCTTTTCTCTCTCCTCTGCCATCATCAATATTTTTTTCAGTATCAGTCAGTATCCTTAAGATAGTTTTTATTACCTTTCTTACCCTGAAATATTTTTTCAAAATTAGTCATTACCTTGAAATTTTTTTCAATATCCAATTTTTTTTCAAGATCGAAAAATATTTTTCAGTATCTTTTTAGTACCCGTTAGTACCATGATTTCTTTTTTCAAGATTGTAAGTAGCCTGAAATATTTTTTCAAGATCAGTTGTTACCCTGAAATATTTTTCAATATCCTAAAATAATTTTTTAAGACCATGAGAGAAGTATTTTTTTTCAGTATCAATCAATATTAAGTATCTTTTTAGTACCCTAAAATATTTTTTTTCTAGATCAGTTGTTACCCTGAAATATTTTTCAATATCCTAAAATAATTTTTTAAGACCATGAGAGAAGTATTTTTTTCAGTATCAATCAATATTAAGTATCTTTTAAGTACTCGTCAATGCCCTAAAATATTTTTTTAATATCCTAAAATAAATTTTTAAGATTATGAAATATTTCGGGGTAGTGACTAATACTGAAAGAATACTTTATGATCTTAAAAATTTATTCTAGGATATTAAAAAAATATTTTAGGATAATGACTAATCTTGAAAAAATATTTTATGGTACCGACGGTACTAAAAAGATACTTAATATCGACTAGTACCGAAAAGATACTTCTCATGGTCTTAAAAATTTATTTTAGGATATTGAAAAATATTTCAAGGTACTGAAAGGTACTAAAAAAATACTTAGGACACTAACCGGTACGAAAAAATACTGATGATGGCAGAGAAAGAAAAATATGGAAAAAAAAATAGTTTTCTCCAAAACCTAGGTTTTGGCCCAAAAACCTAGATTTTGATGCAGAAAGCTTCTAGCAAAATAGGTGTTTAGCAAACTTTTGCAAAACCTATGTTTGATACGAATAGCTTATGAAAAAAGATGGGTGTTTGATAGACTTGTGACAAAACCTAGGTTTTGGGAACCTCCAAACAAGCACTAATTTGATGGAGAAGAGCCTAATCAATTCCACACCCTTCCTACAACGGCATTTGTCATTTTTACCCACTCATCCTCACCAATTTTCCTTAGAGCGGGTTTGGATAAAGGAAAATGGGAGGCGGGATAGGGAAAATTGATTTTTTTTTTCGCCGATAGAGGCTGTTTGGATCATCATTTCTCCAGAAAATATTTTTCCTCCGCTAGCCATTTTCATCTATTTGAATAGGTGGATTCTTTCTAGTGATGACGAGACATCCGATCAATCCCGAAGAATAGGTGGGTTTCTTTTTCTCCATTGTTGTAGTTGTTGTGTTCTTGTTTGCATTGAATGTGATGCACACATTGTCCCATCGTTGCTGATAAAGTATATGCGAATTTTAGGAATAGAAGAGGCTGAACAAAAGAGAAATTTGGAAAAAAAATGTAGAAAAAAGCACAAAGTGGGGGGGAGAGCCCCAATGTATGAGTAAGAGAACGAGAGAAAGGCATGACAAATTTAAAGAGTAGTAAAATTTACTTTATTGAACTTTCAGAGCTATGGAAACTCATTTTCCACAAAAAAAATCTTAGCAAAGGGAGATGGTGGGAACTCCATGGCTAGGAGAAATTTTGGTGAAATATTGGCTGACCATGAAGTACCCATGTAGTGAACATGGTTAAAATGTGATATTTGACACAAAGGAAGTGGTGTTAACCATATGTGGTTGATAGTTGCACAATGGGTGAGAGTAAAGTTATATCACTATCTCATAACCATGACGTACACATGAGCAAAATAAGACCACAGAAAGTAGTTGTGACCACGAGCAGGTGATAGGTATGAAATAATTAAGAGTAAAGTTGTTTTGGTTGCACATAACCATGGGTCACCCATCACACAAATATGGTGAAAGTTGTTTTCATTTATTCATGTATGATGACAAGCAGTTGGTATAGGTATCTCATGGGTATTAGTTTGCTACGTATCGAGAAAACAAGGGTAAACTAAGTTCTTTCTTCCATGTTTTTACTACATGTAACATATGGTGGTTAAATCGTGGTTATAAGGGAATTATTTGAAGTGATTTATGACTATGGGTTGCTCATGGGGTGCAATGATTAGAGGGGTTAAAGTGAAAATAGGGGCCTCCAAATAATATTTTTAAAACAAGGGCTTTTAAATAATATTTTTTAAACAATGGCAAAAATGTCTTTTATCGTATTTTCCTATCTTATTTTCTTCCAACCAAACAAAAATTGTCCTATCAATCTATTTTCTTTTTTAATGCCAACAAAAAACCTCTATGACAATTTTTTTTTTTGATAAAAGACAATATTTTTCATTCTATTCCTTTTCAACCTTTTTCTTTAATCCTTTGTTTTCAAGGCTTTCGTTTTACTCGAAGGTTGCGCTTAACTTGGGCTTTAGCCAGCGTTAAATTTGGACATTTCATCTCATTCTAATAGCCCACTTCACTTGGGTTCATTACAGTGATGTCCAAAAAATTTCCTTCTTTGTTGCTTGCTTAGTTTTTCTCTTGTTGATGTTTCCATTTCAAAGTTGTGGTTTTCACTTTCTTTTGCATGTTATCATTGTAATATGGTTGGGGTGTATGTCAGTGCGTGTCTCATGTGGGATTCGGCTTTGGTCCGATTCATCATTCCTCCGCTGCAGTGAAAACGCCACCGTTTTGTGGCAAAAACACACTGTCCCTTCTTTTCTTTTCTTTTTGAAAAATAGTATTTACCATCCTCTAGCATTTTTTAAGTGCGAGTTAGTGTCCTGAAATATTTTTTCAATACCATTCATTATCCTGTAGTATCTTCTTAGTACCAGTCAGTACTCTGAAATATTTTTTCATACTGACTGGTACTAAAAAGATACTACAGGATAATGAATGGTATTGAAAAAATATACTCGCACTTAAAAAATACTACAAGATGGTGAATACTATTTTTTTTAAGATTGTAAAATAATTTTTATAGATCATGAAGTATTTTGAAGTACTTATCAGTACCTTGAAATATTTTTTCAATACCAGTCAATATTATAAAGTATCTTCTTAGTACCAATCAGTACCCTAAAATATTTTTTCAAGTATCCTAAAGTATTTTAGGATCTTAAAAATATTTCAAAATACTGACTGGTACTTAAAAAATATTACAGGATGGTAAATATTATTTTTCAAAAAAAAGAAAAAGAAGGGACAATGTTTTTTTGCCATAAAACGGTGGCGTTTTCACTGCAGCGGAGGAATGATGAATCGGACCAAAGCCGAATCCGTCTCATGTGTGTGTTATGGAGATGATTTACTCCTCTCATCCTTAATAATATAAAACATATTTATTTAATTTGATTAGATTAAAGAAGTTAGTTAATATGACATATATTCTCTAAAAAAAAACCTCAGTTATCTTCCTTAATTCCCCATTTCCTCTCTTCTTTGATTGTTATGGAGGGAGCATCAATAGGAATAAATTAGAAAAAGATTAACAAATATAAAAACTATGTCTTATATTTAGGACCAATATCAACTCCTCAAATATGTTCTATATTATTTATATTATTTCTTACAATGATATTTGCTTTCATATGTTTCATAGCAATATATTAACATTAATATATCAGATTAGACGGATCACCCCATGAAATGCACGGGTAGAAGAATTTAACCCGTTAAATAGAAATCGTTTATATATATATATATATATATATATATATAGGGCAAATGATTTATCCAGTGACAGGACCTAAGAGTTTCTCCTGTGAACCCAAACTATATCGTTTGGTTTAGTGAGGGCGCGCCAAAGATAAAAAAAATAAAAACAAAAAATAATTCAAAAATGCAGAATAAACTGAAAACAAAATAAAATCCAATAGAAAAAAAAGCAAAATAATTCACACGCTATGTCACGTAAAAAAAAGGCAGAATAAATTGAAAACAAAATAAAATCCAATAGATCACCAATTCGGTGATTATGCTTTTTTTCATTGCAATTCATCGCACGTATATACTGCGCCGCTCTATTCTTTATTTCATCGCAAGTATATAATTCAAAAATGAACGGGAGTCTAGTATTTGGCTTTTTCTGCATGTTTTCCCTTCCCACTGATTCACAGAAGATTCTATTCTCTCTGTCATCACTAAATCAATAAAATTGCGTGTTTTCCCTTCTCTGGGCTTTTTCTGTGTGTTTTCCCTTCTCTTCTCTTCTCTTCATCATCATTCTTCTTCCAAGGATCCACGGCAACCCCAAAAAAGGAAAAAAAATCATATTTTTAATTCCCATTGATGATGATGATTGTCTCAATTATCTCCTTCTTCAGCTCCAAATTTAGGCAATATTCCAATTTGTATGAAACTCTGTCATCGCCTTTCTGTCGCACTGATTATGGGAATAATGGTTCTAATTTTCTTCAGAAGACAAACGTATGGGGTAAAATTAGATGAAGATGAGATTTTAATTCGCGCGCTGCTCTGTTTGCTCGATCTATCATTGATTCCTACTGTTGTTCACTGTAATTTTTTTTTTTTAAGTTCGCGCGCTGCTCTGTAGATATAAGGTTTTAATTTACGCTGGAAGTAATTTTGTCCAGATCTGCAATTTCCGAGAATCAATCGGAAAAGCGCGCAACACTAATTTATTATTGAGAATGTGAGTATATATGTTTTACCAAAATTTCATATTGATTTCTAACTACTTTATTATTTACAAAAAGTATCCGATCCGTTCATTGCATGGGTCCATTATTAATTCCATGGTTTTCATCTACATGCGATCTTATATATATACTTATATAAAAAATCGTTTCAATATGTAAACTTTATTGCAATTTCCGGAGTTGGTAAAACACATTCTTTTTAACTCAGTATTTTTTTTTATAAGAAAAAGTTTAGGTGAGGGTAAACACAGGTACCCCATCAGGGCCAGGGCATGCCTCCAGGTTCATAGAACGCTTATAGAGGTACTTACAGATCGCCCACCAACGAGGCTCTCACATCGACGCGCGGATATCGAACCTCCTCTCTTTTAGGGTAAAGGCCGACGTCTTAGCCAACTGTATCAATCTTCATTAGCTTTTAACTCAATAATTAATTTAGTGGATTGGATTCACATTTCAATTAAAATGACTGGGCCGGGAAGGTAATACCTTATTTTAAATCAAGTTTCGTAGACTGTAGTTATTTTTCTTTTCTTTTTTTCCAAATATATATTGTTTTTATGAGTTTTAATCATATCCTTATATTTTGTTTAGTTTTTTATTCGGTGTTTATAGTTTCACTTGATTATTAATCAGATATCTGTTTAGTGACTAAATATTAAAAAAGACTACCGGAGATTATTAATTTGAAAAAAATTGGACAAAGTTATCTCATTGAAAATTTTATTGATGAAAATGACCTAATAAATATTTATAAAGAAAAAATACTGGTATTCTACAAATTTTGTATGCACAAAGTATTAGCACTATAATTTAAATCTTTCTCTCTAATAAAATTCTTAATAGGGGACTTTTAGTTATCCCCAATTTTTCCTATTACTTTCCTTTTAAGAAACTTATTTTGAGTAAATACTAATTACTTCTTCTGGTCCTTATTATAAGACACCAACTAGCAAGTTTATTTGGTCCTTTTTATAAGACATTTGCTTATTTCCAATGAGCAATGATTATTTTTTTTCCATGTCTGCCCTAATTAATAAAGGTAGTGGGTGAGAGTAATAATTAATATAATATTAGAGTTTAATGCAATTAGTAGGGGTAATATTGGAAATTACTTAAATTCTATAACAACTTTATTAACTTTAACTACTTTTATTGGTTTGTAAAAAAAGTTAGTTAGTGCCTTATAATAAGGACCAGAGGGTGTAACTCTTAAAGCCCTACTCCCTAAGCTCATTATTAATCTGACATGAATATATTCTTGTTCCTTGTTCATTCAATCAAAGACCCGTTTGGATTAGTGGGGTAGAAGTGACTTTTTTAAATATGACTTTTGTAAACTTAAGATAAGAAAAAAGTCATATTGTAAATGTGATTTATATTTGAAGTGGCGGTGATAGAAGCCCATTTACACTGTGAAAAGCAAGTCTAGTGACTTATTCTTAAAAGTAGCTTTTAACCTACATGTCCATTTAAAAAAATCACAACCCAAACACCTCATTTTAATTACTCTCACTGTGCTTAATCTTCTATATCTGGCTTATAGTTGTATGGAATGACTTGTGTAAAATAAAAATGCTGATTCAAACATTGGAATTTTGATAATCCCTTGGTACCATACGAAACAATTTCTATGTGACCTATAAGAGAGTGGAGGATGATGCAAAGAAAGAGGGAAGAGGAACCTTATCACATCCCATTTCTTCATTAGGTGTCTTTCCGTAGTTGTCCTTGCAAAAGCTGCCTTACCTTTATACGCAAATAGTTAAAATACACTTTTATTTATTTTAATAATTTAAAATTAATTAAATAAAAATATTCTCTTGATTTTGATTCACATTTATCATAATTTGATAATTTATAAGAGAAACAATGTTAGCAACTGATTAGTATACCAAAATTAAATTTGTCACATTGGTGATAATAAAATCAAACTTAACCAGATTACATATACTAGTGCAAAAAAAGGCTTTAAGACCGCCTCATTTAGACCGGAGAACTGACGCACCGGTCTTAAAAGTATAACCGGTGGCAGTTTTGTAAATATCAAGAACTCCTTGGACCAGATAATTTATTATTGGGTCTTAAATATATTATTCATACCGGTTAACAAAACAACCGGTCTTAAAAATGTTATTAAAAAATTTGAAATAATCAAATTACAATGATATAGATCCCGTACAGCACGACTTATATTTTCTGCTGTCCAAAATAATAAAGAAAAATTTCTAAAACTTTTAAAACCATATATACATAAACGACGGTCTTAAAGTTTATATTTTTAAGACCGGACATAAATTGTGCCAGGTACTAAATATTGAAAAAATTTAAACAAAAAGTTTATTACTTTTAAGACCGGCTATTAATAAAGGACGGTCTTAAATGTTAACCTTTAAGACCGTCGTTTACTTCATCCGGTCTTAAAACTAAAGCGCCAAATATATTTTTCTTCGCGCGAAACCTTACTCTCACTGAAGAACCTCTGTTAACGTTGCGAAACCCTTCCTGTTGCATTACCTCTTTTCCTCGCCCACGTACCATTAGCCTCTCGTTAATCTCTCATTTGCTCGAGGCATTCTCTCTTCCCCGTCTCAAAAATGAACGATGAAAACGATTCTAGTCCCGTTCTGGAACGCCCATTCTTGGTGTGAGTCAAAACGAACCCTCTTCATCTCACAATGAATCTGGTAACTGCCGTGCACGTCGTGGTAGAAGTGGCACACGAATGATGGATGTATCCCTAAGTCGGACTTCTGGGACAAAGCTCGAGATTCAGTTTGATGAAAAGTTGGAACCTTTCGGTCATAATAAACACAAATATAATAGTTTTGTCAACTATCTAGCACGCAGCAAGGTTAGCATCTTAAAAGATGAGTGGAAAACTGTGGACCTTCGCACAGTAAAGGATCCTATTTGGGACACTATCCGGCTTACATACACTGTCCCTGACTGTCAGAAGTTGAAAGATAAGACATTGTCTTATTGTGCTGATCGGTGGAGGAAGTTTAAGACCTTTCTAGCTAACAACTATATTTTTGTTGAGGTTCAGCCTAACCATAATCCTTGGGACAAGTACACATTTATTGATTAACAAACATAGCAACAATTTGTTCAGCTGCAGACCACTCCTAAAGCTTTGGTAAGTTTATATTTAGTTTAGTTTGCCCTTTTTTGTTTGTTTATTAACCTGTGCGGATATGTGAATGTTATTGTGTTCATCTCATCCTGTTAGTTAGATGGTTTGGTGTGTATAGAAGTATATATTTTCATCCTTTGTCTTGCATCAGAGGAGCATGTCTTAGTTCTATGCAAGTCTGATATGTAAACCGTGAAAAGGTAAAATACTAAGTAGGTAATTAGGGAAATAATAATGGCATAAGAGTCAAACCATTATTATATTCTTAGCTAGTTCTCGTTATAGTAGGTAGTGGTTAGACATTGCTATTAGTTAGTTAGTATGTTAAGCGTGTAAAGGTTTCGGTGCAAGCTGTTATTGGGCCTCAAGAGTCATGCCTCTAACTATATATAAGAGGTTAGACTAATATGTGTAGGAACCAGGTATGATGAATGAATGAATTGACTGAGTTGGCAGCAGTTCTGCAACTCCCTTTCCTCTGTTTCTCCCAATTTCTTCTACAATTCTACATCTTCCTTAAATAAAATGTTGAAACTTGATGAAGTGAATTTGACTAGTGTTTGAGGTTCATATCAAGCGAAGTTCTCTAATAAGAGCAGAAGAATAAACGTGCTAAAGAGAAAGAAATAAAAGAAAAGATCGGTAGTGAGAGTTCATAAAAGACGAGAGTAAAACTCATAATTAATATTCCTCCGTAAGAAAGCTTAAAGAGAGAAGAAGGGAAATTATAGGAACACTTTTGTAGTCTGGAGAAAATCTGTATTGCCGGGGAAAAAATCCAAGATACGACAGTTTTGAAAAATAATGAAGATCTATGGGAAAAGGATCTCCATTATTTCGGAATTTATGTTGAAAAAGAATCAATGCCTTTTGAAGCGTGTGGAGTATTTCGGATATTGGTCCAAAAATTCGCCACCATTTCAAAAACCATTGGGGAAAGATATACTCGGTTTTATTTTTGAAATAAATAAACCAAGTATGTTTGAAAATTTTATTTTGATCCCAAAAGACATTATACCGGCGGTACAATAATCCCAGTATGTATATCCTTCCAGATCGAAAACTCTTTTAGAAAAAGGTTTCCATTTATTGAGATTCTTACCCCAGTTTGTAGGCGTAAGAACTTTTAAAATTTGTAAAGTTGAATGAGTTATAAATTGTTGTTCTTGATCCTTAGGTTTAGAGATGTGTCTCGTCAACTTTATGGATCAGAATCAACTAAAATTAACTCATAAAACTCTTGTGTTTTTTGTAAACTAGTAGGCACAAAATGAAATCCAGAAGGAAAACATTTAATGCTACTTGGTTTGGAGTTTCAAAGAAAAACTCGGGTTCAATCTGTAAGATATCCAATACAACATTTTGTTTTTCGATGTATGGAGTATCTATAGTATTAACCGGTTGGAAGAAGCTGCTAATGGGCGTGATACCACGAGGTGGTTTTTTTCGGGCTAGTTGGAGAGCAAATTCTTTATTTGCTGAATCATATTCTCCTTTTGTAATTGCCTGGGAAGAAGAGGCAATTAAAGATAAAGCCAATTTATCATATTCTAAAGCCTGGATTTTTGGATCCTTTTTGGTCAATACTTCATTCCAATTTTGAGAAGGAAGTTTTTTGACGTAGGAATCAATGGTTTTTGGTTCGAGGCTTTAAAGATTTTTTAGAAATTAGTCCCTGGGATTGAGATCGGTTTATTGGAGTAGATGACTCCGGTTTGGGGGTAGATGACCCGGATCTTGTTTGTGAACGAAGTCGCGCATTCCTTTGTGTTTGCGGGATGGGTTGACTCATTGATGAAGATGCTTCCGAGAAGCTGTTTGTTGTTGAAGCGGTTGTTTTATAATTTTGGCCAAATCAGCGAAGGGGGCCTGAGCATCTT
Organism: Acacia melanoxylon; assembly: GCA_019022615.1. NCBI lineage: Eukaryota > Viridiplantae > Streptophyta > Magnoliopsida > Fabales > Fabaceae > Acacia > Acacia melanoxylon. The sequence continues at coordinate 4,541,282 of JAFJYJ010000027.1, forward strand.
GGAAAATGCTTTGTTTATCATCCTCATCATGGGAGAGGGACAGATTTATTCTTTTGATCATCACCTGGTTTCTTTTTTCTCGTCATAGGCTAAAGGAAGAGAAAAATTTATGGTTAGGTTTCACTCATCTTAGAACTTCCTTGAAGGAATTCTCGGTAAGGAAATCGGGAGGGAATTTGTAGTGCCTTTGATAAATTCAATATCAAAATCAAAAACACTCAAAATTGCTTGCCATCGGGCAAAAATTTGTTTTGATGCAAGGTTTTTAACATCTTTTTGTAAAACATCTTTTGCAGATTTACAATCAATGCGAATTAAAAACCTTTGATTTAACGAGATCAGCTTGAAATTTTGAAACACATAAAACAACGGCCAAAATTTCTTTTTTGATCGTAGAATAGTTTTTCGCGGGGATTCCGAGTGTTTGGATGTAAAAGAGATAATTTGCTCTTTATCTCCTACACGTTGTTTAAGAATTCCTCCATAGCCTAATTCGAAGCATCCGTCGGACAATCTTAAAGGCCATAGGAAGAGGAAGGTTAAGGCATGGAAGTTCCTTAACCTGTTTTTGATTTGTTGAACAATCTTTGTATGAACATCCGTCCAAGGAGATGGATTGTTCTTAAGGCGTTCATGGAGTGGTTTAAGAAAATTGCTAAGTTGAGGAATGAACTCGGCCACATAATTTAAACAACCCGAGAAATCTCTACGCAATTGATTTTTATCAAGGATCTGATCAGGAAATTTATCCGCAAATTGAATTGCTCTTTCAATTGGCGTGATAGTTCCTTGATTAATCCAATGTCCAAGAAATCGGACTTTTGTTTGAAATAAACTGATTTTTGGTTTTGAAACAACTAAACCATTTATTTGCAGTTCTAATAAATTTATTGACATGTTTAAAATGATCTTCTATTGAATTTGAAAAGACGAACATCATCAATATATACAATGATATATTGACTTTGGTGCATGAAAATGTCATTCATAATCTTTTGAAATTCAGAAGGGGCATTTTTTAAACCAAAAGGCATAACGTTCCACTCATACTGACCAAATGGGACAGTAAAAGCAGTTTTATACCTATCTTTTTCAGAAATTTGTATCTGCCAAAATCCAGATTTCATGTCAAATTTAGAAAAGATTTTTGCAGAATGTAAATGTTTTAGTAAGTCGATTTATTTGGAATTGGATATCTAATCCATTGCAAAGCTTCATTAAGTGGTTTATAATTTATGACTAAGCGAGGTGTTCCTCTTTCAATCTCGACATTTTTGTTAACGTAGAAAGCCGCACAAGACCAAGGGCTTTGGCTTTTGCGTATCAAACGTTTGTCAAGAAGATCTTGAATTTCTTTTTTGCAAGTTTCAAGAATTTCTTGATTCATTTGAATAAGCGGGCTTTTGTAGGAATATGTTTTTCGAGAAAAGTTTGGTTCGTAAGGAAGATCTACCATGTGTTGCTTTCGATTCCGAAAGCATTAGGTAAATCCGCACAGACGGTTTGGTGAATTTTATCCGACAAGAATGGATTTGTTTCGGATAAAAGGTTGTTGAAGTTGATGCTCAATGCGTTTAAAGGAGACTTCTTCTTTAAGAAAATTGATCTGATTTTGTTTCATGAAAACAAGATTCAATTCTCTAGTTCTTGGTTTTTTCGGAAAAAGGAAAAAAATATCTTTTGTCCAAAACCTAAATGTTTGGTTGTAATCCCCTCGAAAGAGTTTTGTATGGCGTTATCATTGTAGCAAATGGTGCTCCAAGGATAATATTAGATGCCATAGTTTTCATAAGAATAAAAGGGGTTTTTACCTTCCAATTTCCATTTTGGACAATTGCCTTTGACACTTTATCGAACGGGACAATAAGATGCGGAAACACCTACAAATCGTTCAGTTGTTTTTTCAAAATATTTTGTAGGAACCAGGCCTTCTAAAATACAATTGACCATGGATCCGTGTCAAATAAAGCTGGTTGATCAAGAACATAATCACCGATTATAATCTTGACGTTTATATAAAATTTTTGTACAAAACATTGAGATACCTCATTTAGAAAGGGTGTTTCTAAAATCGGATTCTCAAGAGAATTTTCATCTTGATTCTCATTGTTTGAAACACGATCATTATTCTCATCGGAAGGATTTTGAGAAGAAGATAAGATTTGATGGATTTGAAGTATGGCATCCTCATGAATTTTGTGAGAGGATTGAAGTTGTTGAACTTGATTTGAGTGTATTAATCTCGGCTGAAGATCATTTATAGTAACGGAGTTTTACAGATCGTTTAAATCTTTCCATGGTTTTGGTAAGATCATAATGGTTCGTGGAATATTTATTTTGGTAGGAGTAGAAGAAGAGGGTTGGGAGGATTGTGATAAAATATCTTTCAACTTTGAAAAATACTCACCTTTATCACAATCACGGAAGTTTGTTGATAACATCAAGGAGTAGATCTTGCTCCCTGGTGATCATATTTATTTGAGCAATATTATCGAGTCGAGGATGAATAGTATTCATCATCTTGTACTTGATTAATATCCTCGGTGGAATTTGAAAGTGGTTTCTTCTTCTCGAATCGGAGGAAGTATCAAGAAGAAGATTGTTTATTTGGTTTGAAGAGATTCTTCGAGTTGGTCAATGTTGTTTATTTTGTTGGAGATTCGAGTATTTAGCATAATGACCAATTTTACCACATTTATAACAAGGCGATCTTTCAAAGGTTTTTTGAAAGATTTATTAGGTTTGGATTTAGATTTAAAATTTGGACGAAAGCCTTTTCTTGGTTTTTTATGAAAAGATCGAGAATAATCCTTAAAATAAGGACGTTTTGAAAAAGAAGATGATTTATAAGGTTTAAAAGTTTTTTGAAAATGAGAAGATTTGTGAGTTTTTGGCCTTGGTTTAGAACAAGAAGGTAGACCAAATTGTTCACAAAAAGTACCTAATTCTTTTCGTTTATACTCTTTTCTTTGGCAAGTTGATGTTTGATTCCATCATCTTGACATATTTTTAAAATGATTTTACGAACATGGGAAATCAATTCACCATATGTCAATATATCATAAGGGATTGTGCCGTTATGTAAGGTTCTAAGTTTATCTCTAACTTTATCACCAAAAGATTTTGGTAATCCGGCTAGAAATTTTTCTTTCCAAAAACCTTGGTTGGCATCATCTCTTGTCAATACCCGAGTCATGAAGGTATCTTTATACCATCTAAATTCGGATAATGTTCGACATTTGATGTTTGATAAAAGGTCGGAAAGAGCGATCTTTCCAAATCTCGGATCGCCAATAAAATGTTTAACTATTGAAAAAATAAGAGTATTAACCGTAACTGGAATTGGTTCTCCATTGTGAGTTATCGGAGTTCCATCGACTCGGTTTTAACGAGATGAAAAAATTTGTTGTCTCTCGAATCAATCGGATAAAAATCCCACCAACCTTTTAACCGTCCGGAAAATCCGGAAATTAAAAGATCAGTAATATCACGATCTGTGTAATTCTTTGAAATATAGTAAGCGAGCTTACCATTGTCATCTGTTGAAGGATTTGAAGAATATTAGTCTCACTCGACCATCTATATTCCATTCATAGATGTCATTTGAGTTAAAAGACTTAAAAGTTTGATTATGGCGTTCCTCGCTAGAATATCCAAAGGACTAGCCCTAGGATAGTATAACTTTGAAGAACTTTGAAAAGAGGGATTTTTCCAAGAGGGTTTTTGCCATTGTTGATGGTTTATTTGAAAATGAGATTTTGAATCGATTTAATCTTTTTGTAAAGGTTTTTAAATTCATGATCATTCTTGTATAACGAGATGATGAATCATGAGCTGATTTTGGGGAGTAGAAGGGGTTTTGGAATAACCTTTCTTCTTAAATCTGTTGTTGGTGTTGAAAGATCATCCTTATTTTTAAGCGATGTAATTGTTGGTCAATATCTTGAATAATACTAGAATTTGTTTTTGTTTGAAGATCGATTTAACCTTAGGATCAAACTGAAATGGTTTGAATAAAGGTTGTTTTGTTTTTGTTTTTCCGGATGAGAAAGCAGAAGTTGTTTGTGAGGAAGAAGAAGAAGAAGAAGATGCATTTATGATATGACCTCCAAGAACTTGAAGATCTTGATTTGTATAATTATTTTGCTCTATAATATTGACAATATCCGAAAGCGGTAGGATTTTCATCGAGAAGGTGTTTTTGCTTTGAAAGGGGAGGCAATAACGGGATTTCCTTTTCTTGTCATTGATGTCAAGTTGGAATGATCTAATAGGTGGAAGTTGAGAAGAAATTGTTTGATTGTCACAAAGCTTCCAATCCTTTTTGATCATATTAATAGATTTGTGAAATGGATATTCTATTTTTTGTTGGAGAGTGTATTCCTCAAACCGGTCAAAAAATAAAATATTTATTTCTTGCTTTGTAAGAAACCGTAGAATTCTTCTTGGATCTCGTGTCATGCAGTTTTCCTTTGAAGTTTTCTAAAAACCAGTTTCTTTTCAAAGTATTATGTTCGAATAGAATTCCTTTTGCAAACGTTTTTATCAATTTGAAATTCTTGTAAAAGAACTCCAATTGATTGAGGTTCACCTAGTTGAGAATAATTTGCGGGTATTTGAATTTTGGTCATCCTCTCTTTGATAGTTTGCATGAGGAATTGTACCAGAATTATCTATTCCTTGCATCTCAACATTAGGCTTATCCTCATCTTGCCGAGGAGGTGCACTTGGTTGAGGAGGTGTTATAGGTTGTGAAGGAGGAGGAGGAGGTAAATGAATAAGCTGCGGGGGAGGAGAAGCAGGATATTCAAATAACCTTCTGGAAGAGTTTGGAGATCTACAACTTTCATATCTTGAAGAAGTAGATCCGTAAGAAGAATTTGTTCTACTAGATCCGTCAAAAGAAAGAAGGACAGTTCCAAAGAGGTGTTTGTGTAATTCTTGTGATTTGAGGGACGGGTTTGGGTATAGCCTTAACGGCTTTATCCATGACCCAAGTGTCGGAAGATTAACATCTTTCCAATGGATTACCCTTGGAACCATGATGTTTGTGTTTGTATGATCTGTGAGGAAAACAATAGTTTGACCATTGTCTTTGATTTTGAAAGAGGTAGGAGGAAGAAGATTTTGAGACCTTGTACCGTATCCTATAAATTAGGGTAACGGGTATAGATCCTGGTTTCATGTTAAAGCCAAAGAACTTAAGATTAAGATCTAAAGCTTCATAAGCATGTTTATCGTTAAGATCAATGGTTTGATTAGGAAAACGGTTGAAATAGATCGGACCATTGTGCGGTCCAAATTCAGTCGCCAAAAAGAGAATCTTCGTAAATGTTATGTCTTTGATCTCGTAAGCAAGCAAGACCGAAACATTTAACCCTTTACGAGTAAGAGGTTTAAGTGCAATCTGCACACAACCAATGTGTAAGAAATTGTACTTTTGTTTATGTTTTTCAATAGATTTGGTGGAAAGAAGATGAAAGACTTCTTTCTCGGGATGGATAGGGACAGATTCTTCAACAGTCTTAATTATGTAATCGAGTGGAAAAACCATTCCTTATTTTTATGAAAAAGAGTTTTTGGGTCAATTTTAGGAAGAGTCCAATTATCAACATGTTGGTTTATGTTGTTAAATTGAATTTCTTCATTGAAAATGTTATGGGTTGAGGACGTTAGATCTTCATTATTTGTAAAAGTATTTATGAAAGAGTTTGGAGCGGGGAAGTCGAAGAAGAAGAAGAAGAAGAGGTAGAAGAAGAACGTTTATGGGGAGAACGGAAAAGAAAAGCCATAATAAAATTTCAGAAAATAAAACGAGAATAATAAAATTGCTAGGAAATAAAGCGAAATTTAAAGAAACTTAACCAAATAATTTAAGTCTCCCTTCAACCGATATCTTCACCATTGGATGAAGTAGTGGTATGTTAATTAAATATTTATCGTAAATTACCAATCATAATATATAGTTGGTCATACTAGAGGGTCTTTAGATCATATGCTCCTTTAATAGTGAATATGGGTCTTATTGATCTGAAAATCTAAGATCATTCAATTCACATTAATCTAGATAGCTCAAGAATCGACACTGCCAAGGTGCAACCATCTTAAACATCCGAACATTACTATGAATGAATCTTATCCTTTTCTCGATCGACGAAATCCCATAGTCGGGAATTAACCTAACCATTTCACTTAAACGAAATATAAAAGTGATAACGAAATTAAATGTGATAAGTCATGAATTCCGTAAGAAATCTTATGTTCGGGATTCACATATGACGGTATTTCATGCGGGGCACACTCGCCACTTTTGTGAGGCGGATCCTTTGCCCGCTCCTTGGGACTTACGGCCTTAGACATCCCACAACCATGGCCTTAGACATCCCACATAAGTATTTGTCATATGCAAAAATCAAACATAAAACTTCTTAGGAGAATTACTAGACTATGATATATATACTTAATTTTAATTTTTTATTATTAATAGAGCATAGATCGAAGCATATCTCATTACTTCAAACCATATATCATGATTAAGCAACCTTACACTTCCCCTCCGGCTCGTCAATCTAGTGGATCTAATCAATACAATCTCATACTTCTTTAGATCATATGCTCCGGCTCGATACCAATCTAGGGGAGAGACCCTAAGGATCGGATAAGAGAGGGTGAGACGAGAGAGGAAGTAGAGAAAGCAATAATTTAAGTTTAGAACATAAGAACAGAAGAGTAAACGTGCTAAAGAGAAAGAAAGAAAAGAAAAGATCGGTAGTAAACTACACTGATCTAGTTCATAAAAGAAGAGAGTAAGAGATGCGGATGCGGGGAAGACATAAAGAGGAAAACGTTTATTGAAATGTAAACACACTTACATGGAAGGAAAGGCGGAAGAAAGCTTAAAGAGAGAAGAAGGGGAAAGGTTGTAGAGAGAAGGCGGAGGAAGCTAGAGAGAGGAGAGTAGTGGTTTGAACCCCGAAACAAATCGAATGTCTCATTTATATAGATCGGTTCGAGTCATCTTTGTTTATACAGTTCCGGTTGGTGACCGGTATCTTGTTTAGTTTATTTATACGTAATTAACTACAAGCAAATCGTAATTAACTACGCAACTACTCTACGTATTACAATGAATTATCATAATACAAAGAGATTTATAATTCTACAACTTTATACATGGAAACGAATGTGTTTATTGTCTCCGTCAAAAGTTGCAAAAGTTCAGTCTTCTTCCAAATTGACAATGAATTCATCTTCGTCTTCATCATCATTGGACTCGAACGGTGTTGATGGTCCAGCTTTATCTTCTTGAAGTTGTTTGAGAAGAAGAGTAAGTTGCTGGATACAATCTTGTTTATCTTTTGCAGCAGCAAGGGTATGCTGAACAGCATTCTTTTGGTTCAAAAATCTGCTCATTGAGTGGCACAAAGATACTTTGGGTTTTCTTGAACCATTTATCCACCGCTTTGCGATCGCCAGAGTCATTTTATAATTTCCCCACCAACGAACAAAGATTTGTCTTTGTAAAATTGGTAAATTTGGTGCGTTTTTGTTTATATGAGAAAATCTGTATTGCCAGGAAAAAATCCAAGATACGAGACAGTTTTGAAAAATAATGAAGATCTATGGGAAAAGGATCTCCATTATTCTGGAATTTATGTTGAAAAAGAATCAATGCCTTTTGAAGGCGTGGCGGGAGTATTTGAGATATTGGTCCAAAAATTCGCCACCATTTCAAAAACCATTGGGGAAAGATATACTCGGTTTTATTTTTGAAATAAATAAACCAAGTATGTTTGAAAATTTTATTTTGATCCCAAAAGACATTATACCAGGGCGGTACAATAATCCCGGTATGTATATCCTTCCAGATCGAAAACTCTTTTAGAAAAAGGTTTCCATTTATTGAGATTCTTACCCCAGTTTGTAGGCGTAAGAACTTTTAAAATTTGTAAAGTTGAATGAGTTATAAATTGTTGTTCTTGATCCTTAGGTTTAGAGATGTGTCTCGTCAACTTTATGGATCCGAGAATCAACTAAAATTAACTCATAAAACTCTTGTGTTTTTGTAAACTAGTAGGCACAAAATGAAATCGAGAAGGAAAACATTTAATGCTACTTGGTTTGGAGTTTCAAAGAAAAACTCAGGTTCAATCTGTAAGATATCCAATACAACATTTTGTTTTTCGATGTATGGAGTATCTATAGTATTAACAGTTGGAAGAACTGCTAATGGGCGTGATACCGAGGTGGTTTTTTCGGGCTAGTTGGAGAGCAAATTCTTTATTTGCTGAATCATATTCTCCTTTTGTAATTGCCAGGAAGAAGAGGCAATTAAAGATAAAGCCAATTTATCATATTCTAAAGCCTGGATTTTTGGATCCTTTTTGGTCAATACTTCATTCCAATTTTGAGAAGGAAGTTTTTTGACGTAGGAATCAATGGTTTTTGGTTCGGGCTTTAAAGATTTTTTAGAAATTAGTCCCTGGGATTGAGACTCGGTTTATTGGAGTAGATGACTCCGGTTTTGGGGTAGATGACCCAGATCTTGTTTGTGAACGAGAGTCGACGCATTCCCGTGTTTGCGGGATGGGTTGACTCATTGATGAAGATGCTTCCGAGAAGCCTGTTTGTTGTTGAAGCGGTTGTTTTATAATTTTGGCCAAATCTGCGGAAGGGGGCCTTGAGCATCTTGGAAAATGCTTTGTTTATCATCCTCATCATGGGAGAGATGATTTATTCTTTTGATCATCACCTGGTTTCTTTTTTTCGTCATAGGCTAAAGGAAGAGAAAAATTTATGGTTAGGTTTCACTCATCTTAGAACTTCCTTGAAGGAATTCTCGGTAAGGAAACAGGAGAGGAATTTGTAGTGCCTTTGATAAATTCAATATCAAAATCAAAAACACTCAAAATTGCTTGCCATCGGGCAAAAATTTGTTTTGATGCAAGGTTTTTAACATCTTTTTGTAAAACATCTTTTGCAGATTTACAATCAATGCGAATTAAAAACCTTTGATTTAACAGATCGCTTGAAATTTTGAAACACATAAAACAACGGCCAAAATTTCTTTTTTGATCGTAGAATAGTTTTTTTACGGCGGGATTCCGGTGTTTGGATGTAAAAGAGATAATTTGCTCTTTATCTCCTACACGTTGTTTAAGAATTCCTCCATAGCCTAATTCGGAAGTATCCGTCTGGACAATCTTAAAGGCCATAGGAAGAGGAAGGTTAAGGCATGGAAGTTCCTTAACTGTTTTTTGATTTGTTGAACAATCTTTGTATGAACATCCGTCAAGGAGATGGATTGTTCTTAAGGCGTTCATGGAGTGGTTTAAGAAAATTGCTAAGTTGAGGAATGAACTCAGCCACATAATTTAAACAACCGAGAAATCTCCCGCAATTGATTTTTATCAAGGATCTCGATCGGAAATTTATCCAAATTGAATTGCTCTTTCAATTGGCGTGATAGTTCCTTGATTAATCCAATGTCCAAGAAATCGGACTTTTGTTTGAAATAAACTGATTTTTGGTTTTGAAACAACTAAACCATTTATTTCGCAGTTCTAATAAATTTATTGACATGTTTAAAATGATCTTCTATTGAATTTGAAAAGACGAACATCATCAATATATACAATGATATATTGACTTTGGTGCATGAAAATGTCATTCATAATCTTTTGAAATTCGAAGGGGCATTTTTTTAAACCAAAAGGCATAACGTTCCACTCATACGACCAAATGGGACGAAAAGCGGTTTTATACCTATCTTTTTCGAGAAATTTTGTATCTCGCCAAAATCCGATTTCATGTCAAATTTAGAAAAGATTTTTGCGAGAATGTAAATGTTTTAGTAAGTCAGATTTATTTGGAATTGGATATCTAATCCATTGCAAAGCTTCATTAAGTGGTTTATAATTTATGACTAAGCGAGGTGTTCCTCTTTCAATCTCAAAGCATTTTTGTTAACGTAGAAAGCCGCACAAGACCAAGGGCTTTGGCTTTTGCGTATCAAACGTTTGTCAAGAAGATCTTGAATTTCTTTTTTGCAAGTTTCAAGAATTTCTTGATTCATTTGAATAGCGGGCTTTTGTAGGAATATGTTTTTCAGAAAAGTTTGGTTCGTAAGGAAGATCTACCATGTGTTGCTTTCGATTCCAGAAAGCATTAGGTAAATCCGCACGTACAGACGGTTTGGTGAATTTTATCCGACAAGAATGGATTTGTTTGCGGATAAAAGGTTGTTGAAGTTGATGCTCAATGCGTTTAAAGGAGACTTCTTCTTTAAGAAAATTGATCTGATTTTGTTTCATGAAAACAAGATTCAATTCTCTAGTTCTTGGTTTTTCGAGGAAAAAGGAAAAAATATCTTTTGTCCAAAACCTAAATGTTTGGTTGTAATCCCCTCAGAAAGAGTTTTGTATGGCGTTATCATTGTAGCAAATGGTGCTCCAAGGATAATATTAGATGCCATAGTTTTCATAAGAATAAAAGGGGTTTTTACCTTCCAATTTCCATTTTGGACAATTGCCTTTGACACTTTATCCGAAACGGGACAATAAGATGCGGAAACACCTACAAATCGTTCGGTTGTTTTTTCAAAATATTTTGTAGGAACCAGGCCTTCTAAAATACAATTGACCATGGATCTGTGTCAAATAAAGCTGGTTGATCAAGAACATAATCACCGATTATAATCTTGACGTTTATATAAAATTTTTGTACAAAACATTGAGATACCTCATTTAGAAAGGGTGTTTCTAAAATCGGATTCTCAAGAGAATTTTCATCTTGATTCTCATTGTTTGAAACCTGATCATTATTCTCATCGAAGGATTTTGAGAAGAAGATAAGATTTGATGGATTTGAAGTATGGCATCCTCATGAATTTTGTGAGAGGATTGAAGTTGTTGAACTTGATTTGAGTGTATTAATCTCGGCTGAAGATCATTTATAGTAACGGAGTTTTACAGATCGTTTAAATCTTTCCATGGTTTTGGTAAGATCATAATGGTTACGTGGAATATTTATTTTGGTAGGAGTAGAAGAAGAGGGTTGGGAGGATTGTGATAAAATATCTTTCAACTTTGAAAAATACTCACCTTTATCACAATCACGGAAGTTTGTTGATAACATCAAGGAGTAGATCTTGCTCCTGGTGATCATATTTATTTGAGCAATATTATCGAGTCGAGGATGAATAGTATTCATCATCTTGTACTTGATTAATATCCTCAGTGGAATTTGAGTGGTTTCTTCTTGAGAATCGGAGGAAGTATCAAGAAGAAGATTGTTTATTTGGTTTTGAAGAGATTCTTCGAGTTGGTCAATGTTGTTTATTTTGTTGGAGATTGCGGTATTTAGCATAATGACCAATTTTACCACATTTATAACAAGACTGATCTTTCAAAGGTTTTTTGAAAGATTTATTAGGTTTGGATTTAGATTTAAAATTTGATGAAAGCCTTTTCTTGGTTTTTTATGAAAAGATCGAGAATAATCCTTAAAATAAGGACGTTTTGAAAAAGAAGATGATTTATAAGGTTTAAAAGTTTTTTGAAAATGAGAAGATTTGTGAGTTTTTGGCCTTGGTTTAGAACAAGAAGGTAGACCAAATTGTTCACAAAAAGTACCTAATTCTTTACGTTTATACTCTTTTCTTTGGCAAGTTGATGTTTGATTCCATCATCTTGACATATTTTTAAAGCAGATTTTCGAACATGGGAAATCAATTCACCATATGTCAATATATCATAAGGGATTGTGCCGTTATGTAAGGTTCTAAGTTTATCTCTAACTTTATCACCAAAAGATTTTGGTAATCCGGCTAGAAATTTTTCTTTCCAAAAACCTTGGTTGGCATCATCTCTTGTCAATACCCGAGTCATGAAGGTATCTTTATACCATCTAAATTCGGATAATGTTCGACATTTGATGTTTGATAAAAGGTCGGAAGAGCGATCTTTCCAAATCTCACGGATCGCCAATAAAATGTTTAACTATTGAAAAAATAAGAGTATTAACGAGAATCTGGAATTGGTTCTCCATTGTGAGTTATCGGAGTTCCATCGGACTCGGTTTTAACGAGATGAAAAAATTTGTTGTCTCTCGAATCAATCGGATAAAAATCCCACCAACCTTTTAACTGTCCGAGAAAATCCGGAAATTAAAAGATCGGTAATATCACGATCTGTGTAATTCTTTGAAATATAGTAAGCGAGCTTACCATTGTCATCTGTTGAAGGATTTGAAGAATATTAGTCTCACTCGACCATCTATATTCCATTCATAGATGTCATTTGAGTTAAAAGACTTACAAGTTTGATTATGGCGTTCCTCAGCTAGAATATCCAAAGGACTAGCCCTAGGATAGTATAACTTTGAAGAACTTTGAAAAGAGGGATTTTTCCAAGAGGGTTTTTGCCATTGTTGATGGTTTATTTGAAAATGAGATTTTGAATCGGATTCGAATCTTTTCGGAAAGGTTTTTTAAATTCATGATCATTCTTGTATTAACGAGATGATGAATCATGAGCTGATTTTTGGGGAGTAGAAGGGGTTTTGGAATAACCTTTCTTCTTAAATCTGTTGTTGGTGTTGAAAGATCATCCTTATTTTTAAGCGATGTAATTGTTGGTCAATATCTTGAATAATACTAGAATTTGTTTTTGTTTGAAGATCAGATTTAACCTTAGGATCAAGCTGAAATGGTTTGAATAAAGGTTGTTTTGTTTTTGTTTTTCTGGATGAGAAAAGAAGTTGTTTGTGAGGAAGAAGAAGAAGAAGAAGATGCATTTATGATATGACCTCCAAGAACTTGAAGATACTTGATTTGTATAATTATTTTGCTCTATAATATTGACAATATCCCGAAAGTAGGATTTTCATCGAAGGTGTTTTTGCTTTGAAAGGGAGGCAATAAAGGATTTCCTTTTTTGTCATTGATGTCAAGTTGGAATGATCTAATAGGTGGAAGTTGAGAAGAAATTGTTTGATTGTCACAAAGCTTCCAATCCTTTTTGATCATATTAATAGATTTGTGAAATGGATATTCTATTTTTTGTTGGAGAGTGTATTCCTCAAACCAGTCAAAAAATAAAATATTTATTTCTTGCTTTGTAAGGAAACTGTAGAATTCTTCTTGGATCTGCTGTCGCAGTTTATGTATTGATTAGATCTGGACTGTAAGGTTGCTTAATCATGATATATGGTTTGAAGTAATGAGATATGCTTCAGATCTATGCTCTATTAATAATAAAAAATTAAAATTAAGTATATATATCATAGTCTAGTAATTCTCTAAGAAGTTTTATGTTTGATTTTTGCATATGACAAATACTTATGTGGGATGTCTAAGGCCATGGTTGTGGGATGTCTAAGGCCGTAAGTCCCAAGGAGTGACGATCGATCTGCCTCACAAAAGTGGCGAGTGTGCCCCGCATGAAATCTTGTCATATGTGAATCTGAACATAAGATTTCTTACGGGAATTCATGACTTATCACATTTAATTTGTTATCACTTTTATATTTGTTTAAGTGAAATGGTTAGGTTAATTCGACTATGGGATTTCGTCGATCTGAGAAAAGGATAAGATTCATTCATAGTAATGTTCAGATGTTTAAGATGGTTGCACCTTGGTAGTGTCGATTCTTGAGCTATCTAGATTAATGTGAATTGAATGATCTTAGATTTTCAGATCAATAAGACCCATATTCACTATTAAAGGAGCATATGATCTAAAGACCCTCTAGTATGACCAACTATATATTATGATTGGTAAATTACGGTAAATATTTAATTAACATACCACTACTTCATCCAATGGTGAAGATATCGGTTGAAGGGAGACTTAAATTATTTGGTTAAGTTTCTTTAAATTTCGCTTTATTTCCTAGCAATTTTATTATTGTTTTTATTTTCTGAAATTTTATTATGGCTTTTCTTTTCCGTTCTCCCCATAAACGTTCTTCTTCTACCTCTTCTTCTTCTTCTTCGACTTCCCCTGCTCCAAACTCTTTCATAAATACTTTTACAAATAATGAAGATCTAACGTCCTCAACCCATAACATTTTCAATGAAGAAATTCAATTTAACAACATAAACCAACATGTTGATAATTGGACTCTTCCTAAAATTGACCCAAAAACTCTTTTTCATAAAAATAAGGAATGGTTTTTCGTCGATTACATAATTAAGGCTTGTTGAAGAATCTGTCCCTATCCGTCGAGAAAGAAGTCTTTCATCTTCTTTCCACCAAATCTATTGAAAAACATAAACAAAAGTACAATTTCTTACACATTGGTTGTGTACAGGTGCACTTAAACCTCTTACTCGTAAAGGGTTAAATGTTTACAGTCTTGCTTGCTTACGAGATCAAAGACATAACATTTACGAAGATTCTCTTTTAGCGTGACTGAATTTGGACTGCACAATGGTCCGAGTCTATTTCAACTGTTTTTTCCTAATCAAACCATTGATCTTAACGATAAACATGCTTATGAAGCTTTAGATCTTAATCTTAAGTTCTTTGGCTTCAACATGAAACCAGGATCTATACCTGTTACCCTAATTTATAGGATACAGTATAAGGTCTCAAAATCTTCTTCCTCCTATCTCTTTCAAAATCCTGAAGACAATGGTCAAACTATTGTTTTCCTCACTGATCATACAAACACTAACATCATGGTTCCAAGGGTGATCCATTGGAAAGATGTTAATCTTAGGACACATGGGTCATGGATAAAGCCGTTAAGGCTATACCCAAACCCGTCCCACAAATCACAAGGATTACACAAACACCTACTGGAACCTGTCCTTCTTTCTTTTGACGGATCTAGTAGAACAAATTCTTCTTACGGATCTACTTCTTCAAGATATGAAAGTTGTAGATCTCCAAACTCTTCTAGAAGGTTATTTGAATATCCTGCTTCTCCCCCTGTGTTATTCATTTACCTCCTCCTCTCCTCCTTCACAACCTATAACACCTCCTCGACCAAGTGCACCTCCTCGGCAAGATGAGGATAAGCCTAATGTTGAGATGCAAGGAATAGATAATTCTGGTACAATTCCTCATGCAAACTATCAAAGAGAGGATGACCAAAATTCAGAAATACTGCAAATTATTCGAACTAGGTGAACCTCAATCAATTGGAGTTCTTTTACAAGAATTTCAAATTGATAAAAAACGTTTGCAAAAGGAATTCTATTCGAACATAATACTTTGAAAAGAAAGCTGGTTTTTAGAAAACTTCAAAGGAAAAGCTGCGACGGCAGATCAAGAAGAATTCTACGGTTTCCTTACAAAGCAAGAAATAAATATTTTATTTTTTGGTGGTTTGAGGAATACACTCTCCAACAAAAAATAGAATATCCATTTCACAAATCTATTAATATGATCAAAAAGGATTGGAAGCTTTGTGACAATCAAACAATTTCTTCTCAACTTCCACCTATTAGATCATTCCAACTTGACATCAATGACAGTAAAGGAAATCCTGTTATTGCCTCCCCTTTCAAAGCAAAAACACCTTCTGATGAAAATCCTACTGCTCGGGATATTGTCAATATTATAGAGCAAAATAATTATACAAATCAGTATCTTCAAGTTCTTGGAGGTCATATCATAAATGCATCTTCTTCTTCTTCTTCTTCCTCACAAACAACTTTCTGTTTCTCATCCGAGAAAAACAAAAACGAAACAACCTTTATTCAAACCATTTCAGTTTGATCCTAAGGTTAAATCGATCTTCAAACAAAAA
Source organism: Acacia melanoxylon (assembly GCA_019022615.1). Classification (NCBI taxonomy): domain Eukaryota; kingdom Viridiplantae; phylum Streptophyta; class Magnoliopsida; order Fabales; family Fabaceae; genus Acacia; species Acacia melanoxylon. Next base: position 4,557,041 of record JAFJYJ010000027.1, read on the forward strand.
CAAATTCTAGTATTATTCGGTATATTGACCAACAATTACATCGGTTAAAAAATAAGGATGATCTTTCAACACCAACAATGATTTAAGAAGAAAGGTTATTCCGAAACCCCTTCTACTCCCAAAAATCAGCTCATGATTCATCATCATCATTATACGATAATGATCATGAATTTAAAAAACCTTTCGAAAAAGATTCGAATCGATTCAAAATCTCATTTTCAAATAAACCATCAACAATGGCAAAAACCCTCTTGGAAAAATCCCTCTTTTCAAAGTTCTTCAAAGTTATACTATCCTAGGGCTAGTCCTTTGGATATTCTAGGCGAGGAACGCCATAATCAAACTTTTAAGTCTTTTAACTCAAATGACATCTATGAATGGAATATAGATGGTCGAGTGAGACTAATATTCTTCAAATCCTTCAACGAGATGACAATGGTAAGCTCGCTTACTATATTTCAAAGAATTACACGAGATCGTGATATTCGATCTTTTAATTTCCGGATTTTACGGGAGTTAAAAGGTTGGTGGGATTTTTATCGATTGATTCGAGAGACAACAAATTTTTTCATCGTTTAAAGCGAGTCGATGGAACTCCGATAACTCACAATGGAGAACCAATTCCAGTTACGTTAATACTCTTATTTTTTCAATAGTTAAACATTTTATTGGCGATCCAGAGATTTGGAAAGATCGCTCTTCTGACCTTTTATCAAACATCAAATGTCGAACATTATCCGAATTTAGATGGTATAAAGATACCTTCATGACTCGGGTATTGACAAGAGATGATGCCAACCAAGGTTTTTGGAAAGAAAAATTTCTAGTTTGGATTACCAAAATCTTTTGGTGATAAAGTTAGAGATAAACTTAGAACCTTACATAACGGCACAATCCCTTATGATATATTGACATATGGTGAATTGATTTCCCGTGTTCGGAAAGCTGCTTTAAAAATATGTCAAGATGATGGAATCAAACATCAACTTGCCAAAGAAAAGAGTATAAACGAAAAGAATTAGGTACTTTTTGTGAACAATTTGGTCTACCTTCTTGTTCTAAACCAAGGCCAAAAACTCACAAATCTTCTCATTTTCAAAAAACTTTTAAACCTTATAAATCATCTTCTTTTTCAAAACGTCCTTATTTTAAGGATTATTCTCGATCTTTTCATAAAAAACCAAGAAAAGGCTTTCGTCCAAATTTTAAATCTAAATCCAAACCTAATAAATCTTTCAAAAACCTTTGAAAGATCGGTCTTGTTATAAATGTGGTAAAATTGGTCATTATGCTAAATGCTTGCAGAATCTCCAACAAAATAAACAACATTGACCAACTCGAAGAATCTCTTGAAACCAAATAAACAATCTTCTTCTTGATACTTCCTCGATTTGAAGAAGAAACCGGCTCAAATTCCACCGAGGATATTAATCAAGTACAAGATGATGAATACTATTCATCCTCGACTCGATAATATTGCTCAAATAAATATGATCACCGGGAGCAAGATCTACTCCTTGATGTTATCAACAAACTTCAGTTGTGATAAAGGTGAGTATTTTTCAAAGTTGAAAGATATTTTATCACAATCCTCCCAACCCTCTTCTTCTACTCCTACCAAAATAAATATTCCACCAGAACCATTATGATCTTACCAAAACCATGGAAAGATTTAAACGATCTGTAAAACCTGTTACTATAAATGATCTTCAGGCTGAGATTAATACACTCAAATCTGAAGTTCAACAACTTCAATCCTCTCACAAAATTCATGAGGATGCCATACTTCAAATCCATCAAATCTTATCTTCTTCTCAAAATCCTTCGATGAGAATAATGATCAGGTTTCAAACAATGAGAATCAAGATGAAAATTCTCTTGAGAATCCGATTTTAGAAACACCCTTTCTAAATGAGGTATCTCAATGTTTTGTACAAAAATTTTATATAAACGTCAAGATTATAATCGGTGATTATGTTCTTGATCAACCAGCTTTATTTGACACAGGATCCATGGTCAATTGTATTTTAGAAGGCCTGGTTCCTACAAAATATTTTGAAAAAACAACTGAACGATTTGTAGGTGTTTCCGCATCTTATTGTCTGTTCGGTATAAAGTGTCAAAGGCAATTGTCCAAAATGGAAATTGGAAGGTAAAAACCCCTTTTATTCTTATGAAAACTATGGCATCTAATATTATCCTTGGAGCACCATTTGCTACAATGATAACGCCATACAAAACTCTTTACGAGGGGATTACAACCAAACATTTAGGTTTTGGACAAAAGATATTTTTTCCTTTTTTAGAAAAACCAAGAACTAGAGAATTGAATCTTGTTTTCATGAAACAAAATCAGATCAATTTTCTTAAAGAAGAAGTCTCCTTTAAACGCATTGAGCATCAACTTCAACAACCTTTTATCCGAGAAACAAATCCATTCTTGTCTGGATAAAATTCCAAACCGTCTGTGCGGATTTACCTAATGCTTTTACGGAATCGAAAGCAACACATGGTAGATCTTCCTTACGAACCAAACTTTTCGAAAAACATATTCCTACAAAAGCCCGCGCTATTCAAATGAATCAAGAAATTCTTGAAACTTGCAAAAAAGAAATTCAAGATCTTCTTGACAAACGTTTGATACGCAAAGCCAAAGCCCTTGGTCTTGTGCGGCTTTCTACGTTAACAAAAATGCTTTGAGATTGAAAGAGGAACACCTCGCTTAGTCATAAATTATAAACCACTTAATGAAGCTTTGCAATGGATTAGATATCAATTCCAAATAAATCGACTTACTAAAACATTTACATTCCCGCAAAAATCTTTTCTAAATTTGACATGAAATCTGGATTTTGCGGATACAAATTTCGAAAAAGATAGGTATAAAACTGCTTTTCTTGTCCCATTTGGTCGAGTATGAGTGGAACGTTATGCCTTTTGGTTTAAAAATGCCCCTTCCGAATTTCAAAAGATTATGAATGACATTTTCATGCACCAAAGTCAATATATCATTGTATATATTGATGATGTTCGGTCTTTTCAAATTCAATAGAAGATCATTTTAAACATGTCAATAAATTTATTAGAGCTATGAGAAATAAATGGTTTAGTTGTTTCAAAACCAAAAATCAGTTTATTTCAAACAAAAGTCCGATTTCTTGGACATTGGATTAATCAAGGAACTATCACGCCAATTGAAAGAGCAATTCAATTTGCGGATAAATTTCCTGATCAGATCCTTGATAAAAATCAATTGCGAGAGATTTCGGGTTGTTTAAATTATGTGGTGAGTTCATTCCTCAACTTAGCAATTTTCTTAAACCACTCCATGAACGTCTTAAGAACAATCCATCTCCTTGGACGGATGTTCATACAAAGATTGTTCAACAAATCAAAAAACAGTTAAGGAACTTCCATGCCTTAACCTTCCTCTTCCTATGGCCTTTAAGATTGTCCAGACGGATGCTTCGAATTAGGCTATGGAGGAATTCTTAAACAACGTGTAGGAGATAAAGAGCAAATTATCTCTTTTACATCCAAACACCTTTTGGAATCCCTTTCGAGAAAAACTATTCTACGATCAAAAAAGAAATTTTGGCCGTTGTTTTATGTGTTTCAAAATTTCAAGCGATCTGTTAAATCAAAGGTTTTTAATTCGCATTGATTGTAAAATGCAAAAGATGTTTTACAAAAAGATGTTAAAAACCTTGCATCAAAACAAATTTTTGCCCGATGGCAAGCAATTTTGAGTGTTTTTGATTTTGATATTGAATTTATCAAAGGCACTACAAATTCCTCCCGATTTCCTTACCAGAGAATTCCTTCAAGGAAGTTCTAAGATGAGTGAAACCTAACCATAAATTTTTCTCTTCCTTTAGCCTATGACGAGAAAAAAGAAACCAGGTGATGATCAAAAGAATAAATCTGTCCTCTCCCATGATGAGGATGATAAACAAAGCATTTTCCAAGATGCTCAAGGCCCCTTCTCCGACGATTTGGCCAAAATTATAAAACAACCGCTTCAACAACAAACGGCTTCTCGGAAGCATCTTCATCAATGAGTCAACCCGTCCCGCAAACACGGGAATGCGTCGGACTCGTTCACAAACAAGATCCGGGTCATCTACCCCAAAGCGAGTCATCTACTCCAATAAACCGGTCTCAATCCCAGGGACTAATTTCTAAAAAATCTTTAAAGCACGAACCAAAAACCATTGATTCCTACGTCAAAAAACTTCCTTCTCAAAATTGGAATGAAGTATTGACCAAAAAGGATCCAAAAATCCAGGCTTTAGAATATGATAAATTGGCTTTATCTTTAATTGCCTCTTCTTCCAGGCAATTACAAAAGGAGAATATGATTGACAAATAAAGAATTTGCTCTCCAACTAGCCCGAGAAAAAACCACCTCGGGTATCACGCCCATTAGCGGTTCTTCCAAGTTGTTAATACTATAGATACTCCATACATCGAAAAACAAAATGTTGTATTGGATATCTTACAGTTGAACCGAGTTTTTCTTTGAAACTCCAAACCAAGTAGCATTAAATGTTTTCCTGGATTTCATTTTGTGCCTACTAGTTTACAAAAAACACAAGAGTTTTATGAGTTAATTTTAGTTGATTCGGATCCATAAAGTTGACGAGACACATCTCTAAACCTAAGGATCAAGAACAACAATTTATAACTCATTCAACTTTACAAATTTTAAAAGTTCTTACGCCTACAAACCGGGGGTAAGAATCTCAATAAATGGAAACCTTTTTTCTAAAAGAGTTTTCGATCGGAAGGATATACATCCGGGATTATTGTCTTGCTGGTATAATGTCTTTTGGGATCAAAATAAAATTTTCAAACATACTTGGTTTATTTATTTCAAAAATAAAACCGAGTATATCTTTCCCCAATGGTTTTTGAAATGGTGGCGAATTTTTGGACCAATATCCGAAATACTCCCGCCACGGCTTCAAAAGGCATTGATTCTTTTTCAACATAAATTCGAATAATGGAGATCCTTTTCCCATAGATCTTCATTATTTTTCAAAATGTCTGTATCTTGGATTTTTTCCTGGCAATACAGATTTTCTCATATAAACAAAAACGCACCAAATTTACCAATTTTACAAAGACAAATCTTTGTTCGTTGGTGGGGAAATTATAAAATGACTCTGCTTTTGCAAGCGGTGGATAAATGGTTCGAAGAAAACCCAAAGTATCTTTGTGCCAACGAACAGAGCAGATTTTTGAACCAAAAGAATCTTCGACATACCCTTCTTTCGTTGCAAAAGATAAACAAGATTGTATCCAGCAACTTACTCTTCTTCTCAAACAACTTCAAGAAGATAAAGCTGGACCATCAACACTGTCCTCGGGAGTCCAATGATGATGAAGACGAAGATGAATTCATTGTCAATTTGGAAGAAGACTGAACTTTTGCAACTTTTGACGGAGACAATAAACACATTCGTTTCCATGTATAAAGTTGTAGAATTATAAATCTCTTTGTATTATGATAATTCATTGTAATACGTAGAGTAGTTCCGTAGTTAATTACGGTATTTGCTTTGTAGTTAATTACGTATAAATAAACTAAACGATACCGGTCACCAACTAGGAACCGTACAACAACGATGACTCGAACCGATCTATATAAACGAGACATTCGGTTTGTTTCGGGGTTGAAACCACTACTCTCCTCTCTCTCTAGCTTCCTCACGCCCTTCTCTCTACAACCTTTCCCCCTTCTTCTCTCTTTAAGCTTTCTTACGCCTTTCCCTTCCATGTAAGTGTGTTTACATTTCAATAAACGTTTTCCTCTTTATGTCTTCCCGCATCCGCATCTCTTACTCTCTTCTTTTATGAACTAGATCAGTGTAGTTTACTACCGATCTTTTCTTTTCTTTCTTTCTCTTTAGCACGTTTACTCTTCTGTTCTTATGTTCTAAACTTAAATTATTGCTTTCTCTACTTCCCTCTGTCTCTCACCCTCTCTTATCTGATCCTTAGGGGTCTCTCCCCTAGATTGGTATCAGAGCCTTGGCCATGTCAGGGGTTCGATTCCAGGGGGGAGTAGGAAGTGGGATTTATGGCACTTTTGAACGCATTGAGCGTGCGTGCCCTGTTGTAGCGGGGTCCACTCGTGGGTCCCCCGTCAGGTGTGCCCAGCCCACGTCAGCCAGGGTGTGGTTGAGGTGAAGTGCTAAGGATTAAGAGGTGAGCCTTAGCTACCAGCTTAAGCTTTTAGCTTTGTGGTAAGCTTTCGCGTCTTTGGTATCAGAGCCTTGGCCATGTCAGGGGTTCGATTCCAGGGGGGAGTAGGAAGTGGGATTTATGGCCTGAACGCATTGAGCGTGCCTGTGCCTGTTGAAGTGCTCCTATAATTAGGACCGGAGGGAGTAGTTGTTTTCAATTCTGATTCACAGAAAAGAAGGGAACAAGCACAGAAGATAGGGAGAAAGAATGATTGCCCGCATAGGGCTTCTCGCGGCGGATATGAAAAGGCCGAAAAAGAATTGATGGCGGCCAAGCGGAAGAGATTAGAAGATGAAGCTGAATCTAATCCTTCTACGATACATGATCCGTCATCTCCAATATGTTGCAAGGAGTTGTGGTTGCATATTCGGCAAAAGCCAAGCGGCGCCTACACGAGTGAAAAAACTTGTCTAGTTGCTGAAAGAATTGTAAGTATCATTATTGTTATTTTTTAGTTACTAAACATGTTTCATTACTAAGCTTCTCATTATTTGTATCTTAAAGGAAGATCTTAAAAAGAAAGAAGCGGAGAGATCTTTTGTGTCGGACGGGAGGAATGATGTTCCGACCGTTGCGGCTGGAAAACCGGATCACTCGGGGCGTGTAAGGGGGATTGGAGGACGGGTAGGCCTAAAGCAATACTTTGGTAAATCCAAATGCCACAAACAAAGTATGATTACCCAAGAGGAGATGGAACAAATGGTGGCCAAACTAAATAAGGAAGCAGCGGTCAAAGCAGCGGCTCAAGAAGCTTTATTGACTGCAATGTATCAATCCCGGATGAGCAAGATGGAGGAGGAAATGAATGAATTGAAGCTACTTTTGAGCTCTCGTCCAGAGACCAGTATTCCCTTCACACATTCACCTGCACCTATGTAGTAGAGCACTAAAGGGAGCTGCATTGTTGGACAGTCAGAGCAACCTTGTTGCTTGTATGTGGAAAAACCTCATAGACTATTAGTTGCAAAAGAGAATGTCCACAACTTGATATCAACTGTACACCACCAACAAATGGATGATGATGAAGTCAAAGTGTCAGTTGAAAAGGTGATCGTTGATGCACCTCTCCCTCTCCCAACTGATCAGCTAAAGCTTGTGAGTGATGTCAAGGGAACCTTCATCTCTTGGCCAGTGAGGCTTGTACATGTCTCTACGCCTCCTGAAGCTTCATCCCCTCCTTAAGTTCCATCCCCTACTGCTAAGTTGACTGCCAAGGAAAAAATATCTGATTTGGTAAAAAAACGGATATTTTAAAGATAAATTGTGGCCTGTCAATGAAGTAGTAGACCTCTCTCTTCCTCAACCGATTTATGTTGACACCGAAGATTTAACGTCCCTGCTGCTTCCTGGATCTGAGCTTACTGATGCAATTGTTCAAATGTTTATGAAGTAAGTATCTTCTTCTATGAGTACATAATTTAAATGCATCGTTTAGACACACATACATATATACTAATTCCCTGATCGATGTCATTATTGTAGGTTCATGCATCAAGAATTGGTTCAACAGGGCAGAATCAATGATTTTGGATTCTTGTGCCCAGTCTATGCAAGTATTACATCCAAGGAGGAGAGACAGCAGTACATATCAAAGAGGTTGTGTGAAGTGAGAAGAAATGTGTACTTGTTTCCATACTACCAAGGGTACATATCACAATTCTTGTCTGCAATTCACTTAATTCTGCTACATATATCACTGAGTACTTTACTGCTGTGAATTTTCAGCCGCCACTGGCAGTTGGTCGTCATGTGCATGGATGTGCATACAGTTATCTTCTTATGCTCCACTCACAGCGATCCAGGGCCTACAGTAAAGCAGACCATCAATGAGTAAGCATGTCATTTTGATTCTCTTTTCTGACATCTCTACTGTGAATTTTCAGTGAACATTATTGATAAATTTGTGATTTTGTTGATAGTGCCATGAGGACCTTCCAAATCCAGGTAAACAAAAAGCATACGTATGATGACAAAGATCCTAAATGGTTCACACCAAAGGTTAGTACATATTCGGACACTGGCACACTGCCTTGTGAACTTGGTTTGTAAGCTATTTATGCCCTTATATATATTTCTTGTTCTTTTTAGACCCGTCGTCAACCAACGGGGTCCAACTTATGTGGCTCGTATGTCATGAAACACATTTATGATATTATCACGCAAAGAAAGACTAAATTCACTGCTAAGGTAAATGTATTTGATGTTACATATTATTGCTGAATTCAGTTTCTGGCTTAATGTTACATATGAAATATGCACGCAAGTTAATTCAGTTTTTGTCTTTGATGTTATAGAGGTTTGCCTGTGCTGATCCATTTTCTGATGATGAAGTGGAGCACATACGCAATTTGTTTTGTCAATATCTGTATGACCTCTTAAAGTCAGAAAAAAAAAATTATAATCCTAATTTCATTTGTAAATATATGTTGTAGCAACAATAATCTTATGTAAATTTGTTTGTTTTTTTCGAACAATTCACTTATTTGTAAATATACATACGCAATGTGTAATTCAATAATAAAATTTGATTATTTTTTCGAACAATTTTCTTGTGTCCATTTTGGGTTTCTGAATGTATTGAATGGTGGATAAAGCTATTTAGTGCATGAAATTTGAGGTAGAGGATGTTGTAAATGAGTAATAAGAGATAGAAAAGTATACGCAACTTTTAGGACCACATATTTTTTAAAAATCCGGTTCTAAAAATCTTCGTTTAATTCTAAAAAATATGGCTAGACTTTTAGGACCGTATATTTGTTAAAAGTCTGGTCTTAAAAGACTTCGTTTATTTTTAAAATATGGCGAGACTATTAGGACCGTAAATTTGTTAATTATCCGCTCCTAAATGTCCGGTCTTCAAAGTCTTCATTTATTTTAAAAATATGGCGAGACTTTTAAGACCGTATATTTGTTAATTATCCGCTCCTAAAAGTCTGGTCTTAAAAGTCTTCGTTTATTTTAAAAATATGGCGAGACTTTTAGGACCGTATATTAGTTAATTATCCGCTCCTAAAAGTCAGGTCTTAAAAATCTTATTTTAAGAAATGGCTTAACCTTTAGGACCGGGTATTTGTTAAACGTCTGGTCTTAATAGTCTTCCTTTAAATAGAAATGGTGACTCACTTTTCAGACAAATCATTAGGGTTCAAGACAACCGAGGTTTTTTCGTTCTGCTCAAGCTAGGTCCTTCGTTGTCGTCATTTTTACCTCTCCTGATTTTGAGCAGCATTATCGGTCTCCCTTTTGTTTGTCTTTTTTCTTTTTATCAGAAAAAGAAGGAAGATGGTGAAAATGACATTGAAAATATTCAAATCAGGGCGAGGTAAAACCGACGACAACGACGGTCCAACCTTGAGAAGAATTGTCACTGTGTTTGATTTTATTCGAATAAGGTAAACGATGTTTTTTTTTGTATGGGGTTAACTGTATTCTGCGAATTTTTAATGTTAATCATGCATACGAGGACAATGTTTTGTTTGTTTCCTTTTTGTTGGAAAAAAAAAAGAAGATAATGAAAAGGACAATGCGATCGAAGATGAGAACTAAAAAACTTATTATTTATATTTTTTTATGCTGCCGGGTGAGGGGCAGCAATAGTACATACAAAAAAAACATAAAAATATATAATCCCCCTATCGTTGTCTGAAGGGAGGGAGGTGTCGAAGAGGTCAGAGACGTCGTCATCAGAAGGATCGTACTCAATGTCATTGGCATCGAGTACCGCGTTCAGCTTGTTGTTGACGGCGTGATAGACCTGAAACAGTTGGCCCAAGCGTCGGTCTATACGATCAATGCGGGCTAGGAGGTGCTGCATCATCTGGTAGAATGGCGGGTTCGGAGGCAACATAGGAGGGTACGGAGGTGGAAGGGGATTAAGAGGAAAAGGAGGACTTGGTGGTGGTGGAGCAGCCATTACGGCGAAGGTTGTAGAAGTGATGGAGAAGAATGTGAAGAAAGTAAAGTAACAACGGGTTTAAATAGAGAACCCATCCTGAACAATGTGAAACGTCGGAAACTTTAACGAGGAGACGTATAGTTTCTCAGAATACGAGGAGACGCCTAGTTGGGAAGTTTATGTGGAAGCCGAAGAGACTCTGAATCATTCAGTTGAACAGAGTGTAAGGATACGACTCTGCTATCTGAGTAATTTGAAAAGAATGAACTTTTAATACCGGATATTGTAAAAGATCCGATATTAAAAGTAATATTTTATAAGAAAAAATTCTTACTTTAAAAATATTGAATTGAAAAAAAAAATGAATTTTAGAACCGAATACAAGATAAAAGGTTGGTCTTAAAAGTAATTGAATTGATTGAAAAAATAAATAATAGACTTTTAGGACCGGATATATTATAAAAGGTAGATCTTAAAAGTAATTGAATTGAAAAAATAAATAATAGACTTTTAGTACCAGATATTTATAAAATACGCTCTTAAAGTAGAAACACTAAATTCATTTATACCAATTGAATCCAAATTCATTCTCATCATCAATTGTGTATCTCAGCTCTCTACCCTTATTAACTCTTCACACTACCTCTCTGTCCTTAATAACTTCTCACTACCTCATAACTCCTCACTACCTAGCTCTCTGCCCCAACTGCTCAAAGCCTCAAACCATGGTTAGATACAAGAGAACTCCTCGTAGGGGTGATCTTACACCTAAAGCTCGTGCCATCCTTAGATCGTTATACGGTGCGCCTCCTCCAGCGAGAGTGCGTTCTATTGTGACCAAAGAGTCTCGGGTTGTTGGACCCATTGTTATTTCGAATGATGAAGAGAATGCCGCACCCCCTCTCCAACCTCCTGGCCCCAGCGCGGCTACCGCTGACCCCTCTCCTGTTTCCTCTAACGATGCATTGCGGCTGATGCGAATAACACAAGAACTTGTTGATCTCCGGTGCGAAGATAATGCTGCTCACGCCGATATCGCCAATGCATTGCAGGATAATAAGCTTTAGGGTGTTTAGTCAGATTCTTGTCGTTGATAATGTTCATTTTGTTTTTTTTTTTTTTCTTGTGTGCGTGCATTTTCTCCGGTAATGTATGAAGCATTAAGAACAAAGATTGTGTCTTTTTTTTGCTCATATTCTCCAGTAATTAAAGAAGCTTATTCTCCAGTTTTCCTTTATTTTAGTCATTCAGTTGCTGCTGCGCTCGCCAAAGCCAATCCTCTTTTTATTGGTTTGGTTAATAAATGAGGACATTTATGATTGGATACTTTATAAGTGTCTGGTCTAAAAAGTATTTGACTTTTAGGACCAGAGTTTTATAAAACTCCGGTCTTAAAATTAAATGAATAGTAAAACTTTAGGACCGAAGTCTTCTAAACTTTCGATCTTAAAAATTAAATTATTAAAATGCTTATTTTTATGACCGGATAATTTTTAATTAACTGGTCTTAATAAAATCCAAAATTAATAATAAATGTCTCTGTCGCGCGGAAAATTAAATTTCCCTATCAAAACTTCTCTTGTCGCGCCGAAAGTGATTACTAAGGTTCTGTCTCCAGTGTTTGTGTGTTGCTTCGTCGCTGCTTTGCGTCGCGCTCTCTCGACAATCACTTTCTGGTTCCTTAGCTAAACGTCTATAGACCAAGCAGTAAGAGGTGTTTCGGTTATATAACTCTATGCTTTTCCTGCTTATCGTTCTGGGTTTTTCATGGGTTTAACGAAATCGATGAAATGTTCTTGTGGGTTCCTATGTTGTTAATGAATATTGTATTTTGAAGATTATATTTGCACTTTAGACCTACCCAACTAACCAACAAGTGTTTTTAGGTTACTCTTGCTGTCTGTAACATCAACGTTCGTGGTCAGAGAAGAAAGACTTAGCAAACGCATTTGAATTTATATGCTACAGGTGAGTCCACAAGACCTTCATGCGGTGCATTTAATTTCCTCGTCATGCATTTATTTTGCTTCTTGGATTCACTGTGATACATTTATGACCAAAAGTGATTCTTCGTTATGCATTTAATGGGTAAGTTTCTCCGTAAAACAAAAAAATAGAAGACATAACCGACATTGAGCATATATATGCATTTGGAGTTGGCTTATTTTATATGCAAATTTCAAAACGTTCGGATTATGTATGTTAAATCTTTCCGTCTATAGGAGTTCTACTATGGATCACAGTTGGAGAAATGCTTTACGGACGAGTGTTGAATATCAGAATGGGGTGAGGGAATTTATAGAATTTGCTAAACAAAATGCCCATGATGATAGTGGGAAGTTTTATTGCCCTTGTGTAAAATGTTTGAATGAGAGGCGACTAAGTCCTGAAGTTATACACACACATTTAATTTATGAGGGATTTTGTAAGACTTATACAGTATGGGTATGGCATGGTGAAAAAATGACAAGTGGGTCTCAACATGGGGAAGTGGCCTTTGATGATAATGACACTGATATGGATGATCGCATAGAGGACATTATTCGTGATGTAGGAGAAGAGGCTTTTGATCAATCACATGCATATGGTAATATGTGCAATGATGCAGAGACCCCGCTATACCCTGGGTGTAAAAAATACCAATTGTTGAAGGCTGTATTGAAATTGGTAAGCTTGAAGGCACGTCATGGATGGAGCGACAAGAGTTTTTCTGAAATGCTTGAGGTTTTTAAGGACATGCTTCCGGATGATAATGTGTTACCGCATCGATACTATGATGCTAAGAAAATACTTTGTCCACTGGGGATGGAGTACAAAAAGATCCATGCATGCCCGAATGATTGCGTATTGTATAGAAAAGAGTTTGAAGAGAAGCAGAATTATCCGATATGTGAAACCCCAAGGTACAAGTCAAATAAGGGGCCTGTAAAAGTGTTGTGGTATCTTCCAATCATACCAAGGTTCAAGCGGTTGTTTGTGAATGAAAATGATGCAAAAAAATTTAGGTGGCATGCAGATAAGAGGATTTCTGATGGAAAGCTTCGACATCTGACTGATTCTTCTCAATGGAAGAAAATCGATCACTTATTTCCGAACTTTGGCGAAGAACCTAGGAACCTTAGGCTTGCTCTTAGCACGGATGGCATGAATCCCTATGGAAGCCTTAGCAGCATACATAGTTCATGGCCTGTGCTCCTGATTATTTACAACTTATCTCCTATGTTATGCATGAAATGAAAGTACATCATGCTGTCTATGTTGATTTCGGGACTAAAACAAGGAAATGACATTGATGTTTACCTTGAGCCCTTGATCGAAGACTTGAAGGAGTTGTGGGGAGAAGGTGTGGATGTTTTTGACTCTCTCAAGAAGGAGGTTTTAAAATTGTGAGCCATGATATTCTGTACTATAAATGATTTCCCAGCATATGGGAACTTGTCAGGGTATAGTGTAAAAGGCCATAAAGCATGTCTGGTTTGTGAAGAAGGCACATGCTACCATCAACTTCAACATGGAAGAAAGACGATTTATCTTGGACATAGAAGATTTCTTAGACGGGGCCACCCATATTGTCGATTAAAGAAAGCCTTTTTTGGTGGCCAGGAGTATGAAGATGCTCCGGTGGCATTGACTCGGGAGCAAGTCTATGAAAAGGTGAAAAATATCAGTGTCATCTTTGGTAAAACTGCAAAGAGTAGAAAAGAAACAAATATATGGAAAAAGAGATTTGTATTCTTCAATCTTCCATATTGGCGCAATCTTCATGTGAGACACTGTATTGATGTCATGCACGTGGAGAAAAACGTATGTGATAGTATTGTTGGCACGCTTCTCAACATACAAGGTAGTTCCAAGGATGGTGTGAAGGCAAGATTGGATTTGCAAGCAATGGGAATACGTGAAGACTTACATCCAAGGCCATATGGGAAGAGAACTTATTGTCCCCCGGCTTCTCATACCTTGTCTAAGGATGAGAAACGAATTTTTTGTGAGTGTTTACATGGCACAAAAGTTCCCTCGGGGTATTCCTCAAGTTTTAAGAGGCTTGTATCGATGAAGGACTTGAAATTAGTAGGCCAAAAGTCTCATGATTGTCATGTCTTAATGCAACAGCTACTCCCAGTAGCTATTCTAGGCATCGCCGAATATGATCTTCAGGTCGTTTTAACTAGACTTTGTTTCTTCTTCAATGCGGTTTGTTGTAAAGTTTTTGAGATTGAAAAGTTGGCTGAATTAGAGAATGAAGGATATCTTATCTTGTGCCACCTTGAGAAGCTTTTTGTTCCTACAATTTTTGACATAATGGTTCATCTAATTGTTCATCTAGTGAGGGAGATAAAGTTGTGCGGCCTTTCCATTTACGGTGGATGTACCCAATTGAAAGATCTATGAAATTCCTAAAAGGGTACGTGAAGAACGCATACCGGCCAGAAGCATCAATTGTTCAGAAATATGTTTCTAAAGAAGCCATGGGATTTTGTCAAAATTATTTGGCCAAAGTAAGACATATTGGGCTTCCTCAACGTCAGCATGCTGAAAGGGGTAGACGAGGGGCTTCGGTAAAAAGTGTGGATCCTGATGAATTGTCAGAAGTCCACTTATACATCTTGAATAATGTTGATGAAGTTCAAGCCAGCATAGCTGCACATAAAGAAGCTGTAAGGAAAGAAAATCATTGAATAACTGAACAAAGGTTTATTAGGGAGCATAACAGAACTTTTGCAAACTGGTTCAAACAAAAGGTCGAGGGAGAGGAATGTGTTTCTGATACAATAAAATGGTTAGCACGTGGTCCCGAGGTTGATGTCATAAGTTGGAATTCGTATGTGATCAATGGTTATACATTTTACACGAAGTCCCTAGATGATAGGAGCAATCGGCCCGTCATAAACGGTGGTGTTATGTTAGAGGCTGAATCTATGCACTTCTCCAATTCCAAAGACAAGAGGCTTAAATTGGTAGTCATGCCATATTATGGGGTTATTGAAGAGATTTGGGAGGTGGACTATGTTAAAATTAGATTTCTCATTTTCAAATGCAAGTGGGTTAATGTCAATAATGGTGTTCAGATCGATCGGCTAGGATTTACATTAGTCAATATCAATAGTAGAAGTTTTGGAGATGAACCTTTTATTATGACAGACCAGGCGAAACAAGTGTTCTACATCACCAATCAAGAAAATAAAATGTGGGTTGTACCTCTCCAAGGAAAAAGGGTCATTGATATTGATGAGGAAAGTCATTCAAATTATGGTCTTCCTGAGAGTACTCCTTTTTCAAGGGGTCTACCAGACATGAACAAAGAAGATAAAGCGGATAATGAACCCGGCATAAGAACTGATCATCAAGAAGGGATATGGGAGGATATCCCTTTATAAAAGAGTCAATTCATAAGGTAATATTCATATGCAGAATTCTTTAAAAGCTTTAAGGTTTTAACTATATTATATTCCTTCTATGTTCTTGAACAATCTCACTGACTATGAAGTTTGTTCTTGTTTTATCTTTGTGGCAAGATCCGATCCAAAGGGGCATGTTATAAAAGAGGGATTACGTTGTTGGGAAGGAATCAGATGAAGGCATGGTGAATATTATATTGGGCATGTATGTTGATTTACGTGTTGTATTTGTAACTCATTGTATTTGTAAGTAAGTTATCTTATTGTATAAATTAATTTAGGTGTTGTAGTCATAGTATAATCATTAATTAAGAGGTCACATACCTCATGGTGAATGATATTTGTATTTTTTTCCCAATTCAATTTATTCATAATTGTTCATAGCTTGTAGCTTAAAATATCGACTTTTATGTGCTGGATTGTGGTTGATTGTGTAATATATATGATCAGGAAGAACAGAACATGGAAAAATTTGGAAAATGTAGACCAGAAATAAATAGGCCGGTCTTAAAAGTTCAAATTTTAAGACCGGATGTATTTATATGTCCGGTCTTAAAGGTCAAGTGTACATATTTGATATTTGGCCGGTCTTAAAAGTTGGTCTTTTAAGACCGCCGTATTTATCCGTCCAGTCTAAAAATTCAATATTTAAGACCAGATTTATTAAGAATCCAGTCTTGAAAGTCAGTCTTTTAAGACCAGTATAATTGTTCGTCTGGTCTTAGAAGCCACTATTTTTTAGACAGGATTAATTTTTGTCCGGTCTTAAAATTCCAATCTTTTAAGAGTGGCCTATTTTCTATCCGGTCTTAAAGTTGAGTTTTAGGACCGAACAAAAAATATTTCAGGTGTATATAGTACGACTTTTAAGACCTAATGTTTTAAATGTCCGGTCTAAATGAGATTCCTTAAGACCGGTTATAGTCTAGTCTTAAAAGTTATACTTTTAATACCGCCTGGAACAAGACCGGTCGCGGGTCCGATCTTACGATGCTTATTTTGGCCAGTCTTAAAATCCTTTTTTCCACTAGTGATATTATATATAAAAGCAAGGAAGGTTTAGTAATATATCATATATTTGTTTTCATTAAATGATGTTTTATCGGTGAAGTAATGTTGTTTCAAAGTACTACATCCGATCCTAAATATAAAATCCAATTGTCTAATTTGGAGAGATCAACCAAGTAAGCTAAATAAATTACTTAATTATAGTATATGTAACAAGGAAATTTTATCATCTTGCTATTCAGCCAACAATGCTTTTATGATAGTGAATGACGGATTTTGAAGGGGCTGCATGAGCACAAAGTGGGGGATGCTGGGATAAGGATGTTAAGATAGATGTGTGGTCATACAAAGAAATATAAGATTCATAATGAAATTATGAGGAAGGGTTGGAGCGGCAACTATTGAAAAAAAAATGTAAAAAATCGTTTGAAGTGGTTTGGACATATACAATAAAGGCCATTGGATGCATCACTAAGAAGGGTAGATTAAATTGTTTGGAGACTAGTTAAAAAGGGTAAAGGAAAACCGAAGAGAACACTCAATTATACACTCAATTATAATAAGGTTATTGGGCGAGATCTCTTAGTTAACAATTTATTACAAGATTTGGTTTTTGACAGAGCACAATAGCATCTTTGAAATACTTATATGTATCATTATATTGTATATCAATTTATATATTTGACACAAAAACCTTAGTCGTCTCAAGGTCAAATCACAAATTTTACCATGAATTAAAATATAATATAGTGCAAACAATGCAGGATCATTCTCTTATCAAGAATCATTTTATTTTGAATCCCTAGTTTGAACTAAGTGCTAAAAATATGGTTAGAAATGAAGTTTTAAAAATGATTTTCTCTAACTAAAATTCATGAAAATAAAGCTATTTATCTGGTGAAGTGAAGTTCTAAACGATTTACTGTTTGTCTTTTTCTTTACTTTAGCAAATAGAAGTGATGTTTCTATGGGCAAGGACACATGCATATTGATATTCATGGGAAGATGGAAGGTCTTATATATATTGAGCTACTTGAGAAATTTCCTATAATTTGTTTCTACCTTTATGCATATTCTTCCCAATTGATGTAAAATTACACACTTCGTTTATATGAGTTCGAAAAATGTACAAAGTCACCTTTTACAAGTGAATTAGAATTATGTTGAGCTAAAACCATTGGCCTCTGTATCGGGGGAAAAAACCATTGGCCTCATTTAACACTATAATTGTGCTTTAGTTTGTTCTGCATCTTTGATTAGCATAAAGGATGAGTACATTAAATACAACCAGAGCTAAACTTGGTCTTCTGGTATTTTATCTGAAGAAGAATGACGCTGAAAATGTAAATATAAAGCAGAAGGATAAATCTACAAGGGGCTAAGGTATGTATCATAGTCTCAACTCTCTAACAGCCAAGGATATATTTCTATTAGGAATGAGCAAAGCAAGAATCTCACTCTACACACTCTCAACAGCCCACAAATGGAGAATCTCCAATTGATTAAAAGTAATTCTCTGTAATTCGATTCTGTTTATTCCTCTGGCTAGCAACCTATTTATAATTAAATATTATAGAGGTAATAAATTAAATTAAATCATTGAAATATCTTAACCTAACAGATTGTTGATAAATAACCATTTTGGCCTGCAAAGTTTTTCATTTATTTCTTGGAACGGGTTACTCCTCGTGGTTTATTTAAATGAATTATTTAAAAAATCGTTTTACTTATCTTCATCCTCTTAATTCATTTTTCTTTCGGGTGATGTCTTGATTTAATTTATTTCAATAAAGAAAGTAAGATATTTCTACTAGTGTGAATATTATTCTTTGCTTCTGCTTAGAGGAAGTTTCAAAACAATTTATTGGTCTCTTCTTACATTTGAAGAGGAATTTCAATAGAGAAAAGAAGTTGCAAATTAATTGATATTTTAAATGTTCTTCATAACCATCATCGCTTAAATCATTCTTTCCTTTAATTTTGTTCCTCATTGTTACCTTTTTTTTGGGGTCAAAATAGTCATTTTATCAATATAAAATACAATTATACAACAACCAATAATAGCCGAAGCCAATATAAAACTCTAAAAAAACCTCTATCATTACAAACTTCCACACATCTTACCAAAACACTAAAAACAAACTAACGAACCTATACTTACCTATTACTCTATTGTTTAGTATCTATCTTTTATTAGCCTATACATGTCCTGTCTCCAATTTATCCAACACTTGCCCAGGCATCCACCTCATTCTTCTTAAACACAACATTACATCTCCCTTTCCAAATACTCCAACAAATGCTGGCAAATAAAGCTATCCATCTCATCTAGGCCTCCATCATGATTCAGCCATTTGTCCCAGTGTTGTTAAAACACCATTCAAAAATGTTGAAATGGTCGTTTATACGTCTAGTCGCCGGAAAAACGTCTCAAAACGGAGGGTGAGACGGGTTTGACGTTGAAATGATCGAGACGACATTCGGAGACGTAGAAACGGTTGAAACTACGTTTTAAGCGTTCTGAAATTTGGGAGGAAAAGGGTAGATTTGTAAGATCACTTTCCTGCCCCAAATCAAAAACCCTCGATTGGAAACACGACGCAAACGAAAATGAGAAAGCACTATTCATTCTTCAGTTCTTCTTCATCCAGCGCTGGTGCTGGATGGCGACGGACGACGCTGATCGGCGACGGACGACAGACGCCTTTTCTTCTTCTCTGATCGGCGACGGACGACGCTGCTGCAGGTTGCAAGTGCCTCGAGCCCTCGACTTTGTGCTCCAGCAGTCCAGCGTGCATTCATCCATTCCAGGTTCCAGCGCTGGTGCTTTCCTTAATGCCTTTTCCTTTTCTTCTTCACATTCATATATTTGAAGAAAAATGTGTTAGACTTAGCCTGTTAGCATGTTAGCTCAGGATCAATATGGAAATTATGTTGTTCAGGTTCATTTTCCTAAGTCCTAACTACTCTTAGTTTAGACTACTTGTGGCTGCAATTTGGTATGGAAGTAAAATGATGCTTATCTTAGCTCTTAACATCTGCTGCAATTTAGTTGTTCAGAGATAAATACTTAGGTATTTAGGTTTAGTGCTGAATCAGTGAATTGATTGATTGAATTTTTAGGTATTCCAGTTTGCAGTTTATCTTTGGTTTAGTGCTGAACTGGTGATTGTTATATTTTAATTAATTGATGTTCTTTAATGCCTCATTAAGTCATTAGTCATTATATTTATATGCAAATCTGTTAGAGTGAAATCTGTTGAGATAATTTCTTTGAATTTTGATTAAATATAGTTTGAAATCACATGGCCTCATCAAGTGGAAATGATAGTAGTAGCACTCCTGCTTCTGCAACTGGAAGTATAAGTAACACTACTGTTGGGGGGAAGAGATTGGCTAGAAATGCTCCTGGAAATAAGTTAGATCCGCATGGAAGCATTCAATTGAAATTCCAGAACGAAAAAGCTTAAATGCAAGTATTGTTCCAAAGAAATGACTCGCTGGAGTTTTTCATGTGAAGAACCATTTGGCAGGAACATCTAGAGATGTTGAACCATGTGTATCGGTGCCTGAGGAAGTAAGAAAAGAGATGGTGAATCTTCTTCTTGCAGCAAAACAAGGAAATCCATCTCAAATACAAGAGGAAGTTGTTAGTGGTGGTGCTACTACCTCCTCTGGTGTTTTTAAGAAAAGTAGATCATCCGCTCCCGTAACCCTCAACACCATGTTTAAGAAGAACTTGAGGGAGGAGGCATGTCTTGACATTTGCACTGCTATTTATAACAATGGAATTCCTTTCAATTTTGTGAATAGCGATGATTTCAAAAAGATGTGTGAATCAATTGCTAAGCATGGACCAGGTTTCAAGCCACCATCTTATCATGAGTGTAGAGTAAAATACTTGAAGCAAAAATATGAGGCAACAATGGCTGTTGTTGAAAAGCACAAGGCTTGGTGGAAGAAAACTGGATGCACAATAATGACTGATGGGTGGACTGATAAAAGAAGAAGATCAATAATCAATTTTTGTGTGCATAGCTCTAAGGGAATTGTGTTTCTCAAGTCCATTGATGCATCTCACATCACCAAAACAGCTGACAAGATTTTTCAAATGATTGATGAAGTGGTGGTGGAGGTTGGTGAAGAAAACATTGTCCAAGTTGTGGATGGGGAGACAATGCCGTAAATTATAAAGTTTCGGGGTTTTGTTGATGGAGAAAAGAAAGAAAATATATTGGACACCTTGTGCTGCTCACCGCATTGATTTGATGTTGGAAGATTTAGAGAAGAAAATACCCCTTCATAAAGAAACAATTTTCAAGGGAAAAAATTACGACTTATATCTATTCAAGAGCATCTCTCATTCCAATATTGCACAGCTTCACCAAAGGCAAAGATTTGATTAGACCCACCATGACTCGCTTTGCCACATCCTATTTGACTTTGAAATGCCTCCATGACAACAAAAATCCAGTGAAAAGAATGTTCTTGTCAGAAGAATGGAAGAAAACCAAAAATGCAAAGTCAACAGATGGAAAGCTCATTGAAAATGTAGTGATGGACAAACACTTTTGGAGAAGGGTTGAGATTTGTTTGATAGGGGCACTTCCTTTTATTGAAGTGCTTAGGTTGGTTGATTCAGATGATGCAGCAATGGGCTCCATTTATGAGGCAATGGATTGTGCCAAGGAGAAAATTGAAGAGGATTTCAAAAAAAACCTACATTGTAAGTTATCATTTAATTTATTTAATTCAGAGTTATAGACATTTTAACTCAAAATTAATTCAATTTTTATCTTTTCTTTTCTTTTTAGTTATCAACATATTTGGGATGTCATTGATGCAAGATGGGAGAGGCAACTCCATAGGCCTTTGCATGCTACAGGCTACTACCTTAACCCAAAACAACATTATTCTCCTACATTTAAAGTTGATTATGAAGTAAATGTTGGATTATATGATTGTATAAAAAGGATGGTGGCGGATATAGCTCTTGAAAGAATTATTGATGAGTAACTTGAGGAATTCAAGCATCGTAGAGGCATTTTTGGGAGTACCTTTGCTATGGATGGAGTTGAAACCAAGAGTCCAGCAGCATGGTGGGAATCTTATGGTGATGGTGTTCCAGAACTCCAAAAATTTGCTATCCATGTACTTAGCTTGACATGTAGTTCTTCTGGGTGTGAGCGGAATTGGAGTGCTTTTGAGATGGTATATTTTTAATATGAATTGCATTTCATTTCAAAAATATGATATTAGTCTAGTATTAAATTATTTTCTTGTCTTTGTTTAGGTCCACACAAAGAAAAGAAATCGTTTGAAGCAAGAGACAATGAATAATGTTGTTTTTGTGATGGCTAACTCAAGATTAGGCAAGACAAAACGTAGAGTCTCTCCTCAAATTGATTATAACTTTGATGACATTGAGTCGGATGATGATTGGATTGTGGAACCAACATGTGAAGATTTTTCAGAAGATGTTGGAGAAGATGTTGGAGTTGGAGAAGATCAAGATCCCCATGGCTTGGATGATCATGATCTAGATGAAGAAGAGGGGAACTTGAATGATTTGGATATTCCCAAATTTCTTAGTGGGGGAGGGGATGAAGAAGATGATATTGAGATTGACTTTGACCCCGAATTCGATGACTTACATTAGAGCTGTTGATCTCTTTTATAATTTTATTGCCGGGGTCTTTTGATTTTAATATGTATTATGATGATTGAGTGTTTGGACTTTGGACTTAAATTTGTAATGACTTTAATATATTTGTGTGTTTTAGTTTTACGTTTCCGTTCCGTTTTATGTTTTCCGTTTTTACATTTTTGCTCACCCTTCCCGTTTCAACGTAGACTCTACGTTTTAACAACATTGATTTGTCCAACCATCTACCAATACTATACAACCCTATGTCTTCAACCCTTAAAGAAAGTGGTGACCCAAACCAACATTGCTTAGCCCATGGACACAGAAACAACATGTGCTCAATTGATTCTACCTGCACATTACAAATGTCACACAATGGATTAGCAGCACATTTTTTCTTAAACAAGTTCTCTTTTGTGGCTAAGCCACCATTTACTGCTTGCCACATGAAATGGAGAACCTTTGGGGATTTCTTAATGCGCTACAAATTCTTCCACAGTCCCTTTGTTATCTGATAAGAGCTTCCTGGGTCCCTCCTAACCTTCTTCTCTACTCTCCCTTAAAGCCATCTTATATCCCATCTTAACTGAATACTCTCCATCTCTGCTTCCCAACCACACCAATCTGTCACCCACATTATTCAAGGGAATTCTGGCACTTTCAATACTGTTCAGTTCATCTTCATTCGACATACTCTTAATACCATCAAGATTCCATTTCCCATCTTTAATTAATGAGATCCTGCACCGTAAGAGCCTTCATATCTTCATTCAAATTCCTCTTCTTCAACTCATATCCTTCCAATTTCGGGACCATTTCTCAAAGAAAACTTTAATTTTCTGCCCAGTGCCCACTCTTCAACACGGCCCTATTAGTAACAGATCTCTCCCTTCCAGAATACTTCCATCCCCAAGAAGCCCTACTTCCCTTCTCTGCCCGCAAGAAATCACTCTTTGGGAAATAAATCCCTTTTACTCTATTCAATCCTAAATATAAGATAAAGTTGACTTTTTTTGGGGAAAATTAATAAAGATAAATAAGTTACTTAATTATGTCATATGTTGTATATCCTTAGATTATATGTCAGTTTATGAGTCAAACTAATTAGTTTGAAGAAAAAAAAATCAAAATACAAATACTCTAAAGTAATTTAATTATCCTCCTTAATCTTTTTTAAAAAGTCAATTTTATCTTATATTTAGGACAGTAGAAAATAGTATCCTCCACTATAACGCCTCATGATCTTGAGTAATGCGCCATGTTGTTTTTGCCAAAAGATCTTTATTACACATTCCTGAGGGCTTTTTTCCCTATTTGCCACTTTTAAAATAATTAATTACCATTTTGTCATTGTTTTCAAACTATTTCCCAATGTGCCACTATTTAGTCGACTAAACCAAGTTTTAGTCGACTAAAACGCGGGGCGCTAATTTTTTTGACTGCCCCCGAGATTTAGTCGACTAACCCAAGTGGATTAGTCGACTAAACAGGGCACAATGAGATTAAACGTTGTGGTTTTTTGTTAAAATTTGTTGTTTAAACTGTCTCAAATCCATTGTCTTCTAAAGATTATGTTGTGTTTTACTTGTAGGTCTTTATTGTCATCATGCGTCGTAGAGAAGGTCCTTCAAACACCGGCAATGAGAGTGGGAGACGGATTAAGCACCGAGCGACCCGCGGGGCATCCTCATCTAGGACACGGCAGCCACCGGAGGCTGAGCCCATTGTTGACCTTCTGTTAGGTTATTTGTTTGACAATAACGTAGCAGAGCATGCACAATTCATGGCGAATCTTGCTACCAGACCGATTATCAAGCCGAAGTCATTAGACATGGCATTCTTTGCAAATGAAGGATTTGATATAGTGGCGATGTTGGGGACTTCCCATTTGACAGGGTTGGCGGAGATGACTTGTCCCTATTCAGAGGTTATGGTGAGAGCTTTCTACCATAACCTGAGTTACATAAATGGCGATCTGCAGTCTCGCGTCTGCGGGATTGACATACTGATTATGGCTCCTATCTGGACGACTCTAATGGGATTTGATTTTGATGCAGAGAATAGATACCAGTATGATGGGGATAGCAATGTAGTCATTGAGGGATTTAATCGAGATGAGGCTGTGCATGAGGCTAAGAGGTCATAGACCTATAGTTACTGTGGGGCAGCTGACTGTTAGTTCCTGTATCCTCTTCTACGTCATGACCCACATATTGTTCCCTCGGGCCTACAATCATTCGATGGTGTTGGAGGGTGACATCCCTGTTATGTGGGTTGTTCGTCATGGCATTGCGGTGAATTGGAGGCACTACATTTGCCACATGATGTATAAGGCCAAACAAAAGAATACAGCTGCACTCCCATACGCGTATCTGGTTCAGAAGATATTGGAGCATTTTCGTGTTCCTATGCACAATGAGCATATGGTGAGCCAGAAAACGTGGAATTCTAGGTTTGGACAGCGTCTATTGGAGCAGTGCAAGATCGCCAAGGTGGCAGATGGTGTGTGGCAATACACTGGTGTCGATGAGGATATACCTGATGCTGGCCCGGTTCCACCCATTGTTCCTCCTGATGTCCATGATGATGATGATGTCGATGTTCATATGGAGGACTTTGTTGAGCCGGACGGTGGATTCTCCCTTCGTGATGTCATGCAAGCCATCAATGCTAGCAGGGAACAGATGTCCCGGATGGAAGCCAAGCAGAATAAGAGGTGGAAGACAGAGGATGAAAGGTGGACGTGGATGCAGGGTCGGATTAAGGGGTTAGAGGACATGTGTCGATTGATTGTAAGCGTCCTCAACGTCATATAACTGTAAATCTCTGTCATAAAGTCACACACGGTATGTGACTGTCAACTGGTCCATCCTTTGTAACTTTCTTCGACCTTTTTAGAGACTATCCTACCTACAGTGATATGCTTGTTAATCTCAACACGCCTGGTGACAAAATATTCGACAAGTCTACTACAAGTCATCTTCACCAACGCCGTTATCAGCAGATTACGTGCACCCCTTAGGACCTTGTTGACACACTCGGCTAGGTTAGTGGTCATGTGACCAAACCTCCGTCTGCTTGATCGTAGGACCTGCACCATTTCTCCTTTGCAAGCCGTTCAAACCAGGTGACACACTGTGGGTTTGTGTCAATAAACTCTTGAAACCTCATGTCAAACTGGATCTTTGAACTCATGTACCCTGCATAACAGCGAATGTACACTAATAACAATGGGAACAAATCAATCATTACAAATATGTCCAAGAAGTAATTAAAATGTGAACTTTCATACCTAGTTTCATAACTATTTTCTTCAATTGCATATCCCTAAATCTAGTATTAAAGTTGCTCCCGACATGACGTAGGCAATACACATGATAGGCATATGGAGGTTGCCAATTCCGGTGATCTTTAACCGCCTTTATGATATTGACATGACGGTCAGATATCAAACAAATGCTCGGCCTTTGCGTCACATGATCACGTAGGAGACACAAAAACCACCACCAATCATCATACTTCTTGCCGGGAGGAACAACAGCAAAGGCAATGGGCAGGATCTTCCCATCCCCATCCCGTGAAGTCGCAATCACCAGTACCTTTTTATTTTCCGTACGGTGGGTGCCATCAATTTGAAGTATGGGCTTACAGTATTTGAAGGCTTCTATGGTCTGGTGAAATGTCCAAAAAACCCTACGAAAGACGCATTTGTCGCCAAAAAAATGACGTTCGTCGAAACATTCATCAGTATCAAGCCTGAAAACAGAACCCACATTACATTGCGTCATGTATGTCAGCCAATTGGGCAAGAATGCATATGATTCCTCCCAATCACCAAATAACTTCACAATGGCCTTCATTTTCGCCTTCCAAGCCTTCTTGTATGTTACATTATATCCATACAGACGATGTATCCTCTCTTGTATCAGCACTAGTTTTAAAGCTGGATCTTCTCTTAACATACCTAGTGAAAACAAAGCAAGTTCTAAATGTTTTGTCAATAAACAAACCGAATGTAACTGCAAAAATAAAATAGAAAACCTACTAATAATGGATGCACATATAACATCTGAATCTAGTTGCCTATGATCCCGGGCAAGACTCTGGTTCAGGAAGGTGTGATCTTTACCCCACTTACGGACCACCCAACTATTTCCATTATTGGGGACCATTGCCCTCATATTCCAGGGACAACCGTCAGCTTGATTTTGACACCTCATCAACAACCTACGCTCATCACTTTTATAAACTTTGGCTGAACGATGAGACTTCATGCAATGCAATTTCACGGCATGTTTCAATTCAGACTTAGAAGGAAACTGCTGATACAAATATAATGGATCACCTAACTGCCAACCACCTTGCTTGTCATCATCACCATACCACGTGTCCATGTCATCGTCACAGTGCGCCCAATCAATTGAGGAATAGTGCGGGCTTTCGTTCCAAAATGGCTCACTCTCGTGCCCCGCATCCGTCAATATGATTTTTTTCTCAAAACCACTAAATACATATTACAAATACAACTACAAATACAAGTTTACTAACTTACCACTTCTAACTGGGTCAACACGAAGTGGTGGCATTGTTGCGGTCCTCGGGTTTACTGGGTTCGTGCGAGCATCAAAATCACCCTCCACATCAGTATCTGAGGTGTCACCTAGTGGAATAAACCTCTTAAATTCGTCCTCCTCATCACTGTGCATATTCTAATCTTCCTCATCTTCCTCTTCATCTGTCAATGTTACCTGACTTAAGACTTGTGAAGGTGCAAATACACCGATAGGTCTGTCTTCTTGACCAAAATATTGTGCAAATCTTGTATGCATTGGTATAGACGATGATTCACCAAATTCAAGCTCAACATATATCTCAATAAAATTTTATGCTCTCCGATTAGCAAATGCATCTATGACACACTCTACGTCTTCATCATCACATACATCGTTACTAATGTAGTATACACTATCCTTACCCACTATAGTCTCCACTTTGGCAATTAACCGATGAATGCATTGGCTGCCATGTAGCCCCAATTTTTGGTGAATTCTTTCTTTGAGCTCGTTGTACGTATGATGAGGGCCTTTTTGTCTTTAGCCTTGGGGTCCACAATAAAAAATAAACCAAGGATTGCGTATAGGCAAACCTAAGATCGTTCTCTCTCTCGAGGAGCCTTTTATTGAATCCTAAATAATCTAAATGTCATACAAATGCAATTAAAACAAGGGGAAAATTGATTTTGGATTTTCAAATTAATAAAATAAAGAGAAATGCAATTTAATTAAATGCTAAACTATTATTTTTGGTATTTTTAATAAGATGGAATGGAGTATGAAAATGAGTATTAATGCTCTTGGTAATGAAAAATGTGGCTATCCTAGCTCATAAATTATGGGAGTCAAAATTTCATTAAGTCTTAATGAAAAACCTCAAGATACCACTTGAGTCCAATATTCCCAATTAATAGTAGCTCCTACAAACATAGCTAACTACTACCTCTTGAGTTATTGTTTAAAACCCTTAATGTGCAATTAAAATTGGACTAAAGCAACATGAGCCTTCTAAAATTTAAGTGCTAACCAGCCCCTCAAGGGCACAAATAGATCATATTAACTAGACAATACCACGCTAATTAACATAATCTAATTGCAACCACAAAGAAATTAAAACATGTATATTTTCACATCACAAAAATCCAATTTCAAATGCAAATATTCATTGCACATGGAGACATAACAGTACCCCAAGTCTCAGCTACAAAATAGATATACCTAAAACATAGGAAATCAAATATTCATAGCATAAGCATAACAATAAACTAGAAACTCCCCATTAAAGCAACTGAAGCTCAAGCCAACATCTCCATGGCCAAGAAGGAAGAGAAATCAGCTACACACATCCATTAAAAGACCCAATCGAATCTGTAGAACTGAAATCTTCATGGAGAAAGAGTGAGGGCGTTGATGGTGGTGGAATGAAAACAGAGTGAAGGTCGACTTGGAGGTGTGAAGGTTTGTGTTCACGTCGAAGCTCCAAGCGTGAAGGTGCTGGTTGAAAATCGCGGCGCTACTCCTTCCTCGGGACTGTGTGTGTCTAACGGTGAGAAATACTAGTGGTTGAGGGAGGATTGAGGTCGCCGGCGACTATGGTTGAGGATGGTTGTCGCCGGCGACAATTACCAAGAGCAGAGGTCCAAGCTCGAAGACGATGTGAAGGCGTGGAGGTTCTGTGTAAATCCGACTATCCTCTAGTGTCTTTTATTCGCGTCGCTATCTGTATTAATTTTCCCCCCAGCTCGTGTCTCTGTTCTCCAAGAAGAATCAATTGGAAACCTAATAATTCAAAAGTCAAAACGCATAGTTTCACATAGAGACCTAGCTGAAACTTTTGAAAGTATTTCAGAAGGGACTAAAGTGAAATTTCAAAACTTCTGTGGGTAAGAACTGAAATTGCCAAAA
Source organism: Acacia melanoxylon (assembly GCA_019022615.1). NCBI lineage: Eukaryota > Viridiplantae > Streptophyta > Magnoliopsida > Fabales > Fabaceae > Acacia > Acacia melanoxylon. The sequence goes on from JAFJYJ010000027.1 coordinate 4,585,700, forward strand.
CAATGGGCCCTTTTCTGTAATTGTTCTCTGGACCCTCTCTTCACTCATTTCTAATTTTCAGAAATTGTTGGGGCCTCTCTTGTAATTTTCCCCGGTCCTCAACACATTAATTTTGACCCAAATGACATTTTTCCAAATTCTTCAATTTTCTTCCAAAACACCTACAATGAAAATTAAGCACAAGGTAGCATCAAACGTCCAAGAAATCATTTGCATTAATAATTAACAAATTATGACCATTTTACCCCTAATTACACTTAATTCAATACAAATGTCTCTAACTCAAATTAGTGCTTAATCATACAATAATGTCCAAGAAATGCATTAAAAATCCCAATTTTATTATAAAAAATCATATAAAAATATGGTTCGATCAACGTAGTTCCCCGTTTGATTTTCATCATTTTCGTTTTTCCTTCAAATTGAACACCATCGGGACCTTCAAAATGCCTCCCACTATGGTAGATTACAGTAACGTGCGTGTTTGAACTTGAACTCATCCTTCAAACAACAATTTGTGAGCTGCAAAAGGGAGGGTTTCAGCTTACAAACAAAAACGAAAAGCCAAACAAAATGAAACTACAACGATTACACAACAATAATACCTTGAACAAGGTGGAATGGGATTAAACTTTGATGGGTCGCACTAAAACTGAGAAAAGAGAGAGTATTGGGGGGGGGAAGGGTTGCTATATGATAAGAGTTCCATTATGACGAAAATGGGGTTTTAAAAAACTCCCCTGTCGCTATTTAGTCAACTAAGCCACTTGGGTTAGTCGAATAAATCGCGGGGGCAGTCAAAAAAATCAGCCCCCCGCGTTTTAGTCGACTAAACCTTGGTTTAGTCGACTAAATAGTGGCACATTGGGAAATAGTTTGAAAACAGTGGCAAAATGGTAATTAATTATTTAAAAAGTGGCAAATAGGGGAAAAAAAGCTCATTCCTGAGTCCCTGAAACCCATGCCCCCTTCATTCTTTGCTTTGCTCATCGGTTTCCATGCTTTGCAATGGATTCTCCACTCTTGCTCCCTTTGCCCTCACCAAACATTTGAAACGCATCCTATCCAGATCCATACATACTTTCTTGGGAAAGTTAAAGCAAGACATTGGATATATAGGGATAGCATTGGCCGTGGCCTTTATTATCTTTGCTTCCAACCCTGTAATCTACCACCCATTTTCCCCTACACGAATGCCAATGCTCAGTTTTAGACTTCCCCCATACCACTCGCATTCCTAGATATTTACCAAATCATCATTTGCTTTAATTCCCAAGACTGCAAAAACATCCCTCTTAACCTCCTCACTTGTATTTTTAGAAAAGAATACATTGGATTTTTCAAAATTCACAGCTTGACTAGAAGCTTTATAGTTGCAGTCAATAATGTTTTTCAGTGCTCTACAATTCTGAATCTTGCATTGATAAAAAATAGGGCATCGTCTGCGCAAAAAAAAAAAAAAAAAAAAAGTGAGACAGTATTGGGCACTTACTTGCTAGCTTAATTCCCCTTAGCTTCTTTCTTTCCACATTCCACTGGACCATTCTTGATAGAACATCAGCTGCCATGATAAAAATGTTTGGTAAAAGTGGATCCCATGTCTTATACCCCTTGATATACTAAGCCCTGCAACTTTCTTCCCTCCAACAATCAAATTCAGACTCACCGATCCGATACATTTCATTATCCATTTTACCCATTTATCTCCAAACCCCAGGCTCTTCATTACTTCCTCAATAAACCCCCACTCTATCCTATTACAGGCTTTATTCATGTCTATCTTCACAGCCATCTCCATTCTCCTTCCCTTCTTATTCTTTTTAAGATAATGGAACACTTTATGGGTGATTGCAATATTGTCTTGTATTAAGTGCTCTGCCACAAAAGCCCTTTGATGCCTAGATATGATTCTCATCAATAACCCTTTTAATCTGTTAGCTAAGACTTTTGATCCAATTTTATAGAATAAGTTGCACAGCCCAATTGGTCTAAACTGACCCACCCTTTTTGCATGGTCTACTAGGGATTAACACTATATTAGTGCTATTTATTGGTTTCAGACTCGTATTTTCAGCAAAAGTTGTTTCACCATTGCTACCACCTCATCACTAGCGTCCCTCAACGCTGTCTGATAGAAACAACCTGAAAACCCGTCTGGCCCTGGTGCTTTGGTGCCATTAAGTTGGAATGCAGCTGCCTTAATCTCCTCTTCTGACACTTCCTTCTCTAATCTCATGTTATCTTCTGTAGTCACCATGCATTCTACAAAAAAATTTCTTCCGATCCCAGGCCGCCTCAATCCTTTTCAAAATTATTTCAGCTTGCCTTCATCCATCACACCATCATTGCAATCCGCCAATCTCATGGTCAATTGCTCTATTTCCTTTCTAGCATTGAGAAAAGCAATCCTTCCCCATTTTATTAGATCAGCTCCACAATTTTTCAAACGATCCTCTATCTGACTATCTCTACCACCTTACATTCCCATCCTCTGTCATCAATTCTCCATCCCTTCCTAACTAGGAAAAGCACCAAAATAATATATTTTTTTCCAAAAAATGTACCCGATTAAAACAGATATGAAACATTTTACCAAAGTAATGCTGTTTGTGGCGTCGCGTCAGGCGCCGCCACTAATGGTGTAAGAACCCTTAACGCCACCGACACAAGTCAGTGGCGGGCGTTAATATAATAGACGCCACTCATGGCGTCTATTATATATATAAAAAATTAATATTTAATATATTAAATAATAAATAATAAAAAAGTGAAATAATTAAAAGTTCTACTTCATTTAATTTGGAGTCAAAAGAAAGAAAGCATGAAGCTGAAATAATTCATTAAGAACGCCTTTTAAAAGATTACGTGATACAATTTGGTTATAAGAACATATCTCAAAACGGGGGGGATCTATATATTTGTTATACACCAAATATTAAGTGTACCACGTAAATATAACAAGTTGTCTAACAATAATTTGTTATACAAATATTTACGTGGTACACTTAATATTTGGTGTATACAAACATTTTTACGCGATACACTTTTTTATACAGATCCCAAAATCAATATTGTTGTTATACAAATATTTGGTGTATAACAAATATATAGATCCCCCGTTTTGGGATATGTTTTTATAACCAAATTGTACCGCGTACTCTTTTAAAGGGCGTTCTTAGTGAGTTATTTCAACTCCATACTTTCTTTCTTTTGACTCTAAATTAAATGAAGTAGAACTTTTAATTATTTCACTTTTTAATTATTTATTATTTAATATATTAAATATTAATTTTTATATATATAATAGACGCCACTCAAATGAGTGGCATCTATTATATTAAATGAGTGGCGTAAAAAATATTAACGCCAGTGGCATTAAGACACATCATTAGTGGCGTCGCCTGACATGACGCCACTAATTGCATTATTGTGGTAAAATGTTTCCTATCTGCTTTAATCGGGTACATTTTTTGTAAAAAAAATTCTTATTTTGGTGCTTTTCCCTTTCTAACTACTAATAGAAATTCCTCATGCTCAAGTGCTCAACCCACATAGCTTCAAATCGAAATTGTTTAGGAACTCTCATATATTTATAATCACAATCTACTATTAACATGTGATGATCTGATGCCACAAGCTCCACATGAGATACTAGAGTATTATGAAATGCAAACCTGAACTCATTGTTTGATGTTGCTAGATCTAGCCTAATCTTCACATGATCCTCGCCCATCCTCTTATTGCTTCATGTATATTTTGCTCCTTGGAAACCCAAATCTAGCAACTGATAATCAGATAACATGCTCTGTAAATTCAACATTATGCCGACATCCACTGGTAAACTACCCAACTTTTCCTCAGCAGCTACCACATCATTGAAATCTCCAAGACAGAGCCATGTTTCTTGGATTCCCGCTGCTATTCTCCTCATCTTATTCCATACCTTCATTTTGTCCCCAACTTCCAGAGCACCATACACAAAAGTAACATATTTGGGCACATTCAGCAAAGTAGAGTCCAGACTTACATGCACAATACTTATAAAATGAAACCAGATATCTACTGCCGCTTCTTTCGTCCACCACACTGCCAAACCTCCACTCCCTTCCCTTGGTTCTACACAAAACTCTTCCTTCATCGTACACCTTTTCCTAATCAACTCCATTTTCTTGCCACTCAACTTTGTTTCCATTAGGAAGATCACTGAGGGTCTATGATTCATATACTCCTCCCTCAGTTTATTTCTTGTTAAGGCCCTTCCCAAGCCTTGATAATTCTAGATTAGGAACTTCATGTTGCTCGGGTGGCTGTTACCGACCAGCCACCAAGTCTATCCTCTTTTTCAGTAGACAGATTCACTCATTCTTCAACTTGGTCATCTTTTTCTTTTTCCAGTAAGATAACATCTTCCTTCTTTCCCACCTCCCTCTCCTTGTAACCACCTCCTCATCGTACTTGTTTCTTCAGAATTTTCACATTCCTCTTTTTTCACCTTCTTGTGAGTCTCCTGACCTCCACCTTCCACTGCCTCCATCTCTTCATCAAAGCTTAATCTGCTTCTTTTGCTTTGTTGTCTTTACTCTTCATCCACTATTTTCCTCTTTAACATAATCTTCCTCATTCCCTTCGTGACCTCAGATAAACGTGGAGCATTGCCATATAAGACAATAGCTTTAGTCAGATCTTCCCCACATCTTGCCCTTTCTTTTTCCACTTCAACACCTTGCTTTTGAATTGCTCTCCCTCGAAGATCTGTCACAACAACTTCTTCTTCCTGTATTATGTCTACCTTCTTACTACATCCTCCTTCCTTCATTCCTTCCTCCCTCCTTTCCTTCTTCTTTTCCCTTTCTTTACACTTTTCTACTCTTTCATTCATCTTTCTTTCCACTACCTTTATACTTCCCTCCTGTCAAAATTCCCTTCATTCATACCATTTACTCCTCCCATCCTTACTTCCATCCTTCTCAAACTCCTCCCAACCATCCCTGCAACACCTTACAGCCTCTGCAATTGGTCTTGTCACCGCCACACTCAACTAGTTCCCATAGTCGCTCTCATCCTCTGTTTCCTCCACTTTTATCCTTATTCAAGCAACCTCGCTGGTTATGCCCAAGCCTACCACCGCTAAAATAGAAGTTCTGTAACCTCTCGTATTGTGCCTTAATCCAAATTGAATCTCTATATGTTTTCTCAGTCCTCATCCTTGTAATCAAAGGCTTACGCAGGTCCACAATAACCCTAGCCCTTAAAAAGCTTCGTATCATCAAGCCACATCCTTTACTGGATTTTCCACCATCGTCACTTCTCCAATAATCAATCCTAATGTAACCGCATTATCCTCATCCATAACTTCCAACAGAAGATCGTGAAATTGGATCCAAAATGGTGATGCATTAAAATCCACATCCTTATAAACCATAAAGTCCTTACCATGGCTTAAAATTTAACAACATACCTTGACCTTCCTCTCAAAATCCTCAATCGACTTCGCTACGGCAGAATTCAAAAATAAAACATGACTATCTGCATCTGTAATCTCCATATCTTCAGATTTCAAGAAAGTCCATCCCTTCTTGATCATCTGGATGGTAACATTTTTATTGAAGCTCTTATCTGTAGTAATCTTTCCAACTAGCGATCCTCCTTGCTTCTTTCTCCAATCGCTCTTTCTCCATATCAAATTTGCTTTTAGGTCGCCTTTATTCTTCCTTTGCTCATTCTCCTCCTTACTTCGCACCAAATTTTTGCAGCCATCCTCCCCTCGATCAATTTTTCGAGCACCAAAACCTCACAGGTTGGGTTTCTCTCATTATCATTTTCTCATTATCCCTCATAATCTTTAAATCACATCCATCATATCAATACAATACTACTTTTATTTTTCTCTCATTTTCTCAATCAACAGCTCAGATTGAGCTAACGAGAGAATATGACAAAAGAGATATGGAGAGAATATTTTGTCAAACCTCACACACCTATACTTTGCAGTGCGCAAAAGTATAGGCCACTCTATCTTCCTCCGTCACAGTAGGGGGCGAAGCTCTCACTCACTGAACACGGCGAAGATCGCCGAAACAAACCCTTACAGTGAAGAGAAAGAAGCTCTCACAAAGGAGAAAGATTACTATTCCTCATTGTTACCTTGTTATGCTTTTTTCCACTCCAAAAATGCATTGCTACCAGCTCTTTTGTTTCTTGATCAATTTGCGTGGGTTGGAAGATCAAACAGAATCAGGAAGGAATCAAAACGTTTCCCTTTAGTTTTAAGTTTGTTCCTTGAATTATTCTTGCAAAACATTCATTGAGTAATCGAGTTATATGTGTGTGTGTGTGTGTGTGTGTCCATCTATGTATACTCAGTAAGAATAACAGGGACAGAAATGTATAAATCTGAGGCAATGAATAATGCTCTCAGTCACTGTGTCATTTATATAGCAATTACAATATTCTGGAATAATCCATACAGCAGTGAATTCCTAACAGAACCTATAACCTACTGACACATATAAGTCCGTACATAATGGAGCGTATATACATAATCTACACCTAATGTATGGCAATAACAAACTGGGACCACACAGGTTACAGCTAATCATAATATAATCATTTACAATGACACTAAATATGTTTATATTCTAACATTCCCCCTCAAACTCGGAGGAGTGACTACTAATCCAAGTTTGTCTCTAAAGAACTGAAATTGAGAATGTGACAATGGTTTGGTCAAACAATCTGCAATCTGAAGAGAGGAGGGAACATATCTAATGTCAATAGCTCCAGATAAAACCAGATCATGAATGAAGTGAACATCCACTTCAATATGCTTACTTCTAGCATGTTGAACTGGATTTGCTGCCAAGGCCTTCGCACTTAAGTTATCACACCAGATCACAGTAGGTTTTTTAAGAGAAATACCTAACTCAAACAACAAAGAACTCAACCACTTGACTTCAGCTGAGCCATCAGACAGTGAACGGTACTCAGATTCAGAACTTGACTGTGATACTACCTTCTGTTTCCTTGAAGCCCAAGAAATAAGATTATTGCCAAGAAAAACACACATTCCTCCCATTGACTTCCTGTCATCTAAGTCACAAGCCTAGTCTACATCAGTGTAAGCTATCAATTGGGGCTGCAAAAAGGGTTTTATATGGAGACCAAGGTTATATGTACCCTTAAGATACCTAAAAATTCTTTTCACAGCCTGAAAGTGGACAGTTCTAGGTTGAGCAAGAAACAGACTCAGTTTATTGACAGCGAAAGATATGTCTGGGCGAGTATTGGTGAGGTATTGTAAAGACCCTATTGCTTGTCTATATTCTGTAGGGTTAGTTAACAAGTCACCATCTAAAGCAGATATCATTCGACCTGTCACCATAGGTGTTGGTACAGATGCACAATCGGCCATACCAAACTTCTTTAGCAAGTCTATCACATACTTTGTCTGATTCAGAAAGATACCCCTGGCATTTCTACAGACTTCTAGTCCCAGAAAGTAATACAATGGTCCTAAGTCCTTTAATGAGAATACTAGATTTAGTTGTTTGACAAATTTTTCAACTATAACAGGATCATTTCCAGTCACAATGATGTCATCAACGTATATCAGAATGAATATAGTAAGACCATATGTTTGCAACATAAACAGTGAAATATCACTTTTCAAATTTATGAACCCCCAACTGAGAAGAGTTAACCTCAACCGATCAAACCAAGCTCTCGGAGCTTGTCGGAGACCATAGATGGCCTTAATCAACTTATAGATGTGTGTAGGCCGATGTCGATCCACGAAACCTTCTGGCTGTCGCATAAACACTTCCTCCTTCAGGTATCCGTTGAGGAAGGCGTTGTTCACATCCAGTTGGCGAATTACCCAATTGAAGGTCACAGCGATTGACAATATGACACGAATCGTCATTGACTTCACTACCGGGCTGAAGGTTTCACCAAAGTCGACACCTGGAGTTTGTTGGAATCCCTTTGCTACCAACCTCGCCTTGTGTTTCAACAATGACCCATCTGCTTTAAATTTGGTCTTGAAGATCCACCGGTTGTCAATGAGTTTCTGATTAGTGTGAGGAACAAGCTCCCAGGTGCGATTATGTAGCAAGGCACGGTACTCCTCGTTCATAGCAGCGAACCATTGTGAAGATAGCAAAGCTTGTCGGACGGATAGAGGCTCAGAGGTTTTCTGTGGTTCAGAGGTTATCGGCGAGGACGATGACAATGAAGATTGAGTACCAATTTTTAGGGATCCAATATATGGAGTTTTGGGTCGGGTTACACTGTTTTTGGATCGGGTCACCATTGGATGTTGGTTAACGGGCCTATCTTCAACTGGACTTCACATATTAGATCCAATTGTGCTTGTAGAAATAGAATGCATTGGCTCACCCCCTGAATTGGACTCATGTGCTGGGCTTGGAGACGTTGGAGCTGATGACTCCATTGTTTCTCTAAGCTCTACTGAAGCAATATTATCATCTTCAACAGTCATCTCTGAATTTTTTTCGGATTGAATTATGAAAGGAACTGAGGATTCGTGACTATTTGTGACACACGACTGATGTAGAAATCCTGTCCGAAAGGGAAACAAATTAGAATCGAACACAACGTGTCTTGACACAAAAATCTTACCTGAATTGCTTAGACATTTATATCCCTTCTGATGAGATGCCAGACCAATATAAACACACTTTGCGCTGTGAAATTGAAATTTGTGTGCATTATATGGCTTGAGGCAAGGGTAGCAAGCACAACCGAAAGCTTGTAGACTCATGTAATCAGGCTATGTGTTCCTGAGTTGAAACAGGGGAGTCTTACCATCAAGCACTGGTGTCGGTAGTCTATTGATCAAATAAACAGCTTACTGAAATGTATCTATCCAATACTTCAGCGGCATTACTGCATGAGCTAACAAGGTCAACCCCATTTCCACGATATGGCGATGCTTTCTCTCTGCTCTCCCATTTTGAACAGAAGTATATGGGCAGGTGAACCTTAAATTGATGCCGGCCTCTTGAGCAACAGGAATGAATGGCTTGTATTCACTGCCATTATCACACTGTATTGCTTTGATTTTCAAATCGAATTGATTTTCAACAAGTGTTTTGAAGTGTTTGAATACATGAATTGCATCTCCTTTGTGTTTCAATGGATATAACCAAACGTAGCTAGCGACTAAAATCATCTATAAAGTAGATGTAAAAACAATGACCACCACTTGACTCAGTCGGAGCTGGTCCCCAGAGATCAGTATGGATTAATTCTAAAGGACAAGAAGCTTGTGAAACAGAGTGTTGAAACGGTAAAAACTTTGATTTCCCCAATTGACAAGATTCACATACAACTGTGTCATAGAGAGAGCCAGTAAAAGCCCTTTTGTTACAATTATTCATAACTTGATTTAAAAATTTAACACTAGGGTGTCCTAACTTGTGATGCCACTTTAGATGTTCAGATTGATTCCTGTCACAGGTAGCCATTGACGCTCTCGGACATTCTTCAAGCTTTCTTGCTATCAGTGGGTACATTCCTTCCCTTAGAGCTCCCTATATTCGCAGATCTTTTGTCACTGAATCCTTCACATGACATCCATGATTAGTGAAATTCACATCAACACGATTATCTTATATTAACCGATTAACACTAACTAAGTTTTTGTTGGCCGTAGGAACATACAGAACATCTTTAAGTAATAGACTAGACTGATTTTTGCAAGGGATTGTGGTAGAACCAACTCCCATAATTCTTCTTTTGTCACCAGTGCACGTTGTAATAAAATGTAACTTACCAGCTGGGTTGATTTCATCAAGTTGCTATGGATGCGAGGTAACATGATAATTTGCTCCACTGTCGATGTACCATGCTGGGTCATTTACCACATATGGGTTAGCACAGTATGCTTGCGGTGGTGAGTAGTTATTTGCATAATGAACTTGTGGGGACGAATAGTCGTTAACTCCATTTTCTTGGCGATGATAACAGGTAGCAATGGTGTGTCCTGGACGCTGACAGTGAATGCAGAACGGACGATCACCGCCACCACGTCTATTCCCACGAAAACGACCTCCTCCTCCTCTGAAACCTCGAGAGTTTCCCGCCAGCCACCATGGTTGCCATTGTTGGAATCACGGCTAACAGAATCATTTCGAAAAGCAGTGGTAGCATTCGCAGAGGGTTGAATATTAAGGTTCGAGAAGTGAGTCAGCTGATTCAACCTTGATTCAAAAGACAGAAGGGCACTTTGAGCTTCAACCCAGGTCAAATTGGGTTGATCTATCAGCTTACCGACAATGGGGTTGTAGTCTGAGTCCAACCCATTAAGAGTGTGGAGAACGAGGTCATCCATCGCTACTGGAGATCCGGCAAGAGCTAACTCATCTGAAAAACTCTTCATCTTGTTCAGGTAGTCTTCCATTTTCAACCCATTCTTTCAGGTGTTATGCAACTCACCCTTGATCACCATCACTCTCGCTTTAGTTGCGGCGCAAGTCAGATTTCTAGCTTCACTCCACAGTTCATGAGCAGTCTTACAATGAATAAGTTGAATGCCAACTTCTTGCCACATAGTGTTTCGTAACCATCCTACAAGCATCCTGTCAACCGAAAACCACTCTGTATACGCTGGATTCGGTCGTGTCCCATCAGGTACGCCGAACAGAAGTTTTGCCGGAGCTGTGAGTGAGCCATCGATATGGCCATCCAACTGGTTTCCTTCGATTAAGGGAGGGACAATTGATTCCCAGACTAGAAAGTTACTGCGATCCAGCTTGATCGCGACAGTCTAGCTGGAGGAGCTAAACAACGAGTATGCTCTGGTATTCATGCGTGAAGCAGAGTCTACGGCAGAAGCAGAAGAGGCTGTGTCTGCCATTGGAATAACCTGGCTCTTTGATACCAAGTAAGAATAACAGGGACAGAAATGTATAAATCTGAGGCAATGAATAATGCTCTCAGTCACTGTGTCATTTATATAGCAATGAATACAATATTCTCGAATAATCCATACAGCAGCGAATTCCTAACAGAACCTATAACCTACTGACACGTATAAGTCCGTACATAATGGAGCGTATATACATAATCTACACCTGATGTATGGCAATAACAAACTGGGACCACACAGGTTACAGCTAATCATAATACAATCATTTACAATGACACTAAATATGTTTATATTCTAACATACTCTTAAGTTGATTGACCAAATGTCAGCTTTTCTTTGGACGGGTTCATCAGTATGTAGCACCTTGGTTAAGGTTTCCCTTCCTCTTTGCCATTAACTTCTTTATGGTACCTTCTATCTTATAGGGGAGCTTGGACGACTCTCGCATCAATGAACTTAGAGAATTAATGGACTTAAGAACAGTAACGAATAAAATGTTCGGGATCCTCAGAGATTCTTTTCTTTTTCATCATAAAAATTTCAAACCCCCATGAATTAAGGTTGTCTCTTTCCTTCGTTTATTCTTTTAATTCACATGCTGCATAACTGGTCATATTACGGTCTGATGTGTTTCATGGAATAGGTGTGGGGAAGGAGACCTTACTAGTAGGGTAGATACTAATATATGACCATGACTCATATGCATTAAGCACAAAGCACAATAAATGGGATAGGTGTGGGGGAGGTGCTTATAGAATGTACTAAATGCTGCTAGTTTTACTTTTATGAGATTATAATCTGAAGTAGATCCTATTTGATTGGATTTGTCCTGAGATTGGCTAAATCTGAACCAATACTGACTGTGCAATCCTGTTAGTGTTCTTTTTTTAAGTTACAAAGAGTCTTTTCATAGTTATTCATTTGGAATTAGGTTGTTCCTCATAAATATTGTGATTCTGAATTTGTGCACTATGCTACCTAATGGTTAAAATAAGAACAGGTGCATTCATGCTGCACTAATGGTATTGGGATTTGATCCTATTCTAGGCATGTGCCTACGACCCAATCAGTTGATCTTTGCATTAAGGTTAGCTTGATACACAGTTTTGCTTATAAATGTGGGGGATAAAGAGAATTAACCTATGATTGAAGGATTGTTGGGCCTCATTTCATTCTCAATTCTGTGAGTGAATTCCTTAGTGCTATTACTTTCTAGAACTTGTCATAATTCTTGATTGAAGCCACATGAATTACACTTAAAACTACTGAGCCATTAAATTTCGTTTCCGCCCATTATTCAATAACCTTGGTGCCCTGCATGCAACTAGTACCTTAAGACAGCAAGTATTGCATTGATTTCTGGAACTAGAACTGCAACTTCCAGGATTTATATCTGGTTTAGACCTCATGTATATATCTGTGACTGAAGTGATTGCTGCAGTTAGTTTATAAAAACGAGAAATAGAAAAAGAAAGCAGAACAAAGGGAAGTAAAAAACAGAAAGATGAGATGAATGCAGAAATGGAAAGGGCGGAAAAGTGAAAGAAGTGAAAATGAGAAAAGGAAGGGAAGAAAAAGAAGGAAAAATAGTGAGCAAAGAGCTGCAGCAGTCATGATGTTCAGACTTTAGTTGAATTACCACAGAGTTCATCGATTGCATGAGCAAGGGGTATGTTCGGAGTAAGGAACAAGTAATTAGCAAAGGGCCTACTAGCATTCTTGCTATTTTGCTGTCTTGAGTTATTTTGCATAAGTGCATGTTACCTTGACATTTGGAATGGGCATTCTACCATGTCCATCTAACCTTCTGTAAAAAGCCCCTCTGATATATTGGTTCTTGTATTTTAATAAGTGTGTGTGTGTGTGTAAGTTTTTTTTTTTTTGTTAAATCTTTTGTCAGTCGTTTGTTAGGTGTGCGCTTTTTTCTGGTTTTTATTATCTTGAATGAATTAAGCTATGCCCAACTATAGACTTGTCTTCTTTTCAGCCCTCAATATCTTTATTGTTATCTATGGATTAGAGGTCATGATGGTGCAATTTCTTGAGAATGTTTACTGTTTAGTTATGCCATCACTCATGTGTCTTTTCAATTAATTAGGCATTGGTGATTTAATTTATGGACAAGATTCATGAAGTTATTCCTATGGACCAACAGCCTGAACTGCTTCAAATGCTCCCAGAAGGGAACTTCACCTTGAGGATTATGTATGAGCAGTTTCAGAACATTCCTAAAATCGGTCCCAGGCCATCAGCTTCAGGTTAATTATAATTACCTCCTTTTGTTTATTCTTTCCTGCTAGTCAAGAAACTTATATATATATATATTATATGCAGATACACACGAGTGCTTGGTTCCCCTGTAGTAAGAGATTTGGTGTTCTCAATGCTTATAGGATTCAGTGCTGAATTGATGCCGAAAGGCCTTGAGAAGTAAAGCCAAGCCAAAATTAAGAGGTGCGTGACAATGATGGATTCAATGGCAGACGAAGGAAATCAGCACTGTGATATAAATGGAGTTCTCCCTCATTGGATTCAAATTATGCCCCATCTTGACATATTATATAGAAGTCCCACATTGATTGATTAAATAAGAGATTAAATGTATATAATGTAAAAGGGAGTCTTAACAAATAGCTTAAGCTTTTTTTGTATAAAAACAATCCTAAGGTATACCTCTATGGCTCTATCTAAAATTCTACTTTTACAAGTCCCCATATTCGTTTGCAATGTTTTAGCCTTTTGCTCCTACTCCATTTTGTACAATCTTTTCTAAGGTGGGAATGATCGACATTCATTCTCCAGCTTAAGGAGGTGTTAGAGTATAATAAGTTAGAATTAGTTGAGTTAAACTAACAGATTTAGTTAGATAGTTTTTAGTTAACAACTGTCAGTAACTTATCTGTAACTACAGGGCATATAAGGACATGTGTGTATTTCATTATGGATTGAGAAATAATATCCAGAATCGCTCCTTTTCTCTCTTTAGTGTTAAAAACAAGATGTGGGGGGAACCAGAGCTATGAGCAAAAAGATCTTCGTAGTGCTTTCTGTGCATATGCCGGCTGAAGCTGATGCACGCCTCTATTTCTTTTTTCTTGTTTTAAATTTTGAACGAGACATGAAAAACCTGCATTCAATAATGATATTTTAAAGCGAAATCGATAGGTAAGTTTTTCTAATTTTATCTCATTTTTAATTAGGTTATTATAAAAATTTTATCAGGACTTTATCCAATTAAAACATAACAACTCAATACATTTTAATTATAGATGACCAATGAAACATGAAATAATTCATAATTATTTTTTGTTTTTAATAAAAATAAACCTCTTAATTTGGTTCGGATGAATTTTTCTTTTTTCAAATTACAAGTCTTGCTTTTCATGAAAACAACATAAATTAAAATAGAAAAATTTTCATATAAGCCATCAACAAAGTAGGATTAAAATATATACAGTTATTGTATTTTTATTGAATAAAGTTTAAATGATGTGATACTCCCAGAGTACATAAATATTTCTCATTATAAATTCAACTCTTTATACTCATATTTTGTTATTAGTTGTAGTTTGTAAGAAAACGGCTTAGTATGATGACTTGTCTCTCACTCAATCTACACTTAGATTAACTTTCATAAATGCACCTAAATAAAATTAAAGGTTAAGGTGCATCCATCATTCTAAGTATTTTTTAAGTGCATCCAGCACTTTAAAAAATTTTGTGGTGCCTATCTAGCAGTTCCCTGATGTATTTTCTTCATGTGTGTAAAATACCATAAAGTATTTGGAGATACAATTTTGCCTTCGGTGATTGAAGTTGTTGAATGCACCTAAATAATACTTCTGGATGCTGAATGCACCTAAAATATACTTCAAATTGTTGGATATTTCTATCAGTGGTGATTGAAACTTTGTTGGGCAAGTGATCAGAAATTCAGAAAATTTCAGAAAATTTCAAGGATGAAAAAATATGATGTTTCCAGGAAGCAAATAAATGAGTCTAACAAGATTGCAAGTTAAAACTGGAAATTTCTTGTTTAAATGGCAATAAGACAATAACAAAGAAAACGGAATCATCTCGAAATTGAAAGTCATTTAGATATTGGTATTTCACTAAAAAACAATAAGTAACCTTATTTAATTTTTGATCGTGCAGATAGACTTTTTCTATGATAAGTTATTAAATCCTGCTCACTTGCATTATTAAAAATTAGTGTGCGTGTGCGTATTAATAACTTAATGAGTAAAATGGATCTTGCTTCATAAAGTAATTTATATCTAAAATGAACATATAATACTTATTAAAATCAAATTTAACATGCATATTTATCAAACTTTTGAGACATTTATGGATGTGTGTGTGTATGTTTATATATATATATATATATATATATATATATATATATATAAACTGTGGGTGGCCTGGCACCCTAAAGTATTTTTCAGTATTACTTAGTATTTTAAAATAATTTTTGGTGTAATTTTGTCCTTAATTTTTTTAAAAAAAAAAAATAGAAATGAGCTTACTAAATTTAGAATACATAGTGCTATTAGAAAAATATTTTAGGATATTGAATGCATTAAAAATTACTTTAGGGCATACTAAGTGCTATTGGTAAAATATTGTGGGAGAGGAATGTCTCTATTTTTTTTTGGGGAACACTTCTAGAGAACTTTCATTATTGGAATCAGAGCTATTACAAACATACTGGCGAAAAGCATACAAGAGGCAAAAGCAAATCTAATAAGATGCAAGACAGGAAATTGGAAAAACACCTAAGCCAGCGAGATTTAAACCTACTGCGAAGTAAACCAACAATGGATCATAGAAAGATATTAGTTCAACCAGGGTCGATGCTTGTAACCAGCATCAAAACTGATTCTTGTTGATGCCGAATGCCCTTCCTGTCTTCTTCCAGCAGTTGAGACAAAGGGGGTAAGGGTATACCTACCCACCCAATTGGGCACACCCCCTTATTAGTAGATGAAGCAAGCCAATCTGCTGCTTAGTTCCCCTGACGAGGAATGAAGCGAGTTGAGAAACTGGACTTAGACTTTAGAGCATTTAGGATATCATCAAGGATGCCGCGAGACTGCCACTCACACAAGGCTGGTTGATCATTCTCCACACAACGCACGAGTAATTGGTTGTCAGACTCGAAGATGACATTTTTGTTCCCCAAATCTTGGACTATCATTAAGGCTCGGTTCAATACTCAGGCTTCAGTCATAAACGCCGAGATTGACTTAACTTTATCAACAAAAGCCCATTGCATATGGCCCCATTGATCTCGACAAACAATACAGATTGCAGCTGATGCAGAGGATGTCTGAAACGAGCCATCCAGGTTGACTTTTAGCATAAATTCATCTGGTGGTTCCCATTTGACTGCACTTTTTGGCACCCCGGGAGTCCTCCATATTACACATTGGGTAATTAGCAGCCCAGTGACTAACCAATGATTGGGTAGCTTTCCCTATCACATTGATGGGGTCCGGTTGAACACCGTTGAATACCTGGTCATTCCTTCCCTTCCAAATGTACCATAACACCCAACAGATGAGTGCCACGTCATCATCAGTGAGGGGACAGCTTGGCTTCATAAGACCAATCCACCACTGCTGGAAATTGTTGATGTTATTGATATCGGGCTTGAGAGTTAATCTACATCCAAACCAAACACATCTCACCCAATGGCAGTGAAAGAAGAGGTGTTCCAGAGTTTCACTAGCTGCATGACAGATCAGGCATATATTCGTAGGACTCCTCTTTCTTTTAATCAGCGCTTCATTAGTGGCTATGGAATTAGACAGAGCACGCCATATGAAGTTAACGACTCTAGGTATGGTTTTAATTTTCCACATTTTTTCTACACCTCGCTTGGGATACGAACTGAAGCTCCAACCGACTGGGTTTGCATCGTGTGGCAGACATCCGTGAGATGGTATCCTAGCTTAACTGAATAGGCTCTATTATTAGCTAGTGTCCACATCAGGTGGTCATCTTTAGGAAACCTTGGGAGTGGCATGGCTACAATAACATCACTAGTAGATACATCAATGTCGCATCTGATTGGGTTAAGATCCCAACTCCTAGTGTCAGCTGAGATAAGGGAAGAAACAAGTTGATTCGATTCTTTGAGACTTTCATCCTCGGTAGCCATTCTGTGAGTGGGTAAGGCGGGGATCCAATTATCCTTCCATATACGAGCAGACTCCCCATTGCCTATTTGCCAGCAGAGATCATTTTTTATGTAGTCTCTCCCATCGAGTATGCTTGACCAGCACCAAGATGCTCTATGCCCTTTTACTGCATCCATAAAAACATTGTCAGGAAAATAGAGACTTTTAAGGACTCTTACCCATAGGTCATTAGGATTCTAGGTTAGGCGCCAAGCAGTCTTTGCTAAAAGAGCATTATTAAACTTTATAAAATCACGAAAGCCCATGCCCCCTTCATTTTTTGGACGTGTGAGCTTGTGCCATGCCACCCAGTGAGTCTTGTTTTGTCCTTCCCATTAGAAATTTAACACCAGCCTATTGAGTTCTTTGCAGGTTTTGACTGGAAATTTAAAGCTTGTCATCGGAAAGATTGGAATGGAATTGATGGCAGCCTTAATTATAACCTCTCTCCCTGCAAATGATAGGTGTTTGCCGCTCCATCCAAGAACTTTCTTGCTTATTCTCTCACGGACATATGCAAGTGCCTGATGCTTGGTCTTCCCCCAAACACTAGGGTTACCCAGGTATTTTCCTTGATCCATGCTTTAACCAATGCCAAGTATGCCACAAATATCCTGTCGGAGAGGGTGTGGTGTGTTAGATGAGAACACAACACTAGATTTTTCCAAGTTGGCTGATTGGCCTGACGCCGAGCAGTAACTTTGAAGAATGTCTGCCAGAGCTTTACAATTCTTAGTATCTGCATGCATAAAGAACAAGGCATCATCTGCGAAAAAACTATGAGATAACTCCGGGCAAGAGTTGCTAAGTTTAATCCCAGCTAAGCGACCCTGCAACAGAGACATATTAATCATGCATAAAAGAACCTCCAGGGATAAAATGAACAGATAAGGAGATAAAGGGTCTCCTTGTCGGAGGCCTCTACCCGGACTAATTGAGGCTATTTTCTCCCCTGCAATACATAAGTTAAGATGGACGGTCTCCACACAATTCATAACAAGATTGACCCATTTTCGGGAGAAGCCAAATTTTAGCAGTACTTTTCTTAGAAAGTCCCATTCCACCCTATCGTAGGCTTTACTCATGTCTATTTTTACGGCGAGTTAAACTTGTTACCAATTTTCCTTCGTCTTAGATAATGGAACACTTCATGTGCTATGACAATGTTATCCTGAATTAAGCGGCCTGGTACAAAGGCACCCTGATTCAGGGAAACACATTTATCAATGCAACATTTCATTCTATTAGCCAAGACTTTCGAAATATTTTTATATGAGAAATTACATAGGCCAATAGGTCTGAAATGGGAAACAGATTCAGGTTTGTCTATCTTTGGGATAAGAGTGATATTGATCCCATTAATATCATCAAGCGGAAAATTCATATCAAATAAATCCTTTACCATTTTGACGAGGGAATAGC
Organism: Acacia melanoxylon; assembly: GCA_019022615.1. Classification (NCBI taxonomy): domain Eukaryota; kingdom Viridiplantae; phylum Streptophyta; class Magnoliopsida; order Fabales; family Fabaceae; genus Acacia; species Acacia melanoxylon. The sequence continues at coordinate 4,604,195 of JAFJYJ010000027.1, forward strand.
CTACCTCTTCCCAAGAGAATTGGTAGAATTTACCTGGGAAACCATCCGGTCTTGGGGCTTTTGATCCTGCCAAACCAAAGACTGCTATCCGGACTTCCTCTCTTGTAACAGGCCGAAGGAGAAGGTCATTTGTGGCTTCATCAATTTTTGGCTCAACCGAGTCCAGAACTGTAGCAAGCTATCTAGGCCCTGAAGGAGAGAAAATGTTAGTGAAAAAGTCGGTGAACATATTTTTTATATAACCTTTATCGCTGGTCGTCGTTTCCATCTTTGAGGCTTAAGATTGAATTTCGTCTCCTCCTAATTAGGGTAGTAAAGTGGAAGAAATTTGAATTTTTATCCCCAGATTTGAGCCAGGAGATGCGTGAGCGTTGCCACCAGTAATTTTCTTCCTGATCCATGAGCTCCTCTATTCTACAGAGTAGAGCCGCTTCTTCCCTTTTGCTTTCCTCAGTTTGATACCCCTGTCTCACAGCAGCTAAACAGGATGTTAATGCATCTATCATCTTTTTACGATTGGGAAAGTTTTGTTTACTCCAACTAATTAGGTTTTTCCTGCAATTATTTAGTTGAAGTACAAAGCGAAGGATAGCTTGATTAGTCTCTATAGCGCTCCCTTCCCAACTATCATGAACTAACTGCATAAAATCATTGTGAGCAGTCCAATAATCCTTAAACCTGAACAGTTTTATTATATTAGAAGAAGCATGAGTAAATTTGACAAACAGGAAATGGTGATCCGATCCTAGAGGATCAATGTGAAAGACTTGAGCAAATGGAAATTTATGACAGAAAATCTCATTGCCCACAACACGATTGATTCTTTCTCTAATAGTTGCCTCATCCTGTCTTCGGTTGCACCAGGTGAACCACGATCCATGAAAGCCAAGATCAATAAGGGAGCAGTCAGAGATGAATTTCTGAAAGTTGAGTATCTTCCGGATGGCCCTTGGGTTTCCTCCCTGCTTTTCTTGATGTGATGTAATGTCATTGAAATCACCCAGGTAGATCTAGCTCTCAGTCCTTTGGTAATTAACGTTAATGATACTGGCATATACAACAAGTTTATCTTTCTCGGTCGGTGGTCCATACACAAAAGTGATGTATTGAGGGAAAGCAACTGACGGGTCAAACACTGATGTGTGAATAACATTATTGGACGAAGAGATTATGTTTACAGTAATGGCCCTATCCCAGAATAAAGCGAGGCCCCCACTAATCCCATTAGGATCAACAATCTATTCTTCATCAAATCCACATCTTCGTCGTATCCTGCTAACATAAGGACGCTTCTTCTTGGTCTCCATGGTGAAGACAATTTGGGGGTTTTTGTTTATTGCAGACTTCCTTAAGGTTTTTAACTATCAGGGGAACCCCTAACCCCTAGCAGTTCCAAGATATTAGACTCATGGTGAACTGATGGCTACTTGGTGACAGCCATCGGTGGGTTGTAGCAAAATAGACACATCAGGGGGAACTGTGTAATACCATGGTCTTCAACTTCTGAGGAGTTTAGCTTATGTGGGTTTGCTTCTGGTGATAGCTCCACTTTCTTTTTAGTGCATTTACCCTTTCTACCTCGTATGGCATTTTTTAAGCTTCTAATATTCCCACGTGGTGGCCCAGCGTTGGCATTATTGTTTGACTTAGCAGGCATCGGTTCAGGGGGTGCTTCCAAAAGAAGAAGCCTCTTTTTGGTTGGGTTCAGGGTTCTATCCTCCTCCTCGGATTCATGTTGCCGCTTCAAATTCATTCGGTTGAGCCCAGTAGTGACGGCTACGACTGGAGACAGCCCTCCGATGGGGATTAAAGTCGTTGCGTGGTCCTCTTCAGTCGTTGGAAATTCCACTCGGTATGGCGGTGGTGTCAACGGCTTGGAGCCGGAGTAGTGTTCATTACCGAGATCCTGAGTGTCTAGATTGTGATTCATGGATGATTCAATCCCCTCCCTTGCGATCTGCGAGACATTAATTGGCTGGAGCGAGATTTGTGTCAATGGATGATTTGGGGCCGAGTAATTAGGTATTTCTTTAATTTGAATTTCCCCATGATTTTTCACAATAATAAAATCTCCAAGATTTCCTCCACCATTACTGGAATTCTAGCCCCTCAAGAGACCGTTGGCTGTGACTTGGCTTTACTTTTGATTGTTGGCGAAATTAGCGGCATCAGTTCCCTGTTTCTGATTGTTGCCGAGATTGAGAAATTCACAATTTAACAGGCCCTTGGTAATATCGGTGATTTTGGGGGATTTAATGGGATTGAATTCCCCCTGATTTTGTGCATTGATCCGATCTTCAGGCATTTGTTTCCCATTAGCGGCTGTTACGCAATGGAATTGATGGCTCGCAAAATTTTCACCATGTTCCTGGTTGTTGCCATTCTGAGAGTTGCCGCCGGTCGATCACCGGCTGAGGGCCTGTCCAGGTGCCGAAGATGGCTTTTTCTGCATAAGCTTTGACTCGTCCCAGTCCTTATCATGCACCAATAATGCCTCTTCTATGGTTTTCACGTGTGGAGTACCCAGTCCATTCCCAACCCGTGCCTCTGTCCCATATTCATCTGAGTTCTCCAGCTGAAATTTACAGTTCCTTGCTTCATGGCCGACTCTCCCACAATCATAACAATAATTCTGCAGACGCTCATACCGAACAGTTACCCAAATCGAATCCCGGTGGGGTCTAGGAACCCAGAAGCCTGCAAGAAGAGGGTTAAGGAGGTTGATGAGGACTCGGGCTCTGATGAAGGTTCTAGAGAGTCTACCATGTATCATTGGGGATTCAACCATCAAGGTTCGACCTATGGCATTACCCAATAACAACATTTTCACAATCAAAGGCGGCATGGGGGAGACCGTGAAATTGGATCCAAAATGGGCACCAGTCGAAGTTGACCTCCTAAAAGACCATGTAGTCATCCCAGGGTTGGAGGTTCAATAAGGCGCTTTGTGTTGACCACGGCCTTCCTTTTAAAACTCGGTGATAATCTTCCTGCCTGGTGAATCGAAAGAGGAATGCCTTTTTTATCGGGCATCTCATGAATCTCCATCCCTTTGTCAAGTCCCCAACCCTTCTTAATCATGGTGATCATGATGCCTTTGTTCAAATTCTTGTCGGTTTCCAATCGCCCAACAAGGGCTCGTCCCTTCTAACTGTTTATGGAATTATTCAGCTTCAAATGTACTTCCTTGGAGCTCTTGGTTCCACTGTTATTCGTGCCTATCTCCATTGATTGATTTTAGGAATGCACACAAAGAAACCAGGAAAGCTCTAGATCACGAGAGTAGTAAACAGGATCAAGCTGAGAATGGAGAAGATCAAAGCTTGGTGGGAGAGAAGAATGGGATCTCTCACAGGCGAAGAGGGATGTCTCTCTCACAGAAGGAGAGGGAAGCAACTATTCGTTAGTTATTTCCAAAATGCTTTCGATGTCATTAGAGGAATGTCTTTGTTGGGTTCTCTTTCCATTTAATGTATCTACCATTAGATATGCACTAAAAATTACTTTTCAGTATCCTAAGTGTTATTGGAAAAATATCCAGGATACTGGATGCATTGAAAATTACTTCTAGGATATTGAGATCTAATAGAAAAATATTTTAGGGTGCTATTTAAATGCACTTGACCCCTTCTAGTTTTGTTGGAAGTTGAAATGAGAGGAAAGGGAATAAGGAAGGAAATGAAAATAGGGAAGGAACTGGGAGAGAAAAAGGAGCACAAAAATTGTGAAGAAGAAGAAGTAGTAATCATCATGTGGAGATCAGTAATAATCAGTAATGGCACTTGGAACCATCATCATGGATGAGGATGCATATTTCTTATTTGGACACTTTACCATTCTTGATCAAAGTTGCATGTACATAATTAACTAAGGGGTGACCGGTACGAAATATGAGTAGACTCACATTCTTAAGCCTTAAACTTACAAATGGATATTAAATAGTGCCCATATTGCCATCATCAAAATCATAACTAAGCTAGAAGAATAATTCTAAGAATACTTAAACCATTTTAAATTCATATATAATAACATTCAGAGCTATACTCCACTATATCATATACATATGTACCAAATTATAAGGGAAGACAGGAATTCTACCTATAGACTACGTAGAGCATCTAAACTACAGATATCAATATATAAATGAAAACTTAACTTTACATCCACTAGCAGTTGTTCCAAAATATATCTACAAGCTTGGTCAACAATGATAAATCCTAGTGTTCAACTGAATGTGCAACTTCAGCAATGCTATCTGAGGCCAAAAATTTTCTGGTGAACAATGTCCCATTTATGAAATTTAATGAAATGCTAATGATATTAATTTAAAAAGATTTAATGTTGAATCATGACAGTATGGCAATCAACTTCAATTTCTATCGTATACAATCATAAACATAAGTGAAACTATATAAAATATCGTTAATCAAATAAATCCGAGTACGTAATAAAACATTTGATTTAACATAACCAATTTAAACCATAATTCTCAAACATCATCTTTTCGTAGGATCTCAACAGAACGAAATAACAAGCATGGACACACAAGAGGGAGAATAATCAAGCGTGGCATAGAGGCCACGAAAATAAGCGTGGACACACAGTCTACAAGGGTAAGTAACCAAGCGCGGCTGGAAGCCACGAAACAAACGCAACACAAGGCTATGAAATAAGCGCAGGTAAAAGACCCACGAATAACAATCGTGAGAACGAATCTCACGAATATCAAATTTAAGATACCACAAATACATACATGGTCAAGAAGAGGTGGCCAGCAAACAGAATATACTTATTTGCTTCTCTACACATATACTTAAAAAAAATAGGACCTGGAGCCTTCCCCCATGGGTAAACACTCAAAAGTAATGCTTTATTCACATAATAAATGCACCCCTAAACTATATATACTTGAATGGAACAATGAAAAGAAATCAAACCATAAAAGCAAGGAACATAAAGATTGAGCTTACGGTCACTGGTGTCTCTAGCAATGAGTTTGACATGAATTGCATAAGACAATTCCTTGAAGGGATCAGTTGTAATAACAGCAAGTTTGTCGCCCACGGCAAAATCCACAAACCTAGCAGGAGAATCAAAATTGAATGTGAACAACTGCTGACCAGTTTGAACATTCCATAGCTTTGCCGTCTGATCCGCATTTCCCGTTATAAGCCGCATTGAATCTCCTGCATAAAAAACATTGTTAACAAAATCTACTATTACCTACAAAACGATTTCATCAATAGCATGGATTCTAGCATCCAGAAAAGGAAGATCCTAACTCCAAACAAAGAATTGTGGCCTTTGATTAAAGAAATGAAGGTGCTGAGGTTTGCAAACGAAAATCACTCCTGTTTGAAAAATCAGAGGCTGTGAGATTTGACCACGGAAATCACGTCGTCAGTTTGACAGACACAGAGGCCAGTTCGCGTCTTCTATACGGAAGAAACAAAAGCTAATGATGTCGTTAGCGTGAAAGAAGAAGAGGTTATTCACGGCGTTTGTTCGAAAGAAATAGAGGACCTGAGATTTTCTTCGCTAAACCTTAATGGCGGACAAAATCTCGACGAAGTCGGCGTCGGAAGCACTGTCGTTCTCATATCCCTTAAAATTTGAAGGAAATGGAGAGAAATAAAAGCAAGTATAATGGCTACAAAATGATTAAAGGGAAAGGAAAAATTGAAGAAGCTTGACCTTTTTTGTAGGAGATAGATGGTTTCTTGTAGAATTTGGTTTTTGTTACTCGTTGGAACTGGAATTTCAAGCATATAGAAATACCATATTTGTGTCTTTGCTCAACCTTTCTTCTTCAGCTACTCTTGTAAATTTTCTTATAAACAATGGGCATTTTGAATTTTAAAATTTGAAAGGATGGGAGGGAAATAAAAACATGTCAAGGCACAAAACCACATGCTGGACACAGCTTGCTTAAGCCGGCACTATTCTTAGCTGGCACTTTTACAGAGAACAGTGATCTGTGAGAGGAACTACAATAGATGACTTAGATTGATTTTCTTATTAAGTTTATATTGATAATTGGGTGTACCACTCATTATAGGTCGGGTTTAATCTAGAACGTACAAATACATACAAGAGAGAGTCCAAAGCAAGCTTGCAGGATGGAAAAGTATATCTCTTTCCCTTGCTGGTCGAATCACGTTAGCAAAGTCAGTGATATCTTCCATTCCCTTCTACACGATGCAAAGTACTCTCCTTCCAAACACATTTTGTAATGACATTGAGAAGGTTATAAGGAAGTTATATGGGGTTCTACAGATCAGCATCATGGAGTCAACCTCATTTAATGGAGTAACCTTTGTCAACCGTTAAAGAATTTTTAAATTTTTTTTACTTTTTTTTTCCGGGGGGGATGATAGAACTTACAGAAATTAAGAGAGGAAAAGAGAAATCTAGAGCCAGGATCTGCAACTCTAGCCAAACAATCTAGAGACGTAAACGTACTCTAGCCAAAACACAAAGCAATTTCCATATAATATTCTTCATAACTTTCTCAAACAGAATACAAATATTTATAGTCTTACTAAATAACTTCCTATAATAACTTACATATAACAGATAAGAAATTATAACTTCCTAACTTCCATAAAGTAAAATAAGACACAATAACTTCCACAAACTGGACACTTGTAACATTTAAAGAAGCATAATAAAACATAAAATACAAACAATGGTTGGTTCCTATCAATATCCACCCCTAGGAGAACAGCCTTGTCCTCAAGGCAATAGGAAGGAAGGGGGCAGTTTTGCATTTATGACCAGTAATAAATTATCATCACATCTGAAACATAACTCTTTATCTCTGTGTAACTGCTGCTTGTCAGTTTCAGAAATTTGTGTAGTGGTAATCGCCCAAGTTTGACGATAACCGATGGTAATAATCGCCTCGAAAATTTTCTCTCTTTTTTTTGTTTTGGAATTGTAGTTGTCGGCAACACAAGACCCCAAATTTCCGTGAAAAAGAAAAACGTCCAAAAGTATGCCATTGTAATTTGGCTTCACTAGGATGACCAAAGGAAAATGAATGCTCTTTCTGTTTCTTCAATTTGAATAGGTCTGCATTTAGATGATTTAACTTGGATAAAATTGCACCTAGTTGTTGTGAAAAGAGGCCTTTTGGTGATGGGTTATTATTTTCATTGGGTGGACGGAGTGCTTGGCTGGGTTTAGGATGAGGTTTAGGCAATATACGATCATTCGTGAGAGGACCGATGTGTGATCACCATTGATTACAAACAGCCCAAAGATTCACCGCTCCGATACCAAATGATAGAACTTACGAAATTAAGAGAGGAAAGAGAAATCTAGAGCCGGGATCGCAACTCTAGCCAAACAATCTAGAGACAGAATCGTACTCTAGCCAAAACACAAAGCAATTTCCATATAATATTCTTCATAACTTTCTCAAACAGAATACAAATATTTATAGTCTTACTAAATAACTTCCTATAATAACTTACATATAACAGATAAGAAATAATAACTTCCTAATTTCCATAAAGTAGATAAGACACAATAACTTCTCTAAACTTATAATAACCAACACTGGACACTTGTAACATTTAAAGAAGCATAATAAAACATAAAATACAAACAATGGTTGGTTCCTATCAATATCCACCCCTAGGAGAACAGCCTTGTCCTCAAGGCAATAGGAAGGAAGGGCGTTTTGCATTTATGACCAGTAATAAATTATCATCACATCTGAAACATAACTCTTTATCTCTGTGTAACTGCTGCTTGTCAGTTTCAGAAATTTGTGTAGTGGTAACTGCCCAAGTTTGACTGATAACTGATGGTAATAACTGCCTCTGAAAATTTCTCTCTGTTTTTTTTTGTTTTGGAATTGTAGTTGCTGTTAGCAACACAAGACCCCAAATTTCCCGTGAAAAAGAAAAACGTCCAAAAGTCTGCCATTGTAATTTGGCTTCACTAGGATGACCAAAGGAAAATGAATGCTCTTTCTGTTTCTTCAATTTGAATAGGTCTGCATTTAGATGATTTAACTTGGATAAAATTGCACCTAGTTGTTGTGAAAAGAGGCCTTTTGGTGATGGGTTATTATTTTCATTGGGTGGACGGAGTGCTTGGCTGGGTTTAGGATGAGGTTTAGGCAATATACGATCATTGCTGTGAGAGGACTGATGTGTGATCACCATTGATTACAAACAGGCCCAAAGATTCACCGCTCTGATACCAAATGATAGAACTTACAGAAATTAAGAGAGGAAAAGAGAAATCTAGAGCCAGGATCTGCAACTCTAGCCAAACAATCTAGAGACAGAATCTGTACTCTAGCCAAAACACAGCAATTTCCATATAATATTCTTCATAACTTTCTCAAAACGAGAATACAAATATTTATAGTCTTACTAAATAACTTCCTATAATAACTTACATATAACAGATAAGAAATAATAACTTCCTAACTTCCATAAAGTAGATAAGACACAATAACTTCTCTAAACTTATAATAACCAACACTGGACACTTGTAACATTTAAAGAAGCATAATAAAACATAAAATACAAACAATGGCTGGTTCCTATCAATATCCACCCCTAGGAGAAATTGACCTTGTCCTCAAGGCAATAGGAAGGAAGGGGCGTTTTGCATTTATGACCAAAGTAATAAATTATCATCACATCGAAACATAACTCTTTATCTCGTGTAATCACATCGCTTGTCGTTCGAGAAATTTGTGTAGTGGTAAGCGCCCAAGTTTGTCGATAAGCGATGGTAATAATCGCCTCGAAAATTTCTCTGTTTTTTTTTGTTTTGGAATTGTAGTTCTTTGTTAGCAACACAAGACCCCAAATTTCCCGTGAAAAAGAAAAACGTCCAAAAGTACGCCATTGTAATTTGGCTTCACCGGGATGACCAAAGGAAAATGAATGCTCTTTTGTTTCTTCAATTTGAATAGGTCTCGCATTTAGATGATTTAACTTGGATAAAATTGCACCTAGTTGTTGTGAAAAGAGGCCTTTTGGTGATGGGTTATTATTTTCATTGGGTGGACGGAGTGCTTGGCTGGGTTTAGGATGAGGTTTAGGCAATATACGATCATTGTTGTGAGAGGACTGATGTGTGATCACCATTAATTACAAACAGGCCCAAAGATTCACCGCTCTGATACCAAATGATAGAACTTACAGAAATTAAGAGAGGAAAAGAGAAATCTAGAGCCAGGATCTGCAACTCTAGCCAAACAATCTAGAGACAGAATCTGTACTCTAGCCAAAACACAGCAATTTCCATATAATATTCTTCATAACTTTCTCAAACAGAATACAAATATTTATAGTCTTACTAAATAACTTCCTATAATAACTTACATATAATGAGATAAGAAATAATAACTTCCTAACTTCCATAAAGTAGATAAGACACAATAACTTCTCTACACTTATAATAACCAACACTGGACACTTGTAACATTTAAAGAAGCATAATAAAACATAAAATACAAACAATGGCTGGTTCCTATCAGGGGGGGCCTCCAATCACAAAACAGGCATTCATTTCAAAGCTGATCTACAAGCTTTACTCTAATCCATATGCTCTATAGGTCTGTGTATTAAAAGGAAAATATGGTATGGCTGAAATTGAGGAAAGCATTATGAGAAAGTACTATTCACGTCTCTGGAAGGCCTTAGTTAGGAACTGGGAAGATGCATTCTACAATATTAAGTAGAAGCCGGGGATGGAACTAAATGCAAATTATGGACTGATTTTTGCGTTGGAGATTATAGACCATTGAAGCACGTCTCTTATGTTGATATTCACGAATCTGATCTGGACACACCTATATCGGACTTTATTGATGAGGATGGACATTGAAAATGGCACTTGTTCTAGGACCTCTTGCCTCCTAATATCCTCAAAGATATATCGGAGATTAGGCTTGCTAATCACCAAGAGGACCCCTTGTGCTTCTGGAACCAGACAGCTTCGGGATGTTTCACAACTTTCTCGGCTTAATTGGCAGTGGAATCGATTAATTGGAACGCAACTGACAATAAATGGAAAAAGCTATGGCAACTCCCAATAGCTCAGAGTAAGAATTTTTTCATGGCTGCTTCTTAAGGAGAGATTGCTCACAAATGTTGCAAGGTACAGGAGAGGAATGACCATGGATCAACGCTGCTGTTCATGTCAAGGAGGCATAGAAGACATCAACCATGTCTTTAAGCATTAGCCACTTGCTTCATCTGTTTGGAAAAAGATCCTACCTGCTGATATTTTTTTGGATTTTTTCAAGAATGATTTAACATCTTGGTTAGCTGATCTGCTGAGACACTCCCACCTCAACATGTCATGGAAGATTCGATTTTTTGTCACTTGTTGGAAGCTTTAAGAAGTCAGAAACCACTGTATCTTTGCAAATGAAGTTTTTACTGCTGAAGGAGTATTGGCACGAATTAGGGCAATGATAGATCACACATCTAAAAGTTTTTCTACCTTTAGATTTCTCATGTAATTTTCTCCAGTTTGCATTTCACATTTTTGTTGTTATACTCTCTTGTACTTGTACAGTTTTTACTGATTATTGATATTCCATTTCAACTAAAGAAAAAGATTCTTTGGAGTCACAAGTCTAATCCGTCAGGAGAAGGCAAAAAAAGAAAAAGTCTAATCCGTAAGCAGCATTTATGCCCTTTGTCTTGTACATGACTGAGACGATCTTGTAAATTTCCACATATATCTTGTAAATATACATATTTAACTTGCAAATCCTCACATGTGCCTTGTAAATAGTATATATTCTTGCGAATACGCTCATTATCTTGTACATAGCCAAAATGATCTTATAATTTCACTTATTTGTCTTGTAAATGAGAATATTTGACTTGTAAATTTCAATATGTGTCCTATAAAAAATCATATTAATTTTTAAAGTGATTGCACAATTGTCTTTTCACCCATAAATTTTATTTTCAGTTTAGCCCTAAGGGGTGCAATGAAGTTTAAGAAAGTTTTGGGGACTATTTGAGAATAATTTGTTATAGAGAGAGGGTATAGTAAAATTTTTTCCAACATTTTATACTTTCACAAAGTTTCAGAAAAGTACTTGTTTTTTTCAGACAAAAAAAAGACAAGAAGAAGAAAAGTACTTGTTTTTATATTTTGGTCGGGGCTCTGTTTTTTTTAGTGCTCTGATTTTTCTTTGATTTGCTTTGTAACACTGGAAGTTAGAGGCAGGAATTTTGTCGTTGCAGTGGTGCTTGCTATTAGGTCTGCACTACCCATGCAGAAGGCAACTCCATCCTTTGTCAGTTGAACTGAGCACTCTATAAGTCAGCCCCATCATCTATTGCTTGCTGATATGCAAGATCTGTGCTGCCTGGATATATTTGCTTATGACCAAAGATGATCCTGCAAATGCAAATGAGAGATTATATCTTGTCATTGATTTCTCCTTTATGTGCAATCTCTACTTCTGTGATTTAGGCCATTGAAGATGAATACTATACCTTTATTTCTCTCAGTTGTGGTTATGTTTCATTCTTGAAGAGTTGATTTTCAAGTTCCATCTTCTACCTTAATTCAAAATTTCCACTTTACGTTTTTGTGGGGGCACTTTCTTCTTTATTATTTCCCCCTTTTTCCTTTTGTTCTTGGATACTTTTATGTAGTTTGGATGTCATTACAGGATACTTTGATTACATGATATTGTGCTAGTTATGGTTCTTCCAGTTTTTTCATCTCGTCTTCAAGCTTTTATTTTCTTTTGCTTCCCCTCCATCGGAGCTAGTGCAGAAGAGAGTAAAAAATGAAAAGAAGATGGTTGACTGATGCATCCTTTGAAGATAGTTTGGCATCGGATACTTTATTTTCTTGTTTATCAAATATTACAAGTTCAGATGGCGCAAATACCTTTGGAATTAGCTTGGATAGATGATAAATAAAGACGTTTATAACGAATTCAATCTCCTGTCTTCAAGAGTAATATTGAATAACATAAATTTGAAGTGTTAGCACTAAAAAAACTTCTATTTTTATTTAATACAATTTCTGGGCCTTGAGTGTGTAATATGTTGTCTTGTTGGTACTCGTGTTCATTGCCTTCCCTAACTTTTGATGTATTTAATTGTTAGCGGCAATCTTCAAAGGTTCCAAAATCATGTTTCAAAATTAATAAAAGGCTTCTCACGCTCTTCTGATGTTAAAGTTGCAAATTACAACCCTGAAGTCCTAACAAGTCAAAAGCAAAAATTCTGTGAAATGACAGATCACTACTGGACAGCCAGCACCCCCAGCAAGCTAGTCTTTCTTCATGTTTGATCTTTCCAATGGATAGTCTTTAGACCTCGTTTAGAAAGTTTAAATACTTGATTTTAATTTTGAAAAATTATGTTAGTATCATTGATAATTAATATATTATTAATTTAAAATTACTTTTATCTTTATCAATACGATAAAAGTTTTAATTTTAACAATTTACATTAAAAAACAAAAGAAAAAAATTGTCACTTTCGCCAGCAACAAATGTTGCCATTTTGATTCATATCTTGGCAGTGACAATTGATACATGAATCTTCTCGCTGCTGCTTGTACCCCACTTTCAACCGGGAGAGGATCCTCTCATCGGCGGATCCTCTCCCCATCCTCTCGCGGATCTCAGCCCGTCCAATCCAGATTTGGACGGCCGAGATGAAATGCGGATTTTTTAAAAAAAAAAAAAATTAAAAAAAAATATTTTTTTTAAAAATGAAAAAAAAAAAAAAACGAACAGGCAGATTGGATCAAGATTTGGACGGTCCAGATCGCACTGATGAGGGGGAGGGATCCGCCAATGAGAGGATCCAGACCCCTTTCAACCCACTTTCAACCGCAACATTTGTTTTGGTGCCTTCCAATGTACTTTTATCACTGCTGATTGTCTACTTTCTACAGCGATATTTATCAGCGCTAGTCGATGTCACCACTGAAAAAACCTTCAACGGTGACTTTGATACTTTTAGTGGTGACATCATTTTTTTTGGGGGTAGTGAAATGACGGCCAACAATAGTGAGCAGTGCAATAATAATCATCAAAATCTCTACAATATCACAACAAAAAAAGCAGAACCACAAATTCACTGCCATGACATAAATTTGAGACATTTCCCAAATGGGTCCCATAGAAAATATAAGGCATGATCATCGGACCCAGGAGCAGAAATATGAAGCATAGTAATAGAATTATACAAATATATCACACACCAACCACTTTGTTCTTTAAAAATTTGCATACGCGGTGTATGTAAAATTTAAGAATAAGAGATACCTGCAAAAATATGAAAGGAAGTGTATTTTTGAGATGCCTTTTCGTATGATAATGCATAGAAATTTGAGTTGCAACGGGTGACTAATGAAATCATCACCATGAAAGACACCAGAAGTCTTGATTTTTTTTTTTTATATATAAAAAATGGTGGCAAATGTGCAACCACTCCGAGGTTCTGTCGGGCACCAAAATAGGGACCTCTCCTAGGGAAGTTTTTTGCATTCACAAGAGCTCGAAACCGAGACTTCTTGCTTAAGCGACCAAAGCCCCTTCCACTTAGGCCAACTCCCACTGAAACCAGAAGTCTTGAGTTGTTTTGTGGGAGGGAGTTGATGTTCAACCCTAATATCTGCAACCATCTTTCAATTTAGACCCAGCTCCGAGTAATATATTAGGTGTTCTCCACATGCTTTTGCACATTCATGGTAAGAGGTTTGCTCCTCATGATCCCTATATTTCAGTAAGAATTCACATGAAATCTTAGCATCAATAACTATCCCAGATGAGCTCAATCTCACAGGCCATAGCAACACATGATCCCGATTCAATGCAGAATACTTTAACGCGCGCCAACTTTCGAAAACTTTCTTATTACCATAAGAGAAACTACAAATAACTTCATCTAATGAAGTTGAGAAAAGATCAGGAGGAGCAATGCAGCAAATTAATAAATCCCCTGATCGTTCAAGATGGCAAGTAAATTCGATTGCATTAAGAGCCTCAGTCATAGGTTTATATTCCATCCACTCTGGAACTCTGCTTCCTGGGTAACAAGTTATATCATAACAATCATCACAATCACTGGCTAAAGTCATTGAGGAAAGAATTAATTTCTGAATATAGCCAAGTGAACGCTCATCCAATTTTTCACAGTTTAGGAAGTTGAAGAAACATTCGTTCCGAACTAGAGAGTCGGAGGATACAGTCTCCAATAATGTGCATTCGAAGGCGTCTAACTTTCTAAGGAAGGGAGGAAGTCCAAGTATAGACTTAAGCCGTTCACAACTTCTCAGGGAAATGTATTTCAAGCTTGAAAGATGATTGATGCAGGCTGGCAATGTCTCCACAGCAGAGTAATCCAATGTCAAACATTCTAACTTGTGTGCCATCGAGAGATCAGGCAACTCTATCAATTGTTTGGACCCTCCCAAATTTATTGTCTTTAGGTTTCCAAGATCCTATGTTCACGTACAATGAAATGAAAACAATTACCTAAATTAAAAAGCCCTAATAAATTTAATTAAGTTGAAGACATATAAAATATACATTAGCATATACGTACCTGTTTTCCATCCCCAAGCCTTTTAACATTACTGTTTTCCATGTGAAGTTCAGCAAGGTTTTCAAGATCACAGCCTGATGGCAGAGTCTCCAACGGATAATAATCCCAATGAAGATACCTCAATTTATTAGAAAAAGGTTGAAGATTAGAAGGAAGATCTATATATGATGTCCTATTGGGGGACCACCATAACGTAGAAGAGAAAAATTTGAGGAATCTTAAATTTTTCATCTTCGCAAAAATGTCAGCTTCCACTTGTACATATTTTATTTGAGTCACATCCAATATAATGCCTTCAATTCCATCTGTTCCCTACACAAAAATAAAATGAAATAAATATTACACTATTAAAAAAAACTTTCAAAAATAAAAATGAAAGAAATAAATTGATATATGTTTTTCCCATACCATGTTACTTTTCAATACATAGTACACTTCATCTGCATCTTTTAATCGGCTACGTCTTTCAGGTTGTCTAATACTTTCTTCACGAACTTTTTGCTCAGCCATTTGTCGTATCAAATCATGCATTACAATACATCCATACCGATCTAACTTTATGAGAGCTTTATCTATAAGATTTTGTATTCCACTAACCGCTTTGAAACCACAAGCCTCTAGCCCACAGGTAACATTATCCTTTTTGCCACCCACGAAAAAAAATGCAATGTCTAAAAATATTTCCCTGTCCATAGGATGCAATCCATCATAACTTATATGCAATATCTTCAGAATTTTCTCATGGGGATACCTCTTGAGTTTTGCAAGCTCACTTTTCCAATATGCTTTATCTCTAGAATGAAAATGTGAACCCAAAACTTCTAAAGCTAAAGGAATTCCTTTAGCAAAGGCCACTGCCCTTTGTGATAGTTCTTCATATCCCATTTTAGGATGACTCTGATTGAAGGCATGCATGCTAAAGAGTTCAAGTGATTGTTCTAAACTCAATTCAATGACTTCATGTATGAATTTATCATGAATCCCTCCACTCCTAAGAACATGCCTGTCCCTACTTGTTACAATGACCCTGCTGCCTAGTCCCAAATGGAGAAGTCCAAGCAAATCTTTTAGTAGCTTTACATTGTCCACGTCATCAAGGACAATCAAGATTTTTTTCCTTTGCAAACTTCTCAATGCGTAATTCATGTGATCTTTTTGGCCAAATAGCTGAAAAAAAAGCTCGTCACGTAAAGAACTAAAACCATCAACCTTTGCTGATTTTTCTCTCATTTTTTCTAAGAAGCAGCAACTATCAAATTCAGACAAGAATTTGTCACGTACAGCACTAGCAAGGGTTGTTTTGCCTATCCCTCCTGAGCCCCATATCCCAAGTCGTCGAACTTCCTGTGACTTAACTTCCATTAATGATTCAACAATCGTCAAATTTTGATGAAATCCAATGAGCTGAGAATTTGGGACAATGGGACTATTATCTTCTAGCTTGTTCAAGACATCTTCAACTATTGCGTCAATGAGTTTGGATTCATCCCTAACATATAAAAAGACCAACAAACACACACAAAAAAAAAAAAAAAAAAAAATTACTAGCTACCCCTGATAAATTAATAGATCCACAGGCATAAATTGATATAACTTCACTAGATTTAAGGAAAACTAAGGAAAAGCCTAATAACATTGAGACTCTATAAAATGGTAAATTGAATAACAAACAAACTTACTGAAACTTTGATGAATCATGACCAGCTAAGCCAGAAGAATTTTTCAAGACAGATTTCCAAATTCGCAAATTGTCCACGCTCTCCTTGAACTTCTTTTTATGAAGAGTGAATGCCCTTGCATAAGTGCGTTTTTGACGCTTCACATCTGATGTTTTTATGAGGTGGAAAACTGGTATCACAATCAGACGACCAGCTATCTGACGTTCCATGATTTTGACAAGCTCTCTCAAGCACCACTTTGAGGAAGCAAAATCTTTTGAGAATATAACCAAAGCAATCCTGGATCCTTCTATTGCTTTCTCAAGTGATGAAAATTGTTCTTCTCCTCTCTCGATCCTGTCATCTACATAGACATCTATGTCCTTTCGACGCAACTCCCTTAACAAATGGCTCAGAAAACTATATCTGACGTCTGGACCCCTGAAGCTGATGAAAACATCATATTTTCCACATGGGACCTGGGAAGAAGAAGCAGAAGCAGAAGCAGAAGCATCCATTGCTGCTGAGGCACAAAAACGAAAAACAAGGTTTTATAGGAACAGAAATTTAGGACAAAAAATTATTTCTTAATTAAAAGGAACAGAAAGAATAGCGTTTAAGAAGTTAGAAATTGAGGGAGAAAGACGATCTATACCTTGGTGGGAATGGCTAAATCGAATCTGAGGTTGATAACTTGAAGTTGATTTGGTGAGTTCGCTTATCTTGAGAATTCAATCTGCACAACAGAAAAATATGTATGCAAATATGGTTTAAAGTAAGCCGAAACTTCCACGAAATAATGGAGAACTTTCGTAATGATTGAACGGAAACTTACCAAAAAATGAAGCTCGAAGGTTTCAGGCGAAGGGAGGAGCAAGAGATTGAACTCTAAGGAGGAAGGCGGCGCAGACAGCTGATCGGAACGGGGAACAGCGACACTTTCACGGACGGTGAGGTGCGTTGGGGGTTAGGGCAAAGGGAGGCGCATAGAGTCGAGAGGAGAGGACTGAAGAAAGTATGAACTATGAAGTATGATTGTACAACAGTACGAGGGTAAGAGGAGAAATTATGTTAGAGTTTTTTTTTTTTTTTTTTCTTGTCAAAAACAGGACATGTATTTTTTCTTTTTTTTGCTCAAACAGGACATGTATTCCACTACTGAGAAAAGCAGCTATTACAAGGGGTGCATTACAAGGGGTGCATATTATGTGCTTTTCCTTACGTGCTTGTCACATTTTATTTTATTTTTTAAAATTTTTTATATCTTTTATTTAGTTAGATTAAAATTATATGTTGCTTTCTGAAAAAAAAAATTGCATCCAGTATCTCAAATTAATTAGTTTTCAGGATACTAGTGTTACGGGACAAATATTTATGTATTTAACCGGGAAATTAATTAATTTGAGATCTTGGTGAAAAAAAAAATTTAAAAAGCAACATATAATTTTAATCTAAATAAATAAAATATATAAAAAAATTTAAAAAAAATAAAATAAAATGTATTTGTCCCTCTAATTAGAGCGACAAGCACCTTATGTGCTTCCATTACGGGGCTACTCAAAAGAGTCCAAATTAAAAAGGAAAGGAGACTAGCTAAATAAAAGAAACAGTACTACAATGGGAATTTAAAAGTCTTTAACCTTTCGTGAGAATAAAGAGAAACTGATTTCTCTGTCCCACGGTATTAATAAAGATCAACCTAGGTTGGGGTTGTTCTAAAACAGGAAGGTCTCAAGTTCGAGCCCTGGGAACGTAGAAGTGCTTGGTGGTAGAGCTTTCCGCCTTTGTGGTCCAATCCGGCTCGATCTGGATTAGTCTGGACCCCGATAAATCCTCCGAGTTAAAAAGAAGTAGGTCTTGGATACCAGAAACATATGAAAAAAAATAAACCTTGGGTTGTCTGGGGCGATTTTAATGACATCTTGTTCGATACTGAGAAATCAGGTGGTGCTCGCGCTAACCTTAGCCGTATGCAATGGTTCCAAAATAAGATCCACATCTCCGGCCTTACTGATTTAGGTGCCTCTGGACCAAGATTCACATGGAAAGGGCCTCAATTAGTAGGATATCGGAGATTATTTGAAAGATTGGATAAGGCCTTCGCTAACAATGATTTTATTTCGCTTATCCCTAATGGTGCAGTCAAGGTATTGCCCAGAACTCAGTTCTCAAATCACAACCCAATTCTCTTAAAATTGGGTAGGCAGTCTAATGAGCATTTTTCAAGACCCTTCCGTTTTGAAGCCATGTGGCTGGAGCATGATAGCTTTAAAGACTTTTTGTATTGCCAGTGGCTGAGTGGATCTGATCTCGACGATAACCTGTCGAATTGCCAACTTCAACTGCAGGCTTGGAATAGGAATACCTTTGGTCTTGTTGAATATAAAAAGAGGAATATCTTGGCTAGGTTGAATGATATACAGAGGTCCTCTGCTTACCCGTACTCCAGGTACTTACTCGATCTTGAGGCTGATCTTCATTCTCACCTGGATGAATTATTGAAGCTGGAAGAAATTAAATGGAAGCAGAAATCAAGGGTTGAATGGGTGGCTAAGGGTGATAGGAACACCAGATACTATCACCTTAAAACAACTATCAGACGAAAGCGTAACAAGGTGATGGCTTTGCAGGATGATTCGGGTACCTGGGTTGAGAGTGCACAAGATATTCGAAACTTAGTTGTCACTCATTTTAAAGATCTATTCAAAGAAGACAACCTACAGGAGACACTGATTGTTACAAATAGCTGTTTTCCTACTATTGACTTTGGTAGAATGAAGGCTCTGTCCGACACTCCATCTGAGAAAGAGGTTCATGATGTGGTCAGATCGATGGGTCCTTATAAAGCTCCTAGAGCATATGGGTTCCCCCCGATTTTTTACCAACGAAACTGGAATGTTGTTAGAGCTTCGATGTGTCAGTTTGTGATGAATTCGTTTGAAGGAAAGGTGGACTTTACCAAGGCTAATCAAACTCTAATCTCCCTCATTCCAAAAAGGGACCACCCCCAAAGAGTCTCCCACTTTAGACCTATTTCGCTCTGCTCTGTCCAGTATAAGTGTATTACTAAGATTCTGGCTCAGAGATTGAGAAATCTTATGGACGAATTAATCTCTCCTTTTCAGGCCAGTTTCATACCTGGAAGACATCTTCAAGATAATGTAATTGTCGGCCAGGAAATATTGCATAAGATGAAAAAATCGAAGGGCAAAAGAGACTTTATGGTAATTAAGATCGACCTAGAGAAAGCATTTGACCGGCTCAAGGGGAGCTATATCAGAAGAGTTCTGTCAGAGGCTGGATTTGATGACAAATTCATTGACCTTACTATGCAGTGTGTTTCGAGTGCATCTTTAAATGTGCTTTGGAATGGAAACAAAACTGATTTCTTCCAGCCTTCTCGCGGTATTAGACAAGGTGACCCAATCTCCCCCTTTTTGTTTGTTCTTTGTATGGATAGACTCTCACACATTATAAGTGATGAAGTTGCAGCTAATAGATGGAAACCAATCTTTATTACAAAAGATGGTCCAGCCATTTCTCATCTAATGTTTGCATATGAATTGCTTCTTTTTGGCGAAGTTCGGAGGAAAACGCTAGAATCATGATGGCAGCACTTAACAATTTCTGCTGCGCGTCAGGGGAAAAGGTTAACTTTGCTAAGTCATCCTTGTTCTTCTCCCCCAAGGTATCCGCAGCTTTAAAGGGTAGAATCAAAGATATCTCCGGTATGGAAGTTACTTGCGAGATAGGGAAATACCTGGGATTTCCCCTATCTAGGAAGAGGTCTCAGAGGGCGACTTACCAATACATAATTGACCGAGTCAAGGAAAAGCTATCTACTTGGAAAGCCAACTGCTTATCAATGGCTGGAAGGATAACTTTATCCAAATCTGTTTTAGGATCTATCCCTATTTTCCCAATGCAGGTGGCCCAGCTCCCGGTTAGCATATGTGATGAAGTAGAACGTTTGCAGCGTAATTTTATTTGGGGTTCACTTCAGTCCAGCCATGGATACCATCCTTTAAGATGGGATAGGATTGCTATTCCGAAGTCATTTGGAGGGTTAGGTCTCAGGAAGCTCTCCTCGGTCAACTAGGTGTTTGGAATTAAACTGGCGTGGAATGTGGTTAGGGGGTCGGCTGGGCTTTGGGCTCAAGTTCTTGACAAAAAATATATGAGAAGAAGCAATTTAACTCTTCTTAATGCTAAATCCACTGATTCTAGCCTCTGGAGATTTGTCTGTAGACAATCTGATTTTGCCGAAGGTGAACACGATGGCATGTAAGGAATGGTACTTCTATACTTTTCTTCAAGGATGCCTGGCTTTTTCCTGATAAAAGGATTATAGACTTCTGTGTTCGTCCCCTGTCAAGTGAGGAGGAGGAGATTATGGTTGCCGACTGGGTAATTCATGGTTATTGGGATCTGCCTCAACTCTCTGGTATAGTCAATAATGAGATTATGCAGCGACTCATTGCTGTTCTTCCCCCTGTTGTAAATGCTGGTGATGATATAATGGTGTGGAATATGACAAAGAATGGCTTATTTTTTATTAAAAGTGCTTACCAGTTGATTGAGAAACCTCCAGCAAGCCTCTATAATGATACTTTCCGTCTTATCTGGGCTTGGAAAGGTGCAGAGAGGATCAGAGTCTTCCTTTGGTTGGCCTTCAATGGCAGGTTGCCTACCAATGTTTGGCGGAGTCGATGGTGTTCTTCACACTACTAGAAAAATGTAAAATAGTGACGGATTTTGCTACGGAAACAATTCCGTAGCAATGGGGACAGATTTTGCTACGGATTTTAAGATCCGTAGCAAAAAAGGAAAAACGACAACGGATTAAATAATCCGTCGCTATTCGGACGGAATTAGCGACGGATCACCGATCCGTCGCAATATGGCCTCGAAGCGCCATTTTTGCGCGGATCGGTGATCCGTCGCAAATAAGTGCGACGGATCATTGATCCGTCGCAAAATGGCGGCAATAGGCCGCCATTCGAGACCAAATTGCGACGGATCGGTGATCCGTCGCATAGAATTGCGACGGATCAGCGATTCGTCGCAAAATGGCGACAAAAGACCGCCATTTTGAGACCAAATTGCGACGGATCGTGATCCGTCGCATAAGAATGCGACGGATCACGATCCGTTGCAAAATGGCGCAAAAGGCCGCCATTTTGAGGCCCAATTGCGACGGATCGGTGGATCCGTCGCAAAAAAGGCCATTTTGCGACGGATATCGGATCCGTCGCAAGCGTCGGTGCCGGTTGCGACGGATCCCGGATCCGTCGCAAAAGGAGGTCTCATTTTATGAGACCTCCCTTCGTCTTCCTCCCCACGTCCAACCCTCCCCCCACGTCCGACCCTCCCCCACCGTCCCCTCTCCCGCTCAGGCCCCCCTCCCCCGTGTCCGACCCTCCCCCACCGTCCCCCCGCTCCGCCCCCCCCCCCCGCTCCGGCCCTCCCCACCGTCCCCTCCCCCACGTCCGACCCTCCCCCACCGTCCCCTCTCCCCGCTCCGAGCCCCCTCCCCCAGTCCGACCCTCCCCCACCGTCCCCCGCTCCGACCCCGTGTCAGACCCTCCGGCCCCCCCTCCCCCCGGTCCGACCCTCCCCCGCTCCTCCTCCTCCGCAGCTCCTACCCTCTGCGTCCCCTAGCTCCTCCACGACTCTCGGCTCGTTGTCCTCTTCTCCGATCCGGTCCTTTGTCGGGTTGGTCGATGTATTTTTTTTTACTATATGGATATATCTATGTTATATTTTCTTTATGTCATAATTTAAATATGCATGTTAGTAGAAAATAATTCTTCTTTTGTATTTTAGTTTTTCCTTAGCTATTAATTACATAATGATCTTGATAGTTTATGAATTTGAATTATGCTTATTGTTAGTAGGAGATTCCATGATTTTTTTTTAATTGGGTTTAGTGATTTTTATTAATAATATATTTTTTTTTTAATCTTGTATTATTTTTGGGACGAAATGTGTATGTTAGTAGAAGATAAATCTTAATTTTTGTTTTGTATATTAGTGGAATTTACTATTTGATTTGGGCTATTATAAAAATGAGTGTTAGTAATTTATTTAAAAAATATTCCATTAAAATTTTTTATTTGAATCTATCTTTAACAAGTTATACAATAAATTTGATTAAGTGTTAATTAATCTCTTTGATCTAGCCCATATGTGTTAGAAACTCCAAAATACTTAGTATTCTATTCTTTGTTTTCCCCTCCACATGCATGTCCCCATGTTTCGGTGTCTATCCTCATTCTCTCGGTTTGCTTTGGAATATGTTCTTTGTTCAATGCATGTGTTTGTTTTTCAGTTTCTTGATTAAGTGGCAATTGGTAGGCATAAGAGGTGACTTATATATATTTGTGGTATGTTGAGAAGTTAATTAGGGTAGTAACTGAACTAGCTAGGAAGTATGGAAGGCAACCATGATAGAAGTTGGATGTACAATCGTCTAAGCGATAGAAGACAAGTAACAACTTGACATTCTTCGCGGGTTTGGAAGAGTTCGTCAATTTGCTTTGGCGAATTCAAATAATTCAAGAATGGAGATCAGGTGTCCGTGTGCCAAATGTAAGTGTTTAAGATTTACGAGATGCGGAGACGGGGAATTCATTTGTGTCAAAAGGGATTCATTAGAGATTATGAATGTTGGGAATTTCATGGCGAAGTCCGACGGACAGAGTGGTTATTACGGGGACAGTAGTCATCGAGAAAACCTTAATCAATATGAGCGAGTTGGTTATGGATGCGCGGGGACCGTCGATCGGCCAATATTTTGATCCGTTACTCATCTTTGAACCGTCATACATGGGAGAGGAGGCCGGTACCCATCCTCAACCATCAAACATGGGTGATGACCCTCATCTGGAAGCCGCTAGGTTCTATAAAATGCTTCAAAAAGCACAGCGTCCGTTATGGGAAGGTTGCGAACACTTTGAAAATAGTGAATATTCATCGCTATCGGCTACCCTAGCAACACTAAGCTTGAAGACCGATCACCATATGAGTGAGAGGAATTACAACGAAATGATGCGAGATCATGAGTAAGGTTGTTCCCAAAGACAATAATTTTCCGAAGGACTTTTACCAAGCCAAAAAAAAGGTGAAAGAGCTTGGGCTTGGATGTGAAAAAATTCATTCCGCCCCGGAGGATGTATGTTGTATTACAAGGATGATCTTTGGTGACAAATTGCAAATTAAACGTGGACATGTGATATAGAGTTGTGGGGAAAGGAAGGAAAAAGACCCGTCATGCAATAAGCAAGATGTGGTACTTTCCTCCGGTGCCCGGACTTACGAGATTGTATGCATCCGAACAAACAAGCATTTGCTCACATGAGATGGCAGGAGCATCGTAGGGATGAGAACTTTGTGACGCATCCATCGATGCCGAAGCTTGGCGTAAATTTGACGAGGCGAATCCTTTCTTTGCTATGGATCCCCGTAATGTTCGTCTTGGTCTATGTTCGGATGGGTTCGCTCCTTTCAACAATACGGGCGGGAATTATTCTGTTGGCCGGTCATTGTGACTCCGTACAACCTCCCACCTTCTATGTGCATGAGAAGAGAGTTTTTCTTCCTTAACGCGTTAATCCCGGGCCGTCGAACCCAAAAAGAAGATAGATGTGTACCTCGGGCCTTTGATAGACGAGTTGAAAATGTTGTGGAGTGAAGGTGTTCTTACGTATGATATATCATTAAGTCGAATTTCACCATGCGGCCGCCTTAATGTGGACGATAAATGATTTCCCGCATATGGGATGTTGAGTGGGCCGGCAAACGTCGGGAAAGCTCGCATGCCGGTATGTCTTGAACGAGAACATGGGTTTTAGCTTGGAACACGGTCGCAAAGTCGGTTGGTTTGACAGCACCGACGATTCCTACCCCGATCATCCGTTTAGGAGAAATAGAAAAGACTTCACGCGGAAGGTTGTCGAACGAGCGAGATCCACCTCGTCGTTTAAGTGGACAAGAAATATGGGACGGGTCGAGCACACATTCCGAGTGTCGAAGAGGGGGCGCTTCAAGCGAACACGAGGGGTACGGCATTGATCATCATTGGAACAAACGCAGTATCTTCTGGGAACTACCATATTGGAAAGATCAATTGTTAAGACACAACCTCGATGTCATGCATATTGAGAGGAATGTGTTTTGCAATATTCGCATACACCGTGATGGACACCAAGGGCAAGACGAAAGACACGATCAACGCAAGATTGGACGTTGAAGCGATTTGTAGAAGGCACGCTTTGCATTTGGTGGACGGTGGCTTTGGGACAATTTCCAAACCCGCAGCGCCGTACACATTCAATAAAGAGCAGAATTTAGATATGTTGCAATGGGTTAGAGATCTCGAAACTCCGACGGTTATGCGTCAAACTGGAAAAGATGAGTTGACATTCACGAGGAGAAGATGAGCAAGAAGAAGAGTCATGATAGTCATGTGTTTTTCCGCAGATTGTTGCCGTGGGCCTTCAAAGCACTACCGAAGCATGTATGGTCTACTCTAACGGAGTTGTCCATGTTCTTTAGAGAAATTTGTGCTTGAGCTTAATGTTGAAAAGTTACGACACTGGAGGCGAGCATGCCCATAACGCTATGCAAGTTAGAAATGGTGTTTCCTCCTAGCTTGTTTGACTCAATGGAACATTTGCCCGTTCACTTGGCCTACGAAGCAAAGGTAGGAGGCCCTTAACAGTATAGATGGATGTATCCGTTTGAGAGGTAATATATATATTGATTTGCGCTGTTATTAATTGACCGACATGGTACTTTAGCTCGAGATATTCCATTGTAGGTTTTTACGCACACTTAAGCACAAGATCAAAAATACAAGGTACGTTGAAGGATCTATCATTTGAAGCTTATCTAGTCGAAGAGGCCGCAAAATTTGCGTCATACTATTATCCCCCCGAAATGATGTCAAGCTGGAGAGGGTACCCCGTAACGATGATGCGGTGATACGAGGGATCAAAAATCAATATTTAATATTCCGGGCGAGTCGTGGGAAAACGTTGGAAGTCAACTCTTGACGGAAGAGATAAGCGAGTTGCGAGTGGTACATTCTAAACAACTGTGAAGAGGCTGCAAAGTACCTAGAGTAAGTTTTTTTTTTTTTGTTTACCCTTACGGTAAGTATTAAAGTATTAACTTAAGTTTTTTGTGTTACGTTACTTCTCTAATTGGGTCCGATCGGGAAATCCTTCAATGTCGGTGTCCCAAGTTGATCAATTCACTAATTCGAGTTTCCAAAATGGTTTCGATCATATTTCTTGGAAAATCCATCAGATCCCAATGAAGTTGCGTGGAGTTTATCTTATGGAGCTGCAATGACGTTACCGATGCAACAAATATATAATCAATGGGTATCGATTTGCAAATCGTTGACGCGAACGCAGTACACTATGTTGCAATTACGGTGTATGTTGTCGAGGTGACCAAGTTGACGGGGTGGAGGCGGCTACTACGGGAAGTTACTTGAGATAATTCAAATTTGAGTTACCGGTGGGACAAGGTGGTGACCCTTTTTAAGTGTGAGTGGTTTGATAACGGTCCGCGTGGGACAAAAGTGGACAAACATGGAAATATTGAGATCCATTTGGACAAGGAGATATTCGGTTGGTTATGACCCATTCATCCTTGCTCAACGGGCGGAACAAGTTTACTATACACCATACCCTACATCTCGCCAAGGGTGGACGGGAGTTATTAAAACCAAAGCACGAAATATTATACCAAAGTCGAAAGAGCGGGAATCAAATGACAAAGTATGGTGAACCTTTCCAAGCGATGTGGAACATGTCGCCCATAAACATCTTCGATGACGAAGTACCAAGCAATCTCTTTGATTCTCGTGCGGAGTTAGAGTTGATTCCTATACAAATTGACGATGAGAAATCGGACGATGAGGATGAGGCGAAATGAGCTTCTCGATAGTGAATGCGAGTTCGACGACTATGAAAGTTCGAGATGAAGACATGCAAGTAGATGTCGATGAACGGGGAATCGTCCGGTTGATTTGTGTTAGTTCTTTGTTTATGACGATATGTTATACTACATACTTTGTTTCTTTGCTATTGTCATATTAACTAATTTTTTTTTATATATATATTTTGCCATGATGTCTATAAGTGTTCAAAGATGGAGCATCCGGGAGGACGTTCGGGTAGTGGACGTGGCGGTGGTCGAGCCCGGCCCGTACTATAAGAGAGGGTAGGGCAACGCCAACTGCTCCATATGGAGGCGAGAGGGCTCGGCTTCTTCTCCGGAGGTGCCACTATTTGATTTTTCGTCGTCACCATCGGGATATTTGTCATCTTCACCGTCACTTTATACATCGTCGTCACCGGCGGCTACCCCCCGATGCACGGCAAAGGGGACAACGGAGTTTACTTTACCGTTTCGATTGATTTACATATGTTTAGTTTCTTGAAACCATCTATGTACAAAAATCTTCAATATTTCACATTTCTTCCTTAGCACACTTCGTCGCCTCGAGCCACGTCGGGGAAGCGGGTAGTTCCTCCGATACACCTATCTCGGGGCTCAAGAGATCCGAGACGGGGTTTCTTTGGATCTCGCACTAAAGGCAACGAGTAAGTCATGCGAAGTTACCTGTAATGTTACAATTCTCTTTTGAGATTGGTTTGTATGCTAATATTTGCACGATAATCTCTGTTTTCATATTTGTGCCTGATAATCCGGTGGCGACTTTCATGTCGACCCAAATATTCCGTAACTACACTCAAGCTTGGACCGCGTGGACAGAGATTCCTACGGAGCAATGAGATATGTGGTTCACAGAGTTCTTGGTAAGTTATTTGTTTTATGCGTGTTAATTAAGTACTTTTAAAATTTGGAGCACTAATTGTTCGTTATTGATTTTCAAGAAAAGCATATGACATTGCACGAGCATCATGAAAATCGAAAAAAGCTTTTAACCACAAGGGCGTCTTTGGTGCGTCGAAAGCTCTATTCATTGAGAAGGTCGAGAGGCAAGACATTGGCTTCCACGGGACACTAAAGATGAATTATTTGGCACTTGGGAAAACAATGAAAAGTTTAAGGCCATAAGTGCGAAAAATAAGGAAAATAGGGCCAAAATGGCGGGGACCGTCATATGCGGGGGCTCCATATCTATTGCGAGCATCGACGCAAAGTTGTAAGTACACGTTATTTTCTATTTACGTATTGAATATTTTGTACTTTGAAGTAATTAATTAATGTCATCATTTGCGTTTGCGGGAAGAGTCGGGGAAGCTCCACTGGATCGGTTGAGTGGGTTACCTTTCGGCGGACCCATTCCCGACGATCGAAGGGAGTGAGAGGCAATGGATTAACCCAAAGGCGAAACAAATAGCGGTGAGACATTTATTGCCTTTATTACTTGTTTTATGCACGTTATTTTCTTATTTGTTATGTATTTGTTTGCTTGTAGGAAAACTTTGAGGGGCTGTCGTAGGAGAGAGCCTCGCAGTGTGAGACTGACCCCTCATCCTCTATATCCGATAACGAGAGTCTCTTCTTTGAGGCTACTGGCGGATTTGACAAGAAAGGGAGGGTCTTTGGATACGGTGAGTACGCACCGACCGGAAGCAATCAAAGCGCCGTTCCTTTAGGTAAACATAATACATTTGATATTGATAATTTTCATTCTCTTGTCCATTCAAATGAAGTACAAATAATAAATGTACTAATCAATTTTGTAGATGAGTGAAGAGGATGAAGTCGTTGGTGGAGGAGCAAGCAACACAGATGACCCGGGAATGAGAGATGATGAGCCGGCGGGCGACTCGGAAACGAGAGATGATGAGGCAAACAGATGCTTATGGAACAACAACGAGATGAAGCGGGCGTTGCGGCGAGAACGGGAGATGATGAGACGGGAGATGAATCGGCGGCGGAGATGATGAAGGCGGAGATGATGAAGGAGATGCGGCTTCAAATGATGTCCCTTTCCGAAAGACAGAGGTTTGGTCGGGTCCGGCTCCGGTGGTGATGATGACCATCTTTGGTGATGATGATGATCACAATCTTCTTGTTTAGCCTACTTTTTTGTATTTGTTTGTTGCTACGGATTATATATATATATATATTGTGTTTTCATTATGTAAACTCTTTTTTATCGTTAATATATTCATGGTACATTATTTTACTATTTGTATTCAATTTTTCTATTAAATTTTTTTAAAAATATAAATAAAAAAATAAAAATTTGCTACCGTAAAATAATTCAAAAATTTGCTACGGAAAATAAATCCGTAGCAAATTCTTGAATTTTTGAAATTTGCTACGGATTTTAAATCCGTAGCAAAATTTCAAATTTGCTACGGATTGTTTCCGTAGCAAATTGCTACGGAAAACATCCGTAGCAAATTGCTACGGATTATATAATCCGTAGCAATTGCTACGGATTGTGAAATCCGTAGCAATTTGCTACGGATTTCACAATCCGTAGCAAATCCGTCGCAATTACGACGGAGTTTCTCAAATCCGTTGCAATTGCGACGCCATATTTTGCTACGGACAAAATCCGTAGCAAAAACGTTTTGCTACGGATTTTTGGGTTTTTGCTACGGATTTTTTCCGTAGCAAAATCTGAAATTTCTAGTAGTGTCATGCCCTCTCTGTACCTTCTGTAATGCTGAAGTTGAGGATGACATCCATATCTTGCGTGATTGTGAGTATGCCTCACGTATCTGGAAACTCCTAGTTTGCCCTCAACTTGCCTCTACCTTCTTTGCATTGCCTATGCGAGATTGGATGTCTTCTAATCTGAGAAAGGATTTTGGTGTTTTGAAGGATGATACTTGGAATCTGCTATGGGGCGTTACTGTGTGGTTATTATGGTCATGGCGTAACTCCTTCATTTTTTATGACAATTTCCAGAAACCAACAGATCCTCTCTCTGTGATTTACAAATTATGGCGGTCCTAGTAGTGTCCTACTGCATAGTTGTGGACCATTCGGATGGCAAGACTCCTCATCATGAGGACGTAGTTGAACATTGGATCCCTCCACCAGAGGCTTGGGTTAAAGTCAATGTGGACGGGGCTGTGTCAGGGATTAACAGTAGTGCAGGCTGCGGAGGTGTGATCAGAGACCATTTGGGCAGATGGTTGGTTGGATTCTCTCATAGTTTGGGTCGTTGTGGAGCCTATGAGGCAGAAGAATGGGCTGTCCTTATGGGATTAAATCTTGCATGGAATGAAGGCTTCAATAAGATCATTCTGGCATCTGATTCAAAAACACTTGTTGAGGACTTATTGCTGGGCAAGGATACCATGGTTGGAAGTGCAGTGCGTCTCCAGATTAGCCATATGCTTGAGTTGGATTGGGTAGTTCAATTACAATACACCCCTAGGAGACTAAATATGTTAGCTGATAGCGTAGCAAAGGAGGGCATTTCCAAATCCTCCATCTTGATATCTTGTCCTAGTCATCTGAGGACTGTGTTAGACAACGATTGTATGGGACCCGCTCACCCCTTTGATTCTGTTTTAATATATTAAGGCTACGGCCTCTCTTTTTATCCCAAAAAAAAATGAAATAACGCTGATACTTTTTATTTTTTGGGGTGGGGGGAATACAAACAAGACGTTGTAGTTTTAATAAACTTCAGTTATGTGGTTTTAACCGATTTTCTTTTTTTTTGAAAAAATCGCACCGGTAACCAAACAATCGAAATAAGCGAAAGGAATAACCCAAAAAAAGGCTAATAACCGAAAAAAGCTATCGGGTTCAGTTCGGTTAGTTCTTCAGCTTCGGTTAGATTTTGCTCACCCCTTAACAATACAATATAATTGTATTTCTTTACTTTAGTTAATCATACAACTATAATTTTATATAGTTCATGCAATTTTGTCATTGGTGGGCAATTTGAACTGTGCCTTTATTGGGCTAATTTTACATAGTCAATATATCATCTGTAATTCTATTTTATTAAATTAAATATTCTACTACAAAGTTTAAGAGAACAACTTAAATAAAATAAGAGTATGTTGAATTGTCCATATAAAAATATTTTCTCTCCAAATATTCCATGCTACTTGACTCTTCATCATAACTATAAATTGAATTCTCACAATGCTACACACTAATTTATAAACAAGGTCTATATTATTATGAGGCGAACGACCTGAGGACGAATCAATAAGCTACAAAATCCATTTGGACGAATCAATATTCTACAAAATCCATTTGGATCCATATTAATGATATCGAAGGTACAAGACACTTCTATAGAATATAAGGGCCATATTTTTTATTTAGAAAGAATGAATCTATTATTCCGATCCTCTTGGCTATTTATACATGTCATATTCAAGGCCCTTGTATATATGTATACACGACAGAGTTGTCTTACAATAAAATACAATGCTTAAGGGACAATGATGCTTTTGTTGTGAGGAAACATAACATGTCACAAAATTAGAACTTCATACGATTGACATGTCAAAAACACCTCATTGATCAGCAAAAGGCTCTTGGCTCGCTTCCAAGAACATTGGCATACAAATTTCATAATTAGTAATGCGCCGTTTGGCATGCGGAATTAGTTTTGATGGTAATAGATACGGAGATGAAAATGAAGTTTGAAATTTTGTTTGGTATGCCTTGAATTGATACCTAATTTTATGTAAAAAGACCAAAATGCCCTTATAATTAAAAAAAAAAAATCCCACAGTAGCATCAATGAGACTAGATCTAGAGAACCACCATAGGGAACCAGTATTACATCCACCTCGCCGGAAATATCAAATTGGATCTAGAGAAGAAACTTTGCGTAAACGTCAAACTCACAAAAAATCTCTTCAATCTGTTAAACATATGAAGAATCAAATAAAACAAGGTTAATCAATTGTTGAATCTTGCCCAAAATTGAAGATGATATGGTGATGGACGAAGTTGCAGATATGAGATCTGTGAATGAAAACAAAGAGGATGAGTCACTTTTGGATGTCCACCGTCAAAATCAAAGACGATAAACGAAGGAATGAGGAGGAGTAGATCACCGACGTCTTGGCATGACACTATTAGACACCTATCTCCACCATCATCGTTTCTGAAAGAGGCCGCCGTCATAGTAGTTGGAGGTGGTTATCGCCGCCGTCGTTCACCTGTGTCATTGGAGAAGAGGAGGTCCGGGCGGCTTTGTCGAAGCATGAGGAAAAGGGGGGAGAGGGTGAAAATGGTAAAACATCTTACTTCCATGGAGTTTTTCACATTTCGATGGGTTAGCACATGGAAACAGGTGGAAATGAAAATGATTTTTTTCCCAATTCCATCATACCAAACAAACATTGTCATGGAAATCAATTTCAATTCCATTTCCATACCCTCTAATTCCATCATACCAAACATTGTCATGGAAATCAATTTTAATAAGAGTAAATACCCTTTTTTGTCCTTAATAAAAAACGTGATCCCCATTTTGATCCCTTATAAAAAAATTTGTCTCGTAGCCCCTCACAAATTCAAAATACACTTAATTGGTTGACATTTTGATTCCTCATAAATTTTCAAAATGTTCTTTTTAGTCATTTAAAAAGGAAGAATAAATGTCAATTTTTTTGTAAGGGACCAAAATGGGGATCGGGTTTTTTGTCAAGGATCAAAAGGATATTTACTCTTTTAATAACGATAGAGAGTGATGAGGGTAAGAATACCTTCTTCTTTTTTTATACACAGGTAAGAATATATTTTCACTTTGTTGTATTTTGTACAAGTTTGGGGGAGGAAGCAACTGCACTCCCCATGCTTTTTGCAGGGATGACTTTTGAATAGTCTTCGTCCTCCTCATCATCACTTAAATATTCCGAAAAGAATTTGCTATTCGAATATTTCAGAAAGAATTCACATTAAATATTAGGAGCATTAACTATTCCAATACCATTTAATAAGCCCCCTTCCATGTACCATAGAAAATCATGATCTGAATTCAATTCAACATTTTCTAACTCAATATTATCACCATATTCGGGATAAAGTTTGTGTTCATCATCATAAGCGATATTACAAAAAGTATAATACTTAGGTCAAATTCTTTATATTTATTTTGTCAAGTTCTCCAAATCATATGTAACCATATATACTATTTTTGAATTATTATCATTTAATTATAAATTCATATGAAAAAAAAATATAGGACATATGCTCACATGTGAATGAAAAACATGTAATGAATATAAGAAACTTGATGATGATGACGATGATGATGATAAAAGCCGAATGTACTCCCTGACATGAAAGGACGAGGTGTATGTAATGCAGCAAAACACTATGGCAAGCAAGTGATCGTTTAAGATTGCATATAAATTTGACTGCATGTGTCATTTGTGTAAACAAGCACCAATTCCCTCCGCATAATGTGCGGGTGAAACAATTCCAAAATATGAAAGTGCATACTTACCTTCCACTTATTCAAATTATTAAGAAATCAAATAAAACACAAAAGGAAGATAAAGAACATTATTGGATTTCAAATCAACCAATACAAAATAAAAATTGTCTTACTATCTAAAAACACAATATGAACCATAAACACATTAGTAGTTGTACTATTATGTGTTTAGCAACTTCTTCCTTAGCTTTAAAAAAAACATTCAAATGCTACCCGTCATAGTATATAAACACTTATATATAACATGAACCGACAACATGTCACGTATGTTGGTAAACATTTCTAAAGATCTTATCAATTTGGTACTTCCTTAACACCCTTGATGCATTCAAAAGCATGGCCTCCCTCAAAAGCATTCAAGCATGCACTCCCCTCATGCATTACGTGGGATGCATTTACTTCATTTTATATTTCATTCCCTGCAATTCTTTTCATCTTCACCGGACATGTGCTTTGAATTCTGACTCTAAATATGCAGTTTCAAGCTTTCAAATCATATTTTTGTATAGCTTCGTTAAACAAAGTCATACTCTTTAGTACTTGATGACCTAACGTAATTTGATATATTAGTGGTTATGCTAAAAAATCATGACTTTAATTCATCATTGCCAAAAAGTTAATGCACATTATTAGTTCTGAATTGAAAATAATGTCTATCAATGCAAGAGATGATGTCATGTGAACTTACATCAATATATTTTATCAGTCAAATAGTCTGTTTTTACACATGATAGTCCAACTAAAATTCCTTTGAATATTTTAAGCATGAACTCCTACCGGGGGCACATGTTGCGCGAGAGGCATCTACTTATTTTCAAAGTACAACAGAATAAAACCAAGAATACTGCTATTAAATTATCAATCCCCAGCTTTCAACAATAATGAAAATTTTCTACTCAAATACATGAAAAGACTTTTTTGAATTATCAGGGGCACATGTTGCGTGAAAGGCATCTACTTATTTTCAAAGTACAATAGAATAAAACCAAGAATATTGCTATTAAATTATCAATCCCCAGCTTTCAACAATAATGAAAATTTTCTTTTCAAATACATGAAAAGACTTTTTTGAATTATCGGGGGCACATGTTGCGTGAGAGGCACCTACTTATTTTCAAAGTACAATAGAATAAAACCAAGAATACTGCTATTAAATTATCAATCCCCAGCTTTCAACAATAATGAAACTTTTCTACTCAAATACATGAAAAGACTTTTTTGACAAATAAAAAAAGAAAACATAACTTGTGTAGCATATATTATTGAAATTCTTATAACAAAACTAATTAGCAAGGTGTTCTAATATGCACATGATGATTTTACTTATGTAAGTAATTGTTTTATTTTTTTGGCAAAAAAAAGCAAGTTTTATTCATTTTAATAGACTTAAAAACATCGCAACAATATAAGTAAATAACGATCAAGTATGATGATTAATCCTTATGGATAATATGTTTATTGTGGGATGTGTGTTGGCTCCATTAATTAAGTTTCTTCCAATGATTCAGCATTATCATATGGAAGCATGAGTCACATGGTCGTCAATCAAAATGCTTAAATTAAATTATATTGTGGTTATACTTAATCATGAATTGATCTTCTATTTAGGAATTTGCATTTTAAATCCCTTTTTTTAATATTTGGCATTCACTACCAACCCATTATTATAGGAATTACAAATAGCTTAAAAGCGTCCCTCCATTTTTCTATACACACACACACACACACACACGCATACACACACAAACACTCATCCACAAAAGTATGCTATACTCATTTTACAGCATTATCGAGTGATGAGTGAGAAGAGAGCGAGTGAGCGTTGTCGTCGAACGGGGACTGGCGGTAGGGAGGGGCCGAAAGAGGGAGATGATGACGAGGATGGAGGGGGTGGCAAAGCAAAGGCTGGTGGTGGTTTTGCTTTTGGGAGGATGGAAGATGCGAAGAAAGTAGGTGAGGGTGGCTCTCAGGGTCTCAATGCTAATCCGAGGGGTGGTCCGCCACCGCTGTCATACCAGGATAAACTTTTGTCCCCTGGATGTGCGGGGTTCCTAATGAAACACTCTGAAGAAGATGACATTGTGAACGGCTGGAAGGACTACTTTCACTGTATGAATGAGAGGGATAGTAGTGATATGTCGGAAGAGGCGGAGGAGATTGATGCCCAAACTGTGAGCCGTATGGAGGGGAAAACCGGAGATTTGAAGTTCACTGCAGAAGAGTACACAGCCTGGTGGCTACCTTGGATGAATTCCCTCATCATCAAGGTCCTGGGTGCAAGTTTCCCAACCTACATCATTCGGGATCGTATTAACCATATGTGGCGGCCAAAGGATCCGTTGAAGATTATCCCAGTAAATAATGGCTACTACATTGTTTCTTTCTCAAACAAACAAGATAGAGATTATGCCTTTCAAGAGGGGCCATGGATGATTGAAGATCACTACCTCATAGTTCAACGGTGGCGACCAAATTTCAATCCATGGAAGGCGGATCTCCAGTGTCATATTGCTGCTTGATTCGCTTACCGGATGTCCCTTTCAAATTCTATAACGTTGAGTCATTGCGCCGAATTGGGAACATGATTGGAAAAATGATCAAAGTTGATAGGGCCACTTCTATCTATGATAAAGGCGGCTTTGCACGTATATGCGTCGAAATAGATTTGAAGCAACCCTTACTTCCTTCATACAAGGTATTTGGGGAGGAGAGACCAATCATCTATGAAGGATTACATCAGGTTTGCTTTATGTATGGAAGATACGGTCACCGAAAGGATAACTGTCCGACGAAGCAGGATGAAGAACGATCGACTGAGAAGCAAAGCAAGGAGACTGAACTGGAGGGTAGTGGCGGTGAAGAACGATCAACTGAGAAGCAAAACAAGGAGATGGCTCCAGGGGGTAGTGGCGGGGTGAGGATGAAGAAAGAACAGAAGGTAGGGGTGTTGCAACCATAGTCACCGGCGACGCAAATTCCAACAAATCCCCATTTGGGAAAATTCAGATTCTACGGCGTGAATTCCGCGGGACATTAACTACTGCAGGATTGAATCATGAGGTTAATGGGATTTCAAAGCAAGAGGGTGCAACAAAGGAAAAGACGAATATTAGGGTGTCTCATCATTTGGCTATGAGAAAGGATAAAAAGTTGGAGTTAAATGCCATTAAAAAGGAGTTGACTAAGAAGCATGGCCCACAAAAATCAGAATGGGTGCAGGTGGGAGCTAAAAGGAAATTAACCAATAAAGGTAAATTAAAGGGAAAGGTGAGTAGGCAACCATCACGTGTTCTCATTCAGGATTTACGCAGGGTCCACACTGTAGCACCTAATCAGGAGATTTCCCATGGAATATTGAAGAAAGTGGGATCATCTTCATGCCAAGCCGAGGACGCGCCACGTATTGTGGAAGTTGCCCCTTTTGTTGAAGGTAATGAAGCCAACATGGTAGTACCCCATGCGTCTTTTGAACCTCCAATATTGAAAGTGGATTCCTCTGTAATTTCTCCACGGGTTGAGGATGAATTACTCGTACATCAGGATAATATGGATGAACAAATGTCTGAATAGGATAAGAAACGGTTGCTTCGACACCTTGATGGGATCAACAGGGTGGTGGCTCGAACTGGCATGGTGCCCAAATATGCAGACTTACAGTTATCACTTTGGAAAGAGCTTGAAGAGGTTTTGTTGCAAGAATCCCTCCGCTGGGCACAAAAAGCTAGAGCAGAGTGGACTGTCTATGGAGATCACAACACTCGCTTTTTTCATGCTCGCGCCAACCGGCGAAGGAGATCCCAGAAAATAGAAGCCATTAAGGATGTTGAGGGCACATGGGTATACGATATCACACAAATTAAGGGTTTGGCTACTACTTTTTTCTCTAATCTCCTTTCTGAGGACATTACTTCCAGACCAGGGATTCAATGCTCCGTGACCTACCCGGATGTGAATGAAGATCTGCTAAGGTTGTGCAATTGTGATATTTCAGATAACGAAATTAAGGAGGCCATACTTAGCATGGGTGCACTCAAAGCGCCGGGACTGAATGGTTTCAATGCTCTTTTTTACCAGAACCAATGGAGCACGGTAGGTGATTCTGTTGTGAACTATGTGAAATTTCTTTTTTCTAATCCGCAGGCGATAAGTGAGATCAATGGCACGTTGATGGTTCTCATTCCAAAGAAAGAGCATCCAGAAACAATGGGAGATTTGAGACCGATCAGCCTCTGTAATGTCATATATAAAACTGTTACAAAGATCATTGTTACTTGTCTGAAGTCTATCCTACCACAGGTGATATCCCCTAATCAGTGTAGTTTTGTCCCGGGAAGGCATAGTAGTGATAATATCATCATGGCCCAGGAAGTAATCCACTCCATGCGAAACATGAAAAATAAGAAGGGGTTCATGGCTATAAAAATTGACTTGGAGAAAGCGTATGACTGGGTCAATTGGCATTTCTTGGCTACATGTTTACAGGAACTCCATATCCCAAGCCCTTTGCATGAGATAATTGCACAATATGTGTCCACACTCAGTATGCAGCTACTGTGGAATGGGGATAAAGCTGAGTCATTCCACCCTTCCAGGGGAGTGCGACAAGGGGATCCGCTCTCACCCTACTTATTTGTTATTTGCATGGAAAAATTGGCCCATATTATTCAAGCCGCAATTCATGAAGGTACCTAGGACCCAATCCGATTGACTAAACTGGGCCACCGGTTTCTCACTTATTCTTTGCAGATGACATATTGTTGTTTGCAGAAGCCTCCATGAACCAGGTACATACGATTAACCAATGTCTCAAGACATTTTGTGATAGCTCCGGGCTGAAGGTTAACCACCAAAAAACTCGAGTCTTCTTCTCTAATAATGTTAATCACATCCGAAGAAGTGAACTCTATGCTTCCTTGGGCTTTTCTATTACGTGTGATTTGGGAAAATATCTTGGTGTTCCGCTTTATCATAAAAGGGTAACCAAAGAAGCCTACCAGTTTGTGGTGGATAAGGTTAAAACAAGACTATCCACGTGGAAATCAAAGTCCCTATTGGCAGCTGGGCGTATCACACTCATTTCGTCGGTGACCACAACAATTCCTGGATATGTGATGCAAACCTCTGCTCTTCCAATGAGCACCTGTGATTCCCTCGACAAATGCAACCGAAAGTTCTTATGGGGTAGTACAGAGGATCAACAGAAAATACCATTGGTTGCATGGGATGCTATATGTAAGCCTAAAGCTAAAGGTGGTTTGGGACTCCGACATGCCAAAGATCAAAATAGTGTGTATCTTATGAAGCTTGGATGGAGATTAGTAACCAAAAGGGATGATTTGTGGGTGAAAATTATCCGGAGTAAATATAATTGTGGAATTGACAAACCCAAAAATCGACATGAGAAAACCGGGGTCAAACTTGTGGAGTGGAATCAAGAGAACGTGGGGTAAAGTGAACGGGTAAAAATTATTATTTCTCTAGATAATTTAATAATCAAGAGAACGTGGAATTAAAATAAAATTATTAAATTAAAAAAAAAATAACTTGGTGTTGGACATTCTTTTTGCCAAACCACATGTATATTTTTTTCACCCTTGGAAAGCCACGTCATCGTCCAGTCAGTAAAAAAAGTCAAACTTAAGGGTCAAAGTTAAACGAACAGTTAAATGGTATTTTTGCATCTAATTTGCAACCAAAATGCACATAAAAAAAGCACTTAGTGTTGGGTGCTCTTTGAGATAAAGCACATGTGTATTTTTTAACCTTAATCCAATCAAATAATCCCACGGTATCTGTACTCAAATCCTATAATGTAGGATCTAGTTTTGCCGTTTATGCACAATAATGTAATATACAATCAATGGTTAACTCCTAGATGAAAAATATCAAGGAGACATGATTTTTTGCCACCTAATACTCTAAAGATGGAACAACAATCATCATTCAAACTACATCCAACATTTAAAAATAATATATTGTTAAAGTTGATCATCCCTCAAAAACTGGGAAAAGTAACCTACAATAGCTACCACATGACAGTCATTAAACTGTTAATTTATGATCTTGATTTTTATCGTTTCTACACGATGTCATATACAATCAATTCTTAACTTCATTATGGCAATTACCTCTCCAGAAAACTAAAATTATAAATTAATTAGTCATGAGAAACCCTTTATCCAAACCATAAATAAAAAAAGCCGACAAAATCTTTTCATAAGAGAGGAGAAAATCAAGGAATAGACAATTAACCCATCAAAAACACCACATAATCCAACTCAAACAGATAAGCCAATTTGCAGGTTGAACCTTAGTGGGATCTCACGTCTACAATCAAATCATATATTAGCTTAAAAAAGACATGAAGTTAATTTGGCGATATATTAACTTTTGAATATTCACATTATATTGGTGGACATTTCTTATTTAATGTAAGACGAAATTTCAATGAAATAATAAAAAAAGTTTGGTCATGGACTCTTTTTCACACCAAGTCAAAAAAAAAAAAAAAAAAAAACACATTATCTTTTGGGTTTTTTAATTAAAAAATTTCAAGAAGTCTCAAAAAATCCTTCAAATGCGAAACTTTCTTAAGAACAATTTTCCTATTAAAAATTATATTTTATATTAGTGAGAATGATCTAATAAATTGTTACACTTAGAAAGAAAGTACTGATGCTCTATAAATTTTTTCTATACAAAGTACTGATATTTTAATTTAGGCATTTCTCACCAGTAAAATTTTAAATGAGAATTTCCCTAGTTTCTCCAATCTTTTATGTCATACCCCTTGTAATTACAATATTTATCATAGTAATGCAGCGAATTTTAGTAAGCAATATAGGTATAGAATAGGACACTGATAACTAAAAACATTCTTAGTGATGTACAGGAATACATATAGAGTTCACAAATACAGTGATCCATTACTTCAGTGCCAGAATATATAGTCCCAAAATAAAAATAACTAAACAAAACTAAAATCCTACTACTCTATCTAATGCCTAAACAACAGTCTCAATATTTTGCACTCGTTGCTTTTCCTTTGGAACCTTGTCCGTCACCATGACCATGTCCAAATCCTGAGCCCTTAAAAACATTTGGGATTCAATTTGAACCCCATAGTAATAATTAATCTCTTATACAATATATATACAGCTTATGATGGTTAACCACAATCATAACGACTCAACTATTAGAGATTAATCATCATAAGGCATATGCAACAACAATAGGTAACATAAGACTACATTCAATATTGTTTACGACACAGGACTCAATGTGGCTCGGCATAGTTATATGCATTATTGACAGTCTACGTAGGACTTCACATATCCCGGGCAGAATTAACTGCAAAAATGAATCACAGGACTTTATATGTCCTGTGCATGGTTACATACAATGTTGATACTATACTCAGGACTTAACTTGTCCCAGGCATGATTACATGCAATACTGATGGTGTACGCAGGACTTAACATGTCCCGGACAGTATTAATAGTGAATCGCAGGACTCGACGTACATGTCCTAGGCCTCAGCGCTGGGCAATAACTGGGTAAAAAGCCATAACAACCAAATGCATTGCAGACTTCGCATAACACGTGTTTGCAACACGGTTCACAATCAGGTTACAAACATGCATACACAATCATACAGAGTATGCAAGATTAGAGTTACTACCTAATTGTTTTATAACTTCTTGAAGCAACTCCAAGTTCCTTGACTATTCCAGGCAATTATAAGTTCCTATATTAATGCATTACGAACAATAGTTATTATTTATTCCAATTCTTGACATTCTTAAATGTCATCTAATATATTATACCTAAACATGAAACTAATAAGCCTAAACTATGATCAATATTCCATTCCATACTTAGATATCAAATTGGTCATTATGTTCCTTTCCTTACATCATTTTCGCACATTTGCCCAGAATTTTTACCACTACTTTAAAAAATCATAACTCTTAGCACAAATGTCCAAATGAGGTGATTCCAAAGCCTATGGGCTCCTTATTAAATCTAGTTTCAAGAAAAAATTGTTCCAGCAGCCAAGCACACGCATACAATTCTCAATTCAATAAAACAGTGCCCTTTGTCCAGATTTCATCCAGAATTGTAGGTCATTTCCAAAAATTCATAACTCAGTGTATACAAATCCAAATTAAACCGATGACCTATCAAATTAAAGATTATTATGTCTACTTTATTCCTGAAAAATTTCATAGTCATTGGACATCCTTTACTCAACCAAATACACTGTACAAGCCGACTACCTTACAAGATTTAACACTGGTAGCAACCTAGAGTTTAACACAATTCATTTCCAATCTTCCCAAAATCACTTCCTTATCAATCTAGGGGCGGGCATGAGCAGGGCTGAGCAGGGCAGGGCGAGACCCCTCTTCGATGCCCAACCTGAAGAATGAATGGGCTGCATTTTGCAGCCCGATGTCCAGCCCTGCCCGATAAAGGCCCTAACCATTTTCGGGCTGGGCAAGGGTGGACCGGGCAGGGCAAGCTTCCCTTGCCCAAGTAGTGATCCTTTACTTTACTCCATGAAAATTCTAGTTTACATTTTATAGAATTTCAAAGTTTTGGAGATACCTGAAGTATAATATAATATATTTAGACATAATAATATAATATATTTTAAATATAATAAAATATATATATATATGTAATAATATTTATTTAAATATATTTAATTTTCTGAGCAGGGCTAAATGGGCAGGGCAAGACCCCCTGCCCGATGCCCGGCTCTACCCAGTTACTGGCCCAGCCCAAAACTGCCCAAATTTTTTTGGGCCACTTTTTTAGGGTATGGCTGGGCAATTTTTTTGGCAGGCGGGCATCTGATAAGGCATCTGAGCACCATACTCACCCCTACTTATCACTACCCTACACAAAAACACCTTCCAAACACATTGAAGGCATTAAATCAAACAAAAATCATCTCCTTTATATCATACCAGAACTGACCAAAAACAGGGATAAGGGCAATTTAATGGACTTTATCCTTGTTGCTTCCATCGCCACATATCTCGGTATTATTATTGTTTATTGAGCAACTATGCTTCCTTTAAGCCTTTAGTTCGAAACATATGAGACCATACAGAGATAAAGAACAGATCCTAGGGTCAATAGTCATCAAGCAAATCGAAAGGCAACATACAACTTCAAATACCAACTATAACCTACTTCTATATTTCAATTATTCTCAAATTCAGCACCATTTTCTTCCTCTAAATTCAAACTTCAGAACTTCATCCTTCCCTCCAAAACACTTTATATACATAAAACTAGATGGAGAGAGGCTCTAAGAAACTT
Source organism: Acacia melanoxylon (assembly GCA_019022615.1). Taxonomy (NCBI): domain Eukaryota; kingdom Viridiplantae; phylum Streptophyta; class Magnoliopsida; order Fabales; family Fabaceae; genus Acacia; species Acacia melanoxylon. Next base: position 4,646,182 of record JAFJYJ010000027.1, read on the forward strand.
ATCTTAGTCAAGAGTCAAGCTTGCAAGTATATTTCCTTAACTCCTCATTCCTCTTCTTCTCTCTCTCGCTCTCTCTCTTTCGGTGCTCTCCCTTGTTTTTTTTTTTTTCGAAAATGAGTGATTAAGAATGGGTTTAAAGGTGTTAACCGACTTTAGTGAGATGAGAATAGGAATATCGGAAGATTGAAAATGAGGTGTCCATCCATTTTTTTTTCCCTTTCGGTCTCTCCTTTTTTGTTGGTCTAATGAACTGGTTGAGAGAATGAGAAATAGGAGTCGAGGCAAAGAATTATTGATCAAAGGAAGAGTTAAGTCAGCTGGAATGTTAGAAGTATCATTAGACATAAAGTTTTGCTTATTTGCCATAATGCCATCATGTGCCTTTCTCTTTGACCGAGTAATGGAATGAGAAGGGAATTAATGATTCTTTCCGAGGTGAATTCGCTTGGAACAGATGAATGAAGAAATTTATTTGACTTAATGACTTCTTCATAATTAGCATTGTGGTCACTCCCAAACCAATTTTTGTGTGCTAAGTTTCATATGATGATGTTTCTCCTCCCTCTTCTAATCCAATTGGCCGAAATTCTTGAGCCATTTAGGAGGATTTATTCATTATTTTTAAATACACTGAAGTGTACACACACATGTAAAGTTGATTAAAGAGACTCTTCTATAATTTGTTTGCCTTCCTCTTAACTGAAAAAATTATATTAAAAACAATAAAATATATAAAAAGAGATATGGCTTAGTAATAATTGTGGAGAATATTTTTTGTATCGGATCACGGTAAAATAACTATTGTTCTAGTGTAGAACACAGATATCTAGCCTTAATAAGCTAGTATGTTTATATTGGATCAAAGGTATCACGCCTTGAAAATTTAGGAGTGACCTCCCAAAAATTCTACAATAGCCTGATATTGTCAAGAGGATCTCCACTCCTTATCAACAAATACAAAACATGCAAACCAAGTATGGATCCTATCTATAGCATACATGGAGCAGCTAAATTACAACAATAAATACATAGGTGTGAGTTTTACATTAACTGGGAATTTTCAACAAACGTTTCAACTTCAAACAACAGTATAGACCTTCAATGATTAGCAAGAGGAGCAAAGTCAGCTGCACTATCTGAGACCAAAAATAATTTTTCGGTGAATAACGTCCCATTAAAATAATTAAATAAAATACTAAAGGAATAAATTAAGCAAGTAAAATTTTGTAATAACGAAGTGACAATTATACTCAATTTCCATGTATGAAATCATAATTAGATGCCATTATATATAAAAGGTTATTAATAAGATAATACTAGGTAAATAAATCACTCATCAATGAAATTAAGTACCAACTAATATGAAAAACTCATTTTGAATGAGAACTTAGACAGAACGAGAAACAAGCGTGGACACACAGTCCACAAGGGTAACTAACCAAACGCAGCTTGAGGCCACAAAAACAAGTGTGGACACACAGTCCACGAGGGTAAGTAACCAGTGGCGGAGCCACGTTGGTGCAAATGTGGGCAGGTGCAGACATAAGATTTTAAAAATATATATATAATTCTGAAGGAATTCTATAACAACTTGTCTAGGTGGTGCTTTTGGTTACCAAACTAATCTCACACCACACTACAGATCCCTAGTTCGAACCCTGGCTCAGACAAATTTCTTCATTATTTTTTCAACGTCTCCACTCCTCTTTTTCCCATTTCCCCCAGCTGCGTTGCCCCTTCAATTTTATCTTCCATCAACTCCAACACAAGACTCTGCTTCGAATCATGCTCTGTGCTGCAAGAGGAGGCAACAGAAGAAAAACCAGAGCAAACCGAGGAAGCTACCAACATAAAAAAGAAGCTCTACGTGTTTAATCTACCAAACCCTAGCCTTCGTTCATCCCTGTTCCTTCTTTCTTTCTGTCCGTTCACCGCCGGCGTTCGTCTCCTTCGATCAAAAGTGTGCTGCTGTTTTTTTTCCTCTGTTCTGTTCTGTTAGGTCACTTCCTTCTTCGGTTGGTTCTGAACTGCTGGAGAATGCTCACGTCTCTCCCTCTCTTTTCGAAGGGATCTATGTGGTAGCAGCAACAATAGGGAAAAATGGGGAGGGCCTAAGGACAAAGTTTGAAGGCTTTTATGCTATGGATGGATAATTGCAAACGAGATGGTAATTCTTAAGTTTCAAGGCTTCTCCTTGTCGCTCCTAATCAAGCAGGTCTTTTGTTTTTTTTTTTTGGGGTAATAAGTGAGTCTTTTGTTTTTAATATTTCCAATATGTTGGGACTGGTGGTGGATTCTGGTGGTTGTGCATAGATCTAGACATCTAGTGGTGTCTTGGTGTTGCAGGTGGCTGACGTGCTGTGGTTGTTGGTGCTGCTTCAAGAATAGCAAAGACAAATTTGCGGTGTGTTTACTACTTGAGGGTGTTTATCAGCATACTGGTTTCTTGTTTGCTATTGTAATTGTAAGTTATGGTGCATGACAGTTATATTGTTTTTCCTCATTTGAAGCCATGGCATTTAGTTTCTAGTCTTCTTTTATCTTACTATTGTTGTTCATTGTTTGGGATTGAGGCGGTGGCTTAACAAACTCCCATTATACGGAAATTTGAATCAATTATATGAGAAGTATAAAGATAGAGGTTTGTGCCTTAAACTCTCTGATTGGTTCATTCATATATGTCATTTCAAACCATAACAGTCAAATTTTAGCATCAGTGAAAAGGCCTTACTTTATTGAGCTCACAGTCCACATACACTTTTTAATTTGGTGTGGAAACTTGACCAATTAACTTCATCTCTTGGTCATGCATTTCAAAGTTATATGTGGATTGCTCTTTAGCTTTTTTCTTTGTTAGTACTGTGCTGCTGGGATTTAGGTAATATGCTTCATCTATGAATTTTCAATCATTCTTTCTTATGTATATCCTTTTATCTTTTTAATGTATTTAAAACTTTTCTTAAAAAAAAAAAATTCGGGGGCAGCCCCAAATCCCCTCACTAATTGTGCACACAAAAAAATAAAATCCTGACTCCGCCATTGTAAGTAACCAAGCACGGATCGAAGCCACGAAACAAAAGCACAGGTATAAGACCCCGCGAATAAAAAGTGTGAGGACGAATCCCACGAATATCAAGCGTGAGCACGGTGCCACAGTGCTCACGAATGTCAAGCGAGCTCGAGGTTAACCATGGTGCACCAAGGACTAACAGTACTGCTGTTAGTAACCAGCGTTCTGCATTTAGTCCTCTCTAAAACATTTTCAAACATGTTTCGGGCCAATTTATCAAATCAATAAAAAGTTCTTCTTTTAATACCATGATAACTCACATCAAATACGGCATAATAGAATGCCCCAGCATGAAAGTTTACAAACAATATTTCAAAACTTCCTTCAAATTCAATCCGTCGACAAAATCCTTTTCAAACATCAAGAACTAGTGTAAAAACATTTCAAAATTGCAAGACCATGTCAATATGAAAGTTATGAAAAATATCTCAAAAGTCTCTTTACCATTTAAGTGCAAAATCATGAATTCGACTATGAAGTAATTGGAGAAAAATAAATAATAACAAATAAAAAAAATCAATCTTTACTCATGTAATAATATCAACAAGAAAATGAAATTAATCTGATAAACATCCCTTCGAAAAATCATACTTATAAATATGATAATTAACATAAAAGCATGTCAAGTATTAAAAATATCATTTATAAAAATTAAATGGGACGATATTCACTCATCCGTTGACTACCAATTATATAATCTACTCCTATTTATCGGCTTTCAACTTATTTTCAGTTTTTCCCTCCTTGATATTCTTCAACATATCATTCACTCCCCTGAAACATTGCAATATAAGAAGAACATGATAACTAACTATAGAAATTTATGAAACCATAATAATTTACTTGGTTTAAAATTATTATGATGTTCCCCTTTATACTAGAATTATTCTCAAAGAGGGGAAAAAGCATTTTTTTCCTTCCATACTACAAAACTATAATCTTTCAATTCTTACTCCAACCATAACTCAACTTTAATCCAACAAGGTTATAATCATTAACTAACTTGTAACATACTTTAATCAGTGAAAACCATTGTCAAAGTCTTCTGTTACATTGCAACACTTTCCACATGAACATGTAGCTACAACCCCCAAGGCTTAACAGAGATATCATTAATTTCATTACCTTGACTATAACGTGGTCAAGATTTAAGTACAAGAACAAGCTTCATAAATCTTCCATCACCTTCCACCATCTTCTTATGCATTTTAGCTAGCTACACCCTTAATCCTCCCAAATCCCAACATATTTATCAAATAGCTATTAATTTAACTTTGGTCGTTAAACAGTAACAGCACTTATTTTCCCCATTTAATCAATACGATACTTTCCATAGATGACTGTCAGCTAAAGTCCTTTCGTTGATTTTTTTTTTTTTTTTAATTACATGACAACACAAAAATGAAACACCAAGCCCTTTGTACTCTAATTAAAATTGCCCCCAAGCTACATAACAATTTGAGATTATAACCCATAATCTCTCTTGATGAACACATCATCAAACACTTCATAGACATCACAAAGTAAGTAGATTTAATCCTTGAAATTTCCAATCAACATCTTTCTATCATTATCCCAAAGTTACCAAACTTCCAAATTTCATCTTTAAACAATCGTTAATTCCAGAATTATTCAAAACAGTACATAAATTCTTCTCCACATGAAAAACAATATGAGAATGCTTTTCCACATAAGCTTGCATTCATTCAAACATTTTATCAAACACTTAAAATGCATTTCCTAATTGGCAAGCTCCAAAAATATTTTTTCTTATCATAACCTCCTTACTTCATGTGTTCCAACTATAATCCAATGCTCTTTAATCATCAAACTTGGAACAACCAAACTAAGCACAAATTAAAATAAAGAATACAATTTTCCAATCCATATATCTCATATAAGAAAGCAAATAACACAACCGTAAATTTTCAGCATAGGTAATGACTATGAATAATATATAAAAATACCCAATATAAGCAGTGCCGCAAACTCGATCAATTTCAGTCAATCCCCAATCATTTCCCCTGTTTTTTTCCCCTCTCAGGTTTACAATCAGCAAAGACAATCTTACAAATGGAACCATAATTTCAACTAAACTCACGGCAACTAGCAGATTTGCATACCAAACGAACACACAGCAAACAAATAAAAGAGAAAAGGAGTTAATATATATATATGCACACACCAGCAGTAAGGAAAAACTGACAGTGCCGAGCTGTGATCCAGAAATTGAGACAGAGAGAGGCAATGACGAGGTACAGATTTAAATCCCCAATCGGATATGTTCTTGAGTAAGATCCAGACGAGGGTTGGAGCGATTTCTATTTGCAGAGAAAGGTGAGACTCGTGCCATGAGAATGAGGCAGCAATTGAGAGCAGGACGGAGGTTGGAGCGTCGCCGACCACCGATCGAAGAGGGCAGAGTGAGGAGTAGAAGATTGAAGTCAGAAGTTGAGCAAGGACCACAACCAGCGAACAAGAAGAGAGGAAAACGAAATTCTCCCTCCCCCGACACGCACGCACGACGGCAGGAAAGATGAAGAATTGGAGAAGCAGAGGTGTTGGGGTTTCAAATTTCCAAAGTTCTTGAAGGTTCTCTTCTTTTTTTAAAAAAAAAAAAACAAAAAAAAAAAAAGAATTGGATAAAAGGACATTTTAGTATTTTTTATGGTTATAAAATAGGAAAAACTTTACCCTACAACTTGGACTCGAACATGCTACCAAAACATGTAGCATCATCTATTGCCATTAAACTAGTATAAGCCAACTTAAGAAAAATGTTTGAGCAAAAAAAAAAAACTTAAGAAAAATGCAATTGCTAATTAAATATATTTAATAAAAATAATTTATTTCTCTCACTATTTTTAGGGCTATTACAAAAGGATTCTCTAAGATATCTATCGACAGATCTAGAAGAAGAATATCGGATATCTCTCCAAGATATCTATAAGGAGATACCAAAGAGAGTAATGGATGTTTTGTCTAATGACGAATAGCCAACGTTTAGCCAAAAAGCGGGTGGGGTGTGTCGCGATGAAATTTGAATAGTAAATAGGATAAATAGAGAAGGTGTCGCTTTTAGGTTAACCTCCTATTTATAAAGATTACCTTAGGGTTTAAACCTTGGGCTTTGTGTGCCTTTCAGCTTATGCTTATGCCGCCTCACCTGCTGGTTGATTCCTTAATTATAGGTTGATTAGGATCCTCCTTCATTATTGGCAGATCCTTGTGTGCTTTATTCTTGTTGGGTCTCACGGTGAATAGACCTCTTATATAAATCCATAACAACTATGTTTCTTTGAGAACACAAGTCGAATAACAAAATTAATTACATAGGAGTAAAGTTGTACATGTGATCTTTATTTTTTTAATTATGTTCATTTGTTTCCCATTCAAGTTTTGTCGATATAAAAAAAACGATTGAAGGGAAAATTTCCTTGTTCACAACTTTTTCTTCTTAAAGAATTAGAAATTTACATGAAGTCATGAAAGTTCTTGGAAAAGTTACACTTAAGTCCTAAAAAAGACAAACAAATATTGTAAGGTCTTTTAGAATCTCAAAATTACTAAGTAACATAAGGTAATATAATGTAATTGTGAAATTACCACCTTACCCTTTATAATAGATAAGGAAGAACATTGACATGTAGAGGTCTCTTAATTGATGAGTTAAGGCACCTTGATTAACAACTATTGCAGCATTTATCAACAACTAATATCAACATGCATAACACATTTGTTATTGACAACTAAACTAATTATATTAGCAAGTGTTGCAACTTGCACCACACATTATTGGCAACTATATTAACTATTTTGAAATTATTGTGTCATGTATTTAACAACTAATTAGTAAGGGTAGTTTGGTAATTTCACAATTGCATTATATTTCCACAAGTGTTATTCTGTTTTTATTTGCTGTTGCTCTTTTCCCCTGTTCTAAGCAACGGCAACATGATATCAAAAATCAAAAAGATAATAAATAAGATATTCAAGTAGGTGGATTGGCATTTAATCAAAAAGGCTGTCATGGTAATTTTGCCATTCATTCATGTTATCGCTCATGCAGTGTGTGTGTGTTCTGCCAACGTTCGTGCAGTATATATAATATGGACAACAGAGCACCAATTTGAAAGCCAAATGAAACAGTCTAAAAATGTTACCACTACATTAATCCTATGATTAATAATGGGTAGAACTAGAAAGACACACACCCAACCCTGTATGTTACACAGAGAGCTGATATACACAACATGAACTCTTCCAATGCTTTCGTTATTTGTCTACAAAGTCTAAATTCTTGTGCTGAACTTTATTTTATGTCATTAAGAAGGGATTATTGAATTAGTGGGTCCAGAGGATTTGTGAGGCAGGTCTCTTTGGAACAGCAAATTAAAGTGGAGGGCCATGGTGAAGGATGAAGCGACAAAGGTTGGAGTTATTTTATATCAACATTTAAGTGGAACTCATAGTCAGATTCACCGCCCTGCTGTCTTCATCAAAGGAGCCTTTTTCTTTCTCCTCTCTTTTATAAACAAGAATGAAATCCCCCGCGCGTTGCGCAGTGCAACAATTTAGAAAAATTATAAGGTATCATATCCTTAAGCTCATCCAAATTATTAAGCAATTGAATTAAAAACAAAGAGTAGTAAAAGAAAAAAACTGCATTTCAAATCAACCAATAAAAAATATAGGTTATCTCTTTATCCGAAAACACAACATACACCGCAACAACATCAGTAGTTGTAAGCTTTCATGTTTAGCAACGTATGTAGCAGCTCAAAAGCAACAAATAAATAATATCAATATGCTAGCCATTAGAATACATAAACATTCATATATATAAAATGAACATCTAATATCTCAATTATCTCTCTAAATATTTCTATGTAAACGACATTGGTAGTTGTACATTTTCCCTAGTTTTTCCTATCTTGTATAAGAATCTTCACACTTGCAATATTGTTAACTCTTGCTAAAACGACATATAATTGCACATGTACGAACACTAATTTCAAGAAATGTTGTTCTCTACAAAAAGAAAGAATGTTGGAATCATAAAAGACATTATAGTATGAAAGCGATCTCTAAATAATGTTGTTCTCTGCAGAAAGAAGAGCCAGCTCCATATATCTGGGCAACAATGATTAATGTAGCTTGCAGATATGACTTTCAAGTGTCATCAAAATGGTACAAGGCATAATGAAGCTAGCCTTTTTCAGATATGATCAACAAATGGAACAAAGGAGAATCATAAGTTCTATCCATATTTTTAGCTCATCAATACAAAAAAAACATTAACTAATATTTTACTAACCTCCATATGCCAAGCCAAGTTAGACACAGATTTAACAAAAAGCTTGAAAGATTGAAGGGAACAACGTAGAACAAAGTCTAAAGATAATAAGAGACAATACCAGAGCCAGTCGGATGTACTTTTTCACACCCCACACTTAAGGCCCTTATATTGATTGAGATGAAGACAATAATCAAGGAAGTGAAAATCTGTTTAAAAAAGTTAGGTGTTAGTTCCTAGCCCTTCACGTTTCACATCAAAGAATCAATGGTGTAAATTATTGAATTTGGTCATGCAATTTCAATTGCAGCAACATCCTCACATTCTGGAAAAAAAAAGGCTTCATTCACATAAAACTCGTGGAAAACTTTCAGCCATGTAACTAAAACACACAGAAATATACACTAATCACATACTTCAGAGTCAAACAAAATAATATTATGTACAACAAACATTATATGTATGAATTAGTTTCAACAGTGGAGTGGATCATGAAATAGAGTGAATACTAATGCACACTTCAAATTACTAAACCTATTACAGGACACGCGTCACACTGTATACAGTTACCCACAAAAAATAGCACATAATCCAAGGATTTGATGCAAAAAATCTTTTTTGCCACCTGCTCGTACATGTGTACATACCACTTCATGAATTCCTCTCTTTTTTCAATCAGATCTTCTGTAAAGTGGAAATCAATAGCAGCACATAAACAATTGTTGCTTATTCACACCTTAAGCAACAATTTCATAACAATGGAAAGTGAAGTGTTAGCAAAAGATGTTGCATTGTGATATAATTATTAATGTGTGTGTGTGTGTGTGTGTGTAACGAACATGCTAATATTTCTAACCCCTAATGCGATCAAGCAAGAACTCCAGCTTAAAGAACATATGAAGAATCAAAATGTATCTCTAACTAAAATGTAAAATTTGCTCATAGTGTATGGACAACACCTCTTTTTAATGCAATGGAAAAAGTTAAAATCCTACAGACTACAAAACGTTAAATCTGAAACCTACAAAAGCCAATCCACCTTCTAGATATATTCATTATGTTGAACTTCAAACTCATGGTGTATACATATTAAATTGTTGGAAAATTTCCAAACTAACAAAAGATTCCATAAAGATCTAAACATTGTTACTCACATCTATCCATTCAAATACAACCTTGTAAATGACCTTCATTGATTTTAATCATTCCCTCCTTTACCTACATCAACACCCTACAACAACAAAAGGGGGCTATGCAACAGGTCCATGTCATACATGTATTGAAATCACCTCCATAAACACTGAAAAACAAACAAACTAAATTACTACTTAGCATGTTCCATACTGCAACTAAAGATCACTACTCAATGTGTCCCTTACTGCAGCTCTGCAGTAAAAAAGACTCTTGTTATATCACAGTAAGATGTAATTTCTTCCACACCTGCATAAACAAAACTTTTTATCGTATGCCTCTTCTTACTAAAAACTTGGAAAAAAAGGCTCACAAATTGTTTCTTTTCCATTAAACATTATTATCTAACCATAGGTGCTATAAAAACCACCAACAGCATACTGCACAACAATGAATTCCCCAACCTGCACTTTCAAAGCCTCTATCTTTGCAATCATAACACCCACAGCCTCTCCAAAAAGTAAAACTTTGACCTGCTCAGGCACAATACATTTGTTTTTTATAAACACGCATATTGATATCAAATCTCATGTAGGCAACAAAAATATTTCCACAAACCACAGAGAGAATGAAAGGAAAGATACATCACATATCAATTCATAACTTACGGTCCTTCTTTTGGGGCAATCTCCTCAATAGTCAAAACTAATTTCTTCTTGAATTCACCAAGAGTGAACGAAGGAATTTCTAAAGTCCAAGAACGCAGAATCCCTGCCACATTTGCAAAAATGTAACAATGTACTAATAAGTTCAAAATCAATACACTTCTATAGGGAAAAAGTTACTACCACCAAATATCTCACCATAGAAACTAAAATCCTTTGGGATACCAACAAACAAATCAGACACATGCTCTAGCTTCAACAAATGGTTAGGCATCTCTGCTTCAGCCACAAGCCACTAATCGTATTTAGAAAATACTACAAAAAGAAAGGAGATAAAATTGTAACAAAGAAGCATACTACATCCTGACAAACTTGAATGTTAAATTCAGATGTGTTCACTACATGTCAATGCAGTGGTTGCGGTAAAGCTTGAATCAAGATTACTTCTAGATGCTTCCTTCAAAGTTCAATTGAAAGACGTCAATTCAAGAGCACAAAAGAAAAGGGGAAGAGAAGTTTTTGCAATAAGTTACTTGTAAAGACTTATTGAATGTTCGTCTGAACATCAGTTATTAATTTTAGGCCAGAAGTACCTATCTTTGGTTAATATATACTTGTTGCAAGTTCATAGCAGAGAGATGTGCATGACAGACTATAGTCAATGATGATTCAATGTTATTAATTATGGGATTGGTTAATATATACTTAATGGTGAAGGATGAAGCGACAAAGGTTGGAGTTATTTTATATCAACATTTAAGTGGAACTCATAGTCAGATTCACCGCCCTGCTGTCTTCATCAAAGGAGCCTTTTTCTTTCTCCTCTCTTTTATAAATGCTCTTCCTCTGCATCCACACACTTGACAATCATATAAATACTGCTTTTGCCACAACTGGCTTCTTGGTACCCACATCCAACCCTTCATTACCTTATGTTTCTTGCACCCACACTGCATCTTTCAGACTCCTTTCTTTTCTCTAATCTCTCTCCTTATTCCTCAGTCATCCTTCTTCGCCTCACTCGTTAATCGACTCTAGTCTAAAACAAATAGTAACTAGTATTAGTATTTAGGTGTCCTAGAGACAATCTATAAAGACAGATTAACACCTTTTTCTACGTTGTAGTATTTTATTATTAATAAATGAGCATATTTTATCTTTATCATATTTATGTCTCGCTTTTATTTTAAAGTAAATATGTGTTTGAAGATAAAAGCCTTAGGAATATAATATGTATTAATCTTGAGGATCAATGATAGAGATCACGATCATGAGGACTTGAGAACATTGTATAACTATTGTGTTCCTAGTTTTGAATCATCAATAAAGGGCATTGATGATCTCAATAAGACTAGTACAACATCATCTACTTGTATAGAGATACAAGGTAGGGACCTCATGGAATACAGACATGAAAATGTCTTAGCTGACGTCGTGGGTAGATCTGTTAGAGAATAGATAGTACGGAACAGACCCGCCGAGAGACTCCACAAAGATTCATTGTAGAGAGTATCATTGGATATGTAAAATCTCTCATCGTTTGGTAGTGCGGATCGTCCTGGATTTAAAGATGTCATCGAACACTATGTCTTAGAGTTATACTTTGACTGTACAACTCTATCCGCCTGAAAATGGGGAGAACAGTGTACTCTTAAGTGTAACTCGAATACATGAGTATAGATAGACATGTTGAGAGGACTCACAGTCCCTTATAAGGATTAGTCATTCACAAGACCGGTAGAGCTTGGATAGCTTCTAATTAACTTGAGAGTCTGTGCGCACAACAAGTAATCATGAAGAGTCATAATCCGTTAGTGAGCTAATATAAGAATATTTCTAGTTCTGTGAATTAGCTACATTTAGTCAGTTAAGAGAGATGATACTTGTAACATCCTAATTTTTATATTAAGATTTAATTACAAATAAGAAAAATTAATTAATCATAATACATAAATTTATTTTGTAATCGTCAAAATAAAGGTTTTCTTATAAAATATCATTTATGATATTAAAAGAAATTAGTAGAATAATAATGTGAAAATAATAATATTTTATTGTTGTTGTTAATTAAAAAAATATTAATTAATTATGATACATAAATTTATTACGTAATTATCAAAATAAAGATTTGTATATAAAATATATTTATGGTAGTAAAAGAAATTAGTGGAAAAATAAATTAATGTTTAGTTAAAAAAAAGTGGAAAAAACGTGTTGGAAAAGAAATGAAATAATAATAATGATAATAATTATAACTAAATTAATAAATTAATATAAAAAAGGTTAAAAAAAGAGTAAAAGAATATATATATATATATATATATATATATATATGTGTGTGGGGGGGGGGGGGGGGGGGGGGGGGGGCAGGTATGCTGCCACCAAATAGGTGGCAGAGGGAGTATTGTATTATTAAAAAAAAAAAAAATGCATCTCAAGTCCACCGCCTTAATCCCCATTATATATATGTAATTGTGTGTGTGAGTAATTTAAGTGTGTGAGGCGTGATCAGGCCAGAGACCGAGAGAGATCCGGAAAAAAAAGAAAGAGAGAGAGAAAGGCGTGAGATAGGAGAAAAGAGAGTTATTAGAGCTTTTTAAAGGTACGTTATTTATTTTATTAGTTGATTTAAGTAGTTAAATTAATTTATTTTCAATAAAATTTCTTAATGAAAGTTGTTTTACCTATTTTTCTCTTTCTAATGAGGGTAAAATAATATTGATTATTGAAAATTTTGAGATTAGAATATTGGTAAAGTTTTGATAATAGAAGACTGTATATATAAAGAGCATGATAAATAAATAACTTTAATCGGTTAAGATTTTTGTTAGTTAGTTGTTGTGATATTTAAAATAATTTAGAACCTGTGTCATATAGGATATTTTTACCGATTAAATGAGAATCTAAGTATTTATTTGAATTACTAGAAGTATTAGTTAAAGTTTAAACGATTAGTTTTACTAAATCTTGAATTATATGAGATTATGAATTGAGATTTGAGATTTTAAATTAGAGATTGATATGATTTTGAGTATGTGGAGGTTTGAAGATTGTTTAATAAATTGGGTTACATTTATAAAAGTTAGTATTAGGTTAAGTGCTTGTTTGGCATAGCTTTCAAAGCTAAAATAAGCACACTAAAAACATATTAAAAGCATAAGCAAGAAATATTGTTGTTTGGTATAGCTTTAAAGCTTAATGAGCTTTAAGGTTTGAAGTAGCTTTTTGGATGAAGCCACCTTTGGGAGCTTATTATCCCATTAAAAGCCAGCCTCTTTTTTTCGGACCGTTTTGCCCCCAAAAGAAAATATGGGATTTACGTTGGTCTGGCGATTTTTTGCTCCGTGTTGCGGAAAGTTACTGGCTGTGAGAAAATAATTAGTTAGTCTTTATAGTTTTTATTGATTTTATAGTTATTTACTGCCCTTCATAATGTATATTTAATCTGATTTCCATGGGACTCAAATGTTGTAAAATTTGTTTAATTATTTTTTTCGTTACAACAAATTTGTTTAATTATTTATGTTGTTTAATTAGGATTCTTATGTGTTTAATTTTATATCGATTAAGCGCATCCGAAATGCAACCTTACCCTAATCTATTAATTAGGTTTATTTATGTTCAATAATTGTGTTGTAAATTTTTTAATGGTAATGTTATTATTTTATTTGGTAAATTTATATTTATTTTTAATTTTTATCCCAAATTATCACATTTTGTACACCATATCTATATTATATATATATGAATTTGATTCATGCCCTTTTCTGTCATTTTCCATCTCATCTACTTTTTAAAAGTTATGTCAAACAAGTGCTCATTAAAAACAAAAACCACTTCTATCACCGTTATCCCAAACACAAATCACATTAGAAAAAATCCATCAAAAAATAAGTCCATTAAGAAAAGTTCATCAGAAACAAAATTCACTAAAATCAAAGCATCCCAAACGGGCCCTAAGAAATGAGGAATAGATAAATTGTCATTTTTATAGGAAAATAAAATGAAATAATAGTTATTTAATTATTTAAATATGGTATTAGTGATTATTGTTAATTCTATTAACATATAATTATATATTTATTTTTAAAGGGACTGATTTCTCTTACGCTTAGTGTCGTGTCAAGAATTTGAGGTAACCACTTTCCACTCATTGTACTTGCTTATATGATGTTTGTGAGTGATTTCTAATATATGAGAACTATGTTGTAAATGAAGTTGCCTTGTGGGACTTTATTTTAGAAATGTGACTGGTGAGATTTTACTATTGATTTAATATACCAATGAATATTTTGAAATAGTTATTGAGAAAGAAAATTATGATGTTACATGTTTTGGATAATGTACTTTTGTTATGATTTTGTGAGTTAAAATAATATTGTTATCTTAATGATTACTGTGACGATGTATTACTGTCATAAATCTTGTTTGGAATTTCATATATTCATGCCAAGACTGATGATGTGGAGCAGTGATGGTTATGGAGTGATGATTGGAGTTATTGTGTATATAATACCACGTGGTATGCCACCACTCGGTGTACAGTGGATGACTTGATATTTTCAGGGCCCTTGGTATCACTCTTTTCCTTTGGCCAGGTTAAGGGTCAGCCCTTGGGACAGTGACACCTTTCCATATTCAAAGGAAAGGGAATCCATGGTCTGATATGAGTTCTATGGTCTTTGGCCGGACTGTACCTCATTATTGGAGATCTTGGTGTAGTCTTGTCATAGAGACTACATCTATTATGGTACAGCCCATGGGTTCTGTCAGCGGGAATAAGGATGGGGGGTGATAAGGATTGTCAGGATATCGATCTGTTGTTTGGCATGATATATATGTGATTCATGATATAATATGAAATTGTTTGATTTGGAAATTTATAAAGTTATATGTTTAGTACTTTGTTATTTAAAAGGTTCCACTTGGCACCTCACGAGCACATATTTGTATTTATAATGAGCTGGATTGATGGTTACAAATATTTTCCAGGTGATAGTTCTCGTGTGGGTCAAACAGGGAGGGCTTCGGAAGCTTAAACTATTTTTGATAACGGTAGTGCTTCCATCCTTCTGGTACATGTTGAATTATTGTATATTGCCATAATAGGGCTCACTTGGCATACTCTAGTATATTTTGGCAAATTTTGAAGTATTATTTAGTTAAAAAGTATGGGTTTAGTAAAATCTAAAGCTCAACTGTGTGCTAAAACATTTAATTAAATGGTTTAACTAAAACATTTAATTACATGTTGAATTATTGTATATTGCCATAATAGGGCTTACTTGGCATACTCTAGTATATTTTGGCAAATTTTGAAGTATTATTTAGTTAAAAAGTATGGGTTTAGTAAAATCTAAAGCTCAACTGTGTGCTAAAACATTTAATTAAATGGTTTAATTAAGTTAATAATTTATAATTGTCATTTAAAATGGAGGATGTTACAATACTCTATCTTTGCTCTAGACTAAATGTGAATGACGATGTGAGAGATGATGCCTGCACGGTATCTAAACATGAAAGGTAGATCACTTGATCAACTCAATTAATTGTGGGGCCGTAGAGCATTGCTAGTACCTTATGATGTCATTAAATAAATTGGGCCCATTAAAGGGGTTGTAATTGGTCCAAGTTTATTTATGTCAGTGATTAATTGGGCCTAATGGGTCACACACAAAGGTTATTCCCGATTGTTTAATATTAGCAAACTTGTGCCAATAATTATTATTGAGCTTTATCAAAAGTAAATGTGTAATTAGGTTGGAGTGAGATTTCAAACCCAATAAGGAAAAAAATGGCATCATATATGGTGTCCCCAGTGGAAAATTAGTTTCTCCACAAAAGGGCCCAAATGTGTTGGAAGACCTAACAGGGTCTTAGGCCAAGTTGAATTTGGAATTCAAATTTTGAATTTAAGTTTAATTCAAAAGGTTAGGTTATAAAATATAATTCTGAATTATCTAATATATATATATATATATTAAGATCCAATAATGATTGGATGAAGATAGAAGAAATAATAAATAATGATTGATTTAAAATGATTATGAATTTTACTTTAAGAGATGAATGTGATTCATTATTTTAAATTATTATTCAATCAAGATATGAATTTAATTCATTATGATTTGGATTTTCCAAATCAAGTTTGGATTGGACCTTTTTTGTGAGCACTTAAATTAGGGTTAGACTCTTATAAAGTGTTGATTTTTTATGTGCCATTTTTATGGATTTTTTTGAAGAAAAAAGGAAATAAATGTGATCAATCATCTTAAATGATTGATTTAATCAATCAATCAAGATATGAATGTGATTCATCATCTTAAATTCAATCAATCAATCAAGATATGAATTTAATTCATTGTGATTTGAATTTTCCAATTCAAGCTTGGATTGGGCCTTTCTTGTGAGCACTTAAATTAGGGTTAGACTCTTATAAAGTACTTATTTTTGTGTGCCTTGGGGTTGCACGTTTTTCTAGGAGAAAAACAAGAATCCTTATGCTCTCTAAATTTTGGTTTTTACCAAAGGTTTAGAAAGGAAAATGCGCCATTCATAAAAGGGTAAGGTTTCAACATTTTTCATCCTATCTTTAACTTAATTCCAAGAAACCACCACCTTCTTGAAAAGATAAAAACCCAAGGAAACCAAAACCCAACGCAAGTGTTAATTTGGCTGATATAGTTGTTAGTTAACAACTATATCAGGCCCATTAACAACAATTTTTTAACAACTAAATCAGCCATCATTAACAACTATATCGATGCCGTTAACAACTATATCGCAGATTAACAACTCACGCAAGATTCTGAAAATACCTGAAAAAGGCCTTAGGCATTTTTAGGTATTGTCAGATTTTGAGGGCCTTTTTTAAGATTTTTACACCAAAAAGGGCCCTCAAAAAGATTTTCCCAAGTAATTAACTTTCAGCAGAAACTCCCCAGATTGATTTCCTTGGAGTGTCAGTTCATCCTCTGAAGCTCATTCAACAAAGCCTCAGCCATGGAATAGACATTTGTACCTTTTGAAGGAATCAAGAATGACATTTTTTTGCAATTTCCAAACTAGGTAATTCAACCAACGGGATAATTAATTAAGTCGATTCCTACACTTGCAATAATATTGACAACAACTATTGACATCTTCACAACTTCGAAAACACCATTAACAACCTTTTATTATTTTTATTTGTTTGCAATTTTCAAATTTGAATAGTTCAACTAAGCGTTTATTATTTAACCCATAAGTATTCAAGTTTGAAACTTCATTCAAATGCATGGACGGAGACAATTATTGTTGGGAAATAATTGAAACTTGGTGGGGACTAGCATCTAAAATCGAATCTTATCTTAGCCTGAAAAGACATAAAGTTGATTTGGTCATATGCTGACTTTTGAGTATTCACATTGGGTCATTAGACCTTTCTTGTTTGAAGTAAACAGAAATTTCGACAAAATAATAATAATAATAATAAAGTATGTGCATTGACACTATTTTTAGGGTTTTATTAATTAAAAAAATTTAGGAAGTGTTTAAAATCCTTCAAATAGAAAAATATGATTTTTTTTAAAGAAAATTGGAGTAAAGTTCGACATTATAATTTTGAAAAACATAAATCAGGCCCTCACACATTTCTAACATTATAAATATTCAGAATACATTTTTATCTTTTGCCATTTTTAAAGTTCTTTTTTTAGGATTTTTTCTTTTCAAATTTGAACCGAGTTTTTATTTGGCGATTTTTACTATATTCTGCTTATTGGACCACCGTATGATTTTTTTTTATCCCCTAGTTTTATGTGCATTGTATCATGTCAAGAGGGCTGATTGTTCAGTATTGTAGTTTGTGTTCGTAGATAACTTTTTTTATTATAAGTGCCTGTTCTTTGTTATGGCTTAATTGATATTTTAAGTTTTTCGAAAGTTTTGGTCTCCAATTTCTCTCAGATGCTGACGAAGTATATTGCATGAAAAAGAATTTGTCATAGTTTAGAGAGAAATTCTCAAAATGTAAAAGCAAATAATGGAGATAACTTAATTTGAGTGACATATTAATAATAGATTTGGCTACGGTCCTCTTCTCTTTCCATCTTTTTTTTTTATCTAAGCTGTTGGATTCAAATCTAAATGGTTCAGATTTTTTTTAATAATTTACCGCATGCGGTACACACTACCACATGCGGTAGCCCCACAATATTAAAAAAAATGCTTGAGTTTTAAAATTCTAGTAATTTTGAAATTTCAAGAGATCTTGCGATATTAATTTGCGTTCTATAGGATTTCAATCTAATTTTCCCAAAGTTCTTTCATCACTACTTCTCTCGTTTTTAATATAAGATATATTTACCTAATTTAATTATATTGAGGAAGTTAGTTAAATTTATATATATGATATATATTTTCTAAAATATCTTATTTATCTTTCTTAATTCACTCCTTCTCTCTCCTCCTTACTATTGTTGAGAGAACATCATTAGGGTTAAATTAGAAAAAGATTGACAAATATAAAAATTATGTTGTATATTTAGAAACAAGATCAACTCTTTACATGAAACAAATACTCCCTCTGGTCCTTATTATAAGGTACCAACTAGCAAGTTTATTTAGTACTTTTTATAAGACACTTGTTTGTTCCCAAGGAGCATTAATTATTCTTTTCCATGTATGTCCCTAATAAATAAGGGTAGTGGGTGAGAGTAATAATTAATATGATATTACAATTTAGTGTAATTAGTAGGGATAATATTGGAAGTTACTTAAATTGTAGGTTAACTTTAACTGTTTTTATTAGTTTGTGAGAATTGTTAATTGATGCCTTATAGTAAGGACATCATTTAAACAAATATCCTATATAGATGTGCTCTAGGTCCTAAAGTCAACCAACTATTAATTTTGACAAACAGAAGTCCAAGATCTTGCTTGAGCTAAGAAAAAGGTGTCAGAACCTTAGAATAAATAATAAGACTATAAGTTGCATACTAAATAAAAGGAGCAAGCCTTTTAAATAAAACTGGTAAATATTCCATGTAAACTGCTGTAGAAATTGAAGACCGGGAAATCAGGCATATATATATCCCTACGGCCCCTAATTACTGTAACCGCCAAACTTTATTCGGCATCATATTGCAACTTTTATAAAGTCAGTGCAGGGTGTTAAGCGATTTGGACGCGGCTTTGGTCCTTATCAAGGACCGTCCGCTGTGGCTTATACGTCAACGTATAAGCCGCCACACAACGGATCATTGTGTCCGCTACGACTTATACATCGACGTATAAGCCGCAGCGGACAGTCCTTGACAAGGACCAAAGCCGGTTCCAAGCGATTTGGCATGTTTCAGGGATAATAAAGTATGAAATCTGGGCTCTGGGGTGCCATAATGCCATTCTTTTAATTATACGCGTAAGAATGCATTTGCTTAACTGAAGCTGAAGAGTTCAATGGTGTTCTTGGTGCTTTCTATTAAAAACTATTTCTCAAAGCTTGAGGTCGATTGTCACGATGGTTAGCCAAAGCATAAGTATATGCGACACTTGCTATGAAGAGGAGAAAGAGTTTTGATGCAGAAGAATATTGAACAGAAACTCGAAAGCCCTGCTGGACTTATTTAGGATGAAAAATTTTACTTGTTAAAGAAAACATGAAACAAGCCCTAATGGTAGAAGTATGATTCCATATTCATGCAAAAGAGTTGCCTGCCAATACTAATTAAATTTGACTTAACTGAATTTGTGATATGGGAAACTATTTGTAGATGACTCCCACTATGGTCTTTGTTGCCTTATTTTATAGATGGACACCTTTAAGTAATATCATTTCGTTCCTTCAAAAAAGAAGTATAATTTTCCGCCATACATTAAAAATGGATTGGCATGGACGTTTTGACTCCAACTAAAAAACTTGTTTTTCATTTTATTTTATGGAGTTTTATGGACTACCAAGGCTGATTCATTTTTATTAAATTTTGAGAATATTAAATAATTATGATGATTCAATAATTAAGTCTCTAATTTTGTATAAAGACACAAGTATTATGTGGCAGTTATAAAATTAATGACATAAAAGTAAGAGGTCTTAGAATATATTTTTTTCCATCTTTTCCTTTCCCTTTGAGAATCCCTTTCCATATCAATAAAATCAACGGGTCAGGTGTAATAAGCCCAGTGACATTGAAAACATGAATTTTGTGTATTTGGGAAGCTTCAACATTTGATGGACTTTTGGGTCTGAAGCCACTTTCTTGACTGAAGCTCATTGTTGGAGCTTCTACTCCCATCACAATGTGATTTCTCTAAAAAGCCCATCACGCAATCTCTATTTTTTCCTTTCTTTCATGCGACTTCCCTTAGCTTTATCGTCCCTAACCAATCATATTTCTCCAATACTCAACTTAACACATGATTCCAATTTTTCCTTAATTTTTTTTTTTATCGTTGAAGCTTCAAAATAAATTATCATTGTGTTGCATTTTAATCTCCATATGTAATAATCTCTATCATTCAAACACACTTATTTGTTTGAAAATGATTAATAAACAGTAAGGTGATAATTTAAATTCAAAATATTGTTTAATCATGTTTTGCAAATTTAGATATAATATATTTTTATTTAAAATATTGTGTTGTAAATTTTTTTAATGGTAATTTTACTTTTTTTAATAGAAAATTTACATGTAAATTTAATTTTTTATCCCAAGTTATCACATAATATACAACATATATATAAGTGTGTAGTATTTAATAACATTTATCTATTTTCAATCATTTTTCATCTAAACTAACTTTTCAAATGTTATACCAAACAAGAGCCTATCGAAAAAAGTCACACATTCTTCTTTATCCCAAACAAAAATCACATCAACAATTTGATTTTTAGAAAAAAGCCAATCAAAAGAAGTCCAACAGGAAAAAAAACCAATTCTACCACCGCTATTCCAAACAGACCTAATATCTTATAAAATATTATTATAATATTACTAAATATTTAATCTGGAATAAATATAAATAAATAAATTTAAATGGTTAAAATTTAATCTGGATCATTTATACTTGTATTATATATTTTTTTAAAAAAATTTATAACATATTTTAACAGAAATTTTATAAAACACTACATTTGAACCATCTATTAATTCAGAGAGGATCCAAATCAGTGTGAGATTTACAGACTCAGGAAGATATATCGAAATTTTATATGCAATAATTTTTATCAATGTAAAAATTTGGTTTGAATATAAAATGAAAAATAAAATTAAAATGATCTTAAAAAATAAAAAATGATCATTTCAATACCTCAGTGGGAGTGTCTAAAATCAAATATTAGCCTGAAATTTCTTGGGTCAGTTTGCTAATGTTGAGTTGTGTCGATGGAAATTTCTTGTTAAAAGTAAGCAGAAATTTTCAGGAAATAATAAAACTATTTGGTCATAAACTCTTTTTGACTCCAAGTCAAAAACGCGTTCTTTTTATTGTTTTAAGAAACTTAAAAATTTCGGGAAGTCTTGGAAATCTCTCAAATGCAAACCTGTTTTGTTCTTGTCAATAATACAAACTCTCTGTGTCCGAATAAAAAAATGTTTTTTTATGGTTTAACGTAATTAAAATTTTATATACAAACAAAGAAAAAAAGGGGGGGGAAAAAAAGTAAGTTAGAAATTTCAAGGTCTTTTTATTTTTTTTTTTTTGTGAGAAAAAAAGTAAGTTAAATTTTTTTTCCCTCTAGCCGCTTTCTCTCCACTCCCCTCATACTAAACAAGCCCTTAATGGTTTCCAAAGGAACACATATATTATTTTCAAGCACAATACGCATCCAACATTCTATAGCAAGTGGGCACTTCCAAAAGATATGATCCGCATCTTCGTTGCCACTATTATAGGTTTTTTTATAGGATCATTTGGTATTTGGTTCAGAGTTCGTGCTTGCCCCTTCTAACACAAGTGTTTTCTCTAGGACTCGAGTTCTCAAAGAAATCTAGGAAGGCTTACACAATTAGACAAACTCTGTGTTGGTACCACTATTACAGAGTTCACAAGTTGCACCGATAGTTAGATGTCTTTTTTTCTGCACATGTATCTTCTTTTTTAAGACAATCCTGTTTGAAGTACTGTCAGACACTAAATATGGGTACTTCATACAGCGGAAACTCAAACTTTGATTCACCACATTGTGAGGAAATTAACCCCTTCTACTAGATCCATGCCTTTTCATTCTCTCTTATTTTTTGATTAGTGAAGCGGTTATTTTTAAAAGCAAGCTAGAGGCCCAGTTTTTTTGACCATCTGCGAGAAAAAGACCATGAGTAGTCCAAGCAGCCTGGAAACTGAAGGGCTTTGGATTTTGGCCTGTTGGAGAGTGAAGCCCAAGAATCAAATGCAAATGTCTATGATCAAAGCAAATTTACATTACATTTCAATTGAAAGGCTTGTTAGGACGTAGTAGTTTAGGATATATAAAAAATTCGGCTGCAACTTCGTACTTCCACTTACGAATGAGGTACCTCTAGTTTACAGTTAAAACTTAAAACCCTTCAACAAAGGTCATCTTTTGTCTATATTACTTTCTTTATTTTAAAATATGTGTATGTCTTAGTTCAACATGATTGATTTTATTTTTATTTTTTTGAAAAAACCTGTTAAATAGTCAAAATTAATTGAAAAAAATAAATTTAAACGAAAATTGTAAGATTTTTTTTTATAACCAATCTTAAGATTAATTACCTATATATAGGGATGGAAATAGATAAGGCTCTAACAAGCACAGAGGCCTAGCATTTGCTAAAAAATTTTATTTAGCAAATAGATCAAGCTCAAGTTCATACTTAAGCCTATTTAAATAAACAAACCAGACTTATTTTAATAAGACCTAACCTACAGGCTAGGCCTATTTACGTTTTTTAAATTTATACTATGACATAATTCAATATAATATAATCTAAATAATTTTATAAATAATTTATAAAATTTTAATTTTAAATTTCACATATCATCTTTATTCACACGCACTCAACCCTTGCATTTATTAATCATTCCCCCATACCTCTTTTTCTTTTTCTTTTTTGTATCACTCAAAATACGCAACACTAGTTCATTCTCTCTTTCTCTCTTGATTTACGTTGTTTGCTAAAATATAATATTCATTGTAAGGTTATTTTAGTGCGAAATGAAATATTATAATCTTAATAGGAGGAGTTTGTCCCATTTTATGTGGGGAAAAAGAAAAGAAGTAAAATTTAGTTTTATATATTACTTTTTATGTTTGGTCAATTTTAGAAAATCTATTTCATTAGTCAACAACCAATTGGTTTTTGTTATTCCTACTTGTTTTTTGATATATACTTATTCCTACATGTTCGAATGACTATTGTCACTAGACGTTCTTTTCATTTCCTTACTAAACCCTCATAGTATGACAAAAAATGGATCATGTACTTTTAAGACATAAAGTATAATTATAAATAGGTTTAAAGGGTTATATATGAATTTGGAGAATAGGCTTTTAAGCTTATTTAAAGACTTAAATTTTAAGTAGGCCTTTAAAAAAGGCTTTCAGGTCTTGTAAGACAGTTTTTAAGACCCAGTCTCAGATCTAAATAAAAGCCTATATAGAAGCTTAAACTCAAGCTCAAGCTTTAAATATATGTTGCAGGGCGAGGCATATTTAAATAAAGTCTAACCAAGCCTAACTTATTTCCACCTACCTATATATATGTTGCCTCTCAGGGGAGAAAAAAAAATCAGTGGTCATTGCAATAAAAAGTGAAAAAACAAAAAAGACAGCGTTTATTTATTTATCTTTTGGTAACAATACCGCGTTTATTTTAAATTACTAAATTAATTGCAAATCATCACAGATAACAAACCTAAAAAGTCACTAAATACTTTGTCATTTTCATCAACCCGTGAGTCCCAACTTGCAAGTGGATTGATGATTCTAATATTCCGCTTTTTTCTATTTTGGTGAATGAATTATAGAAATGAGATAAGGACGTATGAGATCCACATGAGAAATAATTTTATTTACGTCACAAATTTTAAAAATGTTTGGAAGAACTATATTTAATATTTTATAGAACTATTATTATAATATTTTACATATTAAAAATTTTAAACCTTTTTTGATGCTGCAGTTATGAGCTGTTAAGGTTAAATTTCAACATTTTGTATTTATTTAATTATTTATTTATTTTTATACTAATACTATAAAATGCTAAATATGAATTATCCATTTTTTATCTAAAGGTGAATATCAGATTCTAAGTAAAAAGGAAAAATAGAAAAATAAGAAGATAAGGACCCAAGCTCTTTTGTCTCAAAAGTTTTCATGTATGAACACTGGGTATCTAAAATTTGTTATAAGTTCAATATCACACCAAAAATGTTAGAATAAGAACAATGGCTCCTTACTCTAAAGATAGACAAATAAATGTATCTCATCAGTCATCAAACTTTATGCCATTTCTAATTTTATAGTGGTATGATTGTGCTTCTTTTGTTTTTTGTGGTCATTTTAGCCTTGGAGGTTTTTTTGCCAAAAAGCATATCACCCTAGAGGCCGGGTTAAAAAGAAAGAAAGATCAACGTCGTCTAAATTTAAGTGTTAAAAAAAATGCATGTGAAAGACCGCTGAAGATGCAAAATAAAGTGACATTTTTTGTTCTAATTATTTAGTCATATACTATTATAATAACTATTTATTAATCAAAGTAAATTCTTACAAGTTTATAATTTAAACTTAAGCTTATGAACTTGACAATCTTAATTTCATTTTTAGGGTCAACGAAAGCTGGCACAATAGCTTGAACGTTTGATTTTATGGTGAAGACTGTTTTACATAGAATATTCTCGTGTGTGCGCGCGCACTTGCACAACGAGAAGAAAATATTTAATCTAAATGTCATATTAGTTGGTGGTTAAGCATTCTATGTTACTTAACTCTTCATCATAAGTTCAGAACTATACAATTCTTATAATGCAATAAGTCAATTAATAATTTCATAGATTATAAAGTTGAGGAGCCAACAATGACATGAAGTTTGAGCCAAAAAAAAGAAAGAACAGAATGACATGAAGAAGAACCAATGAGTTACAAAATCCATTTGGATCCATATCAATAATATTCCAAGCCCAGAACAATTATACACACATGAGCATGAACTTGGAAGACATCCTCCACATCCTTAGAGATTGCCCTTATGCTAGAAGATTATGGGACAGGGTGCTCCTAAGAAGGTATGTCTTATCTTTCTATTCTGCTGATCTTAACTCTTGGATGAGTATGAACTTGGGGAAAAATTTAGGGTACTCTGTCGTGGGTAATTGGAACTTGTTTTTTGGTGTGGCTATTTGGAAACTATGGGAGTGGAGAAACCGGCACATTTTTTAGGATAGTTTTGATAGACCTATTGATCCGATTGCTGCTATCTTGGCTGTTTTGGGTCAGTTCTGTGTTATGGCTGATCAGGGTTTTTCTGAGGTTCGGGCAAACATTCAAAACTGTAGTAGGTGGGTTAGGCCACCAGTGGGTTGGGTCAAGGTTAATGTTGATGGGGCAGTGACGCTTAGTTCTTCACAGGCGGGTTGTGGAGGTTTATTTAGGAATGCTATGGGTTCTTGGCTGTTTGGTTTCTCTAAATCCTTAGGGACTTGCAGCGCTCAGTCAGCGGAAGAGTGGGCGGTTTTTGAGGCTCTCCAAATTGCTTGGGACTTGGGTATAAGGAAGTTAATTGTTGAATCAGATGCGCAGGTGGTTTTGGATCTTATTGCTGATCCGGGTTTTAATAATGGAAGTCTTCTATGTTTGGAGATTAGGGAACTTTTGCAGCGCAATTGGCAGGTGAAGGTGATTGCCATTAGTCGCGATATTAACAGAGTCGCTGATGCACCGGCAAAAATAAGGATTGAGGTTTCCTCTTCTCTTCTTGTCTGTCCTTCTGGGTTGCAATCTTGGGTTTCCCAAGAGAGTTTGGGATTCATTCCCCTTTTATTGTAATGTTGTTTGTTTGTAAGCTTGGCTTTTAGCCCCTTCTTAATACCCAAAAAAAAAAACGGGCCTTTGTTTTTTCATGTCAAGCTCAAATGATACAAGAGAGTAGAGAGGATAACATGAATAGTACTTAAAATGCAATGTTAAACTAATTTAGAAAGAAAAACAGATGATTTATTCATATAAAATTAACATTGCCAGATGCGGCCAATGGAAGTGATAGTGATGTTTTTGTTATCTGGAACATGAAAAGCCATAAAATTGGTACTACAAATTATTGCTTAACAACAATGGGGAGTGATGAGGGTAAGAATGTCTTTTCATATTTGCTGTATTTTGTACAAGCCTGGGGTAGGAAGCAGCTGCAATGCACAAACCAAAAATATCTTTGTCAACACAAAAGATTGAGATACTCCCAACTTAAAGTCTCAACAAGGTAATAACAAGATCATCACAAAGTCCCTCTTAAAGTATACAAGGAAATTATCTATTTAAAACTTAAATTCAATTATCTGAGTAAATTGGCATTTGATATCCTGAAACCCCATCTAAATATAATTTCACCATTTAGAAAGTTGATACAAAACTTGCAAAAAAGATTCTATTTTGATGGATTAATTTTGAAAATTGTATGGAGTAAAATGAGGTTAATCAATTTCTAAAGACTAAATTGACAGAATATGCATCTTCCAAGGACCTCAATAGCTTACTTCGCTTGCTTTTTAAACATTGTCAATAATTAAGACACAAGGAAAATTATCAACAGCTTGACTTATTTGTTAGACCAAGCTGATAGCTAGAGAGGTAGTTGCAAAACGAGATACGAAAAGCACAAGGTAAGTTAACTATATAGTCATAATGACAGGAACTTGATATTAGCGAAGTGACAAATCCAAAGGCTGAAAGCAAGTCCATTTGCTGCAACTACTTCCATCATCGCTCATTCTGCATCCATGGAAATAGCAGTCCATTTGCCTCTCAAGCTGCGCAAGCTGATACAAGTTTTAGAACACACCATAAAGATGTTAACAGAGTGCATAGAAAGTTTTAAAGAAGAGGAAATAGAAAGGGAAGCCATCAACCTCAACCAAGGTGCTACACATTGAGGAACCCATCCAACAAAAAAGCGATATTCAGCCTAGTAACTCAGTACATTCTTTGTTCTGTAGTTGCACAAAAAAAAATGAGAGTTTCATATGAATGATTCAAGGAACAAACTCAACTTAATAGGGAAACATTTTGAGTTCTACTTGGTCGATGCCTGATCTGCCAAGTCACACAAATTGATCAAGAAACAGAACAGCAATGCATTTTTGGACTGGAAATATCATAAGAAAGAGGAACAAAATAAGAAGGGGAGTGAGTATATTAAATAGGAGGAATATCGCAAAAGCGGAACATCATAATCTACCTTGAATAGACGAAAAACATTGCGAGCCAATTATGTTGCAAAAGAATCATTGCAATAAAGGAAATGGATCTATTGAACTCATAAAAGAGGTGTGTAATTTCACGCACATTGGAAAGAATAAGCACAAAGTTATCTCACACATTATGGGAAAGAGCAAAAGAATATAGCAGGAGGACGAAATATTGACTCATGTCACACAAGCATGATAAACACGGAAATTTACATACACTAGCAAGTAAATGATAATCATAGGCGTGTTTGAAAATTTAGCCTTCTTGTAGCAATAAATCGTTGTCCATTAGTAACACTCTACAGTCTATATTTATTTCAAAAATGGAAAGAAACCAAAGGCAACACAGTAAATCTTTTAAGAATTTTATTCACCATCAAAAAAGGATTTTACTTTTCACCTTTGCTTCAATTTGAACAAGCTTGAGCAGGAAACAGCTGCATTGCAGAAACCAAATACATCCTTGTCAGCACAAACAAATAAAGAAAGAAAGAAATTTCCCCAACTTAAATCTCAACCAATTAAGGACAAGACCATTAGCATCCCATGAAAACCAACGAATATGATTTTAACATCAACAATACTTACAGCAACCGATATATTGATGGATTCTAAAAGGTATTTGGAGTACAATGATGTTAATCAATTTCTAAAGACTAAATTGACAGAACACACATCTTCATTTACTTCTTATGCACTGACTTATTTATTAGTGCAAGTTGATAGATATACTTAGCAGAGTAATTTTTTGAATCTTGCTCTAAGTATTTGTTTTCTGATTCTTTTAACTGCAGAAGTAACGAATAATATTCAGACCAGTAGAAATATCAAATTCTATTCATTTAAGTAAATCAAGATTTTACCCAGAAGAAAAGGGAATAAATTAAAAACTACAGGGAGTAAACTCACTCAAAGAAGATAAACAAATGCATAGAATAATTATTTCAAGATAAAACAGAGTAATTTAACCTTAAGTAGATGAAAAAGCTTTTCCAACCGAAATCGTTGATTTGTCAACATCCTCAATACTACTAAGTTGCCCTGCATATTATGTGCCTAATTTCAGCCTTATTCAAAAAATAAAAACAGAATAAGGACAATAATTTTACTTCATAACTATAGCAATGTATCCTTACCAGTGAAAAGAAAGGGAACAAGATAAATTATTTTGAAATTTAATTCACCAAAGAACGAGGATTCTATATTTTTAGCTGCTTTATTTTAATTTCTCCATTCCAACACAGACACTTGGCATAAACAAAATAGTTGAATGCAAATAACTAACCGCCTCAATTAATTCCAGACAACATGAACACACTAGATAAATGCTCTAGCTCTGTAACAAAATTTTGAAATCTTTTTTTTTTGACTGATTTTTTTTTTTTTTTTGAAATCATTGAATGTTTGTTTGATAAGTATTAAGTGCAAATTTTGAATAGAAGTCACAAGCCCAAAAAGGATTAGCAAAGACTATACTATGTCACAATCTACGTATCCAAATAATATTTACTCCTAATAACACTCAAGTTCTTTTAGCAGAGATTTCCTAATTAACTAATGCCAACACTTTCAACAAAAAAACAAACTCATAATCTAACA
Source organism: Acacia melanoxylon (assembly GCA_019022615.1). NCBI lineage: Eukaryota > Viridiplantae > Streptophyta > Magnoliopsida > Fabales > Fabaceae > Acacia > Acacia melanoxylon. The sequence continues at coordinate 4,675,343 of JAFJYJ010000027.1, forward strand.
CGGACTATACCATGTCATAATCTAACCAGTGTCACACTTGCAAAAAGGTGACGTTAATCAATTTCTAAAGACTAAATATTGGCAAAACACCCATCTTCTATATTATAAGAACATCAATGTTTTATATATATATATATATATATATATATATATATATATATATATATATATATAAGCTTACTTCATTTGCTTCTTAAATACTATCAGTAGTTAATACACAAGAAACATTATCAAGAGCTTCGCTTATTAGTCAGTCCAAGTTGATCGAGAGGTAGCTGCAAAACCAGATACGCAAGTTTAATAAAAAAAACATAAGTTAACTTAATATTAGTCACAATGGCAAGCACCTGATATTAGAGGAAGTGACAAATCCAAAGGCTTAGTATTGCTCGGTACTGCTCATTTTGCATTCATGGAAGATGGGGAACTTAGATTTAACACCAATGAAACCATGTTACTGTGCCAAGGTGAAATAAAATTTTAAAAAGAAAAGAAAAGAAACTATGGAGAACGTATACATGCATCATATTTAATACTATTATTGAGCTCCTTCTCCAACTTTTTCATTGATGCAGAGTGTCTTCCAAGCTCCCTAATCAACTCAGTACTTTCTTTGTTTTGTATATGTACAAAAAGAGTGTGTGACTCGTTTACTCTGCGAAAGTTGAGGAAACATTGAGTCCTGCATGGCAGATGCTTCATCTTCCAACACATACAAATTGATGCAGAAACAAAAAAAAAAAACAAGAAAAGTTGACAGAGCAATGCATTTTTGGACTGGAAAAGGCATAACAAGGCAAAAATGAGGAAAACAATTAGGACCCATTTGGTTTACGGAAGTCACGCCAGTTCCAGGGAACATAATACAATTCCTACCCCCAAAATCGTTTGGCATCACAAGTTCTGGTGAGACTGAGTTCCAGCCTCGCCCAATCTTCCCACAAATGTAGGAAATTGAGATCCCTTTAAAAATGGCGGGATCTTGAAAATGTTCCCGGAAACTGAATTGTGGGGACAAAAAAGCCCCTATGAAATTATAAACCACATGCTTCTCGTCTTCTTTCCCAGATTCAGCGTCACCATTCTTCTTTTCTTCCTTCAGCACCTCCATTTCCCTTTTGCCACTTGTAACATCCCAAATTTTGGGATTTGAATATTATATGAGAAATTGAATTGTGAAATTTGCCTTAAAATAATTATTAGAATTTAAGGCCTATTTTCCTTGAATTTTTGAAAAAAGAATAAATTCAAGGAAAAATTGTAAATCATACACTTTGAGAATTTATTTAATAAAGATGGGTTAAAATAGTAACTTTGCCACCACAAATTGTAAAATGAATTTGGGCCAACGCATAACAACCATATTCATTAATCCATTAGCCCTTTCCTGCAGACACTTTGTTCAACACGTGAAAGCAACAAAATAAGCTCAATATAATACTCCAACACACTTCAACCATTTAAATTATTACAACCAATATGTATATTAGCCAAACCATATACTAGTGCCCATTTCTTTGTTAGACATTCTTGGCCCAACACGTGTCAGGGAAAGGATCCAGCCCATTTACCCTGTTGGCCTGTATACACTTAGGGTTAGTTTGGATTGAGGGGAGGGAAGGGAGGGGAGAGAAAAAAAAATTGTTGAGAGAAAAAATTTGTGGGCTCCACTAGACTAAAATTTAGTACAATTTTCTCCTCCCTCCATTTTTTTTCTCTCCCTTCCCCTTCCCTCCCCTTCCCTCAATCCAAACTAACCCTTAAGCATTATCTAATTCATGAATTAGCCTTTTTTTAAAAAAACACAGCCATATATCAGATAACATAACAGCAGAAACACGCATGTATCATCACGTCTTCGGCCAAGTCACAGAGTACAGAAACACGCAAACAAATAACAGCAGCGCACGTCTCCTGTCAGCGTATCCTGTTGCGACGATCAACTGAAAACGCAGAGCAGAGGAAAAAAAAAACTGAGAAAGAAATCACAGTAAAAGATCACCTACTCCATCCTTCTCGGGCCACACACCATACTCCACAGCTCCTTTTCGTTTCAGCATGTTAGCACTACACTCCATTGCTATCTTTAAATTTAGCAGCTTGTTCGCCAGAAGCTCTCACATTTCTTTCTGCATTCTCACCTCATTCACCTCTCATTTTCATTCATGCCTCATAACCATTTCGGTCAGAGAGTCACAGTCCACATTTCCATTAGTTTTAACTCTGCACCGCAAGAAGAAAACAGAGTGTGAAAAAGGAGAAGTGTTGGCCTGTCAAGAAAGTTTCCAAGGGGCATATTAGCTTGGGTCTCAAACAAGGTGAGTCTTTGAGCTTATTCTTTCAAGCTTTTGCAAATTCTTAGTTCCTTGTATTTCTGCACATCAGTTTTGCATTTAGTGGAGCTGAAACAGAGGAAGGTTGCTGTCATGAAAAATGTATATATACACACGTTACATATATATAAAAAGACAAGGGAAAGAATGTGGATAGATATATGACACTATATATAAATGCTACACACACACTGTACATAATGCAACGCAAGTCTACAATGCATTATTTTTGTGGATCCAAGTCTGACGCAACATAGATTATTAATAACGTTCCAGTAATTAACATGCGTGGTAGCTAAAATAAATATATTGCTATCATATATATATATATATATATATGAGATTTTCTTGTTGTCTTATATATGGGTATGTGTACATATATAGATATATCACCTAATGCCATGCTCATAAGTGTTTACATAATTGCTGCATTTTTCTGCATGCGTGTGTGCGGATATGCTACTCTCTCTCTCTATATAAATGTAGGTGTCTGTGTGTTTTTCTCCATTGTGGGTGTGTGGCGCTGCACATATATACACAAATCGCTGCATAAGGTAGAAAGGAGGGAAACTTTAGAATTATATATAGGGTTAAGGTACAATATTACCAATGAACTATTGGTCCAAGTGCAGCCAACACAATGAACTTTTAACTAGCCCTAAAATACCAACCAACTTTTTAAAATGTTAATTGGCCACAATAACGTTAAAGCTGACTAAAGTCCGTCTCCCTCTCTCATTCATTCCCTCTCCCTCGTTCGTCTTCTTCATCAGGTAAAAATTTGATTCAGAAGTTATTTTTTTCCTCTTCTTCTCAGAAAAAGAAAATCTGCACAGAACATTAAATACCCTTCTCACGCTTTGGCTAAAAATTTAAAGCAAAACACCATACAAGGTAAAAACACGATTACAGATCAGAACCCATTCAGCAACATTCCAGGCGCAAAGGAAAATGCCTTATGCAGAACCAAATTTCTCAACAAAAGAGAGATACCAGAAAGCAAAACACCACAAACAATTCGAACTTCAATTGAACTCACAGCAACGAATTCAAATGACCGAATCGAATGTGAAAAGAAACCAGTCTAATATTCCAATGTGGAAATCAAATGTTTTGTTTGGGTATACATGTTATAGTGTGAAAAAAATAACAACAACATTTGGGCACCCAGAAAATAGGGTTTAGACTAGATAACTCCAAAAGATCTGAAAATAGGCAAGAACTCTATTTTACCCAGAAAATAGACTGGCCCCATGCTTCAATTTGAATGAAAATAAAATCAGAGCTAAATAATCTTGCGCCAGTTATCGACTAAGAACTTCAGCGCTTCCTTGGCGGAGAACACCGGAAACCCATCTCTTCCTTGGCGGAGAAAAACGGAAACCCAGATCCAGTGACGAGCAAGGAGGATCGGTGAAGAGGATGAAGAAGACGAAAGAGGGAGAGGGAATGAATGAGAGAGGGAGCAAGGAGGATCCGGTGAAGAGGATGAAGAAGACGAAAGAGGGAGAGGGAATGAATGAGAGAGGGAGACGGACGTTAGTCAGCTTTAACGTTATTGTGGCCAATTAACATTTTAAAATGTTGGTTAGTATTTTAGGGCCAGTTAAAAGTTCATTGTGTTGGCTGCACTTGGACCAATAGTTCATTGGTAATATTGTACCTTAACCCTTATATATATATGCTTGCTGCATAAGAAAGTGGAATAGGGAAAACTTTGCTTTATATATATATATATATATATATATATATATATATATATGTAAATGACGTTCGAATGGAAAGAAAGAAAACCTTGCTTGCATATGTATAAAAATGTGTATGTCAGCGTGGTAAATATATGAAAAGGGACCAAAGCTTGCCTATATATGGACACCACGTTGTACAGGGAAGAAATAATAGGAAAAAGCTGATCCTATATATATTATCATTGCTTGTGAAAAGAAAGGAAACTTAAATAAATAAAATAATAATAATAAATAAAAAGGGAAATTAATAATAAAGGGAATTATTAATTAATAGAAAGTGTTATTATTAATTAATAATAATTAAAAAGGGTATAAATGAAATAACAAATCCACCGGGATAGAAAGGTCAATAGTGAGAATGACATCTCTTAGGATACTATTATTATAAGAGAAATAATGCGGTGATACTATTATAGGATATCCGGGAAAGTCAAGAATCAATACCGAAAGGTGAACGTACTGCTAGCTACGCAGACTAAGGTACGGACGCATACTGTAACTCTAACTCTTATGTTGTCTTGTATGCTTATATGTGATTAGATGATTTATAGAGTCATGAACAAGACTAGGTCTTGGGTCATGTACTGTGGCTAAGACTCGGTCTTAGGTCACCAGTTTATATACATTCAGCTTTATACGGGTTATAGTCTTGATAATGCCGTGAGATTGTTTTCTAGCGCGAGGACACGAATAGCTATCGTGGCACCTTGGTTAGTGCAAAGCGTGGATAACTTTACATGTCTTTGTGTGCTATGTATTGTTGTGTTGTTAACATTACATCTTTCTTTGTGTCTATGTATTGTTGTAACCTTACATCTGCTGTGTGCTATGTATGGTTGATGCTGAAATGTAATGAATATCTGTCATATATTTTGATTATACTTGAGCATGAGGTTAACTGTTACCTGAGATTCAATGGGTATTGAATCTCAGAATTTACTCTAGCTTCAGGATCGAGAACCGGAGACAAGGGTAAGCAGCACGCGTGAGGACTCAGCCGGAGTTTTATTTTAGGATAGTATTATGTATAATTTTTGGATAATTGTACCACTAACGTGCCAACCGAATACTCCACAAAGAATTTAAGTTGTATCACACTTATATTCCTCCGAGAATTTTAGTTAACCAGCATATGTCTGGGCATATGTTATCAGTCACTCATTCGTCCAAACGTTAAGCATGCTCTCTGTTGTGACTTACTCTGATCTGTTAACGCCTTCACTCTGATAACTTCACACCATTTAGTCTAATAAGCAATTTAGGACATAAATGGACATCATAATGGACGTAGGATGTAGGGGCGTTACACCACCACAATCGACGCTGCCTTGTAGGCATGAGGGATCGAGCAGTTCTTCGTGTTTCCTCTTCCTTCTAGTCGCATCTGTGTGCATGATTGTGGCATGGGTTTTGGCTAGTTTTGTCTTTCTTCTTCATCATTTCTGCTAGATGTTGTGGGTATGTGGAGCTGCGTTTTCCTTCCCCTATTTCGCTACAGTGTGTGATTCAGTAGCATTTTTTGTTTACTTTTGCTCCTCGGCTCAATATATGTGGGTGGGTGTGGTGGTAGATGGCTTTTCAGTGTAACTTGTTGTCGACGCTTTGAGACTCTGCAACAGGGTAGACTCATGGAGCAAGGTTCTTTCAGAAATTTGAGAGATTGTGTTCATGTTTATTTTTCACTTACCTCCTTAATTTCTTTGTCTTGGTTGACATTTTGTGTTGAGTTCGAACTTGACAGTTTGGTTCGAACTTGAATGTGTTATTTTGCAACTTCAGTGTGTAACTAGTTTTGTAAGTTATTTGTGGGCTATTTTCGATATCTTATGTCTATTTTATGGTTCAGATCCCTTCGAGGTCTCCAACAATTTTCTTTCTCCACCAAGACGTGATTTGGTTTGCCTTTGTTTCTGTACAATTCACAAAACAAAACAAAAAAATGTATGTTTTCTGCCTTTTGGGGGGGCATTGTAGGAATTTTACATAATCTTCCAACTTAACCAACACCAAATTCTTCTTACCAAACAGTTTATCTTCCCTCAACTTACTTAAATTCTCATGTCTACCAAATAGCTAAACTTTTTAAAGTTCCCTCTTAATCTTCCTTTCTCTTCTTTTCCCTTTTTTAAGTTTCTTTCCTTCTTTAAATGTTCTCTGTACCAAACAGGCCCTTAAGGGAAGGGGAGTTCCCTATGGAGCTAGACTCATCACAGCATGCAGGTCATTGACAAAATGCAAAGTAATTTGCGTATTTGTTTTCTGATTGTTAGTTTTAACTACAGAGGCAAAGAATAATATAGTCACTATTACTTAAGAGGATGAAGATAAGTAAGATGACATTTTTAATAAGTCCATTTAGATAAACTACAAGGACTAAACTACTGAAAGAAGAAAAACAACAAGAATAAAGAAATGCAAAGAATAATTATTTTAAGAGAAAACAGAAATCGTAATTTGGAATCAATAGACAATAAACTTTGTGAGCCAAAATGATTGAATATTTGTCAACATTCACATTCACAACACTACCATGTTTCCCTGGTTGCATTCAGTGTACTCATTCTTTATGCTAATCAAAGATGCATAACACAATTTAATGAGGCCAACAATTTTACTTCATAGTTGTAGCAATATATCCTTTACCTGGTAGTGACACTATAATTCTATCTCAGACAATGAAAAGAAAGTTTTAATGCAAAAAACTAACTACCTTCAGTTCCAAACATAAAAAAAATACTAGAAAAATGCTCCATCTCTATATCAAAATTTCAAAATCATTGAATGTTGATGACTTCCCATTTTTAATAGATTTAAGATATATTTTGATATATTTGAGAAGTCATTATTACTAATTTAAAGAGATTTTATTGAGATTTTAAAAAATATCAATTTGGATGCATTATTTGGGGGATTTCAATTTAAAATAAAAGTTTGAGTTTAGGAAATAAATAGTAGTAATAAGAAGTTTAAAAATAAAAATCAGTTATTATTATTATTATTATTAATTCTTCTTTTTTGTTTGCACAGCCACATACTGAACCGTTTTGGCAATTGATTTGGATTGAATATATAAATGGGACCCACAAATTAAAATAAATTGAAGACCTAAAAAAAGCTATTCGGACGCACAGTATCACGAGGGAAAAATAGAAGAAACAGAGTAGCGGCGAAAGCACGATTCATATTTGGTTTTGGGACTTGAGTGAACAAAGTAGAGGAGCAAGCGCCGCGGGTTCGGACTTCGACCTTCTTCTTCCTCTCTTGCCGGCGGCTTCCATCTCCACCACGGTCGCGCCGAGCCTCTTCTTCACAACCATTTGGAAAGGAGGCGCGAACGAGCACGAAAAGCGAGGAAGAGGCGTTGTGGAGTTTGATTTCTTGTTTTGATTCCAATTTATTTCCTTCTCAGTATGACTTTGAACTCTGAATTCCTATTTGCTGAGATGATTTTTGTGACATGTTTGGCTAATTTCTCTTTGCAACCTAGAGGAACTTTGAACTTATAGGTGTGGATTGGACTTTGTTTTCATTAATTAGTTATGACTAATATTAATTTTGGTTACTTAATCTTGTTTGATTTATCTATTAGTATTTGGCCATCATTGAATATGAATTTGAGAATTAGGATTTACCTTGACGAAAGGAATTTTAATTAGGTTCTGAGATTAAGTAATATGGGATTAGATTATGATTTAATTTGCGATTAGGATAGACATATATCTTGTTGGGATCCGTACACGCAGCGGAATTATAAAACTTTTACGAATCCCAAAGAAGAGGATCTATCAACGGCGTTTAAATCAAGGTTCGTTAGAAAACCGTACCTATGCGTAGGATTGAGAGTTGCGACGATTCGGTCTGGTGCGCATCTCCTTCTTGATGCGTTTCGGCCGTCGTACGTCTTGAACGTGGTGCCATCGCGTTTGATCAAACGAAGCGAGACTTTTCGAGTCTCCTTCCTCTACGGTATCCTGAATGACCTTCGAACACGGGCGCGGCGTGCTAGCACCCTCTTCCTTTGTGTCTCACATTTTTCTCTAGGTTATTCTTTGGTGGCTCTCTCAATTCGTTTTGATTCCTAATACGACTAGATCACCATCCTTTTATAGAGTTTCGAAACCCTAATGAGTCGTATTAAAATATTCAACATTAATCTTAATTAATTGTTGAATTCGAATCTGAATTAAATCAATGCATTAATTAAAATCTGTCCAACAGATCTAATCAAATACATTTAATTCAAATTATGAGCCTCTGATTTAATTGATCTCCATGAATTAAATCGAGATACCATATCTCTATTTGTTTTAAATATTTAATTTATCAAATAAATTAAATACAAAACAAATATTATATAATGATATCATTATTAAATAATATCATTATTATTCAATGTCGAATTAACATATATATATATATATATATATATATATATTCATCCTAGAATAAATACAGTATTCATTAAATCATAGACATATCTAAGATTCAATGAATCGGACACTATTACTCGTGTTGGGCTATTCTTGTGTGTGACCTGTGCCACATGAGATTGGCGTGGGCCAATAATTGTCGCAAAGCCCCACAAGTCGCAGCTGCCTCTAGCAAGACATTGCGACTACCCAATTCATATGGGGATCGATGATACGATGCAACCTATCATTCAACCATGTCATGTCCCTTTTGTCACGTGATAATTTGGTCAAGGATGAGGCATGGATAATGTCAACTTCCTATTCTTGACCACTACTTTCTCGATTTTCAAGTAGTTTAATTGAAATGTAAACTCCTTTCAATCATAGTATGGCCATACGTTTCTCAGACTTACTCATCGATGGGCCCAGTATCATCTCTCTACAAATGTGAGGGACAAATTCCATCTTGACCATTCACATTCCTCTCGCATGAAAACCACTGATCCCGATCCAAGCCTTTATCATCATCGGTCAAAGGTGACTTTTGACTAGGTCAAAGATCAGCCGACTCATCATGTAGGAATCCATGATGATCTCGAGTCAAGGCGTTGTGACGCGGTTATACATGAGATAAGCTTATGACTAAATCCATGCAGCTTTCTCATAGTGGGTCGGTCCAGCACCTTGTACCCTTACAAGTGCCTATGACTTTGATTTGTATCTCCATACCTCATCAAAGTCATACTGGTCTTATTTCATCTTTACTCCCATGTAGATGACCGACTAGGGACATTTAGGATAATCTATAAGATATATCCAAGGATACAGTTATCACTATAAACATGCAAATGAAATGATAACTAAAGGAGAAATACTTTAAATAACATAAACATTCAAAGTACAATGACTTGCCCCTAGGGCATAATTTCCAACATATCTAATGGCCCCATATAATTGTTGAACAATGTGTCCTAGTTTTGTTGCCCCTTGAGTAACTATGTTAGACATAACAAGTCATACTTAAGATAGGGTTATAAGTGGACCGACAGGCACTTATAGCTATTCATACTCGAGATTAACAAAATTGATGTTAAGGCTAATTAAATTAGTGAAATCAAGGTTTATGAAACTAATAAGGGATTAGTGACTCGGGTTGTTCATTTTATTATTGTTGTAGTTTGTTTATTTTGATTTTCTTTTCTTTTCTCTTAATTAAATTCAATTTGGTTTGCTCAACTTAAACGAAATTGTAAAATTAATGCTTAACTGAAGTTGGGGTACGAAGTCCTCGTGGGAACGATACTTTTCTTATCACTTTATTATTTGGTACGGCTTGTATACTTGCGGAGTTATAGGCTATAAGTTTTGCCCTATTAAATGTATTTTTGATAAATATCAAGTGAAAATTTGTGAATAGAAATCAGAAGCACAATAAGTGAAAACTATACCAAGTCACAATCAACATATGCAAATAATATTTACTACTAGGTCAGTGACAATGCTCGAGTTCTTTGGGCAGAAATTTCCTAATTAATTAATGCCATCACTTCAAAAATAAAAACACAGAATCTAACTCGAAGAAAAAGAAAATGGAGAATAGGGATCAGAGCATATTAATAAGCAAAATAAAAAATCAGAACCACAAATTCACTGTCATTACATAAATTTGAGACATATTTCCCAAATGGGTCCTATAGAAAATATGAGGCATGATCATCGGACCAGGGAGAAGAAATATGAAGCATAACAATATAGAATTATACATATATATATCAGCACCAACCACTTTGTTCTTTAAAAATTTTCATACGCTGTATCTATAAAACTTAAGAATAAGAAGTAACAGATACCTGTAAAAATATGAAAGGAAGTGTATTAGAGAGAGAGCTGTGTTTGTTTGAGTAGAAATTTGAGTTGCAAGGGGTGACAGATGAAGTCATCACCATGAGAGACACCAGAAGTCTTGAGTTGCTTTGTGGGAGGGAGTTGATATTCAAACCAAATATCTACAACCAAATATTAGGTGCGCTCCACAAGCTTTTGCAGGGACTCTGCAATAGTCTTCCTCCTCCTCATCCCAATATTCCAGAAAGAATTCACATGAAATCTTAGCACCATATGAGCTCCTCCCCACAGGCCATAGCAACACATGATCCCGATTCAATGTAGGATAATATATCGTGCGTGAAATAAGGAATTTGTTGTTATCCTCATGAGAGAAATAACAATGAACTTTCTTTAATTCCTCTGAGTCGAGATGAGGAGGAGCAATGCAGCAAATTAATAAATCATGTGATCAAACAAGATTGCAAGTAAATTCGGTTGCGTTGAAAGCCTCTGTCGTAGGTTTATATTCCATCCACTCTGGAACTCTACTTCCTGGGTAACAAGTTATATCATGATAATTATAACAACCATTGGCTGAAGTCATTGAGGAAACAATTAATTCCTGAATATAGCGAAGTGAACGCTCATCCAATTTTTCACAGTTACAGAAGTTGAAGAAACATTCATTCCGAACTAGAGAGTCGGAGGATACAGTCTCCAATAATGTGCATTCAGAGGCGTCTAACATTTGAAGGAAGGGAGGAAGTCCAAGTATAGAATTAAGCCTTTTGCACCTTCACAAGGAAATTTATTTTAAGCTTGGAGGATAGTTGACGCAGGCTGGCAATGTCTCCACAGTAGAGTCATCTAGTGACAAACGTACCAACCATGTCAAGGCCTTGATATTGTCAGGGATTTCCGACAAGTAACTACACCTCTCCAAACATAGATATCTTAAATTACGCCAAGCATCAAAAAGGGAGTGCAGCAGCTTTATGTCAATTACTTGATTCAAATTGCTAACCTCAAACACCTCAAGATTTGTCAAACAACATAGTTCATCTATTGAAACACTCCCTACTATACCACCACAAATTCTAATATGTTTAAGTTCTCGGAAACGACCGATTGGGAAATGCAATATTTCGCCTTCAGTTTCTTCAAGACATAAACGACTCAATTTGTCTGATGACAAATATAATTTCCTTATGTAATTCTCGTCATACACGAAAGATTCTAAATGAGTCTCACTTTCAATACCCTCTATTCTGAGCAATCATCTACGTACATTACAATAATATTGGGGAGAGATAAAATAGATGGATGAACACTCCTCAATCTTTCACAATAATTGAGATCTACAATTTCAAGCTTGTGTGCCATTGATAGATCAGGCAACTCTATCAATTGTTTGGACCAACTCAAATTTATTGTCTTTAGGTTTCCAAGATCCTATGTTCACAATGATAATAAAACAATTATGTAAATTAAAAGGCCCTAATAAATTTAATTAGGTTGAAGACATATAAAATATACATTAGCATATACGTAATTGTTTTCCCTCCCAAAGCCTTTTAACATTGTTGTTATGCATGTAAAGTTCAACAAGGTTTCCAAGATACGAGCCTAATGGCAAAGTCTCAAATGGATAATGATCCCAATGAAGGTACCTCAATTTACTAGAAAAAGGGTCAAGATCAGAAGGAAGAATTTTATATGGCGTATTGGGAGGACTCAAGATACATTACAGAAAATTTTGAGGAATCTTAATTTTTTCATCTTTCCAAAAATGTCAACTTCAACTTGTAAATATTTTATTTGATCCAGATCCAATATAATGCCTTCAATTTCATCCGTTCCTTTGAAAAAAAAATGAAATAAATATTAAAATTATAAAAAACTCTCAAAAATAAAAATAAAGAAATAAATTAATGTATCATTTTTCCATACCATGTTACTTTTCAATACATCATAGACTTCATCTGCAGAATGAAAATGGGAACCCAAAACTTCTAAAGCTAAAGGAATGCCTTGAGCAATGGCTATTGTCATTTCTGATAGCTCTTGATATCCCTCTTTAGGCTGTCTCTGAATGAAGGCATGTATACTAAAGAGTTCAAGTGATTCTTTTGAACTCAATTCATTGACTCCATGTATGAATTGATCATGAATCCCTCCATTCCTAAGAACTTGCTTGTCCCTACTTGTTACAATGACCCTGCTGCCTTGTCCTAATTGGAGATGATCAACCAAATCTTTTAGTTGCTTTGGATTGTCCACGTCATCAAGGGCAATTAAGACTTTTTTCCGTTGCAACCTTCTCAAAGCGTTATGCTTGTGATATTTTTGGCCTAATAACTCAGAAAGAAGCTCGTCACGTAAAGAATTAAGACCATCAACCTTTGTTGATTTTTCTCTCACGTTTTCTAAGAAGCAGTAACTGGCAAATTCAGGCAAGAATTTGTCAACTATATCTCGAGCAAGGGTTGTTTTACCTATCCCTCCCATGCCCCATATCCCAACAAATCGAACTTCCTGTAACGTAATTTCCATTAATGATTCAAGAATCGCAAAATTTTGATGAAATCCAATGAGCTGAGAATTTGGAACAATGGGGTTATTATCTTCTAGATTTTTCAAGACATCTTTGACTATTGCATCAATGAGTTTGGATTCATCTCTAACATATAAAAAGACAAAACAAAACAAAAACAAAAAATTACTATCTGCCCATGATAAAATAATAGATCCACAAGGCATAAATTGATATAACTACACTAAATTTAAGGCAAACTAAGGAAAAGCTTGACAACCTTGAGACTCTATAAAATGGTAAATTGAATAATAGAAAAAACTTACGGAAATTTGATGAATGATGGCCAGATAAGTTGGCAGATTTTTCTAAGATGGATCTCCAAATTTGCAAATTGTCCACAATACCCTTGAACTTCTCTTCATGAAGAGTGAATGCCTCTGCATAAGTTCCTTTTTGATGCCTGACGTCTGATGGATCTACACTATAGAAAACTGATATAACAATCTTTTGACCAGCTTCATTACATTCAGGGGCGGAGCCACACTAGTGCCTATGTGGGCAAGTGCAGACACAAACATTTGAAAAAATGTATATAATTTGAAAGTGCCTAATGACAGTATATTTCGGTGGTGTAATTGGTTAAAGCTTTACACTACCAGCCATCAGGTCGCTAGTTCGAATCTTCCCCATCCCCTTCAATTTTTTTTTTTTCCTTTTCAATTTGCATCGTTCTTTTCTTTCACCCAGTTCTCATTTCCCTCCATCATTTTCACCCAAATCTTCTTCCCTCCATCCACACTCTTTGTCTCCCAACTCTCCAAATCTCACAACTTTCTAAATCTTTCACTCCGTCCGTCGCTAGCCGTTCCGATCCACCTTCGTTCTAGATCCCCTGTCTCAACGGCTCAACCGTCGCACAGTCCGTTCGGTCTTGCTTCTCGATTCCGTCTTCCATCGGCTCAACCTCAATCGATTCTGTCTTAAGTCAAGGTAATTTTTATTTGGTATGAGTATGATAATTGTTTTATCTCAGATTCCACTGGATGATTTATTTCAAACTACTGCACTTTAATTCTTAATCAAGTGTCTTCGCTGAACTTGATGTGTTCTTTGGCCCTGTACTTCTTAAGTGTTCTGAAATCCGAGCTAACCTTGAGTGCATTTTTCCTGAGTCTTTTTTCTATTTTTAAGAGGACTGTGGCTTGATTTGTTGAGTTTATTGAAGTTCCTGCTCCTGTGATCAATTCTTGAGTATGGTCTCGTGGAGATACTTGCTTAAATTTGTAAATTGTTGGTTCGCTCTTGAATCTCGCCACTTTAATTGCTGTGAACATTAGGGAATAGTTACTGCCATATGTGGTTTGATTTTGCCATTATACCTACTGCATTTGATTTTTCCAGTAACCAAGACTTAAGAATTTTGCTAATTCATACCATCATAACTGATTTGCTGATATTTTTGACAGTCAACGTGCTTCTTGCTAGGAGGTGTTCGATTTGCTTGTGTAGTACTTGTGATTATTCTTAAGTTGCTCTCATTCACTTTAGCATTAGAGAATTGCTAAATTCTATATGCTAGAACCTTGAAATTCTGTTGAGATTTGTGTGCAAAAGTCATGGCTGCTATATATTTTCCTCCTACGCATATTGGTGTTATTGGAAATTGAAGGGAATGTTAGTGCTATCTGATTGCTACATTAAATTGTGAAAGATGCTGTGAAATTTTGGAGATTAATTACCTCCAAATGTGAGAAAAAAATTTGCTTTTATAGTGGTGTTTTGTTTGCTGTTTTGGGCTGGTTTCAGTAACCTAAATCTAATTCAAACTTGCTGAAATTTTGCTGCTAAAGAATATGTTTCACTTTAGTTATAGCTGTCTGATTTGTTCAACCTTTGACTGTCATGCATTGGTTTTCCAACCTGATTTCTGACTTGAATTGTTGAGTTAACTCTTGAACTTTTTGCTGAGATGTTTGTTAGGATTTAGAAAATTCATAGTTTATTGCTGATTTGATGGTAGAAAATTGGGGGCTGCTGTGTTAGTTCACTTATCCATAATTTGTTGATTACAAGATTGTCATCCTTAAAAAAAAAAATCGGGGGCGCTGCCCCCGAACCCCCGAATCCCCGAATCCCACCACTAATCACCACCCACAAACCTAAAATCCTGGCTCCCACTGATTACATTCCATGATTTTGACAAGCTCTTCCAAGCACCAGCTTGAGGAAGCATAATCTTTAGAGAATATAACCAAAGCAATCATGGATCCTTCTATTGCTTTCACAAGTGCTGATGATATTTCTTCTCCTCTCTCGAGCCTGTTATCCACGTAGGCATCTATGTTCTTTCGATCCAACTCCCTTTCCAAATGGCTGAGAAAACCAGATCTGACGTCTGGACCCCTGAAGCTGATGAAAACATCATATGCTCCACATGGGATCTGGGAAGAAGAAGCAGAAGCAGACATTGCTGGGGCGCAAAAAGCAAAAACAATGTTTTTTAGGTCGTTGATGATTTTTGAAAAAGAATAGAAAGAACAACGTTTATGAAGTTATAAATGAAGGAGAAAGAGCATATTAATAATACCTTGGTGGGAGGGGCTAGATCGAATATGAGGTCGAAGACTTGAAGTTGATTTGGTGAGTTCGCTAAAGTTGGAATAACTAGATACACGGAAAATGGAGTTAGGAGTTCATCATTTTTATGAAAAATTAAGTAGAATTTTTTTTGAACAATAAGTAGAAAAAGATTGAAGCATCAAGTACCACTAAAATTAAAATGGACGGGGGACTATTGAACAAATTTATGGGCTGTTGATTATTTCTTATTTTTAAAAAATAAAGAATATCAAATTGTAAGTGAATGAGGGAGAAAAATCATGGTAATATCTTGGTGGGAGTATCTAGAATCAAATCTTAGTTTGAAAAGACTTCAAGCTAATTTAACGAGTTTGTTTTTGTTGAGTATTCAATGAGCATAACAAAAAAATGAGTTTCTGAGTTATTAATTAACTAAGATGCAATGGAAATTTCTTGTTCAAAGAATTAGAAATTTCCAAGTCAACTACATACTTTTTATTAGTTAAAGAATTAAAAGTGTCTAGCAAGTCATTAAAGTTTTGCAAATTCGAAAATTTCTTGTTCAAAGAATTAGATATTTCCAAGTCAACTACACGTTTTTTATTAGTTAAAGAATTAAAAATGTCTAGCAAGCCATGAAAGTTTTGCCAGTTGGAACTGTTTTTCCTTGTTTATTCTTGTATAAAGTGGGTAGAAATTTCTGATACAAACCAAAAAAAAAGGAAAAATTAC
This sequence comes from Acacia melanoxylon, assembly GCA_019022615.1. NCBI lineage: Eukaryota > Viridiplantae > Streptophyta > Magnoliopsida > Fabales > Fabaceae > Acacia > Acacia melanoxylon. Next base: position 4,691,511 of record JAFJYJ010000027.1, read on the forward strand.
GCACAGGTCCCAAGAAAGAGAATTTATTATATTAGTAAAAGACCTTATTGCCCATTCAACATAAAAAAAGGAAGGAAACAAACAGAGCAAATGAACGAGCGGGAGATAACTTTCGTAAAAAAGGGAAAAACGTAGAAATCAAGTAAGCTTGATAAGTCGATCGAATCTCCATTGTAGAAGGCAAGTAAGTGACATTTTCATGTCCTAGGCAAAGCTTAAATTTTTCAGCTGTCATCTTTTCTATGTTTGTTGAATAATTTATTTTGTCGTTGTATGTGCTTTGCATTCAGAGAGTGAAGGGTTGGTAAAGGGTTGAAGTTTGAGCTCATTAGTGGACTTTAAGCTGGTACCTAGGTAAGTAATGCTAAGATTTTGCTAAAGATATCATCTTTACCATTGAAGTTGGGGTTTCATGTTATTGGGTAGGGTTAATAACATTGTGCTCTGTTTTTTGGGAAGGTAACATAGGGATTGCTCTGTTTTCATTGGTTTCTGGTTGATGTGATGATGGAATGTTCAGTAAAAAGTTCTGATAGGAGATAATAAAGTTGTTGTTAATACGTGCATTTATTGTTGTAAATATGACTTTTTCAGTTGTTAATACAATCTTTTGTTGCAGATTGTCCTAAAATATGGTAGGTACTTCTAGAAAAAATCTATTCTGTTTCTTTCATTTGGGGGGAAGCTTTTAAATGGTGGGGGAGATGAAAGTCAATATGTTGGAGGTTTGGTAAGAACAAAATTTATAAAGAAAGGCACAACCTATGACGAATTGTGAAAAATCATATCATCTTTGATTGGAAAATAAAGCAATGACATTTGTGTGAAATTCAAAGTTAGCTTTGATCCATCGACATATGTAGATCTTGTAGACGATGAAGGGGTGGATCATTTAATAAAGTTTCTACCCAAGAGAAAATATATGTGAATAGCATGAGGCCAGTTGCAACACATGATTGTCCACGCGCTGATGCTTCGACAATGACACATATGCTAACACAGACATTCTTGGAGCCTCCCATTACTACAAGCCAGCAGGGAGACAAAAAAGAAAACGAATTTAATCCCAATTTCAAAACAAGAAGCTTTATCATTGTGGGAGATGCCATGAGGCTGGACACACGGTGAAGACATGCAAAAATCCAAATCCCAACTGAAAACACGATGTACATGCTTTTGATTGTTAATTGCTTAGTCATTTTGTCTATACACACCTTGTATTAGTGACTTCTTGTAACACCTTTTTGTATTTTGATGGGCGGACAAGAACTTGTAATTACAACTTACACATGGACGTGAAACTATATATGATATTAAGTTCAATGAGTAGGTGCAAATACCCACTTACTCATACAACTTAATATTTTGAAATGATATTCACTTCTTAAGCTAGCCTTATATAGCTGTCAAAATTCTTAGAAGTTGTTGTTAATATATGCTTTTTCTGTTGTTAACATAGCATTTGTTGTAAATAGCCTCTAGACGTGAGAAATGAAAAAAAAATCCACGAATCTTAGGTTGTTGTTAATATATGTTTTTTTGTTGTTAATATAGCATATGTTGTTGTAAATAGCCTCTGGATGTGAGAAATGAAAAAAATCCAGGTTTTCCAAGGTTGTTGTAAATATATGTTTTTTTTTTGTAAATATAGCATTTGTTGTTGTAAATAGCCTCTGGACGTGAGAAATGAAAAAAAATCTAGGTTTTCAAATGTGGCTGGGACGTTCGAGCGTAACTTTCGAGTTCGAACTTAACATCCCAGTTCGAACATATACAGACAGTCAGATAAACAATGTAACTGTGGTTGGCACGTTCGAGCTTAAATGTGGATTTTTTTTTTTCATTTCTCACGTCCAGAGGCTATTTACAACAAAAAATGCTATATTTACAATAGAAAAAGCATATATTTACAACAACCTTGGAAAACCTGGATTTTTTTCATTTCTCACGTCCAGAGGCTATTTACAACAACAAATGTTATATTTACAACAGAAAAAGCATATATTAACAACAACCTTCGAAAACCTGGATTTTTTTCATTTCTCATGTCCAGGGGCTATTTACAACAACAAATGCTATATTTACAATAGAAAAAACATATATTCACAACATCTTATGAGAATTTTGATAGCTATATAAGGCTAGCTTAAGAAGTGAATATCATTTCAAATATGATTTCAAGCTGAAAATTCCTTAACACATATTAAGGAAACTTCTGTATTATGATCTCCCTTGTTTATGTAAAATATGAGAAATTTAGACCCTGGCAACCTGGAAATGCAGAGGATAAAGAGAATAAGGCAGAACCCCAACAAACCCTTAAGCAGAACAGATCAAATTGGGTAACAATCACACCACAGAAAATATCAAACACAAATGAACAAAGCCAAACAAATGTTAATTGTTATGAGACCTAGCTATCACCCAAGAGGGGGGTGAATTGGGTGTATGATAAAAATTTTGTAAGTTTGAAAATCTTTTCGCAATTTACTGAAAGTAGTTTGTATGACAGTAATAATTCATAAAGCGATAATCATTCATTCAAACTTATATCGGAAATGTAAGAGTTAAGGGAAGAGAATATGCAGAGATTTATCCGGTTCGGCCCAATCCTTGACCTACGTCCAGTCCCCAAGCAGCACTTGAGATTTTCCACTATCCCCTTGTTTAACCAGGCACAAGAGAAAGGCCTTTACAACCTCACAAGTTTAGCCGGGCACTTGTGCAGCCGAATCTCTCACTGAGATACTCCTTCCAATCAGTTACACACTCTGTACTCGAAGCTATCCTCTCACTAGGATACGCTCCCCCTTACAAGTTGTAAACTGATAACCCAATCTCCAAGTCCCACGACTTGAGATTCTTGCAATGATTTAATAATCAGAAATGTTCTCTCTGAAAGAGAAGATGAATAAACACTGAAGAACATTACAAATCATTTCACTCTCTCGGATAAACTATTTAAACATTGAAAACATAGAGTAAAAGATATGAAGAACAAAGTATTAACATGTTGAAGGTGTAATCTTGTGTCTCTGCGTTTTTCTGCTTGAATCTGTCCTCTTTTATAGGTAGAGATCAATATATGACCGTTTGAAGATTTAATGACTGTTGGATAAAGAAATATAGCCGTTAGACTCGAGATGGAACTAGCCGTTAGAACTTCGTTTTCGAACCGCTATGACATCGCATTTACTTTCCCTTTGATCTTCGTTTAACGGCCTTTGATCATCTGAAACATGTCCACAAATGATATAAATAATGTTAAGAAGTGTTATAAATCATTTGGGTAATCATCTGGATGTTTATCGAAGAATCAGGATTTTCAAAATGGTGATTTTCTATTTGAGATGAAAACTCGAGGTTTTATTTGCAAAACTCGAGTTTTGAGGTTGTTTTACTCATTGCTCTCGTCGACCAAAACTCGAGGTTTTGGTTCCAAACCTCGAGGTTTGAAGATACTCGAAGTTCGTTGCTCTGTCGATGAAAACTCGAGGTTTCCATTGAAAACTCGAGGTTTTGACTTTGTTCAGCCTTTCTTGAAATAACTGTCAACTTTTGAAGACCATAGCTCCCTGGTCTGAACTCCGTTTTGGTGCGTTCAACTCTTGATGGAAATCTCTGAGTCTACTTTCATATGCCACAAATTTCAGCTCAATCCGATTTGTAGTTTGTGAGTTACACTCAAAACATTGAAGCTTGGTTTGCCGTGTGGCGTGAATTTCAGTGTCAACTTGTACAATTCATAACTCCTTGTTCTGAACTCCTTTAGGCTTGGATTTTATATCAAAATGACGCATTGGGAGTCTAGTTTCATATGCCACTGGTTTCACCTCAATCTGATCTCTGGTTTGGGAGATATCATCGAATTACCAGAGGTCGCCCGAGCTGAATGTGAAACGGTGTGGATCTCAAAAAGGCGATGATAGCCGGAAACTCGAGGTTTTGTTGAAACCTCGAGGTTTACTAGTCCGAGAGAGACGCGAGACGCGAAGACACTTGAAAACTCGAGTTTTGATGGCTACCTCGATTTTTCTCAATCCAGTTCTTCTAAACTCGAGTTTTGAGTTCCAAAACTCGAGGTTTGAGTTCCAAACTCGAGTTTTGTGTCCTAAACTCGAGTTTTCTCATCTTGAACCTCATATTTGCTTGATTTAACACTGAATTGAGCCATTCCAACTTCCATATAATCTTGGAGACTTCTAGCATCAATATAAGAACTTGAATAATGATATCTTCATTCCATCGCCAAGTTCTTCCTTCTTTCATCTCCCAACTTGATCATTCTTCATCATTTAACTTGGACTCATCATTCTTTACAGCTTCTACCTTCTTCAATATCCTCTTCTTCTGATTATTCCCAAAATCCTTTGATAGCTTCTTGCTTCCTTGACATTCTGATATTCCCATTATATTATGTGCAAGAACTTCTTTCTTCAATCTACTTCCTTGATCAATCTCCATTATTAAACTTTGCATCTACATTCAATATAAGAATTAGTCAAAGCATAATGTAAATGTAATGTGCAACATTTTTGCTCTTAAGAATGGCATCTATATAAGACATCATCAAAAATAATCATAACCAACATTAATTACAATAAACAAACACAAAATTTTGACAATGATAACATAAGGAAACCCAAAATAAGCCTAAACCTTCAAACGAAAAGTGAGCCAGCGGAAGAAAAATCACAACCAGAGAAAAAAAAAACTAAACGTTCAAACGGAAAGTGAGCAAGCGGGAGATAAATCACAACTACCGAGAGAAAGAAACCCAAATCTTCAAACGAAAAGTGAGCAAGCAAGCAAACGAAAAATCAATCACAAGATAACCGAGAGAAAGAAACGAAACCCGAAGAAACAAGACGCGAAAGTTAGGCAATATGTATTAAGGAAATTTCATAATTTCCCTGCGAAAATTCCTTAATACATATTAAAGAAATTTCTTTGTGGTTTCTTTGATTTAAGTAAACTCAGCGAAATTTAAACCCTAGCAAGTGGCAAGCAAGGATATCGGGTTCTTAGGAAGGAGATACATTACAGGCAAGGAGAGAAGCATGTCGTAAACAGAGGAAGCAAAAAATAGAGAGAGAGAGAGAGAGAGAGAGAGAGAGAGAGAGAGAGGAGAACGGAGAAAGAGTGGAATTGGAAGACATGAGAGGGAAGGTCAAAATGGTAATTTTACATTCACAAATAATTACAACCAAGTCATTTGGGACTTCTGTGTAATTTCATGATTTTAAGGGACTTTATTGTGATAGATTCTCTTCCTTGGGATCTGCGTGTAATTTTTCCTTAAAAAAAAGTATGAAGAAATTTCTAGGGACAAGTGTTTGACTCCAAGTCAAATGTTTATAATTTTATTTTAAGAAGATTTATTTGGTCCAAAGGCTTCTTCATTATTATGTGATTATTTTTTAGGAAAATTAGGAAGAAGGACCTAGAAGAGGTAATATTTATTGAGAATGACAAGTAAAACGTTGTAATTATTTAGAAAGACCAATTGTTAAAATAAAATTTTAAGAATATACTAAATTGCCCTTATTTAAAATTCCTACATTTTCTCTCATATTTCATTTTTAAAACCAATATGAATTTTTAAATTTTATTTTATTAAACGCAATTTCTCTCTTTTTTTTTACGACTTATGTAGGAATCTATTAATATAATCAATAAAGTCTATAATATTTAAATAATAATAATGTTTAACTTTTTTGAGATAAAGCTTTTTTAATGACTAAGATATAGATAAAAAATTTAACATCTTCTCAATTGGTCTATTTTATATAAGATTATATAAATCACGAAAAAAAAAAAACTTAATAATTTAAATGGGCAAATATCGTGTTAATAATTAAATAATATATTTATGATATGATTATGTAGATATTAGTTAAAGTTTAAAAAATGATGATTTTGGTGGTTGTAATTTCCGTGGAAAATAAAAATTTAAATTACTTTTAAAGTAGAATGTGGGAAAGATTGAAGGGAGAATGTAGAAAGTTTAATCAAAGGTAATTTAATATTTTTTAAAATTATATTTTTTATATTGGTCCTTTTGAATAATTATAACTTTTACGGTCATTCTCAATAAATATCATCAACTCTAGGTCCTTGGTTCAAATTTTCCCTTATTTTTTTAAATATTGATTAACTATGACCATCTAATAATTGAGGCTCTAATTTTCTTTGAAGAGTATATATAGTTGCGGTTCAAAACTTATATGTGCAATAACTTTGGTCAGTGTTAAATATTTGATTTGAATATAAATTAAAATAAAAAGAAAATCAAAATGTTCCTAAAAATGAAAAACAATTTTCAATCTAAATACTAAAATCATAAATTAACATAGGTCAAGCAGCCTATCAAGGGCTCATGACTAGGTTTGGTTAGGGCTTGGTCGGGTCTGGTCTGTTTTACAAATAATCATACTTATTTTTTAAAGTCTAACCTATACGTAAGCCTACCTGGTATGGTCACATTAAAATAATAATATTATATTTATGTTCTATATATAATATTTTTATGATATAATTTGGATAACTTTTGAACATTCACATTAAATTGGTGGAGATTTCTTATTTAATGTAAGAAGAAATTTCAACTAAATAATAAAAAAGTTTGTCCATAGACTATTTTTCACACCAAGTCAAAAAATATGTTACCTTTTGGGTTTTTTAATTTTTAATTAAAAAAGTTTCAAAAAAATCCTTCAAATGCGAAACATTCTTAAGAAAATTAGGGAAATTTTTCCTATTAAAAATTATATTTTATCTTAGTGAGAAGGACTTAATAAATTGTTATATTTAGAAAGTACTTATACTCTGCAAATTTTCAGTATGTAAAGTGCTGATATTTTAATTTAGGCATTTCTCACCAATAAAATTTTAAATATGATATTTTTTTTTCCTAGTTTCTCCAATTTTTCCCTGTGAATAATATAAATTATTTTCCAAATAAAATAAAAAAATTCTTATTTTTATTTCTATTTTAAGATAACTAAAAATTGTCCAAACCAAAGAATGAAACAAGTAAAAATTTCAAGAAAATAATGAAAATCTGTCATTACTGGCGCTTTGGGGGCACAGTTGTCAACAATATTTAGTTTAGTTCACACTTAACATTTTTCTAACTATTTTCACTATTTTCAAATACACTAGTGCATCAATTTTATAAAAAGAATAAGTAGAAAAAATTGAAGCATCAAGTTTGTATTATTCCTCAAAGTACCAATGAAATTAAAATGGACAGGGGACTATTTAGTAAATTTACGGGTTGTTGATTATTTCTTATTAAAAAAAAAAAGAATATCAAGTGGTAAGTGAATGAGGGAGAAAAATCAAAAATCATGATAATATCTTAGTAGGAGTATCTATAATCAAATCTTAATTTGAAAACACTTAAAGATAATTTGACGAGTTTGTTTTTGTTGAGTATTCAATGAGCATAACAAAAAAAGGAGTTTCTGAGTTATTAATTAACTAAGCTGCAATGGAAATTTCTTGTTCACAGAATTAGAAATTTCCAAGTCAACTACATACTTTTTATTAGTTAAAGAATTAAAAATGTCTAGCAAGTCATTAAAGTTTTGCTAATTCGAAATTTTTTCCCTTGTTTATTCTTGTATATAGTGGGTAGGAATTTCCTGTACCAACCCCAAAAAAAATAAAGTATGAAGAAATTTCTACAGACACGTGTTTGACTTCAAGTCAAATATTTATAATTTTATTTTAAGGAGATTTATTTGCTCCAAAGGTTTCTTCATTATGTGGTTATCTTTTAAACTATTGATTAATTATGACCATTCAATAATTGAGGCTCTAATTTTCTTTGAAAAGTATATATACTTGCGGTCCAAAACTTATATGTGCTTGGTCATTGTTAAATATTTTATTTGAATATAAATTAATCTTAAAAAGAAAATCAAAATGTTCTTAATAATGAAAAAACAATTATCAATCTAAAAACTAAAAACATAAATTAACATAGGAAAAGCAGCCTATCAAGAGCATGTGACCTGGTCTGGTTAGGGCTTGATTAGACCTAGTCTGTTTTTTTTTTTTTTTTAAAAAATGTCATACATAGTTTTTTAAAGTCTAGCCTATAAACCTTGAGGCATGGTCACATTAAAAAAAAATTATTTAATCATATCATATGTTGAGCGTCCTTAGATTATATATTAGTTTATTAGACAAACTAATTAGTTTAGAGAAAAATAAAAATACTCTAAATTAATTTAATTATCTTCCTCAATTTCTCAAAAAAGTTAATTTTGTTTTATATTTTAGACTGAAGGAAGTATTATATTTATATTTATATTCATATATATCATATTTTTATGATCTATTTTGGATAACTTTTGAACATTCATATTAAATTGCTGGACATTTCTTATTTAATGTTTGAAAAAATTTCAATTAAATAATAAAAGAGTTTGTCCATAGAGGCTTTTACATTAAAAAATTTCAAGAGGTCTTCAAAAAATCCTTCAAATGCGAAACTTTCTTAAGAAAATTAGGGAAAATTTTCTTATTAAAAATTATATTTTATATTAGTGAGAAGAACCTAATAAATTATAATACTTAGAAATTACTGATACTCTTTAAATTTTTTGTATACAAAGTACTGATATTTTAATTTAGGCATTTCTCACCAATAAAATTTTAAATATGAGATTTTTCCCTAGTTTCTCCAATCTTTTCCCTGTGAATAATATAAAGCATTGTCCAAATAAATAAATAAAATTCTTCTTTTTATTTCTATTTTAAGGTAATTAAAAATTATCTAAACCAACGACGAAAAAAGTAAATAAAAATTCCAAGAAAATAATGAAAATATGTCATTACTGGCACTTTGGGACACAGTTGTCAACAACATTTTGTTTGGTTCATACTAGACATTTTATATTTCGTTTTTTAATGACCTTTATTTATCCCAAGGATTTATTCACTATTTTCAAATACACTAAAGTGTACACACACAAGTAAAGTATGTTCGAGTCTCAAAAATATAATCGGGTTAAATGTTTTACCCCGGAAGTTTTGATAAAGGGGCACTCATCATCCGGAAGTTTTTTTGGTACCAAATTTACCATGAAAGTATTAAAAAGGAAGCAAATTTGCCCCGGAAGTATGAAAAATGTAGCAAATTTGCCCCTCCGTTAATTTTGACCGTTAAGTTTTTAAGCGAGTGTACACGTGGCATGCCACCTCATCAACCCAATAAGAGTTAAGTATCATTTTTGCCCGAAAGTTTTCACTTTGAGAGCAAGTTTGCCCAAAAGTTTTTTTTGAGAGCAATTTTGCCCGAAAGTTTACAAAACGTATCAATTTTGCCCTTCTTTCCCACATATTAAATTTGACTATTAAATCGATCAAAGACCACACATGTCATGCCTTGAAAAGGTCAAACTTGGAGTCAGAGAATCAGATCTTTGAGATGTTGAGCTCAATGCGGCCAGAATTTGTGAAGCCGAACTGGTCACATGAAGCATCACTTATGATCTAAGCAAATGATCGTCTATACAAACGTAAATATTATCACTATTGATTTGTTTTTTGAACCAATTTTTGGAACAATTCATTTCTCGTTTTTGCGTTTCATTTGCTTAGATTATAAGTGATGCTTCATCGGGTTTTGCGACAGACCTTTCGGTCCCGTGACGGTTCGGCTTCACAAATTCTGGCCGCCTTGAGCTCAACATCTCAAGGATCTCCTTCTCTGACTCCAAGTTCGACATTTTCAAGGCATGACATGTGTGGTCTTTGTCTGATTTAATAGTCAAATTTAATATTGGGAGAAAGAATGGCAAAATTGCTACTTTTATAAACTTCCCGGGCAAAATTACTCCTTAGTGAAAACTTCCAGGGCAAACTTGCTCTCAGTGAAAACTTCCGGGGTAAAAATGATACTTAACTCTTACTCGGGTTGATGAGGTGGCATGCCACGTGTACACTCAGTCAAACTTAACGGTCAAAATTAACGGAGGGGCAAATTTGCTACCTTTTTCATACTTCCGGGGCAAGTTTGATACCAAAAAAACTTCCAGGTGATGAGTGCCCCATTATCAAAACTTCCGGGGCAAATTAGGCATTTAACCAGGTGACAATTTCGTAAATATAAAGAAATTTTATACCAGTTCCTTTAATATGAGGTTTAAAAGATATTATTTAGACCGGTTTCCCAAAGAATCGGTCTAAATTTTTTTTTTTTAAAAAAAGTCGATTACTTTTAAGACTGGTTATCTTGTTTAATCAATTTAAAAGATGAAATTCTTAAGACCGATTGTTAACAATAACCGTTCTAAAAGGTAAACTTTTAAGATCTTATTTTGAGTATAACCAATTAGCTTATAATTACAACTCACTCACAGTATCACTTTTATTACATTGATTAAAGAGACTCTTCCATAATGAGTTTTAGCCCATTATTGCCTTCCTCTTTATAATACTCAAATAATTATTTATCTTAAATATTATATTTGGATAAATAATACATCTTAAATGTTATATTTGGATATATAATACATATTTAAAATAGGTGAATATGTGGTCTCAAATTTTTATTCTATATTTTAGGCAATTTCTTCCTAGAATTAAGGTGACCAAATATTTGATTTTCTAAATCTTATTAGGGATAATAAAATATCCTAAAATTATCATAATCAAGTGTAATCTTAACCATATCATAAATGCAATCAAATATCATCAAAATGCCTAAATCAATTAAAGAAAATAAGCAACAATTATTAGGCAATTAAATTTGCAATAATTGAAATATTTATTTTAAATTTCGAAATTAAATATTATTTAATTGAAAAAGGGCATAAATAAGAATATATCCACTTAATTAACATCCAAATGATATCTAAAGGCCAAGATTAGTACATAAGGGGTTTTTAATCATCAAGATTAATATAAAAACCTATCAAATATTGACAATTAGGCCTAATTTCACAAATACAGCAGATGCATTTGTAAGTTCAAAGTTCAATTTCCAAACGTACCAGGAACCAAACAACTGATATAGAAGGTCATCAACTTCAATTACATCTCAGGCTCTATCCTTGGCTACTTGAGCCATCCATAGGATACTCAGTCCATTTCATTTCATTTATCCGGTCACTCCAAATATAATGCCTGTAACCCTCAGGCTTACAACCTCTTCGACACTCTGCCCAACATTCATGGTCTAATAGTTGTGGGCTTCTGCCAGCCTATGAACATCCTAGTTTCACATGACTTAAAGCTTCTCAATGAACACTTATCAAATTAACAACCCAAAATCATATCAATCTCATAGGTCTCCTTGCCCATTGTATATTCATGCCTAACTTTTTACTCCAATAATAATACACATAGCATTGGAGCACCCCATGTAATACATTGCATCATATAAACCTTATCTGGGTTCGTTCTGTATATGGACTTTTGATAACAATCTAGCTCCAGGCATAGTCATAGATTGAACTTTCCTTATCGGGCATTTAACTCATATTTTCCAGGGAAAACACTAACCATATTCATATCTACAGTTATTGGTCCCAATCATGAGACCGTGACTTGAGGCTACTGGGATTCTGGCTATTATTCAATTCCATCGAAACACTAATTCTCAATCATACACTTTCAGGGAATATTCTATGTTCAAAATATTTTCCTATGCTAATACAACAGCTAACAACCTCAAAATACCCTATATCATATAGGTACTATCCTCAAACATACCTCAAATAACAGCATCAATCGATATTATCAAGGTGTTTATTCTCAACCATTTTTTCTAAGGGAATATCATGAAATTAAAATCATTTCCTAACTGCTAGTAACCTCCAAATACCTCATGCATATTGGTACTATACTCTAGTGCCTTAATGTATTCAGATCCATCATATGCCTAAAGAATAACTTTTTATCAAATCAGATTGTTAAGTTCATCAACCTAATTCTGAAACATCGACCATACCCAACATGCTACGATCATCAGGACTCATAGCCTACTACATTTAGACACTATCCTCAAATATCTCCAAATCAATAATTATCAGATCCACAATCCAACTCCTAGAATCTTAACATTAATTGGGCTAAGAGATCATATTGCCTCAACAATACCCAATATACAAACTAGGATCATAATTCACATTCCTAATCTAAACCTCAAAATGTTCAAGTAACGTCAACACTACACACAAGATTCTAATTCCCTCTCAGACCTCAATATCACAATGGCATATTCTAACATTATTCTTCCACCTCAAGATCAAACATCAATCCTCAATCAACCCAAAGCATTACTCATAGCACAACATCAATCAATACTTACAGGGTTCCTACTTTAAGGTACTAGATCCTTAATACAACCTTAATCATATTTGTCCTAGGCACTATTTCGACTTAGATCATATTCAAGCCTAGTCTCAATAATTTCCTTATTCAATCTAACATCCTCATAGTATCTCTATAGATCACCATATGTCATACCTTAAATTACTAAGGCCTTAAATCAAGAAAATCTTAAATTCCTATAATACTTCCCAGACGGTCACTCGTCCCGAGATTTCTCTAGTCTCAACGCATTTAACCTCAAGGTCCTGGTAGGATCTGGGGATCTAAATCATTTTCTGACTTAATTATCAAAAGCCCTAGGATTAGCAACAGAATCTTCCTTCTGTGCCATCAGCAGTTCCTTCTTTTTCATGATCTCGGTCTCAACGAGCTCTCATTTCATGAATCACATTTCCTTGTTCTCGAATCAACCCATCATTTCTCATATCAAATTATTATCTTGTGGATTAGGTATTTGTGCCTCCGACTCTTGCCTAGGCCTCCCCTGTCCTTTCCCTCTTGCCATTTTTTTAGATTTAGCTACAAAGTAACAGAAAAATAAATAAATATTATTTTCACCAGTACTCAAAGGGAAAAATTAAATCTCTAGCACCCCTCTGTATATATAACTCATTTACCCTAGATAGAAAACGAAGATAATGATCTAATACAATGGGGGCGTCAATCTTGTCGCTACGAACTCAGTTCGAATTGCATCTTCTAACCTCTCGCTTGGACACATATTATACCTATAATACCGTATATATGGACCAGGTACAGCGTGACTTGTTGAGTCAACCTCTTCCTCTAGTCTCGTAGAATGCCTCGGAAAAACCCACGGCTGCTCTGTATCCCCTACTGATGATTTGTCAGAATCACTCCCCGCACCTAGTTCCATGGTCCTATGGTTGTCACCCATCTTTTTCCTAACCCACACAACCAAGCTTATATCAGTTCCTTACCTTTTACTAACTAACTTACCAGTATTGTCCAAACCGGGCTTTGATACCACAAATGTAACACCCCTACCGGCCTCGCCCTTTCGGGTGGCGGATAGAGGGATTCCTTTTTATAATTACCATATATCCCCTAATTACTACTGATTAACATGCAACAGAGTTTATCGCGGCAGAGCATTTCCCGGTTGGACTCAGACAATACTGGTATAATTAAAAGTAAGTAACAAAATATAGTCCCCGAAGGGTTAAGTATACAGTCATACACCACTGCCCCAAAAGGCCAAAATAATATACGGTTATCCAATTCAGAATAAATAACAAAATATATAACAAAATAGTCTTCCACCGCCACCAATGACACCATTACTCCTGCCCAGCAGTCTTACCCTTTTCTCCAGAATCTGCCCTCAATGAACTTCTAGAGTCTCTACAAAAATCTAGGATTCATAAATGGATCTCAGAGTAACCGTTAATCTCATATGTAATGCATAAACAGTGTATGTATGTAACCATAATCAGGAAAACACCAAATAATAGCATTCAGTAACAAACGCGCAGTAACACAAATGCAACATACCATGTGTACCGTGTTAACTGCGGAAGGACTACATGTCTCAGAAACAAACGCAGGACTGCTCAACAAAGCAAGCCCCAGATCCACAGCACTAGGAAAGTTACAGTAGTCGGGCTCTGAACCCAGACCACACTGAATGCACACAAACGCATGTCCCTTTTCAGGAGACACAGGTCCACAATCTTGAAAAATCAGACATACAAAGCAGCACAAGACATATGAGGATTAAGGTTACTACCTGGTAGTTGACCAAAATTCTCAGTATAATTTTTCTCCGAGTGCACAAAATCAAAATGATCCTAAGATAACCAAAATATATAAATATAAGTAACTCTTCTTTGAAGTGTTTATTTGTTAACTCAAAAATAAGCCTTCTTCAACCTTAAAAGAAAACCCTCAATCCCATACAAAATTCCTATTTTTAACAAGTTGAAAACATTTAACACCCCAAAAATAAAATATGTTCTCACGTGCTTGCTCTTGAATCCCACAACCAAACTTTCTCGTATATCATAATAACCCTCCTATCTAAGCATTAGATCTTCAGATTGATTCTTCCTTCATTCATCAATTCTATACATATTCAGACCCATCTTTCATAAACACATTCATATATACCCAAAATACTACCATTTTCAACTTAGTAAATCATGAATTTATAAAGCAGTAGTTAAATTATGACTTACTTGTTCACTTGAAACTTTTGTCCTTCACGCCTCTTCTTTCCTCTTTAATTCCAGACTTATCCTTCAATGTAGCAAGGAATAAGTTTCCCTTAAAAATCTCTAACTCACGTGGAAGTAGATAGTAGGAGGTGGAATAAATGTTCAGAATCCTTACCTTCCTCTTGGACTTTTTACGTGATGCTTCTAGTGTCTTCAACTAGCCTTTTCTCTTCTTTGATCACTTTCTTCTCTTCTGCTTCGCCAGATGCCTCCAGCAATTCAAAGGAAAAACATAAGTTACTTAAATAGACTCCCATAGGTGGTTCTAGATTTTGCTTCACCGTTCTAGAGGAGTAATTATAATTTTTTTTTTTGATTTCTGCTAACCTCAGTTGGTCGCCGCCTCTGATGAAGTTTGAAAAACAATATTTCTTTGATCTCTCTTAGGTCCAACGTGAAGAAATTTGGGGAAGAATAAATGTCTCATATTCCACTCTCCCTCTCTCACATATCGGATGCCTAGGGGAAATATCTAATTTCAAGTATATATTATTTATTTAATTTTTTGCCTTCTTGACATTACTTATCCCAAAGTATCTATAACCAAATTTATTAACCACATTTCAAATAATTCCACATTATTTTCCCAATAATTCATCTATCTTGTCAAAATAATATACCATCGACTACTACCACTTGGTGAAAAATTCTTTTATTCCATTAATTTAATTTACGGGAGAATTGGGGTGTTACACATCTATTGAAACACTCCCTACCATACCATATTCAATTCTAATTACTGTAAGTTCTGTGCAACGGCCGATTGGGAAATGCAATATTTCGACTGTAGTTCCTTGAAGAAATAAATGACTCAATTTGTTTGATGAAAAACTTAATTTCTTGAGGCAACAATAGTTAGTACTAAGGTCAAAGAAAAATTCTAGATGAGTCTCACCTTCAATACTCTCTAAATTTAAGCACCAGGATACGTTCATTTTAATAATATGGTGGAGAGATAAAATAGATGGATGAATACTCCTCAAACTTCTACAATCATAGAGATTTACACTTTCAATCTTGTGTGCCATCGAGAGGATCAGGCAACTCTATCAATTGTTTGGACCATCTCAAATTTATTTTAGGTTGAATACATATAAAATAAAATACATGTACCTGTTTTCCATCCCAAAGCCTTTTAAAATTGTTGTTTTCCATGTGAAGTTCAACAAGGCTTTCAAGATAAGAGCCTGATGCTATAATCTCCGATGGATAATGATCCCAATAAAGATACCTCAATTTATTAGAAAAAGAGTCAAGATTAGAAAGAAGATCAGAAAGAAGATCCACATATGTCCCACCGTGAGGCAACCAAACTTTAGAATAGAAAATTTTGAGGACTCTTAAATTTTTTATCTTTCCAAAAATGTCAGCTTCCACTTGTACATATTTTATTCAAGTCAAATCCAATATAATGCCTTCAATTTCATCCGTTCCGTTCCCTAGACAAAAATAAAATGAAATAAATCTTAAACTTTTTTAAAAAAACTTTCAAAAATAAAAATAAAAGAAATAAATAGATGTATCTTTTTTCCCATACCATGTTATTTTTCAATACATTATATATTTCATCTGCATCTTTTAGTCGGCTACGTCTTTTAGGATGTCTCATACTTACTTCATCACGAACTATTTGCTCAGCCTTTTCTCGTATCAAATCATGCATTGCAATATAATCATCCTTATATGACTTTATGAGAGCTTTATCTATAAGATTTTGTATTCCACTAACCGCTTCGAAACCACAAGCCTCTAGCCCACAAGTAACATTATCCTTTTTGTCACCCATGCAAAAAAAAAGAAAAAAAGAAGAGAGAGCAATATCTAAAAATATTTCCTTGTCCATAGGATCCAATCCATCATAACTTATCTTCAATATTTTTTGAATTTGCTCATGGGGATACCTCTTGAGTTTTCTAAGCTCACTTTCCCAATATGCTTTATCTCTAGAATGAAAATGGGAACCCAAAACTTCTAAAGCTAAAGGAATTCCTTGAGCAATGGCCGCTGTCATTTTTAATAGCTCTTGATATCCCTCTTTTGGCTGTCTCTGTTTGAAGGCATGTATATTAAAGAGTTCAAGTGAATCTTCTGTACTCAATTCATTGACTCCATGTATGAATTGATCATGAATCCCTCCACTCCTAATAACATGCTTGTCCTTATTACTTGTTACAATCACCCTGCTGCCTGGTCCCAATTGGAGACAACCAATCAAATCTTTTAATTGCTTCGGATTGTCCACGTCATCAAGGGCAATTAAGACTTTTTTCCGTTGCAACATTCTCAATGTGTTGTTCTTGTGATCTTTTTGGCCTAATAGCTTAAAGAGAAGCTCGTCTCGTAATGAATTAAGACCAACCTTTGTTTATTTTTCTCTCACGTTTTCTAAAAAGCAGTAACTAGCAAATTCAGACAAGAATCTGTCAAATACAGCTCGAGCAAGGGTTGTTTTGCCTATCCCTCCCATGCCCCATATTCCAACAAGTCGAACTTCCTGTGACGTAATTTCCATTAATGATTCAACAATCATAAAATTTTGATGAAATCCAATCAGCTGAGAATTTGGGACAATGGGGCTATTATCTTCTAGATTCTTCAAGACATCTTCAACTATTGCATCAATGAGTTTGCGTTCATCTCTAACATATAAAAAGGCAAAACAAAAAAACAAAATTACTAGCTTCCCATGATAAAATAATAGATCCACAGGCATAAATTGATATAACTTCACTAGATATAAGGCAAACTAAGGAAAAACTTAACAACATTGAGACTCTATAAAATGGTAAATTGAATAATAGAAACAAACTTACTGAAATTTTGATGAAGGATGACCAGATAAGTTGGCAAATTTTTCTAAGACGGATCTCCAAATTTCCACTATATCCTTGAAATCCTTTTCATGAAGAGTGAACGCCTCTGCATAAGTGCCTTTTTTAGGGCTAACGTCTACTGGATCTACACCGTAGAAAGCTGGTATTACAATCTGTTGACCAGCTTCCTTACGTTCCATGATTTTGACAAGGTCTTGCAAGCACCACCTTGAGGAAACATAATCTTTAGAGAATATAACCAAAGCAATCATGGATCCTTCTATTGCTTTCAGAAGTGCTGATGATACTTCGTCACTTTTCTTAAGCCTGTGATCCACATAGACATTTATGCCCTTTCGATCCAACTCCCTTTCCAAATGGCTGAGAAAACCAGATTTGACGTCTGGACCCCTGAAGCTGATAAAAACATTGTATTTTTCACATGGGACCTGGGAAGAAGAACCAGAAGCAGCCATTGCTGGGGCAAAAAAACGAAAAACAATGTTTTATAGGTCGTTGATTATTTCTGAAAAAGAACAGAAAGAACAAAGTCTAAGAAGTTATAAAATGAAGGAGAAAGACCATATTAATAATAACTTGGTGGGAGTGGCTAAATAAAATCTGAGGTTGAAGACTTGAAGTTGATTTGGTGAGTTCGCTTATCTTGGGAATTCGATCTGCACAACAGAAAAATGAGAATATGAGTCTTGAGACCTTGTTAGCATTTAAGAGTCAACAATCAACTAATAAGTTGTCCGTGGAATTTTTTTTTCCTACAAAGTAGGCCGAAATATCCACGAAATAGTGAAAACGTGTCCGTAGCTGTCTTTGACTCCAAGTCAATAGCGCTCTTTTTTGGGTTTTTCTTTTTTTTTGTTTTTAAGAATTAAAATTTTCGTTCCACCCCGTGTGATATATTTTTTTTTCCCTTCTTTTGTTTCTGTACCAAACAAAGGAAAAAAAAAAGGGAAGTGCGTAGATATTTCAGTGGAAGGGAATTTTTTGTTGTCTCTTCTTTGAATAAGGATTTTCCACTACACATTGAAATCTCATCCAATCATGTGACTATGACTGAGTCAAATTACGATTGATAAATAATTGAAGGTTACTAGGAGTTAAAAAAAACATAAAGTTAATTTCGCGATATGTTAACTATTGAGAATTTTCGGAGGACATTTTTTTTTTTTTGGGGTCAATAAAATGATTAATTATATAAATGAAAATATATATAGCTAAAGTTGGCACAAATGGATATAGGGAAGAGGGAGCTAGGAGTGCATCACTTTTATAAAAAGAATAAGTAGAAAAAGATTGAAGCATCAAGTTTGTTTCCTTCCTTAAGAAAAGTTACAGGCTGCTGATTATCATCAATTATCAATTATAAAACACTAAACCTCTAAGCCACTCAGTTATTGGTCCACTTGGCCTGCCAACTATGCATTTTATAACATAGTTATTGGTCCACTAAACCTCAATCAATCAATCATCAATTATCATCAATAAGAAATTCGTCATCAATTATCATCAATTAAATGACGCATTTATTGTGATTACCATTATGCTGACTTTTTCTATACGTCATCATAATAATAGAAATTCGTCATCAATTACCATCAATTATCATCAATTCGAAATTTTCA
Source organism: Acacia melanoxylon (assembly GCA_019022615.1). NCBI lineage: Eukaryota > Viridiplantae > Streptophyta > Magnoliopsida > Fabales > Fabaceae > Acacia > Acacia melanoxylon. The sequence goes on from JAFJYJ010000027.1 coordinate 4,710,552, forward strand.
CTAGGAGAAAAATTAATGACGAATTTATTGTGATTACCATTCTGCTGGCTTTTTTTATTCAATTTCGGCGCCAATCAACTACTACTCTCCTGACTGTATTCATTTTCCCGCCAAAATTAATGTTTATATAATAAAATTCTGGTCATGAAGCAACAGATCATACAAGGACTCTGCAATACCGTTTTTGGGCCAAAGATATCTCCCACAATATTTTACAGAAGCATCCTTACGTAAGCAAATACAATTTCAATTCTTTGAAATCTGATCCTATATTTTCCTAAAGTGCATCAACATCCTAATTTATATGTGTCAGGATATGAATAAGACTTTCTTCTTTGATGTCAACGATACCAAGGACACATGGTCAATTCTCGCTAAAGTTCTGCGGAAGTGGAGTGTCAAAAGAAAGGATGCGCCGTATGCAGTGTGGAAAGTTGGCATGTTATTGGCTGATGAAAAGGTACGTCTCTATATATACTCCACCCATGTGTCATTCAACATTCATCTACCATCTTCTAGTTTTAGTAGAGTCTCCAATGACGGTTTTTTAAACTATATTTTTTGTTAGGGTTCAAGAATCGAGGTTTCTGCTACTCACAAAAATCTCATTGGCAAATTGAAAGACGAACCTAGAGAAAGAATGGTTTACAACTTCCGAAATTTTCGTGTTCGGAAAATGATGATAAATATAGAATTACCACAGGTCCGTGGAAATTAAACTTCCACCCCCATACATATATTGAACAATCTGACGAGCTCATCTTGGGTGAGACATATAATTTCCGCAATATTGCAGACATACAACAAGGCAATGTCAGTGACGAAGGTTTAATAGGTGCGCCTAGTATATGTTAATAATGTTGACATTTATTTTAAATATGTCATTTTTAAACAATTAAGTAAGTTGAAAGGAATGATTTGCAGATGTCATTGGCTTTTTGCAAGCTTTTGGACGTTTGCAGGATCAAAGAAGGGAGTGTGATATAATCAAGAGATTAAATTTCAGTATTGCGATCAAAGGTAAAATACCACCTCATTATTATGTTTTCGTTTAATGTACAGATTTCTAATTTTATTTATGACATATGTTTTTCCTATAATTATTTAAGTGAAAACACTATAAATGTTGCTCTTTGGGGTGATTGCGCTGAAGAAACTTTTGGAAAGAAGCATGAGGATATGGAACCTCCAATTACAGTGCTTGTACGTTTTGCCAGACTAAATAGAAGCACAGGTTCTGCTCAGATTATGATATCATCTACCACATAAGTATAGTCTCATTTTTTTTATCTCTTTGTTAATTTTATAGCATATTTTACTCTTACCAGATTATGGACATCTGAGTAATGCATTTAATGCTACTTTGGTCACTCTAAATCTAAATATTCCTGAAGCAAATTTGATGAAGGAAAGGTGGAATAACAATATAAGGCTATATTAAAAGAATTTCAAATGCTATTGTCTTTCCTATTGAAAAAAATATATATGTATACTTTGAATAAACGTCCCAATGTACAGACTTAGTCAAGACTCTCTTGGCACACAGTTGTTTAGTCAAGTATCAAGTGTAGATTATCCTACATACTCAGCTGAATCAATGTTAAGCTTCAAAACAAGGATTCCACTGTGTGAAATTGCTAAGTTAGATCAAGTAAGTATTATGTTATTTGTTTCCGGGTTATTATTTTTGTAATGTTATTTAGAATTAATAAATCAACGATGATTTGTATTGCTAATAATTATTGGTTACGTAAGCAAATGTTTTTTTTTACTTTTTCATTGATCAGGAGTCTGATATCGTGACAAAAGTGACAATTCAAAAATGTGAAACATTGTATGGTTGGTTCTATGATGCATGTCCGTGTGATAAGAAGCCTGAGTATCAATCGAACGGCTCTCTAAAATGCACAAAGTGTGATAAAGACGTGCTTATGACTGTTCCTAAGTAAGGCATTTATATTCAGTATAGTTTGTTCAGAGAACAAAGTTTATTTACACTAATAAACTTTGCAAACGTTTCAATTTGACTTGACAGATATAAGGTGCACTACAAAGTGTACGATGACACTGGCAAATGTTCGATCATTTTTTTTATCGTCATGCAACTGAGTTATTGGGTAAATCTGCATCAAAGATGAAAGAGGATATGCAAGAGGTTGTGAAAAAGTTATGCACATGTAATCATCAAAGTACTTTATATTCATTTGATATTGTAAACACATTAATGTATTTATTTGTTTAAATGAAGGAGGGAAGAAATTTATTCCCAAGGAACTCGATGAAATTGTTGGGAAGCTTGTCATTGTCAAACTTAAGATTAAAAGCCACAATATAAAGCATAGGACAAGTAGCATTGGGGTCACACAATTCTGTGCTGACAATAATTTGATCAAACAGTTTAAGTATTCCAATCAAGAGGTAAGTGTTCATGACATGTGAGGAACAACAATTATTCGTATTATTGAATTATATGTCAGCGATTAAATTACAACTATATTTTGTTTGTATTCGTAGGAACAAACAACAACCATAATAGAGGTATAAGTTTTTATACATAGTCTATTTTTTGATATGTTCTGGTGTTGTTTATAACATATTATTTTCTATGCCCGTAGGAATCAACTGCCTCCACAGGTAATATTCACACAATATCACAAGAAAATGTCATCGAAGATGGTGATAATACTGTGTCCCAACTGACAACACCACCTGAGGCTTACACAAAACGGAAGACGCTTGGCAACGATACTCCAATTCTATATGAGGACCTTGGGCTTGCAGAGATTTGCACACCAAAAATGAGCTCAATTAAACCCTTGAAAAACATCAAGAAGGAGAAATAATTCTTATCATGTTTAGCATCCTATTTTAGCATGAATCTATGGATATCATGGTTTTTTTTCGAATTCCTGAATTAGTATTATGTTAGCATCCTATTGTGCATTTATTTCTCCTTGTAGTTTTGTGGAGGTGTTGTTACTTACATGCAAAATGAATGGATAACTTTTGTTTCATGGGATATATGAAATTTGGATATTTAAAAGCCATGTCTTCCGAACTCATTTCACTACAAAAGCGGTCAAATAATCATATCATTAAATTAGTCCATGTGTTATTACATTAAAAATAATTCAGTTAATACATTGTTAAAGTAATTTTTTTTTCTAAAAAACCAATATAAATTATTTCCTAGACAATTTCCCTTCACTCCGGAAATTTTGATCCTCTCAATAATAATTACGGGCTAAAATTACACATTTCATTTTCAAGTTATTTGAATTTATTAGGATATCATTCATATTTAATTCGTAATTTTTATTATTGTGGTTTAGATAATTTCCCAATACTCCAGAAAGTTTGACGACTTTAATAATAATTTTGGGCTACAGTGACGCATTTCATTTTCAAGCCATTCGAATTAATTAGGATATTGTTTCCATTTCGAATATAAGGTAATAAAATAAATTTAAATTGAAAATATACATTAATATTACATAGACTCCGATTTTGAAGATAGGTAATAAATATTAATTCAACCGTCTTTATATGAAATTTTCTCTTATAATTAAGACCAAAGTGGTATATTATAAATATTAATATCCTTAAAGAGCTGCAAAGAATATGGAGTTTTGACATACTAAAGTATGAATGTATGAAACGCTTAATTTGTAAAATTATGGAATCACTCATTATTATATTACCAATCAGAATTATAAGGCTGATTCGTAAGTATTTTTGTTTTAATTGCAGTGCAAAAATTAGTAATAACAACTTAAGAAGTTGAGTTCATATCATTTTTTTCACCTTCGTTGACTTTTGTGGTTTGATTACATTATGATTACGAGAGAAAATTTGGAAAGAGAAACTAAAAAAGGAAGGAAAATTTGATCGAATAATTGTCTTTCAAATGAAGGAAATAAGAATTTTGTCAACTACATTAACCACGACAATTAATTTCATTTACTTTCGTGATTCAATTTTAACAAAAACTGGAAATTCATAAATACGATGTTTCCTTACATGGCGATCCATGCCAACAGTTGAAACACATAATGGGATCAAATAGTCCGGATACCATTGAATCACATTTAGCCATTAGTTCTTTTCAAGATGTTTCAGTTTTCGCGTTTCATTTTGAATGTTACAGACCATCTGTCATCAAAGAATAGGTTAGTCATATGAACTATTATTGACTTACATAAATTACTTATATAGCCTGCCGATCTATAAATCAAAGACGTCAAGCATCCGTGACCTCTCATTATTCTCAAAAAAAGGAATCAACTATGCGTAACAAGCGCTCTGTCGTGTCAAAAAATAGCCAAATTGAATGAAGAGGTCAGTCACTTCATATCGATGTTAATATACTGTAGAGCTTATATTTGTTTAGATTTTCATCAATCGAATGCCAATATTTATTCAGTTTCGAACAAATCGGTTCTGTAGGTAAATGAATATGTTCTGAAGGTTGTTCAGAAAATCATTGTTGTAATTATGTTGGTGTTTTTGGAAATTTAGTTAACCAGCTGACGATGAATTGTCCGGGGACTGTAACTGAGAATGAGTTACCAACTGCCAAATCTTCTCTTTTGAATCCATTGTCAAGTAACCATATCCAATATGTTTTGACGGATATTACTAACACACCCAGTAGCTCAAATTACATGCAACGCGATGACAGTTGTTTAATGTACAGCAGCAACCTTAATGTTACTCATATAGTTCGACCTGAATCACAATCCGTGAATCAAAAGAAGCGAGGAAAAACACATCTGCCACAAACTCATGAATTAGCTACTAATTTATGCAAAATTCTAAACATTCCATTACATGAGAGTAAGTATCGGTTAAAAAAGTAAATACATTCTCTTCTTTTTTTATTGTCAGATTTCATCATATTTAAATAAAAATTCTTGAAAACATTTTCTACCAGATTCCAGAGCTACTAACGATCAACATAATACATCTACCCCTTATGGAGTGGTCGACAACAATCGCGTGTACGTTTCATTCCAATTACTTAGACGATGGAGATGCTAGTCTTGAATGTCAATTCCGTGGTTCACGAGATGTGGTTTGCGAGAGAGCGAAAGGTCTCAAGAAAAATTTAGTTGCACAGTTTGGCATTTCTTTGTTGTAAAGGAAAGATTATCATTCCTTTGTTGAAAAGGCCTCCTGAAGAGCTTGAACAACTCTTTTTCAACAAAGATTCATCACATTCAAAAAACTTCTTGAGAAATATTCGTTTGTACAACATGTTTTCATTCACCTCTATGGGTGGCGGAATTGCCCATGAGATCAACTTTAAGGGAGGAGGCCCTTATTCATTTGTCCTTTCAGGTCAAAACCACCATTTGATTGATAGTTTATTGCCTCCTCAAGGAAATCCTCCAGTTTACGCCCAACTATATATTTACGACACTGAAAATGAAGTATCAAATCGAATTTTGACCGTGAGGTTTGTTAGTTCTCATATTTTTGATGTTTTGATGATAACAATTATAATATAAATAAGTTAAAATTAAGTTTTATGCTTTATATAGCCAACATAAATCTATAATGTTTTTGGAAGTTTTGCATTGGGTAACTCTAGTTTGAGGAGTCATGAGATTTGTTTTATTTAAAGAGGAAAATGTTTTGATTTCATCTTCCTAAAGTTAAAAACGTGTTTGATTTGGAGTTAATTAAGTTTGAGATATGTTTGCCTCAAGTTAGGAAGTCAACTTGCATTGTTTTTCAAGAGTATCGTGTTTAACTTTCTCAATAGTGCAAGTTAACTTTTAAGTGTATAGCAAGTTAACTTCTTATTGCAAGTTAACTTTCAAGTGTATAGCAACTTAAGCTATTCTATCGACTTTAACTTTCTCAACAGTGAAAGTTAACTTTCAAGCGTAATGCAAGTTAAGCAAGTTAACTTCCCATATCAAGTTAACTTCCTACTTTTTCAATACTATCGGTTTTAACTTTCGAATGGACAGTAAGTTAACTTTCTAATATCAAGTTAACTTGCTTCTTTTTCAATATCATCGGTTTTAACTTTCAAATGGATATCAAATCAACTTCCTATATCAAGTTAACTTTCAAAATGAATATCAAGTTAACTTCTTGTTTCAAGTTAAATTTTACTATTTTGAAAGTTAATCACTTATTGCCTCGAGTTGAACATATCAAGTTAAACATTTCATCAGGATTGACTTTCTCATATATCAATCAAGTTAACTTTCAAAATGAATATCAAGTTAACTTCTTGTTTCAAGTTAACTCTTGCTATTTCACTTATTGCCTCGAGTTGACATATCAAGTTAAACATTTTCTTCTACACTTATCGGGTTTGACTCTTAAAACAAATAGCAAGTTAACTTTCAAGCCCATAACAAGTTAACTTCTTATATCAAGTTAATTTTTGATCAACTTGAAAGTTAACACTTTCAGTTTTCAAAATCATCGTCTTCGGAAATCAAAAATCATTTGGTGTGATTTCACTGCTTCTAATCATTACTCATTACTATTCATAATTGCATTTAATCAATTTGTTAATGAGTTACAGATTATTGGAATGAGGATCAACACAGGATGTTGACTAAAGCAATCCGGCATTTATTAAACTTACCTATTCGAGAAACTCGACCAAAAGACATACCTCTGCGACGTTCTGGGCAAGAATATTTCATTTCCTTTGCTGGGTCTCAACGATCATAATCACAATTACGAGAATAATGACGGCGATTATTCCGACCCTTCTGCTTCATCTCTAACGATCATTTTCAAGTTTCTCAACGGATATTTTCTTCAAGCTTCTCAACGGTCATGAGATCAACTATATATATATATATATATGAAGTTTTGAATTCACAACAACAACAACAAAAGTTGTGCATTCTACTCTTATTGTATTCAACTGTTTTGTCTGGTCCATTAATATCTTCGGATATCGTGTACCTCAGTGTTGATCTGTATCTACTCATGAGGAGTTTCAAAAACCTTATTTGATTATTGTGTTGTAAAATCTTAAGGTTGTGGAACCTTAAGTGTAGGTATACAATTACAGCTTGTAAGGGGGAGTGAGTCCTAGTGAAGGGATCATCTCGAGTATAGAGTGTGTAATTGTGTCTGTGGTTATTTGGTTACAACTTGTAAAGAGGAGTAAGTCCTAGTGATAGGATTACTCGAGAGTTACAGAATGTGTAATCAAGTTTCGAGATAGTGAAATCCCAGAGTGTTTTTGGGGACTGGACGTAGGTCAAGAGTTGGACCGAACCAGTATAATCTCTTGTGTTCATTGTTCTTCTCTCCTTCTCTATTTAAGTGTTCTTGAGTAATTAGTGAAAGAATTTTATAATCACCTATTCACCCCCTCTAGGTGATATTTCAGCTTCATTTGGTATCAGAGCGTTGGTTTCTCAGTTGGGCTTAACATCCCGAGATAGATCATGGAAGGAATATTACCTGACGGTGCCTCAATCAATCGACCACCTGGCTTCGACGGCGAACACTATTCGTTCTGGAAACCAAAGTTCAGAGTGTTTGTGTTAGCCACGGAGTATGATCTCTGGCAAGTAATAGAGAATGGGGATTATGTTCCCACAAGAGTAAAAGGCGGAATTAATGTTCCAAAGGTTGAGAATGAGTTCAACGAGGATGACAGAAGGAAAATAACTCTTAACAGTAAAATCATCCTGATGCTCCAGAGTGCTCTTAGTCAAAAGGAGTATTTCTGCATCTGCAATCTATCTACTGCCAAGGAGATGTGGAAAGCATTGGAAATTGCCTATGAAGGAACATCCGGCATAAAGGAGAATCGCATCAACACGTTAACAACCGAGTATGATCTTCTTCGAATGAAGACCGGAGAGTCCATTGCTGAATTTCAACTTCGTTATACCGATCTTATCAACCAATTATCAGCTTTGGGAAAAACATATGAACAAGGTCCTCAGGTTAGAAAGATTCTCAATGTTCTGAAAAAAGATTGGGAAGCCAAAGTAACAGCAATAGAAGAGGCCCGTGGAGAATCAATGGGCTCAGTTGCTGCTCTATTCGGAAGCCTATTTGAATATGAGAGCAAACTGAAATTCAAGAAGGACTTGGACGAAGTCAACACTAGTAAGAACAAAGGCATCACTCTTAACGCTATTAAGGAAAAGGAAAATAAAGACGAAGATGATGAGGACGATGATGAGATGGGCATGTTCGTGCGAAGATTCAAGAAGTTCTACAAAAGGGACCAAGGCTTGAAATAGATTCCACAAAGGAAGCTCAAGTGTGACGCGAATTCAAAGATAAAGATCAAGTTGTCTGTTACGAATGTGAAAAGCCAGGTCATTATAAATCAGAATGTCCTCAGCTGGAAGACAAAGAAAAAGAAAAGAAGATGAAGTTCAATCACTTCAAGAAGAAGGCATACATATCTGCTATATGGGGAGATAACTCCTCAGATAAGAAAGTGAGGAAGAAGAAGTTGCAAACATATGCTTAATTGTTGAAGAAGAAGAGCAATGTGAAAACGATGATGAGGTATATGATTCTGAACCTACTTATGATGAATTACTTTCTGAATACAATGATTTACATTCTTAATTCAAAAAGATTGTGAAAGAACTCATTGCTTCCAAAAAGAAAACCAAATTGCTTGAGCAGCAAAATAAAGATTCCCCTCCTACTTGTGAAAATATGATCTGCAAAAATTGTCCTAATCTTGAAAAGAAAAACATTTATCTTACGAAAACACTTGAGAAGTTTACTAATGGTAGTGAAATGCTCGATGTTATTTTGAAAGCTCAAAGATTTACAATTGATCGATCAGGCATAGGTTACAATCCTATTTTTGACAAAAAGAAAGGGAAAAAGAAAAGTGGTGGAAAATCCTACTTAAACTATTTTCAAAAAACTGTCCACTCTTCAAACCCCTTTGCTCATTATAGTTATTGTAACCAAAAGGGTCATAATACTTCATCATGTTTTCATAAGAAAGAAAGAAGAGACAAACCTGTTGGTAATTATCAATGGGTACCAAAGGGAACTTATGTTTTCCCTAAGGCTCAAACTAACAGTGAAGGACCCAAGTATAAGTGGGTACCAAAATGTCCATCTATTTCCTTGTGTGTTCAGATTGATTCCAAAAAGAATGGACATGAGGGTATAGAGAAGATTAAGAGTCAAAGAGTTTCTTATGAACCGAAAAGGAGATCCTCTCAAGTGTCAAGCAGAAGACTCTTGAAGTCTATACCCTTTGAGAGAACTTTGCAGACACCCATGGAAAGACATATGAAGAAGAGGCATTGGGTAAGCAAAGTCGATCCTCCAAGTGTCTAAGTAAAAGGTATACTATGGTAACCTCCTACGCTATTATCAGTAATAATTATTGAGGTTTTATACTTTGGATATTATGAATGAGTATTGAAAACTATTTTGAAATTGATTCCTTTCTTATCCCCTGAAAATCCTTTTGACAGATTTATTCATAAAGGGATTGCAATGTTCAAAAAGTTTAAATCTTTATGCAATCATGATAATTTGAAAAGAAATTATTTCTTTTATAAAGTCATGCTTAATTCATTGTGCTCAGTTGTTTTGAATTGATTATATTCTTAAGAGCATATGATCTTGTTCCTACACGCTAACAATGATTGGATCCAAGCAAGGTTGGATACCAAGAGAGAAAAAAACTTAGACGGTTTTATAGGATCAAAGAAAGCTTCTCAAGAGAGCAACCACATAGTGAAATAATTCGACTCTTGAGGAAGTTGAAGAAGCAATGCTTGATGGTGATGGTGAATATCGAAAAAGGAGACATCTATATGAATCTACCTTAATCAAGCAAGCCCTCCCTATAAGGACAAGAGGGATTACAGTGATATTTAACCTTACCCTATACTGTGCTTATATGAAATTCATATTTGAGTAATGAATACTTGTTCATCATTCCATTCCATTAGCAATCAATCATTTATGGCTTTCAATTTTTTTTTATTGCTAAATGGACCGTAAATGAATTTGTGCATAACTTTCTGAGTTTATGTTTTTATGAAATGCACAACTCTAAAATTTGTTTTTGATGTCAATTCACTCTGTTTTGTGAAAATGCATGCAAACGCTTTGAAAAGTATTCATACTTTGATTGCATTCAAATAGTGTTTTAAAATTGAAAGTTAATATCTTTGAATGTCAGATATGCTTCTAATTTGTTAGTTGAATTTTTTCCTATCTCTCACATATTGATCTTTGGAATTCAATGTGTTGCTTGAACTCTTTAGTTTCATTCTCTAACTAGTTGGACCTCATGTCTAACAAGTTGATCATATATGAGCTTCAAGCCTATCTTCAAGAAAAGAATTCATTTTTGTGAAACTGTTAGGCTCAAAGCATAAATTCTTAGTTGGCCAAGTTATTCCAAGCTTTGTGTGGATGTTCATTAATGCATTGAATCTTAATGCATTAACCATTAGTGGAATAACCTACTAGGATGATATTCAGGAACTCTGGTCATTTGGACTAATGAGTATGTGTTTCATCATCCACGATTCCTAGTAGTCATTTTGTTACTCAAAGTCATCAACTTTGTCTTCATCCATTTTTGAGTAACTATATTCAAGTTTAGCTCTTGGTGAATAAACAAAGTCATTGCGCGCATATATTTCTATCCATTTTGGCCTTACTGGTTAATTCATTTTTCTTATGACTTTTGTTTTTGGGAAAATTCTTGTGCATGTTAAGATCAATGCTTCACATGTTCTCCCAAACTGAAGCATTCTGATACAATCTGATATATTCTTTCACATGTTGACTTCCATCCTTTTGAGAGAGCATTGATTTTAAACATATTTCAAAAATGAGTTTTCATATCTTCAAAATCTCATTTTCATAATGCATTATCATGATTCAAAAGAATATTTGAGATTTGAAACTATTTGCATGTTTCATTATTATTTTTGAAAATTCAATCTCATCCGTGGTTTACGTAAGATTCATATCAATGACAAACTTTCCTACATAAGTGTAAATTGTCATTGAAAAATAACTTTCTTGGTGTCATTTATTCGTTGACCTTTATGATCAGTGTCATGAATCATTTGGATGCCATTATTACTGATTGTGATATTCTTCTTGCTCAAATATAATATGTTTCAATTATGTAAGAGTGAGTTTAAGAGTTGCACAGTTTAATCTTATGTGGACCCAAGACACATAGGGTACCAGAGAGCATATATTGTTGTTTTACATGACTCTGTTAAGGAAATGAGAAATAGAGGTTAACATAGTAGAGACTTGACTCATGGATGGATACCTCGTGTTACATCAGTTACTATATCAGAAGCTCAAAAATGCCTCAAAACATATTTGAAGAGTTTAACTTGATTCTTCAAGTTATCAATCCAAGCTAAAGGTAAAATGATTCCAAGTTAGAATGAATCATGAACCAATACTTGTTTATTTTGTGTAGAAAGAAATTCATTCGCTGGAAGTCAAGTCTGGGTACCTCCAGTTAATACCTCGAGTTAAGGAGAAGCAGAGAGCAACTATATGTATTCTGACTTATTGCCTCGAATTAACTTGGAGTTACCTCGAGTCGACATCAGGTAAGTATTCTTTTTACCTCGAGTCAATCTTTGCAATTCTTTGAATTAAAGCTTTTTCGTGTTTACCTTGAGTCTGGCATTTCCTTTCTAGTCCTCTTCCATCATCTTCCTCTGATAAATCCTCCTCTCTTTTCGCTGATGACAAAGGGGGAGAGAGCTTGTGAAGAAGTTTTGAAAAATACTCCTTCAACTTACCTTGACAGTTGTATGCTTTATCTGGTTTAATGGAGCTTTGTTAATTTGACTATATGCATATATCTTGTCTACTCCTACAATTATTTTTGCTGTCATTTGGTTCAAGTTATCTGTGCTTCCTTAGAGAAATCTTCAGAAAAACATTTTCAAGTTTTCAAAACATTATAAGTGTTGTCATCATCAAAAAGGGGGAGAATGTTAGTTCTCATATTTTTGATATTTTGGTGATAACAATTAAAATGTAAATAAGTTAATAGATTCAAGGTTAAATCATGCTTTATATAGCCAACATGAATCTATAATGTTTTTGGAAGTTTTGCATTGGGTAACTCTAGTTTGAGTCGCATGCCTGGAGTCATGAGATTTGTTTTATTTAAAGAGGAAAATGTTTTGATTTCATCTTCCTGAAGTTAAAACGTGTTTGATTTGGAGTTAATAAGTTCGAGATATGTTTGCCTCAAGTTAGGAAGTCAACTTGCATTGTTTTTCAAGAGTATCGTGTTTAACTTTCTCAATAGTGCAAGTTAACTTTTAAGTGTATAGCAAGTTAACTTCTTATTGCAAGTGTATAGCAAGTTAACTTCTTATTGCAAGTTAACTTTCAAGTGTATAGCAACTTAAGCTATTATATCGACTTTAACTTTCTCAACAAGTGAAAGTTAACTTTCAAGCGTAATGCAAGTTAAGCAAGTTAACTTCCCATATCAAGTTAACTTCCTACTTTATCAATACTATCGGTTTTAACTTTCGAATGGACAACAAGTTAACTTTCTAATATCAAGTTAACTTGCTTCTTTTTCAATATCATCGGTTTTAACTTTCAAATGGATATCAAATCAACTTCGTATATCAAGTTAACTTTCAAAATAAATATCAAGTTAACTTCTTGTTTCAAGTTAACTTTTACTATTTTGAAAGTTAATCACTTATTGCCTCGAGTTGAGCATATCAAGTTAAACATTTCATCAGGATTGACTTTCTCATATATCAATCAAGTCAACTTTTAAAATGAATATCAAGTTAACTTCTTGTTTCAAGTTAACTCTTGCTATTTCACTTATTGCCTCGAGTTGACATATCAAGTTAAACATTTTCTTCTACACTTATCGGGTTTGACTCTTAAAACAGCAAGTTAACTTTCAAGCCCATAACAAGTTAACTTCTTATATCAAGTTAACTTTTGATCAACTTGAAAGTTAACACTTTCATTTTTCAAAATCATCGTCTTCGGAAATCAAAAATCATTTGGTGTGATTTCATTGCTTCTAATCATTACTCATTACTATTCATAATTGCATTTAATCAATTTGTTAATGAGTTACAGATTATTGGAATGAGGATCAACACAGGATGTTGACTAAAGCAATCTGGCATTTATTAAACTTACCTATTTGAGAAACTCGACCAAAAGACATACCTCTTCGACGTTCGGGCAAGAATATTTCATTTCCTTTCTTTGGGTCTCAACGATCATAATCACAATTACAAGAATAATGACGGCGATTATTCCGACCCTTCGCTTCATCTCTCATCTCTAACGGTCATTTTCAAGTTTCTCAACGGATATTTTCTTCAAGCTTCTCAACGGTCATGAGATCAACTATATATATATATATATGAAGTTTTGAATTCACAACAACAACAGAAAAACGTTGTGCATTCTACTCTTATTGTATTCAACTGTTTTGTCTGTTCCATTAATATCTTCGGATATCGTGTACCTTAGTATTTATCTGTATTACTCGTGAGGAGTTTCAAAAATCTTATTTGATTATTGTGTTGTAAAATCTTAAGGTTGTGGAATCTTAAGCGTGGGTATACAATTACAGCTTGTAAGGGGGAGTGGGTCCTAGTGAAGGGATCCTCTCGAGTACAGAGTGTGTAATTGTGTCTGTGGTTATTTGGTTACAACTTGTAAAGAGGAGTAAGTCCTAGTGATAGGATTACTAGAGAGTTATAGAGTGTGTAATCAAGTTTCGAGATAGTGAAGTCCCAGAGTGTTTTTGGGGACTGGACGTAGGTCAAGAGTTGGACTGAACCAGTATAATCTCTTGTGTTCATTGTTCTTCTCTCCTTCTCTATTTAAGTGTTCTTGAGCAATTAGTGAAAGAATTTTATAATCACCTATTCACCCCCTCTAGGTGATATTCCACCTTCAAGGTTAGTGTTTTTTAAATATATTTACCCGTTGTACATATTTCTTTAATAAATACGACACCAGATTTAATATTTTGTACATTCTGATTTTTCCCAGCAGTCATGTTGGTGGCGGACATTTGGATCAAAGTATTGTTGAAATGTTTAAAAAATTCCTGGATAAACACAACTGTGTGGTCTAACATTATAGGAACGCTGCGGAAATCATTAAGCAGAATGTCATATCTGATGTTAGTATAAGGCTAATCAAAAGTAGCAACGTAACAGGCCAATCTAAGCAATATAATATGCCCACAACTTCTGAGCTTGCAGCTCTAATTGTAGGTGACTTTGATAATTCATATACAAAAAGGGATATCTTTGTCAAACGACAAAGTGGAAGTTTACAAAGAATTGATGAGCTACATATGGCATATCTCCCATTGCAGTATCCGTTGCTTTTCCCATATGGAGACAATGGTTATGACTCGTCAAATGAACATGCTCAAGAGTCACTATCAACCACAAAAAAGAAGAAGAAGCTAACACCAAGGGAGTATATGGCATTCCGTTTAAGGAGGAGGAAGTCTGAAAGGTCAGTCATATTGCATGGAAAAAAAATTACTACAGCAGTTCATTGTAGACGGATACTCAATGGTTGAAAGTGATAGGCTTGATTACATTAGAAAGCATCAAAAGGATTTAAGGGTTGATCTTTACAGTGGACTAACAGATGTAGTTACCAGAGGAGAGACGGACCCTTCATCGACAGGACGACGAGTTATTTTACCGTCTTCTTTCACTGGTGGCGCACGATACATGATTCAAAACTATCAAGATGCTATGGCCATTTTTGCTTGGGCTGGTTATCCAGATATATTTCTGACCTTCACATGCAACCCAATGTGGCATGAGATTACTCGTCATTGTGAGAAAGACGGTTTAAAACCCTGTGACAAACCAGAAATATTGAGTAGGGTATTCCACACGAAGCTTGACAAATTAATGAGGATTTCGAAGGATGAGAAGATACTCGGCTCCATCAAAGGTGTATCTTTTTACTATTATTTGAACAAGATTAAATAATCATTGTAAAGTAATTCAATATTTTTTGTCATTGATAATCAACTTTCGGATTTATATAATTTACAGAATCTGCATATCGATCATTAAATGTTTGTTGTATTTTCTAAAAAAAATACTTTAAATTATCCAGATCTAACATTTTAATAGTCAATATAGTTCCAAGATTTTTTAAATATCGATGTTTACTTTTAAATATTTTAACTAAATTTATGCCTTTGAAAAATGCAGATGTATACACTGTTGAGTTTCAAAAGAGAGGGCTTCCACATGCACATATCAAACTATGGTTGTTTGAGGTGGACAAATTAACATCTCCGTTTGATGTTGACCAATTAATATCGCAGAGATACGGATAAACTTGTAGATCCTGAATTGTATGAATTAGTTGGGAGCTACATGGTTCATGGTCCATGTGGTCGATCATCAAGAAATGCGCCTTACATGAAAGATGGTAAATGTTCAAAGTATTTCCCAAAAAGATATAATGCACATACAATTTTGGATGAAAAAGGTTACCCAACATATCGTAGGAGAAATGACGGTCGTACGGTTTCAAGAAAGGGAGTTAAGCTTGATAATAGATTTGTCGTCCCTTATAATGCTAGGTTGTTGAAACTATTTTGTGGTCATTTGAACATTGAGAAGACAAATCAATCACGTGCCGTTCAAATACATTAGTAAAGGGAATGACCGTGTCATTGCTGGTATATATAACAACAATGATAGTCTAGGCTCTCAACAATCTTTTGATGAAGTTTCTCACTACCTCAATTGTAGGTATGTATCTTCATGTGAGACGTGTTAGTTATGATTAGTTTTGATGATGTCTTATATAGATGTCATTATCTAGAGCAAAAAGTTTATATCATATACATTGACTAACTACTTTGTTTATTATAGGTTAGGCCAAATTAAATTATAGAGAATGATCAAGAGAGGAGTTTGAAGAAAGGAGAATATCATTATAAAAGGGTCTATGATCAATGAAAAATGAATTGGAAGAGTTCAAATGGGTTACAAAAGCATTCCTGAAGCAATACTTGAGTATCACAACTTAATACTCGAGTATGGAACCCAATCAGCTCTTATTTAGTATGTTCTGGAACCAATACTCGAGTACCACAATGTTAAAACTCGAGTATGTCACTTAATCAGCTCTTATTCAGGCTAAAAACCCATCAATACTCGAGTACCTCATGTCAATACTCGAGTATTAGACTAATACTTGGGTAGAAAACTTCAAATACCCGAGTATCAGCGTGATTTCCAGCTACTCTGCTCAACTCTATTTCTGGCAACCTCTGTTAATTCGATGATAGCTCCCAAACCAGGAATCGGATTGACATGAAACCAATGGCATATGAAACTAGACATCCAACACGTATTGTTGGCAAACTATCAAGTCCAAAGGAGTCCATATGAGAGAGATATGAGTTTTCCAAGTTGGAACAGATATCACCGTCACAGTCCAGACCAACCTTAGGTAATTTGAGTGTATATCACAAACGAAAAATCCGATTGATCTGAAATCTATGCCATTGGAAACTAGACTCAAATACATTTCTAAAAACATCAAGAACACAGAAAACGAAGATCAATTGAAGGAGTTATGATGTTTTGAAGTTGACAGTCTGTTCTGGATGCTGCAGAAACGCTGGATAAGAATAACCTCTATTCATCTGACGTTAATGGAAGAAATACAACTAGTTTGGAGTTGATTCTTCTTTCGTTGGAAAGAAGACTTAAAGAGCTTTCTGAGATGGGTTGATTTGCTGAATTTGGATTTATATCGAAGACGCTATGCTCACTGGAATTTGTCTCTTCTACTATCAGTATGATTACATCGTGAAAATTTGATATTTGCACAACAGTTTGACATTCGAAGATGATACTCGAGTAGGAGATGAAACATACTCGAGTAATGCAAAGACAGAGCCATCGCTGAAGTTGTCCATTGACAATACTCGAGAATGTCACTTATATACTCTAGTATAATCGGGTTTCTCTATCGCTTCAAGGAAATATATTTCAATACTCGAGTATCCTGGAAACAATACTCGAGTACTGTCAAGGCAGAGACTCAATGGATTTCATGAAATGGCTTATACCCGAGTATTCACAAGGCAATACTCGAGTATTATCAATTGCAGGAAGATTGATTAATGGAATACTTGAGTATTCAAGTTCAACACCCAAGTATTGACGAGATATCAGCTTCTGTGAAATGATGCAGCAAGGGAATACTCAAGTATCCAGAAAGTATTCCGAAAGTATTGAAAGCATACTTGAGTATCTATTAGGAATTTCTGCAACATCTTCTGAATGCACTGATTATTCAATTATATCTTCTTCTACATCACTCAATCTTATTTATGTTATTACTAATCATATTCTTGAGTGAGCTGCAGATTATTAATTTTAGTTAAACCTTGTAGAATCAATTCATAGAACAAAAGTATTTTCATAGAACAGGTGCTACTTGAGTATTGAGGGTTGAATACTCAAGTATGAACATTTGGAAAGCCCCTGGTATATCTGAACAACATGGATACTCGAGTATTAATCATAGGCTACTTGAATATTGATCTGAATCAAGCATCTGTCAAGCATTTCTGCAGGAGGTACTCGAGTATATGAAAATGGATACTCGAGTATATATCAGCAAGCGCATATCTTCTGCAACATCAATCGAATGATTTGATTAATTGATTAATCTTTCTTCTACATCATTCAATATTATCCATAAAATTACTAATAATCATTTTGAGTGATTTTCAGATGTTTAACAAATGCTTGAATTTTGGTGAGCTGTCAAGCACCAAGAGAGAGACGCATAACAGAGACAAAGCGCTGAACCCAATTAAGAATAGCCCATAACAGCAAAAGCACCAAATCAATATTTTAAGCTATCCTTAGTTCAAGGGCACTTGAAAAGCATTTCATCATGTCAAAGGCATTTATTGCGCTGAAAAAGCAAAACACGCAAACGAAATTAAAGCGTGTAGCAGTCGACATTCCAGCTGTTATTCTGACTCATATTCTGCACAAGTAGGCGAAGGCATTTAATGAAGCAACGGTCAAAGACTCTCAACGGCTATCAGATTTAAATCCGCCAACTACCCAACTACCGAAGCTTTGTGCAATCAATTCGACTCAAACGGTCCTCAAGCTTCAACTTATAAATACCCGAAGGATTGAATTCATCGGTACCAACAACACAGACTCAGACACATTATTCAAAGCGTTCAAATTCTATTATGTTTATATCTTCGGATATCATTGAGCTTTACTGTTTATTATTCATCTACTCTGTGAGAGAGATTTATCATTTGTTTCATATTTGTTCAAATCTCAAGATAAAGGTATCTTGAGTGTGGGTGTACGATTACAACTTGTAAGGGGGAGTGAGTCATAGGGAGAAAGGATCATCCTGAATTACAAAGTGTGTAATTGTATTTGTGAGATAGTGGAAATCCCGGAGTGTCTAGGTATTGGACGTAGGTCAAGGAGTTAGACCGAGCCAATATAATTCCTCTGTGTCATCTCTATTTACTCCTTTACTGCTTCATCGATTACCTATCATAGCGCGAAAAGAATTTTTGTAATCACCTATTCACCCCCCTTCTAGGTGATATTCCACCTTCAAGGCGTCGTGGCGAATATTTGGTTTCGAAATACACCATAGACATCCACCTGTGGAGAGACTCAGTTTTCATTTGCCTCAACAGCAATCAATTTACTACACTCAAGGTGAAACAATGTCCTCCCTTGTGAACAACCCCCGGGTCAAGGAGTCAATGTTCCTTGCTTGGTTTGAAAAAAACAAGGATGACCCTTTTGCAAGAACACTGACTTATTCTCAATTCCCCAACCACCTCACGTTTGTTGGGGAAAAAAGGTTTTGGAAAATTCGTGAGCGTGGCTTTTCAGTTGGAAGGATTGGTCATTGTACCCCAACTCAAGGAGAACTATATTATCTTCGTTTGTTGCTTACAAAGGTTCGTGGCGCAAAGACTTACATTGATATAAGAACTGTGAAAACTGTAGTTTATCCAACATTCAGGGAAGCATGTTACGCGCTTGGATTGTTAGATGATGACAAAGAATACATTGATGCAATTAAAGAGCGATCATCATGGGCATCAGGCAATTATCTACGTCCGTTTTTCACAAGCATGTTGTTAAGCCATTGTTTATCTCAACCCGCTATTGTTTGGGAACATACGAAAGGATTTTTATGTGAAGATTTGTTACATATTAGTCATGGTGACAATCGTTTTCCAGGTATTTGATTATTTATAATTTGTACTTGTACTTTGTTATTTTTGTTGTGCATTATAACATTTTAAGATAAATATATCTACTGATAGTTAAGTAATTCAAATATGGATGCGAATGCATGTTCAACAATTCATAATAGAATTTAAAATATTCATGTATCAACACGTTCATGTATTATTATATATGTCTATTATTTGTTTATATCACATGTTTTTAAATACCTTTTATTGTTTGACTAAGATTTGCAGATATTATTTGCCAATAAAGAAGCTGTAGGCTTATCTGTTATTGAAAAACTCTTGTTACGCAATGGCAGGAGTCTAAACGACTATCCATCACTTCCTACACCTGATACAGATAACATCTTTGATATTTCAAACCAGTTAATTCTTCAAGAACTGAACTAAAACAAGCTAAAGGAAAGAGAAGAATTAGAAAGGTTGCAACAGTTGATGACTGCTGAGCAAAAGCAGGTGTTTGATGAGATAATGGGTGTTTTTTCTTCAAAGAAAGGTGGGTTCTTCTTTCTGCATGGATTTGGTGGAACTGGAAAAACATTTATATGGAATGCATTGACAACTTCAGTAAGATCAAATGGGGGAATCATAATAAATGTAGCATCAAGTGGAATAGCTGCAACTCTACTACCATCCGGTAGGACCGCACATTCTAGGTTTTGTATACCTATTAACGTCAATGAAGACTCCATTTGTTCTATTTCTCATCAATCGCCAATGGAAAATTTACTAAAAGCTACTAGCATCATTATTTGGGATGAAGCGCCCATAGTGAAGAAACATTGTGTAGAGGTTGTTGATAGAACGTTGAGGGACTTATTGAAGAGCAATTCCATATTTGGAGGAAAATGTGTCGTCATGGGTGGTGATTTTAGGCAAATCCTTCCGGTCATACCGAAAAGTGGGCGAGCAGAGATTGTAGATGCAACAATCAACGCTTCTTATCTATGGAATGATTGCAAATTACTGCGATTAACAAGGAACATGAGGCTGAAGTCTTCCAACGATCCAATTGAGCAACAAAAAATAAAATCATTTTCAGAATGGTTGTTACTTGTAGGAGATGGAGACATTGGATTACCACACGATGGTATTGCAGACGTCGTTATTCCGAAGATTTTTGCTTCACGATGATTGTAATCCAATTAACCGTATTGTTAAATCTACCTATCCAGATTTAATAGAGCGCCTATTTGACGAAGATTACTTGCATAGTATGTCAATCCTAACACCAACAACAGAGAGTGTCGACACATTGAATGACTACATTTGCTCTTTGTTGCCAGGAGATGCAGTGCAGTACTTCAGTTCAGATTCTATAAATCGTGTCGACAATGCAAATGAAAGCTTTGTGGATTTATATGACATAGAATACCCGAATGCAATTAAATGCGGCTTTCCTCATCATAAAATGGTTTTGAAAATTGGTGTACTGTTATGTTAATAAGGAATATTGACCAAGCTGCAGGATTGTGCAACGGTACAAGACTTCAAATTACACAACTTGGGAAGAATGTCATTAAAGCTAAGGCATTGAATGGAACAAGCACAGGTGAAGAGATTTTGATACACATAATGGATATGAATCCTTCTAAAACTACACTGCCATTCAAAATGACAAGAAGACAATTTCCAATCATAATTTCATTTGCAATGACGATAAACAAAAGCCAAGGTCAATCAATGTCAAATGCAGGCCTTTACCTACCAAGCCCAATTTTCTCACATGGGCAATTATATGTTGCCATGTCTAGAGTTAAGAGTTTAGTGGTTTAAAAATCCTTATACTAAACGAGTTTGGTAAATGCGTAATACCACAATAAATGTTGTTTATAGAGAAGTTTTCCAAAACCTTTTGTTTCATTGATAGCAATAGGGTAGGTTTTAGAATGAGTACTATGTTATGATCTTTGTAAAAGTGTATTGATTTAACAGAACGGTTAATTTGTTACATATTAGTCCATCTTATTCATTTCAAGTCTTTTTGGTACAAACATATCTGTGCATCGCACGGGTCGAAAGTCTTGTTTCTTATTAAGAAAAAGAAAGAATATCAAGTAGTAAGTGAATGAGGGAGAGAAATCATGGTAATATCTTGGTGGGAGCATCTAGAATCAAATCTTAGTTTGAAAGGATTTAAAGCCAATTTGGCAAGTTTGTTTTTGTTGAGAATTCATTGAGCATATCAGAAAAATGAGTTTCTGAGTTCTAAATTAGCTAAGTTGGCAGTGGAAAATTCTTGTTTGAAGAATTAGAAATTTCTAAGTCAATTACAGATTGAGTTTCTCTCTTAATCTTTTTTTTATTATCCCTTATTATCTTTAAATCATATCCGTTCAATCAATCACAATATTACTTTAATCTCTCTCTCCTCTTCTCAATCAATGGTTCGGATGGGTTGATGAGGAAAAATGAGAAAAATGATGATGAGAAGATTCTCTCCCGTCAACCACACGCCTTTTCTTAGCTAAAGAATTAAAAATGTCTAGCAAACCATGAAAGTTTTGCCAGTTCGAAATTTTTTTCCCATGTTTATTCTTATATAAAGTGGGTAGAAATTTCCTCTACCAACCCCCCAAAAAATAAAGTATAAAGAAATTTTAATGGACACGTGTTTGACTCCAAGTCAAATATTAATAATTTTATTTTAAGGAGATTTATTTGCTTTAAATGATTCTTCATTATTATGTGATTATTTTTTAGACTATTGATTAATTATGACCATTCAGTAATTAAGGCTCTAATTTTCTTTGAAGAGTATATATACTTGCAGTTTAAAACTTATATGTGCAATAACATTGGTCAGTGTTAAATATTTAATTTAAATATAATTAAAAATTAAAAATAAAATCAAAATGTTCCTAAAAATGGAAAAAAAAAACAATTATCAATCTAAATACTAAAATCATGAATTAAAATAGGCCAAGCAGCCTATCATGAGCCTATAACTTGATCTGGTTAGGTCTTGCCCAAGCCTAGTTTGTTTTTTAAAAATTCAATAGCTATTTTGTTAAAGTCTAATCTGTAAACCTTCAAACATAGTTGTAACATCCTAATTTTTTTTTTACTTGTAGAATTTAATTATAATTTTTTTAAAAAAAAAAACAATGTGATAATGCGACATGTGGGTTAAAACCCCACCCACCAATAATAAGGCAACGCGATAAGCACCTCTCAATTCATTTCAAAGTTTTCACAGGCGCACAGTGGAAGAGACAGGAAAAAAATTAATTAATTAATATTAAAATATTTTGTAGCGAACATAGATTGACTATTGTGAGGGGGTGGAAATAATTTCCAACCGCCCCTCTCTTTCAATGTGTGTGTTTCAAAGTTTTCACGGGCGCACCGTGGGAGAGAAGGGCAAAAAAAATAATTAATTAACATTAAAATATTTTGTGCGATTGACTATTGTTAGGGGGATGGAAATAATTTCCAACCGCCCCTCTCTTTCAGTGGGAGCACGTGCGCGTTAGGGAATGAGAGCGGTTTTGAGAGCGTAACTGTTGCATCCCTACCGACCTCGTCCTTTCGGGTGACGGGTTAGAGGAATTTCCTTTACTTATTACCTTTCTTTTGTTGATTAGTCCTTTTTACATATATCAGAGTATGCGCAACAGAGCATATCATCGATTTGGACAAATACGATATACTGGTAAAAGTATGAAAAAACCAAAAGTAAATAGTCCTCGTAGGGTTAAGGGTATAGTCATCCAAAATAAAATATTGAAAAGTAATTTAACTCATACCATCATCCCAAAATAAATGTACAAAAGGAGATAGGGCATTCCCCTATTTCTTCAATCCTCCACCATGTGCCTTTATCTTTCAACTTCTGAACAACTCAAGGTCTATAACCTGTGTCTACAGAACGGTTTGGAGTTCAAAAATGAACCTCAGAGTAACTGTTAAACTCAAGTACAATATATATGCAGTGTATGAATGCAACCATAATCATGAGAAAACATCATAGCCAACATGTCAATCGTACTAGATATGCATTCAAAACCATAACACAATATCACAACCACAAGCCATCGAGCTGCCTTACCAAGGCAAGCCCCAGAATCACAAGCCATCGAGCTGCCTTACCAAGGCAAGCCCCAGAATCACAAGCCGTCGAGCCACCTATGTAACACCCCAAATTCCATACCTTTTAAAATGTAGTTTTAGGAAAATCATCAGAGTTTGAGGTGGTACAGCTTAGAGTAATGCGGAACGAAGAGCATGTACTAACATTTGGACGATGAGTGACTGATATAAAATGCCCAGGCATATTCTAGTATATTAAAAATTTCCCGAAGGAATATTCATATGATACATTAGTACAGAACTTTGTATAATTACAACTCTTACATGTAACTATACCATCTTCAACCAAGCCTTAAGTAGACTTGGGGCATAGAACCTAACACAGTTAAATCAACCCATTTGGCCAGGCTGGGTAAAGTCTAGTGGAAGTCTCCCCGAATATTTACAGCGACTGATTGACTAAACCACATAGACGACCCTTTCTTAGTTTAAGCACCAAATGATTTGAAATAACTTTATCGAATTCATGCCAGAACTAGTCTCTGTTAAACTTCTTCCGGCATTCATTTTGATCAGTTTCCCTTTCACGGCTCTGTCCGTCGGTGCCTCTTCACAGTTCCTTTCACAACGTCTTCATAAATCCTGGTTCCTTTCCTGAACCTCTAGTCAAGTCTAAGATTCAAAACAAATTGAATCTTAGGTAACAGTTAACCTCATATGAAAAGTATAGCAGTATATGTATAACAAATATTCATTACATTTCAGCATTAACCAATACATAGCACACAGCAGATGCAAGGTTACAACAATACATAAGCACACAGTAGATGTAATGTCAACACAGCAACAGTACATAGCATACAGCACATGTAAAGTTAAATAGTCTGCACCACCTGTGCCACGATGTACACTCGTGTCCTCAGCGCTTGGAAAACAATCTCACGACATTATCAAGACTATAACCCGTATCGTTTGAATGTATATAAACGGTGATTCAAGACAGCGTCTTAACCACGGTGCATGACCCAAGACCAAGTCTTGTCCATGACTCTATGAAATCATCTATCACATATAAGCATACAAGATATATCAGAGTTAAAGTTACTGTACGCGAACGTATCTTCCTTCCATGTGAATAGTAATTTACTATTCATGTATACGGTACTATTTATGAATAGTAATATGCCCGTCCTTCAAGTCTGACTCCGGAATCCTCGGATATCCTAACATATTACCATATGACTTAGAATAATATCTTAAAGGATAATTTTTACCTTTATACCCTTGGTGGATTTATTATTCCATTTTTACCCTTACATTTTCTTAAAAACGCTATGCTGAATTTCTGGGCAGAATTTTTGATTAACTTTGAAAAATCATAATTAATTCTACAAAAATCGAAACGAAGATCTGTAAAATTTCTCGGAATCCTTAGGAAGTCTATTTTTGAGGACAAATACTTTTATTTACCCATAACTTATGAATAATTCCCAGTTTTCATTTTTCTTAACGTTGCCCAGAATTTTCCAGAAAAACGTAGCCCAACTTTGGAAATATTTATCTCATTGTACAAAATTAAAAACATTACATATTGTATATAAATAGAAATATATATATGTCTAATTTACTCATGAAAAATTTCATTATTTTAGGACTTCATTTGATACACAAAGTAACAGCCCTAACATTCGCTGCCAGCCCAGATTTTAAAACTGGAAATTCTACAACTTTCACAATTTTGTTCCATTGATCCCAAAAATTATTTTGCATTATGTTTTTATCTAATTTTCGTTCTAAACCCTTCGAAAAACCTTTAAAACATGAAAAGGAATTTTTTACACAATTTTCTAGATTAAACCCAAATTCTATCAAAAATCTAAAAGCTAAAGCTCAAGAACTTACCTCTTGAAGTTCTTACTCCTTCTTCCTCCTCCTCTTGCTTCACCATTTCTCCTTTCTCTCTTATTCACAATCAGATGTTTGATTGTGTTTTGGTGTGAAGAATGAAGAGGATTCAAGCTCTATTTATAGGCAAGAGGTGGAGTAGTTTGGTGGAGTGTAAGAGTGGTAGATGTAAGAGTTTGGTGGAAGAGTGGTAGATGTTGTAGTTTGGTGGAGTGTATGAGGGTGGTAGATGAAGAAATCAAATACCAAACATTCTTATTCTACACTTCAAACACCAAACTTTCTTCAACCACCTTATACTTATCTACCAATCTCCACCTACCATTTAATATTTATTTGCAAATATTAATGAAGTATTGGAAAATAAAATCCTTAATTCCATATAAGAATTTTCTTCCATAATTAACTCTCTAGGCCATAAAATATTTGTTCTAAAATTTATAGACAAAAAATTATCCTCTAACTATTTTTCCTTGAATTATTGGGAAAATAGGCCTCAAAATCCAGAAAATATCTTTAAAACTATTTAGGCCAAATTTTCATAATAAATTCCCAAATAATATTTCTTATTTTCAAATTTCAAAATTTGGGATATTATAACCTAAACCAGGCCAGCCCCAGAATCACAAAGTCGTCAAGCCGCCTAACAATGCCAGCCCTGGAATAATCCTTAGCGCTAGGAACAACACAATAGTCATGGCCTCGAACCCCAATGGATGCATATTAGGCATACACAAACATGACAAACAATCATATAATAGTAACATAAAGCACGTGAGTAAACAGTTACTACCTAATAGCTGTTCAGAAGACTAATAAAATTTTCCGTCGTCCGAGAGTCTCCCCAGATATTTTCTTGCCCTACACAACATCAATATACCTTATTTTAAGTATTTCTATAAATTCCCCTTTTATTCTTGAGAAATCCGAGCCATATACTCAAAATTCTAGAAATCCTTGTTCAACTTCAAATTTTTTTAACTAATTCCAAAAAAATCCAATTGAAACGAAATCAATTGAAAATAAACCCTTGGGATGTCTAGTTTATGGTAAAAATATTCCCAAAGCCCAAAAGGGTTCATATTTTATCACACAGCCAATACTTTACTCGTTGGTCAGAGAAAGATTCCAATTTCCTGAGCAGTTTTCAAAAATTCGTTTCTCCTAGTAGGAAACTCGAAAAGGTACCAAATTTTATATCAAAATGAATCTAAGGATGTCTAATTTAATCCTGTAAAATTTCAAGTCAACTGGACTTCATTTACTATTTTAAAAATACCAATTAAGCTTCGCTGCCCGGAAATCTTGAAGTTGGTAGCAAGCTATTTCTTTCGGTTTTCGGTGTTTTTGGGTTCATAAAGTTTAACTTTAACCTAACCTCATGAAAAATCACGTTTCAGATTCATTGAAACCATTAAAATCATCAAAATCAGACCATAACTCCATGCCCTAGTTAGTTGGACGAAAACCCTAATTCTCAAGCTTCGGAAGTTACTTTTTCGGTGTTTACCTGAATTCGAAGCTTTAATTGGTGATCTGGCTTCTTCTTCCGGATGTTGGAACCTTGGCTGGACTCTCTCTTTCTCAGCTAGAGCACGCCCCTTGGCAGCCAAGAATGAGAGTTTATGTCTTTTTTAAATACTCAGGGTACATTGAATTATCTGGCTCAGGCTTTTGTCCACTGGTTAATAGCATGAACTAGGATTTCCTGACTTATTTCCCAAGAAAATCCATAGGGTTCCAGAAGGCGTTGAGGTGGTGCATCCTGCCCATGCACCTCTTATTTTTATTTTTCAACATGTGCAAAATACCTACTTTACCCAAAATGCCCTTTTACCCAGTAGTTAAAAGCATGTACCCTTCTGGTTTTTGGCTTGTTTTCTCTTTTCTTCTTCTCCAAGAAATTCTAGATATTTTCCAAGGGCATATGTGACCCATCCTAGGCCCTTAAATCTGATCCATGTACTTTGATTTAATTTATTCAATTGATCCAATTCACCCTTTTATCCATTGGTCTTTGTAATGCATCGATGGTCCTTATAGTACACTGCTTTGGTTAAAAGGGTTCTCCCTTTTCCACTTTTCTTAAAATTTTCATATATTTTTCCCTAATTGGGCCTTCATATGTGGCACCATCTTATACTTCCAAATAGCCAAGTATTTGTTCCATTTTATTAAAAATTAAGCCCTTAATTGGTCCTTATCAGTCTCCTTTTCACTGGTTAACTTCCTTTAGAGCCTGTACTTTTGTGTTTGGGCTTAAATACAGATAAAATCATCTGATTTCCTTCCCTACTTTTATATGGTCGAAATTCTCTCCTTAAAGGGTAAGGATTTGACTTTTCTACCCATGTAATCATTACTTACTTTTTACTTTTTAACCCTGTAGTGACACGTGTCCTCAAGTTATCATTGCGATTGACTTTTCATTCCTATCTCCTCAAAAACGCAGGAAACCCTTATCAGTCCAGAAAATGTCATGTTCACATTTATTTTGGCACATTTTTGGTCAGCTAGTTATCCAATACCTTAGGGCATAGCTAAATAGCATTTTTACCAACCGAGTAACATTGTATAAGTGTTTTTGTGCTCTTTTGTACTGTCATTTTCACTTGTCATGATGAATCAACATGTGTCATGTTTTCGTTGTGTTAACACAAAAGTAGCTTTTCCTTTTGTAAGTATAACGGGACATGTGTCATCGTTTCACTGGGACAACATAAAAGTAGCATATTCCTTATCATAATGACGGGACACATGCCACGCTCTTATTAGACCAACACAAAAGCATGTCATCATGACTTACTTTTTAAATTTTTCTGTCTGCTCGGGTTTTACTCAGGATTGCGACACGAATGCCGAGACCCGACAAACGATGCCACATATTGATGTTTTCTAAAAAACGCAGGGTATACCTGACTACCCTGAAAATGCCGTATGCTTACTTATACCGGCATATTTTCACTCAACTAATTGTCCTATACCTTATAACATAGTTAGGTGGCATCTTTTCCAACCAAATTTATACTGTATAGGCCTTTTGTGCCCCTTTTCCATTGGCTCTTTAATTCCATGACTTATACATACTAGGTCCACTGACCCATATAGCCGAGTTACTTAGTCCTTGAGAGGCTTTCTATCTCTTGTCTTTCTTGGGACTCTTCCCGAACTGGGCTTAGTTGTCTGCTTACTTTAGGCTTATTCTCAAGTCTCTAAGCCCGAAATGCAGGATATTACAGTAACCGAGTGTGAGAGCAAGAAAAGGAAGAGAGGAGGAGCCATGAAAGGGTCTTTGAAAAAACATTTAGATAAGTTATTTATCTTATAAAATTATTTTGATAGCTAAGTTAATTACTTTTCAACAAACTTTCTTCAAAAAAGTTACTCCATGTATTTTTTTTTCCTAATGGGGTAATATTGTGTTAATCAGTGAAAATTTTGAGATTAAGATATTGGGACAGGTTTGAGTTCTGACCATAGAAGACTATATATACGTAAATGATGATTAATAATAAATTTTAATTGATTTAGATTTGTTATTTGGTTGTTGTAGGAATTTAAATTAATTTTTATATTTAAAAAGTTTAGGATTTATATCTTACAAGATATTTCTACCAATTAAATGTGGGTTTAATAATTTATTTGGGTTAACGAAAATAGTATTAAAATTTTAGTCGGTTAAGTTTTAAATTTTTAAATATTAAGTCATGTCATATCTGAAATTTGAATGTTTACACTATCATTTCGAAATTTTTAAGTACTAAACTATCATTTTGAAATTTTTAGGACTAAATTGTCATTTATAAATTTTGAAAAACTAAACGGTCATCTTTAAAATTAAAACCCGAAGTGTCATTTTCATTTTTTATTAAAAAGATATATTATTATTAGAATTTTTATATTTTGAATTATATAAAATTATAAGTTATGGTTTTAATTATGTGGAGGTTTGAATAATTGTTTAATCATTGGATTATGCTTATATAGGTTAGAAAAGAAATTTAATTGGTCTAGGATGTTGATGTTATTATTTTATGATTATAGGTATGTTTGGAGCCGAGAAACCCACAGGCTCGGTTCATTTAAGGCCTGACCCATTAAGGGCTGGGATTGTAAATTGAAGCTTATAGATGAAAATGGCTCCGCAGTAGGCCCTATAGGGTCGGCGCTAAAAAATTTGGCGCTGTTAGGCCCTTTAATTTTTTCTTCTTTTTATTAACTTGACTTGACCATTTATGTAATGGCTCAAGAAAACAAAACAAATAAATAAATTATATTATAATAGCATAAGCTAATTATATTTATTATTTGTTGTAGTTGGGAGTCAAGATAAAGCTTGTAGCTTGATTTAATGAGATTAGTCAAAGGTCCCTTCAGTGCTGAGTTTGAATCCTTACTAAGACAAGGTGTGATTTTTTATTTTAGTCCCAGCTGCACTGAAATTACCAGAATACCCTTATATTAAAAAAAAAAAGGGTCAGAATTTTTTTTTAAACGCCCGAATGCAATGCTGAAACATAGAGAATAGGGAAGCTTCGTGACTTTTGAACCAAAACCCAGACCCAACATTCAACCCTATTCCTTCGTCCCTTCCGTTCGCGTGCCATCGCCGTCGTGCGTCCGTTCGTCGCCGGCGTCCTCCTCCGGTTCGAATCTTCTACTGCTGTTATTATCTTTCTCTGTTTCGTTTTGCAATTGTTCTGTGTCGCTGGTTCTGGTTGCTGCTGTGATGTTTAGAAATTTAAGATTGAAGAATAATTTCACTTTGCTGCTAGTTGGTTAAAGAAGGTGGGTAGTTTGGAGGTTATTCTAGATGGAAGGAATATTGGAAGGAAGGGGCTTCAAGGGCTTTTTTTTTTTTTTTTGGATTAAAAGGGGTTCAGCGTTGATTTTGTTTTCTTCAGCAGTTGGTTTAAAATCTTTAATCACTCTTCCATTTTACTATTCACGCGTGCTTGTTAGATGGTTTTGTGGATATGCTTTTATGCATTTGATTGGTTTTTTTTTTTCCTGTTATGCATTGTGCGCAGTGGCGGAGCCAGGAATAAAAGTTTGTGGTTGAACAATTCTTGTGGGGGTTCGGGGCCAGCGCTCCCGAAATTTTTTTTTTTAAGGAAAGTTTTAAATAGATTAAGATTGTATCGTTGGCATTTTCTCGAAGGAAAAAAGTTTGACAGGATTAGAAAACATGTTGCAACCTATAAAATTTCATCTCAACGCAATCTTCCTCTATCGAAACCTATAAAATTGTATATTTTTTCATATTGGGACACTAAGCAACTAAAGCTATGATTTCCAATTCCAAAGCAACTCGACCACAAAAAAATCAAAGAATGAGGAATTATAATAACTAGAAGGTGAGGAAGCAAACCAAAATGCTGGCTTCGTCTTCAATTCATCATAAAAGAAAATTACAAGGTGGGGTATTACCTTCAAATATTCATTTACATCAGCCTTCATCTGCTTAGGGAACATGTTGCAAGGCACATTTTCTACAAACCCAACTTGCTACTCTACTCAACTCATTAGATCAATAGGTCCTTCACTTTTAAGGAAGAAATTCAAAGTTGCAAATAGGCAAATCGCACTGTTGAAATTGGTATAGGTTGAATCAGCTTCATCAGTATAAATTCTATAGGTACTGCTCCTATGCCCTAGGTTTTAGGAGTCCAAGCTCTAAATATAAATTCACACCCAAGGTCTATCCACATATATGCTATTGAGGATCAAACAATTCAAGCTTTGACCCAACAAACAAAATTCTCAAAGGTATCAAGTTTGTTTCATGCAATCAACAAAGAAACCAGTAGCACTTTAAATGTGACTTTCCAAAGGTGGGTTTCACCATCTTGAATCAGATCATAAATGCATCTTAATGTAATTGTTTTATCTCATACTAACTACGATTCTAAATATAGGACCAGTTTGTAATGCAATTTAGAACCTAGTTTGTACTACATTTATAACCGGAGGAGTACTGAATCATACAATTAAATCAGAAAACAATGGGTTCGGAGACATAAGAAAACATAAGAACCTCATCAAGAACAATTAGTCGATCAATACCATCTCAAATCCAGATTTCAACAACAGATCATAAGGCTTCAAACAACAACAAGGAAATTGCATTAGCAATACCAGCAGATTCAGATTCGCAAGAAGAAATGGAGTTTGCAACTATGGAAAGATTCCTCAACAACATCAACCAAGAAAAGCCCATCAGATTCTCATCCGAGGAACTCCAACAAATCACAAAAAACTACACAACTATTTTGGGTTCTGGTGCTTTTGGGGTGGTTTATAAAGGTGAATTGCCAAATGAAGAGAAAGTTGCAGTCAAAGTTCTCAACGGTATGGATCTCGGTACAGTCACAGAAGAACAATTCAAGGCAGAAGTTAAACTTGGAAAACAGAGAGTGTGACGAAGCCTTCGAGTGCCTGAGTGAGCTGGTGCCAGAGCTTCCTCTGGTACAGATTTGCGAGCGTATGTCACCAGGGACAGCGACGCCGGCGACGGAGGGGAGAGCCGAGAGAGCCGTGGGTGAGAGACGAATCGATTTGGGACGGATCGATTTGGAGTGGGTGAGAGATGAATCGATTTGGGATGGATCAATTTGGGGATTTGGAGGAGGGATCGATTTGGGACAAAGGATTTGGAGGAGGATGACGGAGGGATTTGGAGGAGGATGACGGAGGGATTTGCAGTGGTGGGTGATCGATTTGGGTTGGGAGTCGGACGGAGGGATTTGGAGTGGGTGAGACCGTGAGATTTGGAGATTGAAAAAAAAAATAAGGGACCAAGCCGTTCGAACCCAGGACCTCTAGATGGATGTCAAAAGTTGCAACCACCTACTCTAACTAGATAAGTTGCAACAAAAGTCCTAGACAATATATATATATTTAAAATTTTTTATGTCTGCACTTGCCCACAGCTGCACTAGTGTGCCTCCGCCCCTGATTGTGCGTCCAAGCAAAGGTTCCTCATTATACATAAATTATTGGAAGTTGATTCTTTGGGCTGATTGGCTTGCGCTATAGGAAGGGATGAAATTGCTAAATGTTATGAAATATACATATGTGCATGTATGCTGAAGGTTCGGCTGTGGCACTTTAAAATTGAAGTTTAATTATTTTTGGTTATGAAATATGCTTCATTTGTGGGGATATATATATATATATGGAAGTAATGAGATTCCAAGTTATAGAATGAAAAGTGAGGGTTTGAGTATTGTTTCAAAACTGAAATTTCAGAATGAGTTAAGGAAGATTTTGATGTTTGGTAATCATTAGTTAAATGTTAAGAAATTTAATTTAGGAAACTTTGTTATCTATTGTAAATTGGAAAGTATGTCAATTTTTTATATGAGATGGTATTTATGCAAAAAGAATTTAAAAGGTATGTGGGTAATAATTCAAAGATTAATTTGTATGATCTTAGGAACCTTCTTGCTCATACAATGTGTAAACGATTGAAGCATAATTTGTCTTCATTGACTAAGCAAATTATACCCTGATTTATTTAGGGACATTATGGTGAGGTTCCTATGCTTTATGAAGTTGTGGTTATTATTTATTAATTAAAAGGATTTTAGTAAATGATATTATGAATTTCATAAGGTTATGAAGAAGGTACATACATGATCAACATAATTGTGTGCCAACTAAGGAAGGTGTCTATTGAATGTGGAAATAGTAAATTTTGTGGAAAGCTATAATTGGTGTATTTGTTGGGTGTTAGGAGGAGAAGGAGAAATTAATTTGGAAATTGATAAGTTGGAGAAAGAGGCATAGCATAATCTTTACAGGTGAGTGAATAGCGTCTCATTGATATTCTATTCTTTGTTACATTTTCATCAAGTTATCAATTTTCAAGTATTTTCTTCTAAAACCAAGTTTACTTGGACTATGCTATTGTTTAATTATATTTGAAGGATTAAATGAAATGACGATTTTAGTATAGTTATTTAATTGTTTCATATTATTTTATTCTTTGCAAATCTTTATGCACGAGAATTTAAAGGAATTATTTTGGTGAACTTCATACTGGGGTCTTTGGTTATGGAATTTTCGTTACATTTTGATATTGAGGATTTATTGTATATAGATTGTATATGATGGAAAACTGGCCCCATGCATGCTTGGAAATGTTTTTGAGAGGATTGAATACAGAACACTGGTTACTAATAGCAGTACTGTTAGTCCTTGGTGCACCATGGTTAACCTCAAGCTCGATTGAGATTCGTGGGTATAGTACTCACGCTTGATATTCGTGGGTCTTGTACCTGCGCTTGTTTGGTTACTTACTCTCATGGACTGTGTGTCCACGCTTGTTTCTGTGGCCTTGAGCTAACTGTGTGTCCACGTTTGTCATCCGTTCTGTAGAGGTCCTACGTTTAGACAAGCTTTGCGATTTATTGTTTTAAAATGTTTTTGTTAAACAAAACGATTTATTATGTATTTCTAATTATTTGATTCATGATCCTACATATAGCTCTGTTTTAAATTATGTCCATAGGATATGGAAATTGTAATTTATTGCCATATTGTTATTATCGAAGAATAAAAAATGTTTAAGTTGTTTTCTTTTGTATATATTTAAATTCTATAAATGAGACGTTATTCACCAGAAAATTTGTTTGGTTCAGATAGCATTGCTGACGTTGTACCTGCGGCAGAGCAATGAAGAGCCTTCTCAAAATTTAAAGTTTGCTGGCTCATTTTGTGGTGTTGCTATGTGATGTAATTGTAAATTTGCACTTTTGTACTACAATTAAAAGTTAGATGTTTCACGTAATCTATAGGCAGAATCCCTGTTTTCATTTTGTTTGGAATATATGTATATGCATATATAATGGTGGAGCTGAGCTCCGAATGTCATGTTGTCATTTTGAGTTATTGTAGGATCTCATGAAGTCTGATCTAACCTACAAAGGAAACTTTGGCGTTATTCCGACAATACGTTTCATATGTTTTGACGTTCGTGGGTTATGTAGATATAAATTAGAGATAACAACTGCATATTCCAGGTTTAGGTACAAGGTATGATAGTTCTCTTAAGTCCTATGGCGTAGGGAGGGTGAGTTTCCCTCATATTCCATATCAGTCACTCCGTTGGTTTTCAGGGCGTGACAATTTAATTTACTAATTTATATGTATTTTGTATTTGTTATAGAGTTATTTATCCATTTAATTATAAATATATAATAACTATACTTTAATTTTATGATTTGGTTTAATATTTGTTGCAGAATTTATTTATGATGTGAGAGAAGATATTCTTGATATTTTTATCCATGAAGCAGAGCCTATTACTTGAAGTGAAACACAATCAAATGTCTTTGAAATTGATCATAGTGGTGAAGAAGATGAAAATGATAGTCATTGTACTCATCTTGCTTAGTGGTAAGTTTGTTATGCTTTGTGTGAGTTACTTGTAAACAATAGTTTACTTTTAATTATGAATTAGTGATTTGTATTTCTTTATTGCATTAAGTGTCTTGTGTATACATTATTGTTGACGACATTTATTTGATAAATTAGAATTGTAATTATTGTATTTTACTAATTATATTTCTTTGAAAGAAAAACGTAGGAAAAATAATTTAAATTCATAAAAATGTCTTTCGGCCCTGGCCCTTATGCTCTCGGAAATTTGGACCTTAAAAAAAAGACATTTTTTTACCCTGGGCTTAAAAGACCAGGCCGTGGCTCTTCAAGAACTAGCCCTGATTCCCAGTTCTAGGTATGTTGGAGGTGAAATTTTAATTTGTAAAAATTGAGTGATTGAAGTGAGATGGTGGAATAGGGGTTATCTAAATATTTTAATGGGCAATTTGAGTTCATAAGAAGTTATCTATAATCTTGGATTGTTGAGGAAATTAGGATGTTGGAGATAATGGTTGTAGAGAAAATTGGATTTTGGGAGTTAAATTGTATTATTATTATTATTATTAATTGTGGTTGATTGGCATCTACATTGATAATGTAGAGTTTTCTTGTGATCAGTTATTGTTCGTGTTTCGCCCCTCAAGTTAAAGTTGAGCTTGAGTTGAGGTAACCACGGTTAATTTATTTTATATGTTTGTTTTTGGGTTATAAGGTGTTTTTTAAACTTTACTTTCGTCTATACTACTTGTATGTGTTTTGAAAAATTATGTGTATGTTTGATATAAAAATATTTCAGTGAAGCAGTGTATTTTCTAACATATATATATATATATATATATATATATATATATAATTATAAGTGAATATTTGAGATTGTTAATGTTGTGATAATTATGATGTTTGTTATAGAATGTTGTATATGGAAAATGAATTTATAAGATGTTTTTGAAAATTATAACGATATATTATTTTTCTTTTGTGGGTTATATTAGGGACTATGGAAGAGATTGAGAGTGAAATTGTGCCCATCAGCTCTCTCATTCCTGGCCCGAATTTGAGTTGAGTGTTTTGGGTGGATACCTCCTTGTTATGGTATATCGTGGTGGCATGGGAGGAGACAATATTCTTGAATGACTAGCCAACTTTGGCCAGGTATACTAGCACTGATAGATTGTACCACGTCCAGAAGATATAAGGAGGAGCAGGATGGATGCGTGAGGATGGTTTTAATCGTTGTTTATTATTAGTATTATTTAGTTATTGAGAATATTATTATTATGTTAGTAAACCTGCTTCTTTGACTTACAATTCTTTCTTACATATTTTATAAATTAATTTTGGTTACTGGAACTTTATGTCTCACCCTCATCATTATTAATATTTTTTAGGTGAGACCTTTAATTCTACTAGAAGTCAAGGGAAGCTGCTAGAGGCATAAAAATTCTTGAAATTGTAGCCCTTTTTTGGTATAGGTGTTGTATGGATTTCTATATTATCCTTCTAGGGACATCGTGTTTTTAGAATACCATATCAATTGTTTGGGTAACTATTTCGGAGTTACAATTTAACTACTTTTGGACTGGAGGCCTTATTTTATACATTCTGATAATTTTAGTGGATCCACAATCACATTTTATGTGGAAATTAATTTTTGTAGACCCTTTGTTGTGAGGTTTAATATTATAAGACTCGTGGGTTTTGTATTCTTTTGTTTGTTAATTGTACCCAGAGTTATGAATTTTCTATAGTGGGTTTGTGGGTAAAATTTATGTGTTGGACTCCAAGTTTATGGGTGAAAGTTATGCCCTAAACTTCAATATGTGTGTTCTCAAAAGAAAAGGTTTTCACCAGAAATTATGGTTAAATTATTGTTCGTGAAAAAGGGACTTTTCAATGGTCATATTAATAAAATAAAATTATATTTATATTCTATATATGATATTTTTATAATACATTTTGGACAACTTTTGAACATTCACATTAAATTGGTGGACATTTCTTATTTAATGTAAGAAGAAATTTCAACTAAATAATAAAAAGTTTGTTCACAGACTCTTTTTCACCCCAAGTCCAAAAACGAGATATCTTTTGGGGTTTTTAATTAAACATTTTCAAGAAGTCTTCAAAAAAATCCTTCAAATGCGAAACTTTTTTAAGAAAATTAGGGAAATTTTTCCTATTAAAAATTATACTTTATATTACTGAGAAGGACCTAATAAATTGTTATACTTAGAGAGTACGGATACTCTGTAAACTTTCAGATAGAAAAAATGTCTTTTAGACCGCCACATTTAGACGGGTTATAGAGGATAAGGTCTAAAAAGTATGACCAGTGTCAATTTCATAAATATAAAGAACTTTTTAAACCGATTTCTTTAATATAAGGTTTAAAAGATATTATTTAGATCGGTTTTCCAAACAACAAGTCTAAAAAGTTAAAAAAAGAAAAAACAATGCCGATTACTTTTAATACCGGTTGTTATGTTTAACTGGTTTGAAATATGAAACTTTTAAGATCGGTTGTTAACAATAACTGGTCTAAAAGATGATAAATAAAAAATAATAATACATTTATTATTTTTAAGATCGGTTGTTAAAAATAACCGATCTAAAATGTAAATTTTCAAGACCTTATTTTGAGTATAACCGATCTAAAAGATTAGTCCCAAACTACAACTCACTCATTGTATTACTCTTATTAGTTTTTGCCCGTTCTTGCCTTCCTCTTAATTGAAAAAATTAAATTAAAAACAATAAATTTATAAAAAGAGATATGGCTTCGATAATTAAACTTATAAATACAATGGGAAAGAGGAGTTAATAATTGTGAAGAACATGTTTTGCATCGGATCACGGTAAAATAACTATGTTTCTTTGAGGACACAAGTCTAATAACAACATTAAAGATATAGGAGTAAAATTGTACATGTGATGTATATTTTTTAATTACGTTGAGTAACATAGGGTTCTTCATTTTTTTTTTTTTTTTTTTTTTTTTTAAAAAAAAAAAAAAAAAAAAAAACTTAAGGGGCATTTTGTTAAGAGCACACAAACTTCAAAATCTGATATTCTCATCATATCACCTTTTCTGTCATTCCTATTTTTTAACAAATCTTTTAAAGTTTTCCGAATTCAAATGGTATTTAAATATAAATCAATTTTTTCTTCTTCTTTGAAGCCGGATTTTCCACTATATGTTAAAAACTGATTGGTACGGACACGTTTTGACCATATATTAACATGGGTGAAAGTGGCCATAATCAAATTGAGGTTGAAGACTTAAAATTAGAATGGGACGAAATTTCCATGAAATAATAGAACTTTTGCTAGTAGCTCTTTTTGACTCCAAGTCAATCACACCTTTTTTTTAGGTTTTTATTATTTAAAGATTAGGAAATTTCTAAGAAGCCAACATGCTTTCTCCTTTTCTTGTCATCCTCCTCCTCTTGTGGCCCCCTTTTTCTTTTCTCTTCCTCTCTTCTTTTTCGTTATTCTCATGGCTCGTTTCAACTTTGAATCGGCTAGTTGTCATTGATTTGCCTCCGGCTTCCAGTTGCTCGTCGAATTTCAGCCTAAATTCCGCTTGACAAGGCTCATTTCGGTCTAACTTATGAAGCGGTCGAACTCTGTTGAACAACTTGCTCCTCTTGCCCGTCGCCGGCTGAACTAGCTGTGGACCCTTTGATCCACCGTCAATAACATTGCTTTTAGGCCATTCACAATTTTAGTTTAGGATTTTACCACTTTTTAATAAGTTTCGACAACTTTCGTTTACCAAGTGAATTATTCCCAACAGAGCTCTAACAATGGCATGGGGGTTAATGTTTTTTTTTTTTTAAGAAAAAAAAAGTGAGATCATTTTTGTAATTCACTGAGGATTTCAAAAAAACATAATATCTTAATAGGGACTTTGAAATCCAAAGCACCTCTCTATCCTATACCATTTTAAATGGTATTTATGTGTCTTTTCCCTTATTTTATTGATTTTGTATTAATTAAAAAATTTCAAGAAGTATTGAAAATCTTTCAATACAAAATATTTGTGGAAAAATTGAGAAAAGGTTCTCAATTAAAATTTTATTGGTGAGAAATATCTAAATCTGATTTAAGGTAATTAAAAATTTTATGAACTAACCAAGAAAAACTAAAAAAATAAATATAAATTTTAAGGAAATAATGAATATTTGTCAGTACTTGCTGTTTGAGACACAGTCAACAATATGTAGTTTGATTTACACTTTATAGCCATGTTACAGACACCACGTTTTCATGAAAATGCAGTTAAAGTTGTTTCGCACAAACACTTTTCGACTCCAAGTCAACTATATATTATTCACTATTGTCAAATACTCTGAATTATATATTTACACATACAAGTTGACTATAGAGACAATTCTCTTTTATAATTAGGAGGTTGCATAGTTGATCCCACTTAAAACTTTAGACTGCTAGTGCCTGCCCTTTTAATTAAAATTCAAAAATATATTAAAAATAATAAATATGTAAAAAGAGACATGCTAAAGATAATTAATCTTATACATATAATGAGAAAGATCAAGAGGAGATCCAGATCTTTGGGGGGTCAATATGGCATCTTAAAAAAAATCAAACGGTAAAGGGCTTAACACCCTGTGAAAAAGCCGAAAACTCTTCAAAAAATGAAAAGGATTTAGCATGTCAAGAATTTCCCCCCTTTTAGCATATGATGATTCAAGTCACAAGGCCCTCTCAACACACACATTCTTCTACCCAAAACAAGAAAAAGAAAAAGACTAAACTGATCTTCCCAGTTCATTACAAAGCTAACACTTCTTTACCAATTACCATGCTAACACACTCTGTATCATCGATGTGACCAAACAAAACATCATCCATGTCGTATTTTTTGCTATCATGAAACATAAAATGTCACAATAATTTGTACTACTACTTGTAACCAGACCTAGTTAATTAGTCAACACAATGCTTCATTGCACAAATCCAAAAACATTAACTTATAAACTTATATAATGTGGTTCAGTTCAAATTGTATAATTACTATAGAACTATAAAGCATCATGAGATTGAGTTTGTCTCTTCATCTTCACAGTGTCTTAGGCTTGCTTTTGGCAGGACGCAACTGTATTGCACAAACGAAAATATTTCAGCTTAAATTTAAGCAAATCAATAAAATGAGCATCTTAAAGTGCTTGAATGGTGTAAAAGCCAGATATTTCTTAAACAATTCTTGTAGTAAGAGAATGATAATTAATTTCTATAGACTAAACTGATGGAACATGCATCTTCTTGGGAATCAAATGCTAGATAACTCCATTCGCTTCCAAAATATGGTTAACACAATTTCAATACATCTTTCAAGAAAAAGGGGTGGTCCTTACAGTTTGATCAAAATTTCGTTTTGATCCCTACAATTTCATAAGGATTTGGTCTGAATTTAAGTAAAAGAACCAAAACCAACACTCAATAAAAGTATAAGGACCAACCGTTAAACTGAGACCAAATCTTTATGAAATAATAGGGACCAAAACCAATGATTTGAAATTAAAGGGATCAAAATCAAAAATTCAATCAAACTACAAGATCAATAGTGGTAATAAACCCAAGAAAAATTATCAAGAGCTCTCCTTATTTGTTAGTTCAAGTGTATATAAAAGAAGTTGGAAAACGAGAGAGACACTAACTCAACGAAATTAGGGAGCTCAAATATAAGAGAAACAGAAGCTTAATCATAGGGATAATAGCAGGCACCTGATAGCAAGATATTAGGGAACTGATAAATCCAAAGGCTCCAGTTACGCGGGGAGTAACTTTCTTGGGTGCCAATTGAAGCAGTCCAATTGCTACAACTATATCCATTGCCGCCTTGAAAAGTGCTAGTTTCCTCTCATTCGAATCTTTTAGTTTAGCACGGTATTGCTCATTCTGCAATCATCAGGAATGCGATTAAATGAAATGTAGTTTCCAAATGGAGGATACTGCTGTTACTATCCCAAGCAAAGTGAAAAGAAAAAAGAAAGAAACTATGAAGAACCTATACATCATATTTGTTATTGTCCTTGAGTTCCTTCTCAAACTTCTTCATCGATGCAGAGAGTCTCCCAATCTCTCCAAGCTGATAGAGGTTAGAACAAACCATAAAAATGTTACTAGAGAGCAGAGGAAGGAGTCTTTGCTCGTATGGACACATTTAAAGTATAGGAAATAGAAAGGGAAGCCACAAACCTCAACCAAGGTGCTACATGCTGAGGAGTCCATCCAACAAAAAGGCGATAGTCGGCCCATTAACTCCGTACGTTCTTTGTTCTGTAGTTAGATAAAAAAAAAGTTTACATGTATAACTCGAATAACTGATGAAAATTTCATATGAATAATTCAAGGAAAAAAACTCAAAAACTTAGGGAGACATTGAGTCTTACCTGGTCGATCGATGCCTGATCTGCCAAGCCACACAAATTGATCAAGAAACAAGAAAGTTGACAGCAATGCATTTTTGGACTGAAAATAGCATTAAATAGTATATCACAGAAAAGAATGAGGAACAAAATAAGAGGGTGATAAAAAGGTTGAATAACTCTTTTAAAGTTAGTACCTTTCCGAACAAAATTAAGGGGAGGGGAGTTCCACGAGGAGTTGGACTTATCAGAGCGTGCAGATAATTAACAAACTGCATATTAATTTGCGATTTCTTTTCTATGTTAAAAATTCTTCTGAGTGTAAGAAGAGACCAATATCTTGCAAAATAAATGTTTTGAAACTTTCTTCCACAATTTACTTTCCAGTTTTGTCACTCCAGAAAAAATGAAGAATATCCACACTAATAGAAATATATGATTTTCTTCATTTAAATAAGTCAAGACTTGGCCTAAAAGAAAAGGGAATTAAGAGAATTGAGATGAGTAAAAAGATTTAATCAATTTATATAAATTACAAGGAGTAAATTATCCAAAGAAGAAAAACAAAAAGAGTGAATAAATGAAAAGCTTGTTAAGGATTAAAACAAATAATCTAACCTTGCATGGACGAAAAACTGTGCGGGCTAAAGTGGCTGACCTATCAACATTCTGGGCAATTCCAAGTTGCCCATCACTCAGAAATTTGGAGCCATATTGTATTGCCCTGCATATTTTGTCCTTGGATTCAGCCTTGTTCAAATACAAAACCAGAAGACCAAGTTCTGCTCTGGTTGCTCCAATGTACTCATCTTTTATGCTTATCAAAGCTGCAAAACAAAATTAACGCATGATTCTACTGTTAAATGAGGGCACTAGTTTTAGTTCAATTGATTTTTTTTTGCTCATGATTAGTTCAATTGATTGGATACAAGCAAATATGCAAAATAATCATTGCAATAAATTAAAAGGTGACTTGTACATCTTACAGACTGATATTCGGCAGGCATATAATTTTGCACACATTGGAAAGAATAAGCACAAAGGTATTCTCACACAATATGGGAAAGATAAAAACAATTTAGCAGGACAGAACCTCAATTCATGTCACGCAAGCATGATACCACGAAATGTTATTCAATTAAGTGGATATACATAGTGTTATTGACTTGCATATTGGGCCCAGTTGTTATGCGGCCCAGCAAGGACACTTTATGACAGAATCCCTCCATAATCAGGTAAAACGCTAATTACCCCATAATCCTGGCTATAACCATGGAAAGTACATGTAGTGGAGCAGGATAGTAGAGTAGGCACGAGAGGCTGGAGGAGCACAGGGTCCAAGGACCAAAACCCTAGAGGTAATCTCTATAAATAGGAGATTAACCTCACAGGTGCACATTCTCTATTCATCCTATTTTTACTATTCAGTCTCACTGTGCACATACCCCACCCCTTTGGCTAACGTCACATCTGTGTAGCACAGTGATCATCTGATATTCTTCGGTGTCTTCCTCATAGATATCTAAGAGCAATCATCCTCTCTTAGATATTTGCCTGATAGACATCTTAGAGAGATTACCCAGTCC
Organism: Acacia melanoxylon; assembly: GCA_019022615.1. Classification (NCBI taxonomy): domain Eukaryota; kingdom Viridiplantae; phylum Streptophyta; class Magnoliopsida; order Fabales; family Fabaceae; genus Acacia; species Acacia melanoxylon. The sequence continues at coordinate 4,753,145 of JAFJYJ010000027.1, forward strand.
TATATAAATCACCAACTAGCCCATCGAGGTTAGACATTTGTGTTCTTCCACAAAACATTGGCGCCGACCGTAAGAAGAGATAAACTTTGATTCCCAAACCACTGAAAATGGCTGTAAATACTAGAAGTCGTAGCCAGATACCTCGACAAGACCAGTTGTCGGAGGGACAACCGCAGTAGCATCAGGAGCGGACAATTCAACATAAGGATTCAGTCATTCCGGGTTATAATCACGTTATAGTGGAGGCAGAGGCGGAGATAACTGACACCGCAACCTCTCCAGCCCCTCAGAACCGGGTCATCCAGCAAGTCCAACCACCAGTTCAACAACAAGACCCTCCTCCGCAATTTCAGATCGAAAACTCAGACATTCGACTATTACAAAAATACAGTGGGTTCATTATTCAGGCGGATAGACGAGATGGAGCACCGAAGCCAACTTCAGAGACAAGAGGATGTATGACTTATGCAAGAAGATATGAACTGTCGTAATGCGCTTTGGCAGCATGAGAAAAATTTATTGGAAGAACGCCTCAGACAGATTGAAAACCCTGTTCCCGGCGGTAATCGGGATGATGCCGATCCTAGTCGGGTTAGAACCTTGGCTCAAATCTATACCGGGGGCTTCAGAGCATGACCGCGACCCATAATGAAGAGGTGCCCAGCCGGGTTAATGTCGTGTCTTCTACTCTAACCAGTACAGAAGATACTCGACAAGCGGATAACCAAAGAATGAGGTTGCTCGAGGAGCGCCTCAAATGAATTGAGAGAATTGAGAACCCAATTTGAAACCAAAACCGGGATGATCTCAGCCGAGCCACTCCTTCAGTTTTTGTTCAAGTTAATGCCGAAGGACCTCAGAACAACAATGTTGGGAAGGACTTGATCGACCAGGATCAGGCCCGAACTCAGCAAGTTCAGGGTCCAGATCATACAAACAAGAAAGCTGAGCTTATCCCGGATACCGTCATGTCAAACAAAGATGCACCAACAACAACCAAGAGCGTACCTGGAAAATATAGAAGAAAGTACAGCAGAGGGAGAATAATAGTGGCCCTTTCTCATATGAGATCGCAGATGCTCTATACCCAAAGAATTTTAACTTGGCCGACTTGCCTACATATGATGGAACTCAGGATCCACAAGCTCACATTAATACGTTCGAGTTAAGAATGTATACAAGGCAGTTTGAGGAACCTATCATATCCTGGCTATTTGCTGCTACCTTACAAGGTGCAGCGCAGGCGTGGTTCCACACTTTGCCTGCAAAGTCAATTCACAACTTTGAAGATCTCGGAGGCAAATTTTTGCTGAATTTTGCGATGAGCAAGAAACAGCCAAAACCCGAGTTTACCCTGAGCAAAATTAAGTAGATGCCTGGAGAGACTATCTAGAAATACTTGAATCGTTTTAGAGACGTTGCTTTGCAAGTGCATGAATTGAAGGAAAGTGTGCACATGCATCTCCTCATAGCCGGCCTCCACTCTTCATCACAGTTGGCCAGATCTTTCATCAAGGAGCACGTCGAGAGCCTGGAAGCTTTTGGAGAGCAGGTGAAGAAATATTTGGAGCTGGAACAGGTGGAACATGCCAATGCTGCAGCTAAAAATAGGGGAAAGAGCCCACCTCCGAAGGAAAAGAGCAACCCGGGAGGTCTTCAAAAGGGAAGGAAGAGTATGACAATCAGAAGTAGGAATCTCGCGGGCAGAATCCAGATGGCAGGTACTGGGGAGAAAGGAGTGACGCAAAAAGGAAATATGAAGAGTACACTTCGTTGAATATATCACGATCACAAGTTTGGAAGGAGGTGACCATGACTGAAATGAAAAAAGTAGAACGACCTCGGAATTGGGTCAATAGAACCGGAGCAAACCAATCCCGGCATTGTGCATTTCATGATGGCCCAGGGCATACAACAAATGAGTGTTGGAACCTACGAGATGCTATTGAAAAGTTCATTTGAGAGGGGAAGTTGCAGCAATTTGTGATAGAAACTCAGGGTCAGAAGAGCAAGCGCAAACAACCTGGCCGTAGTAGAAGCCCAATCCGGGAATGGAAAAAGATGATTGAGAAGAAGAAGAAGTCAACTAACGAGGATGACGAGTTTCCGGAAGCCGACTTCAAATGCAATTAAGTCAAAGAGAATACGATGTGTTAATTTCATTTTTTATCTATGGAAGATTTTGTAAAGTCGGCAATGTTTTTATTCAATCAACTTTTATCATACTACTTCAAATGAAGAGAGTCACAGGGTGAATGAATTCAGGGTACGAAACCCGGTTCTGGATGAACATGGAGCAATGAACTGATAGGGCAAAACTTTAAAGCCTAAAACTCCGCAAGTATACGGGCCGTACCAAGTAATAAAGTGATAAGAAAAGTATCGTTCCCACGAGGACTTTGTACCCACAACTTCAGTTAAGCATTAATTTTACAATTTCGTTTAAGTTGAGCAAATCAAATTAAATTTAATTAAGAGAAAACTAAAATAAAATCAAAATAAACAAACTACCACAAATATTAAAATGAGCAACCTAGAGTCACTAATCCCTTATTTGTTTCTTAAACCTTGTTTTTACTAATTTAATTAGCCTTAATATCAATTTTGTTAATCTCGAGTATAAATAGCCATAAGTGCCTGTCGGTCCACTTACAACCCTCTCTTGAGTAATATTTGTTATGTCTAACATAATTACTCAAGAGGCAATAAAACTCGAACACACTCTTCAACAATTATATGAGGCAATTAGGTATATGTTTATCCTAATCGCAAATTAAATCGTAATTTAATCCCATATTACTTAATCGCAGAGCCTAATTAAAATCCCCTTCGTCAAGGTAAATCCTAATTCTCAAATTCATATTCAGTGATGATCAGACACTAAATAGATAAAGCTAAACAAGATTAAGTAACCAAAATTAATAATAATTATAAATAAATCATGAAAACAAAGTCTAATCTATTTATAAGTTCATAGAAACTCTGGTTACAAATCAAACTAGCCACACATGGCTTTGACAGAATGCATCACAGCAACAATGAAATCAGAGACAAAAATCATCATGAAAATCAAGTGGAAGGCAAATAAATCAAACTCGACTCCCCAAAGAAACTGCAACAGCGTCGGCGACTCTGGTCTCTGGTTTCTGCTGCAAAAACTCTCTGCCTCTTCTCACAGCTGACACGACGAAGCTCGCCGGCGGCCTTGGTGGTGAATGACGCCGCCGGTGAGAGAGGAAGAAGAGGGTCAAAGGTCTGTGGCGGAACTGCTCCACTGTTCTCGTTGCTGTCCGCCTCTGCTCTCTGCGAGAATAAAATGACGATGATGATCTCCCATTAATTCCGCCTCCTGTCGCTTCTTTTCTTTCAGCTCGTAATCCTCTCTCTCTTTTTCCAATTCGTGCTATTAGGTCACCAATTCCCTTTCAATTGTGGGGCCCATTTGTTGTCTTTGCACCTGACACATTTAATCAAACTTCAACAATCAATATAAACGGTGTCGTGCTCCTTTGTTCTTTGATTTGGAATTGGTGGACCCCATTTGTATATTCAATCCAAAGTCCAAATAATATAATCTGAATGTGTGGCTGCGAATCATAAGAAGCATTAATAATAATAATAAATAATTATAATAATAATAATAATATAAAAAAAAATTGATTTTTATTTTTAAAACTTCTAATTATTATTATTTATTTCATAAACTCAAAAACCTTTATTTTAAATTGAAATCCCCTAAATAATGCATTCAAATTGATATTTCTCAAAATCTTAATAAAATCTCTTTAATTTAGTATTGATGACTTCCAAAATATATCAAAATATATCTCAAATCTATTAAAATTGAGAAGTCATCATGAACTTAGGGTACCAAGTCTGGTTCTTGGAAAACATGGATAAATCAATCTAGGGTACGAAACCCATTTGCAGTCAAAGCAAAGAAGAGAAGTTAAAATGTGTTCCTGTCAGAACCCGGTAAAACTGAAATAACAGTTAAAACGTGTTTCTGTCAGGACCCAGTAAAACTAAAATAACAGTTAAAACGTGTTTCTATGGAACCCGGTAAAACTGAAATAACAGTTAAAACATGTTCCTTTGGAACCCGGTAAAACTGAAAACTTAAAATGTGTTCCTATTGAAACTCGATAAAACTGAACAACGGTTAAAACGTGTTTTAATTCGAACATGGTAAAACTAAAAGTTTGGGGTAATGAAGCGAACCGTCATTGTAACATCCCCAAATTTCTAACAACTATAATAACTTAAAATTGCGATAATTTTTAAGATTAATTACTGAAAGTCAAAATAAACTACTTTGGGAAGTGTTACCGCCACACTTGTACTGGGACAAGTGCAAGGCTAACTTATTACATTAACATAAATGCAAAACTCAAATAAATGTGTTTTATTCGGAGCATAAAAAGAATGAATAAAATAAACAAGCTAGAATGTTTTTCCTCACTTCTCACTGCTAGCCTCAACTCTTGGCACCTGTTTCACTAAAATTCTGCTCCCCCTTTATATCATTGCAGCCCATGAACACAAACAAAAATAAGCAAAGCTGGTAATTCTAATAAAATACAATTTAAATGGCTCAATATGTTAATCAAAGCAAACATATATAATCATATAGTAATTGCATCAAACATTATTTAATATCTTTTTAAATTTATTTAGACCCGGGAAACCCTGCCAGTCTATTTAGTAGGAAGAGAACCATGGTAGACCCGGGAAACCCTGCCAGTCTACCCTATGATCCGGGAAACCCTTCCAGTCACAATTAATCAAATTAGCCATAAAATACTTCTTCCTAATGTGCACACATCTTCCCAAAGTTGCTACTAGTATCCCGGGAAACCCTGCCAGACACCACTTTGAGAAGAATAGATATCATCGGTTCACATCAAATAATATATCGGGGGCATAAAGCCTAAGGGTTGTATACATCACTTTGGGAGGTACCATACCAAAGTTATCTCCCACTATTAAATTACTTTTAATACACATATAATAAATTCTCATGAGTTCCTATAAGGTTGTCATAAGAAATTCTCATTTAAATCCCTGGCTCTACTCATTATCCCTTTTAGTCATGGGTTCCTATAAGGTTGTCATGAGAAATTTCCATGACCATTATTTAAATCTCTGGCTCTACTCATTATCCATTTTACTCATGGGTTCCTATAAGGTTGTCATGAGAAATTCTCATGACCATCATTTAAATCCATGGTTCTATCCTACTCATTATCCCTTTTTGGCTTTACTTCCTATAAGGTTATTATGAGAACTCAGAACCCATAACTTTTTTGGTCCTTGTGAGTTAAAACCCATATATAAAATAATACTCATGGGTTCCTATACGGTTATCATAAGAACCCATCATAAATGGTACATTCAATGATATTACATATATTAATGAAAGGATGTATATATAAATATATATTTTAATTTCAAAGTCGAGGCACCCAAAACCAACTACGTACAGCTATAATCAATGGCATATAGTTTGGCAAAGAAGGTTATCACGCAAGCCAAGAATGGAGAAATATATATGTATGCGGGGGGTGAGACGTTTTGTTTTTAAAAAAACAATTCGTTCTAGGGATTAGGATTACCTGGTCTCCATTTTTCTAACCTCCCAGAAGAATAATTGACGCAGAGTACGAAAAGCAGATACGAAAAGAGGATGCATTAGTGGAGAAGAAAGAGTAGCAGAGAAGAAAAGTATGGAGCGTTTGTAACATCCCAAATTTTGGGATTTGAGATTTAGAATATTTTATGGAGATTAAATTATGAAATTTGGCCTAAAATAATTATGAGAAGGGCTCATTGTTGATATGATTAAGCGGAATAATGTTCATTCATTATTTTAATTAATTGGAACACAAAGGTTCGGCGCATATGGAAATGATTTGCGCAGATAAGAGAATTATAAGAATTAATTGAGGATTTGAGATCAAATGCCACGCATTTTCTTTGGATGTTGATGATGCAAGCATATTCCTCATTATATTCGTACGGAAAACAAAGGTCCACTAGTGCATATGGAAATAATTAAGGTAATATTTTATTAAATGAATTTAGTGGAATCTATATGATGAATATTCCACTACTTTCGTGTTATTTAGCAGCCTATGCAAATAGAATTACTCCTTATTTTATTATTTAAAAGGTTCCAAGTGTTAAGCATAAGGCAAAGCACTCCATGATATTTCCACTTTCGGTTGGACATATATGTATTTTAAACCCCACTCTCCACTTCTCCATTTCAGTTGGATACTCTCAATTTTCCAAGTGGGAATATAAACATATGGGACAGCCCAAATGTTTGCTTCATTATTAATGAGCCAAAGTAAGATAGTTTTGTTATTGCATGATAATATATGCACATGCGTGTTATTATATTCATGATAGTCCGGCGTATAACAACACTACTTCCACTCATATATTATTAAGTATAAAGTATCCCACCCACTTCTTCATTATTTCAGCCAACACATGCATATGCTTCAGGCATTATTTCATGATCCCACTTTCGACGAGATGGGGAGATCGGGACGGTTCACTATATTCCCTTTGTTTCTCCATTATGTTCGGCCAACCGTCAACCCCTTTAAACGCACCCATTCTGGCCGGCAAAGAAAGCATAAGATCTGTTCTATCCTTTTGAGCCAAACGCCACACTTCCTTTCATTATAAACTAGGCGAAACACAAAACAGGGAAAAAGGAACACGCAGAGAGGAGAGACCGAAAGTTGACGTGTGAGTGAGAGTCGGAAGGAAAGGAAGAAGGTTGGAACCGTCCGTGTAAGCCTGCCTATCGACCAAGGTGAGTCCCTACACCTCTCCCTTCTAGTTTTTACAAGTTTATTTCTGAGTTTGAGGATTTAAAACGCATGGTTTAAACCGCTGCATTTTCTGTACTCTGTTTTCAAACTCACAAACAGAGTGTATTTCGTGGCTCTGTTTCTAGGGTAAACCTTTGTGTTTTTCCTTGAAACTTTTACAGTATATAGTAGACTCAATAAGGTTTACAATGAGCTTTGGATCACCCAAAACGGAGGTCTACAACTCCAGTTATGATTTTTGGAAGTTGAGTTAAAAATCTGAAACTTTTCGGTTTGATTCTGGAGCAACAAAATGACGTTGCCTTTCGGACCAGTTAAAACTTGGTGTTTTTCCATGACATTTTTACATGGCATACTATACATCTCAAGCTTTCCAAAACGTCAAAGAACAGCTAAAACGGATTTGTACAAAGGGAGATACGATTTTCCAAAGTTTAGCCAAAATCTGAAATGTTTTCTGCACTTTTGGTGAACAGTGATTTTCGGGCTTGATTTCGAAATAGCAAACCTTTGTGTTTTTATTTGAAACTTTTACAGTACAGAGTATACATCCCAAGCTTTCTAAAAAGCCAAAGAACACCTAAATCGGACGTGAGGAATAAGAGCTATCATTTTTCAAAGTTTAGACAAAAAAATCGAAACGTTTTACGTACTTCCGATGAACACTGATTTTCGGGTTTGTTTTTGAAATAGTAAACATTTTAGTTCTTGCTTGAAAATTGTACAGAAAATATTATACATCTCACCCTTTCCAACGAGCCAAAGAACACCTAAATCAGACTTGTATAATGAGAGTTATGATTTTTCAAACTTGGTCAAGAAATTCTGGAAAAATGATTTTTATTTCAGATTATTGTATATATCTTTCGAAATTTTGAAAATTTAAGGTCAAGTCTAAACGTAAAGAAATTACGGGGAATGTTAGAGATTAATCTAGTTTTAACCCTCTATAAATAATTCGTTTAGTTAGATGTGCGACACAAGAAGTGACTAATGACAATGATAAACGTTTATAGGCATACCTTGACACCTCTCGCGATCCCAACACTTTCGGACAAAGTTAAGGATTCAAATTCAAGGTGGGTAACTGTTATCTTGTTAGCCCGTATGTATGTATTCATGTATGACTGATCATGTTTGCTAGATGATTTATATGTTTATTTCATAGCTATGGATTTTGAGGCATGCGGTCTCATAGGGCTGCGTGTCCTAACACGTGGTGCGTGTCCGGCGGTCATGCGGTCCTTGGCCGTTAACGGTTACGGTGTGTTTGTTTACCGTGAATTATTCTATGCTTATACATGTGTTATACTGTGATTTACATTCCATACCTGCATATGAGATTAAGCGTTACCCCCGGGGTTCATTCATTTGAAAGATCGCATGAAAGAGGTTTAGTAGTGGATCGGGATCAAGAGGAATGATGCAGATGTAAGGGTTATGGCAAAAGGAACTATTTGGAAAGTCATGAGTAGACGGACTGAATATTTATCGTTTATCATTTGTCTATTTTGGATTAATGTATTAAGATCCTACTGTGGGATAGATTCGAATCGCGAAAAACTTATCCTCATGTTTTCAAACTAAGTTATTTTAAGAAAATTTTATTCCGCAATTAAGTCGTCCAAACTACTTCGATGCATGTGCATTTAAACTCTGATTAAAGAAGGCGTATTAAGGACGGGTGTCACAGCGTTCGCTAGGTTTAGACGGCTAGATCTAAGTTTATAATTAAAATTTAGGGTTTAGCTATGGGCTGGGCTCTTTAACTATTGCCAATTAATAAATTATAAAACAATACAATTAAATTCTAAATTTTTATTATTACTATAACAATTGCCAATTAATAAATTATAAAACAATACAAACATTATTAAATTCTAAATTTTTATTATTACTATATTATTGGTGTCATCATCATCATCATCATCATCATCATCATTAATAATAATCTGGGGTATTACGGTCATGATGACCTTGATCAAGTCAAAATGCTTAGAGTTTGGTTACGACACTGAATCTAAACTTGTGGCGGGTTGCTCTTACTCCGGATTAAATCCTGGTCAACCATGCCGGAACGTATAGTTCATGGGTGGCACTAGACGAATATTCTATGCAATATGTTTTTTGCTCTGGCCGAGTCATGGAGTAAAGCTTTGAAAATAAATTCAAGTTCGTGAAAAGCAACGAATGTCGTGCGAAAGTCCAGCTCAGAGAAATATTCGGGTTCAACAAGCAATAAGCAAGTGTTCGATGTACTCAAAAATGTAAGTATCTTTCCATTGAAATTAAAATTATTGACATAATATTTGTTTTAGGGAAAGCAAAGGCTTACAAAGAAAACTAGCCGGGTTATTAACCCAGGCAAAGCTACAAAGAAAAGTAAACTAAGGACCTCAGTACCCCAACCTAAGAAATTGAGACAACACCGGAATCTCTACCCTCAGGACGGTGGAGCTTTAGCTTCAGTTTGAACCTCTTCACCTCCGTCTTCCCCTTGGTTCCCCTCAAATTGGCTTTCAGAAGCGGTGTCGGGGGAAGAAAACAGCGGGATTATCCTGTCTCCATTGACAAAAGACACGAGTCCGTCCTAGAAGTGTCGAATTGACATCGAGATTCAAAAGGCGAATCTGCTTTAGGGCATTCTCAAAAGACTTCCCGACAGACTTCTTTATTGCCACGTCCTTTTACTTAATGGTAGCGTTGGCAGCATCCAAGGCATCCCGGCAGGCACTTAACTAAGTTTGGAGTTCTTTTTGCTCCTGCTGCAGCAACTCGATAATGGACCTATCCTTAACCTGAGCCTTTTAGAATTGGCGCAGATTTGAGACTGCGTTGTTAAAGTCCACTTTGACTGCTTCCATCTCCTGCTTCATCTTGTCCCTTGCTACCTCAACAGCCTTCACTTGTCCCAGAGCATCCGACTTAACCTCTTCCATCAGAATTTTTTGCTCCTCGGCCTCTGATTTAATCCTTTGCAACTCAACCACCTGTGAAGCATACCGTGTATTCACAGTTACCAAAGTTTGGGCCAAGCCGATAAATTTCAAGGCGCATCGATCTAAATGTGCGATTTTCTGTATCTCGGCATTGTCATATTTTGTCGGTTCAAAGAAGCGCTCTAGAGGACAGCTAGCTTGACTGAGCTCAGTCAGGACATCGTGACTCCAGACAACCCCACAAGGGAACTCCGGGTTTGGTGGCGGAGGAGGAGGACTTGGAGAAGCGGCATGAATGTTGGGGATGAGATTGACCGTCTTTACAACTGGCATTGAGGGGTTCACGGGCTCTTTGAATGTTTTGGATGAACCTAATGGGCCAGCTTTTGATTTCTTAGAAGGATTCACTTAGCCACCCTTACTAGTGGCCCCAGATGCCGGTTCAGTCCTTTTCTTGCCGGCCCTGAGTTTCACAATACCAGTGTTGGCCAAGGAATCAACAAAAGAAGGCCTTTGTGCCATTTTCGGATATGCAAAATACAAATGGAAATGGTTAGTTATTCATCTAACAGGGATCAAGGAACATGCAATGAAACACACAAAACAGGAACATCCGTACTCGCTGCAGATCATTTCTTAGCTTGAGGTTTTAGAATGTAGTCGGCCGAATTTACGGGGCTCTTTCCTTAATGAAGTGTTTAATAAAGGAGATTGCCTCGTTGTCAGGATCAAAAAAGTCGTCGGCAAAAAGGTCAAATGCGGAAGAGGAAAGCTTATGATAATCATAGGTCCAATATAAGAGAATTTTTCCTCCACATCCCCGAACCTTAAGGATTGGAGAAACCAAGGTGTCTATCCGGGTATGGCAACAACTTTGAAAAAGGCGGCCTTAAAACCTTTGAAAGAATCAACAAAGACGTTGAAGAGTTTCAGGCCGGTAACACCCTTTAGTGAGGTCCAACCTTTCCTAGAAGAGGACTCTTTAGAGGACTCCTTTCTAGGAGCCTCATAGAGAGTAAAGAAGTGGAAGAACACTGGAACAATGCAAGTGAGTTTTTTTCTCTTTACGGAAATTTTCAAAAGCAATTGCAAAGGCCCAACTATTGGGATGTAGTTGAGTGGGAGCCAGATCCAGGTGGTTGAGAAGATAGATTTGGAACTCGGTAAATGGGAATCGGATACCAAGCCGGAAAATGAGGTCTCGGTAGAAGAAAAAGAAATAAGGATCATAATTTCTTGCCCGGCAGCCAGATATTGACTCAGAAGGGAGGGCCAACCGAAAGACATAGTCTTCTCTATCACGGAAGCCTAGCCCGGTGACTTCCCGACGGTCATTGTGTTCTTGATACGTAACACCTCTTTGGTAACCCACGGGTCCGAAGTCTTAGAAGCTTTGGAAGGACCAATAGAGCTCGATGCCCCTATTATGGATCGCTCGGTGTGGCATGAAGGTAACTCATCTATACCTATAATAATAAAGGTAAAGATCAGAAACAAGGAGTATACCTCGGTCAGAACAGCTAGTGAGCGGAAAATTGAAAGGCGGCAAGCTGGGATGATTCAAGTTGATATAGGCCGGAATAGCTTGCGAAATATATTTATGCCGGTAGGCGGCTAAAACCGACTCGGCTTCTCTATCACGACCATTATTGACAAGATCAATATGTTGATAACAGCACTCATCGCAGGGGTCGAAGATAATTCTTGGTTGTGATCCCAGTCTATCTCGGTATGTATCTAGGGCAGGAGGTTAAGGAGCCGGGATTGGTGTATCTTGCCTCAGGCCCTGACTTGAAGATGGACACGAAGAACATCCTGTGACGGTAATGTTTAAGTCATGGGTCGCATGCGGTGGTGTTTGGTTTTTTTTTCTGCTACTATTCCCCAGGTTTGCGAAGTAGTGCTTCTTGTTTCTCTTCTTCGTTGTGAGGTATGGCCTAGAACCAGAACTTTTTTCCGCCAGAGAGCACTTTAACTACTTCTCTATCTTCCTCTGGAATGGGGTTACCATACATATCTAAAGGCAGAGGATCCATGAAGACTCTAGAAAAAAGAGATGAAAGCAGAAGCTTCACTGGGATGGCTCAGAAGAAAGGTTTTAGCTTTTAGCATTCAGCAAGGAATTACCTATAAGGTCGTCACTGCCACCCAGCACAAGCAAGTTTGAATAAAAAGAGGAGAGAAAGGGATGAGCTTTAAACTGGAAGTTTAAAAAGGCTACCCGGAAAACCCAGAAACCCTACTTACGTATCCAGAAAACCAAAAGATGAGGTTTAGTGAAAATCAAAAGGATGGAGCAGCAGAAGATTAGATGAAGCAAGATGAAAGTAAAAGATAATAAGGAAGCAGAAGGAATACCTTATTCTTGAAAGGTTGCGAGAAACTGGAAATCACAAACAGTAATATGGAGAGAAGAAGGCTTTGTGGGAAGAAGATTTTTTTGGCAAGACAAAGCGAGCGTCTGGCGAGAAGTGTTGAACAAAGGCGAATAACATGAATTTATAAACGTTTTGAATCTGAAGAGTCAAGGGCAACCAAGACAATTCGCACTAAGAATCAGATTTAAAAACCTAAAAGTGCAATGATGACGGTTATGGAACGACGTGAACATTTAATGCGCACGGATTTCAAAGACGGCAAAGGTGGTCAGTACACGGGAAATGGCGGCCTTACGCCATGATGTCAGCAGCATAGGCAAATGGAATCTGTTCGTATTGTATTCTTTCATGATACCCCGGCTTGGGGGCAATACGTGGAAGGAATGCATGAATCCGGAAATCCGGATTAAATGATGCAAACATAATCCCGGCCATCATGACAGTAACTGAATTTTCGTGACAAATCAACCTGGCTTACATGCTTGGGGGCAAGCTGAAAGCAAATCCGATTTCGGTGAAACTTGGAAAGTAATTGAATGGAAATCAAGAAGAACAAGTTGAACAACTCGGATACGAAGTCTGGGTTAAACAACCAATATATCCCGGCAGCTCAAAGACTTGAACCACCAGGCTGAGGGGCAACTAGTATGGACTCGCATATTGGGCTCAGTTGTTATGTGGCCCAACAAGGACACTTTATGGCAGAATCCCTCCATAATCAGGTAAAATGCTAATTACCCCATAATCTCGACTATAACCATGGAAAGTACAGGTAGTGGAGCAGGCATGAGAGGCTGGAGGCACACAGGGTTCAAGGACCAAAACCCTAGAGGTAATCTCTATAAATAGGAGATTAACCTCACAGGTGCACATTCTCTATTCATCCTATTTTTACTATTCAGTCTCACTGTGCACACACCCCACCCCTTTTTGGCTAACGTCATATCTGTGTAGCATAGTGATCATCTGATATTCTTCGGTGTCTTCCTCATAGACATCTAAGAGCAATCATCCTCTCTTAGATATATGCCTGATAGACATCTTGGAGAGATTACCCGATCCTATATAAATCACCAACTAGCCCATCGAGGTTAGACATTTGTGTTCTTCCACATAACACATAGTAACACTCTACATCTATTTCAAATAACGACAAAAGAAACCAAAGGCAACGCAGTAAACAGTGTAAGAATTTGATTCACCATCGAAAAAGGATTTTGCGTTTCAGTGGCTTTATTTAAATTTCTCCACTCACATTCAAAGACTATTAACATAGCAAAAAACAAAGGTTGAATTCAAAGAACCAATTGGCTTTAGAATTGAAATTTATTCCAACAAAAAAGCACCAGAAAAGAGCTTCAGCTCAAGATAAAATGAATAAAATAAAGGCATCAGTATCTATGTTTGTTTCATAAGTATTAAGAAAGAACAAAAATAGTCAAATAGGTCCTTGATTGAAGTCTGGAACAACTTCCAAATTCTACTCTATCAACTTACAATATTTTTGCTGGGGCATTAGGAAAAAGGAAGGCTCATTAAGAAGGATTAAATTCGTATTATTTTTTTCAAAAAAGATGAAAGAAAAAAATGCTTGAGGAGAAGCCAAAAAATGAATAGACTCAAGATATGTTTAGCATGTCACTCAAGCTGCAATTGCAAATTAAGACTTTTTTTATAGCAAAAACTGTTGGAAATTATGTCCTAGGGGCAAGTCATTGTACTTTAAACGTTAATGTCATTTAAAGTATTCTCCATTTAGTTATCATTTCATTTGCATGTTTATAGTGATAACTGCATCCTTGGATAAATCTTATAGATTATCCTAAATGTCCCTGGTCGGTCATCTACACGGGAGCGAAGATGAAATAAGACCAGTATGACTTTGATGAGGTATGGAGATACGAATCAAAGTCATGAGCACTTGTAAGAGTACAAGGTGCTGAACCGACCCACTATGAGAAAGCTGCATGGATTTAGTCATAAGCTTTTCTCATATATAATTGCGTCACAATGCCCTTTGACTTGAGATCATCATGGATTCCTACATGAGTTGCTGGTCTTTGACCTAGTCAAAAGTCACCTTTGACCGGGTGATGGTAAAGGCTTCGATCGAGATCAGTGGTTTTTATGCAGACGAAATGTGAATGGTCAAGATGGAATTTGTCCCTAACATTTGTAGAGAAATAATATTGGGCCCCTCGATGAGTGGTTTTACTTACAAAGCAACCACCCGTATATTAGAACAAATGGCATTGTGTTTTTTTTAAAAAAAAATTAATTGTATGTTGGTATTCATGGTACCCTCAAAACAATTTTGTGCCAGATGCCCTAGGGTAATACTTCGTTGGCCAATCTGCACCTTAACCCTTTGTATTATTCATTTTATTTGTATTATTTTATTTTATTATTTTTATGCCTTGTTACCCACATTGTTCCTATCTTTTTTACTATACATTTGTTCATTTTTCTATTTTATTTTGCTCCTAATTTATTTGTTTACATTTATTATATATATTATTCATTTTGTTTATATGTTTTTTATAATGTATTATTGCCACTTTATTTTATGTTATCATTTTATTTTATTTAAAGCATTATATTGAATGGCTAGTAGCCATAATATTCTTAATTATTTTATTGGATGACCAAAAGTCATATCACTTTTGTCTTTTGTTATGGTTCTTTTGTAAAATAACATTATAAATTCCAGTAGTAAATGGCACGACGTAGAAAGAAAAATTTGTGAAACTGGTGTAATATAACTTTTACAAATCTCAAGCCTTGAAAGCTAAAAGTTCAAACATCCGATGACAAAAAAAGGCTTGAAGCTTATTGTGGTCCTGAAGATCAAATTAATAATGATTTTTTTTTTTCCCCTTTGGCCATCCAGAAGACCAAATTAATAATGTGGCATTGAAATGATAGCACATAATATATCTATGAGAATAATAATGACTATGACGATATTACAATGTAAAAATTGACAATTGGAAGTCAATGATATTTTTCCTTACCAAGACCATTGAAAAATAATGTCTTTATAGTCATCAAAATAATGTTATATATTAGCAAATGTTACAAGGTGGCCAGAACCAACATGGACAAAATATATCAATTTATTGAAAATAAAGGTCAAAATGATTGTGAATTGTGAAGAAATATACCCAAATTTATTGTAAAGGCGAAAGGAATAGCTATAAGCCCAAAAGGCTATATGATTTTAATTTTGATTAGTATTTAAATTTATTGTGATTAATTTATGAAAAAATAATTATTAGTTGATATTGTGACATTAATATATGTTCATATAGAGCTGGGAAAACGGGCTAAGCCCATCGGGCCGGCCCTTTTAAGCCCTGGCCCTTTAAGGGTCGAGCTTGAAAATTAGAGGAGTTTAATGAAATAAGCTCTGGAGGACCAGGCCCTGTAGGGCCTCGGACTTAAAAGGGCTAGCCCCTCAGGCCCTTTTAATATTTTATTATTATTATTTTTTGGATGTATGGATTCACATATGATGGTAATTTACTAATTTATATGTATTTTGTATTAGTTATAAAGTTATTTATCCATTTAAGTACAAATACATAAGTACATAATAAGTATACTCTAATTTCATGATTTGGTTTATTCTTTGTTACAGATAAAGATTATGTATGTGTTCATAATGCGGGAGAAGAAATTCATGATATTCTTACTCATGACCAGAGCCTACTCAAAGCGAAGCACAATCAAATGAGATAATAGTGGTGAAGATGACGACAATAATAGTCATCGTACTAATGTCGCTTAGTGGTATACTTCTTATGTTTTATGTGAGTTATTTGTAAACATAGTTTACTTTTGATTATGAATTAGTGACTGTGCTTATTTGTTGGATAATTCATGTTGTTTTAATATTAATGTTGACAACATTTATTTGATAAATTAGAACTTTAATTGTTCTAATTTACTAATTATTTTCTTTGAAATTTAAAACGGAGGAAAAATAGTTAAAATTTGTAATAGTAACTTTCGAGCCCTGGAGGGCTGGCCTTGGCCCTAGTGCTCTCGGGCCGGGCTTTGAAAAATAGATGTTTTTCTTACCCCGGGCCCTTTACGGGCCAGCCCTAAAGGGCCGGACCGACCCTGATTCCAGCTCTAATGTTCATGGATGATGTATGAAGTCAAGTAGACAAAAAAAGGGGGTAAATATTGGTCATTTTGAAATTTTAACGTATAGGGCCAATTTTGTTTGCAAATTTAAATGTTATGGTATGTGGATGTTCCTGCAGGGCCTTTAGAATTCCAATTCGTGGTTAATCTCATTATACCTCATAACTCCAAATTGAAATATTTATCAATATAACCCTCAAATGTAAAATTAAGTTATTTAATTTTATTCTCTATGTATATTTGTACAATTTATTTATAAATTTAAACTTATGATATGTGTGAATATTACTCATACATTAATGATATATATATATGATATATATATATATATATATATATATAATTTTTCCCATGTCAAGTCTAAATTTGGCTTTATTTTCTTCTTGAGATTCCTGCTTCTATGTTTCTTCATAGATTTCTTATCAACTGCGTAACTCAAATACCCAACTTACACGCACTTTCTTCCATTACTAGCCCTATTTTTGAAATTTATACTTATACCAAAATGCCGCTAATTGTTTTTTTTAAAAGGTAAGTACACCTTGCCAGGTAGCACTACTACAAAAAAACTCTATAACACCCTTATTTATACCCTTTTTACTTCCTTAATTTAGAAGACGTCTAAAGAGGTGCCGTTGATTGCCCAGAGGTATGGCGTTATAAAATTTATTTAGGATGCCATATTACTTTTTTTAAAAAAAAAAAAAAAACCCCCAAACCTTAGGTTCGGGGAGCTGTGAAGCGATCGAAGACGACAGACGACACAGCAAGCCGCATTGCAACAGATCTGGACATCATCTAAACCCAGAAAATCAACACATAGACGACACAAAGCTGCATTACAACAGATCTAGACAATCACCTAAACCTAGAAAATCAACCCAGAAAAACAACAACAAAAACACTTAAACCCAGAAAATCAAACAAGCTAGAGAACAAACCTAGAAAAATCACAAATAAAAAACCATAAAGAAAAAAAACCCAGAAAACCAGATTTGAAGGTGTGTGCGTATCAGATCTGCAACAAGGAAGGGAGAACGACGCGGGAGAGCGAGCAATGAAGGTCCAGCAGTGAAGGTGTGTGCGTGTTGGATCTGCAACAAAGGAGGGAGAGCGATGCCAGAGAGCGAGCAGTGAAGGTCCAACAGTGAAGGTGTGTGCGTCTCGAATCTGCAACAAAGGAGGGAGAGCAATGCCGGAGCGTGACACCGGAAAGTGAGCAATGAAGGTGTGTGCGTCTTGGATCTTGGTGGCGAGCGACGCGGCGAAGCGGTGCGGCCGACGACCGAGCGGCGTTGAGAAAGTAAGTTGGAAGAGAAACAAAGAAGAAGATATCGAGGCAGAGGCAGACCGTAGTTGTTTGTGGCATTTGCGTGAGACTTTATTTTTCATTTGGTTCAAAAACGTTTTTTTGGCGTCCTAAATATGTTTTCCGGACGCCATAAAGTAAAGTTTTAATTTAGGTATCCTAAATTATATTTTTGGACACCAAAATATTCATATGGCACCAAAATATTTTTCAAAATGAGCGAAATTTTCAATTTTAGGCGTCCTAAATAATGTTTAGGATGCCAAAAATGTTATTTAAGGCGTCTAAAATATGTTTTAAGACGCCAAAAAAATTTCTGGCACCAAACTATTTTCGAAAATGCGTAAAATAATTAATTTTAGGCGTCCTAAATTTAGTTTGGGACGTCTAAATTAATTTTAGGCATCCTAAATCGTATTTTAGGACGCTTAAAGCTGAAAATTCAACCAAATAATTACGAGAATGCCACCGTGTTCATGTTTTACTTCTTTTTTAAAAAAATAAGAACGTATTTTAGGGAAGTAATAGCCCATTTTTGTAGTAGTGTAGGTAACACCCCGCTGGCAGCCTGGCGGCCGGAGCTTCGGTGACAACATGAGTAAAGCGATTAACTACTTGGCCGAGAATAAAATAAACTATAAAGATTGACAACTTGAGCTCTTTAGGTCCTATTAGGCGTCATTGATAAGTTAAATAAAGGTAATGACAACTTTAGTATATCAATTTGCAACTATAAATAAAAAAATTTATACACAAATTATACTGGTGCTCTAATTTAGGTGCTTCTCTCTCTAATAAAATTTTTAAGTGGATTAGTTTCCCCAACTTTTTTATTGCCAGTAGTACAAACTACGTGTCCAATAAAAAATGCTTTTTTGTTTCTAGTTTAAGGTAATTTAAAATTTTCTGAACCAACGAAGAAAAATAAGTAGACATTTTAAGGAAATAATGAAATTAAAATCTATCATTACTAACTCTTTAGGAAATAGTCAACAATATTTAGTTGGTTTATAGTGTTATAAACACAGTATTTTCTAATGTTATTAAACCCGAACAAGGTTATTAAACCCGAACATCAGTCTATAACAGTTGAGGAAGTAGTTGTTCAGATCAGAGTCAACTCGGAAGTTAGACCTGTGAGAAATTAAAAAGTTAAAAATAATTTAATTTTTCATCATACCATTTGAATACGAAATAATTATATACTACTTGTGTAAAAAAAAAATATTTAAAACACTCATTCTCATTCATTCATTTTAAAAAAGGTTTACAATTTTAAAAACAAAGTGTTTTTTGTTTTTTGGAAAGCATGGGCCCAAAGCCCATTTACATCGTTTAACCTAACCGTAGCTATCACTCTCATTCCCTACTTCATTGCTTAGCCAAAGCCATCCGCGACCATAAAATGACATTGTTTCACCGTAAGATATAGAGAGTACGTGGGTCAGTGAAACTGAAAATTGAAAAGGTGGAATGAATTGTGATACTCTCATCAGTAAATGGCTAGAGCTTCAGGGGATTACCTAACAATTTTTTTTAAAAAAAAAAAAAAAAAAAAAAAAGAAGAAGTTAACCCTCCCTTCCTTTTTTCAATAAAAATTAAGGACGAACTGATGGAGTATACACTACATTTTTCTTTAAAAAAATGTTTGTGTTTTAATTTATAGTACATTTTAATAAAAAGTTAAAAATAACTGCGGTCATAAATATAAAGCATAGTTGACTTTTTTGAGAGAGTAATTTATAAAAGGGTTAATGTGCAAATTTGTTCCCGGAAGTTTTTGTTGAGAAATAACGTTGCCTTGAAAGTTTTTTCAGGTTTAATGTTATCCTGAAAGTTTTAAAACGTAGTAATGTTACCCCATACTTTTAAAAAACTAACATTGAAGATTAAAAAATTGATATTAACTATTAACTTTTTAACTGAAAAAGGTAACATTGCTCCATTTTATTAATATACTTTCGGGGCAATATAGAACCTAAACAAACTTCCAGGGTAATATTGCTTTTAAGGAAAACTTTGAGGGCATATTTGCACATTAACCCTTTGTAAAATAGAATACACTCCTTTTGGATTAGTGGTGAACAACTAAAATAAACTAAAATAAAACCTATAGTTTGAAATTTGAGGGATCAATACTAAAATGAGAGCAAAGATTATGTCAACACAATTTTTATAGACAAAACGTAGGTTAGGTTAATAAGATCCATTGGGTAGATGTAGCCAAAAAAAATTAGCCAGCTGGATTAATTTAGTGCATCATCTCTTAACCCAGTTAACCACCGTTAAAATCTAAAAGAACATTATTATTATTATTTTCAAAAAGAGATGAAAGGCTAGAGTGCTAGAAACGGATGCCGCCGCCAAGGGCGGAAAATGAAGGAGCTGCAGCGGCCATCGATATATAAGACGATGATGGGTGAAGAGGATTGGCATTGGGTGAATTGCAATAAACTGAAGATAATTAATGGAATCGTAGCTTATGTTGTAGATAGGAAAGAGAAAGGCAAAGGGGAGTGTCTTAAAAATAAAATTAAAATGATCTTAAAAATAAAAAATGATCGTTTCAACACCTCTTACTGGGAGTGTCTTAAATCAAATATTAGCCTGAAGAGATTTGAAGTTAATTGGGTCAGTTTGCCAATGTTGAGTTGTGTGGATGGACATTTCTTGTTAAAAGTAAGCAGAAATTTCCAGGAAATAATAAAACAATTTGTTCATAAACTCTGTTTGACTCTAAGTCAAAAACGCATTCTTATTGTTTTAAGAAACTTAAAAATTCCTGGAAGTCTTGGAAATCTTTCAATACAGACTTTTTTTTTTTTTTTTGTTCTTGTCAATAATACAGATTTGGACTAGACGGTCCATATTTTATTTTTTTAACTGTCAAATTTTTAATAAAAAAAATCATTTTTAAAAAATATGTTAGTTAAAAAATTATCTTTGTTTTAGATTCTCTACCCATTAAAATAATTATTTTAAAAAACTAAAAAGTAAAAAATAAATTTAGACCATCCAGATCCCATTTAAATGGTCCAAATGGGAAGAGGTTCCCCTACCCATCCTTGGGACGGGTAGGGAAACTGATTCCCGTAGGATTGGTAGCCACAATCTCTCCCAATTGATATTATTCTCCCACAAATTAATAACCGATGGTTGGCTTGGCGGGGATTAATATTATGAAGCCACTATTCCTTTAATGGTTTCCCAAGGCACCTCACACAGTGGAAACGTTACGAAGGACTATCCCTTCCTCTAGACCCAACTGCCGGTGGTGGTTTGATATCTTTTCATTCATTCTTCTTTTCTTTTTTTTTCTTTTTTACTATAAAAGATGGTTAGAAGCCTACATTACAAAGAGATAAATTACACAACAGGAGAATTAAATCTCATACCCTCACGATCAACACAAGACCGTACTAGGACACTCATGTATTTTCATTCTTTTTTATTGGTGTGGAGGTATTTTTTGAAAGCAAGCCAACGACCCAGTTTTCTTTAACCATCTGCGAGAAAAGACCATGAGTAGAAATCCAAGTGATGCGAGAACTATTCTGTTTCCCAAAGATTGTTTCGAGATGAAAAGCTTTTTTCCGATTAAATGCGCAGGAAGAGTTTTAAGAATCGAATGACGTTTGTTAAGCTTAACTCATCTTATTTTCACTCCGAGAATCGAAATACGTTTGGTAACACCTTTTTTTTTTCATTCGAAAATCGGAATTACGTTTGTTAACACATTTTTATTTTTATTAGAGAATTAGAATTATACAATACAAATCTATTTCTTTATTTTTTTTTTTTACAAGTTTCATCAACGATATAAAATAATAAATTGGGGTATATTTTAACTAAAATGTCAACATTTCATGTCTAAAAAATTAATCTATTTATTTATGTTTTGCTCTCATTTTTTAATACCATATTATTACCTTAATATTAATTATACAAATGAATAAATGAGTAAATATATCTACATTAGTCACTTGACTCAACTAAATTTTCATGATACCACAATAATTTAAAGCAAAAATAATTGATGTTGAATTGAACAAAAAAATATGACAAGTTTCCAATGTATTTCGAATATATCTCTTAAATAACCATTCCTTGCTTCTCCTTTGAATGGTGTTAAATAACCATCCCTTGCTTCTCCTTTGAAGTTAGAACCCTTTCACAGAAAAAGGCTTCAAAGCTTATGCAGGTATACTCTCTCTCGAAAAACCACCATCAATTATCACATATGATCTCAATAGAATAAAGGTTCTATAAAAGTTGCCACATGAAAAGTACTGATGATGAGATGATGACACAAAACTGATGTCAGCCTTTGCTTTGACGCAACTACATATGAAAATTGTTAGAGAACCGAAAACATTTTTAAATGAAATCACAGCATTAGACCATAAGAGACAAGTTCGAACATTGTTTCTCCTCTACCAGGAGTGGAAGATGAAATATGATTTTAAACAAGCTGTATGTCAACACTCCTATCATGGAAGCACATATGGACTAACTTGAGGTAACAAATTTTCAGCAATAGCCAATATAATGATCAGAATTTCATAAAATCAATGGAGAATTATCATGTTATCGTTCCACACTCATCGGAAAGGGCAGATTTGCTCAATTTTGTCCTTTAAAAATTTGTATGCCTCATACCCTCATATTACAGAACAAAAGGTCCAGATTTTGAGCATCTCACAAAAAATCCAAGTATAAAGTCTTACCATCCTCCTCTTATGCTCAGAACAATGGCATAGAAATGTAGTGAAATCTGAGTTAGTAGTGAAAGAATAATGAAGAAGAAGAATAGGAAGGCATGATGCTAGTTGCAGAGGAACAGGGGATCCCGATGGGTGTCTGGCCAAGTGAATCATTTGAATTTCTCCCAAAAAAACAAAAAGAAAAAGAACAAAAAAATTGAGGAGAAGTAATGAAATAATGAGCTGAAGAAACTAGGAAGGAAATGTGAAGGACCTACTCAATTAAATCAAGTACATTTATCATCATACAGCGTATGGTCATATATAGTTTAAGTGACCCTTTATCTTTTTTGGGTAATCTATCAACATCCAACACTCTTTGCAATCAATTAGTATACATTCAGCCAAAGATTTCAAATGATTCTACAAGATTAATTTCAGCTAGTGTATGATGGCAATGTTGACAAAAATTCCAATCAGTTTCCAAGAGTTGAGAATGCATTTAGTGTGCCAGTGGATCAAAAATCTTACTACCGCTCAATTTTTTGCACAAAAGGAATCAAATTTGGTAAAGGATTTGAGAACAAGTGGCAGCAAATGGAATTGCAATTTGCAAAATATGAGCTCAGTGAATTTCTCTAAATAACAGCAAGTGTAGTGGTCAGTTTGAGCTTCAAGCTTCAGAAAAACAGCATCCTTAAAAGCAATATGCCACTCTTGAGGCAGCATAAACAAAACTGATGACATATTACGACATTTATAGAATCAAAGCAGCTCAACCACCAAGTTTGACGCAAAGAAAATGTAGTTTCTTAAGAAATTGCAGCAAAAGGGGCAATTAAGCAAAAAAAAAAAAAAACAGCAGCAATTCCCACATAATTTCATCTTAATAAATCCCTGATGATAGCTTAATAGAAATGACAGAAAATTCAGCACTTTGTTTTATGCTCTCAAAAAAATTCCCTACCAAATTCAGGGTGCAAGACAGATTTGTGGCCAATAGCAATATCAAAACAGATTAAAATGATGCAAAGGCTCAGCACAATTGTAACAAAACAGGGATAATTCTTTTCAACCAACCCAATTGCTGTACCAAGAACACACCAGCAGAATCAGTAGTTAAACTTCAATCAACCCTTTCCAGCAAAAATCACAGAGTGTAACTTCAGAATTTTCAAAACTTATAAAAGTTATCTCAAATTCGATTAAAATAGGATTATTAGGGAAATCAACACGTGACCATCGAACCCAGGCCAAAACCACCCAAAAGCTGCATTCTAATTGATTAAAATCAAAATATTAAAACTGATTCAGTAAGAAAAGTAAGCAGAAATTCGGACATAGTACTATGGACATAGGAGAAGCAAGCAAATCAAAGGAAGAGTAGAGTACCTCAGTAAGTTCCCGGGATGGAGGAGAATCGGAGAGCCTGAGACGGAGCCGAGAGCCTGAGACTGGAGGAGAATCCGAGAGCATGAGACAGAGCCACGGAGGAGATGACTGATGAAGGGGAAGCCGAGATTGGAGGAGGAGGGAAGGACGCCGCGAGAGATACTGAGATGAGACTGAGGTTTGCAAGATCGCTCGAGAGAAGGAGGAAGGACGCCGCGAGAAACACTGGAGACTGAGTTTATCGCTCGAGAAAGGAGAGGTTGAGGGAAAAACAAATTCTGATTTTGTAACCCAGAGTTGAGAAGCAAAAACCCAAAAAATAAATTTTTTTCATCCCGGGGCGAAAAAAAAAAAACATTTACTAAACACAATTTTCATCTATTTTTGTTCGCAGTAGCGAAAAAAAAAAAAAAAAATATTCTCAGAAATAGCGTTACCATGCACACCCCAAGTAGCCCAGAAACGGAAGGGCTTTGGGTTGTGGCCTGTTGGAGAGTGTAGCCTAAAACCAAAAACAAATGTCTATGATCAAAGCTTTTGGTGACTACCGCCTAGTTTACATATGAATTGAAAGGCTTGTTAGTACGTAGTAGGTTAACCCCTAGTTTACAGTTAAAACCCTTCAACAAAGGTCATCCTTCGTCTATATTACTTTCTTCATTTTAAAATATATGCATGTGTTAGTTCAAAATAATTGATTTTTTTAAAAAAAAAAATGTTAAATAGTCAAAATTAATTGAAAAAATAAATCTGTATATTACAGACGTAACCTTTTTAAAAATTTTAGACGACAATTGTAATTTTTTTTTTTTTTATAACCAATCTTAAGATTAATTACCTATATGTATGGGGAGAAATATGACAGGACTTTGACAGAAGCTTATGGCCTAACCTACATAAAACTTAGTATATGTAAGCCTCTGTCAGAGGCCTATGACATAGCCTATTTAATAAATAGGTCAAGTTCAGGCTCAATCCTAGATTTAAGCCTATTTAGATAATCAAGTTAGGCTTATTTTCATAAAGCCAGCGTATTTAAGTTTTTTTTAATTTATACTAAGATATAATTCAATATAATATAATGACAATAATTCTATAAATTATTTATAAAATCTTAATTCTAAATTTCACATCTCATTGTCATTCTCACACATTCAACCCTTACATTTATTAATCATTCACCCCTGCCTTTCGTGATGGCAACAATAGTTCATCCCCTCTCTCCTAATTTGTGTCATCTGCCAAAACATAAAAATCACTATAAATTTATTTTTAGTGCCAAATGAAATATTATAATTTTAATAAGAGGCGTTTGTCCCATTTTATGTAGGAAAAATAAGAGGTAAAATCTTTTTATATATTGTTTGTTATACTTGGTCAATTTTAGAAAATATATCTCATTAGTCAACCGCCAATTAGTTTATCTTATTCCCAGTTGTTCTGACGACTATTGTCACTAGGCGTTCTTTTCATGTCCTTACTAAACCCTCATACTATGACGAAAAATGGATTATGTGCTTGCTTGATTGTAAATAGGCTTGAAGGATTATATATAAATTTGGGGGATATGCTTTTAAGCCTATTGAACGGCCTACATTGTCCTAAACCCTCATACTATGACGAAAAATGGATCATGTGCTTTTAAGATATAATAGGCTTGAATGATTATATATAAATTTGGGGAATAGGCTTTTAAGCCTATTAAAAAGTCTACATTTTAAGTAGGCTTTAAAAAGACTTTCAAGCCTTTTTAAGGCCTAAGCTTAGACTTTGAATCTCTATTGTAAGCCTAGATTTATTTAAATAAAGCTCATCCTTACCTAACTTATTTCCACCTCTATCTATATGTATGTTGCCTTGGGGGATACTGTAACATCCCCATTTTTCATGTGCCTCAATGTGAATTCATTTGCATATATGAATTTTTATGAAGTTATGTATGATAAATATTTATTTGCATGAAATAATTAAAATAGGATGAGGATGTGAAATTATTTGTTTATGTGTAATTAAATAATTATGGTTAGGGACAACCTCAAGAAAGAGATGACAATGGAATTCAAAACATATTATATTTTTCCTTTTTACCCTTGGGCAAAATGCATAATGGAAGAAATAGAGAAAAGAACATAAAATTCCAAAAATGCCCAAGAAGGTGTTATGGACTTAACCAAGATTATGGATTATTGGGCTGAGTGGAAATGATAATTTTTGGAGCCCAAAAGGAAGGCCCAATTCAAAAATTTGAACGGATGGAGGGAGCTAAAAATTGTGTTCTTGAAACAAAAGAAAGATGTTGACAAGTTATCAAGTACACCTAATCTACTTATGAGAAAATAATGGCCATTTTTTAGGCAAGTACCAAAGGAAGCATTGGAATAGGAAAGAAAGAAAATCTCAACCACTCCCTCTCCCTCATTTTCGCTGGGCAGAAAAGAAAAAGAAAAAAAAAAAGAATGAGAGGAAAAAGAAAAATGCCAACAAACCCATCCAAAGTACACTATTAATGAAGCATGAAAGGGGCATTGGATTGGATTTTGTAAAGTACAAAATCCCCCAAAATCCTCTCCCACCCCACGGATTGACCCGGTGCATGTCAAACAACGTGTTAAGGACATGTCACTGATAAGGATATCTTGTGAGATTGGGAAATATCTTGGGTTCCCACTTACGCGTAGTAGGAAGGTTAAAGAGAAGTTTTATTATATTGTGGAACGGGTTCGTTCTAAATTGTCCAATTGGAAGGCAAATTACCTATCTATAGTAGGTAGAATAACTTTGGCTAAATCTGTCTTGAGCTCTATCGCGTTGTATCCAATGCAGGTGGCTAGTATTCCTAAAAGTATTTGCCATGAGGTGGAGAGAATTCGAAGGAATTTTATATGGGGACATGATGAGGCTTCCACTAGACATCATGCGATTGGTTGGGAGCAAATTATTAGACCAAAACAGTGTGGGGGCCTCAGTTTTAGAAGACTGGAATCGGTTAATAGAGCTTGTGGTACCAAGCTAGCCTGGAATTTAATTGTGGGTGCGAAAGGCGTATGGGCTGATGTATTTTTGCACCGGTATATGTTAAGGGATGACAATGTGCATTTATCCTATAGAACATGAGACTCGAAGATCTGGAAGTTTATTTGTTCCCACCAGGATGTAATTGATGCGGGGACGAAATGGAGAGTAAGGAATGGCCAACTCATAAGCTTTTTCAATGACTGCTGGCTGTTGAATGGGAGCCCTTTGAAAGACCTATACAGGAGGGAGTTAACTAATGTTGAATGCTCCTCGACTGTAGTGGATTGGGTGGTTAATGGTAGTTGGAACTTTGAGAGGCTTACTGAGCTACTTCCTGCTGAAACCATCAGTAGGTTGGTGGCGCATGTGCCTCCTTTTGAAGAGGCAGGGCAGGATATTATGGTTTGGGGTGCAACCAATGATGGTCAATTTTCACTTAGGAGTGCATATTTTCTGGTTGAAAAACTTCCTAGTAATATCTTTTTTCATGGCTTGAAGGATATATGGGCATGGAAGGGGGTGGAAAGGATAAAAGTGTTTATGAGGAAGGTGTTCTTCAATCGTCTACCAACTAATTTATGGCGAAGTTCATGGGGTCCTTTTTCGAGTTAATGTGATTTCTGTGGTGTTGAGGTTGAATCAACGTTGCATATACTGAGGGATTGCATTTATGCAAAGCTGATGTGGTCTAGGTTAATTAAGCCTAGTTGTAGCTCGGTTTTCTTTGTAGCAAATCTGAGGGACTGGATGATGATGAATCTTAAAGGGAAGTGTGGGAGGGGCGTGAGTTCTCAATGTAGTATTATGTTTGGTGTTGCAATTTGGCAGTTATGGGGATGGAGGAACTTGGCTATTTTTAACAATAGTTATGTGAAACCTAAGTGTCCAGCTGATACAATCATGCATTCTTGGAGACATTTTACGATGGTGGCTGAGAATCAGGTGGGGGTTCATTCTTCCTCTTCTGTGGACTTAGTGCAGTATGGAGTGAGGAGAGGGTGGCAGAAACCGCTGGCTGGCTGGTGTAAACTGAACGTTGATGGGGCAGTGGCTAGGAACTCGTCTAAGGCCGGGTGTGGGGGTCTCTTGTGTGACAGCAGAGGAAGTTGGTTGTGTGGCTTCATGAAGGAGATTGGAATTTGTGATGCTTATTCTGCAGAGGAGTGGGCGGTTTTTGAAGGATTGAAGCTTGCTTGGGACCTTGGTTTTAAAAAACTAATTCTAGAGTCAAATGCGTTGGAGCTTATTACAAGGCTGACTGATTCAACTTCTGCTGGTGGTAGTCTGATCATGCTGCAGATTCAAGATTTGTTAAGACGGGAGTGGCAGGTCAGTTTTTGTCATATACCGTGGGATGTTAATCATGTTGCGGATATGTTGGCAAAGCAGGGAATGTCCAGGACCTCCATTTTGGAGGTTTGTCCTTTGTTTTGCGAACATGTGTTAATCAAGAATGTATGGGATTTATTTCCCAGGTTGTTTAGGTTCTTCCTTATGTAGTTCTTGGCGTTTAGCCATCTTTCTTATTAAAAAAAAAAAAGAAGGAATAAAGAGGAAAGAAGGAAAAAATATATATGATGATGCCAAGTACCCATAATAACTTAGGGAAATTATGGCTAATAAGAGGAAAAGACTTGAGCATTAATTAGAGACTTTTTGACACAATAATCAAGCCAAAATTCAAGCAAATTTTTGTTCCCCAACAGCCCATAAATTTCCATCAGCATAAAAAAATTGGAGGAGAGGAGCTTTCATGAAATATGTGGAATTATCTAGAGAACTTATGGGCATAAAGGTAATTATTCAAGAACACAAGACTTGAGCATTTTAAAAGGGCAAACTTCCTCCTCATTTGGTTGCTTGTTCAGCTGAAGGAAAGAAAGAAAAAAGAGAGAGAGTAAGTGCTTCCATACAAGAAAGTAAGAGGAAGCTCAAGTTGAAGAAGAAGGTTGAAGCTACGGTAAGAGCTTTGACTATGGAACCCTAAACCACTTCCTTCTACTTCTT
The DNA here is from genome assembly GCA_019022615.1 of Acacia melanoxylon. Classification (NCBI taxonomy): domain Eukaryota; kingdom Viridiplantae; phylum Streptophyta; class Magnoliopsida; order Fabales; family Fabaceae; genus Acacia; species Acacia melanoxylon. The sequence goes on from JAFJYJ010000027.1 coordinate 4,781,889, forward strand.
CTCATGTGACTAAGATATTTAAAGATCACATTCTCCTTGGTATTTTGAGGTATAGTCCGAAAATTTAAGGAGGAAGATTCAAGGAACAAGTGTGACAAGCAGGGTGCTAAAAGCTATCAAGTCACTTTTAAATATTTCAACCATTTTTCTTGGGTTGTTTGAGTTAGGAAATGTCTATCACCTTGAGCATGTTGTATATTTGGTTGGGTAGCTAATGAAAAGAAGGAACAAAGGTTTAAAGTTAAGGTTTATGGTTTAAAATGAAAGAATAAACATAGTATATGGAAGATATGAATTGAAGTTAGAATGGAAATTTGATATTTTGTTGGTTAAACAATGATTTTCGTCCAGTTGGATATACTAGTGTTTTAGGAATGGATTTTGGTGTTTTTGATGGCTTTAAAGTGTTTAAAATGATATTTTATGAGGCTGAACTTGGATTATAATTTTCAAAGCATAAATGGAAGTTTGAAAAACAATAGGGTGTTGTTTCTATAATTTTTTGTGGAGTCATCTAGGTTTCTCATGATATTTGACCTAGTAAATGAATTTAGTAAATTATAAAATTTTACTGGGATAAAGTAGACATCCTAAGAATTAATTTCATAGGTAACACGTATTTTTTTGAATTTTTTGCTAAGAAAAATAAATGTTTAAAATTTACCATGAAAGCTGGAGATTATTTTGAACAGTAGTGATACTTTGGGTCATGGTTGGATTTTTTACTTAGTCTGGCCCAAATGAGTATTTTTAGTTGAAAATAAACGTATTAAGGGTCATTTGGGTATTGGAATCAACCCAAAAGGATTTTTCTAGATTTAATTATGAATATTTTAAGTGGCCTTTATTTCTGGAAATTTAAGGAATTTGACGAAAATAAAAGGATTTTAAGCCCATATTAGATTCCTTAACAAGAAAAGGGATTTAGTGAATATGGACACATGGATTAGGCCTATTTTAAATTATCTAAAGGAATATTTATTGAGGTGGAATTAATTATATTTTTATTTTATTATTATTATTTTATGTTTGATTGTGATCTTTTAAGCCGGGGAAATTATTTTTAGCTGTAGTCGACTGCCAAGTAGTAACCTTAATACTCATATATTTTGTGTGACTTACATATGTATGTTTTACCATGTATGTTACATACATTTAGTTATCATTTATTTCCAAGTGTTATAGAAACGGAACATGTTGTGTGCATAAAGGGCTTTGTTGTGTGCTGTGCCCGGTGGTCTGTGCTGTGTGCTAGTAGGACCACTGCAATCTGTTGTAACACCCCATTTTCGTAAACGTTTTCTCGTCGTATTTTGATCAGAGTAGAGCGTCAGGAAATTTTTTTCGATATAAAATGGAAACAGAGTCACTGAATAACATGAAAGACAGAATATCACCAAGAGTGGGGTGAATTGGGGATATAAAATTTTCTCGCGAAAATGCTCTGTTGGGATAGTGCGAAACAGGGATAAACAGAGTAAGGATAAGAGAGATTTAACACAATGGATTTATACTGGTTCGGTCCAAAACCTTGACCTACGTCCAGTCCCCAGAAACACTCTAGGATTTCACTATCTCGAAACTTGATTACACACTCTGTAACTCGAGTAATCCTCTCACTAGGACTTACTCCTCTTTACAAGTTGTAACCAAATAACCACAGACACAATTACACACTCGTAAACGAAGGATGATCCTCGAGACTCCACTCCCCCTTACAAGTTGTAATTGATACACCTCTCTTAAGGTTCCTCAACCTTAAGATTCAACTGATAAACAAATATTAAAATAGTGTTTAACTCCTCACTGAGTAGATAAATGATAAACACTGAAGTACAAGAATATCCGAAGATATTAAATGAAACTAATAAAACGGAAGATTGCAATAATATCGAATTGAATGCACAGCGTTTCCCTCTCACAGTTGTAGATTTGAATGCTTCTAACATTTATAGTTGGTGGCATTTATGACCGTTGTTGAAGCTTCAAGTTTATCCGTTGAGATTCTTCGAATTAGCCGTTGAGTGTAATAAATATTTCTGTTGAAGAATGTTTACTCGGACTGATCGTATTCGCTGAATCTCCAACGTTGACATTCCTTATTCAAATTGTCCATTGAGACTTGGTGAGAATGTATCAAGGAAATAGCCATTGTTGTTGTCAGAAGGTCATCCGCCAAAATGGTGAATATCTCTGCTTTGCATTAAATGCTTCTGACACATTGTTGCTTTATTTCAAATTAGCGTTAATCCCCATAAAACTCTTCTCGAAACTCATTAACAAACTTGTTAAACATGATTAGGAACAATAATGAGTGAAGATATAAAATAAGTAAACCATACTCAGAGATTTAGCAAGGTTTAGAAATCTGGTTTTTTCAAACTGATAAATTTGGCTAGAGTCAAGAGTCTTGGCTAGAGTCAAGTTCTTCTATGATAACATGCTAGGCTAGAGTCACAAGATAGTGGCTCAAGTTTAGGTCAAGACTCAAGGTATATTGTGTAGGCTAGAGTCAAATTGATCAGATGTAACGCACTAGGCTTGAGTCAAAATATCAGGCTAGAGTCTGGGTCAAAACTCAAGGTGCTTTGTGTAGGCTAGAGTCAAGTTTATTTTATGGAAGCACTCTAGGCTCGAGTCACATTTCTCTGGCTCTAGTTTGGGTGAAAACTAGAGGCACACTGTGTAGGCTAGAGGTAAAAATGATATTTGAAAGTAACGGTCAGAAACTTGGCTGGAGCCAATGTTCTTTGGCTAGAGTTCAGGGCTTGGCTAGAGGCAACAGAAATTGGCTAGAGCCAAAATTTGCATTCTGACAAATGTAGATAGGATATTGGCTCGAGTCAGATGAAGTTGGCTAGAGTTCAAGGCTTGGCTCGAGTCAGAGTAAATTGGCTAGAGCCAAAGGTTGTATTCTGACAACTTTAGATAGGAGCGTGGCCAAAGGAGTTAAGGGCTTGGCTCGAGTCGAATTAATTGGCTAGAGCCAAAGCTTGCATTCGACAATTGTAGATGGAGACGGGCTAGAGCGCAGAGATTGGCTAGAGCCAATCTGACAAATAAAATGCAGATGTGAATTTCACAAAGTAAAACATTTTGTTTTCAGTCATAAGTATTGAAAGAGGTTAGTTATCATCAAAACAAACATTGGGAGCCAACAGTAATCAAAGGAAATCATTTTTCAATTCATAAAATGAACTTTATGAATAGAGGCACATAATCAATTAACTTAAGGTAATATTTGAAACTTCGAATTTCATAGTATATCAAAGATCAATTACATTATAATTGTTATCATCAAAACATCAAAAACTATGAGAACTAACATAACATTCATAATAATGTGTCTAGTAATCATAGGTAGTACATTCATCTAGAGTTTTAAACAAAATAAACAACAAATTTATTCTTCTTCATCAGCCTCCCTACGTCGGCTCCTTACCCTTTACCACGTCCCGAACACCTCGAGATCCTGAAGCTATATTAACAGCTGAGATCCAATGCACATTGGATCTCAGGTAACGGTTAACCTCATGCTTATGTAAACAATATATGCATGGCAAATATTCACAGCATTTCACAATATAAAACACCTTTCAACATATCAGGCAATAACATTACACAGCCACTGCAATATGTATGTCATTCCAGTCTGCACACTCTCCGGTGCCACGATGTACAGTCGTGTCCATAGCGATAGGAAAACTCTTAACGGCGTTAACAATACCATAACCCGTGTATTCATGATTCCACCATTTTCAAACAAACAGAATCTCAGTATATGAACACAGCAATCACATATAGCATACAACAAGCATCAGATTAAGATTACAATACGCGTCCGTACCTTCGCTGTTGAGTTTGGTACGTTCTGACGATAGATGATCACAGAAATCCTATAAGGGTAATATCGTCTCAATTAATTCAAAAATATCATTTCAAGAGGTATTTTGGCTATATATGACCTTTTTACCCCTGGTTTAATTATTTTTAACTTAATCCCATTTTAATTGCTTAAAAACGCAATAACACTATAATGGGCTGATTTTCCGCCTAACTTTGGAGAATTATAATTAATTCTACAAAACTCGGATTTAGGATCCGTAAAATTCCTCGGAAACCTTATGATGTCTAATTTTAGATAAAAATATGAGGTCTTGCCCAGAATTAATAAACAATTCCCAGTTTATACAATTACAACGCCTACCCAGAAAATTCCAGTGTTTTTAGCCTAACTTCTAACATTTTTATCTCCTAGCACAGAGCTCAAAACGATATGCTATAGGTATATTTGGAAAGCTATATATGTCTAATCTCACCATGAATTGTCTCAGAATTTTGGCATAGGATCTTCAACATAAGATACCAGCGTTTTTGAAATTGCTTCTGGGAGTCGCTAACCGACAAAATTTTGCCAGAACTTCGTTACTTTGACTATAATCTTCCAAAAATTTTGCTCTATGACTACCCTCACTATTTTTTTGAAATAAAGCTAATTTTAACCATAAAAACTTGAAAATAAAATTACTCTAGTATATTTTAGATCAAAGCAAAAATCTATCTAAGAATTTAAAAGCTAAAACTCTAAGAACTTACCTTGCTATTGCTTGAACTCCTTCAAGATACTCCTTACCCACTCTCACTTCACTCTATATTCAGATTGTTACTTGATTTTGGTGTGGAAATGAAATGATCCCAAGCCTCCTATTTATAGGAGAAAATTGGGGACACAAGTGGAATTTAATTGTGACCAAGATTCACCCCAACCATTAGATTAGAAATACACTGTTTTAGGTGTAATCCCCTCCATTTAATTGTATGCCGACATGCCTTTCTTCATCAGTCATTTATGTTGTTTTTTTTAATTAACTAATTGTTTTTATTATTCTATCGAAAAAGAAAAACAGTAAAAATTGCCAAATGAACGCTGGCCAACATCCATTCCTAGGGTCAATGAATGCTGGCACAATAGCTTGAATGTTTGATTATATGATAAAGATTATGTTACATAGAATGTGTGATATCATATTAGTTGGCAGTTAAGCATTCTATGTCACTTAAATCTTCATCATAGTTCAGAACAAAACAATTCTTATAAAGCAATAAGTCAATTAATAATCTGGTAGACTATAATGACATGAAGAAGAACCAACAAGTTGCAAGATCCATTTGGATCCATATCAATAATATTCCAGGCTCAAAACAATTTTACACACATGGGCAAACTAAACTGGCGTTTATTTTTTCATGTCAAGCTCAAATGATACAAGGGAGTAGAGTAGACGATATGAATAGTACTCAAAGTGCAACATTAAACTAATTCAGAAAGAAAGACAGATGATTTATTCATATAAAATTAACATTGCCTAGATGCCGCCAATGGCTAATACAGTACAAGTGACAAATGATGTTTTTGTTATTGGGAAAATGAAATGCCATAAAAATTGGTACTATAGATTATTACTTAGCAACAATGGGGAGTGATGAGGGTAAGAATGTCATTTCATCTTTGCTGTATTTTGTACAAGCCTGGGGTAGGAAGCAACTGCATTGCACAAACAAGATATATCGTTGTCAACACAAAAGATTGATATACTCCCAACTTAAAGCCTCAACAAGATAATTAACAAGACCATCACAAAGTTCCTCTTAGAGTAAACAAGGAAATTATCTGCTTAAAACTTAAATTCAATTATCTGAGTAAATTGCCATTTGATATCCTGAAGCCCCATAAATATAATTTTACCATTTAGAAAGTTGAAGGTCAACAAAGCTTGCAAAAAAGATTATATTTTGATGGATTAATTCTGAAAATTATGTGGAGTAAAATGAGGTTAATCAATTTCTAAAGACTAAATTGACAGAACATGCATGCATCTTCTAAGGACTTCAATAGCTTACTTCGCCTGCTTCTTAAACATTGTCAATAATTAATACGCAAGAAAAATTATCAAGAGCTTGACTTATTTGTTAGAGCAAGTTGATAGCTAAAGAGGTAGTTGCAAAACAAGATACGGAAATCAGGATGTCCAGTAATAGAAAAGCACAAGGTAAGTTAACTACATAGTCATAATTGCAGGAACCTGATATAAGCGAAGTGACAAATCCAAAGGCTTGAAGCAGTCCATCTGCTCGTTAATTTGACACTTTTAGTTTAGGTTGGTATTGCTCATTCTGCATCCATGGAAGATGGGGTTAATTAAATATATAGATTTAACATCATATAACTCATATTACTGTCCCAAGTAAGGAAAAAATTAAAAGAAACCATATGAAGAACCTAGACATCATTTATTACTGTTCTTGAATTTCTTCTCTAACTTGTTCATTGATACTCCCCAAGCTGATACAAGTTTTAGAACACACCATAAAGATGTTAACAGAGAGCAGAGCAAGTTTTAAAGTATAGGAAATAGAAAGGGAAGCCACAAACCTCAACCAAGGTACTACACACTGAGGAATCCATCCAACAAAAAAGCGATATTTAGCCTAGTAACTCAGTACGTTCTTTGTTCTGTAGTTGCACAAAAAAAAGTGAAAGTTTCATATGAATAATTCAAGTAACAAACTCAACTTAATAGGGAATCATTTTGAGTTCTACCTACTCGATGCCTGATCTGCCAAGCCACACAAATTGATCAAGAAACATAAAAGTTGACAGCAATGCCTTTTTAGACTGGAAATATCACAAGAAAGAGGAACAAAATAAGAGGGGGGTAAGTATATTAAAAAGGAGGAATATCGCAAATAAAGATTTTACCTTTCCGAACAAAATTAAGGGAAGGCCAGTTCCACGTGGAGCAATAGATTGCAGATCATTGACAAAATGCATATTTAAATAAATTTGAGAGGAGACCAATAGCTTGCACAAAAAATGTATTGAAACTTCCTTTTACAATTTACTTTCCAGTTTTATCACAGCATAAACAAAGAATAATATCCACAATAACATAAATATATGATATTCTTCATTTAAATAAATCAAGACTTGTACTAAAAGAAAAGGGAATTAAGAAAATACAGATAAGTAAAAAGATTTAATCCATTTATATAAATTACAAGGAGTATGTTTTCTAAAGAAGAAAACAAAAAATGAAGAAAGAAAGAATGAATAGTGTAATTGCTTAGGATTAAAACAGATAATCTAACCTTGAATAGACGAAAAACTTTGCGAGCCAGTCGTTGATCTGTCGACATTCTGGCCTCTGGGCATATTTTGTTCAGATATCAAACCAGAAGACCAAGTTTTCCTCTTGTTGCATCCAGTGTACTCATCTTATATGCTTACCAAGACTGCAAAACAAAATCAAAGCACAATGCTGTTGCAAAAGAACCATTGCAAAAAAGGAAAAGGAAACTTGTATATCTATTGAACTCAGAGGTGTGTAATTTCACACACATTGAAAGAACAAGCACAAAGGTATCTCACACATTATGGGAAAGAGCAATAGAATATAGCAGAAGGACTAAACATTGACTCAGGTCACACAAGCATGATAACCACGGAAATTTCCATACACTAGCAAGTAAATGATAATCATAGGTGTGTTTGAAAATTTAGCCTTCTTGTAGCAATGAATCGTTGTCCATTAGTAACACTCTACAGTCTTCATCTATTTCAAAAATGGAAAGAAACCAAGGGCAACACAGTAAATTCTTTAAGAATTTTATTCACCATCAAAAAAGGATTTCACTTTTCATCTTTACTGTAATTTGAACAAGCTTGGAGCAGGAAACAGCTGCATTGAAGAAACCAAATACATCCTTGTGAACACAAACAAAACAAAAAAAAGAAAGAAATACTCGCAACTTAAATCTCAACCAATTAAGGACGAGACCATTTGCATCCCTTGAAAACCGACAAATATGATTTTAACATCAACAAAACTTGCAGGAAACGATATATTGATGGATTCTAAAAGTTGTTTGGAGTAAAATAATGTTAATCAATTTCTAAAGTCTAAATTGATAGAACTCACATATTCAATGTTACATATACCTTGCTTCATTTACTTCTTAAATACTGACTTATTTGTTAGTGCAAGTTGATAGCTATACTTAGCAGAGCAAGTTTCAATAGTAATTTTTTGAAACTTGCTCTAAGCATTTGTTTTCTGATTATTTTAACTGTAGAAGCAAAGAATAACATTCACATTTAAAACAACAGATTGATAAAACAACACTTGAATTGAGTAAACTAATATAATTAAAAATATATATATATTATAAGAATAAGAACTTTGTTGTGTAATTTCAGTAGAAATATCAGATTCTATTCATTTAATTAAATCACATTTTTTAGGATGAAGATAAGTAAGAACACATTTTTGAAAAATCCATTTAAATAAACTACAAGGAGTAAACTCCTCAAAGAAGAAAAACAAAAGGAATAAACAAATGCATAGAATAATTATTTCAGGATCGAACAGAGTAATTTAACCTTGAGTATACGAAAAACTTTTCCAGGCAAAATGGTTGATTTGTCAACATTCTCAATACGACTAGGTTGCCTTGCATATTATATGCCTAATGTCTGTCTTATTCAAAAACTAAAAACAGAATGAGGACAATAATTTTTCTGCATAACTGTAGCAATATATCCTTACCAGGAAAAGAAAGGGAACACAGTAAATTAATTAGGAATTCATTTCACCAAAGAATGAAGATTTTACATTTTTAGCTGCTTTATTTTAATTTCTCCATTCCAACATAGACACTTGGCATGAAAAAAACGGTTGAATGCAAATAACCAACTGCCTCGATTAGCTCCAAACATCAAGAACACACTAGATAAATGCTCTACCTATGTAATAAAATTTTGATTTTTTTTTTTTTTTTGGTGGAAATCATTGAATGTTTGTTTGATAAGTATTAAGTGAAAATTTGTGAATAGAAGTCAGAAGCCCAAAAAGGATTAGCATAGACTATACCACACAGTCTACGTATCTAAACAATATTTACTGCTAGCTAGGTGAGTAATAACACTCAAGTTCTTTTAGAAGAGATTTCCTAATTAATTAATGCCAACACTTTCCGGAAAAAAAAAAAAAAAAAAAAAAAAAAAAAAACTCAGAATCTAACACGGAATATACCATGTCATAATCTCAGCAATGTCACACTTACAAAAAGGTGATCTTAATCAATTTCTAAAGACTAAATATTGACAGAACACCCATCTTGTATATTAGAAGAACATCAATGTTATAATATATATAGCTTACTTCATTTGCTTCTTAAATATTGTCAATAGTTAATACACAAGAAACATTATCAAGAGCTTTGCTTATTAGTCAGTTCAAGTTAATCTGAGAGGTAGCTGCAAAACCAGATACGCAAGTTTAATAGAAAAACATAAGTTAACTTAATAGTAGTCACAATGTCAGGTACCTGATATTAGAGGAAGTGACAAATCCAAAGGCTTGGTATTGCTTATTCTGCATTCATAGAAAATGGGGTTAATTAAACTTAGATTTAACACCAATGAAACCATGTTACTGTGCCAAGGTGAAAAAAAACAAAAGATGAAGAAACTATGAAGAACGTATACATACATCATATTTAATACTGTTATTGAGTTCCTTCTCTAACTTTTTCATTAATGCAGAGAGTCTTCCAAGCTCCCTAATCAACTCAGTACTTTCTTTGTTCTGTATATGTACAAAAAGAGTGTGTGACTCGTTTACTCAGTCAAAATTGTGGAAAAAATTGAGAGAGAAATATTATTCTTTAATCTCTTAATCAGAAAGAGTACATAAAAGCCTTTATATAGGCAAACCTAGACCTAACCCTAGAATCTCATAAAATCTAATCTAATCAAAATCAATCAAAGTGATTGAGATATAATAGGAAATATTCTAAGATATAATATACCTATATCTAATCATAAGATATGATATAATATATCTATATCTAATATAATAATAAATGCATAATATTCCAACACTCCCTCAAGTTGGATCATGGATGTTAATCATGTCCAACTTGGAGTCTTGACGATGTTGGGAGTTCTTCGCTGCGACAAGATTGAAGATGAAGGTCCCATGCGCTTGAGTCTTCAAAAACAGGGCTTGTACTTCTTGAGTCTCAGAGGTCCATTTATTTTGTTTGGACTTGTACTTCTTTTTGAGTCTCAGAGGCCTACAAATTTTTGAAATGACAATTTGGTCCCTCAATTTGACAAATGACATATTGGTCCTGCGAATTTCAGAAATGTCAGTTTGATCCTCCCATTTCTGAAATGACAATTTGGTCTTCTGTCCAAAAACTGCAACGTTTTGATTTTTTTTTTTTATCTAACTTAATAGATTTAGGTCAGATTCATGCGCCGCGGACTGAGAGCTGAAAACGAACTGGATAACCTCGCCTCCTTTCTCTGCTCTCCTCATTCTCCTTCGATCTACGGTAATGGCGAGGAAGGGACGGTGGAGCTGGTTCGCCGATGAGGAGGAAGGGACAGCATCGATGGTTCTGTTCTGAACTCTCCGGCCATCGACTGTGAGGAAGAGACAGCGCCGCTGATTCTCGTTCGCTGCTGATTCTGGTTCAAACTTGCCGGCTTTCATCTCCGGTGATACATGCCGCCGGTAGGTGAGAACAGACACCTTCATCTTCTCCTTTCTCTACTTTCCTTCGATCTGCGACTTTGGCGAGGAAGGACGGAGGAGAAGATGCTGATTCACTGGTGGTATTCTGAACCTCGCCGGAATCTGGAAATTTTCGCCGGAATCCGGGAAACTTGCCGGAAATTGCTGACACTGGTTCTGACTGATGGAGAACCCATGGAGCGAAAATAGGACATAAATTGTTGACGTAGGGTCTGACAAACGGAGATCCCAGTGAGCAATTAGACTGAGAAGAAGAAGTAGGAGACGAGGTGAGGAGTTGAAATCATGGACTGACTTAATGGGCAGCGACTATGGGCTGACACAACAAACAAACAGTGGTGAAAGTGGCTCCCGGCTATCTGACTCTGTTTCACGATTCAATGCTCGAAGCAATTATGTGGAGCATGAAGAAGAAACAGTTTAAGAGAGAACGAGTCACCAGCGCCGGAGGAACAAAACTGAACTCTTTTGTCTTCAAGATCAATCTAGCTCTGATACCATGTGGAAGAAATTGAGAGAGAAATATTATTCTTTAATCTCTTAATCAGAAAGAGTACATAAAAGCCTTTATATAGGCAAACCTAGACCTAACCCTAGAATCTCATAAAATCTAATCTAATCAAAATCAATCAAACTGATTGAGATATAATAGGAAATATCCTAAGATATAATATACCTATATCTAATCATAAGATATGATATAATATATCTATATCTAATATAATAATAAATGCATAATATTCCAACAAAAATTGTACAAGAACTGTGATTCAAGGAACCAACTCAAAACTTGAGGAAACATTTTGAGTCCTGCTTGATAGATGCTTCATCTTCCAACACACACAAATTGATCTAAAAAAAAAAAAAGAGTTGACAGAGCAATGCATTTTTGGACTCCGAAAAGCAGAACAAGGCAAAAATGAGGAACAAAATTAAGGGAAGGGGAGTTCCCTGTGGAGATAGACATGCAAGTCATTGACGAACTGTAAAGTAATTTGCAAAAACAACAAAGAATAATATACTCACCAGCAATTAAGAGGATGAAGATAAGTAAGATGACATTTTAAAAAAGTCAATTTAGATCAATTACAAGGAGTAAACTACTGAAAGAAGAAAAACAACAAGAATAAAGAAATGCAAAGAATAATTATTTCAAGATAAAACAGAAAATTTTAATCTTGAATAAATAGACAATAAACTTTGCGAGCCAAAATGGTTGAATACATTCACAGCACTACCATGTTGCCCAGGTTGCATTCAATGTACTCATTCTTTATGCTAATCAAGGATGCATAACAAAATCTAATGAGGCCAATAATTTTACTACATAATTGTAGCAATATATCCTTACCCAGTAGTGACACTATAATTCTATCTTAGACAATGAAAAGAAAGTTTTAATGCAAATAAGCAACCGCCTTCAGTTCCAAACAACAAAAACACACTAGAAAAATGCTCCATCTCTGTATCCAAATTTCGAAATCATTGAATGTATTTTTTATAAATATCAAGTGAAAATTTGTCAATAGAAATCAGAAGCACAATAAATGAAAACTATATCAAGTTACAGTCAAGGCATGCAAACAATATTTACCACTAGGTGTGTGACAACACTTGAATTCTTTGACCAGAAATTTTCTAATTAATTAATGCCATCACTTCAACCATCTTTCTCTTTCGACCCCACGACGAGTAATATTTTAGGTGTGCTCCACTTTCTTGCACAAAGGCGTTATAGACTATATCCTCTTCATTCCGACATGTCAGAGAGAATTCAAATGTAGCATCCCCTGGGTTTCTTGTCACAGGCCATAGCAACACATGATCCTCATTCAATTCTCCAAAACGTAACTTGCTTAAATTGAAAGTACATTCAGCTTCTAATCCCCCTGGGAGAACGCAGCAAATTAATAAATCCTGTGATCGTTCATGATTGCAAGTCAATTTGGTTGTATTGAAAGCCTTTATTATAGGTCTATATTCCATCCACTCTTTAATTTTTGGCTCAAAATATTCCATCCACTCTGGAACTCTACTTCCTGGGTAACAAGCCCAAGCTTCAGAATTATCACAACCACTGGCTGAAGTCATTGAGGAATGAATTAATTCCTGAATATAGAGAACTAAACGCCCATCCAATTTTTCAGAGTCACGGAAGTTGAAGACACATTGGTTCCGAACCAGAGAGTCGGAGGATACAGTCTCCAATAATGTGCATCTGGAGGCGTCTAATTCTTGAAGGAAGGGAGGAAGCCCAAGTATAGACTTAAGCCTTTTGCACCTTCTCAGGTAAATGCATTTCAAGCGTGAAAGATGGTTGACGCCGGCTGGCAATGTCTCCACAGTAGAGTCATTCAATCTCAAACATTCTAACTTGTGTGCCATCGAGAGATCAGGCAACTCTATCAATTGTTTGCAACATTCCAAATTTATTTTCTTTAGGTTTCTAAGATCCTATTTCACAATAAAAAGAAAACAATTACCAAAATTAGAAAGCCCTAATAAATTTAATTAGGTTGAAGAAATATAAAATATACATTAGCACATACCTGTTTTCCTTCCCAAAGCCTTTTAACATTGCTTCTTTCCATGTGAAGTTCAACAAGGTTTTCAAGATAAAATCCTGATGGTAGAGTCTCTACTGGATAATGATCCCAATGAAGATACCTCAATTTATTAGAAAAAGAGTCAAGATCAGAAAGAAGATCTACATATGTTCCACAAAATGTAGAAGAGAAAAATTTGAGGAATCTTAAATTTTTCATCTTTACAAAAATGTCAGCATCCACTTGTACATATTTTATTTGAGTCATGTCCAATATAATGCCTTCAATTTCATCCGTTCCCTAGACAAAAATAAAATGAAATAAATATTCAACTTTTTTAAAAAAACTTTCAAATATAAATATGAAAGAAATAAATTGATGTATCATTCCCATACCATGTTACTTTTCAATACATCATAGATTTCATCTGCACATTTTAGTCGGCTACGTCTTTCAGGATGTCTCATACTTTGTCCACGAACTATTTGCTCTGCCATTTCTCGTATCAAATCATGCATTTTGATACTATCATTCCAATTTAGCATTATGAGAGCTTTATCTATAAGATTTTGTATGCCACTAACCGCTTTGAAACCACAAGCCTCTAGCCCACAAGTAACATTATCCTTTTTGCCACCCACAAAAAAAAATGCAATGTCTAAAAACATTTCCTTGTCCATAGGATCCAATCCATCATAACTTATCTTCAATATATTTTGAATTTGCTCATGGGGATACCTCTTGAGTTTGCTAAGCTCACTTTCCCAATATGCTTTATCTCTATAATAAAAATGGGAACCCAAAACTTCTAAAGCTAAAGGAATTCCTTTAGCAATGTCCACTGTCATTTTTGATAGCTCTTGATATCCCTTTTTAGGCTGACTCTGATTGAAGGCATGTATACTAAAGAGTTTAAGTGATTCTTTTGAACTCAATTTATTCACTTCATGTATGAATTGATCATGAATCCCTCCACTCCTAAGAACATGCTTGTCCCTACTTGTTACAATGACCCTGCTGCCTGGTCCCAACTGGAGGCGATTAACCAAATCTTTTAGTTGCTTTGGATTGTCCACATCATCAAGGGCAATTAAGACTTTTTTCCGTTGCAACCTTCTCAATGCGTTATTCTTGTGGTCTTTTTGGCCTAATAGCTTAGAAAGAAGCTCGTCACGTAAAGAATTAAGACCATCAACCTTTGTTGATTTTTCTCTCACGTTTTCTAAGAAGCAGGAACTAGCAAATTCAGATGAGAATCTGTCAAATATAGCTCGAGCAAGGGTTGTTTTGCCTATCCCTCCCATGCCCCATATCCCAACAAGTCGAACTTCTTGTGACTTAATTTCCATTAAGGATTCAACAATCCTAACATTTTGATGAGATCCAATGAGCTGATAATTCGGGACAATGGGGCTATTATCTTCTAGCTTTTTCAAGACATCTTGGACTATTGCATCAATGAGTTTGGATTCATCTCTAACATATAAAAAGACAAAAAAACAAAAACAAAATTACTAGCTGCCCATGATAAAATAATAGATCCACGGGCATAAATTGATATAACTTAACTAGATTTAAGGCAAACTAAGGAAAATCTTAACAACTTTGAGACTCTATAAAATGGTAAATTGAATAATAGAAACAAACTTACGGAAATTGTGATGAATGATGACCAGATAAGTTGGCAGATCGTTTTAAGACGGATCTCCAAATTTGCAAATTGCCCACGCTAACCTTGAACTTCTCTTCATGAAGAGTGAATGCCTCTGCATAAGTGCGATTTTGATGCCTGACGTCTGATGGATCTACATCGTAGAAAACTGGTACTACAATCTGTTGACGATCTTTCTTACATTTCATGATTTTGACAAGCTCTTTCAAGCACCACCTTGAGGAAGCATAATCTCTAGAGAATATAACCAAAGCAATCATGGATCCTTCTATTGCTTTCACAAGTGCTGATGATATTTCGTCACCTTTCTTAAGCCTGTGATCCACATAGACATCTATGCCCTTTCGATCAAACTCCCTTTCCAAATGGCTGAGAAAACCAGATCTGACGTCTGGACCCCTGAAGCTGATAAAAACATCGTATTTTTCACATGGGACCTGGGAAGAAGAACCAGAAGCAACCATTGCTGGGGCACAAAACGAAAAACAATGTTTTATAGGTCGTTGATTATTTCTGAAAAAGAACAGAAAGAACAACGTTTAAGAAGTAATAAAATGAAGGAGAAAGACCATATTAATAATACCTTGGTGGGAGTGGGTAAATCAAATCTGAGGTTGAAGACTTGAAGTTGATTTGGTGAGTTCGCTTATGTTGGGAATTCGATCGGCACAACAGAAAAATGAGAATGTGAGTATTGAGCCGGTTAGCATTTAAGGGTCAACAATCAACTAATAAGTTGTCGTTGGAATTTTTTTTTTTACAAGTTAGACCGAAATTTCCACGAAATAATGAAAACTTGTCGGGAGCTCTTTTTTGGATTTTTCTTTTTTTGTTTTTAAAAATTAAAAAATTTTGTTCCCGGGCCGTGTGCTTTTTTCTTGTTTTGTTTCTGTGGGGGGGAAAAAAAAAAGTGCGTGGAAATTTTAGTGGAAGGGAATTTTGTTGTCGTTTCTTGTTTGAATAAGGAATTTCCACTTTCCACTACACATTGAAATCTCATATAATCATGTGACCATGACCGCCATGAAAAATAATTGAAGGCTAGAAGGAGCATTCACATTATGTCTCGGTGGACATTTCTTTCTTTTTTTTCAATAAAATGATTGATTATATAAAATGAAAATAATTACACGGAAGAGGGGGCTCAGAGTGCATCATTTTTATAGAAGGAATAAGTAGAAAAAGATTGAAGCAACAAATTTTGTATCCTTTCTTAAAGTGCTGCTGAAATTAAAATGGACAGGAGATTATTGAGCATATTTATGGGCTGTTGATTATTTTTTATTTTAAAAAAGAAAGAATATCAAGCAGTAAGTGAGTGAGGGAGAAAAGACTTAAAGCTAATTTAGTGACTTTCCTTTTGTTGAGTATTCAATATAATGGGCAGAACATGAATATGAGTTTCCAAGTTATAAATCAACTAAGCTAGTAGTGAATTTTTTTTGTTCAAAGATTAGAAATTTCCAAGTCAATTACACGCGTTTTATTGGTTAAAGAATTAAAAATGTCCAGAAGCCTGAAAGCTGCGCTCTTCCATTATGAACTTTTTCCCCCTGTCTATTCTTGTTTAAAATGGGCAGAAATTTCCTATACCAACCCCAAAAACACCAAAGTATGAAGAAATTTTCATGGACACGTGTTTGACTCCAAGTCAAATGTTTATAATTTTATTTTAAGGAGATTTATTTGCCCTAAAGACTTCTTTATTATTATGTGATTATTTTTTAGGCTATTGATTAATTATGACCATTTAATAATTGAGGCTCTAATTTTCTTTGAAGAGTATATATACTTGCGGCTCAAAACTTACATGTGCGATAACTTTGGTCAGGTTAGTGCTTGGCCAAGCCTGATCTATTTTCTTTTTTAAAAAAAGGTCATATCTATTTTGTTAATGTCTAGCATGTAAACCTCTAGGCATGGTATATTTACATATTAAAAAATAAAATTATATTTATATTCTAGGGTTAAGGTGCAAAAATAGATATGTCTTATCTCCGATGGCCCAAAGAAGAAATGTTTTTTTAGGTGCGAAAAGTGGTATGTGGTTTACAAATTAGGTGCGAAAATAGCGTTTTGATTAAGTTTGATTTTTTTTTGCGACCGGACGATGACGTGGCATTTCAAATATTTTTTTTTATCCTTTTAGATTTGTCAATACCGAAATATTTTTTCAACATCCTAAAATAATTTTTCAAAATTATGAAATATTTTTTTTGTACCAATCAATTATCCGAAAATACTTTTTAGTACGGTCGAAGACTGCGAAATATTTTTTCAAGTATCCTTTTAGTCTTGGTCAATACCGAAATATTTTTTAAAGATTATAAAATTATTTTTGCACCTTTGAAATGCCACGTCATCGTCGGTCCAAGAAAAAGTCAAACTTAACGGTCAAAAGTCAAACTTAACGGTCAAATGCTATTTTTGCACCTAATTTGTAACCACATAGTCACTTTTGCACCTAAAAAAAGCATTTGCTACTGGGCGCTCCTCGGATAAAATCACATGCCTATTTTTAATCGAGTTATTGTAACCTTATATTTAATATATTTAACACTTTGACCTATTAGCCTGTTTGAAGTTTTAAAAAATACATTATTTTAATAGGTTTGAAGCTAGACCATTGTATAGGTTAGGCTTATGTTGGAGGGGGGAAGAGAAAATCCACCTTAGGGCCCAAATAACCAAAATATTGTCAAAAAATGCTTAAAAAAAGTTACATGTCAAAAAAGACCTCAGGGCCTTTTCTGATATTATTTTATAAAGCGTTAGTTGTTAACGTGTACTGATATAGTTGTTAACGTGTATTGATTTAGTTGTTAACAGGTACTGATTTAATTGTTAGGATATTGTTGTTAACATCTAGTGATTTAATTGTTAATGTTTTACTGATATACTACATTTGGTCCTAATTATAAGACTTAGTTGACTTTTTTTGGAGAGATTAAGAAAGCTAAATAAGTTACTTAATCATTTCATATGCTATGTTTTCTTAGATTATATATTAGTTTATTGGTTAAACTATTTAGTTTGAAGAAAAAAATAAAAATAAAAATACTCTAAGCTAATTTAATTAGCTCCCTTAATCTCTCCCAAAAAAATCAACTAGGTCTTATAATTAGGACCGGAGGGAGTAGTTATTAACGTTTATGAAATAATACCAGAAAAGGCCTTGAGGCCTTTTTTGCCATGTAACTTTTTTTTGAGCATTTTTTGACAATTTTTTACTAATTTGGGCCATGAGAGAGATTTTCCAAAAAAAAAAAGGGGCCGATGGCTGGCCTGACCTATTAAGCCTAAAGCCTGGTCTGGACTAACATGTTTCCACCTCTAACAATGAAACTGTGAATTCCTTCCTCTTAGTGATGGATGATAAAAGAAAATACTTTTGTTTTCCCTGTGAATAATATAAAGTATGTGTCCAAATAAATAAATAACTAAATTATATTCTTTTTCTTTCTAGTTTAAGGTAATTAAAAAATTTCTAAACCAACAAAGAAAAAAGTAAGTAAAAATTTCAAGAAAATAATGAAAATATGTCATTATTGGCTCTTTGGGACATAGTCAACAATATCTAGTTTGGTTCACACTAAAAAAATTTCTGACTCAGGTCAATAATATTTCGTTTTCATTTTATTTTAATGAGATTTGTTTATCCCCAAGGATTTATCCACTGTTATCAAATACACTGAAGTGTACACACACATGTAAAGTTGATTAAAAAGACTCTTCTATGATGAGTTTTAGTGTGTTATTGCCACTACGGTCCCTTATTTTTACCATTCTCTTCCCATCCTCTTCTCCTATACTACTCATCTCAATTTTTACATTGAAATTTATGCGGTTCAGATTAAAATTTTTATAAAAATATTATTTATTGTAGTTTTAAATTATCATAACTAAAATTTAGTAATTTTGAATTAATAATTTGATATTTTATTAATACTTTTATAAATTGTTAAATTTCAATCTATAGACTAAGATGAGTAGTGTATGAGAAGAGGACGGTAAGATAACGATAAGAGCAGAGAATGGTAACTAATCCCATTATTGCCTTCCTCTTAATTGAAAAATTAAATTAAAAACAATAAATCTACAAAAAGAGATATGGCTTAGATAATTAAACTTATAAATACAATACGAAAGAGGAGCTAATAATTGTGGAGAACATTTTTTGTATCAGATGACGGTAAAATAACTATATGTATCTTTGAGGACACAAGTCTAATAACAAAATTAATGACATAGGAGTAAAATTGTACATGTGATTTATATTTTTTGAATTACCTTCATTTTTTCTCATTCGTGGATGTTGAAACATTATATGCAATAAGTTTTGTCAATAAAAAAAGAACGATTGAAGGGAAAATTTCCTAGTTCACAACTATTTTTTGCTTAAAGAATTAGAAATTTCCATGAAGTCATGAAAGTTCTTTAAAAAATTACACTCAGGTCCCAAGAAAGCAAATAAATACTATAAGGTCTTATTTATAAGTCCACTTTGATCAAAATATTTAGTCCTATTTATAAGTCCAGTTTCATATAATAAATAAGATTATGAAAATTTTACTCATATTAATTATATCCATAAAGATAGAGAGAAAAGAAATAGTTTAAAATTACTCAATCATAAGTGAGGGCAAAGTTGAAAATTTACCTCCATTATCATTGAGTTAACTACCTTTTATTAATATGTGAGATTTGGTCAAAATAGACTTATAAATAGGATCAGAGTGATAGAGTAATATAATGCAATTGTGAAATTACCACGTTACATTTTATAATAGACAAGGAAGAACATTGACACGTAGAGGTGTCTTAATTGACAAGTTAAGGCACCTTGATTAACAACTGTTGCTTCGAGCAAAAAAAAATTAACAATTGTTGTTGCAGTCAGTGGCGGAGCCAGGATTTAAAGTTTATGGGTGCACAATTAGTGGTAGAATTTGCGGGTTCGGGGGCAGCGGCCCCGAATTTTTTTTTTAAGGACAACCCACTCCTTCGTAAAGTTTAGGACTAGAAATGGGGTTCAATTGAAAAGTATTTCCGAAGAAATCAATTTAAACATAACCATATACTCTAATCCCATGGCATACAGATATCCAGATGTTACACAATCAAATTCCAAAGCAACATGCAAGGAAAAATTATTATGGTTTGTCATATGTGATAAGATATTAAAAAGTCAAATATCAACGAAGGAGCACGCATAACAAATGTTATAACTCACCAGGCTGTCCACCAGAGAGCACGACACTTTTAATAGGTTCAACACCAAACACCTACATAAAGGAGGAAGGAAAACAATAAGAACACAAATGCATTACAAAGTCAAGTTATCCTCCATTTTCAAAGAAATGGATGGGCAGACATGAGACACAAGGTACACTGCAATAAACTCTTAAAGGATCATTTCCATTAAGGTGGGCCACTTGTTCGTGGATGTATAATGAGGCTGCAATCCCCATTCTTTAGAAATCAAGTACAGGTCATTTAGGCAGAGGAAGGAAGAATTGTAAATGAATACACGAGACAAAATTTAAAGAACTACTGATAATTTTTTCTAAGAAACAAGCTAATTCTATTGAGCAGAAGTTGATCTTATTTTATACTCATGATGTGCACATTTAAATTTGTATGTTGACTGCAACTTATGAAGATCTTATAACTTACAATGCTGTAGATGGGAGGCACCAAAGTGCTGTAGATGGGAGGCACCAAAGTATCGCCTTTACACTTAGTGGCAGGCATAACAGAGAAGCGGCTTTTCAAAGTAAGATACTAAAAGTAAAATATTCATTTGTTGTTAGAAAGTAAAGCCCAAACATAATACCACAGTCTCTGCCATAGCTACTATCTGCATTGCACCCTGGAATTTCCTGCACACATGAAAGGAAATGCGTCACCAATGAAGTGTGATTTCTTGTCTTGCACAAAGGACAATGCTTAGTTATTTGTAAGACATCAGTGAGAAAAGTATTGATATACATTTCTCAAATGCGTACCACTTACTTGAACATCATGTACTTTGTATGCAGAGCATCATGCATTGTCCGAACATCTTCATTTTCAACAATACTCAATTGTTCCCACAGTACCAATAGGTTTTGTGATATATGCCAGAAAATCAAATAGAATGAAACAAAATAACTCAGAATCAGAAGAACCTGTAAATTTAATACATTAGAAGTTAGCATCAGAGAACCATGAACCATGCTTGCCTAATATAAACCAATGTGGCAGTTTTACAACTTAAACTGCATACTTAGACCATGTAAAAAACTCACCGTGAAGTATGGTACACAAGCTTTGTAACCAACTAGCGTTAAGTAAAAGACACATCCAAGTGCAGCAGTTGTACGGCGTTAAAGAGAGATTCTCACACATGATACAGTAGCCATGAGCAATGAGCAAGAAGGAGACAAAGGCAGAAGTCTGAAAGAGCACCCCAGTTACATACACCCCAAATGACATCCACAAGGAGCATGCCTGAAAATAGAACCATGAATACCTGCAGGAATGGTGTGTTGAATGCTCAATGGAATAAATTTTGCAGACAGCATATGTTAAATTCTCAGAGCTAGAATGCGTTACCAAACAAGCATTAAGCTTAAAAATCAAGCAAAGCCTTGTTCCTCATAATATTAAAACTGCACAACTATTGATTCGCAAACCCTGACACTTACGACTTCAAGAAACTATACTGCTATTGTTTGAATTATAGCACACACATGGGTATGACAAGATTGGAATATGAGATAATACAATTATCATACCAGATGAAAATTACCTTGACTTGAGACAGAATCGATTGAGCGGTTGAGCCGATGGAAGACAGAATCGAGAAGGAAGACCGAACGGGAAATGAGAACTGAGTGAACGATGCAAATGGGAAAAATAAAGAATAAAGGGGATAGGGAAGGTTCGAACCAGCGACCTGGTGGTGAGAAGCTTTAACCAACTACACCATCTAAATATATTGTCACTATATACTTTCAAATTGTATATATTTTTTCAAAAGTTTTGTGTCTGCACTTAACCACATAAGCACCAGTGTAGCTCCGCCACTGGTTGCAGTATTTATTAACAACTAATGTTAACATGCATAACACGTTACTGATAACTAAATTAACTATATTAGCAAGTGTGACAACATTTATTAACAATTAATGTCAACTTGCACCACACACTTGTTATTGGCAACTAAATTAATTGTTTCGACAATTATTATGGCATCCACATGTCCATTGGGACTTGTTAGTAATTTTGAAATATCAAGAGTTCTTGCAATATTAATTTGCCTTTTATAGGATTTGAGTGTAATTTTCCCAGAGTTCTTCCATCACTACTACTCCTCCAGTTATTAATATAAGATATATTTACTTAATTTAATTAGATTGAAAAAGTTAGTTAAACTAGTTAATATAACATATATTTTATAAAATACCCTAGTTATTTTTCTTAATTCCTTCATTTTCTCTTCTTATTGACCATTGCTGAGAGATCATTATTTTAAATTAGAAAAATATCGACAAATATAAAAACTATGTCATGCATTTACAATCAACATCAACGCTTTAAAGTTGTCCAATATTAAGGACATGAGTAACTTCTTTTCTTGTTTTGTTTTTAATTTAAAGTAGGGAGAAATTTTTTCTCTTAAAACACGGAGAAAAAGGTACGTAGACTACTTTTTTTTTTTTCCAACACATTTCTACAGAAGTCAAATTTCTTCTACATTCTCTTTTAGAAAATTCCATGAAAGTACTACTTTAATTTTGAAATTCCAAAAAGGTTACTATAATATATAAAAGAATACATTGGCCAGAGAGTAGGAGTATGGGATTTTAATATTTGGCCAAAAGACAAAAGTGTGATGAGAGTTTTTTTTTTTTTTTTTTTTTTTAAAAAGGGTCATTATTTAAGCGATTTCCTAATAAGCTTGCAATGATATTGACAACGCCTCCCACAATTTTTACCACTTTGTTAATGCAATTTACAACCTTTTTTTTTTTTTTGCCATTTTTGAACTAGGTAATTCAACCAATGGGATAATTATTTAAGTCGATTCCACCTCTCTCTCTCTCTCTCTCTCTCTCTCTCTCTCTCTCTCTCTCTCTCTCTCTCTCTCTCTCTCTCTCTCTCTCTCTCTCTCTCTCTCTCTCTCACTCATATATATGAACAATACAGAACATGATTAACGACACTTTAACGAGTTTGATGACTACATTAGCAGTGGAAATTTCTTATTCAAAGAATTAGAAACTTCTAAGTCAACTACACGCTTTTTATTGGTTAAAGAATAAAAAATGTCCAACAAACAATGAAAGCTCTACGAGTACGATCTTTTTTCCCTTATCTATTCTTGTTTAAAATGGGTAAAAAATTATTACCTAGGAGGAAGGGAGATTTCGCCTTACACTTAGATCGTGGGTGAACCCAACCCTTTTTCTAAAATTTTTGTATATAAAAAAATGTGTAAAAATTTCCTATACCAACCCCAAAACAACAAAATATGAAGAAATTTCTGTGGACATGTGTTTGACTCCAAGTCAGATATGTATAATTTTATTTTAAGGAGATTTCTTAGCCTCAAAGGCTTCTTCATTATTATGTGATTATTTTTTAGAATATTGATTAATTATCACCATTCAATAATTGAGGCTCTACTTTTCTTTGAAGAGTATATATACTTGCCGTTCAAAACTTATATGTGCAATAACTTTGGTCCGTGTTAAATATTTGATTTGAATATAAATTTAAATTAAAAAGAAAATCAAAATGTTCCTAAAAATGGAAAAAAAATATATATCAATCTAAACATTAAAATAATAAATTAAAATAGGTCAAAGCCTGTCAAGGGCACATGACTTGATTTGGTTAGGGCTTGGCCAAGCCTAATCTATTTTTAAAAAAATGTCATACATATTTTGTTAAAGTCTAACAAGTAAATCTTTAGGCATTGTTTATTTACAGTTTAAAAAAGAATAAAATTATATTTATATCCTATATATAATATTTATATCATATTCTTATGATATAGTTTGGATGATTTGAATTGAGTTATTGTAATTTTGGATTTCTTTATTTAATAATGTCCTGTTTTCAGCCTATTTGAAGGTTTAAGCCTATTTTCTCACAAAGATTTATATTTGATATGTTTAACACTTTGACCTATTAGCTTGTTTGAAGTTTTAAAAAATGCATATTTTTTTAACAAGTTTGAGGCCAGGCCATTGTATAGGTTAGACTTAGGTTGGGAAAAAAAGCCGATGGCTAGCCTAGCCTATTAAGCCTAAAACCCGTGCAGTGCAATTGTTTTCACCTTTAACGATGAATGTGTGAATTCCTTCCTCTTGATGATGGATGGCAAAAGAAAAGACTTTTGTCAATGTAAAAAATTTGATCCAAAAATTAAGTTAAAATGCAAAACAATATCATCTTAAAAATAAAAATAGTAATGATTATATTAATACCTGTGTTATATTTTTTATTTTATAAATTTAAACATATTCACACATATAAACATATCAATTCAGGCTCAAGTCTAAAGCTTCATCTATAGACTAAGCCAATTTGCTGGTTGAACCTTGATGGGCTCTGACGTCTAAAATCAAATCATATCTTAGTTTGAAAAAGACATGAACTTAATTTAGCGATATGTTAACTTTTGAACATTTACATTAAATTGGTGGACATTTCTTATTTAATGTAATAAGGAATTTCAACGTAATAATAAAAAAGTTTGGTTATAGATTCTTTTTTCACACCAAGTCAAAAAACACGTTATCTTTTGGGTTTTCAAATTAAAAAAATTCAAGAAGTCTTAAAAAAGTCCTTCAAATGCAAAACTTTCTTAAGAAAAATTGGGGAAATTTTTCCTATTAAAAATCATATTTTATCAGTGAGAATGACCTAATAAATTGGGAGAGGATTTTCTTTCAGTCTCCTCTCCTTTTTTCTCTGCGGATGCGGATCGGGCCGTTCAAATCTGGATCAACGGTCCGGATCTAAAAAAAAAAAAATTGTCCGCAAAACGACAAATTCTTTTTTTTTTAGATCCTGGACGGGCCGTTGGATCCAGATTTGGACGGTTCAGATCCGCCTGTGAGAGAAAAGGAGAGGGGGAGACTATGAGAGGAACAGGACTCTAATAAATTGTTATACATAGAAAGTACTCATACTTTGTAAACTTTTTGAATATAAAGTACTGATATTTTAATTTAGGCATTTCTCACAAATAAAATTTTAAATATGAGATTTTCTCCTAGTTTCTCCAATGTTTTCCCTGTGAATAAAATAAAGTATATGTCCAAATATTTTTTTTTAAAAAAAAAAAATTGTTTTCTTTCTAGTTTAAGGTAATTAAAAAATTTCTAAACCAACGAAGAAAAAAGTAAGTAAAAATTTCAAGAAAATAATGAAAATATGTCATTACTGGCTCTTTGGGACACAATCAACAATATTTAGTTTGGTTCACACTAAAAATGTTTCTGACTCAAGTCAATAATATTTTGTTTTGATTTTATTTTAATGAGCTTTGTTTATCCCCAAAGATTTATTCACTATTTTCAAATACACTGAAGTGTACACATACATGTAAAGTTTTTTTTTAATAACTACAATTAAAAAGACTTTTTTTTATATATAATATAAAAAGACTTTTCTATACTGAGTTTTAGCCCGTTATAGCCTTCCTTTCAAAAAAAAAAAAAAAAAAAATTTTGGGTCAAACCTTCCTTCCAATTGAAAACATTATATTAAAGACAATAAATCTATAAAAAGAGATATGGCTTAGATAATTCAACTTACAAATACAATGGGAAAGAGGAGTTAATAATTATGGTGAACAATAATTACTATTTTTATGGTAATAAATATTATTTATCCTAGGTTCTTAATTATAATTTCCCTAAATAACTATGTTTCTTTGAGGACACAAGTCTAATAACAAAATTAAAGACGTAGGAGTAAAATTGCACATGTAATTGATATTTTTTAATTACGTTCATTTTTTCCCATTCATGTATGCTGAAACATTATAGTAAGTTTTGTTAATATAAAAAATAAATAAATAAAAAACGATTGAAGGGAAAAATTTCTTAGCTCACAACCATTTTCCCCCCTTAAAGAATTGGAAATTTCCATCAAGTCATGAAAGTTCTTAGAAAAATTATATTCAAATTTCATTAAAAAAAAAACAAACAAACAAATACTGCAAGGTCTCTAAAAATCTTAAAATTACTAAGTAACATAAGGTTCTTCATTTAAGAGAGAGAGAGAGAGAGAGAGAGAGAGAGAGAGAGACTTGAAGGGTATTTTGTTAAAAGTTTTCGGAGTTCAAATGATATTCAAATATAAATAAATTTTTTTCCCTTTTTTTTGGGATAATAAAGGCAAGCCGAAGCTTAAAAATGTGAAATAGGAATTAGATTATAAGACTCTAACCCCTAATACAACAAGTGGAAAGATACAAGGAGTGGCATGATTGCTTATCCTTCAAAACCATATTCAGGCAACCTCTGGAGATAATTGGAATCATAACTACATCGGCACCAATGGCAACACTATGGCCCTCCTTGGCCATGTAATCAGCACAAGAGATGTTTTCTCTTGGAGTATGATGAAGCTTCACATCCCAGTCTCGGAACAGAAGGTCTCTAGTCGCCCCAATAATGTCTTTAAAGGGATGATTAGTAGGGCAATCTCTCATGAGGATACTGACGGCATCAAGAGAATCAGAGTATATGACGATTCTTTGTAACCTCATCTAAAGACCAATCCGTAACCCTATCATGATAGCATAAATTTTAGCTTCAATGACAAAAAGTAGGCCAAGGGGTTTGTAGAAACCCATCAACCAATCCCCTTGAGTATTTCTTAATACTCCACCACATGCTGCTTGGTGTTGTTGAAGCACCGATCCGTCCACATCAATGCGAACTGTGTTCTCAGGAGGGGGTCCAGGATTTCTCCTCTATCTTGTCCAGTTGGAAAATCTGGTGGTTTAGCTTTTCATTCGCTCCATTTTCCATGAGAAGGTAGTTGCATCGGTAACATCTCCCTTGTTTCAATGCTCTCTCCCTGAAATAGAAATTTACATTTGGTTGTCCAAAGGATCCAACACCCCAGGCTAACGATTCTTGTCCATGAGAAGTTCTGAAATCTCTCTTTGTCAGGCTTGTGCTTGGTATTCCAATTAAGCCAAACCTGCAAGTTGGCAGAGAAAAATTGAGAGAAATAGTTAGGTTTTAAAATCAGTTTCCACAAATTTCTAGCTCGTTTACAATCCCGAATTATGTGAATCACACTTTCCTCACTATTGCATTGAAAAGGGCAATCATTATTGTTGATAAGGCCCCTCCTGGCCCGAGGAGAGTTGGTGACAAATCTCTCATGATCAACTTGCCACATAAAATATTTGACTTTTTCGGGAAGTTGACATTTCCACACATGGGCCCAGAAGTTATTAGTACTTGCTTCTTCGCTGTCAGAGAGATACTGGTAGGCTTATTTTACAGAGAAACCCACATCCTTTGCTGCTCTCCAGGTAAAAATATCTGAGGAATTGTTGCAGGGCGGATTCAAATGTAAAATGATGTTTATAATATCCAAAGGTAGAAGTCCAAGCCATCTGTGATAGTCCCACTGTCCATTTGACAGAAGATGATCCCTAACTGTCTCATCTTCATTGATAGATGAGGGAAACTGAATAAAGGATAAGATGGGTTGATCAAGAGAGAGCTAGAGGTCAGTCCAGAACTTGGTACCCGCCCCGTTATTGACCTTTTTACCAAAACCACTGAGAAAATTATCCCAAACTTCAACAATCGCTTTCCAAGCAGTGGAGGAATTTCTCTTTCTGGAGATATTAGGTAGGTACAGGTTACCACAATTATATTTGGACCACAAACATTGAACCTAGAGGGCATCTTTCTTTGTTAATAGACTCCAACATAGTTTCATAATAAATGCTTTGTTCTGGCGGCGAAGATTTTTGAAACCCAGACCCCCTTGTTTCTTAGCTTGCGTAATTTTTTCCCAAGCAATAAGATGCATCTTCCTCACGTCTTCTTCCTGAGACCATAGGAAATTCTTGGAAATTCTCTCAATTTTTCTAATTGTACATATTGGAAGGAGAGTTGATTGCATGCAGTGGCTAGGCAGGGAAGATAGTACAGACTTGATAAGAATTGAACGTCCTGGAATAGTAAAAAATTTGCTCTTCCACGATGACAACTTTTTTCGTGGCTCTTTACACATTAGGGTTATAAGTGGCATGAGAAACTCTCTTATGAATGATCGGAACCCCCAAATATTTTCCTAAGTCAGCAGTAATCCCAATCCCAAGGTGTTGACTTAGCTCGAGAGCCTTGTTAAAGTTTACTTTTTTAGAGCAGAACATTCGAGATTTGTCAAGGTTGATTTTATGCCCCGAGACTTCGCAGAAACTTTGTATTACTTTCCGAACTTCAATCATTTGATTACTAGAAGCTTTTGTGAAAAGAAAGAGGTCATCGGAAAAGAACATGTGAGAGATATGGGGGCTACCTCGCTTGAAAAGAAACGGTTTCCATTGACGCCCTTCGCATTCAACTTTAATTAAATGGGCCAGGCGCTCCATGCAAAGAACAAATATATATATATATATATATATATGGGCTCAAGGGATCACCTTGTCTAACTCCTCTAGACGGGATAAAGCTTGGGCTTTCGTCCCCATTCCAGAGAATAGACATAGAGGTAGTAGAAATACAAGCCATAATGAGATCAATGAGGTTGTTCTCCAAGTTAAGACATTTTAGGGTATTTTTGATAAACTCTCAATCTAACCTGTCAAAAGCTTTCTCCATATCAATTTTGATTGCCACAAAACTTTTCTTCCTCATGTTCATTCTCATGGAGTAGATAATTTCTTGAGCAATAAGGATATTATCACAGCTAGATCTATTAGCAATAAAACTGCACTGCTCTTGACTAATAATATGGGGCATGATCCCCTTTAACCTATTAGCTAGGAGCTTAGTAATGATTTTGAAGCTCACATTGTAAAGGGAGATAGGACGAAATTCCTTCAACGTAGCTGGATTATCAACCTTGGGGATAAGAACAACTTTGGATTGATTGATGCTAGACAGCTTTGAGGGATTGTTGAAGCATTTTTCAATGAAAACGTATATTTTATCACCTATAACAGACCACTGCGATTGGAAAAAGTGAGCCTGAAGGTCATCAGGACCCGGAGCTTTAAAAGCTCCTATGGCAAAGGCCGCGTTTTTTATCTCGACTTTGCAGACATTTCTTGATAAAAGACAAATCGTATTTGCATCAATAGAAGGGAAATTGGAACACCACCCCTCAGGGTCCCTCATGATTGCATCCCTGGTGTAAAGATTTTTAAAGAAATCATGGGCCATCAATTTCAAAGTGTCATGATCTTGAAGCAGGATTTTCCACTACACGTTAAAAGAGGGTGTGGTATGGACACGCTTTGACCATATATTGATATGGGTGATAGTGGCATAATCAAATCGAGGCTAAAGACTTAAAGTTAGAATAAGACAAAATTTCAATGAAAAAAAAAACTTTCCCTAGTAGCTTTTTTTTTTTAAATAATCACATAATGTGCTAGCATGATACTTTAATTAAAGACACACTTTACTTCATTTGATAAAAGCAAAGGTTCAGTACCAAGGTTATGAAATCCGGACCGGACCAGCCGGTTCGGACAAATAATCGTCGAACTGGCTGGAAAACCGGTCCGAGTTAAGGGTTAAACCGAGGTCCCGAGTTAACCTGGAGTCAACTCGGTCAACTCGGCCTGAACTGGCCGAGTTGGCCGAGTGAGTCAGAGTCAAAACGATTTTCTTAAAAAAATGACTGAAGGAGAACAAGAAGAAGGGGAGATTATCGGCGCCTCGGCGGTGGCTGGCGGAGAATATGATCTAGTTTTGTCGAAGGTCGAAGCTTGTAAACGGATTTTGACTGGTAGTTCACAACCAGAAGCTCCACAGCGCCTCCCTGCTTCTTAATGTTCAGATCGAACAAGAAGGAGGAGAGACTGAGAGAGAGATTTCTGAATATGAAGAGTTGAAGGAGAAAGAGAGATCAGGACGAGGGGCTGAGAGAAAAGGAGATATCTAATTGAAGAGTTTAAGGAGGGAGAGAAAAACAACTCAAGACGAACGGACGAACTGAACGGTGGGGAAAAAAACGTAGGGCTAACTTTACTAATTAAACAAAATATCAAAAAAGTCAAAAAGCCTATGCGTGTAGCCTGCAGCCTATACCCTACTATGACACATCAGTACATCACATTTAAGATTGGAGATTGGGGACGCTGAACTATGATCTCCTATCTTTTGAAAAACTCAATAGAAATATTATATATCTTGGCCAAAACAAAAAGTTCTATTAGATCATATTTTATTATAAAATATTTTTTATTATTAAAATATAAATATTTTTATTTATTTTAATTAAATTATATTTTTAATTAATATCGGTTTGACTCCGATCGACCCACTAACCCTTAACCCAGTACCCCTATCAGTTCAATGACCGGTCCAGTTTTCAAAATCTTGTTCAGTACTCTACTATGTAGAGTGGCATCAACTATAATAAAGGCACACATCAAGACACCTGGTAGGCGCACTTAAATACTCACATGCTTAAAGCAATTCCTCATACTTTTGGTAGTGCGTGTGGGGCACTCCCTAGTACTGTTGTCGTCCACTGAGGTCTTCTAGGTCATCTGGTTCTGGAAGCTCTAAAAGTTTTAGACAATGGGTCGAGTCTAAGGCTTCTGGAGCGGCCCAACGTATTTCCATCGTCGTTTCTGTAACAAGACCAATTCTGAATGGTACTGCAATGGGCATATCTCGTAACTCAGTCCATTCCTGATAGATGGATTGCTCTCCAAGTCCACCTTCTACATATGGGTCAGCGAACTACCCAATTTCAACACGTCTGCTAAGCATTACAATATGATGTATAGCGGTCTGGTGCTGATCATCTTGCTGTTGAGGGATCGTTGAGTTTACATGGAAGCAAATTGTCTGTGACCACCATCTTCCGTACTTGTAAACGTATGGTGCAACCTTTCTTCCAAACAAATTTGTCTGTTCTTCTAGTCCAACGAGTACTCTTCTGATGAATCCATACCCGTAGAGTGTTGGGATTAAGTCCCTGATCACTTGGGGTGTGTCTTCTTGCAAGTCGTCGTCCAGGAGGACTGGCTGCCTTGCATTTGTTGGTTTGGATTGCAATGGATCTCCACAATAATGGATTACCCTGCAACCTGGATAATGTGAGTGTGAGGGATTATCATGAATATACATGAGCATGTATTGATGCTCCACTAAATCATTCATAATTTCTTCTGGCATTCTGTTGAGAAAAACCTCTCGATACTTCTTGAGATGAAACATTTTTAAGAAAAATGTTTTGAAGTTATCACTCTTCTTTTCTCTCTTCTGTTTCTTCTTTCCACTCTCTTTCTCCGTCACACGGAGTTGCTCAGTGGGAGCTAAAGGACTCTTTTGCCGTGAAGCGGCCTTTTGTTTCTTTTGCCTCAAAGAGGCCTCACCATGCTGTCTATTCTCCATAGAGAAATAGTAATTCAATGCACAAATGGCATTGTGTTTCTGTGTTGGATTGCTTGCTCGCCACAAAGCATCCAAAAGAACCTGTTGCTCGCCAGTAACAGGGCAACCTTTAAGTGGTCTAAACCTTTGGGACGAACCCTCAGGTAGAACCGGTAAATGCTGTGTAGCGAACTATATGGATGAACCCTTAGAGCCAGAGGATGAAACATCACCCTTTTGCTGTTTTGATGTAGAAGCTTCCTTATCATTCTTAAGGATTTTCAGCTAAGACATCTTCGGTGAGATTTTGTCCTCAACGGACTGATGTACTTGCTTTCCCTTTCCTGCCATTTGCATCATTAGTGGAAATAATTCGTGAAAGCAAATCAGATGTTGTATTATCTTTGCCATTAATGTGTTTAATAACAACATTAACGCCCATTCTGTTAATGGTTTCCATAAAGTTAACGCATCGATTTTGGTTTAACCGTGAGGATCCCATTTTGTTGTAGAAGGCTGCAATTGCCTTGCAACCCGTTCTCAACATAAATTCTGTTTTATCCAAGATAAAAATCTTGAATTTATCAAAGGAATAGATGCAGGCCATAAGTATTGCATCGAGCGTTGAGATTGTTGTTTTGTAGGTACCGGAGGTATACCTCCCCACCCTTTCAGAGCTTTTACTTGCAAAAGCGCATTCTGTTTCCACTTGAGGATTGCTCCCCAACCATCTAGGCATCCGTCAGTTTCTATAATAATATAGCTGCCGGAAGGTGGTAACTGTAGAGGTGGCAAGTTAGTAACTGCCTATTTGATAAGCTTGACGTTATTCCAATCATGCTTATTAATCATGTGATTAACAATGGGTAGAACTAGAAAGACACACCCAACCCTGTATGTTACACAGAGAGCTGATATAGACAACAAGAACTCTTACAATGCCTTCGTTATTTGTCTAAAAAGTCTAAATTCTTGTGCTGAACTTCATTTTATGTTGTTAAGAAGGGATTATTGAATTAGTGGATCCAGAGGATTTGTGAGGCAGGTCTCTTTGGAAAAGCAAATTAAAGTGGAGGGCCATGATCAAGGATGAAACGGCAAAGGTTGGAGTTATTTTATATTAACATTCAACTGGAACTCGCAATCAGATTCACTACCATGCTGTCTTTGTTAGTTCTCATATTTTTGATGTTTTGATGATAAAAATTATAATGTAAGTAATTCTTAATTTTCAATGAAAATTTAAAGTTCCTGATTTGCCTCTAGTTAAAGAATTAATGCCTCGAGTTATATGCTTCAATGTTTAAATGACTTTCACTTGCTACCTCGAGGTAAAAGTGTTTTGACTCAAGGCAATAAGTGTTGAAAAGGTTTGCCTCTAGGTAAATTTATTTTGTCTCGAGTTAATTGATTCTGTTTAAAATGATTTTAAACTCACGATGTGATATGCCTCTAGTCACTTATTTTATGACTTTAGGCATTTCCCTTTTGACTCTAGGCATTTCTCATAAATACCTCCAGGCATCAATTCACTAATGACAATCTCGTTATTTTTGCTAAAATCAAGTTTTGCCTCTAGTCACTTAATAAGTGCCTCAAGGCATGTGAGTTTTTTCATTTTCCTTACACGCATAAAGCCACTTGACTATTTAATGGCAAACTCGTAATTATGCTTAAATCTATGGTTTGCCTATAGTCATTCCATAATTGCCTCAAGGCATTTCTTTTAACTCCAGGCATATGGCTCTCTGTTTGAAAATATCATCTAATGGTAAATTCGTAATTATGCTAAAATCCACTTTTTGCCTCTAGTCATTTAGTGACTTGCCTCTAGTCAAATATAACTCAATGCATCTAATATATGACTCTAGGCAAATCTCCTTGCATTTTTCTCAACTAACGTCTTTTACGTGAATTGCCTCTAGTCACTCCAAAATTGCCTCTAGTCACTCCATAGTTGCCTCTAGTCACATGACTCAAAGCATCAACTAAATGACTCTAGGCAAACTTGCCAAACATGTCAAACACGCTAAAGTCGACTTTGCCTCCAGTCAAGTATTAGTTGCCTCTAGGCACATGACTCTAGGCATCATCAATATGACTCAAGGCAACATCTTTACAACATGAAAATTCAAACGATTTATTCTTACCTCGAGTCAATTAAATTGCCTCCAGTCAATATGCCTAACATGTTCTTTTTAACTAGAGTCATATCTTTCTATTTTTTAAATCACCATCTCCGGAAAATCTAAATCAACTGATTATGATTTTATCTTTTCAAATCATTACTCATTAATATTCTTAAATGCTTTTAATCAGTTTGCTTTTAATGCTTTTACTCTTCAAGCTTCACCAACGGTCATTAATTGCAACATCTATAAATACCAGAAGCATTGAATTCACCAATTAACTAAAATGCTGTGCATTCAATTTTGTATTATTACAATCAACTATTTCATTTAATATCTTCGAATATTTAGTGCTCTTCGGTGTTTATCATTTTATCTACTCAGTGAGGAGTTAAACACTATTTGATTATTTGTTTATAAGTTAAATCTTAAGGTTGTGGAACCTTAAGTGTAGGTGTACAATTACAACTTGTAAGGGGGAGTGAGTCCTAGTGAAAGGATTATCTCGAGTAAAGAGTGTGTAATTGTGTCTATGTTTATTTGATTACAATTTGTAAAGAGGAGTAAGTCCTAGTGAAAGGATTACTCGAGAGTTACAAAGAGTGTGTAATCAAGTTTCCAGATAGTGAAATCTCAGAATGTTTCTAGGGACTGGACGTAGGTCAAGAGCTGGACCGAACCAGTATAATCTCTCGTGTTCATTGTTCTTCCCTCTATCTCTGTTGTATGTTCTTGAGCTTTAGCGAAAGATTTTTTATAATCACTTATTCACCCCTCTAGGTGATATTCCATCTTCAGTCTTCATAAAAGGAGCTTTTTTCTTTCTCCTCTCCTTTATAAATGCTCTTCCTCTGCGTCCACATTGTTAAGAGCAAGCAATTGACAATCATATAGATACTGCTTTTGCCACAGCTGGTTTCTTCGTATACAGAGGCGGACCCACGTTTACTTGCCCCCCAAAATTTGGGATGTTTTTTTAAAATAATAATAATAATAATACATGTTTGAATGATTGTCCACCCTTAAATTAAGTGGCCACCATTAATACATCATAATTGCACTTTGTAATCGGATTGAGGATGAATGGTTGAATGATTGTTTAGTGTCTTATATTGAAAAATATGTGTTTGATGATAGCATTGATAATAAGACAATTATGATGGAATTTCAAAAAAATAAGGCAAAGAAGAATAACATTGTAATTATTTTTATTGTAATATACTTTTGTTATTAAAATATATGTACTTGAACTTATTGAGTGTCTACCCTTTATTGTAATTTATGTAGCTGCATTTCTAATAGCACTTAGTCTTGCTTTTCTAAATGACGGGTTTGTAAAATAATTGTATCTCTTATTACATGATCAATATTCACTTGATTTAATAAATATTTTTTTTTTGATATATTTTTTTCTTGTTTATATTTTTTAAAAATAAATTTAAAACTTTCCTTTAAAAAAAAAAAAAAATCGGAGACGCTACCCTCGAATCCTCCCACCAATTGTACCCCTTCAATATTTTTCTGAGTCCGCCCCTTGTTGGTATATCCCCCCACATCCAATATTCCTTCATTACCTTATGTTTCTTGAACCCACATTGCATCTTTCATACTCCTTTCTTTTCTCTAATCTGTCTCCTTATTCCTCAGTCATCCTTCTTCGCCTCACTCGTTAATCGACTCTAGTCTAAAACAAATAGTAACAGGCGGCCCATCATGTAAAACTACTTGATTGCTCTCTGGTCACTGATCATTCCAATGGCAGCAAAGTAATTAACTTTCAACAGAAACTCCCCAGATTGATTTCCTTGGAGTGTCAGTTCATCCTCTGAAGCCCATTCAACAAAACCTCAGCCATGGAATAGACATTTGTACCTTTTGAAGGAATCAAGAATGACATTTTTCTTACAATTTTCAAACTAGGTAATTCAACCAATGGGATAATTATTTAGGTCAATTCCTACACTTGCAATGATATTGACAACAACTATTTCCATTTTCACAAACACCATTAACAACCTTTTATTATTATCATTATTATTATTATTATTTGCAATTTTCAAATTTGACTAGTTCAACCAAGCGTTTATTATTTAATTCATACGTTTTCAAGTCTGGAACTTCGTCCAAACGCATGGACTGAGACAATTATTGTTGGAAATAATTGAAACTTGGTGGCGAAGTAAGCAGAAAAAATTTCAACCAAAAAAAAAATGTCCATAGACACTATTTTTTAGGTTTTTATTAATTAAAAAAGTTCAGGAAGTCTTTGAAATCCTTCAAATAGACAAATATGAAACATTTTTAAGAAAATTGGGGAAATTTTCTACATTATAATTTTAAAAAACACAAATCAAGCCCTCACACTTTGGTGACATTATAAATATTCAAAATATGTTTTTATCTTTTAACATTTTTAAAGTTCTTTTTTAGGATTTTCCCTTTTAACATTTGAAAGAGTTTTTATGTGGCATTTTTACAATATTCTGCTTATTGGACCACTGTATGATTCTCTTTGTGGTCCACTAGTTTTATTTACTTTGTAATCATGTCAAGAGCCGGCTGATTGTTTAGTATTGTAGTTTGTGTCCCTACATAATTTTTATTTATTTTTTTGGAATTGGGACCTAATGGTTACGCCAGGCCGAACCTCGATATAAAGCTGGATAGTAGTGATCATACCACTACACTACCTGAGTGCTTGGTACATAATTTTTATTTATTATAAGTTAGACATGCCTGTTCTATTTTATGGCTTAATTGACATTTTAAGTTTTTCAAAAAAAAATTGTCTTCAACTTCTCTCAGATGTTGATGAAGTATATTGCATGAAAATAATTTGTCATGGTTTAGAGAGAAATTCTCAAAAAGTAAAAGAAAATAATAATGGAGATAACTTAATTTGAGTGACATATTAATAAGTGGGGGAATCTTATGAGCAAAGATATGTTCGAGGAAATTTGAAACTGACTCACGGGCAGAGTGCAGTCCAACGTGGAAGATCCCCATTGGCTGCAAACACATTTCTTCTAAAAAAAGCATAACATTCAACGTTACAAGTTGCAGAACCATTAGGGTGCTCATAAAAATAATGATCGCCTCAAGTCCATCAAATCTGGAAGGTCCTACTAATTTTTTTCGACTAATAATTTTTAAATAAAAAATAATAAATGAGATAATTTATTATTTTAAATTTCATACCTATTAAAATATATTTTTTTCAAAAAAAGATAAAGAAAAACTTAAAGGATTAATGTGCAAAAATATCCATAAACTTACATTCAACATGGAAGATCCCCATTGGCTGCAAACACATTTCTTCTAAAAAAAGCATAACATTCAACGTTACAAGTTGCAGAACCATTAGGGTGCTCATCGAAATAATGAGCGCCTCAAGTCCATCAAATCTGGAAAGTCTCTACTAATTTTTTTCGACTAATAATTTTTAAATAAATAATAATAAATGAGATAATTTTTTACTTTAAATTTCATACCTATTAAAATACTTGTTTTTTCAAAATAAAAAGATAAAGAAAAAATTAAAGGATTAATGAACAAAAATATCAATAAACTTATGCTCAATGTGTGCACCCAACATCATAAACTATTCTCAGATATAAAAGTACCCATAAATATATAAAAAGAGGGGAAAAATGACAAGTCCGTTAATAACACCAAACTTCCGTCACTTTTTCTAGTGGGCCCCACAATATTTAAAAAAATGCTTGAGTTTTAAAATTCTAGTAATTTTTAGATTTCAAGAGACCTTACAGTATTAGTTTGCGTTCTATAGGATTTCAATGTAATTTTCCCAAAGTTCTTCCGTCACTATTTCTCTCGTTCTTAATATAAGAAATATTTACCTAATTTAATTAGAGTGAGAAAATTAGTTAAGTTCATTGATATGATATATATTTAATACCATATTTATCTTGCTTAATTCAATCCTTCTCTCCCCTCCTTACTATTTATCTTTCTCAAAATATCCTATTGGAGTTCAATTAGAAAAAGATTGATAAATATAAAAATTATGTTGTATATTTAGGATCAAGATCAACTTTTTACTCTTTATGAAACAAATATCATTTAAACAAATATCCTATAGAGATGTGCTGTAGGTTCTAAAGTCACCCAACTATTAATTTTGACAAACAAAAGTCCAAGGTCTCGCTTGATCTAAGAACAGGGTGTGAGAAGCTTAGAATAAATAATAAGACTATAAGTTGCCATACCAAATAAAAGGAGCAAGCTTGTAAATAAAACTGGGTTCTATTCCATGTAAACTGCTGTAGAAATTGAAGACCGTGAAATCAGGCATATATCCCTACCCTTTATTCAAGACACAAGTCTTATCTTGTTAAAATAAATAAATAAATTATAACATATTTTAACAGCAATACATTTGAACCATCTATTTTCTTAATCCAATGACGTGGAAGAGTTTTAATAGGAAAATGAGAAAAAGGATTCAAAGAGGATCCAAAACTACATGGATTTATATACCTTGTTAGTATTAATCATTTTTTGCTCTTTCATTTATGTCGAACTTTTATATGCAATAATTTTTATCAATGTAAAAAATTCGTTTGAATATAAAATGGAAAATAAAATTAAAATAATCTTAAAAATAAAAAATGATCATTTCAATACCTTGGTGGGAGTGTCTTAAATCAAATATTAGCCAGTTTGCTATGTTGAGTTGAGTTGATGGACATTTCTTGTTATAAGTAAGTGGAAATTTTCAGGAAATATTAAAACAAATTTGTCATCAACTTTTTTGACTAAGTCAAAAACACATTCTTTTTTGGGCTTTTTATTATTGTTTTAAGAACTTAAAAATTCCTGAAAGTCTTGGAAATGTTTCAAATACAAACCTTTTTTTATTCTTGTCAATACTACGAACTCTGTGTCCAAATAAAAAAAAAAGGTTTTTTTATGGTTTAACGTAATTAAAATTTTATATACAAACAAAGAAAAAAGGTTTTAAAAAAAAAAGTAAGTTATAAATTTCAAGGAAATAGTGAAATCTCTCTCTCTCTCTCTCTCTCGCTCTCTCTCTCTCTCTCTCTCTCTCTCTCTCTCTCTCTCTCTCTCTCTCTCTCTCTCTCTCTCTCTCTCTCCTTTTTTGTGAAAAGGGGTATATCAACCAAATAAAATGTCAATCAATATTTACAAAAATCGAGCAAACAGAGAGTAAGTACCTAAGACATCAATAGTGTTCAGGGCTTTGGGCAGTATGTTCAACGATCCTAGAGTGATAGCCACAATCTCTCTCTCGCGGTTGATATTATTCTCCCAGAAATTAATAACCAATGATTGGTTGTCCTTTAGGATCCATTTGGTACTTGGGATTTGTAGGGGAAGCAAATTTTTTATGAGTTGTATTTAAGAAAATTGAATAAGTGAGATTACAAAATTTTAATATGTAAAATAAAAGAATAAGAAAACTTAACTAAAAAATTTATACCCCACTTCTATCATTTTTTAAAAACCCAGCTCAAATTTTTTTTTTTCCTTCCACTCATTTTCCCTCCCCTCTTCTCATACCAAACAAGCCTACAACCTACTTTTTTATTTAGTAAATAAGTCATGCTCATGCTCAAGCCATTTTTAAACTTATTTAGATAAACATGCCAGACTTATTTTCATAAAGGTTAGCCTATTTAATTTTTTACAATTTATAAACTTTTAATTATAAATTTTACATCTCATCGTCATTTAGACACACTCAACCCTTGCATTTTTTAATCCTTCACCATTTTCTCTCTTCTCTTCTATCACTGGAGATGGCAACACTAATTCATTCCCCCTCTCCTGATTTTCATTGTATGCTAAAACATAATAATCACTGTAAATTTATTTCAGTGCCAAATAAAATATTATAATCTTAATTGGAGGAATTTGCCTCATTTTATGTGGGAAAAATAAAAGAGGTAAAATCTAGTTTTATATATTGCTTATTATACTTGGTCGATTTTAGAAAATATATCTTATTAATGAACAACAATTATTTTTTCTTATTCCTATGTATTCGGACGACTATTATAACTAGGCGTTCTTTTCATTTCCTTACTAAACCCTCATACTATGACAAAAAAATAGATCATGTGCTTTTAAAACATAACGTATGATTGTAAATAGACTTAAATGGTTATATACGAATTTGATGAATAAGTTTTTAACCCTATTTAAAGACCTACATTTTCCTATACTATGACAAAAAATGGATCATGTACTTTTAAGACACAACATATGATTGTAAATTGGCTTGAAGGGTTATATAATTTAGAGAATATGCTTTTAAGCTTATTAAAAAGCCTACATTTTTAAGTATTAAGTAGGCTTTTAAAAAAGG
The DNA here is from genome assembly GCA_019022615.1 of Acacia melanoxylon. NCBI lineage: Eukaryota > Viridiplantae > Streptophyta > Magnoliopsida > Fabales > Fabaceae > Acacia > Acacia melanoxylon. The sequence goes on from JAFJYJ010000027.1 coordinate 4,821,781, forward strand.
CTTTAAGGCCTAGACTTAAATCAAAATAAAAATCTGTACACAGGCTCAGACTTTGAATCTTTATTGTAGACACAAACCTATATAAGTAAAGCTTAACCTATTATAACTTATTTCCACCCCTATAACCAACGGAAGTTGGCCTGAGTGAAAGGGACTCTGGTCGCTTAAACAAGAAGTCTCGGTTTTGAGCTTGTGAATGCAAAAAACTTCTCTGGGAGAGGTCCCCGCTTCGACGCCTAACAGAATCTCAAAGTGGTTGCACACTTTATCATCATTTTTATTATTAAAAAGAATAATAATAATAAAAAAAATCCACCCCTATGTGTACGTTGCCTCTCGAGGGAAAAAATACAATGGTCATTGCAATAAAAGGTGAAAAAAACAAAAAAGATAGCGTTTATTTATGGGTTAAGGAAAGATCCAAGACAACAAACTATTATTAGGTTCCCGGGAGGCGTCATTCAACACAATTAACTATTAAGTGGGCCAGCCCAAAGACTATAAACTTTTAAAAAGGAGCGCCCAACACAATACCGTTAAAAAAAGTTAACGCCGTTAAAGAAAAGTTAACGTCAGTTATCTAAGGAGCGCCAAAAAAACAAACTATTATTCCAAGAAAGCGCAAAGACAAAATTCTAAATTTTACTAAATTAAATAATTTTTTTTCTCAATTATCGTTATTCAAAACTACTTGTATAAATATCTATGAAAAAAAATTACTCATTTTTCAATTTTGTCAACAAATTTTTTAGATTTTATTAACATTAAATGCATTTTTTAACTCACATAAATTTCTTCTAAAATAAAAATAAATCATATATATATATATTTAACATATATAATAAACTATAAAACACCTTGGATTTTTACTAAATTAAATAATTTTTTTCTCAATTGTCATTATTCAAAACTATTTGTATAAATATATATGGATAAAAATTACTCATTCTTCAATTTTGTCAACAGATTTTTTAAATTTTATTAACATTAAATGAATTTTTTAACTCACATAAATTTATTCTAAAATAAAAATAAATCATATATTTTTTTTAACATATATAATAAACTATAAAACACCTTGAGTTTTATTTAAATCATATAATTATATTTTAATCAAAAAATTTGTTTATTTTAGCAAATTATAATTTTGACAAAATTGAAGAATGAGTAATTTTTGTCCATAGATATTTATACAAGTAGTTTTGAATAATGAAAATTGAGAAAAAAAAATTATTTAATTTAGTAAAATTTAGAATTTTGTCTTTTGGCATTTCTTGGAATAATAGTTTGTTGTCGACGCATTTCCTTAGATATGACGTTAACTTTTTCTAACTTGGCGTTAACTTTTTTAACGGCGATTGTCTTTTATTTCCTTTTTAAAAGTTTATTGTCTTGGTGATGGCCCACTTAATAGTTAATTATCTTGTATTTCCTAACTAATAGTTTATTGTACAGACGCATTCCTTAACCCTTTATTTATTTATCTTTTGGTGACAATACCACGTTTATTTTAAATTACATTAATTTTCAGTATTTTAAATTAATCGCAGATCATCACAGATAACAAACCTAAAATATCACTAAATACTTTGTCATTTTCATCAACCCGTGAGTCCCAACTTGCAAGTGGATTGATGATTCTAATATTCCGCTTTTTCTATTTTGGTGAATGAATTATAAAAGTGAGATAATGACATATGAGATCCCACATGAGAAATAAATTTATTTACGTCACAAATTTCAGAAATGTCATGGAAGAACTATATTTTATATTTTAAAAATTTTAAACCTCTTTTATACTGCAGGTATGAGCTTTTAATGTTACATTTTAAAATTTTGTATTTATTTAATTATTCATTTAATTTTATACTAATATTATAAAATACTAAATTCGAATCATCCATTTTTTTACCTAAAGGTGAATATCGGATTCTAAGTAAAAAGGAAAACGAATTAAAATGAGAAGAGATAGATCCAAGCTCGTGTCTTAAAAGTTTTCATATAGAAGCAGTGGGTATTTGAAATTAATTGCAAGTTCAATATCACGCCAAAAATGTTAGAATAACAACAATGGCTTCTTACTATAACGATAGCGAAATAAATGTGTCACATGAAACTTTATGCCATGTATAATTTTATAGGGTTATGACTGATTTTTTTTTTTTTTTGGTGTGTTTGGTCATTTAGCTTTGGAGGTTTTTGGAAAAAAAAAAGAAGTAATACATCACCCTAAAAGTGTTTTTTTTTTTAAAAAAAAAAAGAAGATCAACATAATCTAAATTTAAGCGTAAAATAAAAAAAAATGCATATAAAAAACCGCTATAGATGCAAAATAAAGTATGTGACATTTAATAATCAAAGTAAACTCTTACAAGTTTTTAATTCAAACTTAAGCTACCTTAATTTCTAGGGTCAACAAAAGCTAACACAATAGCTTGAACAGTTTGATTATATGATGAAGACTATGTTACATAGAATATGTGGGAGCGCCCACGCAATGAGAAGAAAATATTTAATCTAAATGTCATATTAGTTGGCACTTAAGCATTCTATGTTACTTAACTCTTCGTTACCTAACCCTTCATCATAAGTTCTGAACAATACAATTCTTATAATGCAATAAGTCAAGTAATAATCTGGTAGACTATAAAGTTTATACCATTGAGGAGCCAACAATGACATGAAGAAGAACCAACAAGTTACAAAATCCATTTGAACCCATATCAATAATATTCCAAGCCCAAAACAATTATACAAACATGGGAAAACTAAAGAGGCCTTTGCTTTTTCATGTCAAACTCAAATAATACAAGAAAGTAGAGAGGATAACATGAATAGTACTTAAGGTACAACGTTAAACTAATTTAGAAAGAAAGACAGATGATTTATTCATATAAAATTAACATTGCCTAGATGCAGCCAATGGCGAATAGAGTACAAGTGACAATGATGTTTTTGTTATCCATAAAATTGGTATCACAGATTATTGCTTAGCAACAAGGGGAAGTGATGAGGGTAAGAATGTCTTTTCATCCTTGCTGTATTTTGTACAAGCCTGGGCAGGAAGCAACTGCATTGCACAAAACCAGATATATCCTTGTCAACACAAAAGATTAAGACACTCCCAACTTAAAGTCTCAACAAGGTAATAACAAGACCATCACAAAGTCCCTCTTAGAGTATACAAAGAAATTATCTGTTTAAAACTTAAATTCAATTATCTGAGTAAATTGCCATTTGATATCCTAAAACCCCATATAAATACAATTTTACCATTTAGAAAGTTGAACGTCAACAAAACTTGAAAAAAAGATTACATTTTGATGGATTAATTCTGAAAATTGTGTGGAGTAAAATGAGGTTAATCAATTTCTAAAGACTAGATTGACAAAACATGCATCTTCCAAGGACTTCAATAGCTTACTTCGCTTGCTTCTTAAACATTGTCAATAATTAATACACAAGAAAAATTATCAAGAGCTTGACTTATTTGTTAGAGCAAGTTGATAACTAGAGAGGTAGTTGCAAAATGAGATACGGAAATCAGGATGTCGAGTAATAGAAAAGCACAAGGTAAGTTAACTAGATAGTCAAAATGACAGGAATCTGATATTAGGAAGTGAAAAATCCTAAGGCTTCAAGCAGTCCATTTGCTGCAACTACTTCCATGATCGCTAATTTGACGCTTTTAGTTTAGGTTGATATTGCTCATTCTGCATCCATGGAAGATGGGGTTAATTAAATATATAGATTTAACACCATATACCTCATATTACTATCCCAAGTAAGGTGAAAATTAAAAGAAACAATATGAAGAACCTATACATCATATTTATTACTGTTGTTGAATTCCTTCTCTAAGTGTTCATTCATATAGAGTCTCCCAACCTCCCCAAACTGATACAAGTTTTAGAACACACCATAAAGATGTTAACAGAGAGCAGAGCAAATTTTAAAGTACAGGAAATAGAGAGGGAAGCCACAAACCTCAATTAAGGTGCTACACATTGAGGAACCCATCCAACAAAAAAGCGATATTCACCCTAGTAACTCAGACCGTTCTTTGTTCAGTAGTGGCACACAAAAAAACTGAAAGTTTCATATGAATAATTCAAAGAACAAACTCAACTTAATAGGGAAACATTTTGAGTTCTACCTGGTCGATGCCTGATCGGCCAAGCCACACAAATTGATCAAGAAACAGAAAAGTAGACAGCATTCCATCTTTGGACTGGAAATATCATGAGAAAGAGGAACAGAATAAGAAGGGAGTGAGTATATTAAAAAGGAGGAATATCGCAAATAAAGCTTTTACCTTTCCGAACAAAATTAAGGGAAGGGGAGTTCCACGTGGAGCAATAGATTGAAGATCATTGACAAACTGCATATTAAAATAAATTTGAAAGGAGACCAATAGCTTGCTCAAAAAATGTATTGAAACTTCCTTTTACAATTTACTTTCCAGTTTTGCCACAGCAGAAACAAGGAATAATATGCACAATAACATAACATAAATATATGATATTCTTCATTTAAATAAATCAACTTGTCCTAAAAGAAAAGGGAATAAAGGATTTAACATATATAAAAATTAAGTATGTTTTCTAAAGAAGAAAACAAAAAAGAATGAATGAATGAAAGTAATTATTTAATTAAAACCATATATAAAAATTACAAGGAGTATGTTTTCTAAAGAAGAAAACAAAAAAGAATGAATGAATGAAGAGTAATTATTTAGGATTAAAACAGATAATCTAACCTATGTGATTGTGGGATAATGAATCACTAGAATGGGCCTAACATTTTATTCCATAAGAAAACCTTTGGAAGCCAAAGTGGTTGATCTGTCGACATTCTGGGCATATTTTGTTTAGATATGAAACCAGAAGACCAAGTTCTGCTCTGGTTGCGTCCATTTACTCATCTTATATGCTTATCAAGGCTGCAAAACAAAATCAAAGCACAATTCCGTTGCAAAAGAATCATTGCAACAAAGGAAAACTTGAACATCTATTGAACTCATATAAAAGCGTTGTGTAATTTCACACACATTGGAAAGAAAAAGCACAAAAATATTTCACACATTATGGGAAAGAGCAATAAAATATAGCAGAAGGACGAAACATTGACTCAAGTCACACAAGCATGATAACCACGGAAATTTACATACACTCGCAAGTAAATGATAATCATAGGTTTGTTTGAAAATTTAGCCTTCTTGTAGCAATAAATCGTTGTCCATTAGTAACACTCTACAGTCTACATCTATTTCAAAAATGGAAAGGAACCAAAGGCAACACAGAATTTTTTTTAAGAATTTTATTCACCATCAAAAAAGGAATTTACTTTTCATCTTTGCTGTCATTTGAACAAGCTAGGAGTAGGAAACAACTGCATTGCAGAAACCAAAGACATCCTTGTCAAAAAACAAAAAGCAAAGAAAGAAAAGAATACTCCCAACTTAAATCTCAACCAATTAAGGACACGACCATTTGCATCCCTTGAAAACCAACAAATATGATTTTAACATCAACAAAACTTGCAGGAAACTATACATTGATGGATTATAAAAGTTGTTTGGAGTAAAATGATGTTAATCAATTTCTAAAGACTAAATTGACAGGAACACACATCTTCAATGTTACATATACCTTACTTCATTTACTTCTTAAACACTTGACTTATTTGTTAGTGCAAATTGATAGCTATACTTAGCAGAGTAATTTTTTGAAACTTGCTCAAAGTATTTGTTTTCTTATTCTTTTAACTGCAGAAGCAAAGAATAATATTACACCAGTAGAAATATCAGATTCTATTCATTTAAGTAAATCAAGACTTAACCCAGAAGAAAAGGGAACTAATTAAAAGGATGAAGATAAATAAGAAGACATTTTTGAAAAATCCATTTAAATAAACTACAAGGAGAAAACTCACTCAAAGAAGATAAACAAATGCATAGAATAATTATCTCAGGATAAAACAGAGTAATTTGACGAAAAAGCTTTTCCAAACAAAATGGTTGATTTGTCAACATTCTCAATACCACCAGATTACCCTGCATATTATGTGCCTAATTTCAGCCTTTTCAAAAATAAAAACAGAATGAGGACAATAATTTTAATTCATAACTGTAGCAATATGATTATATTCTTACCAGTGAAAAGAAAGGGAAAAAGATAAATTATTTAGAAATTCAATTCACCAAAGAATGAAGATTTTACATTTTTAGCTGCTTTATTTAAATTTCTTCATTCCAACACAGACACTAGGCATGAACAAAATGGTTGAATGCAAATAACCAACCACCTCACTTAGTTCCAAACAACAAGAACACAATAGATAAATGCTCTATGTCTATAACAAAATTTTGAAATCCTTTTTGTTTTTTTTTTTAAATCATTGAATTTTTGTTTGACAAGTATTAAGTGAAAATTTGTGAATAGAAGTCACAAGCCCAAAAAGTATTAGAACATACTATACCATGTCACAATCTAGGTATACAAACAATATTTACTGCTAGGTGAGTAATAACACTCAAGTTGTTTTAGAAGAGATTTCCTAATTAATTAATGCCAACACATTCAAGAAAGAAAAAAAAAAACTCAGAATCTAACACAGACTATACCATGTCATAATTTAATCAATGTCACTCTCGCAAAAAGGTGATGTTAATCAATTTCTAAAGAGGAAATATTGACAGAACACCCATCTTCTATATTTTAAGAACATCAATGTTATATATAGAGAGCTTACTTCATTTGCTTCTTAAATATTGTCAGTAGTTAATACACAAGAAACATCATCAAGAGCTTCGCTTATTAGTCAGTTCAAGTTGATCTGAGAGGTAGCTACAAAACCAGATATGCAAGTTTAATAGAAAAACATAAGTTAACTTAACAGTAATCACAATGTGAGGCACCTGATATTAGAGGAAGTGACAAATCCAAAGGCTTAGTATTGCTTGATATTCCTCATTCTGCATTCATGGAAAATGGGGTTAATTAAACTTAGATTTAACACCAATGAAAACCATGTTAATGTGCCAAGGTGGGAAAATTCAAAATTCAAAAAACAAACAAACAAACAGAAGAAACTATGAAGAACGTATACATACGTCATATTTAATATTTTTATTGAGTTACTTAAACTTTTTCATTGATGCAGAGTCTTCCAAGCTCCCTAATCAACTCAGTACTTTCTTTGTTCTGTATATGAGTGTGTGACTCGTTTACTCAGTGAAAATTGTGCAAGAATTGTGATTCAAGGAACCAACATAAAACTTGATGAAACATTTTGAGTCCTGCCTTGTAGATGTTTCATCTTCCAACACACAAATTGATGCAGGAAAAACAAAAAGTTGACAGAGCAATGCATTTTTGGACTAGAAAAAGCATAACAATGCAAAAAAGGAGGAACAAATTAAGGGAAGGGGAGTTCTCTGTGGAGCTAGACTCATCAGAGCATGCAGGCCATTGACAAGGTACAAAATAATTTGCAAAATAATCGTTTTGAAACCGTTCTCTAAGTATTTGTTTTCTGATTGTTTTAACTGCAGAAGCAAACAATAATATACTCACTAGTAATTAAGAGGATGAAGATAAGTAAGATGACATTTTTAAAAAGTCTATTTAGATAAACTACAAGGAGTAAACTATTGAAAGAAGCAAAACAACAAGAATAAAGAAATGCAAAGAATAATTATTTCAAGATAAAACAGAAAATTGTAATCTTGATCAATAATTATTTCAAGATAAAACAGAAAATTGTAATCTTGATCAATAGATGATAAACTTTGTGAGCCAAAATGGTTGAATATTTGTCAGGTGCAGGTACCAATATTCACAGCATTTTCAATATTCAGAGCATTACCAGGTTGCCCTGGTTGCATTCAATTTACTCATTCTTTATAATTCTATCTCAGACCATGAAAAGAAAGTTTTAACACTATTAACCAACTGCCTTCAGTTCCAAACAACAAAAGCACAGTAAAAAAATGCTCCACCTCTGTATCAAAATTTTGAAATCATTGAATGCACTTTTGATAAATATCAAGCTAAAATTTGTGAATAGAAATCAGAAGCACAATAAGTGAAAACTATACCAAGTCACAATCAACGTACGCAAACAATATTTACTACTATGTGAGTGACAAAACTCGTGTTCTTTCAGCAGAAATTGTTAATTCCTGTATTTTGATGATCACAATTTCCAGAATATTGAACTAAGTATTTTTAAGCTATAAGTAATCTTGCCCGAGCAAGACAGTAAGCTTGCTCGAGCAACATCGGGCTTCATTGAAAAAGAGAAGGAAAACATGCCTGAGCAGTCTTCGAAAAGGTCGAAAAGCATGACCTTGCCCGAGCAAGGTAATGAGCTTGCTTGAGCAACGTCGGACTCAGAAGAAAAGCAGAATGTAGCTCAAGTAAACTTGCCCAAGCAACCTTCAAAAATGACAGAAAGTATGACCCTGCCCGAGCAAGGTTATAATCATGCCCGAGCAACATCGGGCCCTCTGAAGGAAAAATAAAGATTCACGTGATCATGCCCAAGCAACACCCGAAAGCATCGAAAGCATGACCTTGCCCGAGCAAGGTCATAGTCTTGCCCGAGTAACGTCGTGCATGGCAAAATGAAGCTTGCTCAAGCAATACCTGAAAGCGTTAGAAAGCATGATCTTGCCCGAGCAAGATCACAGTCTTGCCCGAGCAAGAGCGAGACAAAAGCAAAAATGTTCCAACTAGGAAGTCTTGCCCAAGCAGAGAAGAATGCTTGCCCGAGCAAGCTGCCCGAGCACGCTTTCGGGCTTGCCCGAGCAATATCGAAGGAAAGTGACTTTTGCTATAAATAGAAAAGCTTGCCCGAGCATATATATCATCATGCTCGAGCACTATGCCCAAGCAAGTAAAATAATCCCGCCCGAGCATCGCCGAGTATGAGGCCTTTATAACTAAATCCTAAAGTGCTTGCTCGAGCAAGCCCGAGCTATTGCCCGAGCATAATTGCCTCCGTTTTGAAACTCGTTTCGAACAATTTACGAAATCATTGATTTTATCTTATTACTTCGGATTATCATATATTGAGAATACCAAATGCTTTTAACCAAGTATATTGATGAGTTTCGACTAATTAGACACAAATTACCGGCTGATTAGAATAAAGCATTGTGGTCCATTGAAGCATTAAATGAAGCTACCTAAACCAGAGTGAAATTGTTTCGACCGAAGTAAAGCTTCTCCGACATTCTCATTGAACATTAAATGCTATTAGACAACAGATATGCAAAAGGAATGTAAGAGAATGTTTCCCAACATAATTTTCAAACAGACGAAACTAAGGCAGAGTGATTCATCTCTCTAACGGATACCTTAATGAGTCACAACGGCAGATTATCAAATCTTCTCCAACGGTCATTAATGACATCGACTATAAATAGAAGGAGCATTGAATTTGATATCTACCGAAACGCTGAGCAATTAATTTGATTCCAGATTCATTCGTTGATTCAACTGTCTCATTAAATTCAGAAGTGTTCTTCAGTATTCATTATTATCTGCTCGTGAGGAGTCTTTAAACACTTACTTATTTCATTCAGTAAAGTTTTACTTAAGGTTGAGGAACCTTAAGTGAGGGTGTACTAATTACAACTTGTAAGGGGAGTGGAGTGACCATCCTTCGTTTACGAGTGTGTAGTTATTTGAAAGAGTAGTGGAATCTCAGTGTTCGGGGATTTGGACATAGGTCGTGATTTGAGACCAAACCAAGTATAAATTGTTCTCAGTGTTCATCTTCTCTTCTCTGTCTCATTCGTATTCAGTATCATCGCGTGAGTTTCGTAATACCGGATAATTATTTATCGGAATATTATATTTCGATAGATAATACCTATTGAAAATAGGTGAACATGTGGTTTCAAATAATAAGTAATAATTATCTTATTTTCTAAGGTAATTACTATGGAAATTAGGAGAGATAAAGAGCTAAAATGTATTTTTAGAGCATTAAATGGCCTAAAAATATTATGATAAATCCCAAGAGATAGTAAAATATTTATAAAAAATTAGAAAGTATGTTGTCTCTAATTTTAGGAATTTTTGGGATAATTTCCCTTGAAAAATAATGAGGCAAAATTAAGTATTATTTTGGGATCATAAGTGACCCCATGATTTTTAATATTTTACATGGGATATAAAATACCAATGTAAGTAAAATAGTTGTGAGATAATGATTTATCCTAATTAAGAAAATTATCAAAAATTAGTAAGTGGCTAATCCGGTAATTAATGGGATAATTAGGGTATAAAGTAAATGAATTAAAAATAATTTAAATAATTATTTTTAATTGGAGAAATTCGAAATTATTAAATAAATAAATAAATAAAAATAAAAATATTAATAAAATATTTTATGCTTAGAAAAATAAATAAAAAATAAAAGGAAAAAAAATAAATGTGAAGGCATTTTTAATAAAATAATAATATAATGCGGTGAGTCGAATGCCATTAAATGAGGCCAGGGAAAAGTTAGAAATAAATTACAAAAAACCCAGGAGGTAAAAGTCTTTTCGATCGATCAAATTAAGTACAAGTGAAATTCTACACGAAGAAAGAATTTACTGGACGTCGATTCCGCAACCGAAAACCCTAATTTCAAATAAGACGAAAAGTTGATAAGATAGAGTGGAGTCAGATAGCAAAGTGAGAACCTATAGAAACAATTGTGTTTTTTAAACACGAGATTAAGTTAGGCAACAACCTGGACGTTTTACGATTGGTGAATTGTTGTCGAAGTTGGTTCTATCTAAGCGATTTCCGTAACCGCACGCGTTTGTCCGAATATCTTCCGACGCACCGGAGAATACCTGGATATGATCAAAAAGAGGATCCAAATAGATAATATGAAAGAGGATGAAAAGATCTTCAAAGTTACACGCCGGATTTTTGAGTTTCGCGAAATCATGTAAACGGACACCGTCGGTAAGTAGCTTTATCGGACCGGAGGCCATAAAGCAAGATGACAACTCATTCTTTGACTTTTTGGGCCAAAGAGGTAAGCACCTATGGATGGAGGGCCAAGATTGCTCCTCCCAAAACCCTAGATCTAACGGTTCAAAAACAAAGCGAGAAAATTCCCTTTACGTCCCGAATTTTTTCTATAAATAAGACCCTTCTCTTCTTCATTTCTCACACCAAAAAATCGCCTCTTAGAGAGAAGTTAGAGAGAGAAGCTCTTGAGAAAGTCCGAGCAAAGTCGGGTAAGTTCTTCTGGTCCCTGGTCTTTAGTTTCGGTAGTTCTTTTGCAGAGATATAGTAGGAATGCTAGATTTATCTTTAATTTTTCAAGATAGTCTAGATATCATATTTAGGGGTAAATATGATATATATTTCGAAAAATATGATGAGGAAAAGATCTGTCAAAATTCTAGAGAGATAGAGCGAAAAAAATGAAGCTGGCGAAATTCCGCCGATTAGGGGTTCGGGGGCAAAATGGTAATTTGTACCTAAAATGCCCGTTATCTTTGCTAAAAGTTGTTAAATATTATCCTTATAGGATATCCGAGATAATCGTACATTGTCGAGCCGCGTTGTTGCCGCCCACACCGCATTTTTTCCCCATTTGTCGGAAATTTACCGTTTTTCCGTAAAAGTTCCGTTGTACCGCCAAAAAGGTACGTTCGCGTCGTAACACTAACTCGATGGTTATTGTATGATTATATATGTTTGTTGTGTTGTTTGTTGTTGTAGCATACGTGGTTATGTTATATACACGGTTATGTCACATACGTGGTTATGTCACATACGAGATTATTATTGTTGTATCATACGTGGTTATGTTACATACGTGGTTATGTTACATACGTGGTTATGTGTTTTTAATCATACATCTGTTATGGATCGTTGTATTGATTGATTGATTGTCGTGTATATGTAGTCGTATTTAAACATGAGGTTATCAGTTACTCCGAGATCCAAATTGTAATTGGATCTCGCTCTTATCATAGCGTCGGGTTCGAAGAACCAGAGGACCGAGGAGAAAGCGAGCAGCGTACGAGTCCCGATCAAGACTTTCTTCGGGTGTTATTCATTTTGAAAACTCTCGGTCAATGTACCGCTTCGTAAATCATCCGGACTTACGGCAATTTGAATAAATGTATCGCTTACTCAATTGCTCCGATCTTTCTACTCGATGAAAAAAAAAATTATACCGCTTTTGAAAATGGGATGTTACGGTTTCGAAAGATTTTTTTAAATCACCTATTCACCCCCCCCCCCCCCTCTAGGTGATATTCCACCTTCAGAAATTTCCTAATTAATTAATGCCCTTTTCCCTTCCCCCTTCTACCATGTCATGGACATGCTATGTAACCAGCAATAAGAGAATCATTCAGGCAACAGAATTGCAATTAGGTGGAGAATCATTCTGAAGAAACAATGGGTCATTACTCATTCAGGACAAGATCTAGCCATACCGTGTTTGACTCTCTTATCAAACTCAAAATGACACTTTAAACTGCACCAAAATAAAGCACTTCAAAGCAATTCAAGGCAGGAATTTGGACTAAACTTTTCAAGATAGAAATAGGAGATAAGGAAAAAAAAAAAAAAAAGTCAGTCAGTGCGTACAGGTGAGCAACGTCTGTTGCCCTCTTCTTGCCCAAGAGGTAGCCCATCAAAGCATCCTCCATTCCTGGAAAAGGGCATTTGCAGAAAATTACGCACACTGGTTAGGGTCAATAACCCAATAAGAGAAATCAATCTGACCCTAGAAATGAGGGATATTGCGTACCAGAAAGGGGAGAATCTCTGGGGAGCGAAGATTGGAATGTGCTCCATTTCGCTGATTCGGCTTCAGGCAAGAATAGAAATTCCTGAACCTTCTGCTTGAAATGTATCTTTGAATCCACTCGAAAATCTTGTTCGGTGTTTCTGAATTGCAATTGAACCTGACCAGAATCTCAGTAACGACATCAATCGTAATTGAACAAGCCGCCACCGTGCTATACTACTATTGTCAGAACCGCAAAATCTTGTTAACCGAATTGACAAAATTTTTTACCTTCAACTGACAAGAACGAGTTTTGAAGGCTGCTAAGGTGAAGATGCTCGGGCTCTGATCTGAGTCTCTCGCGACGCTCCCACTACAACTTTGGAACTCCCCTCCTCAAGGTTGCCCAACTGAGGTGAAGGGAGTGAAAGATGAAGATCAGAGCTCTCGCTCTCTCTTGAGCTCTCTCTTCTGGCGCGCTCCAAACTTTCGTGCTCCAATCTTAGTTTTTCTTCTTCAATCTAAGCGGCATCAATGTAATTTCATATTGTAACTGAATATCTATAAAGGTTTTAGGGCTTTTTTGACATGTGAATGTTTTTTGGGCCTATTTGAGATTATATAACTTAATTGGACCTGCGGTGGATTTTCCCTTAATTAAACTTAGATTTAACACCAATAAAACCATGTTACTGTGGCAAGGTGGAAAAAAATTAAAAATAAAAAGAAACTATGAAGAACGATACATACCTCTAATTCATGCATACGCTCACCTATAATTATTCGTTCCTTCCTTGACTCTTCGATTAATGCATCGATTGTTTCAATCTCCCTAATCAAATCAACTAGTTCTATGTTCTGTATATGTACAAAAAGAGTGTGAGACTCGTTTACTCAGTGAAAATTGTGTAAGAATTAGAATTCAAGGAACCAACTTAAAACTTGAGGAAGCATTTTGAGTCCTGCCTGATAGATGCTTCATCTTCCAACACACAAATTGATGCAGAAACAGAAAAGGGGGGAAACAAAAGGAAGTTGACAGAGCAATGCATTTTTGGACTGGAAGAAGCATAACAAGGCAAAAATAAGGAACAAAATTAGGGAAGGGAGTTCCCTATGGAACAAGATTCATCACAAGGTCATTGACAAACTGCAAAGTAATTTGCAAAATAATTGTATTGAAACCGTTCTCAAAGTATTTGTTTTCTGATTGTTTTAACTGCAGAAGCAAAGAATAATATACTCATTAGTAATTAAAAGGATGAAGATAAGTAAGATGACATTTTAAAAAAAATCCATTTAGATAAACTGCAAGGAGTAAACTACTGAAAGGAAGGAAAACAACAAGAATAAAGAAATGCAAAGAATAATTATTTCAAGATAAAACAGAAAATTGTAATCTTGAATCAATAGACAATAAACTTAGTGAGCCAAAATGGTTGAATATTTGCCAACATTCGCAGCACTACCATGTTGCCCTGGTTGCATTCAATGTGCTCATTCTTTATGCTAATCGATGCATAACAAAATTTAATGAGGCCAATAAATTTTACTTCATAATTGTAGCAATATATCCTTACCCAATAGTGACTTTATAATTCTATCTCAGACAATAAAAAGAACATTTTAATGCAAATAACCAACTGCCTTCAGTTCCCAACACCACAAGCGCACTAAAAAAATGCTCCACCTCTGTATCAAAATGTTGAGATCATTGAATGTAATTTTGATAAATATCAAGTGAAAATTTGTGAATAGAAATCAGAAGCACAATAAGTGAAAAATATACCAAGTCACAATCAACGTATGCAAACAATATTTACTACTAGGTGAGTGACAACACTCGAGTTCTTTGAGCAGAAATTTCCAAATTAATTAATGCTATCACTTGGGAAAAAAAAAAAAAAAACTCAGAAGTAACTTGGAGAAAGAGAAAATGGAGAACAGGGGATCATAGCAAATTATATATATATATAAGTAATGTTTAAAAGAAAGAACGGTGTTTTTTCTCAAAGGATAACAAAAATTTTCATTGCCCCCATCAAATTGAAACACCAATTAATTCATTACCTCATCACTTTCCCGCTCCATGTACGCTCTTCTTTTGTAGGCGCGCTCTCTTTCTATTTCCGACTCCGAGTAATATATTAGGTGTGCTCCACATGCTTTTGCAGGGACTTCTCGACAGTGATCCCCATAGAACAAAGACAATTCACATGAAATCTTAGCATCATTACCTATCCTAGCATATAATGAGTCCGAGTCGTCCAAAGCCCATAGCAACACATGATCCCGATTTAATACGGGATAAAGTAACGTGTATGTCATATCCCATATGCAGTCAGAATCATGAGAGAAAATACAACGAACTGAACCTAATGGCTCTGAGAGATGAAGAGGAAGAAGGCAGCAAATTAATAAATTACGTGATCGTTCAAGATTGCAAGTAAATTCGGTTGCATTGAGAGCCTCTGTCATAGGTTTATATTCCATCCACTCTGGAACTCTACTTCCTGGGTAAATAGTCCTACGATTAAAACCATCCCAACCACTGGCTGAAGTCATTGAGGAAAGAATTAATTCCTCAATATAGCAAACTGAACGCTCATCCAATTTTTCACAGTTACAGAAGTTGAAGGTACATTTCTTCTGAACTAGAGAGTCGGAGGATACAGTCTCCAATAATGTGCATTTGGAGGCGTCTAACATTTGAAGGAAGGGAGGAAGTCCAAGTATAGACTTAAGCCTTTTGCACCTTCTCAGGGAAATGTGTTTCAAGCTTGAAAGATGGCTGACGCAGGCTGGCAATGTCTCCACAGTAGAGCCATCCAATGACAAACGTTCTAACCTTGTCAAGGCCTTGATATTGTCAGGGATTTCCAACAAGTAACTCCCCTTCAAACATAGTTCTCTCAAATTACGCCAAGCATCAAAAAGGGAGTGCAGCAGCTTTATGTCAATTACGTGCTTCCAATTGGCAACCTTAAACACCTCAAGATTTGTCAAGCAAAACAGCTCATTTATTGAAACACTCCCTACTATACCACCATGAAGTTTAATATGTTTAAGTTCTCGAAAACGACCGATTGGGAAATGCAATATTTCGACTTCAGTTTCTCCAAGACATAAACGACTCAATTTGCTTGATGACAAAAATAATTTCCTTTCGTGAGCAAATAAACAATCGTTAAAGCAAGCTTCTACATGAGTCTCACTTTCAAAACTAAAGTTTGAGCAACCAGAAACATACATTACGATAATATTGGGGAGAGATAAAATAGATGGATGAACACTCCTCAAACTTGAACACCATTTGAGATATACTCTTTCAAGCTTGTGTGCCATTGAGAAATCAGGCAACTCTATCAAATGGCGGGAACCACTCAAATTTATTGTCTTTAAGTTTCCAAGATCCTGTGTTCACAATGAAAAGAAAACAGTTACCTAAATTAAAAAGCCCTAATAAATTTAATTAGGTTGAAGACTTATAAAATATACATACCTGTTTTCCATCCCAAAGCCTTTTAACATTGCTATATTCCATGTGAAGTTCAACAAGGGTTTTAAGATAACAGCCTAATGGCAAAGTCTCCAGTGGAAAAAAAGTCCAATGAAGATACCTCATTTTATTACAAAAAGAGTCACAATCAGAAAGAAGATCTACATATCTCTTATTAAGATCTTTATATCTGTCAGGCATCTCCAATATAGAAGAGGAAAATTTGAGGAATCTTAAATTTTTCATCTTAACAAAAGTGTTAGCTTCCACTTGTACATATTCTATTTGAGTCACATCCAATACAATGCCTTCAATTTCAACCGTTCCCTAGACAAAAATAAAATGAAATAAATATTAAATTTTAAAAAAAAAAAGATCAAAAAAATAAATAAATAAATTGATGTATCTATTTCCCATACCATGTTATTTTTCAATACATCATAGATTTCATCTGCATCTTTTAATCGGCTACGTCTTCCAGGATGTCTCATACTTTGTTCACGAACTATTTGCTCAACCATTTCTCGTATCAAATCATGCATTCCAATACGGCCATACACATCTAACTTTATGAGAGCCTTATCTATAAGATTTTGTATTCCACTAACCGCTTTGAAACCACAATCCTCTAGTAAACAAGTGACCTTATCCTTGCTGTCACGCAGGAAAAAAAATGCAATGTCTAACAATATTTCCTTGTCCATATGATCCAATCCATCATAACTTATCTTCAATATATTTTGAATTTGCTCGAGGGGATACCTCTCGAGTTTGCTAAGCTCACTTTCCCAATATGCTTTATCTCTAGAATGAAAATGGGAACCCAAAACTTCTAAAGCTAAAGGAATTCCTTTAGCAATGGCCGCTGTCTTTTGTGAAAGCTCTTCATATACCATTTTAGGATGACTCTGATTGAAGGCATTTATACTAAAGAGTTCAAGTGATTCTTTTGAACTCAATTCATTGACTTCATGAATGAATTGATCATGAATCTCTCCACTCCTAAGAACATGCTTGTCCCTACTTGTTACAATGACCCTGCTGCCTTGTGCCAATTGGAGAAGTCGAACCAAATCTTTTAATTGCTTTGGATTGTCCACGTCATCAAGCACAATTAACACTTTTTTCCGTTGCAACCTTCTCATTGCGTGTTTCATATCTATGTGATCTTTTATGTTTAATAACTCAGAAATAAGCTCTTGATGCAAAGAATTCAAACCATTACGCATTGTTAATTTTTCTCTCACGTTTTCTAAGAAGCAGTGACTTTCAAATTTAGACAAGAATTTGTCAAATATAGCACGAGCAAGGGTTGTTTTGCCTATTCCTCCCATGCCCCAAATCCCAAGAATTCGAACTTCTTCTTGTAACTCAATTTCCATTAATGATTCAACACTACTGAAATTTCGATGAAATCCAATGAGATGAGATTTTGGCATAATGGGGCTATTATCTTCCAATTTTTTCAAGACATCTTCAACTATTGCATCAATGAGTTTGGATTCATTTCTAACACATAAAAGACAAAAGGGGAGAGAGAGAAACAAAATTACAAGTTGCCCATGATAAAATATTAAAATGATGTATTGAAAATTCGTACCGAAATGCTGATGAATGATGACCAGATAAGTTGGCAGATTTTTTTAAGACAGATCTCCAAATTTGCATATTGTCCACGCTATCCTTGAACTTCTCTTCATGAAGAGTGAATGCCTCTGCATAAGTGCGTTTTTGATGCCTGACGTCTGCTGGATCTACATCGTAGAAAACTGGTATCACAATCTGTTGACCAGCTTCCATACATTCCATGATTTTGACAAGCTCTTCCAAGCACCACCTTGAGGAAGCATAATCTTTTGAGAATATAACCAAAGCAATCATGGATCCTTCTATTGCATTCATAAGTGCTGATGATATTTCTTCTCCTCCCTCAAGCCTGTCATCCACATAGACATCTATGTGCTTTCGACGCAACTCCCTTTCCAAATGGCTCAGAAAACCAAATCTGACGTCTGTACCCCTGAAGCTGATGAAAACATCATATTTTCCACATGGGACCTGGGAAGAAGAAGCAGAAGCAGCCATTGCTGGGGCACAAAACGAAAAACAATGTTTTAGAGGTCGTTGATTATTTCTGAAAAAGAACAGAAAGAACAACGTTTAAGAAGTTTAAAATGAAGGAGAAAAACCATATTAATAATACCTGGGCGGGAGTGGCTAAATCAAATCTGAGAGTGAAGACTTGAAGTTGATTTGGTGAGTTCGCTTATCTTGCGAAATTCGATTGGCACAACAGAAAAATGAGACTGTGAGTACTGAGCCTTTGTTAGCATTCAAGATTCAACAATCAAGTGATCAACTAACAAGTTGTCGGTGGAGATTTTTTTTTTTTTTTTTAACAAAGTAGGCCGAAATTTCCACGAAATAACGAAAACTTGTCCGTGGCTCTCTTTGACTCCAAGTCAACAGCGCTCTTTTTTGGATTTTTCTTTTTTTGTTTTTAAAAATTTAAAACTTTCGTTCCCGTGCCGGGTGCTTCTTTCTTGTGTTGTTTCTATACCAAATGGGGGGGAAAAACAAAGGAAAGTGCGAAGAAATTTCGGTGGAAGGGAATTTACTTGTGTTGTTTCTTTTTTTCAATGAAATGATTAATTATATAGAATGAAAATAATTATATAGCTAAAGTTGGAATAAATGGATACACGGAAGAGGGAGCTAGGAACAAGTAGAAAAAGATTGAAGCAACAAATTTGTATCCTTCCTTAAATTACTACTGAAATTAAAATGGAGAGGGGACTATTGAGCAAATTTATGGGCTGTTGATTATTTCTTATTAAAAAAAAAAAAAAGAATATCAAGTAGTATGTGAATGAGGGAGAAAAATCACAGTAATATCTTGGTGGGTGTATCTAGAATCAAATCTTAATTTGAAAGGATTTAAAGCTAATTTGGTGAGTTTTCTTTTATCGAGTATTCAATATAATGAGCGGAATAAGAAAACGAGTTTCTGAGTTATAAATCACCTATGCTGTGGAAAGATATTGAGCGCAGAAACAAGAATAAATCAAATAAAAGAAATAAAAATATTATAAAAATACAAAGATATTGGAAAATTACTTGCAAGATATTGCATTGCATCTCCTATATAAAAATATAAAATATAAAAACTAAAGAAAAATCAGAGCAATCAGAAAAACTTAAGCCCTCAACCTGACGGACTGTTACCGTCTTCCCCACAGAGCCACGACCAAAATATAAAAATAATCGGAGCAATGAGAAAAACATAGAGCCACGAAACACAGAGCAAAGAAAACTCAGGCAAAATATGAAGCAGGGAGAGATTTTTTAAATCGACAGTCGACACCCACATCAGAAAAATAATCACCAAAGTGAATTGAAGCAACTCACCAAAGTGAGAGCCGACGCTGAGACGGCAAGATCGACCTTTGCTTCGGACTTCAACTTTGGAGGAGTGGAGAAGTGGCAGATCGCAGTCGCAGATAGTAGAGTGAGATCGGATCTGCAAATGTTGTGAGAGTCGACCGAGAGTGAAGTGAGAAGGCGAAGCGAGAGTGTAGAGTCTGGCAACCGGATCTGTGAGAGTTTGAGAGAAGGCTCTGTGACCTGTTAGAGTCGACCTCCGGGAGTAAAGAGAGAACGCGATGCGACTGTGAGTGAGAAGGCGAAGAGGCACCGAGAGGGCTAGGGTTTTCCACTGAAATGAAAGTGAGTTTTTTACTAACAAAATTTTGAATGGGAGAATTTTTTCCAATTTTTCTTGATTTAATTGTTTTTCAAAAACTTAATTTTTGAAAATCACGCCATAGAAATAGAAATGGGAGCCACAAATCTCAACCAAGGTGCTACACAATGAGGAGCCTGAAAATTGGATATTGTTTTTCCCTTTAACTTAATTTTTGAATCAAATTTTTTACATTGACAAAATTATGCATGATGGGTTTCAATCAGCAGGGTATAAATCAAAGATAAAAATGCGAGAGGGGCATTTATGGGGAAGATGAAACGCAATAGAGAGAAAGGGGGAGGGCAGTAAAAGTAAGAAAGAGAAGGAGGTGTCATTTTCAGGTCACTTGGAAGGGCATGCCAAATAAAGAAAGTCAGGGAAGTAGCAGTACCCTTTTCCAAATATGGATATCCAATTCAGGGTTCACATTATGTGCACCTACCTTATGTGCTCATCCCTTAATTAGAGGGATGAACACATTTTTTTTATTTTTTTATATATTATGTTTATTTAGATTTAAATTATATGATGTTTTTTGTCAAAGTATCTCATATTAATTAATTTCCTGTCGATTCAAAAATGTTTGTGTATGTAACACCAAGTATCCTAAACTAATTAATTTAAGATCATCGAAAGTCAAAAAAACATTCCGAAAAAGAACATATGATTTAAATCTAAATAAATACAATTAAAAAAAAATCATTATCCCTCTAATTTGAGGGATGAGCATATAAGGAGCATATAAAGGAGAAGCACCTTATATGCTCCCATCCAATTCATTTCTCACTTGTCAGTTCTCACCCTTTGATTTTTTATTCTGCCACTCTCCCTCCATTTTTACTCAAAAACAAGTGAGTCCAATTTGCAAAATTCCATATTGGTTCATTGTACTAAAAAGGAATTTCAAAATATTAGTGCTTTTATAATTTCTCTCCTCAATCATCTCTTACCCCTACACCTGAATTCACATTAGATGATTTTCTATTAGGAGCTTCTTATGTCTAATTAGAGGATGAGACGTTTTTTTTTTTAATTTTTTATATATTCTATTTATTTAAATTAAATTATATGTTGCATCATGAATTTTTTTTTGCACCTAATATCTCAAATTAATTAATTTTCAGGATACTGATGTTACAGGAAAAATATTTCTGAATGCAAGGCTGAAAATTAATTAATTTGACATACCTTTGTGTGTAAAAAAATAATTCAGGATGCAACACATAATTTAATCTAAATAAATAGAATATATAAAAATTTTAAAAAATAAAAAAATATTTTATCTCTCTAATTAGAAGGAAAATCATATATAATGTGAACCCCCCATCACCCCCCGCTTATTGGAGGCAATAGGAACCAAAAAAGGTTTACTCTAGACATATACGTAGTTAAACTCAAAACGAACAAATATGAATGTAGGTAAACGAACAAATTAATGAGGATATATATAGGTAATCACCCTATATATGAAACCTATTCTTTGTTTCCAGTCTTCTTTATCAATTTCACTTCACCACTATCTGTATCAAAATTAACCAAAAAAAAAAATGAGTGACCAAAATTGCAAAATAGAAACACAGGACCTAGAAAATTCAAGGAAATTGGAAATTGATATATATCATATACTTGTATATATCAAATAAGAGGGTGATATAAAAAAAAAAGATTGAATAACTCTTATAAAGCTTGTACCTTTCCCAACAAAATAAAGAAGGGAGTTCCGCGGGGAGCTGGACTTATCAAAGCGTACAAATTATTGACAAACTGCATATTAATTTGTAATTTCTTTGCTATGTAAAATTCTTCTGAGTGTAAGAAGAGACCAATATCTTACAAAATAAATGTTTTGAAACTTTCTTCCACAATTTATTTTCAAGTTTCGTCACTAAAGAAACAAAGAATAATATCCACACCAATAGAAATATTTGATTTTTTATTTATTTAAATAAGTCAAGACTTGGCCTAAAAAAAAGAGAATGAAGAGAATTCAGATGAGTTAAAAGAGATTTAATCCATTTATATAAATTAGATGGAGTAAATTATCAAATAAATCCTAGCGGCTTTACCTAGCTACCAAATGCAATCACTTATTCTACCAAAAGGAGTTATTCATGATATTGAGAAAATTAGTAGAAATTCCATTTGTTCACAAGATGAAGAAACAAAGAAATTGCATCTTAGTAAACAAAGAGAGAATCAGGCTTCCTGCAAAAAAAGAAGCCTTTTGTAGGAAGTGGTGTACAGAAATAGCATTTTGCTAGCCGGATGGATTTGATGGATACTTTTGTAGCATGGATTGGGTAACCCCTTTCACAATGCAGCTGTGTGGACCCTACTCCTCCCATCATTTATTCTTGTTCATGCATTCTCTCTTAATTAAAATGTCCAAGATGTATAATTAATTCACTGCTAGATGATACACACATGAGGTTGTATTAATTTAACATATCTATCTATTTTGACTGCATCTTTATTTTAGGTCTCATCCTCTTTCAAAAGTTTCTCACTTTTACCCTATATCTCTTGTAGACAACTGGCCTGCCTTCATATATTTAGACTATTCTATACCTTTGAACAAGATGATATCAGACGAATCAGGGTTTTCAGAAAACTCTGATTTTCAAAATCTTGAACTTTTTATGGTTATTGTGATTTCCCATCTTTTATGATACAGAATTCTGCTGGGTCCGTAAACTGAAAGATGCATGCAGGCTTCCTGATTTTACCATTTTTATTTCTTCAGCTTTTACTGAAAATCATGGCACTATTTTCAGGTTATCAAATATATGTAGCAGAAGGCAATGGCGGACCCAGGAATTTACAGAAGAGGGGGCACAATTGGTGGGGGAATTCGGGGGTTCGACCCCGAAATTTTTTTTTTAAGGAAAGTTTAAAATGCATTAAAAAAACAAAAAAATATAAATAAGAAAAAAAATATATCAAAAAATATTTATGAAATCAAATAAATATTGATGATGTAATAAGAGAGGAAATTATTTTACAAACTTATCATTTAAAAAAGCAAAGCTAAATATTGTTAGAAATGCAGCTACATAAATTACAATGAAGGGTGGACATTCAATAAGTTCAAGTACATATATTTTAATAAAAAAAAAGTATATTACAATAAAAATAATTACAATGTCATCCTTCTAGGCCTTATGTTTTGGAATTCCATCATAATTGTCTTATTATTAATGCTATCAAATACATATTTTTCAATATAAGACACTAAACAATCATTCAACCATTTATCCCCCATCCGATTTGATAAGACAATTTTGATGTATTAAGGGTGACACTTAATTTAAAAGTAGACAATAGTTTAAACATGTATTAACTCAAGGAAAGTAGACAAATACTACTAATACTAATAGAAATTTGAAACCATTATATTCAAGTTATTAATTCAAACTCTTTTAATTTTAACTTGATTTTTTTTTTAAGTTCCCAAAATTTTTGCATTATACGTGGGTCCGCCACTGGCAGAAGGCAATAATGAATCATAGAAGCGGTTACACAGATTGTTATAAGGGAAAATTACGCACAGGTCCCAAGAAAGAAAATTAATCACAATAAAGTCCATTGAAATCATGAAATTAAACAGAAGTCCCTAGTTATTTGTGAATGTACAATAACCATTTTGGACTTCTGTGTAATTATTTTCATTTCTCAAGTCCAGAGGCTATTTACAACAACAAATTCTATATTTACAACAGAAAAAGCATATATTAACAACAACATTCGAAAACCTGGAGCTTTTTCATTTCTCAAGTCCAGAGGTTATTTTCAACAACAAATGCTATATTTACAACAGAAAAAGCATATATTAACAACAACCTTCGAAAATATGGATTTTTTTTATTTGTCACGTCCAGAGGCTATTTACAACAACAAATGCTATATTTATAACAGAAAAAGCATATATTAACAACAACTTTTGAAAACCTGAATTTTTTCATCTATTACTTCCAGAGGCTATTTACAACAACAAATAATGTTATATTAACAACAAAAAATGCATATAATAACAACAACCTAAGATTCGTGGATTTTTTTCATTTCTCACTTCCAGAAGCTATTTACAACAACAAATGTTATATTTACAAAAAAAAAACATATATTAACAACAATTTTTGAAAACCTGGATTTTTTCATCTATCACTTCCAGAGGCTATTTACAACAACAAATGTTATATTAACAACAGAAAATACATATAATAATAACAACCTAAGATTCATGGATTTTTTTCATTTCTCACTTCCAGAAGCTATTTACAACAACAAATGCTATATTAACAACAGAAAAAACATATATTAACAACAACTTTTGAAAACCTGGATTTTTTCATATATCACTTCCAAAGGCTATTTACAACAACAAATGCTATATTAACAACAAAAAATGCATATAATAATAACAACCTAAGATTCATGGATTTTTTTTTTTCATTTCTCACTTCCAGAAGCTATTTACAACAACGAATGCTATATTAACAACAGAAAATGCATATAATAACAACAACTTTTGGAAACCTAGAATTTTTTATCTATCACTTCAGAATTTTTCATCTATCGCTACTACTTGCTCTCCTTCTACATACTTTGCAGATTCCCCAATCTGAAACTATACGAATCACAACCTCCATTTGAACTCGCCCTTCCCGACTCACCTACCTCGCTTCTACTTAGCCCCACTAACTCACTCTTCTTCTTGTCCGACTCCCCTAAATTCCTCCTCGAATTTCCCGTACTCGCATTGCCACGAAACACACCGACGTGGTCAATTGCGGCAGTTACTGACACCGCTTGCTTCGAATTCACACAACCCATGATCAGCGTCACCAGTCACCACCGTGCAAAAGCATATGATCGCAACGACGTTCGGACACGAAACGAAGTTCGCCCGAGATCCGTTCAAAATCAAAGCGCCACCTCCAGACTCAAGTCAAGTTGATTTAGAAATTGCAGAGTAAGATTACAACAGTAGAAGAAGGAGAGAGGAAAGAGAGAAGAAAAAGGGAGAGAGGAGAGAGGGAAGGTCAAAATGGTAATTTTACATTCACAAATAATTACAACCAGGTATCTTGGGACTTCTGTGTAATTTCATGATTTTAAAGGATTTTATTGTGATTAATTCTCTTCCTTAGAACCTGTGTGTAATTTTCCCTTGTTATAATCTCCAGCTGTTTTGATCGTACTCTTATTAACTAATACTACAGGAGGGCTGTACTAGAGGATTTCTCAAATCTTAACGATCACGTGCTGGTGTCCACAAGGAAAGATTCAATATTTACATTCCCAAATTTATTTATTTATTTTTAAAAGAAGGAAGGGGGCTTAGGTTTTTAAAACATTTTTGCGCAGAACCAGGCTTTTTTCTTGAATCTCTATTGGAGTTTAGTAACAAAAAGAGAATCGTTATGGGTCAAATGCTTGAGGGCAAAGTATAATTGTGGTGACCATGATATCCCAACTATTCATCTTGGGACTTGGCTAATTCATCTTGGACTTGGCAGGCCATTACGGCAGTTTGGGAGAATTTTTTGAAGGGAGTGGGAAAGAAGGTAAATAATGGTCAAACCACTTGCTTTTTTTTTTTTTTTTTTTTTTTTTTTTTTGGGGGGGGGGGGGGGGCGTGGTCTCCTCTTAACAGACCCAGATACTATTCATTAGTATTATTTCTTATTTATGTTATCCTTTAGTTTTATATTATTCATTTTATTTGTATTATTTTATTTTATTATTTTTATGCATTGTTACTCACATTGTTGCTATTTTAAATCTCAAGCCCTGAAGGCTAAAAGTTCAAATGTCTGATGAAAAAAAAAAAAAAGGCTTGTAGCTTATTGTGGTCCTGAAGATCAAATTGGTAATGAGAGATTTTTTTCCCCAATCTAGAAGACCAAATTAATAATGTGCCATTGAAATGATAGCAAATAATATATCTATGAGAATAATAATGACTATGACCATATTACAGTGTAAAAATTGACAATTGAAGGTCAATAATCTTTTTTCCTTACCATGACCATTGGAAAATAATGTCTTATGGTCATCAAAATGATATTATATATTAGCAAATGTTACAAGATGGCCACAAGCAACATGGAGAAAATATATCAATTTATTGAAAATGAAGGTCCAAATGATTGTGAATTGTGGAGAAATATACCCAAATTTATTGTAAAGGTGAAAAAAATAGCTATAAGCCCGGCCAGAAGGGGCTATATGATTTTAATTTTGATTAGTATTTAAATTTAAATTTATTGTGATTAATTTATGAAAGAGAAATTATTATTTGATATTGTGATATTGATGTGTGTTCATGGATGATGTATGAAGTCAAATAGACAAAAAAGAAGTAAATATTGGTCATTTTGAAGTTTTAATGTATAGGGCCAATTTTGTTTGTAAATTTAAATATTATGGTGTGTGGATGTCCTTACATGGATTTTAGAATTCCAACACATGGTTAATCTCATTATGCCTCATAACTCTCAAATTCAAAAGTTTCTAGAATTTATTAATATAACCCCCAATTGTATAATTAAGTTATTTAATTTTATTCTCTATGTATAATTGTACAATTTATTTATAAATTTAAACTTATGGTCTGTGTGAATATTACTCATACATTAATCATGATATAATACGATACCTACATACATATATAATTTTCCCATGTCAAGTTTAAACTTGGCTTTATTTTTTTCGATCTTGAGATTCCTGCTTCTCTCTGTTTCTTCATATATTTCTCATCAACCACGTAACTCAAATACCCAACATACACGTACTTTCTTCTATTATTAGCCTTATTTTTGAAATGTTATACTTTTACCAAAATGACTCTCACTTTTTTTAAAAGGTAAGTACCCCCTTATCAAGGTAGGTACCACCCATTTGACTGATTTCGGCAATGGGAGCTTCGGTGACAACATGAGTAAAGTGATTAACTACTTGGCCGAGAATTAACTGTAAAGATTAACAACTTGAGCTCTCTATATCAAGCGTCATTGATAAGTTAAATAAAAGTAATGACAACTTTAGTATATCAATTTAGAACTATAAATAATAATAAAAAATTTATACACACCTTATATTGGTGCTCTAATTTAGGTGCTTCTCACTAATAAAATTTTTAAGGGGATTAGGTTCCCCAACTTATAAAAAGTGCTTCTTTTTTGTTCTAGTTTAAGGTAATTAAAAATTTTCTGAACCAACAAAGAAAAATTAGAAATTTTAAGGAAATAATGAAATTAAAATCTGTCATTACTAGCTCTTTGCGAAACAATCAACAACATTTAGTTTGTTTATAGTGTTACAAACACAGTATTTTCTAATGTTATTAAACTCGAACATCAATCTAAACTGGTCAAGGCAGTTGTTCATATTAGAGTTAACTCGAAAATCAGACCGGTGAGAAATAAAAAAGTTAAAAATAATTTATATTCTCATCATACCATCTAAATACTAAATAATCATATACTTGTGCAAATTTTTTAAAATATTTGAAACACTCATTCTCATTCATTCATTTTTTAAAAGTTTTGCAATTTTAAAAACAATGTGTCTTTAACCTAACTAGGGGTGAGCAAATCAAAAAAACCGAAACCGAAAACCGAACCGACTAATTCGGTGTTCGGGTTTTTCAGTTTTTTCGGTTTTTTTTTCGGTTTTTGTAATTCGGTTATTTCGGTGTTCGGTTTTCGGTTCGGTGTATAAAAAAATATTTCGGTTAAAACCGAATAACCGAAATATATATATATATATTTTACATATAAAAAAAACCCTAACCCCTAATCGGCCCACTCATCGGCCCATCTCCAGTCCAGTGTCTCCAATTGAATTTTGAAAACCCTAACCCCTTCAATCTCAATCCTTCGTCCGTTAGTTCGTGGTCTTGCCTCTGCTCTCTCAGTCTCTCTTGCGAGTTGCGTCTTCATCGTCTTGGGTCTTGGAGGTCTCGCGTCTTCGTCTTGCCGTCTTGGTCTTCGTCTTGCGTCTTGCCTCTGCGGATCGTCTAGTGTCTCCAGTCCAGGAAATCCAGATCTGTACCTTTGTCCTTTGGTAATATTTTCAGTATCTTCTTTTGGTTCATAATAAGAAGATATTTCTGTTTCTTCTTTCTTCTTTCGTCATAATATACAAGTTGGTTATTTTAACTAGTTATTTCTGTTTCTTCTTTCTGATGATGCAGTGGAACATCAGAAAGCTTTGCTTTGAGTATGACACTGATCCATATTATAAGGCTTTAGATATCAAAGTTAAGGTAATTTTCTTTGGAGGCCTTTTAAATTTTTTAAATGACCAAATTTTTGTTGTCGATAATCGCAGAGGATTAGAGTTAGATAAATCAGCTTCTTTTTAAATATGTTCTTGTTGGCTTTGACAGAACTATGCATGCTTGGTTGGGATTGAGGTTTTCTCTCCGTGAGTCACACGCTCTTCAATCCGGCGGATATTATAGACAAGGTAAGAATGAAGTTCAAAGTGAACAATTTATATCTGCAATTAGATGCTCTGATCATTTTCTGTCGTTAAATTTTATACTTATCTGTTATCTCTGCCATGATCTGTTGACCTCGTTGAGACTTGAGTGTTCAGTTTTGAGTTGCTTTTGTTTTGATGTGTTGTTGCTATTATTCGGTGCTTCATTGATTAGTTTATTCAATGGATAAAACAGAGAGCTTCCAAAGAGTAAAACATTTAGTATTCTCAATTTTGATTTTGGATCAGAATGCATTGCATTTAGTCTCGTTGCATTTAATTGAAAGATAGAGATTACAAAAAAATTAAATCCAGTCCTGGAATCATGTGTGCAAATTAACTTTTCTCATGTGTAATTTAACTTTTTGGTTTCTCTTTTCAAGATTACAAATTTCTGTTTTAACTTGAAATAATTATTCATCTCTAGGTGAAATTATGGTCGACCAAGCTATTATGGCTGACCAAGCTGCTTCTCTACCAACTACTGGGCATAGTGCAAGTGCAAGTGTGACCAATAAAGCTTCAACAGTTGTAACTGGGAAAAGGAAAGCTATGAAGCAAAGATCTAAAGTGTGGGATCACTTCTCCAAATTTGTGAATGAGCAAGGTGAGATAAAAGGTAAGTGTAATTATTGTGGGGCTGTTCTTGCCTGTGATCCAAAATCTAATGGAACCACTGCCCTGAATAATCATTTTACGATTGTTTGTAAGAAGAAGCCCCCTCCTGAAGAACTTAAACAAAGTCATTTAAACTATAGTGCTGAAGGTGATAAATTCAACCTTGTGAATTGGAAATTTGACCAAGATGGTATTAGGAAAGCCTTGGCATCTATGCTAATTGTTGATGAATTGCCTTTTAAGTTTGTTGAGGGTGTTGGGTTTAAGAATTTTATGTTGTATGCCTGACAGAGATTTGCCGTCATCTCACAAAATAACCAGATTAGAAAGGATTTGCAGTATAATGTAACCTGGGTCGTTTCTCTCAAGGAATTTGCAGTGGGTTTAAATCGAATAAAGAAAAGCGAACAACAACAAAATTGGGGGTTTTTGATTTGAAACAGATTAAAACGAAATTAAACCGAAACTAATCTGAAATATGCGAAATGCATTAAAGCGAGATTAAAATAGATTAAAACGATCAACCCAACGTTTAGATTCCATAAACTTCCTTCATTGAACGAAATATAAACGAACTCGCGTTTGGCTCGACGAACCGAAATCTCTGCGTTCAGTCGAAATCCTCGACTAGACGATCGTCTAGAATCTATCCGAACAAGTGGCGTCTCACCGTGCAATCGCACAAACAACACTCTAACCTAGTTCGAACTCGGTCCTTGGGATTTAACCAAACCGAATATTAAATCTAATATTCGAACTATTTTAAATCGGATCCGATAAGATGAAAACGAAACGAGTAAAGTTACCGATTAAGTACGAGTTCTCGGACGAATCATGGAATCCTCAACATTGGGTTAACCACAGAAGTTTAGTCGAACATGGCTGGGAAAATCGAAGAACAGATGAAGAACACGAAGAACACGAAGAGAATCTGAAAACCTCTATTTTGATCCACAAAATAGAATAAAAACGTGAATACCATTGTTTGTGGCTGCTGCCTTACTTAACCTAAGATGAAAAACGAAATGGGGCTCCAATCAATAATCCAAGCCCAAAACGAGAAAATAATACGAATGTGCTTTAGTCACAAATTCGAGCCCAAATAAAACATCGACTTTGGCTTCAAAATCGACCGCCTTCTTGTCCGAATTTGCCCTTCATGTCTTCATAACAATTGTAGCTCTCTGAATCATCTGAAATATGAAACAAAAATGAGGCAAATCCGATGTCTGGTTCAAGAGTTATGGTAAGATTAGTGAAGCAATGTAAAACTGGAATTTTATTAATAAAAATGGCTAAAATATAATCAAAGGCCCAAAGCCCAAATAAGTATAAAAGCCATTATTTATTAACTAAAAAGTCCTAAATTATTAATCAAGAGATAAAAAGAAGTGTATAAAATATTCAATTATCAATGCCCAGCCCAAATATTCAATTGACCAAAAAATGAGATTTAAAGATTATTTGGAGCAAAAAAACAAAGGCTTTGTCTTACTTTTGACACTTGGACATCTATCCAAAGAATTAATTACATGTGTATTACTGCCCACTTTTTAGATGACAAATGGTCAATGAAAAAGAGGGTTTTGAATTTTATTCCTATATCTAGTCATAAGGGGAGGGACATTGGAATTGAAGTTGAGAAGTGTTTGCTTGAATGGGGTATTGAAAGGGTGCTCACAATTATGGTAGATAATGCTAGTTCTAATGATGTGTCAATTCAATATTTGGAAGGCAAAATAATAAGGTGGGGGCATTCAGTTATGAAATGTCAGCATTTGCATATGAGATGCATGGCACACATAATCAATTTGATTGTCAGTGACGGGTTAAAAGAAGTAGGACACTCAATTAAAAAAGTTAGAGAGGCTGTTCGCTTTATTAGACAATCACCACTGAGAATGAGAAATTTTAAAGAGAGCTGTGTCGATGAGAAGATTCAGAGCAAGCAAATGTTATGCTTGGATGTCCCTACTAGGTGGAATTCTACCTATTTGATGTTAGAGACTGCTCAAAAATTTGAGGCAGCTTTTAAGAGGTATGAGGACAAAGATCCATACTTTCGTTTTGATCTTGAAGATGGGGTACCTGAAAAGGAAGATTGGACGAATGTTAGGAGGATGACTATGGTGTTGGGTCATTTTTATAATTTGACTAATCGAATTTCTGGATCTTTATATGTTACTTCCAATAACTTCTTCCGTGAAATTTACAAGGTTTATCGTTTCTTGAATGAGTGGTTAAAAAGTGATGTGCTGGAGTTATGTAATATGGCAAGTAGAATGAAGGAAAAATATGACAAGTATTGGGGAGATCCTATGCAGATCAATAAACTTCTTTATATTGCCATTGTTCTTGACCCCCGATATAAGCTAGATTGGGTGCAATTTGCTCTTTGTAAGATGCATACACGTGCTGTTGGGGAACATTTGGGGGTGCAAATTAAAGAAGTCTTGATTTGTTTATATAATGAATACAATCGGTTATTTCTCCTTCATTGACTTGAAACGGGACCATCAAATGACACACAAGATCTTGATGATGATGATGACCCTAGTTTAAAAATCCAAAAATTGCTTGATATTGAGGATCAATTATTCATGGATGAGCATCTTGGTGGAAGGACTAGTAGAACAGAAGTGGATAGATATTTAAATGAAGAAATTGAGCCTAGAAAAGATGATTTTGATATATTAAATTGGTGGAGGGTGAATAGTCCTAGATTCCCTATTCTTGCTCAAGTAGCAAGAGATGTGTTGGCTATCCCAATTTCTACTGTTGCTTCTGAGTCTACCTTCAGCACTGGAGGAAGAGTTTTAGATTCATTTAGGAGCTCTTTAACACCTAAAGCTGTACAATCACTAATTTGTGCTCAAGATTGGGTTAGGCACTCACATAATTTTGATTTTTTTATTAGATTTTCAAAAAATTGCATTGGAGGCAACTGTTGACATATAGTAGATGCAATGCAAATATCTGTAAG
This sequence comes from Acacia melanoxylon, assembly GCA_019022615.1. Lineage (NCBI taxonomy): Eukaryota > Viridiplantae > Streptophyta > Magnoliopsida > Fabales > Fabaceae > Acacia > Acacia melanoxylon. The sequence goes on from JAFJYJ010000027.1 coordinate 4,853,878, forward strand.
TAATTTTTCATTATATATCTTTGTATTTTGTTAATATTTATTAGATTATTTCTTTTCTTTTTATTTGATTTATTCTTGTTTTTACATTAGATTGGCCAAAAAGGATGCAATTAATCTGCGGGAGGCTTCACAACACGGGACCCACCTTGTCCGAAGATGGCGACATCTATCTCTTGTTGTTGGTCTGTTGCAAATGATTTTTCTTTTTTGGATGAACTTTTGAAATGATTCAAGCATATGTATTTAATGCTTGGATGTCTATCTTTTTATACCTCTTTGAACTTGTGTTTTTAATTTAGCTACTTGTGCCAGGTGAGGCATCATTATATTTAATGCTTGAATTCCGTTTGACAAGAAGTCGTTATTTTCAATGATTTGTTTGTATCTACGATCTGGTCATCGGCTTTGAATGATGTGTTTTCTTTCACCTAGACAAACATTTTTCGAGGGCTAGATTTGCAGCTGTGCATTTTTTCCAACGTGATTTTGCTTACAATAACTTATCCCTTGATTTTCTTCTTGTATGTCTGTTTGGGCTCACTGATCAGTGATCTGGAAAAAAAAAGAGAGACAAGAAGGCCCAATTGAAGCCCAAAAACCGAATTAGCACCGAAAACCGAACCGAAATATTTCGGTTAATTCGGTTCGGTTTTTATTGCTAATTCGGTTTCAGTTTGGTGTTCCAAATTCACATTTTTCGGTTTTTCGGTTTTTACCGAAAACCGAACCGAAAAACCGATTGCACACTCCTAAACCTAACCGTAGCTATCACTCTCATTCCCTACTCTTTTGCTTGGCCGACACATCACCCATAGCCATAAAGGCACGGACCTGGATTTTCTCTTTTGCCAAAGCCATCTGCTACCATAAAATGACGTTTTTTCACCGTAAGATGGAGAAAGTGCGTGGGTCGTGAAACCGAAAATTGAAAAGGTGGGATGAATTGTGATATTCTCATCAGTAAATGGCTGGAGCTTCAGGGAATCACCTAACAAATTTTTAAAAATATAATTAACCCTCCCTAGTTTTTCTGTCAACCTTTTTTAAATAAAATTTAAGGATGAACTGATGGAGTATACACTACAGATTTTTTTTTAAAAAAATATTTGTATTTTAATTTATAATACATTTTAATAAAAAGTTAAAAATAATTGCGGTCATAAATATAAAACATAGTTGACTTTTTTTCAAAGAGTAATTTATAAAAGGGTTAAGGTGCAAATTTGCCCCAGAAGTTTTTGTTGAGAAGCAACATTGCCTTGGAAGTTTTTTCAGGTTTAATGTCATCCCAGAAGTTTCAAAACGTAGCAATGTTACCATATACCGTTAAAAAACTAATGTGTGAGATTAAAAAATTGACATTGACGGTTAACTTTTAATTGAAAAGGGTAACATTGCTCCATTTTAATACTTCCGGGGTAATATAGAACCTAAACACACTTCCAGAGTAACATTGCTTTTAAGGAAACCTTCAAGGGAAAATTTGCACCTTAACCCTTTGTAAACTAGAATACACTTTGTCTGGGTTAGTGGTGAACAACTAAAATAAAACCTATGGTTTGAAATTTGAGGGACCAATACTAAAATGAGAGCAAACTTCAAAGAGTAAAGATTATGTTAACACTTTTTTTATAGATAAAATATAGGTCAGGTTAATAAGATCCATCAGGTAAAGGTCGCCAAAGAGATTTAGCCAGCTGGATTAATTTAGTGCATCATCACTTAATCCGGTTAACCACCGTTAAAATCTGAAAGAAAATTATTTTTTTTCAAAAAAAAGGTGAAAGACTAGAGTGCTAGGGCGATCGTGAAGGAGCGGATGCCATCGACAAGGACGGAAAATGAAGGAGCTGCAGCGGCCATCGATATATAAGACGGTGATGGGTGAAGAGGATTGGCATTGGATGAAATGTAAGAACCTGAAGACAACTAATTGAGTCGTAGCTTATGCTGCAGACGGGAAATAGTATTAAAGAGTGAATCCGAACTCGCTTCTTTCTCGGAGCCACACTCATCAAATTCACGAAATTTCCATGTGCTTTATCGGACTACATGAAAGCTGTATGGATTCATGATTTGATTAAATCATTTGTAGACGAGGAGTTAGTTGTGCATCTGCAGAGATTAATGAACGAAGCAGTTTTGAGTTTTGACGCGAGGCTTATTGTTGGACTTTCAGATTTTAATGGTGGTTAACAACAGTTAAGTGCTGATGCGTTAAATTAATACAGCTGGCTTAATCTCACTTGCTGCTTGTACGTAATGAACCTAATTAACTTGACCTAAGTTTTGTCCCTTGATAATTGAATATTTTATACACTTCTTTTTATCTCTTGATTAATAATTTAGGACTTTTTAGTTAATAAATAATGGCTTTTATATTTATTTGGGCTTTGGGCCTTTGATTATATTTTAGCCATTTTTATTAATAAAATTCCAGTTTTACATTGCTTCACTAATCTTACCATAACTCTTGAACCAGACATCGGATTTGCCTCATTTGTGTTTCATATTTCAGATGATTCAGAGAGCTATAATTGTTATGAAGACATGAAGGGCAAATTCGGACAAAAAGGTGGTCGATTTTGAAGCCAAAGTCAGATGTTTTATTTGGGCTCGAATTTGTGACTAAAGCCCATTCTTTATTATTTTCTGTTTTGGGCCTGGATTATTGATTGAGCCCCATTTCGTTTTTCATCTTAGGTTAAGTAAGGCAGCAACCACAAACACTTGGCATTCACGTTTTTATTCTGTTTTGAGGATTAAACACAGAAGTTTCAAATTCTCTGAAATGTTCTTCGTGTTCTTCGTGTTCTTCGTTTTTCCCAGCCATGTTCGGCTAAACTTCTGTGGTTAACCCAACGTTGAGGATTCCATGATTCATCCAGAGAACTCGTACTTAATCGGTAACTTTACTCGTTTCTGTTTTCATCTTATCGGATCCGATTTCGGAAATAGTTCGAATATTAGATTTAATATTCGGTTTGGTTCATCCCAAGGATCGAGTTCGAACTAGGTTACGGTGTTCTTTGTGTGATTGCACAGTGAGACGCCCTTTGTTCGGACAGATTCTAGACGATCGTCTAGTCGAGGGATTTCTGGACGAATGCAGAGATTTCGGTTCGTCCAGAGCCAAACGCGAGTTCGTTTATATTTCGTTCAATGAAGGAAGTTTCTGGAATCTAAACGTTGGGTTGATCGTTTTAATCTATTCTATTTCAATCTCGTTTTAATCTGTTTCTGCATATTTCAGATTAGTTTCAGTTTAATTTCGTTTTAATCTGTTTCAAATAAAAAACCCCCAATTTTGTTGTTGTTGTTTTTTGTTCGATTTAAACCCACCGCAAATTCCTTGAGAGAAACGACCAGGTTACATTATACCGCAAATCTTTTCTAATCTGGTTATTTTGGGAGATGACGGCAAATCTCTGTCAAAATATGGCGCCGCTGCCCGGGAATTTGCATCGTTTCGTTAAGCAACAGTAGTTTTCGGTGGTTCAGGTGGCTGGACAGATTTTTTTTTTCTGACCCAGATCACTCAAACCAGGTCTTATTCACAAGGAATTGGGCATTTTGAACAAGAGTCACTCTTCTTGGGAGTGAGGTTTGCCCTATTTTCCCCAAATTCCAACGTTTAGACCACATTTTCACTGTTTTAAGTTTCTATTTTGTGATTTCTACTAGGTCAATTTTTCTGGAGTATCTCCGAATGAGCTGAAATTTTTACAGGCGATAGAAAATGGCCTATCTCACTGGGCACACGAGAAATCTTCATGCTCCGTTTTGCCAAATTCCATCGTTTAGACCACTTTTCATTTTTTGAAGTTTTTTTATTTCATTTTTGTGTTCCCCAATGGTCTAGGAGTTGCCCTGTCCAAGTCCCATAAATTTTAAAAATCATTTGATCTTTGTTTTGGACTTGTTTTGGTCAAATTCCAACATAGGTTTTTGTGTCATCTTAGTGTTTTCTCCTTTCTACCACTTTTAGTGGCATTTTCGTAATTCTGATTTTCTGCAAATTTTGCCTTGTGTTTGTGTTTATGCTGCATGAGTACTAGGAGTACTATTAATCCAGAAGACTTGTTGCCACTTGATCCTGAAATTGAAAGAACAATTCTCACTGCTGGAAGAATTGTTAGGCTTAGTCGTGGGATTTATACTGAATTTGACATTAAACTTGAGTCTGGTTGTGTCCATTCTGTTGATCTTGACTCTGATAGTACTTCTGCTAGTCTTGTTGTTTTCACTGATTCTAGTAGCAATTTTGCTAACTCGGACTTTATGGCGAGAAGAGCAAGTAGCTCATCCCACTTTGAAAGAATTAGCTACCCCGATGTGGGCAATCGAATTTGTGTGTTCAATATCCCGAACTGCCGCTAACTTTGAATTAAAATCTGGTCTTATCCATTTGTTGCCCAAGTTTCATGGTCTTGCGGGTGAATGTCCTCACAGCATCTCAAGGAGTTCCATGTGGTATGCAAAGCACGATGAAACCTCAAGCAATTGATGAGGACCACATTAAGCCGAGAGCTTTTCCATTTTCCCTAGATGGCGTGGCTAAGGATTGGCTATACAATTTGCAACCCACATCCGTTGGGAGTTGGAATGATATGCGAAGTTATTCCTAGTGAGGTTCTTTCCTTCCTCAAAAGCCATTGCTATTCGAAGGAGATCACTAGTGTTAAACAAATCAATGGGGAGACCATGTATGAGTATTGGGAGAGGTTCAAGCGATTGTGTGCAAGCGTCCACACCACCAGATTTCAGACCAACTCCTGATTACATATTTCTATTCCGGTTTGTTACCGATGGATAAAAGTTTCGTGGATGCGTCTAGTGGTGGGGCCTTAGATAGCAAGACACCTGAAGATGCCCGAGAGCTGATATCTACTATGGTCGCTAATTCTCGGCAATTTGGCACTAGGGCCAATGGTACTCCTGTTTACCATATTCAAACACCTCAGTCCAAGACGATTCTCGAGATTGGAGAATAGACTTGATGATCCGACTTCCTTGTGAGGCGGTTAGCGGTGACCAGACAAAGACAATCTTCCCCTCCTCGATTGGGTACTCATGTGGGTTTTGTTCGACCCTTATCATTCTCGACTCTTGTCCTACCTTGCATGATCCTACTTCTCAAGACCTGTCAGTAGCTTCAGTGGGTGTTTTTCCAGGAAAGCCACAATACCCGAGAATAATGCCTTCTCCAATACCTACAATCCTGGTTGGAGAAATCACCCCAATTTCCGTTGGAACCGAGAATCGAATCGAATCGAACCACGTAACCAATATCGCGAGTGCAGGAATTACCGGCGAGAGACAAGACATGCCACAAAATTTCCAACAACACTCTGCACCTCATTTGCCGCACCACCTCCTCGACCGGCCATATGTGCACCTCCACAAAGCGGCACAACAAAGCGAGCTAGTACCGGTAGTAGTGGTTCTTCACTAGAGGATATGATGAAGCAATTTGTCACGGCCAATATGCGGTTTCAACGTAAAACCGACACTTCCATTCGACTTTGCAAACACAAATTGGGCGGTTGGCAACATCATTGAACCAGCTTCAACCTCGGGGATCCAACACTCTTCCTTCACAAACAATTCCTAATCCTAAAGGGAATGTGAGTGCTATCTCCCTTCGATCCGGCAAGCAATTGGAGGAACCTAAACCCGGTTGTAGATGTGACTTCCACATCGAGAGAGTCGAGAAAATGTGAAGATTGACTCTAAAAATAAAAAGGAAATCCAGCAAGGTGAAGAGGAAGACATTCCCATTCCTCTTCCTTTCCCTCGGAAGAGCGCTTAAACCCAAGAAGTTGGCAGAAAAAGCACAAGAGAAGGATATACTTGAGACGTTCAGAAGAGTAGAGATCAACATTCCTCTCTTAGATGCAGTCAAACAAATTCCTAAATATGCCAAGTTTATGAAAGAGTTGTGTACCAACAAGAGGCGACTGAAGGGGAATGAACGAGTGAGTTTGAACCAGAATGTATCAGCACTCATCCAGCCTACCATGCCTCGTAAGTGCAAAGATCCAGGGACGTTTTCTATCCCTTGCCTTATTGGTAATTATAAATTTGATGATTGCATGCTAGATTTAGGTGCTTCTATAAATGTCATGCCTCGCATCTATTTATAGATCTCTTGGTCTTGGTCCTTGCGTCCAACCGGTGTTATTGTTCAATTAGCTAATAGGAGTAATGCTCATCCTTCCGGCTTAGTTGAAGATGTATTAGTCAAAGTTAATGAATTGATATTCCTGCTGATTTTTACATCTTAGATATGCGGGATGAGTCTTCTAGTAGTAGGTCACCAATCATTCTAGGGAGGCCTTTCATGAAAACAACTAGGACGAAGATAGATGTGTATTCTCGGTACTCTTTCCATGGAATTTGGTGATATTTCGTGAATTTTAATATCTTTGATGCCATGAAACATCCTAGGGAAGAACATTCGTTTTACGTATTGATGTGATTGATGATCTTGTGGATGATGTTCTTGTTGAATGGTGTCTTGATTGATTATCCCGATTTTTCTGTGAGAGTGATTCCGCCATTTGTGCATGTCTTGATAATGAATGGTGCTGTTTGTACTCATTTGGTTAATGCTACATTATTTGGTGATTCGACTTCTTTGGGTGATTATTCCGCATTACTTGTGGATTCCGATATTGATTCGAGTTTGAGCTTCATCCCGATCGATGTGCATCCCGATTTTGATTTTGATGAACTTAACTCGATTTTGATGAGCTGAATTCGATGTTAACATTGAGTTGTGTAGACATAGTTCTTCGCTTCTTTGAATGTGGTTTCAGGCATTTCCGGTGTGATGACATCGAGTTGTTGCAACAACCCCCAAGCTTCTCCCATCTACCGAGCAACCACCCAAACTTGAGTTGAAATCACTTCGAGATCACTTGAAATATGCATTTCGGAGGTGGATGAACAGTTGCCGATCATTGTGGCAAATAACCTTATGCCCGATCAAGAAGAGAAGCTGCTAAGCTTATTGAGGGCGAACAAGAAAGCCATTGGGTGGACATTAGCCGACATAGTTGGCATCGGCCCTTCCATGTGCATGCATCGAATTCCGTTGGAAGAGGACTCTAAGCGGTGAGGCAACCTCGAGACGCCTTAATCCCCTTATCCTTGATGTGGTGAAGAAGGAGGTCACTAAGCTTCTACAAGCCGGTATCATCTATCCCATTTCGATAGCCGGTGGGTCGGCCGGTCCGGTGGTTCCTAAGAAATCGGAGTCACCGTAGTAGCCAATCGAAGAATGAGCTCATTATACTCGAGTTCGAGAATAGTTGGAGAGTTTGCATTGACTATAGGAGACTCAACCAAGCCACTCGCAAGGATCATTACCCTTTACCTTTCATTGATCAGATGTTAGAGCGATTGGCTGGCAAGTCTCATTACTGCTTCCTAGATGGCTACTCCGGATACTTCCAGATCCATATTGCTCCTGAGGATCAGGAGAAGACGACCTTCACATGCCCCTTTGGAACATATGCCTACCGAAGGATGCCTTTTGGCCTCCGTAACGCACCGGCACCTTTCGGCGTTGTATGGTAAGTATTTTCTCCGAGTTTCTAGAGGATTGCATGGAGGTCTTTATGGATGATTTCACTTTGTATATGGGTCTCGATTTTGATGCATGCTTAGCTAATCTATCTAGAGTTTTGCATAGGTGCATTGAGTCTAATCTTATCTTGAATTATGAAAAGTGTCACTTTATGGTTGAGTCGGTATAGTCTTGGGACACATAGTGTCTAGGAAAGGGATTGAGGTAGACCCCCGCTAAGATAGATGTGATTCTTGCTTTGCCTTACCCCGCATCTCGTGCGGGAAGTTCGTTCTTTTCTTGGTCATGCAGGTTTTCTATCGGCGTTTCATTAGGGATTTCGTAAGAAGACCGCCCGACCCTTGTCCAACCTTTCGCATAAGGACACCGACTTTGTATTTGATGATGCTTGCAAGGCGGCCTTCGATCATTTGAAGCGTTGCGACTACAACCCCAGTGATCCCCCCGATTGGTGCATCCCCTTTGAGCCGATGTGTGATGCTTCCAACTATGCGGTTGGTGCTATCTTGGCACAACGGGTCGATAGGGCATCTCATGTGATTGCATATGCCTCCAAGACTTTGGATCCCGCTTGATCGAATTACACCACTGCGAGAAGGAGTTGTTGGCTATTGTATTTGCTTTTGATAAGTTTAGGTCATATATGCTAGCTAGTAGAGTAATTGTTTTCTCCGACCATCGCTCGAAATTTCTTTTGAAAAAGCGAGATGCTAAGCCACGACTCATCCGGTGGATGCTATTGCTCCAAGAGTTTGATGTTGAGACTCGAGACAAGCGGAGCACAAAGCGGGTAGGTGACCACTTGAGTCGTATCATCCATTCTTCCTCTCACCCCTCTTCTATTCGGGATGATTTTCCCGATAAGCGGCTTCTACGGCTACAAGGTAAGCTTCCATGGTATCTTTGATCCGGTTAACTACTTGGTAGCTGGTGTTTTGCCTGAAGATTTTACTAGGGCCCAAACCTTTAAATTAAAGAGTGAGTCTAAATACTATGTTTGGGATGACCCTTATCTGTGGAAATTTTGTAGTGACCAAGTAGTTAGAAGATGTGTGCCTGATCATGAGTTTCACTCTATATTGCATTTTGCTCATGCTTCTGCTTGTGGTGGTCACTTTGGACCCCAAAGAACTGCTAGGAAAGTGTTAGATAGTGGATTGTTTTGGCCTTCCTTGTTTCATGATTCCCATCTCTGTTTTGTAAGTCATGTGATAACCGTCGAGAGCGAGAGTATTTCTCGTAGGCATGAGATGCCCCAAAACCCTATATTGTTTTGTGAGATCTTTGATGTTTGGGGTATTGATTTTATGGGTCCATTTCCGCTTCATATGGTTATACTTACATCCCGCTAGCCGTTGATTATGTCTCGAAATGGGTTGAGGCGAAAGCCACTCGGACTAATGATTCTTCGTGGTGGTGGATTTTGTTAGGTTTAACATTTTCTCGCGGGGTTTGGCATTCCTAGAGCTATTATCGGTGACCGGGGTTCCCATTTTTGCAACCGAAGCATGGGTGCCTTGTTACGCAAGTATGGAGTGCTTCACAAGGTCTCCACAAAGATACCATCCTCGACCAATGGTCAAGCCGAAGTCTCAAATAGAGAGATTAAGCAAATCCTTGAGAAAGACCGTTAACTCTACCCGGAAAGATTGGAGTAAGCGATTAGAGGATGCTTTGTGGGCATATCGCACCGCCTACAAGACTCCGATTGGGATGTCTCCTTATCGGATTGTCTTTGGAAAGGCATGTCATCTTCCGGTTGAGTTGGAACATCAAGCCTATTGGGCCATTAAGCGTGTAACATGGATTTGGCTAAGTCGGCATGGAATGGAAGCTGCGGTTGCAAGAGTTGGATGAACTTAGATTGGATGCCTATGAGAGTTCGCGTTTGTACAAGGAAAAGACTAAGGCATTCCATGATAAGCATATTCGAGGAAATAATTTTACGTGGCCGGAAAGTTCTTCCGTTTAACTCCCGTCCGAAGTTTATGCTGGTAAGCTTCGATCTAAATGGGATGGCCCTTTTGAGATCACTAACATATTTCCATTTGGTGTCTTTGTTGAGCTATGTGATCCACCCACGGGGAGAACCTTTAAGGTCAATGGGCATCGCCTCAAGCAATTCCATGAGGGATCCCAAGAACACGAGGAAGCAGAGATTATCCTCATTGATGCCACTTATCCTCCTTAAACCCTTGGGGAGTATTCTTCTTTCCTCTCCCTCTTTCTCTTTTCTTTGTTTTCATATTTGCACTTTGCTTTTCGAAAATAAATACAGTCGATCTTTCTATGATTGCTATATATTATGAACTAAGACATTTAGGTTTTAATGGATCATTCGTTTGGTCTCGTGATTCTTGACTCTTCGATTACATATCTTGGTAGTTGATTTGATGTTGTTGATTGCCTAAGTTGGTATTGACCTTGAGAGGTTTTGGGCCCGCTTGAATGGAATTCATATTTTCCCATTCTTTCTTTCATGTGTGCATCTCGCTCCCGATTTGTGTTCTCTAGAACTTGCTCCTTTTCTTGTTGAAACTACATTTTTCACTTACATGCATAAATATGATAGAAGCTTGTTTTGTTTCTTTTATTTTCCCCACTTTGGCCAAATAGCTTTCCCTTGCATTATGTTTCCTTTGCTAGCCCATTTGTGCCTTTTCGACTCATTCTTTTCTAAGCCACATTACAAGCCTAAGCGTAAAACCATTTTATTCCGCACCTTGGAGATTTATTGAGCATTGGTTTCACCTTGGTTTTGTGTTTAAGTGTGGGGGTTGCTCAGGAGTGCAACAGTTTAAGTGTGGGGGGGGGGGGAGATGTTTGGTTTTGTCAGTTTCCAAAAAAAGAAGAAGAAAAAAGCAGAAAAAGAAAAAAAAAAGAGTAAAAAAAAAGTTTTTATATATAGAGAATTGGGTTAATCAATGCTCTTTTTAATTTCTTGGGTGCTTAGCCTCTCATTCCATACTATTACCTACCTTCACCCTAACCCCATTACAACCTTTAATAATAAGCTCTCTTGATTTGTGCATGCATGTGTTATGAGTAGTGGAGACGTAGAAATTGAGCAAGCTTATGGTAGAACAATTTTCTTGAGTAGAATTTGAGCGATACACTTATTTACCTTAAACACTTGAGAGATTGATTGATTGAGCGCATCATTTGAGAGACCATCTTTTGTGATTAGCATCATTGATTGAGATTACCAGGAATTGTAATTTGAGATGAAGGGATTTTGGGTCTTGATTGATTGGTTCTAATGAAGCTTTGTGTTCCTTGTTCAATTTCTGCATTGTTAGCAATTTGTAGAAAAGAAGAGTTTCTCCTTTAGATTTTTTTTCTTTGAATTTTCCTCAGGAGTGCAAAAAGATAAGTGTGGGGGAATTTGATAATTGAATATTTTATACACTTCTTTTTATCTCTTGATTAATAATTTAGGATTTTTTAGTTAATAAATAATGGCTTTTATATTTATTTGGGCTTTGGGCCTTTGATTATATTTTAGCCATTTTTATTAATAAAATTCCAGTTTTACATTGCTTCACTAATCTTACCATAACTCTTGAACCAGACATCGGATTTGCCTCATTTTTGTTTCATATTTCAGATGATTCAGAGAGCTACAATTGTTATGAAGACATGAAGGGCAAATTCGGACAAGAAGGTGGTCGATTTTGAAGCCAAAGTCAGATGTTTTATTTGGGCTCGAATTTGTGACTAAAGCCCATTCTTTATTATTGTCTGTTTTGGGCCTGGATTATTGATTGAGCCCCATTTCGTTTTTCATCTTAGGTTAAGTAAGGCAGCAACCACAAACACTTGGCATTCACGTTTTTATTCTGTTTTGAGGATTAAACACAGAAGTTTCAAATTCTCTGAAATGTTCTTCGTGTTCTTCGTGTTCTTCGTTTTTTCCCACCATGTTCGGCTAAACTTCGTGGTTAACCCAACGTTGAGGATTCCATGATTCATCCGAGAACTCGTACTTAATCGGTAACTTTACTCGTTTCGTTTTCATCTTATCGGATCCGATTTGAAATAGTTCGAATATTAGATTTAATATTCGGTTTGGTTCATCCCAAGGATCGAGTTCGAACTAGGTTACGGTGTTCTTTGTGTGATTGCACACGGTGAGACGCCATGTTCGGACAGATTCTAGACGATCGTCTAGTCGAGGGATTTACGGACGAATGCGAGAGATTTCGGTTCGTCGAGCCAAACGCGAGTTCGTTTATATTTCGTTCAATGAAGGAAGTTTTCGGAATCTAAACGTTGGGTTGATCGTTTTAATCTATTCTATTTCAATCTCGTTTTAATGCTTTTCGCATATTTCAGATTAGTTTCAGTTTAATTTCGTTTTAATGTTTCAAATAAAAAACCCCCAATTTTGTTGTTGTTACGTTTTTTCTTTGTTCTTTGCCGATTTAAACCCACCGCAAATTCCTTGAGAGAAACGACCCAGGTTACATTATACTGCAAATCTTTTCTAATCTGGTTATTTTGGGAGATGACGGCAAATCTCTGTCATCCCTCTGACAAAAAAAAAACAACAACTCTCCAACAAGTTAGAAATGGACACAATGAGGCGGAGTTTGGAATGTCTTGGTGTACTGGCTTTTAGGGGTGTTCATAGGTAGGGCTGGGTAGGGCGAGACTCTTGCCCGATGCCCTACCCAAAAGATCATTGGCTGTAAAATGCAGCCCTGTGCCCTGCCCTGCCCGATAGAAACCCTAAAACTTTTGGACAAGGCAATAATGGGCTGGGCAGGGCGGCCCTTCCCTGCCCAAATGACGATACCCTGTCACACCCTATGTGAAAAAATAGCTTCAGTCATACCTGATAAACAATATTGTAAATTTCAAATAAAATCCATAATTCTACACTTCGGAATATACAAATATAAGTCTACAACTTAAGTCTTGAAATTAAAAGGATAATCATATGTCTTAACAAATAGTCAAATATCCATAACTGAAGTATTAAATAATATTCATAATCCATTAAATACAAGGCATCAAAATGGGCAGGGTTAAATTGAGATAGAGCACATGAATAAAGGAGGGAATTTCATATATATATAATACTTTTTTTATTCTATTAAAAAAAAATAAAAAATAAAAAATAAAAAGAATGATAACTACGGGGTGTAATACCCAAAATTCATATTTATCATAAATACTATATTTTGATAAATAAATATTAGTGAATGGGTGTCTCAAAATTTTGTAATTTGTTAATTATAATTTTGGGCAATTTTTCCTTGAGATTAAATTAACAAAAGGAAAGACATAAGACCAATACTAGGGATCATGTAATGTGATAAAATTAGCACATAAAATGATAATTATTTATGGCTAAAATAAGCAAGAAAATGTTGTGAAAACACTTCAACAAGTTAAAGGAAATTAACAACAATAAATGAGCAATTTAACTTGCACTAATTGAAATTAGTTTCATAATTCTTCATGATGATTAGAGGCAAATAGAGATCATCAAAGAAGGGCTAATTAATTCGAAATAATTAAGGGCCAAAGATGAAGAATTAAAGCTTGAATAATTAAGTATTAATTGTTACACTCCTACCGGCCTCGCCTTATTCAGGTGGCGGGTAGAGTGACTTTACTTTCAAATAAATATACATTGCAGCAGAACAAGGAAAATATACTACTGAGAGGAAAATATACTACTGACAAAGTAAATAACTAAACAAAAAGCCCCTCCAAGGGTTAATTTACAGTCATCCTGATAAAATAACCATTAATATACAGTCATCCAAAAGTAAAGATGTAACAACAAAAAGCTATCTCCATGCTCCCAAGAATCCTCAGCCGAGCTCTCCTATCTTACCTCCAGACCCCTGCTCCGTTCTTGATGCACTTCATGTACTCTTATAATAGACTGGGATTCATAAATAAATCCCAGAGTAACCGTTAATTTCATATACAAAGCATGTACAAAGTATGTAGGAAAAACCATAAAAACATACAGCATTCAACAGGTCGCACACAGCGAGGCACACAACCTAACCGGAACAAGCAGTCACATATAACGTAAACTGCTAAATAAGGCACATAACCGTGCCGGGGTCGCACACAGCGGTTCCGGTATCCAAAGCGCTTGGAAAACATAACATCGAATGCATACATAATCACGGTAAATCACACATACAGAGTCACACAAAGTACATGAAATTAAGGTTACTTACCTGCAAGTAGTTGATTTATAAAATAGCAAACACCGGCTGCTAAGTAAGAACGATAGACCTAAAATAAAATAATATAACGGTATTCCTGTCAATATAACTCTTTCCTTTAAGTTATGTAATTATACACAACTTTTATTTCCACAACGTACATGCCTTATCTTATACTTATCCTTCCTTTCTAATCCATAGATATGAGCTTTAATATCCTTCCCATGCTTTTATTATTCAAACAGAACCTCACTAAGCATCCAACTCAAGATAATAATTATATTTAAATCATATAATCATATGAATCATAAGGAAGCCATGAAAGCTACTTACCTGACTTGTAATTTGATTTTTATGGAAATATCTTCCTCCTTGTGCTTCCTTATTAACTTCGGTGTAGGCTTCTAAAAATCATACAAACATTATTTACTAACACCCCATTATCCGTAAAGATTGTAGGAATTTAGGATAGGAATCATTAACTCCTTACCTTGTATTTGCTCCTTTGCTACTTCACTTTCCTTTCCCTATCCTCTTGATATGCTTCGTATCATGCCAGAAGTATGAGGAGTTTAAGTCCTTAAATAGCAATTACAAAGTATACAAAATATCCTCTTTTGGTATTTTACCAAAATACCCTTGGATTTATCTCTTTTATTCTTAATTTTTCTCCAACCTTCTAGAGAAAACTTGACCCTTCCTTGTCTCTTCTTGGGTTGTCCGAAATGTGTATTCCTTATGGGCAGCAACATAGTCTCAATTAAATGTTCCCTAAATCCAACCTTAAGCTTTCCTCATGTCGTCACTTAATTGGTCTAAAAATTCTCTTTCATTGATTTCTTCCTTCTTGTTTAATGCTTGAAATATATTCTTTGCTCTTCCCCTATATTAATTAGGCATGCTAACTCATCACTCCTGTAATACCCGGATAATTATTTATCTGGAATATTATATTTTAGTACATATTACCTATTGGATATGAGTGAATATGTGGTCTCAAATAATAAGTTATAATTATCTTATTTTCTAAGGTAATTTCTATTGAAATTAGGGTGAATAAAGAGCTAAAATCCCTAAAATGCAATTGTGGGGTATAAAATGGCCTGAAAATATTATGATAAATCTCATATGGCAACAAGTATCGACAAAAACTTAGGAAGTATGTTGTCTCTAATTGTAGGAATTTTTGGGATTTTTTCATTGAAAAATAGAGAAGCATAAATATAATATTATTAAAAGCACTTTTTGGCCCCATGATTTTTAATATTTTACATGGGATATAAAATACCAATGTAAGTAAAATAGTTGTGAGATAATAATTTATCCTAATTAAGAAAATTATCAACAATTAGTAAATGGCTAATTAAGTAATTAATGGCTAATTACTTGGATTAAAATATAAGATAAATGAATTAGAAAAATATTTAATTAAGGGCTGAAATTCGTAATTAAAAAAAAAAAGATGCTTAGAAAAATAAATAAATAAAAAAGTAAATTTGATAAAGATTTGGAATCCAAAGGTAAATTGGATAATAATTTGGAATCCAAAGGTAAAATGGATAATGGTTTGAAATCCGAATGTCTGATCACTACAAGAAATTCAGTTTTTTGCGGCGGAAAAATTCCCTCGCAAAACAGACTTTTTCCCTCGCAAACTGATTTGCGGCGGAAAATCTGCCGTCGCAAAAAACGCCCTCGCAAAACAATTTTCCGTCGCAAAAATGCCTTTTTCCCTCGCAAATTCAGAAATTTGAGAGGGAAGAATTTTCCCTCGCAAAATTTTGAAATTTGCGAGGGAAAAAGTTTCCTCGCAAAATCATGAAATTTGCGAGGGCAACTTTTCCTCGCAAAATCCAAGATTTGCGAGGGAAAAGGTTTTCCCTCGCAAATTTCAATTTATTTTTTGTAAAAATATATATAAAAAATCAGGAAAAAAAAATACACAAAAAATACTAAAAAAAGAGAGTTGTATATTATAAAATGATTTCCATAAGTCTTACATACAGTTACATGATTGATAGTCCGGAAAAACAAAAGTGATGCATAGATAATTTAAACTTACAAACTACCCATTTCTAAGCCGCGTGTCTTGACATTTTCTAAATAACAAACAATACGAAGTATTTTATTACCTCAAGCTCATCTAACTCCCAATCAAATTCACGAGAATACCTGCATCAAACAAAAAACAAATGAACTCATCGAAAACCAAATGTACAACAAACCTCACCAAGAAAGTTGCAATGTGAAGGTTGCAATACTAATGGGACCAGAAAGTATGAAACAGACTTATCACATACACAACAAGAAAAAGAGGCAGACAGAAGGCAAAATTACACATGAAACAATTTGAGGAATATGTGAACCCCATAGTCCAGCAGTGCCCAGTTCTAGTTGCCAAACAATTATACCCAATATGAACAGAATGCAACATTTAGCACTGACATACCTTAAGAGGCCCCTGAAGAGGATGAGCATGTGCACCATCACTTCTGACAGGAATAGACATGCTTTGCATGCATAGGCATTGGCATTGTTATCCCCTTGCATTCTAACTCAGCTTGCCTCTCCACTGCTTTACTAACAATATCCCTGCTCTATTCAGGATCGACAATATTCTGGGAACCACTGAGCACAGTTGGAGAGACACTAATGTTGCTTTCATCAAACTTCCCAGGAAAAGGTGATACAGACCGGAACCATTCTTTACTGACTTGAGGTTGGCCAAAGCTTTGAACACGCCAATGATTGTTTCTCTGTACCATTAAGGTGTGAAAGAAAACTAAATCATTATAACTTTAATGGTTTAACCATAAAAAAAGCTCGATAATTAGAGAACTAAAAACCGGTCATAGCAAATATGATAAAGAACTTGTGATAAACTCAGCGCATTTTAGACAAATATAGTGAACTAATAACAAGTAAAGTTAAATTCAATATTTTATTCAAATTTCTTCTTAACTTTCTTTTTATCTACTTTTTGATTTATCTGCTCATGTGTCCATTCAGATATGTGTTGGCCAAGCATCCCATCATAGTTTCTGTGGAACATACAACAATCATAACTTAACTCATTTGCACATAGTAAAAAAACCAAGAGATGAACACATTGTGGTTTTCACTATTTATTTGGATAGTTGCATCTGCTTCTTCATCCACCTCCCCTCAAGTATAATAAGCTGCAAACTTCCAATTAATGTCACATATATTCTGAACAATGAAAACATAAGAAAGACTATGATTGCTTTCTAAACTTATATGAAATGTAAATGATCAAATAATTTGACCACAACAAAGTACTAGTTCCCCATAACTAAAACATTTGCATCTCTTTCTTCCATCTTTGTCTCCTCTCCTCTCCACTTATTGAGTAACAATATCAAGGTTGCAAACTTCAAATCAAATCATGATATACAATTTCAGCAAATCAAAAAGAAGAAATAACGTTATGCAGGTTTTTTTTTCCAGAACTATACAGACCTAGGATGTTGTGCGAAGAAATAAAGTCATAATCACATCAAGTAAATTAGAAAAAATAGAGGACCAAGAATCCATATAAACAAGATAAAATTATCCTTCATTTATATTCATTCACCAATTGTCGAAAAAAATTTAAAAAATGAGCACATTAGCTACTTTAGTCATGTCTTTGAAGTCAACAACATATCCAACCAACAAGCAAGCACAAAATATCTTTCATTTACCTAAGGCATCAACTTTGTGGGCTCTTGACCCCAACCCCGATATGAACCTTCATACTTTTGCACCTTCTCCCGTAAGTACCGGACATACTCAATGACCTAAAAAAAGACAAGTCATCGGGTAATATGAATATATATTCTAAACCGATTTCAACAAGTTGATTGGGTGATTGGCATCTCATAATATACCTCTAATAGGAATGATGCAGTATCCCTCTTTTGATCACTATGAGGTATGAGATCTCTTAATAACTGGAATCTGAAGAAAGGGGTTAATTTTCATCAATCTACATCACGCCGACTCTTTGCAAGAACTGAAGCCAGAAAAATGCAGTAAAATCACAAGAAAACAAATTCCAAGATATGCTATAGAGTGCTTATGTAGTGCTGGTGCAACATATAAATCTGTTGGCCTCCAAGTCTTAGGGGATAATATCATATGCTTTGTACCTCATAAAAAACAAATTACACAATCGACACAATAAACTTGTTTTGATATTTTTGTTTTTGTACTACAACACATTATTAACGTGCTTTGCACCTCACAAAAAACAAACTACTCAAGAAACTTTTTTTGACCTTTTTGTTTTTGCCCTACAGCACATTGTTAACCTTTTGCAATGATTAAATTAATGAATATTCCAAAAGTGATTAAATGTATGAACAAGATCAACAAATTTTCACTAAGTCTAACATTTCAAGACTGTGAAGCTTAATTGAGAGGCACAAAAATTTACTCCCCATGATAAACTTATCAATTTATCAATTTTAGCAGAAGCATGTATTCATTTAAATTAAATGGACCATCAAGAATATCACTCATACCCAAGCGCATGTCTAAAAAGAACAATTCTCACTTAATTTATGGTGATGAGAATGTTGAAATCACCACTATGAAGACTTGAATATTACACATGGTCCGCCAAATTTTTTCGGCCCAAAGAACATATTTTTTGCCCATACCTTTCATTTATCTTGCTCCTTATTTCGCTTTCGATCCTTTGAATGTTTTGATCTAGCACTAACCTTATCAAGAGGTTTTGTATCTGTTTTAACAAAAGGCATCTCAACATAAGAACTCCAACTAGTCCAGAGTTGACAGTAAGGAAAATTGTCCAAGAAATCAGACATGATACATACAGAGCTACATAAACAAGTTAATTCCTCTCACTTTTTCCCAGACAAGGTAAGAAAGCATAAAAAGTCAACCTAACATTTCAGATTTGAAATATGCTAATCCTCAACCCAACCACATCAGTTTAAGCCTTAAGTTAAACATGCTTTGACAGTTAATGAAAAACACAGAGGCCTCATACAATTACTTCATCGAACTAAACTCTAATCTACCTAAACAACAACAACAACAAAAAGAAAGAAAAAATGGAGAAAGGCATGAGGTTTACCTCAAAAAAGGAGAACAATATCAGACCAGAAAAAGAGCAGCGGATAGAAAGTCGAGAGACAAGCTTAGAGAACAGCAACTGGACCTGGAGGCGTGGAGGCCGTTACAGAGGGAGATCGACGGAGCAACTGGACCTGGAGGCGTGGAGGCCGTTGCAGAGGGAGATCGACGGTGGTGGTGGATCGCGAAGCACGGTGGTGGTAGGGGAAAGGGCGACGGTGAACGGAGGGGTGGGATGGGACGGTGAGGTCGCGTGATGTAGGCTATGAGAAATTGCTCTGATCGAATGAGAAAGATGGAGCCGTGGGTTGAGGGAAGGAGCCGTGGGTTGAGATATTTAGAGATATAATGAGAAAGATGGAACCATGACATTAGGGTTTGAAGCCCTGATTGCGAAGATGAAGGCCTCTTTTTGCAATGGAAAAATCTTGTCCCTCACAAAAATAAGTAATTTTGTGAGGGAATAAAGTTTCCTCACAAAATTTATCGATTTTGCGAGGGAAAAGTGGCTCCCTCGAAAAAAAGAGGGCAATTTGCGAGGGAACCGTTTTTCCTCGCAAATTAAGCAAAATATGACCATTTTTTTTGGAAAATTCCCGCCAATTTTGCGAGGGAAAAAATTTTCCCTTTCAAAATGGTCATATTTTGAGAGGGTAAAAATTTTCCCTCGCAAAAATCACCATTTTGCGAGGGAAACCTTGTTCCCTCGCAAAATGGGGGGAATTGGCGGGAATTTTCCCCCAAATTTCGTCAATTTTGCGAGGGAAAATTTTTTCCCTCGCAAAATTGACCATTTTGCGAGGGAAACTTTGTTCCCTCGCAAATTTACCCAAATTTGCGACGGAATTTTTTTCCCTCGCAAATTCCGTCGCAAATGGTGGATTTTCTAGTAGTGAGTAAAAACTTAAATAAAGTGAGAATACATACAAATTGGAATGGTTGTGAAGATGTGGAAATCCTGGAGAAAATATAAGGACTTATCTGGAACCCACATAATTTAACCTCGAAAGTACGACCAGTGAAGGTTATTTTTGCAAACACTGAAGAATAAGTTCAGTCCAACCAGGGGAATCTAATTAGACCATAAATCTTGATATCCAACTACTAATAAAAAAGTATACTCAGAATTTAAAAGTGTTAGTGATTGATCGAACAACCAAAAATGAATTTCGTTAAAGTAAAACTTAAGACCGAAGTTCGAATTATTTACTTAGAAATGCCATCCGGGTTTCCTATAAATAGGGCATCACCCCTTCCTTCATTCTTCACAATTCCTAGAGCTTTCTAGAGAGAAGTTAGAGAGAAGGCAGAGCTCTGAGGAAGTCTAGCCAGGCCCTGGGTAAGTTCTTCGGTCCCTAGTCTTAAGCTTCGGTGTTTTATTCAGTAGCTATAGTAGGAATGCTGTTTTTATCTTTAATCTTCCAAGATATTGTAGATATAATATTTTTGGGTAGATATGGTATATATTTCGAAATATATGAGGGGAAAAGAATTATGGCAAAATTTTTGGAAGATTAGAGGCAAAACAGCGAAGCTCTGGCGAAATTCCGCCAATTAGGGGAGCCAGGGGCAAAATGGTATTTTGTACCTAAAATGCCTGTTATAGTCTTAAATATTGATAAATACTATCCTTATAGGATATCTGAGATAATTGAACCGCTGTCGAGGCGCTGTTGGGCCGCTGTCAAAAAGTACCGTTTTCTGAAAAAGTACCGTTACACCACCGACGAAGGTACGTTCGCGTACTGTAACACTAACTCTGATGCTTATTGTATGCTTATATGTGAAAGACGACTATACAAGCGATTTGTATAGATAACTTTACATGCGATGTGTATTGTTAACATAGATAACTTTACATGCGATGTGTATTGTTAGCATAGATAACTTTACATGAGATGTGTACTGTTGTTATATTAATCTTGCATATGCTATGTACTTATGTGTTGATTAATACTGTGATGTCATCCATATGTTGTTTATATGAGTATGAGGTTAACCGTTACCTGAGGTCCGATGTGCATTTGGACCTCAACTTCAAAAATAGCTTCAGGGTCGGGAGGACTGAGAGCCGAAGAGAAAGGCAAGCAGCACGCATAGTGTCTCGGCCGGAGAATTTATTTTGTTGCCACAGCATGGGTGTTGCCAGGGAGACACTTCTGTAGTTATTTACTTTGAAAACTCTCGGTCATTGTACCGCTTTTGTAATCAGCCAGACTTACGGCATTTTAAATATATGTATCAGTTACTCAATCACTCCAATGCTCTACTCTAAAATATATATATATATATATATACTGCTATTAGAAATGGGATGTTACAACTCCTATGTTCCTCTTTTATTCCTAAGATGACATTTGTCATCCTAGGTATTTATCCTTTTGTTTTATGCTTTATTTTATATCACATTTACTCCTTCATTCTTATCTCCAATTTGACCGAGATATCTGGTGCATGGAGAGAATAATCTGATTTTCCATCTTGCATTAAATTCATGTAGATAAAGGTCCTCTCAAAAAGTTGAATAATTTCATGTGTTCACACTTGTATCTTTCATTACTTTGTACTTGCCTTGTCCATACATTAAATAGTTTGTCTTTATTCTCTTTATTTCCCTTGGTCGAAATTGCTTGATGAAGTTAGGAAAATCTGATGCTTTTAATTACCTTGTACACATATGTATGAATTGGCTCGGAATGTCACCAAGCACTTATATATTATTAATTCATTTCCAAAAGTCCAAGGTGATTTATTTATGCTCTTCTTAACTTGCCATATGTCCAAGTTCTTGAGCCATCTTTTATTTTCCTATGCCTTCTCACAATAATTATCCCTTATTAGCCAATTAGATGAAAACACCTATTATTTGCTTTAAATTTAATGAAAATCCCATAATAAAATATCAATTAGCATTTATTAATTCCACACAATAATTTACATAAAAGTGGGTCATTACATTAATGGCCTTGATTAAGTAGCAAATTAATTAAGCCAATGAGAATGAAATAATACTTGCCTAATTAAGCACTAATTTTTATGATTAGTTAATAAATCAATTAACTAATAGCAAATGCAATTAAGGGTGAAGATTGGATTTAAACAAATACAATTGAATCCAATAGTCCTAATTAAACCTATAATTGACCTTAATCCTTGTGTAATGGAGTTAGCCAATGAGAAATCAAAGAATTGAGCTTAATCCTCATAAAATTAAATGGACCAATGGGAAAATTAAGCTATGGATAAATGGTGAGGATCTATTTTGAACTAACACTAATTGATCCAATGGTTAGGGATCAAGATGAGAGGATAAGAGATGAATTAATGATATTTAAGATATTATAATTAAACAAAGCACATGGATAATTAATTGCATAAGATGATATAGAAGAAGATAAGAACACATGTTAATTAAGCCTAAGTCTTCTAAAAATATCTTGATATTTTTGAGCCAACAAGCCATGAGAGAGGGGAGAGTATTTATCATATAATAATTAAACTTAGCTTTGAAAAGTCAAAAAGTGGCGCATGTGTTATGGGATGAATCAGATGGGATTTGCAATTGAATAATCTAAAGCATTTGGCAATTAAAAAGCAACATAAATGGTTGTGAGAGGGAGGCATGTCGGCAAGCTCATGAAGGGATGAGATGAAGTTTCAAAAAGTCTTTTTTTTTTAATCCAAGGGTTAAGGTGAGATTTGGTCACAATTAGTTGCCATTTGTGTCCTTGGATTTTCCCTATAAATAGGGAGCTCCTCCCTTCATAATCTTCGCACCAAATCAACCCCAAGTGGTGATTTCTAAAGAGAAGTGAGAGTGAGTGAGGAAAGCTTGAAGGAGTTGAAGCAAAAGCAAGTAAGTTCTTGAAGTTCTAGTTTTAAATTCATAGTTAGATTATATTTTGATCTTGAATCTTCCAATATAGTTTTGATTTCATGTTTTTATGGCTTTATTTCGAAAATTTGATGGAAAATATGATGGAGCAAAATTCTTGGAAGTTGAAGATCAAAAGTAGCGAAATTCTGGAAAAACTTTCGGTTAGGAATCAGCAGCAAAAAGGCCATGATTTTATGTAGAATATGAAGTTATAAAATTCTGAAATTTTTCATGGTTAAAGTAGACACATAGAGCTTTCTAAATATACCCAAAGTGTAGCATTTTGAGTTTTGTACAAGGAGATAAAAAAAATTTGAAATAAGGCTACGTTTTCTGGGAAGAATTCTGGGCAGAGTTTGAAAACGTTAAAACTAGGAACGATTCACTAATTCTAGGTGAAAATCATTATTTTTCCTCGAAAATAGACATCCTAAGGATTCTGAGGAATTTTACGGAACCTCAAAAAAAATTTGTAGAATTAATTATGAATTTTCAAAGTTGCTGCAAAATCTTCCCAGAAATGCTGAAGTAGCGTTTTTAATAAAATGTAAGGGTAAAAGTGGAATAATAAATCCACCAAGGGTAGAAATGTCAAAATAGGTGAAAATATCCTTTTGATATTTTTCTAGGGAATATGATATTAATTATAATATCATAGAAAAGGAAATAATCCGACGATAATGTATAGGATATCCGGGAAGTCCAGAGTCAGATCAAAGAGTCGGGCATTTTGGTAACTACACGGTGAAAGGTACATTCACGTACTAGTAACTTTGACTCTGATGTGTCTTGTATGCATGTATGTGGTAGTATGATTCATAGGGTCATGGACATGACTATGTCTTGGATTATGCACCGTGGTTAAGACTCTGTCTTGAATCACTGTTTATACATTCAGCTTTATACGAGTTATGGTCTTGATAATACCGTTGAGTTTTCCTAGCGCTGAGGACACGAGGGCCATCGTGGCACTGGTTTGTGCAGACGTAGATGACTTTACATGTGTTGTGTGCTATGTACTGTTATTGTGATGAATCTTACATCTGATGTGTACTTATGTATTGATTATTGCTGTAATGTAATGAACATCTGTCATACATATACTGTTATACTTTTCATATGAGGTTAACTGTTACCTGAGGTCCGATGAGTATTGGACCTCAGCTTTGACTAAAAGTCATGGAAGGAACCTAGATCAGAGATGGCACCGGTAGATGGAGCCGTGAGAAGGCACTGATGGACAGAGCCGAAAAGGAGCACTGATGGATGGAGCCGGGAAGAGGCACCGGTCAAAGCAAATGCCGGAAGAGCGTCATCAAAGCATTCATTCTGGCACGAATCTGATAAGGTGACCTCAAACAGTTTGGTGCCGAAGGCAGGGCTAGTCTATGTGGATCAGTCAATAAGTCGTCGTGAACTCGGTGAGACTTCCACGATAGACACATACCTGGCCAAATTGTTTGATTAACTGAGTTAGGTTCATTGCCCTAAGTCTAAATACGGCTTGGTTGAAGATTGTATAGTTACCATAAAGATTTGTAATTATACAAAGCTCTGTACTAATGTATCACATGAATATTCTTTCGGGAAATTTTTAATATATCAGCTTATGTCGGGACATCAGCATATGTCTAGGCATTTTATATCAGTTACTCATTGTCCGAACGTAAGTGCATGCTCTCCATTTCCGCATCACTCTGAGCTGTAGCACCTCAAACTCTGTCGATTTTGATAAAACTAAGTGTCAACCGACACAATTTGAAGTATGGAATTTGGGGTGTCACACTTTTGGTATCAGAGCTAGTTTCAGAGCATGGTTTGGACATCTAGGTTAGGGGTGTTCCAACACACACAAATTGATGCAGAAACAAAAAAATAAGTAGTCAGAGCAATGCATTTTTGAACTGGAAAAAGCATAACAAGGAAAAAATGAGGAAAAGAAATTAAGAGAAGGGGAGTTCCCTATGGAGCTAGACTCATCAGAGCATGCAGGTCATTGACAAACTGCAAAGTAATTTGCAACATAATTGTTTTGAAACCGTTCTCTAAGTATTTGTTTTCTGATTGTTTTAACTATAGAAGCAAAGAATAATATACTCACTAATAATTAAGAGGATGAAGATAAGTAAGATGACATTTTTAAAAAGTCCATTTAAATAAACTGTAAGGAGTAAACTACTGAAGAAGAAAAACAACAAGAATAAAGAAATGCAAAGAATAATTATTTCAAGATAAAACAGAAAATTGTAATCTTGAATCAATGGCAATAAACTTTGCAAGCCAAAATGATTGAATATTTGTCAACATTCACAGCACTATGTACTCATTTTTTATGCTAATCAAATATGCATAACAAAATTTAATGAGGCCAATAATTTTGCTTCATAATTGTATCAATATATCCTTACCCAGTAGTAACACTATAATTCTATCTTAGACAATGAAAATAGAGTTTTAAGTCTGACCATAGGCCACTTCTTCTTCGACTCACTCCTCAGGAAGCGAATAGCAAGCCCAATCGCCCTTTTAGGTTCATTGCTGCTTGGGCCTTACATGAAAAATTTGATGATTTTGTGAGAGTCTCCTGGCGGCCTGATACCCCGTGGGTACAGAATATAACACAGTTTACCACAGCTTGATCATCTTGGAATAAGGAAGTATTCAAACGCACGAAAGTACGGAAGACACAACTGTTACGTCGACTTGACGGTATTTCTCGGGTTATTGCTCGCAATGGTAGTATGAATAGATATGAAGATCTCTAGTTAGCCCTTTGGAAGGATCTTGAAGATGTATTGCTACAAGAGTCCTTTATGTGGGCTCAAAAAGCTAGAGCTAGGTGGTCTATATATGGAGATTGTAATACTCAGTACTTCCATGCACGAGCTAACCGCTGAAGAAAAGCGAAAAGAGTAGAGGCGATCAAGGATGATGAGGGCGTATGGGTATTTGACACCGGTCGCATAAAAAGTATGGCTACGATTTTTTTCTCCAACCTCCTAATGGAGGACGTCATGAACCGGCCAGAAATCCTGTGTCCAATAACCTTTCCCACCATTGATGAGGATGTGATAAACTAGTGTAGCAAAGATATGTCAGATAATGATATAAAGGAAGCCATCTTTAGCATGGGTGCTCTCAAATCCCCAGGCCCTGATGACTTTAATGCACTCTTCTATCAGAACCAATGGAGTACGGTAAGTTCATCTGTTGTGAAATATGTGAAATTTCTATTTTCCAATCCGTAGGCAATTAGTGAAATAAATGGCACCTTCATTGTGCTCATCCCTAAGAAGGATCACCTGGAAACGATGAGGGACCTGAGACCAATTAGCTTGTGCAATGTCATCTATAAAGTGGTTACAAAGATCATAGTAGCCCGGATGAAGACTTTGCTTCCTAAGGTGATAGCACCGAACCAATGTAGCTTTGTTCTGGGAAGGCATAGCAGTGACAATATTATTGTGGCTCAAGAGGTAATTCACTCCATGTGGAATATGAAGAAGAAGAAGGGGTTCATGGCAATTAAAATTGACCTAGAGAAAGTTTATGAACGGGTGAACTGGAATTTTCTGCGATAGTGCCTGCAGGAGTTACACATACCAATTTCTCTTCAAAAGGTCGTTAGCCAGTGCATATCTTCTCCCAATATGTAGTTGTTATGGAATGGGGATAAAGATGAGCAATTTCTCCCTTCAAGAGATGTGCGTCAAGGGGATCCTTTATCGTTCTACTTATTTGTTACCTGTATGGAGAAGTTGGCCCATCTTATTCAAGTAGCTATTCATGGAGGTGAATGGAATCCAATCCGGTGAACCAGAACCGGCCCACCCATCTCACACTTATTTTTTGCGAATGACATTATCCTGTTTGCGGAAGCATCTATGGATCAGGTGCTTATTTTTACACACCTACCGGTCTAGCCCTTTCGGGTGGCGAGTAGTGTGATCTTTTACTTTGATTCAATTCTAAATTACTTTTCCCAAGTTAATTTACGTCACACATCAGAGTATATGAGGATTAAGGTTACTATCTGATAGTCGACCACAAATATAAATGAATTTTTCCCGGTACACAGTATCACAAATAGTCCTAAAATAACAAAATGTAAATATAATTAATTCCTCCTTAGTAGATCTTCCCTTTTGATGATTTAAAATAAGTCTAATTCATGTGTCTATATTTACTAAATTTCTACCGAACCTCTACCCCACACAATTTTGCATTCTGAACACATTGGAACCATCAAAATGACCAAAATCCCTCTCCTTGACCATGTCCTATTCAGACCGAAATTTAGAACTCAAGTGTGACAATTTACCAATTCACAATTTATCCACCAAACTAGGTCCATATGCTCCTAAATCATCATATATTCACATATTCATGAGTAAATCTCCATGAGACTCCAAGAACCTTAGTTGTCTCAAAATATAGGATTTTACAAAGTATTCAAAAACTCATCCAAACTTCAAACCAATCGGTGTAAAATGAAGCTTACGCTTACCTTATCACGATTCTACAGTCAGTTTGGAATTTTGGCAGCAGCTCGGCTCACCCAATGACTTGAAACTCCTCCTATGAGAAAACTGAAACCGTAGAATTGAAGCTCTCGAGGAGTAGAACAATGTTTATGAAGAGAGTTTTTGGATTAGAAGTGGTTTAGCAGGAGATTTCACTTGATGTAGTTTTCTCTTTCCTCTTCCATTCATACGCCATGTTTGAAGGATTTTTGAGCTTCTCTCTCTCATTTCGTGCTTCCACGAGGGTCTATCCGAAAAGTGATTTATTGGAGAATAGAATTAATGAACGTTGTCAAGTTAAAGTCGGTTAGCGAAAGGAAATTATTATGAGACCTAAGACTTTATGTAATTACCATTGCGCCATCATTTTGCAATTCAATTCTCCCTGACAACTAGCTACCACCGACTTTATGGCTTAAGGCAATGGAATATTGGATATTAAATTCAACACGGTTTAGCCAAGAAGAGGTAATGATTTGGCTTGACTTTTTGGAATCATGTAATCTTTGGGTGTTTCATATGATTTGACCGAAAATTCATGAGAAAAAGGGCTGAAGTGGCGTAATTTTCGTGAAACATATATGTACCTTGGCTAATTTTACAAGTTGGTGAAGTAAGGTGTTGTGGAGTTGGTGAAGTGAGGTGTTGTGGAAGTTTATTCCCATATGATCTTATTTGATCCTCTACAAGACTTTTATTTATAACTTAGTTCATTACTAATTTAGTTGCAAATATTGGATAAGTGTCGAAAATAAATCTTTAATTCCATATAAGGATTTCTCTTCCTCAATTAGCTTATCTGTACCACATAATATTGCCTCTAAAATTTCCAAGCCAAAATCACCCCTTTATTAATTACTCTTTAATTTTTCCTCATAATCTCTAATAAATATCCATGTGACCTTCTTCTCTTCCCCTTGGTCAAATTTAATAAACTAAAATGGAACAAATAAATATTAACTCCTTTTATCTCATGTTGTGCCAACATATGTCCCAAAATTTTCGGTTTTGACGAAATCAGGTAATTCGGGTAAAATTTTGGCTTTTTTCAAAATCTCGCTATTTCATTTCTCTATTTACACATACTTCATACATGAAATATTTCAAAGAAAATTGAGGATATTACACTTATGATCAATAAATGCCTTAAGACATTTTGTGATGCTTCGGGTTTGAAGGAGAACAAGCTGAAAACGAGAGTTTTCTTCTCAAAAAATGTAAATCATATCAGAAGAAGCGAGTTTTGTGCCTCCTTGGGTTTCTCTATCACAAATGACTTGGGAAAGTATTTAGGTGTGCCACTCCATCACAATAGGGTCACCAAAACTCTTATCAATTTGTGGTCGACAAAGTAACGAAAAGGTTATCAAGATGGAAAGCAACGGCTCTCTCTTCGGCTGGGCGATCCACTCTTATTTCCTCAGTCACCACGGCTATCCCCGGGTATGTGATTCAAACTTTCCTTTTCCCATTGAGTACTTGCGAGACTCACTACTAGAAAATGTCATATTTGCGAGGGAAAAAAATTCCGTCGCAAATTTTAGTAAATTTGCGAGGGAAATAAGTTTCCCTCGCAAAATGGGGATTTTTGCGAGGGAAAATGAGTTCCCTCGCAAAATATGACCATTTTGCGAGGGAAACCAAGTTCCCTCGCAAAATTGACGAGAAATTGGGAGAAATTTCCCGCCAATTTCCCACAATTTTGCGAGGGAACTAGGTTTCCCTCGCAAAGTAGTGAATTTTGCGAGGGAACCATACTTCCTCGCAAAACACCCTCCATTTTGCGAGGAAGATTGGTTCCTCGCAAAATACCCTCCATTTTGCAAGGGAACCTCGCAAAACGTTGATTTTGCGAGGAAGGTTCCCTCGCAAAATGACGGCCATTTGTCCACCAAAATTCACCTTCTTTTTGCGAGGGAACCAATGTTCCCTCCCAAACACCCTCCATTTTGCGAGGGAACATTGGTTCCCTCGCAAAATACCCTCCATTTTGTGAGGGAACGTTGGTTCCCTCGAAAATGACTGAAGGTTGAATTTTGCGAGGGAAACTTTTTTCCCTCGCAAAATTAAGTAATTTTGCAAGGGAAACATATTTGCCCTCGCAAAATTACTTGCGAGGGAAATGTTGTTCCATCGCAAAAGTCTTGATGTCTTAACCTAGCCCGCCACTTTCTTTCTCTCCGCCTCAAATCTGCACTTTCTCTCCCTCGGTCCACCTTTTTCTCTTCGTCGGTACGCCTCCTCAGATCCGCCGTCGATCGTGCGCTTCTTCTCCCTCAGGCCGCCGCAAGTTCGTTCCTCAACAACCGCCGTCGACCTCATCTAGTCCTCCGCCTCGGTTCGCCGAGTTCCCGAAGCCTCGAGTCAATCATTGACGGGGATTTTGGTGGAGCAATAGCGTGAGCTTTGAACCCGAGTATTGTAGAACGGGCGGCCAATTTATTATTAAACCAAAGTCGCCTGTCTGCGGGCAACGGATTCCAGTCACCATCTGTCTCCGAAATAAGCTATGGCTTCTAGACTTGGCAAATGACAAGCATATTCATTTCATAATCTTGTATGCTTATTTCTTTGTTATTGGAGTCTGCTGCTGCTTTTATTCCACATTGATAGGAATTGCTAGTCTTTGTGGCTTTATTTTCCTTGTGTATTTTTCTTATATCTGTTTTTTCTCAGATGATCCTTGTAATGACCCAAATATTTCGGGAGATCCCTACAAGACCTTGTTCGTGGCCAGACTTGTAAGTTATACCCCTCAATAGGGTCTTGATGCAGCACTCACTTTTACTACATTCCCTATCAATTGTTATATCTGATTGTTACTAATTCTTCGCAGAGTTATGAGACCACTGAGAGAGTTATAAGGAGAGAGTTGTTGGTTTCAAGATTAATTTGTAGAATATTATAGGTATGTTATCTCTTGCTTTGGACGCTGGAAATGAATTTATCTTGTTATGTGTGTGGGTAATACTTTGATTGGGATTCTTTTTTGGAGGCTATCTTATCTGCCAACATAGCTATACTTTGTCTCTCTCCAATGAAA
This sequence comes from Acacia melanoxylon, assembly GCA_019022615.1. Classification (NCBI taxonomy): domain Eukaryota; kingdom Viridiplantae; phylum Streptophyta; class Magnoliopsida; order Fabales; family Fabaceae; genus Acacia; species Acacia melanoxylon. The sequence continues at coordinate 4,884,212 of JAFJYJ010000027.1, forward strand.
CTTTCATCTTTAATCCAAAAAGAGCAAGCAGAATACATTTCACCAAACCTTGAAGCAGAGTTTGAGGCTGTTGGTTGAAGCCAATCTAAGTCTATGATTATTATTTTCATGATTTGCTCTTTTGTTTAAAAATCATTCAAGAACCTTTTGGAAAAGAGTAGCCTGTTCATTCAATATACATGTACGGTAATCTGGTTGATTTCTCGATGCAAGGCGGTTCTACAATATTTTTCTTTGGAATGTATATTTAAGGATAGTTAGATTGGAATCACAAGTATGTTTGGGACCTTTGAGTAAGGTATTGAGGACAAGTCATCCCAATTGACTTGGAATAAAGTTTTAAAGAATGCATAGTAGCTACATAGTTCAAACTCACTTCCTTTGATAGATCACATAATGAATCTTGTCATAACATTATCCAAAGGTTTCGGTGTAGGTTTGTATACTCAGCATGCATACATGAGACCTCTTGTTGTAGGTTTGTATTACTTCTTTCTGCTAAAAGTTTTCTCTTCTTTTTTGGTTAAATATTAAATCATCTAATTATTCATGGTCATTTTTTCAATTTCAATTTCATTTTCATTTTTCATTTTCTATTATTGATTTTATTTCTGCTTCCCTGTTCTCCAATCTGTTGCCTCTGGAAGTTGCTATGGTCTTGGGAATTGATGAAGAATATGGACCTCAACTTTATAAATGCAACCCAGCTGGCCACTACTTTGGACACAAGGTACATTTCAGATTCATATATTGATGTTATTTAAATCTTAAATTTATTACCTTACCAAATTTAAAATAAAAAAATGCCATGCATGGAGAACATAGTTATTTTTAAGCACTAGTTGAACTCCTTAACTCTTTGTAATGCATGATGTATTCAGGCTACAAGTGCTGGATTGAAAGATCAAGAGGCAATTAATTTCTTAGAAAAGAAGATGAAGAATGACCCTTCATTTGCCTATGAAGAGACAGTGCAGGTGTGTGTATTAATCCTACGGTCTTTAATATAAGATATATTTGGAGAGTTGATCTTAGTCTTAAACATAAGATATGGTTTTCATATTTGTCAATTTTTTCCTAATTTACCCCTATTGATTGATGCTCTCTCAATAATAATCAACGAGGAGAGTGAATGATGGAATTAAGGAAGGTGTTTAAAGTGTTTTATAAAATACATGTCATATTAACTAATTTTCTTAATCTAATCAAAGTAGGTAAATATGTCTTATATTAAAAACTGGAGGGAGTATTACTTTTTCTGATAACTTAGGGTGAGTTGTGGAATGACCCTTCCTTATACCGATGGAACCATTTTTTACCATAGCTACTATCTCATATTGCAAACTGGAGTTGTGCTTGAGATTTTAAATCTGCTGTTTGGTAAGTAAGATCATATCATCCTAATCGAAAGAGTTATTTTTAAAAAGAAAAAAAGAAGAAGCAAAAGTAGCTTTGATTTCCCACTTGAACCCTGGCTTGTTGGTAGCATGAATAAATAAAACCTCCACCATTTAGCAATGTGTAGCTCGTTCATATAACGAAAAAGTGAACTTATAGTTTCTACTTGGGTCCTTAATTTTCTGCTACTTTTCACAGACTGCTATATCTGCACTGCAATCAGTTCTTCAGGAGGATTTCAATTGTTAATTTATGGGTTTCCAAATGCAAATATAGAATACCCTTTCAAGGCTGTTAAGTCTGCTGGTATTACTTCAATTGGCGTCTGGGGGAAGGATTCAGTCTGTGTTGTAACCCAGAAAAAAAGTTCCGGTGAGTGCATTTAGTTGGTCGTGTATCCTTTTGAGTGGTTATGCAAGTTTCTTAAATTTAAAATCTTACTGCAGGACAAGCTCTTGGATCATACTAGTGTTACGCATCTCTTTCCCATCACCGAGTACCTTGGTTTTTATTAGGGTGTGCATGGTAACATTGCAGGAATGAGTTTGTTTTTTTAATTTATGTTCCCCAGCATAAAGATGAATAAGAATTGTGTTTGGTAAATGGGTTTTTTCCCAAATTTGAAATAGGTTTATTTTTTTGTCTTTGGGAATAAAAATAAGAAGTAGAAAATTTCAGCTTCTTTTGGTCCAGGCCCAAAATGAGAATCCCTTTTCTCCTGAAAAACCAATTACATTCGCAACCTATTTCGTTTCTCTTCTCACCTTCAACCTACAGCTTCATAGTGACTGTTCCCGCGAGTTCACCACCGCGACCAGTTCACCACCGCGATCCAGCGTCGCCGTCTCACGTTCTCTAGGTCCGACGGTAAGTTATTTTTCCCCTTCTCCTCTCTTCCCCTGTTTTTTCCCCTTCTGGCTTCAAAATCGGAATCGACGCTGCCGAATAAATTGTTTATCACTTTATCAGTTTTAAAGTTGGAGCCTCCAGCCATAATATCAAAACTCTTCTCTTTAAGGTCACCATTAAGATATATGTCAAAAACTCTTTGGCCTGACCTAACAGTATTGCTTAATTCAAGGAAGTAGAGGAACACGCGGTAGTCATGGTTCCATGTTTCTGAGATATTGTGAATGAATTCTAATCTCTCAGAATGTGTAAGAGCAGTTTGTAAAACTTGAAGAGGAGGAATCACATTAGATATTTGGCCAGAAATGCTGACATTGAATGATGATATGTGAGATGATGGCGAGATTGAAGTTTCTTTCCAGATTCGGTCATTTGAGTCTATTGGGTACCTGAAATCATCAAGATTCCTCAATACTATTAAGTTCCTCTTCTCTTTCCTTCTGAAATTTTACAGTTGTTACAGGATTCCAAAGCCATAAATGCAGAGGTTTTCTGTTAATGACCTGAACTGATTTGTTGTACTATCTCTGGTTCTTGATATAAGATCTTGTTCATAGTGTAATTTACAGTACAAACGAGATCTTACATTAAGAACCGAAGGTAGTATAGTTTACAAGAGAAACTGTTTTAGATATATAATCTCATAACCCGAGTTCTTGAGAAACAATAATGAATGATAATGCATCATTCTTGAAAATCAGGGTATTCTAAGTTTGTCTGGGGACAACAATCTAGTAGCAAGATAGACCTGCATTAGAAGTATGAGATTTTGAACCTCATGAAATAGCTTTTGGGTGTAGTTCACCCAAATTTTTCTATAAATCAGTATTAGAGTGCTTGCTTGAGGGATTTGATGAAAATCTTTAACTTATAGTTCTTCCAAATGGTCCTAGCTAATCTTTCATTTGGATAGTTTGCTAAAAGTGGAATTTTTTTCACAGGATGCTTATAGCTATCTTTTCTCTACAAAAATTTCCTGCTTAGCCTTAATTAGATATTACAGAAGTTACAGAAAAGAAGAGGGGGGAAAGTACATACCTGATGTCACTTATTGTGCCCCTTGGATTATTTCTACTGATCAATTTTAGAACACTAGAAGGTAAATCCTGCAGATAATCTTTATGCGAAGGCCTTAAATCGATCTGCGAAATATAAGGATTCCCATCTTCCTGTTCCTCCTTCACTAAGCAAAAGTCTATGGAGTTCTTAGAAGCTCTGAAAATTCCCTCAACTATTTCCAAGTCCTGGGATGGTCTTACTGAACCTAATGATGTTACTGCAATTGACACATAAAAAGAAAAATCCCCAAGTGAATTGTCAGGTGGAAATGAGCCCCTTAACATATACACTCTGTCCTGAATTGTTGGCAAGCTGTAGCATCTCTTTCCCTTATCTGTAATATCAAACACTCTTGCTCTTTGGTTTGCCTTATGATTGGTCAAGCTTATGCAGCTTGCTCTATCTGGAAACCAAGTGTAATATGATTTGTAACTCAAGTTGGTCTCAAGATTTGTATATGTTGAATCAGCGCAACAAGCTATGCTCACAAATCCTGCAATTTCAGCAGAGCATTTAGGATTCTCTAGGATGATACAACATGCAACTAATTCTTTGTATTTATCTTACTAGCATTCTTTGTGGAGGAAATTTAATGTATATAAGTCCATTATATAGCATTTAAGAAATCATTTACATGAAGTCACTGACCTTCAGTTGTAGAAGATGATCTGGTGAACACAAAAATGCAAAGGGCATATACCAGAACAAATCTGCATATCCAAATATCAAATTTCTCCTCCATCATTATGGTCTGAAAGAAGGGTCATCCCCTTAATTTCAAGCTTCAAACCATGCCAACTAACTTTTCATTTTCTTGCAACTTTCATATATATATATATATAGAAGCTGTTTTGATTTCTATCAAGATTCTTCTGTATCTGAATGTTTCAGATTAAACATCTTCCTATAGTTTCCAAATGTAAGATTTTGAAGCTGTTCTCAAATAGCCTTGGTGGACAGATGGATGGTCAAGAGGAAGGAGACTCTGCAATATGTGTGGGTTTGACTTAAAATGTAGAAAACTGCAGGAGCTAGGAACAAGATAAAAGATGAGTTAGAAGAGGTTGAAGAGGAATCCATAATTAATTAAGATTATTTGTTTAGTTAATTTTATTGGATGTTATATATTGTTGATTTTGGTTTGGTGTAGTGGTTGTTTGATTTGTACATTGATGACACAAAAAGGCTGGTTAGCAAATAGTCCTTATTATTATTGCAATTTATTTTTTGGTAAATTTTTGTCAACGTGTAGGAAAATTTTATGTCGTTGATTCTGGATACCCAACAAGGGATGGTTATTTAACACCATTCAAAGGAGAGTGCTACCATTTGAATGACTATAGAGGAAGGCGAAATCAACCCATATCAACTAAGGAGTTGTTCAACCATAGGCACTCTTCTTTAAGAAATGTAATCGAACGGTCATTTGGAGCTTTGAAGGATAGGTTCCCAATTTTACGTAAAATGCCTCCATTTGCATTTCGGAAGCAAGCTCTCATTGTGATTGCATGTTGTGCGTACATAACTTTATTAGGGATCATCGAGATAGCGAGAAAAAAATCTAGCACATTATGCAAATCCCAACATAGCGAACCCATACATCTGCGGCTATAGATGATGAAGGCCCTTCAGATCAAGTGACGAAATAAACATTATTAAGAAAAATATTGCAAACCAATTAGCTAGAGACAATCGTTTGCCCCCGATATGATGTTGATAGATTAAGAGACATTCGAAATACATTGGAGACTTGTCATATTTTTTTGTTCAATTCAACATCAATTATTTTTGCTTTAAATTATTGTGGTATCATGAAAATTTAGTTGAGTCACGTGACTAATGTAGATATATTTATTTATTTATTCATTTGTATAATTAATATTAAGGTAATAATATGGTATTAAAAAATGAGAGCAAAACGTAAATAAATATATTATTTTTTTAGACATGAAATGTTGGCATTTTAGTTAAAATATACCCCAATTTATTATTTTATCCGTTGATGAAACCGTAAACAAAAAATAAAGAAATAGATTTGTATTGTATAATTCTAATTCTCGGAATAAAAATAAAAATGTGTTAACAAACGTAATTCTGATTCTCAGAATGAAAAAAAAATGTGTTACCAAACGTATTTCTGATTCTCGGAGTAAAAATAAAATGAGTTACCAAACGTCATTCGATTCTCGAACTCTTCCCAGCGCGAATCATAAAAAAGCTGTTTTTATTTGAAGCTTGTCTTAGAAACGAGAATGGTTCGTCATGCACACCCTTAGCGACCAAAGGGTGACGGGTTGGAAACTTTCCAAAGTCTATATGTTTCACTACTAGAAAAATAAGAAATAGTGACGGAATTTGCTACGGAAAACATTCCGTAGCAATAGTGACGGCTTTTGCTACGGATTTTTAAATCCGTAGCAAAAAAAAAAACCAGCGACGGAATAAAAATTTCGTCGCAATATCTACGGATATTGCGACGGATAATAAAGTCCGTCGCAAAGATAGCGACAGTTGCGACGAGATCAAAGATCCGTCGCACAATTTTGCGACGTATCAATGATCCGTCGCAAAATGGCGGCCAAAAAGGCCGCCTTTTTTATACTTTTTGCGACGGATCTATAAGTGCGACGGATCAATGATCCATCGCAAAATGGCGACTAAAAAGGCCGCCTTTTTTATACTTTTTGCGACGGATCCTTGATCCGTCGCAAAATGTTGCGCACTTAAAGCCGCAACATTCCCCCCAGGTAAACCCTAATTTTCCCGCCCCCTCCCCATCTCCGCGGCCTCCCCTCCTCCGGCCCCCTCCCGTCCTCGGCACCCTCCCCCTCCTCCGGCCCCTCCCCCCTCCTCCTCCCTCATCCCCACCCCCTCCTCCCCCTCACCCGACCCCCCTCCTCCCCCCTCATCTGCGGGCCCCTCCCCTCAACCGACCCCCTCCTCCTCCCTCACCGGACCCCCTCCTTCCCCCATCTCCGTCGCCCCCTCCTCTCGTCGCCTTCTCCCGATCGGTCCCCCATTTTTGCAAGGTATGTAAGCTTTTTTTTTTTTTTTTTTTTTTCCCTTTTTGCAGTTTTTTGGACCTTCCATTTTTTTGCGGGTTACAAACAAATCCTAGCACTAAGATCTTCGAAGGAAATTATCAAACAAATCTTAGCACTTCGATTTTGCGGGTTAGCTTGAAGTATATTTTCTTTTTATCACAATTTGATATTTATGTTATGTTTGCTTATTTGGAATAATGAAAATATGTATGTTGGTAGAAGATTATCGATTACATGAGTTTAAATCGTTTTTTTTTACATAAGATAAATTTTAAAAGTAATTTTTTCAAGTAAACACAGTTAAGAAACGTATAGAATTTTTTTATGTGAAGTATTTTTATCTAGCACTTTTTAGGAATTTAGAAATTCCAATTGATTTGGGTGTGATAAAATTAAGATTTTGTATTAGTTGGTATTGATACATAAATCTTTAAATAGGATGATGTTGAAACTAGAAAAGTGAAGTGTTTGGAAATAAAATTTAGGGATAAGACAATTAATTAATTAATGTCAACCTTTGGGAGGAGGAAGGTGTGACATTGAAGAATAATCACATTTGTATGTGTTATAAAAATTAGTGGAATTTACTATTTGATTTAGGCTATTATAAAAATGACTGTTAATAATTTGTTTAAAAAAATATTCTTTTAAATTTTTTTATTTGAATCTATCTTTAAAAAGTTATACATTAAATTTGATTAAGTGTTAAATAATCTCTTTGATCTAACCCATATATGTTAGAAACTCTAAAATACTTAGCATTCTATTCTTTGTTTGCCCCTCCATGCATGTCCCCATGTTACGGTGTCTTTATCCTCATTCTCTCGGTTGCTTTTTGGAATATATACTTTGTTCAATGCATGTGTTTGTTTTTCACTTTCTTGATTAAGTGACAATTGGTAGGCATAAGAGGCGACTTATATATATTTGTGGTATGTTGAGATGTTAATTAGGTTAGTAACTTGAACTAGCTAGGAAGTATGGAAGGCAACCATGATAGAAGTTGGATGTACAATCGTCTAAGCGATGAAGAGAACTAACGCAAGTATTCTTGGTGGGTTTGGAAGAGTTCATCCAATTTGCTGTGGCGAATTCAAATAATTCAAGAAGGGAGATCAGGTGTCCGTGTGCCAAATGTAAGTGTTTAATATTTACAGACGCGGACACGGTCGGGAATTCATTTGTGTCAAAAGGGATTCATAAAAGATTATGAATGTTGGGAATGTCATGGCGAAGTCCGACGGACACCGAGTGGTTATTACGGGGACAGTAGTCATCGAGAAAACCTTAATCAATATGAGCGGTTGGTTATGGATGCCGCGGGTCCGTCGATCGGCCAATATTTTGATCCCGTTACTCATCTTTGAACCATCATACATGGGAGAGGAGACGGTACACATCCTCAACCATCATACATGGGTGAGGATCCTCATCCGGAAGTCGCTAGGTTCTATAAAATGCTTCAAGAAGCACAGCGTCCGTTATGGGAAGGTTGCGAACACTTTGAAAATAGTGAATATTCATCGCTATCGGTTACCCTAGCAACACTAAGCTTGAAGATTGATCACCATATGAGTGAGAGGAATTACAACGAAATGATGCGAGATCATGAGTAAGGTTGTTCCCAAAGACAATAATTTGCCGAAGGACTTTTACCAAGCAAAAAAAAGGTGAAAGAGCTTGGGCTTGGATGTAAAAATATTCATTTGCCCCTGCAGAGGATGTATGTTGTATTACAAGGATGATCTTTGGTGACAAATTGCAAATTATGTGGACATGACGGATATAAAGTTGTGGGGAAAGGAAGGAAAAAGACCCGTCATGCATTAAGCAAGATGTGGTACTTTCCTCCGGTGCCCGGACTTACGAGATTGTATGCATCCGAACAAACAATTTGCTCGCGTGAGATGGCACCGGAGCATCGTAGGGATGAAAACTTTGTGACGCATCCATCGATGCCGAAGCTTGGCGTAAATTTGACGAGGCGAATCCTTTCTTCGCTATGGATCCCGTAATGTTCGTCTTGGTCTATGTTCGGATGGGTTCGCTCCTTTCAACAATACGGGCGGGAATTATTCTGTTGGCCGGTCATTGTGACTCCGTACAACCTCCCACCTTCTATGTGCATGAGAAGAGAGTTTTTCTTCCTTAACGCGTTAATCCCTGGGCCGTCGAACCCAAAAAAGAAGATAGATGTGTACCTCAGGCCTTTGATAGACGAGTTGAAAATGTTGTGGAGTGAAGGTGTTTTTACGTATGATATATCATTAAGTCAAAATTTCACCATGCGGGCTGCCTTAATGTGGACGATAAATGATTTCCCTGCATATGGGATATTGAGTGGCTGGAAAACGTCGGGAAAGCTCGCATGCCCGATATGTCTTGAACAGAACATGGGTTTTAGCTTGGAACACGATCGCAAGGTCGGTTGGTTTGTGCACCGACGATTCCTACCCCCGATCATCCGTTTAGGAGAAATAGAAAATACTTCACGCGGAAGGTTGTCGAACGAGCGAGATCCACCTCGTCGTTTAAGTGGACAAGAAATATGGGACGGGGTCGAGCACATTCCGAGTGTCGATGGGCCGCTTCAAGCGAACCGAGGGTACGGCATTGATCATCATTGGAACAAACGCAAGATCTTCGGGAACTACCATATTGGAAAGATCAATTGTTAAGACACAACCTCGATGTCATGCATATTGAGAGGAATGTGTTTTGCAATATTCTGTACACCGTGATGGACACCAAGGGCAAGACGAAAGACATAGTCAACGCAAGATTGGACGTTGAAGCGATTTGTAGAAGGCCTGCTTTGCATTTGGTGGACAGTGGCACTGGACAAATTTCCAAACCCAGAGCGCCGTACACATTAAATAAAAAGCGAATTTAGAATTGTTGCAATGGGTTAAAGATTTGAAACTCCACGACGGTTATGCGTCAAACCGGAAAAGATGTGTCGACATGCACGAGGTGAAGTTGAGCAAGATGAAGAGTCATGATTGTCATGTTTTTTTCCAGAGATTGTTGTCGTGGGCCTTCAAAGCACTACCGAAGCATGTGTGGTCTATTCTAACGGAGTTTTCCATGTTCTTTAGAGAAATTTGTGCTTGAGCTTAATGTTGAAAAGTTACGACACCGGAGGCGAGCACGCCCATAACGCTATGCAAGTTAGAGATGGTGTTTCCTCCTAGCTTGTTTGACTCAATGGAACATTTGCTGTTCACTTGGCCTACGAAGCAAAGGTAGGAGGCCCGCAACAAAAGATAGATGGATGTATCCGTTTGAGAGGTAATATATATATTGATTTGCGCTGTTATTAATTGACCGACATGGTACTTTAGATTATAAATACACTTAAGCACAAGATCAAAAATACAAGGTACGTTGAAGGATCTATCGCTGAAGCTTATCTAGTCGAAGAGGCCGCAAAATTTGCGTCATACTATTATCCCCCGAAATGATGTCAAGATGGAGAGGGTACCTCGTAACGATGATGCGTGATACGAGGGATCAAAAATCAATATTTAATTTTCCGGGGCGAGTCGTGGGAAAACGTTGGAAGTCAACTCTTGACGGAAGAGATAAGCGAGTTGCGAGTGGTACATTCTAAACAACTGTGAAGAGGCCGCAAAGTACCTAGAGTAAGTTTTTTGTTTTGTTTACTATTACGGTAAGTATTAAAGTATTAACTTAAGTTTTTTGTTACAGTTACTTCTCTAATTGGGTCCGATCGAGAAATCCTTCAATGTCGGTGTCCCAAGTTGATCAATTCACTAATTCTGAGTTTCCAAAATGGTTTCGATCATATTTCTTGGAAAATCCATCAGATCCCAATGAAGTTGCGTGGAGTTTATCTTATGGAGCTGCAATGACAGTTGCCCGATGCAACAATATATAATCAATGGGTATCGATTTGCAACTGTTGACGCGAACACAGGTACACTATGTTGCAATTACGGTGTATGTTGTCGAGGTGACCAAGTTGACGAGGTGGAGACTGACTACTACGAGAAGTTAGTTGAGATAATTCATTTGAGTTACCGGGTGGGACAAGGTGGTGACCCTTTTTAAGTGTGAGTGGTTTGATAACGGTCCGCGTGGGACAAAAGTGGACAAACATGGAAATATTGAGATCCATTTGGACAAGGAGATATACGGTTGGTTATGACCTATTCATCCTTGCTCAACAAAGCGGAACAAGTTTACTATACACCATACCCTACATCTCGCCAAGGGTGGACGAGAGTTATTAAAACCAAAGCACAAAATATTATACCAAAGTCGAAAGAGCCGGAATCAGCGACGGTTTGGTGAACCTTTCCAAGCCGATGTGAAACATGTGCCGCCCATAAACATCTTCGATGACGAAGTACCAAGCAATCTCTTTGATTCTCGTTCGGAGTTAGAGTTGATTCCTATACAAATTGACGATGAGAAATCGACGATGAGGATGAGGCGAAATGAGCTTCTCGATAGTGAATCGAGTTCGACGACTATGAGAGTTCAGATGAAGACATGCAAGTAGATGTCGATGAACAGGAATCGTCCGGTTGATTTGTGTTAGTTCTTTGTTTATGACGATATGTTATACTACATACTAAATATCTTTTATATATATATTTTTTGACATGATGTCTATAAGTGTTCGAGATGGAGCATCCGGGAGGACGTTCGGGTAGTGGACGTGGCGGTGGTCGAGCCCGCCTCGTACTATAAGAGGGGTAGGGCAACGCCAACCGCTCCATATGGAGGCGAGGGCTCGCTTCCCCGGAGGTGCCACTATTTGATTTTTCGTCGTCACCGTCGGGATATTTGTCATCTTCACCGTCACTTTATACATCGTCGTCATCGGCGGCTACCCCCCGATGCACGGCAAAGGGGACAACAGGTTTACTTTACCATTTCTGATTGATTTACATTTGTTTAGTTTCTTGAAACCATCTATGTACAAACATCTTCAATATTTCACATTTCTTCCTTAGCACACTGCGTCGCCTCAAAGCCACGTCGGGAAGAAGGTAGTTCCTCGAGGTACCAATCGGGGCTCAAGAGATCCCGAGACGGGGTTTCTTTGGATCCGTCTTGACGCAACGAGTAAGTCATGCCAAGTTACCCGTAATGTTACAATTTTCTTTTCTAATTGGTTTGTATGCTAATATTTGCATGATAATCTCGTTTTCAGATTTGTGCACGATACTCGGTGGCGACTTTCATGTCGGACCAAATATTCCGTAATTACACTCAAGCTTGGACCGCGTGGACAAAGATTCCTAAGACGCAACGAGACAGGTGGTTCAAGGAGTTCTTGGTAAGTTATTTTTTTATGCGTGTTAATTAAGTATTTTTAAAATTTTGAGCACTAATTGTTCGTTATTGATTTTCAGGATAAGCATATGACGTTGCTCGAGCATCTTGAAAATCGAAAAAAGCTTATAACCACGGGCGGCGTGATGGTGTGTCGAAAGCTCTATGCATTGAGAAGGTCGAAAGGCAAGACAGATTGGCTTCCACAGGATACTAAAGATGAATTATTTGGCAATTGGGAAAACAATGACAAGTTTAAGACCATAAGTTCGAAAAATAAGCAAAATAGGGCCAAAATGGAAGGACCATCATATCTTTGGCGGCTCCATATCAATTAGTGAGCATCGACGCAAAGTTGTAAGTACACGTTATTTTCTATTTACGTATTCAATATTTTGTACTTTGAAGTAATTAATTAAGGTCATCATTTGCGTTTGCGGGTAGAGTCGGGAAGCTCAGTGGATCGGTTGAGTGGGTTACCTTTCGGCGGACCCATTCCCCGACGGATCGAAGGAGTGAGAGGCAATGGATTAATCCAAGGGCGCAACAAATAGCGGTTAGACATTTATTGCCTTTATTACTTGTTTTATGCACCACCATATTTATTTCATTTTACATGTCTTATTTGTTATGTATTTGTTTGCTTGTAGGAAAACTTTGAGAAGGCGTCGCGGGAGAGAGCCTCGCAGCGTGAGACCGACCCCCTCATCCTCTATATCCGATAACGAGAGTATGTTCTTTGAGGCTACTAGCGGATTTGACAAGAAGGAGGGTCTTTGGATACGGATGAGTGAGTCCGCCACCCGAAGCAAACAAAGCGCCTCATCTCGGCACTTTGGTGGGGTTTCTTCAGGTAAACATAATACATTTGTTTTTGATAATTTTCATTCTCTTGTCCATTCAAATGAAGTACAAATAATAAATGTACTAATCAATTTTGTAGATGAGCTGAAGAAGATGAAAGCGTTGGTGGAGGAGCAAGCAACACAAATGACCCAGGAACGGGAGATGATGAGCCGGGCCGCCGGCTCAGAAACGGAGATGATGAGGCAAACAGATGATTCAGGAACAAGATCAGATCAAGTAGGCGTTGCAGCAAGAACAAGATCAGATCAAGCAGGCGTTGCAGCAGGAACGGGTGATGATGCGACATGAGATGACTCAGCAGAATGACATGATGAGGACGATGCAGAAACAAATCATGTCCCTTATGAAAGACAGAGGTTCCGGGTCGACTCCTGGTGATGATGACCATGCTGGTGATGATGATGATCACAATCTTTTTGTTTAGCCTACTTTTTTGTATTTGCTTGTTGCTACTACTTTTTTGTATTTGTTTGTTGCTACAGTATTATATATATATATTGTGTTTTCACTATGTAAACTTTTTTTTTTATCGTTAATATATTCATGGTACATTACTTTACTATTTGTATTCAATTTTCTATTAATTTTTTTTAAAAAAATAAAAAATAAAAAATTTGCTACCGAAAAGAAAATCTCCGCAAATTCCGAAATTTGTTACGGAAAAACAAATCTTTCTGAGAAAAAAATCAGCAAATTCGGAATTTGCTACGGAAACAAATCCGTAGCAAATTTTGAAATTTGCTACGGAAAAAATATCCGTAGCAAATTTTCAAACTACGGAATTTATTTCCGTAGCCAATTGCTACGGATAAAAATCCGTAGCAAATTTGCTACGGATATAAATATCCGTCGCAATTGCGACGGACGCGATATTTTGCTACGGACAAAATCCGTAGCAAACATGTTTTGCTACGGAAAATTCGTAGCAAAAACCGAAATTTTTAGTATTGTTTATTGCATACACTCTCATGAATTTGTGGACATCTCAGTTAAATAATTGAACTAGGCTGGTGCTTCATTAATTCGGTTCGCTGGCACTTCTCTGGTCCATATTGAAGGACAAGGGTACGGGTTGCCTCTTGGTGGTGATGATGATCAGACTGCTACAGTTTAGACTTTTTTTTAGTTCATTTTGGTTGCAACATTATAATTTGTAATATTTTGTTTTTGCTATGTAAACTCTTATGATTGTTACAATTTATTTTTATGATATACAAACCTTTTTATCTTCTAATTTTTAATATTTTTTATCTAATTATTTTATTTTTCTGATTTTTTTATTTTTTTAAAAAAATAAATTGGAATTTGCGAGGAAAAGTGTTTCCTTAGCAAAATTTCATCATTTGCGAGGAAACCAGTTCCCTCGCAAAAATTCCGAAGTTTACGAGGAACAAGCTTCCCTCGCAAAATCCTCAATTTTGCGAGGAAACATCCTCCTCGCAAATTTCAGAATTTTTGCGAGGGAAATATTTTTCCCTCGCAAATTTCAGGATTTGCGAGGGAAAAAGGCATTTTTGCGACGAAAAATTGGTTTGCGAGGGCGATTTTTGTGACAGAACTTTTTCCGCCGCAAATCAATTTTGTGACGGAAAATGACTGTTTTGCGAGGAAATTTTTCCGCCGCAAAAAAACTATTTTTTTTGTAGTGACTCTGGATAAGTGTAACAGGAATTTTCTTTGGGGGAGCACCGAGGTGAAACGGAAAACACCACTAATGACGTGGGATGCTATTTGCAAACCTAAGCAGAAGGGGGCTTGTGACTTCACCATGCTCATCACCAAAATCAAGCCTATCTTATGAAAGTTGGTTGGAGCCTGACCACTAAAATAAATGATTTGTGGGTGCAAGTTATCCGCAATAAGTATAACTGTGGATCCGATATGATGCCAAAAATTGACATGACCAAGCCTGGCTCGAACCTATGGAGCGGGATCAAGAGGACGTGGGGAACAGTGCAAGATGGAATTGAAAATATGAGTAGTGGGAGGCAGCGGTGGAAGTGGACTAAAAGTGGAGAATTTTCTGTCAAGTCATCGTATGAGTCTCTCCATAACGAGGTGCCTGCACTAGATCCTATATGGACCAAACTTTGGAAGCTCAAAGTTCCTGAAAGATGCAAAATGTTTGTGTGGCTTGTGCTGCATAAACGTCTATTAACTAATGCCTCGAGGTTTAAGCGTGGGCTGAGTACTGATGCACGTTGTCCTGTGTGCAATGCGGAGAGTGAGACACTGCAGCACCAGCTTAGGGACTGCCCGAAGACGTTCGGTTTATGGAAACAGCTCGTTCCTCCAAGGGTATGGCGTAAGTTCAACTCCTTTTCATTTGAGCAATGGTTCAGGTGGAATATAAGCCACAATGGCCCGAAGATAGAGGAATGACGACATACTTTTGTTGTAGTTTGTTGGTGGCTCTGGCGACGTCGCAATACAACCGTTTTTGAAGGCAAGAGACCCTCAAACTCTGCTGTTCAATATTACGTCAACGCCACTTTGCAAAGTCTACGTGGTGCATGCAGTAGACTCGGTACGTTGGTTGGTGTGAGACCTGTACGAGATGATCAGGGAGCTACTTGGCAGCCGCCACAGCCAGGGTGGGTCAAGGTGAATACAGACGGAGCTTTCTCACACTTAAGCTCGGGGGTGGGTAGCGGTGGCGTAATTCGGGAAGAGCATGGTAAATTCTTGAAAGCATTTATGTTCAGAGGAGATGAAGGAGATAGTCTTTCGGCCGAGCTATGGGGCTGCCTACACGGGCTTAAACTGGCAAGGGATTTGGGTATGAGGAATGTGATTCTGGAAACTGAGTCAACAGATGTTGTCGAACTGATAAAAAACATGCCAAACGAGACGCACGCTGATCGGGATCTTATAGCCGAGGTCCAAGGCTTGGTTGCTAGGGAGTGGAGTGTTGAAGTTCCTCATATTAGACGCTGGGCAAATTCAGTTGCGGATCACCTAGCTAAAACGAGTCTTTCGGCTCCCCCTGGTTTTCATGTTATTTCGTTCACTGATATGGAGCTTGAAAGGCTCTTTGTAATGGATAATCATTAGGCCTGCTTATTTCGGCTACACAATTTTAACAAAAAAGAGTTTTAATGCCAATAACTAACCGCCTTTAGTTCCAAATAGCACACTAAAAAAATGCTCCACCTCTGTATCAAAATTTCGAAATCATTGAATGTATTTTTGATAAATATCAAGCGAAAATTTGTGAATAGTAATCAGAAGCACAATAAGTGAAAACTATACCATGTCACAATCAACATGATGCAAACAATATTTACTACTAGGTAATTGACAACACTCGAATTATTTGAGTAGAAATTTCCTAATTAATTAATGCGATCCCATCAACAAAAAAAAAAAAAAAACTTAGAATGTAACTTGGAGGAAGAGACAATGGAGAACAGGGATCAAAGCATATTAATAAATATATATATATATATATATATCAAAAAATAACCAATTATATATATAAGAAAATTTTTCATTGCCCCCATCAAATTAAAACACCAATTAATTCATTACCTCATCAATTTTCGGCCACGTGACCTTTTGCTTTTTTTTCCCCTCTTTTTAAAGAGAATTGCATTGGGGTAACATATTAAAGAGTATAATAAATGACAGCCAACAGAATTAAGCAGTGCAATAATAATAATCAAAATCTATACAATATTGCCAAAAAAAAAAAATCAGAATCACAAATTCACTGCCATGACATAAATTTGAGACATACTTCCCAAATGGATTCCATAAAAATATGAGGCATGATCATCGCAACAGGGAGCAAAACATGATATCACGCACCAACCACTTTGTTGTTTAAAAATTTTCATGCGCTGTATCTGTAAAACAAGACTTTTGACCCGTGCAATATACAGATATGTTAAAATTGTACATGAGATAAAATGAATAATAAATGCTACAATTTTATTATTTCACCATTTTGTTACATCATTAACATGTACATGTAACATGATGTTCATGATATTAATGTAATAAATGGTTTTGAAAAACTTATCGTAAACTACATTTATTGTAGTACTATTGTTTTTATTGAACTCATTCAATATAAGTAATTTCACCCAACTCTTAACCCTTACAACATATAGTTTCCCATGTGAGAAAATCAGGCTCGGTAGATTGAGACCTACATTGGACATTGATTAACCTTGACTTTTATTTATCGTCATTGCAAATATCCATTCTTTGTATCAAAATCTCTTTTCCAAAGCTTATATCATTCAACACCTTTGCCTTAATTACCAACGCATTGTGCAGGCTGAGAGCATCTTTGTTAACATAAAGATATTTAATGTCTAAATTGGGGATTCCATCATTAATTTTCGGCTAAATTGTATTCATTATGATTAATTTGAATCAATGATGGTTGTGTGTAAATAGAGCTTAAAAGAGTAAACTTTCCATAAATATTGTAATTGCTATTAATTGGGAACGAATAGGATAATCCCTGCTGCTACCTCACCTAAGTGGTCGCCTCTAACAGTTACTCTAACGGTTAACATAAGCGTGTGCATACATTATTTTATTTTTGAGAAAAGCATTGGGCTAAGTGATATTACGGGAGACCAAATGATATTTGAAATAACCATATTAATGTATTAAGTGTTGTAGAAAACCACCCCATTTCCAATTGAATTATATTAATTACTGTGATCAGGAAACAAATTTGGCTTGAGAAAATAAAATTAAAATTGGCTTCGTGAACTTAACAATTATTAAAACTGCCGCTGAACAAAACATTGAACTGATGAGAAGTATGGGAGAATGATTGTCATGAATAAGCTGAACCAATTTGAGAAATAATTTAATACATCACCAATTTTGTGTGTGCAAGTGTAACATGAGCTCTAAGAATAAGTTGAGAGCTTTTGGCAGACCTGATTGAACTCCTCCTTTAGCTTTTCAATCTTATCCTTCACCTCTGGACGAATAAGTTGGTCCTCGGAATTTTCTTTTGAAACTTCCTCCCGTTGCTTTACCAACTTGTCTGTCAAGCCTAGGGCTTTCACGCCTTAGAGTACTCTCGATCAACCTACTTTCTCAGTTTCTGGATTGTCTCATCCAGATCTAATTCTCAAAGCTTGGAGGATTCCTGGGCTTTCAAAATTTGCTGCTTCAGTTTTTCAACATCAGCATCTGGAATCTCCTTAGCAAAAGTTATCTCCTTCATATTGATTTTCTTCAGAGGATCAACAGGAATTCCTTCCTGGAACCCACCAATTTTCCAGAACTGAGATGCTTTAGTAGATCCTCGATCGGTATTCATCTGAGTAAGCTCCTATACAATGAGACAATCCAGAGATTTATACTTAGCATATGGCTCTGCATATTTGATTTCACTAGAAAATTTGCTGGCCAAAAAACTTACATCCATGGCTTCATTGATTGCAATTTTTATCTGCTGTGACACCCAAGATGGATCTGCATGTGCACCACTGTGTGGTTCCTATCACCAAGAACAAACAAATGAAATTCCAATTAAAGGACAAAGAATGATCTTTTACTCACAAATAAAAACATGAAATGAGCAATCACTGCAGGAAGTACTGGATTTGACAAAGCTAACAACTGATTATGATAATAAAATATATTGTGAACTGCATCGGCTTATCGTCATTTTGTATTTGTCAAGTTCAAATTCATGCGTATGGAAAACAGAATATGGTTAAATTCAGGGGTTGTGCGAAACTTTGGAGCAGCTTTAGCACTCTTCCACAAAACTTGCCTCCGGACTAAAACATAAAATAATGGAAACCAAATCAGCAGTACAGCTTACAAGTCAGTATATAAACTTACTAAGATTGTTAAGGGATTAATATTAACTAAAGACTCAACCATATAACCACGAGGATGTCAAAGAAACCAAAAGATATGCAAGATATGGTGGCATCAGCTATCAAATATCAATCCAGCATCATTTTATCAAATATAGGAGGAAAGACTATTTCAGCATTTTTGGGATTGTAATATATGGTGGCATCAGCTATCAAATATCAATTAATGTGCTTGATACTTATTATCAAAAGGAGACTCCACTCTTGTGTGTGTGTGTGTGTGTTTTTTTTTTTTTTGTTTATCAAACACTCTTTTGTGTATGAGATCATTTATATCTAGAAAATTCCATTACTTCTTTACTGGGGTAAATCACAAAAAGATAAATTAAAGACGCAGTGGCTTAACTTGCTCAGTCACTGATCACTAATCCAATCAATTAAACCTTTATAAGTTCCTGTCAGTTCGACTAAGATGCCAGAATACATCCAGATCATTGGCAAGGTTAAACCTGTTTCCTTTGCAATATATTATTAGAAAGAAAACGTTCGGGACATAAAATCTATTCTCCATTTTGCATTCTGGATCCTCAATTGTATTAAAATTGATATTTAATCAAGTTGTGTTCTCCGCTTCATATAATCAGCTATGTCTCTCCAGAAATTAATTGATAGAGACAGGCAGAAGTATATCATGCAGCGGTTTTGTATGCAGAAGGAGATAAGGAGGACAGTAAATTGTGTCACTGAAGACGCATCAATCCAAATAATGCTATAAACCATTAGACAAAACTTCTATGAGCTCAGCCATTAATCTATGGCACACTTCATTATTGCCCCTGTTCCCTGAATATCAAAGGAAAGAAAAGGAGATTTAATTCTAGCTTTCAGGCTACGGTAAAGATATAAGAATACTAACCTGTGAAGTGTTGCGAAATATCAAATGAAGATCATTTCCTATGACGTAAGATAGTCGTTGACAATCTGCTGAAAGCCTGCTTGTTAAGTCACCAACTTGCTCTCTACCAAAATAAGATATGTCCTACATCATAGATAAGACAAAACCATACAGAAAGAAAATATGAAAATACAGAAGAAAAAAGAAATAGATAATACACCGTCAAGAACTGCTGAAAAAGAACAGCTGCATACAGATTTTCTCGAAGACGCTTCACCTGCAAAAAGAAGATCACAGCATCAGATGCTACCACATCCTTGAATCCTAGAGATAAATGCATTAAGGAAAGCTAGTTATATGCACTGAACAGAAACAAAAATATACTGCAATAGAAATAGAACAGCTAGATAGATAAGTTTCACCATAAGCAATGCAGAACACACCTGAATAGTGATCCAGGAAAAATGAAATCATTTTTTATTCAAATAAATAGCATGAGCTGATCCAAGAAGATCATGACCATTTCCCAGTAAGGTTAGTCAACAGCCGAATCATTTAATTTGACAAAGCAAATAATAAATTTACCTGCAAGCATTTCCTCTCCTCACACAGCCAAGTTTTCCTAAAAAATAATTTTCCAAATATAGAAAATAAGAAGAGCAATTTAACTACAGAGGAACTATCTAAACTGAGAAAAACCAAGCATTGAAATACTTACAAACCCAGAAGAACCAAATAAACTCCGGTCACCAACTCACCTCATCAGCGAGCTTGGAGCGAGAGAATGAAGAAAAAATAAGAAACTTTCTCAAAAGAGAGACGGGGCGCAGAGATGAGTAGTACAAATGGAGTTAATTTTAAATTTGTTAATCGTCGAATAATGAATTTGGGAAAGGAAATGGAACTCACAGCAGCACCAACCGAGAGAGCAAATGTACCAAACATTTCAGACCAAGGCACTTCTCCGCCCTACTCGGATTAAACCCAAAATGGAAACAAATTTCAGAAACTGATTAACTCACAGCAATGTAGAAAATTCAGCGAAAGAGATTTCTCAGAGTTTGAAAGAAAGGTACCTACCTCCATTTGGCGCCAGAATCTGTAATAAACGGCCATGACAGCCATGGACGTAATTCCGAAGCTAGACATCACATTTGCGACAAGATAAGTGAACCTCTCCGATCTCTTCCTGGCCGTTTCTCTTTCATGCGAACTGATACGGCTTCGGAATCGTTTCTCTTCCATGAAAATGAGTTTTTTCTTTTAGTATAAAAAAAAAAAAAAAAAAAAGAGACACGGAGTCACATGTGAAAATGGGTTGGCTTTGGGAACACGTGGCACCATTCATTTGATGATTATGTGGACCAATAACTGAAAGGCTATAAGGATATATTTGATTTAAGAATAAAGAGTAAGAGAACTTTTTGAGTTGCAAGGGGTGACAGATGAAGTCATCATATCACGAGATTCCTGAAATTAGGAGTAACCAACTCCGGGGGAGAAGGTTGAGAGACATCAAAAGTCATTAGTTGCTTTGCGGGAGGGAGTTGATATGTTAGGTGCGCTCCACATACTTTTGCAAGGACTTGGTAATAGTCTTCCTCCTCATCATCCCCATAGTCTTCTCATCCTCATCATCTTATAGCATTCAACCCTAATATCTTCAACCCTCTTTCTATTTTGAATTACCGGCTCCGACTCCGACTCCGAGTAATATATTAGTTGTGCTCCACATGCTTTTACAGGGAATTTGTAATAGTTCATCATCCCAAAATCAAAATATTTCAAAAAGAATTCACATGAAATCTTAGCATCATTACCCATCCCAGCATCATATGAGCTCCTTCTCACAGGCCATAGAACTACATGATCCCGATTCATTAGATCATAATTCTCTAACGAATGTGAAATTTCGAATTTGTTGTTATCATCATAAGATAAAGTACATTGAACTTTCCATATATCATATGGGACGAGATGAGGAGAAGCAACGCAGCAAATTAATAAATCATGTGAGCGTTCAAGATTGCAAGTAAATTCAGCTTCATTGAAAGCCTCTGTCATAGGTTTATGTTCCATCCACTCTGGAACTCTACTTCCTGGGTAACAAGTTATAGCATAATAATTATAACAACCACTAGCTGAAATCATTGAGGAAAGAATTAATTCTTGAATATAGCTAAGTGAACGCTCATCCAATTTTTCACAGTTGCAGAAGTTGAAGACACATTTATTCTGAACCAGAGAGTCGGAGGATATAGTCTCCAATAATGTGCATTCGGAGGCGTCTAATTCTTGAAGGAAGGGAGGAAGTCCAAGTATAGACTTAAGCCTTTCGCACCTTCTCAGGAAAATGTATATTAAGCTTGAAAGATGGATGACGCAAGCTGGTAATGTCTCCACAGCAGAGTCATTCAATGACAAATATCCTAACCTTGTCAAGGCCTTGACATTGTCAGGGATTTCCGACAAGTAACTCCACCGCTCCAAACATAGTATTCTTAAATTACGCCAAGCATCAAAAAGGGCGTGTAGCTGCTTTATGTCAATTTCTTGCTCCAAATCACTGGTAAACTCAAACACCTCAAGATTTGTCAAGCAACACAACTCATCTATTGAAACACTCCCTACCATACCACCAACAATTCTAATGTCTGTAAGTTCTGTGCAACGACTGATTGGGAAAAGCAATATTTTGACATAAGTTTTTTTGAGAAATAAACGACTTAACTTTTTTGATGACAAACATAATTTCTTGAGGCAACAAAAGTCAGCAATAAGGTTAGAGAAAGATTCTAAATGACTCTCACTCTCAATACTCTCTAACTTTGAGCAACCAGATACTCCCATTTCAATAATACTTGGGAGAGATAAAATATATGGACGAACACTCTGCAAACTTTCACACCAGAAGAGATGTAACCTTTCAAGCTTGCGTGCCATCGAGAGATCAGGCAACTCTATCAATTGTTTGGAACCACTCAAATTTATTGTCTTTAGGTTTCCAAGATCCTATGTTCACAATGAAAAGAAAACAATTACCTAAATTAAAAAGCCCTAATAAATTAAATTGGGTTGAAGACATATAAAATCTACATTAGCATATACGTACCTGTTTTCCATCCCAAAGCCTTTTAACATTGCTTTCTTGCATTTGAAGTTCAACAAGGTTTTCAAGATAAGGGCCTGATGGCAAATTCTCTAATGGATAAAAATCCCAATGAAGATACCTCAATTTATTAGAAAAGGGGTGAAGATCGGAAAAAAGATCTATATATGGCCTATTGGGAGGACTCCATAATGTAGAAGAGAAAAATTTGAAGAATCTTAAATTTTTCATTTTTACAAAAATGTCAGCCTCCTCCACTTGTACATACTTTATTCGACTCATATCCATTATAATGCCTTCAATTTCATCCGTTCCCTAGAGAAAAATAAAATGAAATAAATATTAAACTAAAAAAAAATCAAAAAAAAAAAAAAATTGAAAGAAATAAATTGATGCAACTTTTTCCCATACCTTGTTACTTTTCAATACATCATAGATTATATCTGCATCTTTTAATCGGCTATGTCTTTCAGGAGGTCTCATACTTTCTCCACGAACAATTTGCTCAGCCATTTCTCGTATCAAATCATGCATTACAATACTGCCATCCCAATCAAACTTTATGAGAGCTTTATCTATAAGGTTTTGTATGCCACTAACCGCTTTGAAACCACATACCTCTAGCCCACAAGTAACATCATTGTGTTTGCCACCCAAAAAAAAAATGCAATGTCTAAAAATATTTCCTTATCCATAGGATCCAATCCATCATAACTTATCTTCAATATATTTTGAATTTGCTCAAGGGGATACCTCTTGAGTTTGCTAAGCTCACTTTTCCAATACGCTTTATCTCTAAAATAAAAATGGGAACCCAAAACTTCTAAAGCTAAAGGAATTCCTTTAGCAATGTCCACTGTCATTCTTGATAGCTCTTGATATCCCTTTTTAGGCCGACTCTGATTGAAGGCATGTATACTAAAGAGTTTAAGTGATTCTTTTGAACTCAATTCATTCACTCCATGTATGAATTGATCATGAATCCCTCCACTCCTAAGAACATGCTTGTCCCTACTTGTTACGATGACCCTGCTGCCTGGTCCCAATTGGAGACAACTAACCAAATCTTTTAGTTGCTTTGGATTGTCCACGTCATCAAGGGCAATTAAGACTTTTTTCTGTTGCAACCTTCTCAATGCGTTATTCTTGTGGTCTTTTTGGCCTAATAGCTTAGAAAGAAGCTCATCACGTAAAGAATTAAGACCATCAACCTTTGTTGATTTTTCTCTCACATTTTCTAAGAAGTAGTAACTAGCAAATTCAGATAAGAATCTATCAAATATAACTCGAGCAAGGGTTGTTTTGCCTATCCCTCCCATGCCCCATATCCCAACAAGTCGAACTTCCTGTGACTTAATTTCCATTAAGGATTCAACAATCCTAAAATTTTGATGAGATCCAATGAGCTGATAATTTGGGACAATGGGGCTATTATCTTCTAGCTTTTTCAAGACATCTTGGACTATTGTATCAATGAGTTTGGATTCATCTCTAACATAAAAGACAAAAAAACAAAAACAAAAAAAATTACCAGTTGCCCATGATAAAATAATAGATCCACTGGCATAAATTAATATAACTTCACTAGATTTAAGGCAAACTAAGGAAAATCTTAACAGCTTTGAGACTCTATAAAATGATAAATTGAATAATAGAAACAAACTTACGGAAATTGTGATGAATGATGACCAGATAAGTTGGCAGATTGTTTTAAGACGGATCTCCAAATTTGCAAATTGCCCACGCTAACCTTGAACTTCTCTTCATGAAGAGTGAATGCCTCTGCATAAGTGCGATTTTGATGCCTGACGTCTGATGGATCTACATTGTAGAAAACTGGTATTACAATCTGTTGACGATCTTTCTTACATTCCATGATTTTGACAAGCTCTTCCAAGCACCACCTTGAGGAAGCATAATCTTTAGAGAATATAACCAAAGCAATCATGGATCCTTCTATTGCTTTCAGAAGTGCTGATGATATTTGGTCTCCTCTCTCGAGCCTGTCATCCACATAGACATCTACGTGTTCTCGACGCAACTCCTTTATCAAATGGCTGAGAATACCAGATCTGGTGTCTGAACCTCTAAAGTTGATAAAAACATCGTATTTTCCATATGGGACCTGGGAAGAAGAAGCAGAAGCAGCCATTGCTGGAGCACAAAAACGAAAAACAATATAATGTTTTATAGATCATTGATTATTTCTGAAAAAGAACAGAAAGAACAAGGTTTAAGAAGTTATAAAATGAAGGAGAAAGACCATATTAATAATACCTTGGTGGGAGTGGCTAAATCAAATCCGAGGTTGAAGACTCGCAGCTGATTTGGTGAGTTCGCTTATCTTGGGAATTCGATCTGCACAACAGAAAAGTGAGAATGTGAGTATCGAGCCTTTGTTAGCATTTAAGAGTTAACAATCAACTAACAAGTTGTCGGTGGAATTTTTTTGTACAAAGTAGGCCGAAATTACCACGAAATAATGAAAACTTGTCCGTAGCTCATTTTGACTCCAAGTCAACAGCGCTCTTTTTTGGATTTTTCTTTTTTTAAAAATAAAAATAAAAAATTTCTTTCCCGGGCCGTGTGCTTTTTTTCTTGTTTTGTTTCTGTACGAAACGGGGGAAAAAAGGGAAAGTGCGAAGAAATTCCAGTGGAAGGGAAAATATTGTTTCTTGTTTGAATAAGGATTTTCCACTACACATTGATTGAAATCTCATATAATCATGTGACTATGACCGCCATTGAAAAATAATTGAAGGCCAGTGGGAGCTAGGGAAAGAGATAAAGTTAATATGGGGATATGCTAACTATTGACCATTCACATTATGTGTCGGTGGATTTTTCAATAAAATGATTAATTATTAAAAATGAAAATAATTATATAACTAAAATAGGAATAAATGGATATACGGAAGAGGGAGCTAGGAGTGCATCTCTTTTATAAAAAGGATAAGTAGAAGAAGATTGATGCAACAGATTTGTATCCTTTCTTAAAGTACTACTGAAATTAAAATGGACAGGGGATTATTGAGAATATTTATGGGCTGTTGATTATTTTTTATTTTAAAAAATAAAGAATATCAAGCAGTAAGTGAATGAGGGAGAAAAGACGTAAGCTAATTTAGTGACTTTCCTTTTGTTGAGTATTCAATATAATGGGCAGAACAAGAACATGAGCTTCTGAGTTACTATAAATCAACTAAGCTGGCAGTGGAAATTTCTTGCTCAAAGAAAATTCCCAAGTCAATTACACGTTTTTTATTGGTTAGAGAATTAAAAATGTCCAGCTAACCATCAAAGCTCTGCCAGTACGAACTTTTTTCCCTTGTCTATTCTTATTTAAAATGATTAGAAATTTCATATACCAACCCCAAAAAACAAAGTATGAAGAAATTTCTATGAACATGTGTTTGACTCCAAGTCAAATGTTTATAATTCTATTATAAGGAGATTTATTTGCCCCAAAGGCGTCTTCATTATTATGTGATTATTTTTTAGATTATTGATTAATTATGACCATTCAATAATTGAGGCTCTAATTTTCTTTGAAGAGTATATATACTTGCGATTCAAAAACACTTATATGTGCAATAACTTTTGTCAGTGTTAAATATTTGATTTGAATATAAATTTAAATTAAAAAGAAACTCAAAATGATCCTTACAATGAAAAAACAATTATCAATATAAATATTAAAATCATAAATTAACATAGGCTAAGTAGCCTGTTAAGGGTCCATGACCTGGTCTAGTTAGGGGTTGGCCAAGCCTGATTCGTTTTAGAAAATATGTCGTACCTATTTTGTTAAAGTTTAGCATATAAACCTTTCGGCATGGTCTATTTACATATTAAAAAATAAAATAATATTTATATTCTATATATAATTTTTATATCATATTAATTTTTATGATATATTTTGGATATTTGAATTGAGTTATTGTAATTTTGAATTAATTTATTTAATTATGGCCTATTTTCTGACAAAGACTAATATTTGATATATTTAACAATTTGACCCATTAGCCTGTATGAAGTTTTAAAAAAATGCATATTTTTTAACAGGTTTGAGGCCAGGCCATTGTCTAGGTTAGGCTTAGGTTGAAAAAAAAGCCAATGGCTAGCTTGGCTTATTAAACCTAGAGCCTGGTTTAGCCCATTTCCGCCTCTAATGATGAATGTATGAATTCCTTGCTATTAGTGATGGATGGCAAAAGAAAAGACTTTTGCCAATGTAAAAAACTTGATCCAAAAATTAAGTCAAAAGGAAAAACAATATCATCTTAAAAATAAAAATAATGATGATTATATTAATGAATGTATGATATTTTTTATTTTATAAATTTAAATATATTCACTCATATAAACATGTCAATTTAGACTCAAGTCCAAAGCTTCATCTAAGCTAATAGACTAAGCCAATTTGCTGGTTGGACGTTGGTGGGATCTGACATCTAAAATCAAATCATATCTTAGCTTGAAAAAGACATGGACTTAATTTGGCGATATGTTAACTTTTGAACATTTACATTAAATTGGTGGACATTTCTTATTTAATGTACGAAGAAATTTCAACGAAAAAATAAAAAATTTGGTCATACACTATATTTCACACCAAGTCAAAAAAACACATTATCTTTTGGGTTTTTTTTTTTATTGAAAAATTTCAAGAAGTCTTCAAAAAACAATCCTTCAAATGTGAAACTTATTAAGAAAATTGGGAAAAAATTTCCTATTAAAAATTATATTTTATATTGTATACAAAGTACTGATATTTTAATTTAGGCATCTCTCACGAATAAAATTTAAAATATGAGATTTTTCCCTAGTTTCTCCAATTTTTTCCCTCTGAATAATATAAAGTATATGTCCAAATACAAAAAATTCTTCTTTTTCTTTCTAGTTTAAGGTAATTAAAAAATTTCTAAACCAGCGAAGAAAAAAGTAAGTAAAAATTTCAAGAAAATAATGAAAATCTGTCATTACTGGTTCTTTGGGACACAGTCAACAATATCTAGTTTGGTTCGCACTAAAAAAAATTCTGACTCAAATCAATAATATTTCGTTTTGATTTTTTTTTTTAATGAGCTTTGTTTATCCCCAAGGATTTATACACTATTTTCAAATACACTGAAGTGTACACATACAAGTAAAGTTGATTAAAAAAGACTCTTATATACTGAGTTTTAGCCTGTTATTGCCTTCCTTCAATTGAAAAAATTATATTAAAGACAATAAATCTATAAAAAGAGATATGGCTTAGATAATTAGACTTACAAATACAATGGGAAAGAGCAGTTAATAATTGTGGAGAACAATAATTACTATTTTATGGTCCTTCTTAATAAATATTATTTATCATAAGCCCTTTATCATAATTTTCCTAAATAACTATGTTTCTTTGAGGACACAAGTCTAATAACTAATTAAAGACATAGGAATAAAATTGCACATGTAATTTATATTTTTCAATTACGTTCATTTTTTCCCATTCATGTATTCTGAAACATTATATGCAGTAAGGTTTGTCAATATCAAAAACAACGATTGAAGGGAAAATTTCTTAGTTCACAACCTTTTTCCCCCCCTTAAAGAATTAGAAATTTCCATCAAGTCATAAAAGTTCTTAGAAAAATATACTTAGGGTCTGTTTGGGAGTTTGGAGGGAAAGGAAAGGAAGGGGATGCAAGGAGAAAGGAGGGGAAGGGAAGGAAGGGAAATAGAGGATATTTCCTCCCCTTGTTTGAGAGTTAAAAAAATAGTAAGGGAGGAAGATGGAGGATTAATGAGTTGTTTTTACCATTTTGTCCTTTTCTTTAATAATTATTATACTTTACAAATAAATTTAGATTTAGATTTTCTAAAAAAAATATTTATGTAATTTTTATATTCAAAAAATTATTTATGTGGTGACGGCGGCGACGGTGGCGGTGGTGGGGTAGTGGTGGTGGTGGTGGTGGCGGCGGCGGGCGGCGGCGGCGGTGGTGGTGGCGGTGGTGGGGTGGTGGTGGTGGTGAACGAGGTAACAAAGTAATTAATCTATTTCCCCTCTTAAAACCCCCCATATGGGGAAACTTTATTTTTTAGAAGAAGGAGGATTTTGGAGGATTTGTAAAATCCTCTGATTCCCTCCCCTCCTATTTTTAAAACTTGCAAACAAGGGAAGGAATTATCAAAATCCTTCATTCCCTTTCCTTTCCCTCCAAAATGAACTCGCAAACAAAGCCTTAGGTTTTAAGAAAGACAAACAAATCCCGCAAGGTGTCTTCAAATCTTAAAATTACTAAGTAACATAGGGTTCTTCATTTTAAATCAAAAAATTTGAGTGGTATTTTGTTAAAAGCACACAAACTTCAAAATCTCATATACTCATCATATTAATTTTCTGTCATTTTTATTTTTTAACAAACTTTTAGTAGTTTTCTGAATTTAAATGGTATTTAAATAAAAATTAAAATGGGAAAATTTGTACACAGGCCCATTTAAGCAAAAAAAAAAGACAAAAAGGGCCCAAGCATTCTGAAATTCCCAAAACAGCCCTAGGGCCCCGATTGGGATTGACGTTACTAAAGGAAATGACAGTAATACCCTTGACTGAAAAAGAAAAAAAGAACTTTGGATATTATAAAGTAAACAGATGACATTGCAAATGTAACTCTGTTTTGGCGCCTTCAGGAAGAACAGAAGAGACGTTCACAATGCGAGAGAACACATGTTTTTTCCGAAGCTTTATATTTGCTCAAGACAAATGAGGGAGAGAATGTTTATATTCCCAATCATCCACCGCATTATAAATTTGAACTCGAAATATTCATACTTTGTCTTGCTCCGAACGTTTTTTTCATTTAGAAGGTTGGGTGGTTGAAAGGTTGGAGCTTGGCCAATTTTATGTTATTAACATATAGGAAATAGGTAAGAGATACTAAGATTTTGCTCAAGATATCATTATCACCATTCTAGTTGGTCTTTAATCATTGGAGGGTTGGGTGGGAAAGATGTTGCTCTGTTTTTTGGCATGAAAACAAAGGGGAAGGTGTGTTTTTAAGTGGGAATGGGTGAATGGCATGAAGCCACATTTGGTTCAAAAACGTTGAAATGGGTAGTTGTTAATACATACTTGTTTTAGTTGTTAATTGATTTGTTTTAGTTGTAAATATGATGTTATAGTTGTTAATACGAGCTGAATGTTAAAACATCAGTAGGTTGCTCTGTTTTTGGGCATGGAAACGAGAGAGAGGTTTGTTTGTTAGGGGGAATGACTGAATGTGAAAATGATGAAATGAGATTGTTGTTAATTTGACTGTTGAAGTTGTTAAATGAGATTGTTGTTAATGTGACTGTTGAAGTTGTAAATACTAACTTTATGTTGCAGATAATTAAAGATGGCTAGTACTTCAGGGAAGAACATATTATGTTTCTTCCATGTGGGGGGTTTCTTTGAACATGGGGGAGGACAACAAAGTGATTATCTTGGTGGAACGATAAGAACAAGAGATATCAAGGAAGGAACTACATACGAGGAGATGCAAAGAATCATAGCATCTTTAATTGGGGAAGAAAATACGAAATTTGTGTTAAGTTCAAACTTAGCATGGATACATCTACATTCGTTGATCTTGTAGATGATGAAGGGGTTGAACATTTAATAAGGTATAATGAAACATATTGTCATATGTACGTTGAAGAAAATGGGAATAATGACAATAGTCCACAACGAATGAATGCTCAAATGGAAGAACAAGAAGTGTAAGTGTTGTTGTGTTAAGAAATGTAATTTGTTCCTATATAAATTTTCATTACTTGGTTCTCATTACTTACACTAATAATTGTTGTTTGTCGCAGGAGGGATGAAGTCTATCAAGGCGCAAGTGGGTTGTCAATTTCTCTCCCTCAAGTGTTGAATGAAACGCAAGCCTTGCAATCATTGTCGTGTTCTTCGCAAAGTGTACCATTAAGCATGCCAGAAATGAATCATTCGAAATGGAAGGATTTGATAATGGGAGAAGGACAAATTTTTGCGAATCTTCGTGACCCTCGGTGAAACGTTGTACAAATTCAGCATTGCACACAAGTTTTCGTACAAATTTGTGAAGAACAAGGTAAAGAAGATAATATTTAAGTGCAAGGTTGACGGTTGTCCCCGGGTACATGGGTGCATATTCAAGCGGGAGAACGTCAAGATACGAGTTCCTAACCATCAAAACATACGAGAGGAGCACACAAACACCATGCACGGGATTGCCTTATTGTATCTCATCCACCCAAGTGTAGGTTGACATCATCCCTTGTAATTGATGGTTTGAGAAATAATATTGAGAAGACAAAGCGAATGAAATCCGAACCGACATGTACGGTGAGTATGGGTACGCTGAACTACAAACGGTCATATAGGGCGAAAGAAAGAGCGGTGACGCTACTACATGGACGAGTAGAGGACTCTTACAAGGTCGTTCCTTGGATGTGTCAAAGACTCATAGAGAGTGATCACAACACAGTGGCAAAATGGGAAGGGTCAGCTGATAATAGATTTGTCCGACTATTTATTGCATATGGTTGCTCCATTAAAGGTTTTGTAGATGCTTGTCGACCAATCCTTTATATAGATGGATGTCATCTGAGTGGCCCATATAGGGGTACAATGTTGTCAGCTTGTGCGTATGATGCAGACAACCAAATGTTTCCCGTAGCATATGGCATTGTTGGCGGTGAGACCTATGATGATTGGGCTTGGTTTCTAAATAATGTAAAATAGATTACAGGATCAATGATGATAACAATTGTGTCTGATCGAAACAATTCCATTATTGGGGCTGTAAGAGATATATTTGGCACCAAGAGACATGCATTTTGTTACAGGCATGTGAAGGAAAATTATAGTGCAGAGTTCCTCAAAATCATGAAAGGGATGCCACGTACCGCTGGGAATAGCAAGGATATTGCATTGTACCTCCTCGATGGAATTGCGTACGCAAGGATGGTTGGGGAATTCACTATCGCGATGGGAAAATTAAAATTGTTCAATCCACCATTGGCACAATGGGTTGAGACTTATGGGGACGTTGATCGATGGGCTATGAGTAAGTTTCCTTTCAAAAGGTGGGATAACATAACCACTAACATTCTTGAATCATTCAACGCATGGATGGTGAAAGAGAGGAAGCACACGGTGTCAATGTTAATACATGAGCATAGGGAGAAGTTGGTCGCCAAGTTGCTTGCAAGCAAGATGGCTTTGGTGAATTGGAAAAATGGTGTAGGACCTAACATTGAAAAAAATTGTTGCAACATGTGAACTATGCGGAAAATATGCATGCCACATATTATGGGGAGAACCGGTGTGTGGTTGAAACTAGACGGTGATGCCTTAAGTTATGTTGTTGTTGATATGGTTGCAAAAGAGTGCTCTTGTTTAGCATGGCAAATGAGTGGACTACCTTGCCCGCATGCATGTGCATCAATTAAGTTACTTAATGGTAATGTGTACACATTTGTGGATGATTGCTTTACACTTTCAAAGACAAGAGAAAATATATGCACAAAGCATGCGGCCGGTTGCAACACATGATTGTCCACTTGTTGATGCGCCCACGGTGACACAAATGCTAACGAGACTTTCTTGGAGCCCCCAATTACTACAAGGGCGCCGGGTAGACCAAAAAAAAAAAAGACGAGAATCTCGGTTCCAAAACAAGCAAATTTATCATTGTGGTAGATGCCACGAGCCGGGACACTCTGTCAAGACTTGCAAGAATCCAAATCCAAGTTGATCATCGATGGTCCCTTGGGTGTTTCTTTTTGGGCATTGCGTCTCACACTCTTTTTTTGTTATATATGGCTTTATGGCTTTAGATAGAAATCCACACCATATATTTTTGGAAATGGTGTGTGATGTTGACATTATGAATTTGTAGATGCATTTGGTGTTGTAAATGAAGGTTGGATATTGTTGTCACAATTGTATCCAAGTGTCATTTATGTACACATATTCATATTTTGTTCCAAATGTAAATGACGTTGAAAAATATATGCAGCTGGATTTTGTTGTAATTAGGTGTTGTTGTTGTTGTAATTAGGTGCTAATATTGTTGTTATTAGTTGCTGATATTGTTGTCATTATGTGCTGATATTGTTGTTATTAGTTGCTGATATTGTTGTGATTATGTGCTGATATTGTTGTTATTAGTTGCTGATATTGTTGTGATTATGTGCTGATATTGTTGTAATTAGGTGCTGATATTATTGTTATTAGTTGCTGATATTGTTGTCATTATGTGCTGATATTGTTGTTATTAGTTGCTGATATTGTTGTCATTATGTGCTGATATTGTTGTAATTAGGTGCTGATATTGTTGTTATTAGTTGTTGATATTGTTGTCATTATGTGCTGATATTGTTGTAAGTAGGTGCTGATATTGTTGTTATTAGTTGCTAATATTGTGGTAATCGCCCCCTGTTATTGTTGTAAGTGACCCCTGTTATTGTTGTAAATTACCCCTGTTATTGTTGTAAGTGGCCCCTGTTATTGTTGTAAACGACCCCTGATATTGTTGTAAGTGGCCCCTGTTATTGTTGTAAATGACCCCTGATATTGTTGTAAGTGGCCCCTGTTATTGTTGTAAATGACCCTGATATTGTTGTAAGTGGCCCCTGTTATTGTTGTAAATGACCCCTGATATTGTTGTAAGTGGCCCCTGTTATTGTTGTAAATGACCCTGATATTGTTGTAAGTGACCCCTGATATTGTTGTAAGTGACCACTGTTATTGTTGTAAATGACCCTCTTATTGTTGTAAATGACCCCTGTTATTGTTGTAAATGACCCCTGATATTGTTGTAAGTGACTCCTGATATTGTTGTAAATGGCCCCTGATATTGTTGTAAGTGACCCCTGTTATTGTTGTAAGTGACCCCTGATATTGTTGTAAGTGACCCCTGTTATTGTTGTAAGTGACCCCTGATATTGTTGTAAATGGTCCTTGATATTGTTGTAAGTGACCCATGTTATTGTTGTAAGTGACCCCTGATATTGTTGTAAGTGACCCCCTGTTATTGTTGTAAGTGACCCCTGATATTGTTGTAAGTGACCCCTGTTATTGTTGTAACTGACCCTGTTATTGTTGTAAATGACCCCTGATATTGTTGTAAATGACCCCTGTTATTGTTGTAAATGACCCCTATTATTGTTGTAACTGACCCCTGTTGAAGTTGTTAATCCTGTCCATTATTTCTGCAATTCTCATTCCATGACCTCATCAAAACAGAATCAAAACATTCTTGTTATCATTCCATGACAACATCAAAACAGAATCAAAACATTCTTCTTCTCATCCATGACTACATCAAAACATAATCAAAACATTTCTGTTGTCATTGAATAAAGGTTATCAAGTTAGCATCAGTAGACAATTTACAAAATAACAAGGTTTCCAAATGAATACAAATGAATCATAAATACATATGTGTCCTAACAACTATGCTCCCTAATGTCTCTTCAATTTCTTGTAGTAGTCCTCCATTAGCCCCAACACTTTTTCCCGATGGTTGTTGCGAGGATGGGTGACAAGCCACCATAATAAGCCCACCTTCAATTCACGAAGTTCTTCCTCGGTGAAGTGTGGTATTGTATACCCATCCCCCCATTCTGCTGAGCCATCCCATTGTTGTAGCCAAGATATGACATGAAGCCCATATGAGTGCCTGAAATAAAATAGATAGACGAGTTCTAGTAAAATCAGATATCAAACTTAACAAGACACCACAAAAAAATAAACTATCTAAGAAACATACGTGTCCCTTTGGACATGGACTTTAGCCCATGTAACATCCTTGGGGATTTTGGCCTCATCTTCTAACAACTCTGGCTTGATTGTTCAGAGTATTTCCAACAAACGATGGCGCTGAAAACAAAGTTCACACATTTAGAAATGTTTACAAGTTTACAAACTAAACAGATATTGAATTTCAGTTGCACTTACCACTTTATTTGCCATCATTTCCTGTTCTTTTTGGACTTGTTTCTTTGTTGGCTTTTTCTTGGTTGGCTGTATGTTTGGATGTTCCTTTTCATATTCCATCCGATAATATGTATTTATGTCAACCAAGGAGTTAAGGGCGTAGAAAGTAATTGTAGACGTATCGAGGACATAACAAAACTAGTGATTTACATAAAGACATGGGCCAAAAATGAAACGACAGTAACTAATGTTGTAACCTAAATGTTGAGGAGCAATTTGCAGAAGAATGGATTGGACTGTCCATTTCAGGCTAGGACTAATCATTTTATCCATTAATTCAACTGAGAAAATGTATCTTTGGACTACACCATCATTCTCTAATTGATCAGCAACCAAAGTCCTTGCCACCATAGTCATCAGCTACATTTGGGACAAATAAGCCAACAAAAAAATATGGTCATGTGCATGCAAACATATGGTCAGTTGATGCAAATATGGATGGAAAGGAAAGTCACATTGCATCCATCAGTCAGAAATAACGATGATATAGGTTGATTACTAAACGTCACGTACCCGATTACCTAACCAAGATCATGCATCAAGACATTGTAGGTCTCTCCTTGTGAGAAAATAGTGATGCATGTCCACAAATTCCCTAAATTACAGCATATGAAGATCTTAATCAGAATGTGCATTTTGTGTACGAGACAAGTGATTCAATGGGAAACAGATAAATGAAACTTACTCCTCAGCCTCATCTTCACTGACGGTCTTTGTGCACAAGTCATAAAGAGTGTCCTTCTCGTCGTATGTCCTCTTCCCCTTGGACTTCCACTTTGGATCGATCCACGGGGATTTTAACACGCTACTAGGGTTTACGAACAATTGAGATCTCCTCAATTCAACCCCTTGTCTGGTCACCTCTTCTTGTACATGTTCCTTCACATGTTTTGGAACAACGTGTTCAAATATTTCCACTGCACGACCAGCGTTCACATTGGGTGTCTCCTCTCCATGTCCGGGGATATCATCGACATCAATAATATTTTCAGGTTCATCTTCCTCGTCTACGTCATCTCCTTCCTCTGTGTCATGTCCATTGTCATCGCCAGAGTCCCCGGATGTAGATGGCTGTTTGCTTGGTGCATCACCTTCATGCTGGCCTTCTTCAAACAACGTATTTTGAAGCGCTAACATTTCTTGTTGCAAGTTCAATAGCAGCCGTGCATATGTCGTGCGCACTACCTGGAAAAAAATATATCAGTTACTACAACATTTATCACAACATCAATTTGTACTGAAACAGCCGCATGGATTAATTTGT
This sequence comes from Acacia melanoxylon, assembly GCA_019022615.1. Lineage (NCBI taxonomy): Eukaryota > Viridiplantae > Streptophyta > Magnoliopsida > Fabales > Fabaceae > Acacia > Acacia melanoxylon. The sequence goes on from JAFJYJ010000027.1 coordinate 4,919,878, forward strand.
CACACATTACCGGGTGTGTAAGCATTGTATCAGAATCAAACGATGTTGACGGACTGACTGATGGATGTGGATGAGGATGTGGCTGATGAGGCTTGACGCGATGCAAGAGGCCTTTTTTGCTTCGTTTCTCAATTGACACTCTACTCTTCACCTTTTCGTCGGTCCAAAAAGCCATGGCCGACTCATGTTGACAGCCTATACTGTCACCGATCGGGAAATTTTGGAAACAAACATTTTGCTCATAAAACGAAATCAAACAATTATTAACAACAGTTTACCATTAATGAGTCAGCATCACATGCAAATATAAGTAAAGACAACTTACCATGAGGAAGTATAGGCATCCGCCTACAGTTTTGCTCTTTTTTCTGTTGGACTTTTGGGAATCCTTCTTGAACTCATGTATCTCTTCGCAGAGTTCTTGAAGGACGAAGGAGGACCAATCGGAATCAACAAGTGCATCCTTAGTCACCGTCATCACCTTCAAAAGACGGTCGCGACAAGAATTGATGCACGGGCGCCAATAGGGTACCCAAGGCGAATAAGACGAATAAAAACTCAAAATTTTCATCTAATTCTTCTCCCAACATATCTCCAATTTTTTTGTAAGGAACGTCCTTGTATACTTTCCTATAGTTGTTGAGAGTGGTGTCTTGGTCGTTGATATTAACTTTTATGGCCTTCCTCCCAACAGGAAGACCCATCAATTGACTGACATGTTCTGCCCCTATCACTTGGGTTTCCCCCCTAATGCACACTTCCTTTGTAGGGGGATCAAAACAGGTCATATATTGAGCACATAAAGAACGGTTGATCTGTCGGCAACTTATACTAACCAACCTATCAAACCCGATCTCCTTTAGCCTTCTCATCGCCTCGGGTCTTCCCTTCAAGTTTTTGCAAACTTGGATGAATGTCTTTGGCGCACATCTAGTTTGGAAGGGCACCACATACTTCTTCAGTTTCACCGGGGCTCTCAGCTGTTTAGCCCTCTTTGTGTATTCAGCTTTTTCATTAGAAGTTAGCCTTTTCCAGGCTTCTGTCATTTCTATACTCAATCCACCTCTTAACTTGCCCTTGCCCTTGCCCTTACCCTTGTGGCGTTCCTCATATTTCTTGTAGCATTCCTCTGTGAATAGGTTGTATCCAGAAAACCTTGGATCCCTTTGTGAGGATTTAGACATGATGTTTCTTCTTGTATTATAGATAAATGCTAGTGTACCTACAAAAATTGTAAATGAAGTTCATTTAAAATTACCCTTGATCATAATTCCCCTAGCTCAATTCATCATAAAAATCAACACTAATAGAAACAGGCAAAAAATTAGAGCGAGAAAAAAATGTTGAACAATATAAATTCTGGTTTTTCATACAACATAATGAAGTTAAGCAATCCTAAATATTACTATTCTTTGGAACAATGTTTTTTAAACTTTCTTGAAGAGGTTAAACTTTCCAAAATACTACTTGTTGGTGGCTTTAATTTCTGCACCACTCTGTACAAGTTTTGGATCACCAGGAAAATTGCATTCATGTCAGATTAACTAGCTAGCAGTGCAAGCTTTTGATTAAACCAAAACGAGTAGTGTATGCAGCATGATCCTTGATTAGAATGGAGCTATGTGTAATTCTGTTATGGACATAAGTTGGAATAAATTATTATGACTCTGTAGTGGGCTGGCTTGTTCAAATGCATTAGGCAATTTTGGAACACTTGGAAGCCATGTATTTCTGACAGAGGAGGGTTACCCAGTTGTTTATGAGAGGCAAGTGTTGTGATGCGTAGGGCAATTTTAAGAAAAGTGCAAAATCTCTCAATAATTCCTCCCTAAAGTTTGTAAGGGCATGTGACAAAGACAAAACTCTTTCAAATATGTAGAAATTCATGCACAAATGAGTTTAGACCAAAATGCACTTGGCAACCAGCAAGACCACAATTGAACATAGCAGCTCATGAAATCCAGAGATGAAGTTCCAAAATGCAGCAGCAAAATTTTCAGAGTATAATGTGAAAATTCGCCAATTTAATGTTTTCAAGTAATGCACAATTAAGGAGCATTGACAGCAACAAAGTAGAGTTTTAAAATTCAGCAACAAGTGACCAACAACTTCTGAACTTAAGTTTCTAAACTTTTGTAATAACGATGGTTACAACAATGACGAATTCCAACCTCCAAAGCCACATTGTCAACACTTCAATGATAGCATATGACATGAACCATATCATTCAAAATTCAATACAACACAAGATAGTAACTCTCCTAAAATTAATTCAATTTTTCAATATCACATTTAAGCAGAATTTGGCTGAAATTCCGCACAATGTCAAAAACAAATTATTACTCAAACGACCAAAAACTCAACTTTCGGCTCAATTTTCAATGCCAATACAAAACAAAGATCACACCAGCAGCAAAACTCTAAATGATTCATATGATTTGCAGGGCTATTAACAAATCTGAGTTATCAAATCTTCAATAACCAAGAGCATCAAAAGGTAATGCAGAGATGCACAACATAATTGGCTCTTTAATTCCAGCAAGAATTACTCAACTTCCAAGGTTTTCAAATCAATTCATTTCAGAATTTAACACTCTCTAATGTCACTAAGCCTACCTTTTTTAGGTATTAATGATTGGACCCCTTTGTGATAATGCACGCAAGAAAGAAGGAACTCATGAACAAGAATTTCAAGAACAAGATGTCCAGCATGCCACAAAGTTGAGTAAGCAGAGACTCGGTAATAGTGAAAAGCATACTAAAATATCATGTTCCACCAAGACCTATTAAAAAGCAAACAAAAAAATCACACAAATTCACATAGCTTTACTCTGCTAGACATCTACACAAATCTTTAAAAGCTTGAAAACATGATAATTTACCTCTAAAAGAAGAAAACGAACTTGTACTTGCAGGACCCAGCAACAAACGAACTTGTTCTTCAATCGAAACTCAGAACACCCAAAGAACTTGTACTACAGGATCGATGCTTGGCTTTGATAGGCGAAAGATAGTGGGAGACGTATGAATGCACACAAAAATTAAACAAAGTTCATAAAAAATAAACCGGCATATTATACATTTCTTAAAAAAATGAAAAACCCTAATCCCCAAAATGTTACCTACAGCCGAACCACGACGGCGACGGCAACACACACGAGTTTCAGAAGGTCGACGGAGCACAGAGAAGACGGCGAGTGAGCTTCAGAAGGTCGACGAGCACAACCAAGAGTCGAGCGAGCGGGAGTTCGATTACGGACGATTTCAACTCAGGCGGCGACGCTATCCGCTTTGGAGGGTCGACGGTGGCCGACGGGGACGAGATCGACGGTCCCGACGTAGACGAGAGTGAGGGACGAGTGAGAGTGAGAGTGAGTGTGAGAGTGATAGAGACCGTGAGGAGGTTGAGTGCCAATTCGAGAGGGAGAGAAGGCGATTTCAATTCTTTTTCCTTCTAGGCTTTTTGGTCATTTCACACAATAATTGAATTCCAGATAAGGCCCTAGGGCCTTTTCTGGTAATTGCAGAATGATAGGGCCCTGTTTGTCTTTTTTTTTTTTTTTTTTTTTGCTTAAATGGGCCTCTACAGTGATTTTCCCAATTAAAATTGTTTTTCTTCTTTGAAGCAGGATTTTCCACTATGCGCTAAAAAAGGATGGGTACGGACACGTTTTGACCACATATTGGGCTTGTTTGGAGTGGCTTATTTTTCAGCGTTGGTATGTAAAAATTTCAGTGGCTTTTAAACCAACGACCTAGTGAGAAAAAAACCAATTTTTTTTCTGTTTGGATTGCCCATTGCATTAGCTAAACTTTAAGTCAAAAAAGCTCAAAAAGTCAGTTAAGGAAAAAGCTCCAGAATCCAGCTTTTTCCATAATGCTATCAGCTTTTTGACGTGGGCCCCGCCACTTCTACCACCATCAATCCAAACACATCATTATCTATAACTTGACTTTTTTCATACCGAGCTTTTTTTAAACTTAAATAGCTTTTATGCCACCGTTCCTACCGCCAACCCAAACAGGCCCATTAATGTTGGTGATAGTGGCATAATCAAATCGAGGTGAAGACTTTAAAAGTTAGAATAGGACGAAATTTTCATGAAAAAATAAAAAATTTCACTAATAGCTTTTTTTTTAATAATCACATAATGTGCTAGCATGATACTTTAAGGGAAAATCCATTTTAGGGCCCAAACTAGCAAAAAAATGTCATAAAAGACTCAAGAAAAAGTCCCATGTCAAAAAAGGCTTCAAGGCATTTTCTGGTATTATTTCATAAAACGTTAGTTGTTAATGCCTACTGATATAGTTGTTAACGGGTACTGATTTAATTGTTAGGATATTGTTATTAATGCTATTGATTTAGTTGTTAACGTGTACTAATTTAATTGTTAATGAGACTGATTTAGTTGTTAACGTTTATGAAATAATACCAAAAAAGACCTAGAACTTTTTTTGACATGTGACTTTTTCTTAAATCTTTTTTAACATTTTATTACTACTTTAAGCCCTGAGATAGATTTTCCCATACTTTAATTAAAGACGCACCTTGCTTTCTCTGGTAAAGGCAAAGGTTCAATCCACTAGACCACTACGTAGTGGCATCATCTTTAAAAAAGGCACACTTCCCTAGTACTGGCAGGCGCACTTAAGTACTCACGTCCACCTATCTTGAGAAAGGTAGTGAGAGCTCTTCCAATCTGGATCGTTTAGATGGAATCTGGACGGTTCAGATTTTTTTTCACTTTTTATTTTTTAAAAAATAATTATATTAATGGGTAGAGAATCTAAAATAAAGATAATTTTTCAACTAATATATTTTTTTAAAATGATTTTTAGATTTAAAAATTGACAGTTAAAAAAAATTAAATCTGGACAGTCCAGATCTAGAAGAGCTCTCCCTACCTATCCCACAGGTAGGGAAACTGGTTCCGCATTCCTCATACTTTTGGTAGTGCGTGGGGGCACTCCCTAGTACTGTTGTCTTCCACTGAGGTCTCCCAGGTCATCTGGTTCTAGAAGCTCCAGAAGTTATGGACAACGGGTCAGGGTTTAAGGCTTCTGGAGTGGCCCAAAGTCTTTCTCTTGTCGTTTCTATAAAAGACCTAGGGTGAAGGTGTAAAAATACACATTTGTTTTACTTTCAGGAGCGTTCAGCATCAAATACTTCTTTTAAGTGCAAAAATACACATGTGGTTATAATTTATGAGCAAAAGTCACACCACCGTTAAAATCTAACTTAACGGTGTCAATTTTGGGTGGGGCCCACACTATTTTTATGAAATTACCAAAATACCCCTAATTTAAAACATCATCCACAATTGCTTTGCTCTTTCGTGATTTCTTCTTCTCTGATTTAGGTGCATCCCCTCTGATAGTCATTTTCAACCGAACAAGACCTCACATTTTGGATACTTTAAAACAGCTCAACAACTCTGGTACAAAAGAATGGTCAGTTTTGAATTTTCTTCGAGCAATTAATTTAGTTTGATTTGCGAGCTCAGTGATTCAAACCTGTTAAACCCAGAGTATTGAGGATTCAAGCTTGACCGGTATGTACAGCCTTGAGATAGATGAATCTCAAATGGTCAAAATCTTGAACAATGGCCCGAAAACTAATCGAGAGGCAAGAGAAAGTTGGAAGGCAGAATCCAGAGCACGAAGACAAGACAAAGGTTGAAAAAAAAGTTAAAATCCAGCAATTACGAGATATCCCAGAAAGAAATAAAGAAAGAAAGAAAAGTAGAATCACGCTCCAAACTCCAAAGTTGAAAATCCGAGACGCACAAGATGAACCCAGGAATGAAAAGACAAGAAAAAGCTGGCAGCCAAGAAGGAATGTGAATCCTAGCCTTAGAAAGTCAGCGACAGATGATCATCCTGGTTGCTCCTCCTCTGAAGCAAAAGATCACCATCGCCCTGATAATGTGGGCCTCACCCAAAATTAACACCGTTAAGTTAGATTTTAATGGTGGTGTGACATTTATTCCTAAATTGTAACCACGTGTGTATTTTTGCACACAAAAAAGCATTGCACTCCTAAAGGTAAAATACATGTGTATTTTTGCACCTCTACCCAATTCGAATGGTACTGCAATCAGCATATCTGGTAACTCGGTTCATTCTTGATACATGGATTGGTCTCCAAGTTCACCTTCGGCATATGGGTCAGGGAACTGCCCAATTTCTACACGTCTACTAAACATTACAATGCGATGTATAGCGGGCTGGTGCTCATCATCTTTCTGCTGAGGGATCGTTGAGTTTACATGGAAGCAAACTGTCTTTGACCACCATCTTCTGTAATTGTAAACGTATGGTGCAACCTTTCTTCCAAACAGATATGGAGTCTGTTCTTCTGGTCCACCGAGTACGCTTCTGATGAATCCATACGCATAGAGTGTTGGGATTAAGTCCCTGATCACTTGGGGAGTTGGGATTTGTCTTCTTGCAAGTCGACGTCCAGGAGGACTGGCTGCCTTGCATTTGCTGGTTTGGATTGCAATGGATCTCCACATACTGGACTACCCTGCAACCTGGATACTATGAGGGATTATCATGAATATACATGAGCATGTATTGATGCTCCATTAAATCATTCATAAAACCTCAATTTTGCCTGAATAAGGATTAAATTCCTAATTTCTTCTGGCGTTCTGTTGAGAAAAGCAGCTCGATACTTCCTGAGATGAAACATTTTTAAGAAAAATGTTTCGAAGTTGTCACTCTTCTTTTCTCTCTTCTGATTCTTCTTTCCACTCTCTTTCTCCGTCACACGGAGTTGCTCAATGGGAGCTAAAGGACTCTCTTGCCGTGAAGCGGCCTTTTGTTTCTTTTGCGTCGATGAGGCCTCACCATGCTGTCCATTCTCCTTAGAGAAATAGTAATTCAATGCACAAATGGCATTGTGTTTCTGTGTTGGATTGCTTGCTCGCCACAAAGCATCCAAAAGAACCTGTGGTTCGCCAGGGACGAGGCAACCTTTAAGTGGTCTAAACCTTTGGGACGAACCCTCAGGTAGAACCGGTAAATGATGTGTACCGAACTGTATGGATGAACCCTGAGAACCGGAGGATGAAACATCACCCTTTTGCTGTTTTGATGTAGAAGCTTCCTTATCATTCTTAAGGATTTTCAGCTTGGACATCTTCGGTGAGATTTTGTCCTCAACGGACTGCTGTACTTGCTTTCCCTTTCCTGCCATCTGCATCATGAGTGGAAATAATTCGTGAAAGCAAATCAGATGTTGTATTATCTTTGCCAATGATGTGTTCAATAACAACATTAACGCCCGTTCTGTTAATGGTTTCCATAAAGTTAACCCATCGATTTTGGTTTAACCGTGAGGATCCCATTTTGTTGTAGAAGGCTGCAATTGCCTTGCAACCCGTGCTCAACGTAAATTCTGTTTTCTCCATGATAACAATCTTGAATTTATCAAAGGCATAGATGCAGGCCATAAGTTCTGCATCGAGCGCTGAGATTGTTGTTTTATAGGTACCGGAGGTATACCTCCCCACCCTTTCAGAGCTTTTGCTGGCAAAAGCGCATTCTGTTTCCACTTGAGGATTGCTCCCCAACCATCTAGGCATCCGTCAGGTTCTATAATAATATAGCTGCCGGAAGGTGGTAACTGTAGAGGTGGCAAGTTAGCAACTGCCTGTTTGATAAGCTTGACGTTATTCCAATCATGCTCATTAAACTTCCTCTCTCCTGTTTTGCTACACTTAGCGTACAGGGGTCCTGTGTATTTGCTTAAATTAGGAATAAGGTTCCTGCAATAATTAATTAAACAAACACAAAAATTGCTGTAAATTCTTGAGTTTTTCCAAGTCTGATTCCTGGAACTCAAGTACTTTTTTGACAATATGGGGTTGAAGTTTTACTTCTCCCTTGCCAATTTCTAATCCCAAGAATTCGATCCGTGAAACACCGATCATCATCTTGTTCTTTGAGAGAACTAGTCCCTCGTTCCTGCAAATTTCAAAGAATTTATACAGGTGCTTAACATGCTGTGATATATTATTGTTATTTGATCTCACGTTCAAAGAAAAACGAAAGGAGAGCTTGTGATTTATGATTCTTATCTGATCTTATTTCTCCCCTTTTATTTGGGCTAAAACTTTATGGGAAAAACACTCTCATGTTGTAGGAGAAGTGTTTTCTCATGTTACACACACATGAAATGGTGAGACCCACATATATATATAATTAGCATTATATATATATGTGGGTCACACCATTTCATGTGTGTGTAGGAATCTTCTTCTTCTCATGCAACATGAGAAGTTTAAACCCCAAACTTTATATGTATTAACTTCGCTTCAAGTGATACATTGCACCTATTTTAGTTTTTCTTAAATATGATATTGCTTGTTCAACCTTCTGTAGGTGCTATGAATATGTGAGTCTCCAATGATGATAAGAGAAAAAACTTTTACCAATGTAAAAATTTGATTTGAAAATAAAATTAATAAAATTTTACAAAAAAATCAAAGTGATCTTAAAAAAAAAAAAATGATTCTATTAATGACCTTGGTGGGAGTAATTTTTTTATTTTATACATTTTTAAACATATGCAAATAAATATGTCAATGTCAAATTAAGTGTGAAATCTAATCCAAACATGTCAGGTAATGTTATGACTGAAGCTTGCCATTGCCGTTGAACAATAATTGAAGCTTGGTGACAACTAATGTCAAAACTCAAATCAAATCTTAGTTTGAAAAGACATAAAATTAATTTGGTGATATGTTGACTATTGAGTACTCACATTGTATCAGTGTACATTTCTTGTTTTCTTATAAAATAATCAATTATATAAAATAAAAATAATTATATAACTAAAGTTGGAATAAAGGGATATATGGTAGGGAGTTAGGAGTACATCACTTTTATAAAATACGGAGTAGTAACTAGAAAAAGATCGAAGAGTTTGTATTCTTTCCTAAAGTACGCCAAAATTAGAATGAACTAAATTGGATTATGATGAACCTTCACTCTTAGCCACCTGGACCAACACTTTGGATCGAAAGGGAGTTTATATCAACACAAAAACAGAAATTACACCCTCTAATATGAGTTCTTGAAGATAGCTTGTCAGCTTTGTGAGCTAGTAACTTGTTCAAAATTTAATCAAGGATTGTTATAAATGGTGCAATCACGAATCGTCTCTTGAGGAACCTTTTATTAATTACCTAACAATTAAATGCGATGATTAACATAAAAATAATTATTCGGGTTTGACCTTTTTAACTATCAAATAAGTTGCAATTAAACTAAATTTCTTTAAAAATTAAAATTTTTAGAATAAAAGTATAGTGAAATGGAAATTGTTTTGGAACTATGATGAAACCCTCCTAGAACAATGAATTTTATCTATCAATGCTTCAAAAGATAATGAGAGTGTACCCGTTTTTTTTTCTTTTTTAGGATCAAAGGATACTTTAATTAAAAACTTTAAAGATTACAAACCAAGAACAGAGAATGGAAGCAACAAGAGAAAAAGCAACATCAGAGGAAAGAAAAAGTCTAAAAAAAACACAAACAAACAGAATACAATAAAACAAAGCAAACTACAAACAAACATCATTCAATGAATGAATGGGGGAAGAAGCTAAGCATCATGAGAAATAGCATCCGTCTTCTGGGCGTCCAAGGCTAGAAGTGATAGCAAAGAAGGTGTTGGTTGTAAGACCCACCCTATCGGGCACACCCCTTTATAAGCATCAGCTGCAATTAAGTCAGCGGCACGGTTACCCCTTTGGGGTAAATGACAGAGAGAACCCAGCCTTGGTCACCAAAAGATGAATAATATCGAAGATAATGCTCCTACGCCTCCAATCAATCATATTCGGTGAATTGGCATTAACAAATTCACGAAGGGAGAGACAATCGGTTTCAAAGACCACATTATCATGGCCAAGATCAATAGCGAGCATCAATGCCCTCTTCAGAGACAAAGCTTCAGTCATAAACGCCGAGATGGATTTCACCTTATCCACAAAACCCCATTTGAAATCACAAAAATGATCCCTACAGATAACTCTGATAGTAGCGCCAATCTTATTAGCCGAAAAGGCCCCATCACAGTTATATTTGAGCCTGCCAGCAGGAGGAGGGGACCAGAAAGCTAGATGAGTAGGAACAACCCTTTGGCCCTCCGGATGCCCATGCTTTTTATCGCAATTCACCTAGAAGTCAAAATTGTTTTTCCTCGCACATTCAATGACATCAAATGGGTTAGGATCTTTATGATTGACAACCAAATTATTTCTTTGTTTCCATATAAACCATAAGATCCAACAAATTAATGAAAGGTTTTTCTTACTCAAGAAAGACATACCTGTAAGTTGAATCCACCAAGCATTGAAGTTCAAGATACTAGCAACATCGAGCTTTGCACCGAGGGAACACCCAAACCAGATACACCTAGTCCAGGGGCAATGGAAAAACAAATGATCCACTGTCTCCATAGCATCAGAACAAACGGGGCAAGTGTTACTCTGAGATCTCTTTCTTCTATAAAGAGAATTAGTGGTAGCGACAACATTATTTAATATCTGCTAGACAAATTGCTGAACCCTCGGGATAATCTGAATCTTCCAAATCGACTTCCAGCAGGTTGAGGTGAGAACTATTGAAAACCCAGCCTTGTTGCCCTCAGAAAGCATGTTCCCTTTACTATTGTGATACCCCCTTTCACAGAATACACTACATTCTTAGCACTGGTCCACACTAATTTATCAACCAACCCATTAATGGGATGTCAATCTCATATATAGCCTTCTTGAGATCTGACAATATATACGGGTCAATGGGAGTAAGATCCCACATTCCGTTGACAATAAGGTCACAAACTCTGCCCTCTGTAATAAAAGGATCATTTGGATTACTAGGTTTCTCCGAGAAATCAACATGTGGGACCCATTTATCATCCTAGATTCTGATAGCAGCGCCATCTCCAACATCCCAACGCAAATCTTGCTTGAGAAAATCTTGTTGGAAATTATGCCTTAGGGGCAAGTCATTCTCCTTTAGTTATCATTTCATTTGCATGTTTATAATGATAACTGTATCCCTGGATATATCTTATAGATTATCCTAAATGTCCCTAGTCAGTCATCTACGCGAGAGCGAAGATGAAATAAGGCCAGTATGACTTTGATGAGTATGGAGATACGAGTCAAAGTCATAAGCACTTGTAAGAGTACAAGGTGCTGGACCGACCCACCATGAGAAAGCTGCATGGATTAAGTCATAAGCTTTTCTCATGTATAACCGCGTCACAACGACCTTTGACCTGAGATCATCATAGATTCCTACATGATGAGTCGCTGGTCTTTGACCTAGTCAAAAGTCACCTTTGACCTGTGATGATAAAGGCTTCGATCGGGATCAGTGGTTCTCATGAAGAGGAATGTGAATGGTCAAGATGGAATTTGTCCCTCACATTTGTAGAGAGATAATACTGGACCCCTCGATGAGTGAGTCTGAGAAATGTATGGCCATACTACGATGGAAAGGAGTTTCCATTTCAATTATTAGACTACTCGAGAATCGAAAGTATCGGTCGGGAACGGGAAGTTGACATTATCCATGCCTCATCCTTGATCAAATTATCGCGTGACAAAAGGGACATGACATGGTTGTACGATAGGTTGTATCGTATCATCGATCCCCATATGAATTGGGTAGTCGCAATGTCTTGCTAGAGGCCGCTTGCGACTTGTGGGCTGATACAGTATTGGCCCACTCCAATCTCATGTGAGCCTGCAAGGTCGCACACAAGAATAGCCCAACACGAGCAAAAGTGTCTAGATTCATTGAATCTTAGATATGTCTAAGATTAAATAAATATATTAGATTAGATCTATAAGATAGATTTAATTAATATATTATTTTAATCCAAATTCAAATCTCAAGAATAATGAGGATTAATCTTGGAATATATAATACGCCTCTTGGGTTTAGAAAAACCTATGGGACATTTGGTCAATCATATTAGAAAAGCCGTGAGAAATCCTAGAGAGAAAAAGTAGAGACGGGAGAATACTGAAGGCGCTAGCACGCGACCGTCCGTGTTCAAGGCTATTCGTGTGGATACCGGTAGAGGGAGGGGATTCGCAGAGTCTGCTCCTGTTGATCAAGTAGGTAGCCCACCAGATCAAATCAAACATACGCTCACGAATTTCGCATAGGTATTGTTTCTAACGAACCTTGATCTAAACGCCGTTGAGCGATCCTCAGATGGGATTCGTAAAATTTTTATAATTCCACTGCGTGTACAGATCCCAACAAATCTCTACCATCCAATATGCTAGACCAGCACCACAATGCTTTATATCCTTTATCTGCCTTCATGAAATCATCTTTGGGAAAATACACACTCTTCAAGACCTTAGCCCACAGATCATTGGTGCTTATCAGCAGTCTCCATGTAATTTTAGCCAGAAGAGCATTATTCATGATAGATAGTTCTAGAAAACCCATCCCACCAAAACTTTTAGCATTAGTTAAAGACCCCCAGGCTTTCCAATGTGTAGTTCCACCAGAAACAGTACCGCTTCACCAAAATTTAGCAATAAGGCTGCTAATCTCTTTACAAGTCTTGACCAGAAACTTGAAGACATTCATATGATAGATAGGGATTGCCTGAAGAACAACTTTAATCATTACATCACGACCAGCAAAAGAGAGAAGAGAATGACCCTATCCTTGGATTTTGTAACATCCTGAATTTTTTCGGAAGAAATTAATTTATGATAATTAAAATTTATCATTTAAGATTATTTTTATAATATAGTAATATCTCAAATTTTGGAATAAGAGAGTTTAGGAATAAGACTGAGATAAGAAAGCTACTAGGCTCTTGATAATCGGTATTTTTCATTGCAATCAGGGTAAAAATCATATATTAATTTGAATGGTAGATGATTATGTAGTAAATAAGCATGTGAAATTTGATCGGTAGATGAGTATTTGGTAGTTACATGATAGATGAACATATGTATGGTAGTTAGATGGTAGATGGAGATGTGAATGGTAGCTACATGGTAGATGGACATAAGAGTGGTAGATAGATGGTAGATTGAGGTAGTTGGGTAGTAAATAGACATGTGATTTTTGAAAAATGGTTGAGAGCCAAAACTCTATAAATACCTCACCCCTTCTCTTCTTTCACAACACACAAACACTCAAGACTCACAGAAAGAGAGAGGAGGGAGAGAGAGAGAGAAGGAACGTAAGGAAGCCTTGCGGTAAAATTTTGGGAACTATAGAGTAACAGGTAACTCTGAATATTCTTCCATATACTTATGAATTGTGTATGATTATAAATTATATTTGTATAGACTGATTTATATGTATATGTCTTATAATATTATTATAATGAAAACTGAATATTACAGTTGTATACCCATGAAAATTATAGTTTGTGCCCAGCAAAAATTACGGTTTTGCCCCTGAATTTCAGAAATGACATTTTGGTCCCGAGTTTCAGAAATGACATTTTAGTCCCGAATTTCAGAAATGACAGTTTAGTCTTGAAATTCAAAAATGACAGTTTGGTCCAATAAGTTTTTATGAGATGTTTGGGTTTACCATGCAATGATATTTTATATAAATGGAAGTTTTTTTTAATATACTTTATTTTTATTGAATATAATTATCATGACGGCTGTATTTGTGATGGGTTGGAGTAAGGAGGAATTTGAATGATAAGATTTATGTATGCCACCACTCGGTGCACAGTGGATGGTACTTTTTAGGGCCTCTTCTTCCATGTTTTCCTCTGACCGGGATTGCAATGGAGCTGTGGGACATGTGACACCTCCTTAGTTGTTCTTCTAAGGAGGGGAGTCATAGTCCATACTTAAGCTCTATACCTTTGGCCGGGTGTATCTTAAGTTTTGTTGAGCTTGAAACCATCCAGTCAAATGAATGAGTTTCTATTGGACTATGTGTTAGTCTATGGCTCTAGTCAGCGGTACAAGGGTGGATGGTGATATAAGGGAGGCTGCATATTGCATATTGTAAAATTGTATAATTTCACAATTCAATAAGATGATGATTACTTTTGCAAATACAATTTTGTATGAGAAATTATGGTATATATAAATATATTTGAGATCAGCCCCTGTTTTTGTCATATGTAATTTGCTTGTGTACGGTAGAAACTTTCGCAGTTCCGAGACGTGGAATCTCATCCCATATTAACATTTTTCGGTGAATATCCTAGTAGGGAGCAAGGAAGGCACCTATGGAGTGAGCTTTGAAGGCTCTTTTGTACTCCTATAGTTTATGTTATGTTATTTTATTTGCCATGAACCTAAGGCTTCTGCTTTGTATTAAACTCTGAAACATTTTCGGAAATTTATTTTGAATACGTATTATGAATCTTATTTTAAATGGTCTTGTAATTTAATGATTTGGATATTGATTATCCTTGTTGAAGGTATTTCAAATATTTTGATCAAGTTTTCAGGTGTTGAATTTGAGGTGTTACATTTTTTGTATCAGAGCTAAACGTTCCATAATAATTTCTTTTATTTTCTAAAACGATTTCTTTAAAAAAAAATTAGAGGTCGTGGCAAAATAAATATCATAACATGTGCACTACCCTTTTTAGACTTAGAATTTGTTGGGATAGTTTCTTACCTAGTACCCTTATGGTGTAAATTATAGGAGGGGAGGATGACGAGAACTCGAAGGACTAATTCGACCCCTGCTCCTCTACCAAATGGACCCCTTCCTAAGGATAACAATGCCCTTTTAGCAGAGTTATGAGATGCAATCCTAGAAGTAAGAGAGAAAGCGAATAGACACGAGAACGAATTAGCAAAGAAAAGAGGCCAGGGTAGTAATCAAGGAAAGGAGAAGGAACCAATTAGGGAAGTCACTCCTCCTGATGATCATTCTAGGGGTGGCAGTCGTACTTGCACTAAATCAAGAGGCGATAGCGGTTCCCATTCTCAGTATCACCCTCCACCTATTACTGAGGTTTGGGAAAATTTTCGGAAGTTCACTCCTCCAATGTTCGAAGGGAAGCTAGATCCAATCGAAGCACTAGAATGGCTGAAGCGTCTAGAAAAGATTTTCAAAGTTATTGAGATCGCTCACAACAAAAAGTCTTTGGTTCTTTGCCGAGCAACCGATGCGTAAAGCGGTGAAGAATGGTGGGAAAGCACCAAAATGAATGATAATGCTGAGATGACTTGGGAAGAGTTTAAAGACAAGTTCGAGAATTATTATTTTTCCCCTTCAATCAGAATAGAAAAAGAAACTGAATTCCTCACATTCAGGCAAGAGGAATTACATGAAGACGAATTTATTACTCGCTTTTTAGAGTTGTCTAAATTTTGCAAATATTCACAAAACAACTCTAAATGGTTAAGTGCTCGATTAGTGGAGAAAGCTAGACCAGATTTAAAAGCGGCTTTGTCACCATTCCTTGATGGAATAAGGGATTTTGAAGAGATATGTGACAAATTACGCACGATAGCTAGAAACAAGCAGGAAGAAGAAGCTGAGAAGATGAAGGACTTCCAAGCCAGATCTACACCTCCCATGAGACCTACGGGGGGAATCACTAAGAAGCATAGTCATAACTTCAGTGGTGTGAATACGCGAATTAGTCAGCCATCAAGAAATCATTCTGGTGGACCACCAAGGAGTCATTTCAATGGACCTCAAAAGAGTCATTTCAGTAGACCTCAAAGGAGTCACTTTAGTGGAGGACAGAACTCTTATAGGGGATCCAAAGCTCCTGTTGCAAGCACCGCTAACAGTCAGAAATGTGCCAAATGTGGAAAAGTACACCAAGGACATTGTGTGACATGTTTGAATTGTGGAAAGCCAGGGCACATCTCTAGGTTTTGTGAGGAAGAGTCTCGAGGAGCCAATAATGCTAGAACTGCAGTTCCAGGGAAAGTGTTCGCACTATCACACTAGGAGGCAAGTGCTTCACCAAATCTAATTAAAGGTATCCTCAAACTCCAATGTCTTGAAGTTGAAGCTTTATTTGATTCAGGTGCTACACACTTTTTTATATCGTATGCTTGTGTGCCTCTATTGAATTTAAGAATATGTGAATTGCCTTATGATATGATTATTTCTACACCGGCGGGAGCTTCGGTGAAAACTTCTAAGAGTTGCTCGAGTTGTATAATTGAGTTTGATAGTAGAACCTTAATTATAGATCTTGTTTGTCTACCCATGAAGGGTATTGACGTGATAGTAGGAATGGATTGGCTATCAGCAAATGACATCATCTTTGATTGTAAGAGAAAGACTATCTCTCTTGCAGTTGACTCTATGAGTCATAGTGGACCACAATTAGTGTCTGCAATACAAGTTGAAAAGCCTATTCATAAGGGTTGTCCTGCGTACATGATATTTTTCTCCATTCAAGCAGAAGTGGAAGAAGGGGTAGGAGACATCAAAGTGGTGAACGAATTTCCAGAAGTATTTCCAAAAGAGATGACAGGTTTACCCCAAGAGAGAGAAGTAGAATTTTCTATTGATCTCGCACCTGGGACGGGACTTATCTCTAAAACTCCCTACCGAATGTCTTCGTCGGAACTAGCAGAATTGAAGAAACAAATTGAAGAATTGATGGAAAAGGGATTCATCATACCTAGCGTATCTCCTTGGGGATCACCTGTGCTCTTTGTGAAGAAGAAAGATGGGAGCCTGAGACTATGCATTGACTATCGCCAGTTGAATAAAGCGACTATAAAGAACAAATATCCTTTACCCAGGATCGATGATCTACTAGATCAGTTGAATGGAGCATCCATATTCACCAAGATCGACCTCAGATCAGGCTACTACCAGTTAAGGGTCAAAGCTGAAGATATCCCAAAAACTGCATTCAGAACTAGATATGGTCATTATGAATTTCTTGTTATGCCATTTGGGCTAACAAACGCTCCAGCTGTATTCATGGATTACATGAATAGAATTTGCAGGCCATATTTAGATAAATTTGTAGTGGTCTTCATTGACGACATCCTTATCTACTCTAAGGATGAAAAAAAAGCATAAAGAGCATCTTAGAATTGTGTTACAAGTGTTGAGAGAACACAAGCTTTATGCGAAGTTTTCTAAATGCGAATTTTGGTTAAAGGAAGTAAAATTCCTAGGTCATGTCGTATCAGCTGAAGGTGTTACGGTGGACCCTACCAAAGTTGATGTAGTTCTTCAATGGGAACAACCAACGTCTGTGACTGAGATCAGAAGTTTTCTAGGATTGGCTGGCTATTATAGGAGATTCATTAAGGGCTTTTCGCAGATAGCTATGCCCTTAACAAAGTTAACTAGGAAGGGTCAACCATACGTGTGGGACGAGAAGTGTGAAGCAGCTTTTCAAGATTTGAAGACTAAGTTGACCACGACACCGGTACTTATAATTCCAAACGCTACTCAGACCTTTACTTTGTACACTAATGCTTCCAAGAAAGGTCTTGGGTGTGTACTAATGTAAAATGGTGGGGTAGTGGCTAATGCTTCTCGACAGTTGAGGCCACATGAAGGGAACTATCCTACTCACGACTTAGAATTGGCAGCAGTAGCGTTTGCTCTAAATATTTGGAGGCATCATCTCTGAAAGTGAAGGAAATCACCAAGAGGGGGGGTGAATTGGGGATTTTAAAAATTCTTTTCAGATCACCCACACAACAGATGCTTAACCAAGGTAAATGGAGTTAGAGAAGAAGAGCTTGACACAGAAGATTTATCTTGGTTCGGTCTTAACTCTTGACCTACGTCCGGTCCCGGACTCTCCGGGTTTTTCTACTATCACTCAAATCGGATACACACTCGTACTCGAAAGTTATCCTCTCTCTAGGATACACTCCCCCTTACAAGTTGTAATCTGATAACCCAACCTCAAAGTCCCACAACTTTGAGATTCTTACAAAGAATGATTTACAGAAATGAACTCTCTCAAAGAGTGAATAAATATAAGCACTGAAGCACAATGTATCAAAGATACAAAATGAGAAATATAAGTAGTAAAAGACTGAGATCTTTGTATGCGTTTTCTGTGTATGTCTTCTCTACTTTCAGACTTCAAATCTTCATGTATTTATACTGGATTGAAGCTTGTGAACGTTGTAGATCCGTTGAGACTTGATCTAATTCAAAAATATAGCTGTTGTGAGTGTGTCTCCATGAATCTAGCTGTTGTGAACAAATCTGTGTGAATATGGTTGTTGCAGATTTGAATATTTGAAATTTGGCTCCTCAAGAATGTGTTCCCATCTTTGTTATGTTTAGTGGAGGTAGTTGTATAATGTTGTCCAGCTGTTTGGAGGCTAGCTTTCTTTCTTGGAGAATGGTTGTCCTACTTTCCGGGTTGTAAACCATTGCTTTGGATGAGAGATACAATATTATATTGCAAGTTGCACAAGTTGTTGTCTTAAAGTCTTCTTTAAAACAAACCTAGATCTCTTGAAATCTCATAAGCAAACTGGTTAAATTTGGTTAGGAAATATTGATATGAATCATATAAATCATATACAACCAATTCGCATAATCAAGCTAAAGCATAAATCAAACTGAACAAAATACACCCAGATGCGTTCATCTGTTCTGAGGTTCCAAGCTCGAGTTTACTATACCAAGCTCGAGTTTGGTCTTCATTTAAAACTTGAGTTTTGCCTCTGGAAGTCTCAAGCTCGAGCTTGTAAGTGTGTAAGCTCAAGTTTAGCATTTGTCGGGAAAACATGTTTGAAATCATTTTGAGAGCCAAAATGGAAAAATGCAAGCTTGAGCTTATTAGTGAGTAAGCTCGAGTTTGGCACTATTCATGTCAAAAATATTTTTAGTTCACAAAATGCAAGCTTGAGCTTAGAGGTGTAAACTTGAGTTTGCTAAGCTCAAAATATGACATTGCTCTCTGTCTGACCCAAGCTTGAGCTTGCAAGGGCAAGCTCGAGTTTGCTAAAGAATAAAAGATTTGAAAAGTTTTTGTCAGACATAAGCTTGAGTTTACAACCCCAGACTTGAGTTTACTTTTTGAAAGGAAAACTGGAAAACTTTCTGCCTGGTGCAAGCTCGAGCTTGGTATGCCAAGCTCGAGTTTACAACTTTTGTAAACTCACAAACTCTACAGTAAAAGGATAAGCTCAAGTTTAAAGGATTCGCAGAGGTAAGCTCGAGCTTGTAAGCGCAAGCTCGAGTTTACATATTTGTAAACTTAGTGAGAATAGTCTCTGCGGAAGAGGCAAGCTTGAGCTTAAAACTAATAAGCTTGAGTTTGCAATTTGAGTAACTTGATAAAATCCTCAAACCTTCGTAAGCTCAAGCTTACAGGTGCAAGCTCGAGCTTACTCAGTATATGAGTAAACTTTGAAAACCTTCAAGCTCAAGTTTAGAAAATGCAAAATAGCTTGGTTTACTTTCTGTAAGGGGCAAGCTCGAGTTTGGAGCTGACAGAATGTTTTTGAGTTGAAATCAACATGCTTTACCAATCTTAAAAACATTCTCTCATGTTTACAATTGTTATTAATCATCAAAATACATTGAGAACTAACAATCTCTATGGTTCAAAATTCGAGGTTTTTAGTGACCATAAGAGTCTAAAGTACCTGTTTGACCAAAAGGAGCTTAACATGTGGCAGAGGAGGTGGATAGAGTTTCTCAAGGACTATGACTACGAATTGAAGTATCATCCAGGAAAGGCAAACGTTGTAGCAGATGCCTTAAGCAGAAAGACGATCCATGTAGCTCAATTTGATGATCAGGGAACATAAATTACTTGAGGATGTACCGAGTACATCTATTGATGTAATATCAGGTCTAGTTGCTATTATGGAAGCATTAACTATTGAAAGTACAACTTGGAAAGAAATTAAATTCGCCCAGCTTGATGATGAGTATCTATTAAGTGTGAGGGAAGATGTTGAAGAAGGAAAAGAGTCGAAATTTGAGATTGGCGAAGATGGGATATTAAGGTATAAGGGAAGAGTATGCCTATCTGATGATGGAGAAATAAGAAAGCTCATACTAGAGGTGTAACATCCCATTTTCAAAAGCAGTATAATTTTTTTTTCATATATCATCAGAGTAGAGCATCGGAGCGATTGAGTAACTGATACATTTATTCAAATTGCCGTAAGTCTGGCTGATTTACAGAAGCGGTACAGTGACCGAGAGTTTTCAAAATGAATAACAACAGAATAAAGTCTTCAGCCGGGTCTCTGTGCGGCCTGCTCGCCTTTCTCCACGGTTCTCGGTTCTCCTGAACCTGACGCTATGATAAGAGCTGAGGTTCAATGCACATTGAACCTCAGGTAACGGTTAACCTCATGCTTAAATATGACAATATATACACGACAGCAGCAATCAATACAACAGTCCACAACAGATGTATGATTAGAAATACATAACCACGTATGATACAACAATAATAATAACGTATGTAACATAACCACGTATGATACATCAATAATAATAACGTATGTAACATAACCACGTATGATACAACAATAATAATAACGTATGTAACATAACCACGTATGTGACATAGCAACGGGTGTAACATATCCACGTATGCTACCACCATAGTGTGAATACAACAATCATATATATCCATACAATAACCATCGAGTTAGTGTTACAAGATGCGAACGTACCTTCGTTTGTCGACTAAGACGTTTTACGGAAAACGGTAATTTTTTACAACGGGTGAAACAATGTACGACGGCGGTACAACATCGGTCGATTATCTCGGATATCCTATAAGGATAACATTTATCAACTTCTAGCAGTATAACAGGCATTTTAGGTACAAATTACCATTTTGCCCCTGAACCCCTAATCGGCGGAATTTCTCCAGAGCTTCGCTGTTTTCGCTCTATCTCTCCAGAATTTCGACAGATATTTTCCCTCATCATATTTTTGAAATGTATATCATATTTACCCCTAAATATGATATCTAGACTATCTAGGAAATTTAAAGACAATTCTAGCATTCCTACTATCTCTACTGAAAGAACTACTGAAACTTAAGACTAAGGACCGAAAAACTTACACAGGGCTCCGCCAGACTTTCTCTGGGCTCTTCCTTCTCTCTAACTTCTCTCTAGTTTTTGCATTTGGGGTGAAGAAGAATGAAGAGGGAGAGCTCCTATTTATAGGAAAAGGAAGGGACAAGGTGGGAATTACTTCAATTGTTTTCAGATCGGATTTCAACCATCAGATTGCACTTCTCCACGTGGCTCCATCTTGGCCCTCCATGTGTTGGATGACATCATCCCTTATAGAAGAAGATGATGTCATCTTGCTGACTTACCGATAAAGTTCCCTGATCGGTGTCCTAATCGGTAATCTTGACGAAACTCAAAAATCTGAAAGCAACGTTTTGAAGTTTCATTCTTCCTCTGTAGGAATATTTGGGTTAATGAAATTTATCATCCCATTAAGGGCATTCCGTTGCCTGCTGAACATTTTAGGACAGACACCAACGGTTATGGAAATCACTTCGGAAGTGTCAGCCACTGGACATAAATTCGTTGGTTCGTAATATGTTCTGACCTAAGAAACCTTATCCCTGGTTTGTCACAACTATTTCATTTTCTATAGGTCTTATTTCTGCTATCTGCCCTATTTCTCATTTATCCGGTATCTTAATGACCAGTTGGTTTCGAAATGAATTCGGAGATAGTCCACTCCGAGGTAGAATTTGTTTGGTTTTATAAAAAGTCCAGGATGACTTAGACTATATCCCTATATTCTAGTGTAGGATTTTATTTCTATCCATTCTCAAATGTCATGTTGGCTCTTTACTATATATATTATTATTTTATTCAAAATATCTAGATATTTTTTTTTCTAAGCATAAAATATTTTATTAATATTTTATTATTTATTAAATTATAAATTTCGAATTTCTCCCTTAAATTAATTATTTACTAATTAATTTACTTATGTCTTAATCTAAACAATTAGCCACTAATTACTTAATTAGCCACTTACTAATTGTTGATAATTTTCATAATTAGGATTAATTATTATCTCACAACTTTTTTACTTGACATTGGTATTTTATGTCCCATGTAAAATATTAAAAATCATGGGGCCAAAAAGTGATTTAATAATATTATATTTATGCTCTATTATTTTCCAAGGAAATAATCCCAAAAATTCCTAAATTTAGAGATAACACACTTCCCAAGTTTTTGTCAATATTTGCAGTCATATGGGATTTATCATAATGTTTTCGTGCCATTTTTCGCCTTATAAAATACATTTTTCAAGGATTTTAGCTCTTTATCTATCCTAATTCCCATAGTAATTACCTTAGAAAATAATATAATTATTACTTATTATTTGAAACCACATATTCACCTATTTTCAATAGGTATTATTTACCGAAATATGATACTTATCATAAATACGATTTTTAGGGTATTACAAAAGGAAGCTCATCGGAGCAGATACACTATTCATTCTGGAGCAACCAAGATGTATCATGATCTCAAGAGGAATTGGTGGTGGCGAGGCATGAAGAAAGATGTGACTGAATTTGTTACCCGTTGTTTGACTTGTCAGAAAGTCAAGATTGAACATCGGAAGCCTCCTGGATTATTAAAGAATTTGGAGATCCCAGAGTGGAAATGGGACAACATCTCTATGGATTTCATCATGGGACTTCCTCTAACTACGTCTGGACATAATGCCATCTAGGTAATTGTTGATAGATTGACTAAGTCGGCCCATTTTCTAGCTATAGCAGCAGAGTACTCTCTTGAGAGATTAACAAAAATCTATATGAAGGAGATTGTCAGATTGCATCGGATACCGAACAACATCGTATCTGATCGTGATCCGCGATTTACTTCACGATTTTGGAGAGCATTGCAAGATGCTATGGGAACTCGGCTAAGGTTTAGTACCGCTTACCATCCTCAGACTGACGGACAGATTGAGAGGACTATACAAAATCTGGAAGACATGTTGCTAGCATGTGCAATCGAACTGGCAGGAAGTTGGGACCATCATCTTTATCTGGCAGAGTTTGCATATAACAACAGTTATCACTCCAGCATTGAGATGGCACCTTATGAGGCCTTGTATGGAAGGAAATGTAGATCTCCTATTTGCTGGACAGAATTGAATGAGCGAAGTTTACTAGGTCCAGAGTTGGTGGATGAAACAACTCAAAAGATTAAGGTGATCCAGCAAAAACTTCTCACTGCTCAGAGCCGACAGAAAAGTTATGTTGACAAGAGAAGGCGACCGTTGGAGTTCATGGTGGGTGAACATGTATTTTTGAGAGTCACACCAATGACTGGCATTGGTAGAGCAATTCGAGCGAAGAAGCTTTCACCTCGTTTTATGGGTCCTTATGAAATTTTGGAGAAAATAGGACCGGTAGCTTACAGAATTGCATTACCTCCACAGCTTGCAAACCTTCACGATGTCTTTCATGTATCGTAGCTGAAGAAATATCAACTAGATCCTTCCCATATTATAGAAGTAGAAGAGATAGAACTCAAAGATAACATGACATATGAAGCTGAGCCGGAGCGGATTGTTGATGCAAGGGATAAGCAATTAAGAAATAAGACTATTAGACTTGTAAAGGTTGTGTGGAAAGGAATGGCTCCAGAAGATGCTACTTGGGAAACCGAGGAGAACATGCAACAAACCTATCCTCACTTATTTAATTAGGTAAGTAAAATTCTTACGTATATTGAATTTTGGGGACAAAATTCCTTTTTAGGAGGGAGAAATGTAACATCTTGAATTTTTTCGGAATAAATTAATTTATGATAATTAAAATTTATCATTTAAGATTATTTTTATAATATAGTAATATCTCAAATTTTGGAACAAGAGAGTTTAAGAATAAGACTGAGATAAGAAAGCTACTAGGCTCTTGATAATCGGTATTTTTCATTGCAATCAGGGTAAAAATCATATATTAATTTGAATGGTAGATGATTATGTAGTAAATAAGCATGTGAAATTTGATCGGTAGATGAGTATTTAGTAGTTAGATGGTAGATGGACATATGTATGGTAGTTAGATGGTAGATGGAGATGTGAATGGTAGCTACATGGTAGATGGACATAAGAGTGGTAGATAGATGGTAGATTGAGGTAGTTGGGTAGTAGATAGACATGTGATTTTTGAAAAATGGTTGAGAGCCAAAACTCTATAAATACCTCACCCCTTCTCTTCTTTCACAACACACAAACACTCAAGACTCACAGAAAGAGAGAGAAGAGAGAGAGAGAGAGAGAGAGAGAGAGAGAGAGAGAGAGAGAGAGAGAGAGAGAGAGAGAGAAGGAACGTAAGGAAGCCTTGCGGTAAATTTTTGGGAACTATAGAGTAACAGGTAACTCTGAATATTCTTCCATATACTTGTGAATTGTGTATGATTATAAATTATATTTTTATAGACTGATTTATATGTATATGTCTTATAATATTATTATAATGAATGAATGAACCCCAGGGGTAACAGTTAATCTCACTACCTGTTTCTTTCATGCGGTCTGGAGTTCAAATGAATGAACCCCAGGAGTAACATTTAATCTCATATGCAGGTATGAAATGTAAATGACAGTATAACACATGTATGATAATTCACAGTAAACAAGTCGCACCGTAACCGCAGTTATCGGCTAAGGACCGCAGCCCTTTAGGACACACAACCTTGTTTTAGAACACGTAGCCCTATGAGACAAGCAGCCTCAATCCATAGCTAGAATACATACATGAAAAATTATCTAGCAACCATGATCAGGCATACATGTAATTCACACATACAAGCAAATAAGATAACAGTTGCCCACCTCAAACTTGAATCCTTAACTTTGTCTAGAGTTGTTGGGATCGGTAGAGATATCAAGATATGCCTATAAACGTTTATCATTGTCATTAGTCACTTCTTGCGTCGCAAAGTAACTTGACTACGCGAATTAATTTTTAGAGGATTAAAAATGAATTGACCCCTAAAAATTCACTTACTAATAATACCCTTTTTATTTATTTATTAATAATAATCCACTTTTCTCTTTATTATTAATTAATAATTTCCTTTATTATTTATTCTCTTTTCCTAATAATAATAATAGTAATAATAATAATAATAAATATTTTAATATTATTATTTTAAACTCTCGGGGTTATCCTAACACTTTAAGTTAGGAGTTTACAATTACCACTGATCATATAAAATATGATTTTATGTATTACATTTAATGTTTCTCATGGTTTTCCAACCATTAACATTTTTCCTATTATTTTCCAAATACACATGAATTAGCATATCATATATATACCACACATAAACAAGACAAGCTCTTGGGTTTTAACATTCATTTCCAAGTACCCTATTATTTCCTAAATCTTTTATTTTGACCTGCTTTTCTTATATATTTTAGCATGAGGAATTCATTGGAGCCATCAACTTGAATAAAAATTCAACTCCTTCTAGCTAAAAAAACGCTACCTGAATAGTAAAATTTAAATGTTCTGAAGTCATCTCTCTTATTGACCACCTAAGTCTGATGAATAAATCCTTACATTTAGCATGTCACCAATTTATAACCCATTCCCAGGTTTAATATCATTGACCTTTATTCCATAACTCTAGTTTAGTGTTTATCGTTAAAAACTCTTAAAGCCTACTAGAATTTGAATTGTACAAAAAGATAATTTCTTAAAATCTTGAAATCAAGGTAATAATTAATGCCCAGCTGTACTACACATGATATGTAGCAGTGACAATCAAAATAAGGAGCATTGCCAATGCCAAAGTCTACATTTTCATATACTACAACAAGTAACAGAGTGTAACTTGACTTCACCGAAGAGAGACAACCATAAGACCTTGGAGTTTTAGTCAGGCAAGCTTTGTTTTCTTCTCTCTTCTATGCGTGTGTGTGTGTATATATATATATATATAATATGATAGTAAAGCTTTTGTTTTTTTTTCTCTTTTACATGTATACATCAGTTTTCCTTCTCTTTCTTTTCATTTTCTAATGTAGCAATATGTACACAACGCATCAGCAAGTTTTTAAATCATTAAACATGAACTTAAAGGCTAAGACCAAACAGCGAATATGGGCAGCTCTGGAACAAAGACGTCAGGAGAACAACCCAAAAAGCTAATGAACTCACCTTGCTAGTTTCAGATTCGCATGAACAAATGCTCACCGACGCTCACTCCCTGTTTTCGGAACGTGGTGTAGAGAAGGATTATCACGTCGGTTCTCTCCCTCTCCTTCCTCTCTCTCACTTTCATGTTCTCCCTAGGCTTAGACTCTCTCTTTCTCGGGCTCCTCCCTTCTTCTCTTCTCTGGATGAATGAAGATGAAGAGAAAAAATATAAGGACTTTGGGGGGGGGGGGGGGGGGTCGGACCGAGAAGCATGGCGAACAGAGGGAGCTTAGCGTTGGGCTCGAGGGAAGGTATGGGAACTCTGTTGTTGCGTGATGGCTCGACTGTTCCCCCTACTCTTGCGTGCTTAGTTGCTAGCCGAAAGTGGGCACTGGGAGTATGGTGTGATCTGCTGATGTGTGTTTGACTTGCTTGGTTAACGTGTTTAAACTGACATGGTTACTTTACGGTTGCTGTGTTTTAGATCAGTTGAGAGTGAATGGTGTATTTGGATTAAATGGCGTGGGTATTGGGATGGTTCGTTGTTGGGCCGAAGAGTATTATCTATTGTAGGGAGTATGGCTGTGGTATGTTTATGCACGGTCCGGTTTCTCTCCTTGCCATGTTTCTCCCCATCCTTCCTTATCTCTTATTTTTTAGTATTAATCAGTATCTTAAAATATATTTTTAGTAACAGTCAGTATCTTAAAATATTTTTTTAATATCCTAAAATAATTTCTTAAGATCATGAAGTATTTTTTTAGTACCAGTCAGTATCTTGAAGTAGTTTTTTAATACCAGTCAGTACAGTGAAATATTTTTTCAAGATCCTAAATTTTAAGATCTTGAAAAAATATTTTAAAATACTGACTAATATTAAAAAGTACTTCAGGATAGGACAGTCAAGATTAATTTAAATATTTTATCTAGATTAGTTGAGGAGAGAAATCAAAGGTTGAGATTGAATGAGGAGGGATATGGAGAGGATCCAACTTCTTAATTTTTTTTTTTATCTGTGCACCTGGGTTCACTGAGCAGCTTTGCTCGACTAGTCTGGATCGAGGTTGTCGGGCGCATATGGGGACCTCTCCCAGGGGAGTTTTCTGCATCCACAAGGACTCGAACTCGAGATCCTTACTTAAGCGGCCCAAGTCCCTTCCACTTAAGCCAACTCCAGCTGGTAATCCAACTTCTTAATTGAAAGAAAAGAAGTGGAGTACGATCTGTCAGCCATTACAGGGTCCAATGGAGATTAAATATTAAAGGGTTAAAAGCTGGAGGTTCTGTTGGGCCGTTAATGCATTAAATGTTTTTTTTTCTCAAACGTTAATACATTAAATGGATTGAAATAAAATGGGTTGGAGTGATTTAGTATGTTATCACGTGTTGGGCCAAGATATCAAGTGAATTGGTTAATGAATGATTAATAGAGGAACATGGATCATATCAAAAAAAAAAAAAAATAGAGGAACATGGATATATATATACACTGCTGCGTTTTGGTGATGCTATGGCTAAAATATATGTATATAAACTTGGCGTCTCAATTAAATAATAAGAGGGTGTGTGTTCCAAAATTATCTCTTGCAAATATTGGGTAAATATTATCTCTCGCATTATATAGAAAGAGGGGCATGCCCAAACCATTTATGCCACAGTGACACATCATCTAATTTCGACCGTTTAGTACTATTCTGTGTTACATTGACATTATGACAATTTTGGTGCTTCTCCTATAATGTATAGACCACTAACCAGCTTACTAGTTAGCTTCATCTTCCCATCTTGAAGATCCTGCATGACGCAAAGGTTAGGGAAAAAAAGTAGCCATGCATTTTTTTTAAGTGGTGAACTTAGATATAGAAATTAGGTTAAATTTAAGGTTTGGAGCATAAAGCACATTATTTAACCGGATTCCATCTATAATGTTCACCATTCCTATATGAGTTACTGCTACACGTTTGCCATCAGAAATTCTTATTTATTTAATTAGCCCATTATATTCATGATAACAGTTTAAAAGGCTCAACTCTCCGTCCATATAAATGGTTGCACCTGAGTCTAACATCCAGTTAACATTTAACACAGAGCAAGTAATAGGAGTAGTTAGACCTGTACTAGTAAGTGCATGAACTGTAGTCTCAGAGTTCTTTTGCAACAACTCTAGGATCTTCTCATACTGGTCTTGTATAAATGTTGGCGCCACTGTGCTGCTAGTATGTGCATGCACCTCTGCTTCATTCACTGACTCAATCTATCCATTTGTCGACTCCTTATTTAGTTTTCCTTTGTTTCCTCTAAAGTTATGTGGGTATCCAAAAAACTAATAGAAATTTTCTCATAGGTGCCCTTTCTCATTGCAATGGTTATACTCTAACCCTCCTCTCCCCGGCATGACCACGTCCGCGGTCAACCATTGCGATTCCTTTTGTGGGAGAAGTTCTCTCATGATCAACTATGGACTTATGTGTTTCATGGTGCACCAACATTCCATAGGCTTCATTTACAACAGACAAGGGGGTCATCTTAAGAATTTGACTCCTTGCTTGATGATAAGACGCATTGAGTCCCATCAAGAACTGCAGTAGTTTCTATTCTTGAACAATTTCACCATACAGCTTTTGTGTTGTGCGCGTATAGGTAGGAAGAGTGACCAACAAAGATAGCTCCTCCCAAAGCTCTTTTAGCTTTGAAAAGTAGGTTGAAATAGATTGAGATCCTTCCTTTGAGATGCGATTTCTCTGTGAAGTGCAAAAATACATGCTTCATTATTTTTATCAAATCTTTCTTTCAAATCGTTCCAAACCTTCTATGTGCTTTGGAAGAAAATGACTCCATTCGCAAGTTCCTTCAAAATTGAATTCAAGAGCCGTGAAAGTACAATGGCATTACACTTTTCCCACTATTCATGTAATGCCGGATCTTGAGATTCCTTGGTCCAGGTTGCCAACACAAACCCTAGCTTATTCTTTCCCATGCAATTTTCATGGCGCGGCCACAGACTGTGTAGTTCACCATTCCAACGAGAATGTGGGTGATAATCGACATCCCCTAAGTGTCAGAAGGATAAAGGTGCAGCGGGTGTGAGAACGCAAAAGTTTCGGCCGTGATTTTCTCGGACGACATATACAGAACTTTTATACTGACTTCAGTTTTAATTATAAGACATAGCTGACTTTTTTTTTTCTTTTGAGATATTAAGAAAGCTAAATAAGTTACTTAATTATATCATAGGTTGTATATCATTAGATTATATATTAGCTTATTACTCAAATTAATTAGTTTTAAAAAAAATATTCTAAAATAATTTAATTAGTTTCCTTAATCTCTCCAAAAAAAAAAATCAACTATGTCTTATAATTAGGAGCGGAGAGAGTATTTCACGTAATCACAAAATCTGTCCTAAAGGATGAAGTTGACTTCTAAATCTCGAATGCGCAAGATCATCATTCTTGCGCAATTTGGAGCTGGATTCACCTTGATTACGCGCAATAACGTTGGTTCTTGACAAGATTTCCTTGCTAAAATGACGGTGCGATCGGGGTTAAGGGCGTTCGACTTCGAGCATAGTAATGGTGGCGTCTCTCAAGGCTTCTTGCTCGCCTCTGGGTGCGATAATCGGCGTCTCACAGGGCTTCATTCTTGCACGCAATCACTGGCAAGATTGGGTTCGTCCGTGTCTTGAATGTAGGTGCAAAATTAGGCTTCCTCCGCCTCTTGGTGGTAAACGTGGAGTGGGTTTCTGTCCAACAGCTCCGTTTGGATGTAGCTTTTAACCTCTGTTTGGAGGTAGCTTTTATAGAATAGTTTTTAAGATTTATAAGGTAAAAATAGTTTTTGGAAAATAATTTTAGGGATTTAAGAGGTAAAAATGACTTTTTGAGAATAGTTTTTGGATAAAAATGATAGTGTTTGAATATTATTATCAGAATAGCTTTTTTAAGGTCAAATTTACTAAAAAAGACATTAGTTTTTGGTATAATTGCATATAAAGGATAAGGTTGTATTTTAAATATTATAAACATTATATTTCATAAAAAATACCAAAAATTACATAAATTTGTGTACAAAGTTAAAATACTTAAAGTACTTGACCGATCTTGAAAAAAATACTTCATGATCTTAAAAATTTATTTCAGGATATTAAAAAAATATTTCAGGGGAATGACTTATCTTGAAACAATATTCCAAATACTGACAAGTACTAAAAAGATACTTAATGATACTAAAAATAATACTTTATCCTGAAAATTTATTTTAGGATATTGAAAAAATATTTCACAGTAATGACTAATCTTGAAAAAATATTTCAAGATATCAAGAGTACTAAAAAAATACTTAAGAATACCGACTGGTAATGAAAAAATATTGATGATGACAGAGGAGAGAGAAAAATCTGAAAAAAATAGATTTTCCCAAAACCTAGGTTTTGAATCTGAACCTAGGTTTTGATGCAGAATAGCTTTTGGACAAGGGAGTGTTTGGAAAACTTAGGGCCCGTTTGGTTCAGGGAACATTTGAGGAGGGAAAGGAACTTAAAGAAGGGAAATGAATTTAAGGGAAGATTGAGAGGGAACTTTTAAAAGTTGAGCTGTTTGGTTGACATGGGAATATAATTAAGTTGAGGGAAGATAAATTGTTTGGTATGAAGAATTGGGTGTTGGTTAAGTGGGAAAGTCTGGTAAAATTCCCTAAATGCCCCTAGGAAAAAAAATCCAGATAACCTTTTTGTTGTTGTTCGTCTTGCGATTTGTACAGAAACAAATGCAAATCGAATCGCGTCTTCGAGGAGAAAGGGAATTGGTGGAGAGCTCAATTCGTTTTGAAATCGTGACGACACAACGATCATAACAGCTGCTGGAGGTGCGAAGGTCGTCGGACTGACATGGAAGGAAAAAGAAGGGGACAACACCAAATGAACCAATCTTCTGCGGACATGAATTTTGCAAGAGGAATAGGGAAGGAAATCTGTGAACATTGAACCCAGGTGTTGATTTGATAGGGGAAAAACGAAAATTTAAATTTGTCAGTGCTAAAACCCTGAAATTGTAAAGTGGATGCAATAAAATGACGACGTTGGTAAGAAAAAACAGAGTTGCGTTAAAGGAAATAACGAAAAGGACTGGAATGTGTGATGTAACAATTTATCAGAAAGTTGGAGCTTGAACATGACAATAACCAAACCGACCTGTTTGAAAGTGGGTACAGAATCTGATAAAGTTGAGGTGAAATGCAGGAAACTGTCGTATCAGGCAAAAAGAAAAGGATATCTTTGGAGAAGTTGACAAGTCCATGATCATAGTTGATAACTGAGCAACTTAATAAGCACTGAGGTATAAAAAAACGCATAGCACTGTGTGTAATTGCACAAAAGGTGATTGCAAGTGCAGCAATGTGATGCGCAGAAATGGCGTGGTTATAGTCCAAGCAATATCACCATAACTTGCAGTCAACCTAAAGGTGGGTGCAAGGAATTAAAATAAAACCACTTTGGCCTTTTCAAATGATGTATAAAAATGGACCAAAACTTACCTTTAATGAACTAAATCCACCCCACAAATGGCGAAATGTCATGCACAGAAATGGGTTGGTGATAGTTGAAGCAATATCACCAACACTTGCATTCAATGCAATGTGGGTTAAAGGAAGTAAAATGAAACCATGTTGGCCTTCTCAAATGTTGCATTAAAATGAAGAAACAAGTCACATTGAAGGACCATAAAGCACGCCACAAATTCAGCAACGTTTTACAAAAATAGGGTTGTGTTGTAGATGAATGAAAATGACCATAATGTGGATTGAATGGAAGATGTAAAAAGTAAACCAGTTTGTGGTGGTAAAATGCTGCATAAAAATGATGAAAAAAAATCAACTCATTGAAGGACCTTACTGCAGTTCACAAAAATGGTGCATAATATCCACAGGTGGTGAAAAGTTTGCTGCATTTAACCAAACATAAAGAAACAAAACCAACCGAAGCCATGTATGTGGCAATGGACAGTTGCAGCAGTAGACCAACAATTACAACACCAAACCAAATAGTGGAGGCAGCATGTAAAACAAGTCAGGTAAGTTATATGTCATCCATGAAGGTCAATGTCACACTGCACATTGAAGTGCCAACCTAACAGTAAAGTTCAAACCAAACAGTCAAGTTCGAACTCAGCTGACATAATGTGAACCAGTACACTAAAAAACGACTACCCTGAATCATCTCAAAAAACATTTAAACAGGTCAGTAGGAGTAATGACTGATCATGTTAGCCAACCTACCTTACTGAATCATCTCAAAAAAGATTAAAACATAAAAGCGAAAGTAATATCTATTTCTTCTTCTTCGTCTTGGCTGGCGACTTCCTAGTAGTGCCCTATCTTGATGATGAAGTGCGTGAGCCAGGGAGGTTAACTGGGATGTACATGGGGGTCGGAGGCCTAGGGGATGGAGCAGGAATATGTGATTCAGCTGAGAAGATGTGGGGAAAATTTTGAGCTGCGAGGGTGCTGCTGAAACTTGAAGCAGGTATGAACCTCAAGGGAACAACATCTACTATTTTCCTAGATGGGGCAGGAGGAGGGTTGACAGGTTCGGGCAGAGTCACAAGGGAGAATGGGGTTACCGGTTCCAATTCCTTATCTGTTGGACGTTCGTTCGCATTCTCACCACCAGCATGGTCTTGTTCAATTTTCTGTTCAGCTGTGGGACCTTCGTGCACATTGTCACCACCCCCATCGTCTTCCTCACTGGTTTTGTCATCACCTGTCGAACTTTTGGTCCCCTTGTTACCATCGCCAGCCTGTTCCTCCATTCCCTCTTCATGTGTCTGACCTTCAGTCCCCTTCTCACCACCACCACTATGTGACTCCCTTTCTTTTTCATGTGTATCCCCTACAGTCCCAGTGGCACCACCAGCAGCGTCCTCCTCCTCCTCTTTTCCACCTATGTTCCCTTCACTCCTAGTGCCACCAGCAGACACCTCCTCCTCATCTTCTTTGCCATCTGTGTTCCCCTCACTCCCAGTGGTACCACCGGAAGTCTCTCCCTCCCCTTGTTTTTTACCTTTGTCCCCCTCACTTCCAGTGGCACTACCAGACCCCTCCTTCTCATCTTCTTTTCCTTCTCTGTCGCCTTCACTCCCAGAAGCTCCACCAGAAACCAGCTCATCCTCTTCTTCTCCATCTGTGTCCCCCTCGCTCCCAGAGCCACCACGAGAAACATCCTCATTATCA
Source organism: Acacia melanoxylon (assembly GCA_019022615.1). Taxonomy (NCBI): domain Eukaryota; kingdom Viridiplantae; phylum Streptophyta; class Magnoliopsida; order Fabales; family Fabaceae; genus Acacia; species Acacia melanoxylon. The sequence continues at coordinate 4,953,230 of JAFJYJ010000027.1, forward strand.
TCTTCTCCATTTGTGTCCCCCTCACTCCCTTTGCCAGCACCAGAAAGATCCTCATTCTCTTCTTCTCCATCTATCTCCCCCTCACTCCCATGTCCATCACCACCAGATTCTTGTTGCTCCTCTTCTGTTGCATGCAAGTATCAAATGAGAATCAAAATCCATTCAATGAGAGTCTATATGCATTGCAAAATTGAAATCTAAAACAACAAAATTAAGGCAGTGTATTAATTAAACTCCAAGTATCATCCTCAGTTCATTTTTTGACAAATTAACTCCTAATGCAGTTGAAAACTAACTTGGAAAAATTGGAAGGTAATAAGTTGTGGTTTACAACCCAAAGAAACCCTCATTACTTGTTTGAATAAAACAGACTACAATCAAAAGGAATTTGCATAACAAGTAAATTGTATATTGATTAGGTGAAATAGAAACATTGTATACTGAAAGGGGAGCAACAAAATAAGAACAAACCATCATTGGCACTCAATGTGGCAGCAGAATCATCCTCATTGTGTGTTGATTCGTCATCTGAGTTAACGTCAGCCACATGAGTAGATGAACCAGTTTCTTCAGGTGTGGACTCTTCGTGACCCTCATCTCATCATTCTTTGAATCTGCATTAGGGGATGTGCCTGCACTAAAATGCTGGTGTTCTCCAAAATAGGTCATCGGGGAGTAGTGGGATGACTCTACTGACCCTTTCACACTAGTATGTCCAGCCTTTGTTGACGGACCAACATTTCCATCACCTTGAGTTGCCTTGAACGATGCAAATTGTCTAAACTCTGTGCCGTATAGGTGGATAAACTCTTGAAGCCCCTTAAATTCAAGCGCCATCTGTGACAACCTTGAGTCCAATCTCCCTACCTGGTATTCAATCAATGTCTGCAATTCATGTTTCATAACACCAAGTTTGTCATCCAAAAGTTGGCAAAAAACATTGGCCATCTCCATTGCTGCATCTGCACCAGCATCTGAAGGTCCACATGGTGCAGAAGGGCGTGGAGGTGCCTTTTCCTTGCCCTTAACACCCTTTTCCCCCTCATAGTCAGGCTTGCGTGAACGCTCTTTCACTTAAAGAGGAATTTGCATTCGGTGCAAGGCCTCATCATCAAATTCAGGACTCCACAGTGGAGGCTCACCATTGTGCAGATACCAAATTTTGTGCTTTTCCAATATAAGGGACACAAGTGATGGATACGGGAGGTCAGTGTTCTTTCTTCCCATTGCAGCTGCTCTGAGCATTGTGTCCACTATCCTCTTCCCCATGTTAAAAGGCTTCCTCCGAATTAAACAAGTCAGGATTTGTTTGCCTTCAAGGCTTAAGGTTGTGTAGTGCTTCCCCTTGTTCAAAAATTCCTCTTTGTACGGGTAGTGTAGCACCCTATATTTATATGGCAGCTGTTTCGGTCTGCATAGTGCACTATCATCCTCAGTTCTACCACCTTACAGAAGGATGTTGTCCATTTCATCTCCACTGAATGAAGTGTCCTTTGACTGAGGACTCTTCACATTTAACCACTGTAATAACTTCTTGTCATTTACTTCTATCCTTTGCCCCCTGACACATGAAGAAACATCACCCCCTCTAGACATTTTGAGGTTGGTGTAAAAAACCTTAACAACAGACTCACGGTAAGGCAACGACAACTCTAGTAGCCCCTTGAAAGGTCTAAGGATTTCTGATAACCCAAAAGGAAAATCCTCTTCAAATGTATCTATCTTAATTGTACTCATTTTACAGAGGCTACTACCAACCAACCTGATATCGTAGTCTTCAAGTTTCGACTGGTTGAAGTCTGTTGTTGCTTCAGGAACCATATTTGTCCGGCGGTGCACTTTCTTCAGCTTCTTATACAGGTTTGCCCTCTTCTTAGCTTGTCCCACATTTCCCTGTTCTTCGTGGTTTCCCTCTGATGATTCATTCTCTGATTCACTTGGGTTCCATCCCTTGTCTTCGCCACCAGAACTATCACTCAGAATCACCTTTGATTTACCCTGTTTCTTTGCCTCTGCTTTTTGTCTTTTTTGTCGACCAGAGGATTCTGATGATGAATCACCGTCAACCTCCGTCTGACCCTTTCTCTTCTTAGACACCGTCGCTGTGGCCTTCCCCTTCTCAGCACGTTTCCTCTTCTTCGCCTCCTTCGCCTCATTGTAACGTTTCTATTTCACTGCTCCTTCGTACTCATCATACTCTTCTTTCGTCTTGTACTTCGACCCCCCAGCCTGACCACACCGTCGGATTGAAGCCATATGCTTCCTGTACATTGTGACATCCTCCATTGTGATTCCCAGTTCCTACAATCGATCAGGCGTCATTTTCACCCTTGCCATTTTTTTAAGGTAAGAGGAAGAGAGTGGAGAGTTTCTAGGGTTTACAAGTAGTTTGAGTCGATCGCTTAATGGGAAAACACTTGCACTTCCACTGGCTGTCGATGAACCTTGGAAACTGACGCTCATAGGTACAAGTCTACTCTGAAAAAATAGAGCAAATTAATGACGGTTTTCTGATGAGTGAACATGCGTTCGAACTTCGTATCATAGGTTGACACATGTCTTATTTCCATTTCTTTTTTTAAATGTTTAAAAAAGGTGTTTTGGAGCCAACCGTTGGGCTTCTAGGTTACAACAGTCAAGTTCGAACGGGAAGACGACGTTCAAACTTTGACATCTAAAGTGTTTAAAATAGGAACGATGGAAATGTTTACTAAGAAGTTCGAACGTAAGAGTAAAGTTCGAACTTATAAACATCACCTTTACACAGGTTGGAACGCATAATCTGGCAGATGGACATATCAGCAATGGGAAACTAGAAAAAATTGCAGGCAACACTAAATCCATAATAATCCTGGAAGCATCAAATTTATGAAGTGGGGCCAAGACATTAAGGTAAGCATATCAATATTTATATTCAAAAACACCAAGCGTTTACATTGTGGTGGATTTTACACTTGCCAACCAATGACAAGAACAGATGCCTATCAGCTAGAGGTCAATACACTTTCATAAAACCTATTACATTGGCCTATATACAGATGGCAGGGCCAAACAAAAGTTATCCTATAGTTACAGAGGGAAGACCAAAATTTATCCCATGTTCAATCTAACAACATTTCCCAATATGAACATGGTCCAAAGTTTGGTGTCCAACACAAAAGGCAGAGTTATGTCCACAATATAGGGACACAACTCGATTAACCCTGACCACCGACAAAAAATACAATGTTAACATTACATGGTAACATCTATTGTTGAAGGAGGCTACGGATCCACGATGTTTTATACATTCGAGGCATTTTTTCGAAGGCACTCAACATTTTCTCATTGGAAAGCATCTTGATAAGAGCCTGGTTCCTCTCATCCCATGACAGATCATCAAGCTCCAGCAGCTGCATGAAAACATCGTCACCCTTTGCATCAATATTAGCTTGCCTTTGCCTTTGTTGAGCAGACATCTGAATGCAAACTCTGTCAACCACACCGACTATTATCTTGTCGAAAGAGTTGACTGTGTCCCTCAATGCATCGGCCATGATTTCAGAATGGTTCAAACGTCTCTTCTTCTGTCGACTGCTACATGGATCAGCTCCATTCAATGGAGTTGGTGCTGTCAAATTGACTGGTTGTGTGAATACAGATTCAACAATAACATGATGAGGTGTTTCTGGAAGTTCCTCATCCTCTAGATTAATCTCATCCTCCATCCCGACAGGAGAGTCCACTTCCTCACCCACAGCCCTATCCTTACCCCATCCATGGTGAGGGACTCAAAGTTAGGGAAGGCCCTGTAGCGAAATTGTGCCGCCCTTGAATGAGCCTGTCAGGTAACCATATTTGTGAGATCAACGCGGATAAGTAAAATTACATTGTAAGTAAAGTGCATTCCATAGGACTGAGGAATGCAAGAACATACCTTTATATACTCATCCCACACCTCTTTGTCAGCTGTGACACATTTTGTGTCAGGATCCCAACCAAAGCCTGATGTGTTGGTCCCATAGACCATGTCATAAGCGGTTTGCCACAATTTCTTCAGTGTCTTAATTCTGGATGTGATATACGGAGATGCCTTGATCCCACATCCGGGAAGTTTTGCTTCCATCATAGACTGCAGCGCATTGGCAAATCCCGACTTGAAGCCGTTATCGGCTATGAACTTGTGGTCAACCTTCAGAGTTACAAGGCAATCGATCAAAACCTTATCCTCCTCAGGCGTCCACATTTTTTGTTTCCCCTTTGCTGCTTGATCAATCTACTCCATCTAAAAAACTCACAGTCAAACCACAAAGTGTATTAATATACATTAGGTGCAACATAAACTTATACCAAAGGCAGCACACACATCCTACCAAGTGTAACACAAATTGTTTCATTACAGTGACAACTGAAATAGGAGTTCATAGTAAAAAGCCAAGAAAACATAATACGACATATTCTAATTATTAAAACATTATTGTACAACATCATGAATTATCACTACGTGTCACAAAGGCAGCAAACATGTCATTTGCAACACTCTCCCTAAAATTATTCCACGAGTCAGTAGTTTCCATTGGAACCGTGGGGGTGTTTTCGATTGTGGGAGGTCCAGCGTCAAATGACTCAAGTTGCTCATCCAGAGGATCTTGAACTGATTCACGACGAATCAGATTATGGATAAGACAACATGCGAGGATGTATCTGTTTTGGATCTTCACTGGGTAATAAGATGCACTCCGAAGGATTGCCCAACGTAACTTGAGTATGCCAAAGAACCTTTCTATGATATTACGGGCAACCGAATGTCGCATATTGAAGCACTCGTGCGGAGTTCGTGGTTGGCTTCCATGTCTCCACTCATTAAGGTGGTACCTCTGGCCTCTATAAGGCGCCAAGAAACCCTGGCAATTTGTGTACCCCGCATCAACCAAATAGTAGTTCCCTGTGGAAACAAACAACCCCACGTGATTTTCTTTCTTATACAGTAGAACAAGGAAATCTACATACTTATATTGCACCAACTATAACATGTATACCTTGTGGTACTCGCAGACCATGTCGTCTTCGTATAACATCTCGCAACACCCTCCCATCCGCAGCTGACCCTTCTCATCCAGGCAAGAGATATATGAATTGACCATCTGGTGAGCATACACCCAAAACATTCGTTGTTATATCTCCTTTACTATTTCTATACCTCCCATTTTTATCTGCAGGGACTTGTACGCATATGTGCGTCCCATCTAATGCACCAAGGCACCCCTGCAAACATTAGCAATTATTAGAGCATGTAGTGAAACCATAATTTGTTGAACAATTCAGGATTTAACATGTCACACAAAAAATATGCTACATACCTCAAACCACATCCATCGATTATCATTTGAGTCCTCCGGAATAGGCTCCGGTTTCTTAAGAAGCAATGATTGCAGTCTGATGGTAGCATTCAGCACAAGCTTAAAGTATCTACTAATCGTTTCACCCGACCTTCCAAACTCAAATTGGATTACTCTGTTCTTGACATGATGGCCTAGGATGTGAAGGAACATAGCCACTTGCTCGTCAACTAGCATATGTTTAGTTGGTTTCAATCCACCAACTGTGTCTAACATGTGACACAATTTATCAAACGTTGCCCGATACATCCTAATTTGGTTGAAGCAGGTTGTATCACTAATGTATATCATTGCCCTCAAATTCGCTCTCTCCGCATGAAAGTCTAATCTATATGACCTATCCGGTAAGTGCCTCGTTCTACTTGATCCCACTGCAACTACCAAATTGACAATGAACGTCCTCACCGCTATAAGCAAAGCTAAGCATCCAGCCAACATTGCAACCATTTCCTCTGCCTCTTGCTCCATACCTACACAATTTTTTCCACACCCATTTGCTTTTCAATGTCATCTACTACTCCTCTTTACAAACTACATCTACTTAGGTTGAAACATATCTTATTTTCATCCTATCCACTTTAATTGTCAACATATATTATTAACCAAAACACCCCATGTCACTGTTAATTAACCATTCCACCAGCCAACATGTATAACACACAAGTAATCATCACATTAATTGTTCACATCAACGAAGTACAGTCAATATGGAAAGGAAACAAATAGCTTCACATCTTCATCACCGTTACCCAACACACAGACATACAAGACATAATGGAAAAACAAAATATTTAACCATACAAGTTTCACAATAGCCATCAAACCACCCAAAACTATAACTCAGACAAACATTATGTGCATTTAAATACGTACACATCCTACACAGAGAAGAAGAAGAATTTTCCCCCACTGTACATCAATGCCTTCATCATGTCCTTCCTCACCAATACGCAAGACACACTCAACCTAACTAGTCATTAATGCCAAGAAAAAAACACCCAAATTGGTTCCCACTGATTGCGTCGAAGGCAGTCCACAACCACGCCATCGCCATTGTTTACCAGCACAGCGAACAAAGTTTTAAATAAAGGCATTCATCACTTACCTCGATTCGATCTTGCTTGCCGACTCCTTCGCACGATGTCATCTCAACCTTCGTCTACTCCTTCTTCCAGCTCCAGCCGCGATTCTGCTTTATGGACTGCCTTCGACGAAATGATATGACAGGGGCTTTTTAGTCCTCCAAATTCACTTTCCCGGGACAATTTTCAAGATCCCGCCATTTTGTGAAGGAGGCCGCTTTCCCTCGTTTGTGGAAGCTTCGGCGATGGCGGGAATGTCACTTCCCAGGAACAAGGCGCGCCAAACACGTTTTCACCCAGGGAACTGTGTTAAGTTCCCTCCCCCTCTGCCAAATTCTGCGTACCAAACGGGCCCTTATGGTAAAATCTAGGTTTTGATGCAAATCAGCTTATGACAAAAATAGTGGTATTTGACAAACTTATAACAAAACTTAGGTTTTGTTTCCAAAATCTAAGTTTTGATTTCCCCATAGAGGCCCAGGCTTCTTGGCTTATATGGGTCAAACTAATGGCTCTCATACCATGATGAGCCTTCACTCTTAGCACCTGCACCAACACTTTGGACTGAAAGGGAATTTCATACTAACACAAACTGAAATTATTACACCCTAACCGCCTAAATGAGACGATGTCGTATAGAACATAAACTCTAACCGCCTAAATGAGACGATGTCGTAGAGAGATATACAACTCTTCGATATTCCTAACTAACCAATTACAAAACATATAATTTACAACAATATTTATTTAACTCCTTATAGATTACCCAGTGTAACATCAATCTCAGGTTGGATACGCAAAACCTACTAGATTGATTGTAACTTGACATCTCTTATTCAAAGTAAGTTGAAATTTTAACAAAATAATGAAAAAGTTTGGTCATAGACTCTTTTTCACTCCAAGTAAACAAACGTGTTATTTTTTTTTTTTTTGTGTTAATAAAAAAATTTCAGCAAGTCTTGAAAATCATTCAATACAAAAAAACAAAAAACAAAAAACATTGGGAAAAAAGTTATCCGTTATAAATTTATTGGTAAGAAGTATCTAAATCTGGTTTAAGGTAATTAAAACTTTTCTAAACCAACAAAGAAAAAAGGAAAAAAAAAATAAGTAGAAATTTTAAGGAAATAATGAAAATCTATCTTCACTAGCGCTTTGGGACATATTTAATAATAGAGTTAAGTAGTAAATTTGTCCCGAATTTTTTTGCTAAGAAACAATGTTATCCTGGAAGTTTTTCTTGTCTCAATGTTGCCCCAGTAGTTTTAAAACGTAGCAATATTATCCATTTCCGTTAAAAAGTTAACATTAATGGTTAACGTCAATTTTTAATGGTCAATGTTGGTTTTTTTTTAACGAAATAGGGCAACATTACTACGTTTTGAATCTTCTAGGACAACATTGAGATAAGAAAAACTTCTATGGAAACATTGCTCCTGAGCTTATACTTCCAAGGTGGATTTACTACCTAACCCGTCAACAATATTTAGTTTGGTTTACACTTAAGAGCCTTATAGACACTATGTTTTCAAGAAAATGTAGTGAAAGTTGTTTTTGAGAAAAACTTTTTGACTCCAAGTCAATAATATTTCCTTGTGGTTTTAATTTAAGGAGCTTTATTTAGCCGCATGAAGGATTCTTCACTAGTATCAAATAAATGAATTTTATAGGTGTGTTATTGAAGAGCCAATTTCCTTCTATAATTGGGAAGTGGCGGGGTTTGATCCTGCTACTACTACAAAAAGATGCTATAACGTCCGTTTTTTCCGGTTCCTACGTCCTCTTACATAAGGACGTCTATGTAGGGAACACAGTAACTATGGTGTCCCCAATGAAAATACAGACGTAGTAACTTCTATTTAAGGTGCCATAACCTCTGTTTAAGGTGTCCCAAATTTAGTTTTGGGATGCCATAGGCCTTTTTTAAAAAAAAAAAAAAAAAAAAAAAAAAAGACCCCAAACTGCAGTGTTAGGGAGGATCAACGACATTGACAACAAAGGAGCGAAGAGAGGAGGAGGAGCGATCTCATCTATAGAAACAACAGCATCTAAGAAATAAGACTCGACATAAAATCCAAATCTTAAGTTTCTTTTTTTCAACACAACAAACCACAAACCTGCAATATTCAGGAGCCTTCGCATTCCCAGATTACAGATTTCACAATAACAAAAAGTTACACAAATTCAAACCGATTACAACAACAATCTGAGGATATACAGGTGTAGATCTATATTCTTGCTCACCTTAATAACAAGATCAACTCAAAATTAAAAAAAATTCTACAGATCCAAGGTCTGTTACCTCTTAAAGACATTTGTGTTCTTGCTCTAAGGAACTTCGAACCCTTGATTAAGCACACCACTTCGCCAACAAAGTTAAAGCCACCGTCGGACACTCAGAAAAAGATTGCTTCAAAGGTCCAAAATCTACTCAGAAAATCATGAAAAAAAAAAATCAAAGAAACCATAAGCAAGGAAAGAGCAAACGAAGCAAGAACAGAGAAGAAAAAGATCGAACCTGCTCGTCGTGCTCACCTCCTTCTTCATCCAGCCTTTCGAACATGTCGCAGATCTCACCGTTGGCACGCATGAAATTCGAATGACCTAAAGAGGGAGGCCACGAGATGGAAAGGGAGGCCGTCGGCACGCATGAAATTCGAAGGACCTAAAGACAAGTTTAGCGTTTCGAACGCGTAGCAGATCTGAGGTTAAGGGAAAAAAAATTGTTGAGGAAATGCAATGAGAAGGGATCAGCATGCATACGAGGGCGAGGTCATAAGGCTTTAGGCGAAGGTCGACGGAGAAGGGGCGACGGTGGAGGAGGGGCCACGACATAGGAGGGGAGCGTTGGAAGGTGCAAAGGCGAGAAGAAGAGAAGTCTTTTCAGAAATGAAATGAAAGAATGATGCATGCAGATCAAAGGAGTGAAGAGGAGATAAGTCATGCAGGCGTTGGAAGGTGTGAAGGAGTCCCTTTTGGCGTCCCAAAATTAAATTAGGACGCCAAAAGTTACTTTTAGCATCCTTTTTTAGAATTAGGACGCCTAAAACCTCCACATAATTACAAAAATGCTACCGCCTTTATTTTTTACTTCCCTTTTTAAAAATGGACGTTTCTTAGGGAAGTAAAAGCTATTTTTTGTAGTAGTCTATTTATAACCTTAGATTGTTAGTGCTTGCCCTCTTAATTAAAATTATAAAAAAAAAACATATTAAAATAAATATTTAAAAAGAGATATGCTACATATAATTAATCTCATACATGCAATGGGAAAGATCAGGTAGATAATCTAGTTTCACCCCAATAGTATAAGATGGTATAAGTCAAAAAGCCCTGTCAATAGACACTTTCTGAAGAGCTTTCAACTTTTTCACAGGGCGTTAAGTCTTTTCCCCATTTGGTTTCTTTAAGATAAACCCATCCAACCCCCCCCCCTCCCCTAAATAAATAAATCTCAGCCTTGGGGAGTTTATGGCAAAACTAAGGCCCCGTTTGGTTCATTGAAATCAGAGGAAGGAAATGGAAAATCACATTTTTCAGCCTGCAGTGGCGTTTGGTTCGCAATTTTCCCAAGAAAATAATTTCCGGCGGCGGTAGATTTTTCTTTAAACACAGGAAAATTGCTTCCCACCAATTTTGGTGGGAACCCATTTTCCAGCAAGTTCAGAAAATGTTGAAGACAAATTTACCCCCTCACCTTTCAGTTGATGAAGACACCCCTCATCTTTCCCAACAACACAATACCCAGAATCCTTCGATGCAATCAGAAATGAAGAACCCAGAATTGTTCGAAGCAGTTTTAGATCACCAAGATTTGAAGAACCAAGAAAATAATTTTCGATGAGGCAGATTTGGATTACCAAGAGAACTTACCCAGAATCCGACGAAGCATAGCGGTGCCAGAATCTGTTGGTGTTCGGTGTCGGAATAAGTAAAGGAGGCCGCAGCATTGGAGGTGGGACAATTCCTGAACCACCACGAGTCCCTGACTGAGAGTGAAGTGGAAGAAGAATGAGCAGCAAGAACGTTTTTTTTTTATTTTATTTTAATAAAGGCCAAATTGAGTGTGCACACTCATAACTGGAGTGTGTATAAGTGTCACTCACGCACAGTGTGCTTGTGTGTGAATATGAGAATTGGTAGGCAATTCTTGAGAATTGGTGAGGCATTCTCCACCAATTCTCGAGAATTGGTGAGGCATTCTCGAGAATGTCTCACCAATTCTTGAGAATACCTCACCAATTCTCGAGAATTGGTAAGGTATTCTCGAGAGTATGCACTGTGCACTGCGTGGTTGGTTTTGTGTGGTATAAAAAAAAATATTCTATCTGTAAGGGTAAAATGGTATTTTGCCTCATTTTCCTACCTTATTTTCTTCCAACCAAACAAAATTTTTCCTATCAACCCATTTTCTTTTCCAGTACCAACCAAACGCATCGAGGCAAAATATTTTCCATTCCATTTCATTCTTTTCATTTTCATTCCTTTCCATTCCCACCTTTTCTTTGATCCAAACGAGACTTAACACTCCTTTACCAATTACCATGCTAACACACTCTGTATCACATATATGACCAAACAAAACATCTATTTTCTGCAATAATGAAACATAAAATGTCACAATAATTAGTACTCTACTTATAACCACACCTCATTAATTAGTATACTGTGTTAGCATCAGCATTTACATTCTCATGCAATCCAGTAGATCTTCAACTCATCTTATTGGCGTTAGCACCTGCAAAGAAAATGGATAATCCGAGTCGTGTCCAACAAAATGGATAATCTTATTGGCGCTAGCACTTGCAAAACAGATCCTTCTTGCAAAAACAAGATGAACAGAATAACAAAATATAATAGAACTCAGCAAGTAAAGAAAGTAACAAGGGTAAGAAGAGAGGTGTTCAGGAACTCAAGAAAAGTGTACTTTACACCTTGACTTAAAGCACCTTATATATAGGCCTCTAAAATCTAAACGTGGGGCAGCTCTTCATTATAATAAAACAGTTTTGAACGTTGGTGGACAAAAATCACTTTAATAGGATCCATTTTAAATGCTACAAAATGAAGGCCATAAATATATACTCTTTAAAGCAATTAAAATGAACTATGAAACCGTTTATGAATTTTCAAACCACCAACGTACAATAAAGGATAGCTTTCATAATAAAGGCATTAAAAGATCGGTTTCTAATTTCAAATACCCCACTGTTTAGTCCCCTCAATTAAGATTAAAATAATAGCATATTCTAGTCTTTTTTATTCCAAAATAATATTTGAATTTTCCCAAAGAAAGCCTTAATAAAAGGTGCCCAGCCCAGTCTACTTTTAACTTGTACACAAAGGGAGGGGAGATATTGTAGGATTTCAACCAATAGCCCATCGTTGTGTGAGTTCATTCCTCCTCATAGCCTATTTAAAGAGTCTAAAATCCTTTATTACTTGGACCCCCACAATCCTAAGTAAAGTGGGACTTGTTCTTTGTTATACATCCACTAATTATTTCCATGCTCATCGCACACATCCAAATACATTAACTTACAAACTTATATAATTTGGTTCAGTACAAACTTGTATAATTACTTTACAACCATAAAGCATCACGAGATTGAGTTTCTCTCTTCATATTCACAGTATCTTGGGCTTGCTGCTGGCAGGAAGCAACTGTATTGCACAAAACAAAAATATTTCAACTTAAATTTAAGCAAATAAATAAAATGAGCATCATCATAAAGCCCCTAAAAGTGATATTTCTTTAAAAAATTGAATTCAATTTGATGCGTAGTGAATTATCGGTATCGTTGAAAACCCAAAAATAATTATCTTACCATTGACAAAATTGAAGGTAAACTAAACCTTAAGCAACAAGATAATGATTGATTCCTAAAACTCTTGGAGTCAAAGAATGATGATTAAGTTCCAAGCATTAAACTGATGGAACATGCATCTTCCAGGGACTCAAATGCTCGCTAAATCCATTCGCTTCCTAAATAATGTTAACACAATTTCTACACATCTCTCAAGAAAAATTATCAAGATCTCGCCTTATTTATTAGTGAAAGTGGATATAAAAGAAGTTGGAAAATGAGATAGAGACACTAACTTTCAACAAAATCAAGGTGCTCAAATACTACTTGCCATCCTTAACATAAGAGTTAGTTAGGGGATTGGATTTGGCCCTAAATATAATATCTCAATTTCGTTTGTCTCCCATACCTGATCTGCCAAGCCACACGAATTGATCAAGAAACAAGAAAGTTGACCGCAATGCATTCTTGGACTGAAAATAGCATTAAACAGTACATTAAGGTAAGAGGGGGATAAAAGGTGGAATAACTCTTCTAAAGCATGCAGATAATTGACAAACTGCAAATTAAAACATCAATTAATTACCAAAGAATATTTGGTCTAGTGGTATAAGATGTGCCCTTTACGGCACTAAGTTTGGAGTCTGATCCCCCTACTCAGGCGATATGCTTGCCAACCAAACTGATATGTAAAGATAATGAATAGTTAAAAGTTAGTTAGAGTCAGTTAGTAGAGTAGCCGTTAGAATTAGTTAGAAGGGTTAGTTAGTTAGTGTAGGCTTAGCTTGGGTATTAAGTCAGTCTAGCCTAAGTAAGGGTTTAATTCCTATTGTAAGGCAGATTATGATTGATGATGGTTTAATCTCACTTCTGTTCTGTTTCTGTTTGATCTCTGTCTTCTGCTTCTTCTACCCTATTTCTGGTTTCTTCTCTCTATTTCTCAATTCTATATCAATATCCATATCACAAACTATATATATATATATATATGTGTATATATATAAGATCATTGACAAACTGCATATTAAAATATCAATTAATTACTAACGACCATTTGGTCTAGTGGTATAAGATGTGCCGTTATGGCTCTAAGTTTGGGGTTCCATCCCCCAACTCAGGAAATATGCTTGTGAGCGTGCATATTGCCTAAGTATGTGTGTGCACGCGTAAGCGTGTGTCAATTAATTTGCAAACTCTTTTCTATGTTAAAATTTTGAAACTTACTTTCACAATTTATTATCTAGTTCTGTCACACTGCAGAAACTAAGAATAGTATTCTCACCAGCAGAAGTATATGATTTTCTTAATACTGGGCCTAAAAGAAAAGGGAATTAAGAGAGTGCAGATAAGTTAAAAAGATTTAATCCATTTATATAAATTACAAGGAGTAAATTATCCAAAGAAGAAAAACAAAAGGAATTAATAAATGAAAAGCGCAATGTGCAATTGTTCAAGATTAAAATGGATAATCTAACCTTAAATATATGAAAAACTTTGTGAGCTAAAGTGTTTGATCTGTCAATATTCTGAGCTGTACCAGAAGACCAAGTTCTGCTCTTGTATGCTTATCAAGGCTGCAAAACAAAATCAAAGCACAATGCTGTTGCAAGAGAATCATTGCAATAAAGGAAAAGGAAACTTGTACATCTATTGAACTCATAAAAGAGGCGTGTAATTTCACTCACATTGGAAAGAATAAGCACAAAAGTATCTCACACATTATGGGAAAGAGCAATAGAAATATAGCATAGGGACGAAACATTGACTCAGGTCACACAAGCATGATAACCACAGAAATTTACATACACTAGCAAGTCAATGATAATCATAGGTGTGTTTGAAAATTTAGCCTTCTTGTAGCAATAAATCGTTGTCCATTAGTAACACTCTACAGTCTACATCTATTTCAAAAAAATGGAAAGAAACATTATCAAGAGCTTTGCTTATTAGTCAGATTAAGTTGATCGAGAGGTAGCTGCAAAATCAGATACAAAAGTTTAATAGAAAAACACAAGTTAACTTAATAGTAGTCACAATGGCACGCACCTGATATTAGTGGAAGTGACAAATCCAAAGGCTTATTATTGCTTGGTATTGCTCATTCTGCATTCATGGAAAATGGGGTTAATTAAACTTTGATTTAACACCAATGAAACCATGTTACTGTGCGAAGGTGGAAAAAAAAAAAACTATGAAGAACGTATACATACATCATATTTAATACTGTTATATTGAGTTCCTTCTCTAATCAACTCAATACTTTCTTTGTTCTGTATATGTACAAAAAGAGTGTGTGTGACTCGTTTACTCAGTGAAAATTGTGCAAGAATTGTGACTCAAGGAACCAACTTAAAACTTGAGGAAACATTTTGAGTCCTTGCCTGATAGATGCTTCATCTTCCAACACACAAATTGATGCAGAAACAACAAAACAAAAACAAAAAAGTTGACAGAGCAATGCATTTTTGGATTGGAAAAAGCATAACAAGGCAAAAATGAGGAACAAAATTAAGGGAAGGGGAGCTTCCTGTGGAGCTAGACTCATCAAAGCACGCAGGTCATTGACAAACTGCAAGGTAATTTGCAAAATAATTGTTCTGAAACAGTTCTCTATGTATTTTGTTTTCTGATTGTTTTAACTTCAAAAGCAAAGAATAATATACTCACTAGTAATTAAGAGGATGAAGGTAATTAAGAGGATGAAGATAAGTAAGATGACATTTTTAAAAATTCCATTTAGATAAACTACAAGGAGTAAACTACTGAAAGAAGCAAAACAACAAGAATAAAGAAATGCAAAGAATAATTGTTTCAAGATAAAACAGAAAATTGTAATCTTGAATCAATAGACTATAAACTTTGCGAGCCAAAATTGTCAACATTCACAGCACTACCATGTTGCCCTGGTTGCATTCAATGTATTCATTCTTTATGCTAATCAAAGATGCATAACAAAATTTAATGAGGCCAATAATTTTATTTCGTAATGTAGCAATATATCCTTACCCAGTAGTGACACTATAATTCTATCTCAGACAATGAAAAGGAAGTTTTAATGCAAATAACCAACTGCCTTCAGTTGCTAACAACAAAAACACACTAGAAAAATGCTCCACCACTGTATCAAAATTTCAAAATCATTGAATGTATTTTTGATAAATATCAAGTGAAAATTTGTGAATAGAAATCAGAAACACAACAAGTGAAAAATATACCAAGTCACAATCAACATATGCCAACAATATTTACTACTAGGTGAGTGACAACAGTTGAGTTCTTTAAGCAGAAATTTCCTAATTAATTAATGCCATCACTTCCAAAAAAAAAAAAAAACTCAAAATGTAGCTCGGAGAAAGAGAAAATGGAGAACAGGGGATGAGAACATATTAATATAGTAAATGACAGCCAATAGAAGTAAGCAGTGCAATAATAATCATCAAAATCTAAACAATATTGCAACAATAAAAAAATCAGAACCACAAATTCACTGCCATGACATAAATTTGAGACATACTTCCCAAATGGGTCACATAGAAAATATGAGGCATCATCGGACCAGGGAGCAGAAATATGAAGCATAGCAATAGAATTATACATATATATCAGCGCCAACTACTTTGTTCTTTAAAAATTTTCATACGCTGTATCTATAAAATTCAAGAATAAGAAGTAAGAGATACCTGTAAAAGTATGAAAGCATTGCAAGGGGTGACAGATGAAGTCATCATATCATGAGATTCTTGAAATTAGTAATAACCAACTATAGGGGAGAAGGTTGAGAGACACCGGAATTCTTGAGTTGCTTTAAGGGAGGGAGTTGAACTAAAACCCAAATGTCTGCCCAAATATCGCTGTATTTGTAAAATTCATATTAGGTGTTATATTCGATGTGCTCCAATTACTTTTGCACGGCTACGGCAATAGGCTTTCTCCTCTTCATCCCAATATCGCATAAAGAATGCACTTACAGCAAAAGGTGGGTGCTTTGTCTCAGGCCATAACAACACATGATCCCGATTCAATTCTAGAAAAGATAAGTCTGACTCATAATATTGACCAAAATAACAACAAACTTCTAATCCCTTTGGGAGAACGACGCAGTAAACTAATAAATCCTGTGATTGTTCGAGAAAGCAAGTCAATTCGGTTTCATTGAAAGACTCTCTTATAGGTTTATATTCCATCCACTCTGGAACTCTACTTCCTGGGTAACAAGTTATACCTTTATCATCTTCATTAGAATTAAAACAACCACTGTCTGAAGTCATTGAGGAATGAATTAATTCCTGAATATAGCGAAGTGAACGCTCATCCAATTTTTCACAGTTACAGAAATTGAAGATACATCGCTTCCGAACTAGAGAGTCAGAGGATACAGTCTCCAATAGTGTACATTCGTCGGCGAATAACTGTTGAAGGAAGGGAGGAAGTCCAAGTATAGACTTTAGCCTTTTGCAACTACTCAGTTCAATGCGTGTCAAGCTTGAAAGATGGTTGATGCAGGCTGGCAATGTCTCCACAGCAGAGCCATTCAATGACAAACATTCTAACTTTGTCAAGGCCTTGATATTGTCAGGGATTTCCGACAAGTAACTCCCGTCCAAACATAGTACTCTTAAATTACGCCAAGCATCAAAAAGGGAGTGTAGCTGCTTTATGTCAATTACTTGCTTCAAATTGGTAACGCAAAACAACTCAAGATTTGTCAAGCAACACAGCTCATCTATTGAAACACTCCCTACCATACTACCTTCAATTGCAATTTCTGTAAGTTTTGTGCAACGATCGATTGGGAAATGCAATATTTCGACTTCAGTTCCTAGAAGAAATAAACGACTCAATTTGTTTGATGACAAACATAATTTCTTGAGGCAACAACCGCTAGCACGAAGGTGAGACAAAGATTCTAAATGAGTCTCACTTTCAATACTCTCTAATTTTGAGCAACCAGATACTTCCATTTCAATAATACTGGGGAGAGATAAAATAGATGAATGAAGATTCCTCAAACTTTCACAACATTTAAGATCTACACTTTCAAGCTTGTGTGCCATCGAGAGATCAGGCAACTCTATCAATTGTTTGGAAAAACTCAAATTTATTTTCTTTAGGTTTCCAAGATCCTATGTTCACAATGAAAAGAAAACAATTACCTAAATTAAAAAGCCCTAATAAATTTAATTAAATTGAAGACATATAAAATATACATTAGCATATACGTACTTGTTTTCCATCCCAAAGCCTTTTAAAATTGTTGCCTTCCATGTGAAGTTCAACAAGGTTTTCAAGATAAGAGCCTGATGGCAATGTCTCTGATGGATAACGATCCCAATGAAGATACCTCAATTTATTAGGAAAAGAGTCAAGATCAGAAAGAAGATCTACATATGTCCTACCATGAGGCAACCAAAATGAAGAATGGAAAAATTTGAGGAATCTCAAATTTTTCATCTTTACAAAAATGTTAGCTTCCACTTGTACATATTTTTTTCGACTCACATCCAATATAATGCCTTCAATTTTATCCGTTCCCTAGACAAAAATAAAATGAAATAACTATTAGACTTTTAAAAAAACTTTCAGAAATAAAAATGAAAGAAATCAATTGATGAATCTTTTTCACATACCATGTTACTTTTCAATACATCATAGATTTCATCTGGATCTTTTAATCGGCTACGTCTTTCAGGATGTCTCATACTTTCTTCATCACGAACTATTTGCTCAGCCATTTCTCGTATCAAATCATGCATTACAATATCACCATCCTGATCTGACTTCATGAGAGCTTTATCTATAAGATTTTGTATTCCACTAACCGCTTCAAAACCACAAGCCTCTAGCACACAAGTAATTTTATCTTTTTTTTCTCCAATGAAAAAAAATGCAATATCTAAAAATATTTCCTTGTCCATAGCATCTAATCCATCATAACTTATCTTCAGCATATCTTGAATTTTCTCATGGGAATTCCTTTTGAGTTTTCTAAGCTCACTCTCCCAATATGCTTTATTTCTAGAATGAAAATGGGAACCCAAAACTTCTAAAGCTAAAGGAATTCCTTGAGCAATGGCTACTGTCGTTTTTGATAGCTCTTGATATCCCATATTGGGATGACTTTGGTTGAAGGCATGTCTGCAAAAAAGTTCAAGTGATTCTTCAAAATTTAATGCGAAGACTTCATGTATATATTTGTCAAGAATCCCTCCACTCAGAAGAATTTGCTTGTCTCTGCCCGTTACAATGATCCTGTTACCCGATCCCAAGAGAAGACATTGTTGTCCAGCCAGAACTTTTAGTTGCTTTGAATTGTCCACATCATCAAGCACAATTAAGACTTTTTTCCCTTGCAGCCTTCTCTTTGCGTCTTTCATATCTATGGGATCTTTGATGTTTAATAACTTAGAAATAAGCTCTTGATGCAAAGAATTCAAACCATCAACCTTTGTTGATTTTTCTCTCACATCTTTTAAGAAGCAGTGATTTTCAAATTTAGACAAGAATTTGTCAAATATAGCATGAGCAAGGGTTGTTTTGCCTATCCCTCCCATGCCCCAAATCCCAAGATTACGAACTTCCTGTGACTCAATTTCCATTAATGATTCAACACTAATGAAATTTTGATGAAATCCAATGAGCTGAGATTCTGGCGTAATTGGGCTATTATCTTCCAAATTTTTCAAGACATCTTCAACTATTGCATCAATGAGTTCGGATTCCTTTCTAACATATAAAAGACAAGAGGGGGGGGGGGGGCAATTACAAGCTGCCTATGATAAAATATTAAATCCACAAACATAATTAGATATAACTTCACTATAAATATGGGGGCCGGACTAAGGAAAAGCTTAACAAAGTTGAGACTCTATAAAATGATGTATTGAATAATTGAAACGAACTTACTGAAATGCAGATGAAGGATGACCAGATAAGTTGGCAGATTGTTGTAAGACGGATCTCCAAATTTGCAAATTGTCCACACTAACATTGAACTTCTCTTGATGAAGAGTGAATGCATCTGCATAAGTGCCTTTTTGATGTCTGACATCTGATGGCTCTACGAAATAGAAAACTGGTATCACAATCTGTTGACGAGCTTCCTTACATTCCATGATTTTGACAAGCTCATCCAAGCACCACCCTGAGGAAGCATAATGTTTTGAGAATATAACCAAAGCAATCATGGATCCTTCTATTGCATTCATAAGCGCTGATGATATTGCTTCTCCTCCCTCGAGCCTGTCATCCACATAGACATCTATGCCCTTTCGATCCAACTCCCTTTCCAAATGGCTCAGAAAACCAAATCTGACGTCTATACCCCTGAAGCTGATGAAAACGTCATATTTTCCACATGGGACCTGGGAAGAAGAAGAAGAAGCAGCCATTGCTGGGGCACAAAACGAAAAACAATGTTTTCAAGGTCGTAGATTATTTCTGAAAAAGAACAGATTATAAAATGAAGGAGAAAGACCAAAATAATGATACCTTGGTGGGAGTGGCTAAATCAGATCTGAGGATGAAGACTTGAAGTTGATTTGGTGAGTTCGCTTATCTTGGGAATTCGATTGGCACAACAGAAAAATGAGAATGTGAGTCCTGAGCCTTTGTTAGCATTAAGAGTCAACAATCAAGAGATCCACTAGTAAGTTGTCGGTGGTTTGACCAAAAAAAGTGGCCGGTGGGGAATTGTAGAAAGTAGGCCGAAATTTCCACGAAATAACGAAAACTTGTCTGTAGCTCTTTTTGACTCCAAGTCAACAGCGCTCTTTTTGGTTTTTAAAAATTAAAAAATTTGTACCAAACGGAGGCCAAAAATAAAAGGGAAAGTGCTTAGAAATTTCAGTGGAAGAGAATTTTGTTGTTGTTTCTTGTTTCGCTCCCGTGCCATGTGCTATATAATCATGTGATTATGACCGCCATTGAAAAGTAATTGAAGACTAGCGGGAGCTAGGAAAAGACATAAAGTTAATATGGGGATATGTTGCCCATGGAGCATTCACATTGTGTTTCGGTGGTCATTTCTTTTATTTAATAATTATGTAGTTAAAGTTGGAATAAATGGATATAGGAAGAGGGAGCTAGGAGTGCATCACTTTTATAAAAAGAATAAGTAGAAAAAGATTGAAGCAACAAATTTGTATCCTTCATTAAAGTACTACTGAAATTAAAATTGACAGGGACTATTGAGTCAATTTATGGGCTATTGATGATTTCTTATTAAAAAAAAAGGAAAGAATATTGAGTACTAGTAAGTGAATGAGGGAGAAAAATCATGATAATATCTTGGTATCATGGGTAGAATAAGAAAATGAGTTTCTGAGTTATAAATCAAGTAAGCTGGCAGTGGAAACTTTTTGTTCACAGAATTAGAAATTTCCATGTCAACTACAGGCTTTTTATTGGTTAAAGAATTAAAAATGTCCAACAAGCCATGAAAGCTCCGTGCGAACCTTTTTTCCCTTGTTTATTCTTGTTTAAAATGGGTAGAAATTTCCTATACAAACTCCAAAAAGACAAAGTATGAAGAAACTTCTATGGACACGTGTTTGACAATGCTTATAATTTCATTATAAGGATTTATTTGCCCCAACGCTTCTTCATTATTACGTGATTATTTTTTAGACTATTGATTAATTATGACCATTCAATAACTGATGCTCTAATTTTCTTTAAAGAGTATATATATTTGCAGTTCAAAACTTGCATGTGCAATAACTTAGCAACTCATCCATCATCACAGAGCTGGGCATAAAATGATTCAAAAGAGGAAAGATATTGAGTGCTGAAACGAGAATAAATCAAATAAAAAAGAAAAGAAATAAAATAAAATATTACAAAGATAGAAAGATATTGAAAAATCACTTGCAAAGATATTGGCATTCCATATACTATATAAAAATATAAAATAAAAACCAAAGAAAAATCAGAGCAATCAGAAAAACCAAATAATGTTTTAAGCCCTCAACCTGACGGACTGTTACCGTCTTCCCCGCAGAGCCATGACCAAAACATTAAAATAATCAGAGCCATCAGAAAAACAGAGCCACGAAACACAGAGCAAAGAAAACTCACGCAAAATATGAAGCAGGGAGAGATTTTTTAAATCGACAGTCGACACCCACATCAGAAAAATAATCACCAAAGTGAAGTAAAGCAACTAACCAAATTGAGAGCCGACGCTGAGACGGAAAGATCGACCTTTGCTTCGGACTTCAACTTCGGAGAAGTGCAGAAGTGGCAGATCGTAGTCGCAGATAATAGAGTGAAACCGAATCTGCAAAGTATGGCAAGATCGAGCTTTGATCGACGTTGTGAGAGTCAACCGGAAGTGAAATGAGAAGGCGGAGCGAGAGTGCAGCGTCTGCCGACCGGATCTGTGAGTTTGAGAGAAGGCGCTGTGATTTTCTTCTAAGAGTATATATATACTTGCGGTTCAAAACGCATCCGATTTCTCTCATGCTCCTCCTCTGCTCATCCCTCCCTATCCTGGCCCTCCAAATTCAAAAAACCGCGTGTGATTGTTTGAAAAAAAATTTGACCCCTTGAATCAAGATTTTCACGGTCAGGATTGAGGATTAAGGATTGAGGATTATGAGGAATGGACAAATGGTAGATGGGGAGAGGATCTGTTTCCGTTCAAAACTTATATGTGCAATGACTTTGGTTAGTGTTCAAAATTTGATTTGAATATAAATTAAAATTAAAAAGAAAATCAAAATGTTCCTAAAAATGAAAAAAAAATTATCAATCTAAATATTAAAATCATAAATTAATATAGACCAAGCACTTATCAAGAGCCCGTGACCTAGTCTACAGTTTAGCTAATCGTGCCTAATCTATTTTTTTAAAAAAAATCATAAATATTTTGTTAAAGTCTAGTTTGTAAGTCTTCAAACATGGTCACATTAAAAAGAAAATATTATATTTATATTCTATATATAATATTTTTATTATATATTTTGGATAGCTTTTAAACATTCACATTAAATTAGTGGAGATTTCTTATTTATTGTAAAAAGAAATTTCAACTAAATAAAAAAAAAATTGTTCATAGACTCTTTTTCGCACCAAGTCAAAAAAATATGTTATTTTTTGGGTTTATTAATTAAAAAATTTCAAGAAGTCTTAAAAAAATCATTCAAATGCGAAACCGTCTTAAGAAAATTAGTGAAAATTTTCCTATTAAAAATTATATTTTATATTAGTGAGAAGGACCTAACAAATTGTTATACTTAGAAAGTATTGATACTCTGTAAATGTTTTATATATAAAGTACTGATATTTTAATTTAGGCATTTCTCACCAATAAAATTTTAAATATGAGACTTTTCCCTAGTTTCTCCAATTTTTCCCATGAATAATATAAAGTACTGTCCAAATAAAATAAAAAATGTCTTCTTTTTCTTTATAATTTAAGATAATTAAAAATTGTCTAAACCAACGAAGAAAAAAGTAAGTAAAAATGTCAAGAAAATAATGAAAACTTGTCATTACTGGCTCTTTGGGACACATTTGTCAACAATATTTAGTTTGGTTCACACTAAACATTTTTCTGAATAATATTTTTTTTAATGAGCTTTATTTATCCCCAAGGATTTATTCACTATTTTCAAATACACTAAAGTGTACACACACATGTAAAGCTCACTGGTAGGGGAAAAAAAGACTTTTAGACCACCACATTTTAACGGGTTATAAAAGATTAGATCTAAAAAATATGATCGGTGACAGTTTCATAAATATAAAGAAAATTTTCAACCAGTTCCTTTAATATAAGATTTTAGAGATGTTATTTAGACTATTTTCCTAACAACCAATCTAAAAAGTTAAAAAAAAAAAAAAAAAATTAAAATTAAAATTTCGATTACTTTTAAGACCGGTTGTTTTGTTTAACAATAATCGGTCTAAAAAATGAGGAATAATAAATAATATATTTACTATTTTTAAAACTGATTGTTAAAAACAACTGATCTAAAAGGTGAAGACCTTTTTTTTGAGTATAATCAGTCTAAAAGATTAGCTCCAAGTTACAACTCACTCACTATATCACTCTTATTACGTTGATTAAAGGGACTCTTCTATAATGAGTTTTAGCCCATTATTGCCTTCCTCTTAATTGAAAAAAATTAAATTAAAAACAATAAATCTATAAAAAGATTTATGGCTTAGATAATTAAACTTGGAAAGAGGAGTTAATAATTATGGAGAACATTTTTTGTGTCGGATCACGGTAAAATAACTATGTTTCTTTGAGGACACAAGTCTAATAACAAAATTAAAGAGATAGGAGTAAAATTGTACATGTGATTTATATTTTTTAATTACATTCATTTTTTCCCATTCATATATGCTAAAACGTTATATGCAACAAGTTTTGTCAAATATAAACGATTGAAGGGAAAATTCCCTAGTTCACAACTTTTTACCCCCTAAAGAATTAGAAATTTCCATGAAGTCATGAAAATTCTTGAAAAAATTACACTAGAGTCCTAAGAAAGGCAAATAAATATTGTAAGGTCTCTTAAAATTTCAAAATTACTAAGTAACATCAGGTTTTTAATTTTAAAACAAAAAACTTGAGGATATTTTGTTAAATACACACAAACTTCAAAATTTCATATTCTCATCATATTACCTTTCTCTTATTTCCACTTATTAACAAACCTTTTTAAGTTTTCTGAATTCAAATAGTATTAAAATAAAAATCAATTTTTCTTCTTCTTGGAAGCAGGATTTTCCACTATACATAAAAAAATGGATTGGTACGAACACGTTTTGACCATATATTAACATGGGTGAAAGTTACATAATCAAATCGAGGCCGAATGCTTACAGTTAGAATAGGACGAAGTTTCTATGAAATTTTGCTAGTAGCTCTTTTTGACTCCAAGTCAACCACACTTTTTTGGGGTTTTTATTGTTTAAAGATTAACAAATTTCCTAGAATTCAAGATGGTTTCTCCTTTTCTTGTTATCATCCTTTCCTTGGGGCCCCTTTTTTCTTTTCTTTTCTGTTCCTTTCATGGTGTGTTTCAATTTTTGACTCACTCGGTTATCATTGCTCTGCCTTCGGTTTCCGATTGCTTGCCAATTTCTGACATAAATCCCGGCTTGAGAAGGCTCATTTCAGTCTAACTCGTGAGGCGATCCAATTCTACTAACCAACTCGGTTCTCTTGTCTGTCATCGGCTGAGCCGGCCAGATCGTCTAGTTCACCTTCAATAAAATTGCTATTAGGCCATTAACAAATTTAGGTAAGAATTTCACCACTTTTTATTAGGTTTTAATAACTTTCGTTTACCAAGTGAATTATTCCTGCTAGAGCTTCGACGACAGGATGGCGGGTTAATGTTTATTATCTTAAAACAAAGTAAGGTCATTTTTGTAATTTACTTTGAATTTCAAAAAGAAAAAGCACATCTGTATTCTATATCATTTTAAATAGTCTTTATGTGTCTTTTTTCTTATTTTATCGAGTTTGTATTAATTAAAAAGTTTCAAGAAGTATTGAAAATCTCAATACAAAATATTTCTGGAAAAATTGAGAAAAGGTTCTCAATTTGAAAGTTATTAGTGAGAAGTATCTAAATTTGATTTAAGGTAATTAATTTTTTTCTAAACCAACCAAGAAAGAAAAGAGAAATTTGAAGGAAATAATGAATATTTGTCAGTACTAGCTATTTGGGACACAATCAACAATATTTAATTGGATTTACACTTTACAGCCATATTATAGACTTAGCGTTTTCATGAAATTACAGTTAAAGTTGTTTTGTACAAACACTTTTTGACTCCATGTCAACTATATATTCTTCACTCTATTTTCAATTACTATAAATGGCTAAAGTGCAGATTCGTCAACGAAGTGTTACGCTAGGAGCATCTCCCATAAAAATGTATTGAAGGTGCCTTAAATACCAACCAACAATTAAAAATGAAAAAAAATACCAATCAACTATTAAAAATGGAAACTATCATAGTGACGTTAAAATTAGGCAAACTCCGTTTGTCCTTGAGAAAGGAATAAGCTCGGAATCTTGCTAAATTACAGCCGTCATAATATTCTAGCATGTCATGTCAGCAATCTTCGGGCTTCTCTTACATAAAAGATGGATTTTCAGTTCTCTGAATGCAAAGAGCGTGAGGCTCCTCTTCTAAGTGGTTTAATCAGATTCTTGAGTTATTGCAGGGGAGTGATATTTGAAACTCATGATCCTAGCAGCCCCATAGATGATTCAGAAGAAAGGTGTAGTACAAAGAAAATGATTAGTGGCTTAAACCCTGAGGATTTTCGATGTCCGATTTTGTTTGAGCTAATGATGAACCCAGTAACTGTATCAACATGTCACATCTACGATCAAAGTTCGATCCAACAATGACTAAAATTTGGAAACAAAACATATCCCAAAATAGGAGCGAAGCTGAAGAACACAAATGTAAAGCTAAATACAACACTCCGAAGGCTTATACAACAATTACGCGTTGAAATGGCGTTTCTTTGACCAAATTAAACAATCAAAGTCGCGACATATCGAAGACTGTCTTCCCCTAAAGCCCCTCAGCCATCTTCAGGCTTCTCTTACATATAAGTAACCAAATGACGTTTGACTAATTTTAACGTCATTGTGATAGTTTCATTTTTAATAGTTGATTGGTAAAAAAATTTCATTTTTAATTGTTGGTTCGTATTTAAGATATCTTCAATACATTTTTGTGTCAGATGCTTCTAGCGTAATACTTCGTTGGCCAATCTGCACCTTAACCCTACTATGAATTATATATATACACATATAAGTTGATTAAAGAGCCAATTCTCTAGGTTGCATATTTGATTCCGCTTACAACTTCAGACTATTAGTGCCTGCCTTCTAAATCAAAATTTAAAAAAATATTAAAAACAATAATATGTAAAAAGAGACATGATAAAGATAATTAATATTATAAAGACAATGAGAAAAATCAAGAGGACAACCAGATCTTTGGAGGGTCAAGAGGACATCTTAAAAGAAATCTCACGGAAAAAGGCTTAACACCCTATGAAAAAGCCAAAAACTCTTCAAAAATGAAAAGGATTTAGCATATCAAGAATTTCCCCCCTTTAGCATATGATGATTTAAGGCAAGGCCCTCTCAATAGACATTCTTCTACCAAAACAAAAACAAAACAAAAAAAACAAAATTGATCATCGTAGTTCATTACAAAACTAACACTTCTTTACCAATTACTGTGCTAATACACTTTGTATCATCAATATGACCAAACTAAACATCATGCATGTCCAATTTTCTGCTATCATGAAACATAAAATTATTGTGTACTGCTACTTATAACTAGACCTCATTAATTAGTGAGCACAATGCTTCATTGCACAAGTCCAAAAACATTAACTTACAAACTTACATAATGTGGTTCAGTACAAACTTGGATAATTATATACAACTATAAAGCATCATGAGACTGAGTTTGTCTCTTCATCCTCACAGTGTCTTGGGTTGCTTCTGGCAGGAAGCAACTGTATTACACAAACCAAAATATTTCAGCTTAAATTAAAGCAAATAAATAAAATGAGCATCATAAAACGCTTGAATGGAGTAAAAACTAGATATTTCTTCAAAAAATCTTGTAGTCGGAAATTATAATTAATTTCTATAGACTAAACTGATGGAACATGCATCTTCTTGGGAATCAAATGCTAGATAACTCCATTTGCTTCCAAAATATTGTTATCACAATTTCTACACATCTTTCAAGAAAAAAGGGTTAATATCATTGTTGGTCCTTACAATTTGGTCAAAATTTGGCTTTGGTCCATGTAATTTGACAGAGATTTGGTCTATAAGTTTAAGTAAAAGAACCAAAACCAAAACTCGATAAAAGTATAGGGACCAACCATTAAACTGAGACCAAATCCTTATGAAACAATATGGACCAAAACTAATTATTTGAAATAATATGGATCAAAACCAAAAATTCAATCAAACTATAAGGATCAATAGTAGTAATAAACCCAAGAAAAATTATGAAGAGCTCGCCTTATTGTTAATGCAAGTGTATATAAAAGAAGTTGGAAAAAGAGATAGAGACACTAACTCAACGAAATTAGGGAGCTCATATATAGGACAAGCAGAAGCTTAATCATAGGGATAATAGCGGCACTTGATAGCAAGATATTAGGGAACTGACAAATCCAAAGGCTCCAGCACGCAGGGAGTAACTTTCTTGGGTGCCAATTGAAGCAGTCCAACTGCTACAACTATGCCATTGCCGCCTTGATAAGTGCTAGTCTCCTCTCATTCGACTCTTTTAGTTTAGCACGGTATTGCTCATTCTGCATTCATTGGGAATGGGATTAAATGAAATGTAGTTTCTAAATGGAGGATACTGCTATTACTATCCCAAGCAAAGTAGGGCAAAAAATAATAATAATAACTATGAAGAACCTATACATCATATTTGTTATTGTTCTTGAGTTCCTTCTCTAATTTCTTCTTTGATGCAGAGAGTCTCCCAATCTCTTCAAGCTGATAGAAGTTAGAACACACCATAAAAATGTTAATAGAGGGCAGAGGAAGGAGTCTTTGCTCGTATGGACACATTTTAAAGTATAGGAAATAGAAAGGGAAGCCACAAACCTCAACCAAGGTGCTACACACTGAGGAGCCCATCTAACAACAAAGCGATATCCTGCCCATTAACTCAGTACGTTGTTTGTTCTGCAGTTAGACCAAAAAAGTATACATGTGTAACCCGAATGTACTCATCTGTTATGCTCTGGTTGCATCCAATGTACCTTGGTTGATAGGATACAAGGAATATGCAAATTAATCATTGCAATAAAGTAAAAGGTGACTTGTACGTCTATCAGACTGATATACGACAGGCCTGTAACTTTGCACACATTGGAAAGAATAAGCACAAAGGTATTCTCACGCAGCATGGGAAAGAGAAAAACAATTTAGCAGGACAGAACCTCAATTCATGTCATGCAAGCATGATAATCATGGCTATTTACATCAGCAAGTAAATGGCAATCATGGTACCACGAAGTGTGATTCAATTAAGTGGATATACATAGTAACACTGTACATCTATTTCAAAACACAAAAAGAAACCAAAGGCAACAGAGTAAATAGTTTAAGAATTTGATTCCCCATCGAAAAAGGATTTTATAGCAAATTAATACTTTTTTTATAGCAAAAACCACTGTTTGGATATGATTGAAATTGCAAAGAAATAGATTTCATACTGCCAAAACTCAAAACAGTACGCAATTGAGAGACAGGATTCAAGTGAATCACACATTTTAAATCCCAAATTTCCCCAGTCCTTTCCTCAAAATTCATTTACTGAATTATAAATTTCAGCAAAAGTGGATTCTCAATCCTAAGTCATAATAAGACGAGCACTACAACGCAAAGCCAAAATCCAAAAATTCAAATCAAACAATCAGAAGATACTCTTTTTTAACAACAAACAGAAAACTCAACCATCTAGAAACTACAGGTGAAAGTGAATTTCATGACTACTCAACGGTGGCAAATGTCAAACAAACATGAAATAGAGAGAGAACATTAGGAAAGAGAGTAGAAGTACCGAAGGAAGTGGAAGGGGCAGATAAATTGGCTCGAATAATCAAAATCACAATGTTGCCTGAACCATAGAGCCTCTGCGTTGCTTGTAGCATTGCGATTATTACATACATGAAACAATGATGATTGGGTTTGTGAAACTTGCCTTTATAAGAATGATACAGTGAAATTGCATCATTGTCATAATGATGAATTTCACAACCTTAGTCATAAAAATTCCATAGACAAAAATCGCATTCAATAACTACAACAACCATGGAGAATATTGAGTACGTACAAAAAAAAAAAATCAATATCAGATTTAAGTCAAAGGTGGAGGCATCTAAAAAAAATTGAAAAAGAACAAAAGCATGGCAACAAATTAAAGATTCAATCAAACAACTATGTATACATATAAATATGACGATGATGAGAATGATACAATTTCATTAAACATGAACATATCAACTCGATGCTTCAATGATATAATAGAACATGAGATAACATGTTATTTGATATCCATGTTGTGTTATACCATGAGAAGCACCAAGATATGTTCATGTTAAATGAAATTGTATCATTCTCTTAATGACAAGTTCAGATTTTTGTAATAACCAAATTAAGTACAAAAGCATTGTAATGAAAAGAAAGTTTTTGACTTACTCATAAATATATGGTCTGTTTGGCACTCATCTAGCTTCTATACTATGTAAGCATATCTTGTATCCATTTCCATTGTAGGTTGAATGTTGTGATATATAAGATGGTATTGCTGCTCTAGATTGCATTTGGATCAAGTAGCGAATAATTCTGACAACCAATACCACCACATATATCACATTTTGGACCCCTCTCAAGCTATTCATACTTTTTGATGTACATTATGCAATCATTAGGAAAAATGCAAATAAGGCTATGTTTGCTCACATCCAATAACATTCCAAACAAATTTGGGATTCAATTTTTGAACACCCTAAAATCAATTATCTATGAAAATTGAGACAAAACTCACTTACATATTTACCTTGTACATTGTAAGTCACAATTAAAAAGTTTCTTTATAAGGTTTCAATCGTCATCCCAAACATCACATGGGGGTTAAACTATTTAAAGAAGCAAAACAAAAGCAACAAGTAAATGTGTAGAGTAATTATACATAATACTTTAAACTTGAATGAACAAAAAAACTTTGCAAGCCAAAATAGTTGATTTGTCAACATTCTAGTCACTACAAGGTTGTCCAATATTCAGAAAGTTGGAACCAACTATATTTAATAATTTTAATTATGCTTTAAAAAATATATCTTTATATATATATGTGTGTTCTGACCAAATTAATTCAAACCATCCATGTGTTTTCTCTAATTATTGATTATTGATATTTAGGCGTACTGTATTTTATTGGAGTGTTCTGATTCTACTATTTTTTTTTTTTTTGTCGGCTTTTATATTCTACTATTTGATATTAGATTCCTAGGAATACATATTTATGCTGCAAAGCTTCTCCTGCAGTTAAAAGTTTTGACTAAATCAAGGAAACACATTGAATTATATTATTATTATTATTATTATTAATTTAAATCCCTTCTTCAAACGGACGTTTTACCAACTTTTTTTTACGTGTGAACATGTCTTCATCTTTGTTTGTTCTCTATGTTTTTGATGTTTTGATGATAACAAATATAATGTAAATAAGTTAATAGATTCAAGGTTAAATCATGTTTTGTATAGTTAACTTGAATCTATAATGTTGTTGGAAGTTTTGCATTGGTTGCCTCGAGTCAAAATGATTTTGCCTTGGAGTTAATAAGTTGAATTCATGCAAGCCTCGAGTTAAATCTGTGTATGCCTCTAGTTAATCGATGGAATTGTTTTTTTAAAATAAATATTGTTAACTCCAGTCTATTATTTAAATTCCTCAAGTCATATGTTTGAATCTCATGTTTTTGAAATCATCAGTTTTAACTCTCACATGTCAAGTTGATGACTCTAGTCAATTAGTTAAACCTTGTGAGTATCGACTTTGACTTGCGAGTATGAAGTAAATGACTCTTGTAAAAAACTCTCAACTTGTGTCTTTTTCAAAAAGCATCAACTTTGACTTGCAAATGTCAAGTTGATGACTCTAGTCACCAACTCTAGTCATTCACTTCTTGCTTCAAGTTAAGTTCTTTCAACTTGCGTTTTTCAAAGGCATCGAGTTTAACTCTTGGATATCAAGCTGATGACTCTTGTAACATCCCATTTGAAAACGGTGGATTTTTTTTTTAAAAACGTTTCCAAATATTTCAAGCAGAGTAATCAGAGTAGAGCATTGGAGCGAGTAAGTAATTTACATTACATTCAAAATATGGACCATAGTGTAAATGTATAGGATTACGGTCATCCGAATTCTCAAAAGTTAAAGAAACTAAAGAAAACGATAAAAATGTAGACACGTCTTGGCCTACTCCAAACCGCTTGCCTCGATCGCCAAACATCGGTCCTCCGGACCACGATGCTACGGTGAGATCCATTCCACATATGGATCTCGGGTAACGGTTAACCTTATGCTCAAATAAAATAGTATACGTACAACGAGATATTCATTTCAATACAAAGCATATCATCACAAAAGCAAAAAAGCGAGATGTATGATCAATAACATGGACGAGAACATAAGCACAAAGCGGTATGTAAAGTCTCTCTCGACTAGTTACGCACATATCCGGTGCCACGCCACTAACGTGTTCTCGCGCTAGGAATAACTCAAACGGCATTACCAATACTATAATCCGTGGGTAAAGTCGTAAGTATCTCGACGATTCTCACGGAACCTCGGTCTATGAACGTATCTATAACGCAAAAGTATATAAGCAGCATAGAGTTAGGGTTACAAAGTACGCGTCCGTACCTTAGTTGCGAGATATCCGGCTCTTAGGCTAAAAACGGTACTTTTTGGCCGTACGTAAAACAAATAAAAAGCGGCAAACGGCGGAACGATGGAATTTCGACAAGCGGTTCGACGTCGAAGTATTCTAATCAGAATAATAACACACTTATGAATATTTGGCAGCATAACAGGCATTTTAGGTGAAAAAGACCATTTTGCCCCTACTACCCCTATTTGGCGGAATTTCGCGTAACTTCGTTACTTTGACCTTATTCCATTTCAAAATTATCCCCACTAGGTTTTTACCTTGTCAGGCATCTTTCAATGCAATGAGGCTTAAAAAAAAGTATAGGAATATATTCTGAAACTTCCTAGATCAAAACAACAGTTCTACTATAACTACCGAAAGAACTACGGAAACTAAAAACTAAGGACAGAAGAACTTACTCGGAGCTAGGCAGAATTTTTGCAGAGCTTCTCTCTCTAGAACCTCTCTCTAGGTTTTGAATTTTGGTGTGAAGAATGAGAGGAGATGTGCTTGCTATTTATAGAAGAAGGGAGGGACAAGGTGGGAATTAACACAAAAGTCTTGAGATCGGATTCGTAGTTGGATCGCATTTTTGAGGACAAAGCATTCTTGGCCATCCATGGTCAAGGCCGACATCAAGGGGCCCCAAAAATTCAAAGGATGAGTTGTCATCCAATGATGGCTCTTGCTTTATGGCCTCCGGCCCGATGAAGTTACCCGATCGGTGTCCGTTTCGCGCGATTTCGCAGAAACTCAAAAATCCGGGCATGTAACTTTGAAGATCTTTTCATCCTCTTTCATATTATCTATTTTTATCCTCTTTTTGATCATATCCAGATATTCTCTCGGTGCGTCGGAAGATATTCGGACAAACGCGTCCGATTCGGAAATCGCTCCGATAGAACCAACTTCCGGACAATAATTGTACCGAATCGTAAAACGTCCAGTTGTTGCCTAACTTAATCCCGTGTTTAAAAACACGCAATTGTTTCTATAGGTTCTCACTTTGCCTATCCGGCTCTACTCTATCCGATCGATCCTTTCCGTCTTATTAGGAATTAGGGTTTTCGGTTGCGGAATTAACGTCGATAAATTCTTTCTTCATGTAAAAATTTACTTGTTCTTAATCTGATCGATCGAAAAGACTTTTACCTCGGTTTACCTGTAGAATTTATTTCTAACTTTTCCCCTCGGCCCGCCTATAAGTTCGACTCACCGCATTATATTATTATTTTATTCTAATTATCATTTTAATTATTTAAACAATTCTTTTTAATTAAAAATACCAAGAATTTCGGCCCCTTCATTTTAAAATTCATTTTTAATTATTTTCTCATAATTTTTTCCATTTTTTAAAAATATAATATTTTTTTACCAAAAATTCTGTTTTACCCCCGCGCCCGTTAAGGCTTAATCGTGCCTAAATTCTTCGTTTAGTGATCTTTTTAGGATTAGATTCCTTCATACATTTATCTTTGCTAATTTTTTCCTTAATCCTTTTTATCATAATTAGTAATTATATTTTATGCTAATTACAAACTTTTAATCTCTTAATTAAGGATTTTACCATAAATTTAACTTTCTATATTTCTCTTGTTTTTCTTGAATCAATTAGCTAGTAATTATCTAATCATTCTCTTACCAATGGTTGATAATTTTATAATTTACAGTATATTATTATCTTACAAAATTTATCTTGACATTGTCATTTTATATCCTATGTAAAATATTAAAAATGTTTACACCATAAAGTTACTTTATGGTTGGAATGCTTTTTAAACATTTCTTCATGTTATTTACTCTGAAATAATTTATTAAATTCTTATAATTAAAGATAATACTCCCATAATTTTCTCATAATCTTTCACGATCTTTCGGTATTTATCATAATGTTTTTAGACTATTTTTATCACAATTATTGAATTTTTAGTCATTCTGTTCATCGATTTTTTACGTAACTTTTTCGACAATTTACTCGACAATTATAACAATTTTCTATAATAGTTTTAAACTCATGAATTTGCTTCATCAAAATATTCATTAATTTCTCTTATCTCAAGAATTCCAGATTTGCTAAAATCCGGGTATTACAACTCTTGTCATTGACTCTAGGCAATAACTTTCTATCCACAAGTCAAGAATCAAACTTGTCTATTTTCCAAAGCCATCGGACTTGAATTTTGCATGGGAAGTTAATGACTCTAGGCAATAACTTTCTAACCACAAGTCAAGAATCAAACTTGTCTATTTTTCAAAGCCATCGAACTTGACTTTCGCATGGGAAGTTAATGACTCTAGTCATTAACTCAAGGCATGACTTTTAGACCTCAAGTTAAGAGATCAACTTGCAAATTTTTTAAAGCCATCGACTTTAACTTTTGTACATCAAGTTAATGACTCTAGTCATTAACTCGAGGCATGAATTTCAGACTTCAAGTTAAAATATTAAACTTGTGCATTTTGAAAAGAATTGCTCTTGACTTTTGCTTGGCAAGTCATTGCCTCTAGTCACCAACTCGAGTCAAGTTGCAATTTCCTTTAACTTGCGTTTTTAACTTGTGGAAAACGAATTTGCCTCTAGTCAAAGTTCCAAGTTAACTTCTTCCAGACTTTAATCCTCTTACAAAGTTAACTTGCCTCGAGTTATTTATTTACTTGCCTCAAGTCATTACCTCCAGGCATCAACTCTTCAACTAAGAGTTAATCTTCTCTGTTTTCAAAATCACCGTCTTCGAAAATCAAAAATCATTCGGTGTGATTTCATTACTTCATATCTTCACTCATTACTATTCTTAAATGCTTTTAATCAGTTTGTTAATGAGTTTCAGATAATTATACAAAGGATTAACAACAAATTGTTGTAAAGCAATTTGTGTGTCAGACGCATTAAATGAGGTTACCATATCGAGACACAATCTCAACAACCATTCTTCTGAACATTCGAAAATATATTCTTGTTATTCCCATCTCGCAATAAATGCTATTTCACAACGGAAAGAACAGAAGGAATGAATGAATGTCTTTACAGTACAAATCCACCTGGATCATTAATGACGAAAATATTAACCAAACTTCTTCAGTATAACGGCTATATTTTGAAGAGTCTCAACGGTTAATCTTTAAGCTTCACCAACGGTCATTAATTGCAACAACTATAAATACCCGAAGCATTGAATTTGCCAACAACCGAAACGCTGTGCATTCAATTCTGTATTATTGCAATTAATTGTTTCGTTAGTCTCATTTAATATCTTCGGATATTCTTGTACTTCAGTGTTTATCATTTATCTACTCAGTGAGGAGTTAAACACTATTTGAATATTTGTTTATCAGTT
Organism: Acacia melanoxylon; assembly: GCA_019022615.1. Classification (NCBI taxonomy): domain Eukaryota; kingdom Viridiplantae; phylum Streptophyta; class Magnoliopsida; order Fabales; family Fabaceae; genus Acacia; species Acacia melanoxylon. The sequence goes on from JAFJYJ010000027.1 coordinate 4,988,303, forward strand.
AAATCTTAAGGTTGTGGAACCTTAAGTTTGGGTGTACAATTACAACTTGTAAGAGGGAGTGAGTCCTAGTGAAAGGATCATCTCGAGTACAGAGTGTGTAATTATGTCTGTGGTTATTTGGTTACAACTTGTAAAGAGGAGTAAGTCCTAGTAAGAGGATTACTCGAGAGTTACAGAGTGTGTAATCAAGTTTCGAGATAGTGAAATCTGAGAGTGTTTCTGGGGACTGGACGTAGGTCAAGAGTTGGACCGAACCAGTATAATCTCTTGTGTTCATTGTTCTTCTCTCCTTCTTTGTTTAAGTGTTCTTGAGTAATTAGCGAAAGAATTTTATAATCACATATTCACCCTCTTCTAGGTGATATTCCACCTTCAATCTTCACATATAATCTGTCAATTTTTTACCTTATTATGTAGATAAAATAACACACACACATTATATGCATTTTTAAAAAAAATATAATTTATATATCGAGACTCATCTTTTCAAGTGACCGATAAAAGTGGCTTTTTTTATGGACTTTTCTTGTTGGACTTTTTTTCTAATGGACTTTTTCTGATGTGATTTGTGTTTGGGATAGCGGTGACAGAAGTGGTTTTTTTCTTAATGGGCACTTGTTTGGCATAGCTTTTGAAAAGATAGATGAGATGAAAAATGACTGAAAAGGGCGTGAATTAACGTATGTATACAAAAAAAAAATCAAATACTATATTTTGCTTGAAGGTGATATATTTCATCAGATTCATCAATGTAAATTCCAAATCCCAAATATTTTACTTGAACGTTAATCCCAGATTCATCAGAGTAAGAATACGGGAAAAAAATCGTATATTGCGATGAAATTTTAATTTTAAATTTTTTGGAGTAATATTGGGAGTAATCGAATAAAAATCCCAAATATATTGTGAGTAATACTTGTATATTGTGATGAAATTTTAATTTCATTATAAATGAGAATAAATAGCAGTAATTTTTTTTAACTGGAAGGTTTATGGTTTGCATAGATATAAAAAAAATGGTGAGACGGAATAGTTTCGTCTCCTCAAACTCTCTGATTATCCAGCCCTGTAGCAGAGAAATGCAAGGAAGAAACTCTCTCTTGAACTCTTCTTCTCAGATTCCTCTCTACGACCTCCACCAGATCCAAAATTCTCAGATGCATCACTTCGACCCTTCTTTCTTCTCACGACGATTTCCTCGACCAAATGCTCTCCAAACTTCCATCTTCCTCTTGGCTGGACCTTAACCCCAAGCCCTTCTGGGACGAAATTGAAGATGATAGGAGGAGAGAGAAGGCACGGCTGCTATCCCAAAAAGAGAGAAGCTGTTGTGATGGGGTTAAAAGCACCAAGGCTAGCTTCAAAAAAAAAAGTTCATCACACCTTGAAGCACATCAATAAATGATGATATCCCAAACACCTCATAATTGCACTTCCATTGTGGGGGATGCACTTATTTTAGCTTTCACAGCCATACCAAACAGGCTCTAAATGAGTGGACAATATAGCGTAACATTTGAACTTCACTAAATGTTCGGAGTTTAAATAATTGAGTGTCAAAGACAACGTAATGAAACTTCACTATAATTAAACTATTATTAATAAGGGAAAATGATATCAAGATCCTAACTAAGAAAAATAATATTATCTCATAATTTGTTAATAATAAGTAAAAGAATAACAATAACAAATGAAAGAGCTATCATTTAAGAAATTATAAGACTTTGTTAATATTATTTTTCTTAATGAAGATCTTACTATCATTTTTTCTATTAATAATATATTATAATTATACCTATTTACTTTTAATAATCATACAATTATAATTTTATATAGTTCATGCTACTTTGCGCTTGGTGGTGGGCAATTTGAATTGTGCCCTTATTGGGCTAATTTTGTATAGTCAATATTATTTGTAAATATGTTTTATTAAATAAAATATTTTACAAAGTTTAAGAGAACAACTTAAATAAAATAAGAGTATTAAATTGTCCATATTAAAATAACCAGAAAAGTAACAATAAAATCTCTCATCTCCCTTCCCCTTAATTAAACAAGAAAACGTAATTTTAAACCAATTGTTGAATCTTGCCCAAAATTGAAGATGATCTGGTGATGGAAGGAGAGTTGCAGAGATCTGGAGATCACCGACGATACTTGTGAATGAAAACGGAGAGGATGACTCACCTTTTCGCGTCCACCATCAAGATTGAAGGCGAGAAACGAAGGAGGGAGGGGGAGGAGGTCACCGACGTCTTGGCATGGCACTATAAGACACCTACCTCCACCATCATCCGCACAAGCATAGCACTCCATCTTCAATGGATTTCTTCAAGGCTCATCTAACCAAAAACAACCCTCTTCCACCAGAACACCATATCAGAACCAGGTCAAGACGTCTTAATCATCAACCCGTCATTAGTAAGTCCACCTAGTTAGGTTGCTCATTATTATTGGCATTCACTTTAACTTCTCAACCAAGACCTCATAACACAACCATGTTCAACCATACAAAATATAATTCTTAAGTTTGTATATCAACCATGTTAGACTTAGCTTCATTAAATAAGATACTCCACCTCTATCACCAAAAACTGAGGTAGGTCAGAGCCATATTCTATCTGTAGTTTCAAAAGAACCAAAATGCCCAAGATTAGTAAATTGAACACCCAATCCAAGGGTTGTTGCACTCGCATATAAAGATGGCCTACGATACGAGCCACACATCAACAACTCCCAGAAGTCAAGGTGAAAATTACCATCTACACTCCCACCCAATACTTAATAATGTTCTATGCCCTTTCAAGGAGGGGACATCCAAACAAACAAAAAAACTTGAGAAAGAAAAAAGGCATGACAAACAAGATTTAATTAATCAACCACATACATTAAACAATGATGACTTGATTTGTGAAATTTGCTGTTATGAGAATGATACAATGAAACTTCATCATTGTCATAATGACAAGTTTCACAAACTTTGTCATTACCAATTCCATAGAAAAATATCGCATACAATAACTACAACAACCATAGAGAATATTAAGTAAGCAGAAAAATCAATATAAAATTTAAGCTCTTTCAAGTTGGAGACATCTAAAAAAAATGAAAAATAACAAAAGCATGACAAACAAGATTCAATCAAACAACCATATAAACATATAAATATAATCATGATGAGATTGATACAGTGCCATTAAGCATGAACATATCAACTTGATACTTCTAATGATATAATAGAACATGAGATAACATGTTATTTGATATCCATGTTGTGTTATATCATGAGAAGCACTAAGATATGTTCATTTTAAATGACATTGTATGATTATACTAATGACAAGTTTATATTTTTATAATAAGCAAATTAAATAAATAAGCATTGCAATGAAAAGAAAGTTTCTGACTTATTCATGAATATATGGTCTGTTTGACACTCATCTAGCCTTTATATTATTTATGCATGTCTTGTATCCATTTCCATTACAAGTTGAAGCTTGTGATATATGTGATAGTATTGCTTGTCTACATTGCATTTGGAGCAAATAGAAAATAATTCTAACAACCAACACCACCACATATATCACATATCGGATACCTTTCAAGCTCTTCATACTCTTTTCTGTACATTATGCAATCATTAGGGACATGCAAATAATTATTGCTCACATCCAATAACATTCCAAACAAATTTGGGATCACAATTGGACATCATAAAAGCACTTATTTATGCGAATTAAGGAAAAATTTCTTTTACATACTTACCTTATACATCGTAAATTAAAAAAGTTTCTTTTCAAGGCTTCAATCGTCATCCCAAATACCGCATGGAGTAAGTCATTCACATAAACATGGGGGGTTAAACTATTCAAAGAAGCAAAACAAAAGCAACAAGTAAATGTATGGAGTAATTATACATAATGATTTAAACTTGAATAGACGAAAAACTTTGTGAGGCAAAATGGTTGATTTGTCAACATTATGGTCACTATAAGGTTGGCCATTACCCAGAAAGTTGGAACCAACTATATTTAATAATTATAATTATACTTTAAAAAATATATCTTCATATGTATGTAACATGTATGTATATGTACATATATATGTATATGTATATACATATGTATATATATGTGTGTTGTGACCAAATTAATTCAAACCACCCATATGTTTTCTCTCGTTATTGATTATTGATATTTAGGATGTACTATATTTTATTGGAGTGTTCTGATTCTACTATTTGATATTAGATTCCTAGTAATACATATTTATGCTTAGCTTCTCCAGCAGTTAAAAGTTTTTACTAAATCAACGAAACACATTGAATGATATCATATATATTTTTAATTTAAACCCCTTCTTCAAACGGATGGTTTACCAAATTTTTTACATGTGAACATGTCTTCATCTTCACATATAATTTGTTGATTTTTGACAGATAAAATCACACACACACTATATGCTTTTTTTTTAATTAAAAAAAAACCTATAATTCATATATCTGAGACTCAATCATTCCAATTAAGTGAAGTGACTGATAAATGAGTGTACAATATAGCGTAACATTTGAACTTCACTAAATGTTTAGAGTTTAAATAATTGAGTGTCAAAGACAACCTAATCAAACTTCACTATTAATAAGGAAAAATAATATCAAGGTCCCAACGAAAAATAATAATATTTAAAAAGTCTCATAGCTTGTCAATGATAAGTGAAAAAGTAACAATTAACAAATGAATGAGTTATCATTTAACATGTTATGAGACTTGTTAATATTATTGTTTTTTTATTGGGACCTTGATGTCATTTTTCCTATTAATAATACATTATAATTATATTTATTTACTTTTAATAATCATACAATTATAATTTTATATAGTTCATGCTAATTTGCTCTTGGTGGGCAATTTAACTGTGCTCTTATTGCGATAATTTTATATAGTCAATATCATCTATAACTCTGTTTTATTAAATTAAATATTCTACAAAGTTTAATAGAACAACTTAAATAAAATAAGAGTACATTAAATTGTCAATATAAAAATATTTTCTTTCTCCTCTCTGAACCAGATAATGTAACAATAAAATCACTCCCCTCCCTTCCCCTCAATCTAAAAAAATGTAATTTTAAAATCCTTCCCCTCCTCTCTGTTGGCAATTTATACATGTCATATTCGAGGCCCTTGTATAAATGTATACACGACAGAGTTTGTCTTACAATAAAATACATATGATTGACATGTCAAAAACACCCCATTGATCAGTAAAAGGCTCAAGGCTCGCATCAAAGAACTTTAGCATACAGATTTCATAATTACTTATGCCCTGTTTGGCACTCGCAACTAGTTTTGGTCCAAATGGATATGGAGATGGATATGAGATTTAAAAGTGTTCCGGTGTGGAACACAGATGTCCAGCCCTGGAGGCTGGCGATTTGATCTTGGATCGGATAGCTACGCCAGAATATCTATGAGAGCGAGATATCCTAGGAAGCGATGAATCACTGGACACAAGGCCTTTCGCCCAAGGGGGAGGGGGTATGTGTTCGGTGGGGTTGTCTTTGTGAGATGCGAGAAAGTAAATAGCTTGAGTTAGAACGTGTGCACCTTAGGGCTTGACTCCTTGTATATATAGGGTGTTCCATGGTATCTTAACTGAACAATCTATCATATCCCTTGATTACGGATATGATAGATCGTTCCCCGATTGTAGGGGGAACCCGGGATACTTGCTAGGTTTCTACTGGGCCGTCCCCTAGTTGGGCCGTGGGTCCGGTCCGTAACAGTTGCCCCCCAGCTAGGTAGTTCAAGGTTTTGAGCTGCCGGGGTGTGTTCTGCTCCTTGGGCTAGGATGCCTCCTTGCCCCCGGGCTTATGTATTTTGCCGGGTTTCTCCTCCGATACCGGGATCCGAGGTTGTTTACCCGGCTCCCGGACCCGAGGTCGTATCTCGAAGGTCGGCACTCCTGTCGGTGACTTTATGGGTCCGCGATTGGTGCCAGATGGTTTGTTTGGTTTCGAGGTCGAAAACCCTTCCGACTTCGCCATCATGACGCCCTGCCACCTGGCCTCTGCGGAATGGGGAGGATTTGTAACCGTCATTCCCTGCCGCCTTCGGATTTCATGCTTATTTAATGCGCGTGCTTCCCGGGGCACGTCATCCTGCTTTTACAGGTGAATTTCTGTTTCTGCCCTTAATTCCCCGGTGCCTCTTCGCGTTTCCCTCCATTTCAAAGGTTTTTAATCTCACTTTCCTTCTTTTTTGTCTACTTCCTTCGCCTACTCTCTGGTTTTTTCTCTCACTTTTCTCCCTCTCCGACGAACTAGGATCTCTGCTTCCGGCGACTTACAAGCTTTCTGCTTCCGGCGACTATCCTTCACTTGTCTTTCCTTCTCTCTGGTAAGTCTTTATTCTTCTTTCTCTACTGCACTTGGCTTTTTACTGGATTTCTCCCCTCTGGTCTTAGTGTCGAAAGTTGGTTTTAACGAAAACCAGTATGGTTGAACTTCGTCTGGGGTTTCTGGGTAGTTTAGGTTAGGTTTACTTACTTCTACCTATAATCGCATGCCTTTACTCCTGGAGGAGTCTCCGCTATGTTCCTTATTGCCATTTTCTGTTTCTTTAGGTCTGCATCATTTGGTGACAATGAATAGAACTAATCAACCTTCTTCATCGGGTCGTGATTTAACCCTCGAAGAGGAGGAAGCACTCCGTGCTCGTTATCCTCGTATGAGCCATTGGCTACTTGGTACTCCTTTGTCCGAGGAGCAAAGGCTAGCCTCCTTTCTAGGTGGTAGCTTGGGTAGGAGGGCCGTTGGAGAGTCACGTCCCCCGGTTAGACCTCATCCCGAAGGTCGGGATGAGGTTGAGGTAGTACCTATACATCCTATCAACCTTTACGAACCTCCTGCTCCTTCTGCTCGCCCTAGGTCTGCTGCTATGCCAGAGGGATATGCCGGCCCTTATTGGGAGTGTCTAGAATCAAGCTCATATTATGTCGCCACAGGCGAAGATTCGAGGGCTGACGCCATTTTAGGTGCCTGCCGTCATTGGTCAGCCTCTAACCCAGCCTTGAGTTCTGGGGGTCGTCTTCCTACCCGTCCACCTATTTCTTCTTCTCGACCGGCTGTTACGTCTGTATCAGGTACTCTCACACCTACTGACCTTAGTATTTTTTTTATAGGTAAATGGAGTCGTCGTCTTCGCCAAGTAGTGCCCCATCCGACGTTGGGAAGTCGGACTCCTCCAACCCTCCCCAAGATCTTGTGGAGCAATATCCTTGGGTGACACGAGATGTGTTGAAGACCCACTCATTGATGACTGCCAATGCCATTCGCCAAATGAAATTAGGGGCCTTGGAGGGCTGCCATTTAAGCCCCTACTGAAGATGAGCCTATCTGTGTCTCGAGGACTGAAGGCCTCACCAACTTTTTCTTCTTTTACAAGGCTTATTTGACCCGGCTCGGTATTCGGTTCCCGTTTACCGAGTTTCAGATGTCATGCTTAAGCCATCTTCACCTAGCCCCTTCTCAACTTCACCCCAACGGGTGGGCTTACATAGTTGCTTTTGAGCAACTATGTCGGTCCTTCTCGGTCCCCATTCCGTATACCGCCACTTTATTCTTTTTCTTTTTCTGCCCTTTCACTCCCTGCTCTGGTAAAGAGGAAGACAAGTTAAAGGGACTTACCTCTCTTCAGGGTGACTCAGATAGAAAACTGCTAACGACATTCTCTGATTCATTTAAACACTTTAAGAATAACTTCTTCAAAGTGGTAGCCAAACCCGGCCAACAGCCCTGGTTCTTGAAAGGGGTCGAGGCACTTAATGTAGAGTGGAGGTTCCCTCTTTACTGTACGTATGATCATCACAAGTTATCCTCCACCTCGTACCAAGTAGAGTCCGACGACCTTCCTGCCGACGAGGTCTTGTCCGTTGACCGCCTGGTATGATATGTTAATACGTATGGTGCCAGGAGCGCAACTTTCTTCATCACCGGTCCCGGGTCGAAGCCGGAATACGTAATCTGTATGCGGCTTGTGATTCTATCGTTACTATGCTTATACCTTGATTTTACTTTCTTACTAATCTCTGTATATATGTTTTTGTAGCTCAAACGATGGCGGAACTGCCCCGATATCTTTCTGTCGTGGCTCCTGCCCCTAATGCTCCTCGGAAGAAAACTTCTCGCAAACGCCCTTCCTCCGAGGCTCGGAAGTCCTCGGAAGAAAACCGAGCCGGAGCAGCTAAGAAAGCGAGGGTACCTACCCCAGTTCAGACTTCTCCGGCCCCTAGCCTTGATCCTGCCCAGCCATCAGCCACTACTTTGGTAAAAGATAAGCAAGTTTCTGCGGGGCCATCATCTCGTTCTCGGTGTCCTCCCGTTCCTCCCCCCGGTCTGAAGATCACCCGAGGCGTTGCTTGTGAAAAGGGTCCCAGGACCGAAGAGCTTGAACTCGCCTTCTTACCGCCTCGTCAGTTTATGAACGCCCGACCTCTAGCTGATATTGACGAGGGGATGGTTCATGATATTCAGACGCGCCTCTGTCAAGGTGTAGCGTTGGCCCAGGCGTTCATACATCTGAAAGGGAAATACGTGACTAAGTTCGATGAAGCTCGTCGGCTGAGAAACGAGAAGGACGAGGTCGCTCGGTCTAAACTAAAACTTGGGGAGGAACTTGAGGTTGCGCGGGCGAGCGCGGGGAAGGCCACCGAAGAGCTTATCCTTACTAAAGAAGCTTTCGAGAAGTCTGTCTCGAAATGTGCTGCTCTTAAAGAGGCTAACTCCAAAACCCTAGACACCCTCAAAGCTCTTCAAACCCAGCGGGCAGACCTATGCTCTGAGCTTGAACAAGCCTGTGCTGCCCTCGCCGAGGAGAAAAATGCCCGCTTGGAGTGTGAAGACATTGTACGAGAGGCCGCCGCTGACTGCTTCAAGATGGCTCTTGCTCAGATTCGTCATCTTAACCCCGGGATCGAACTCAACCTCACCGGGTATGATTACCGGACACATGTTAAAGATGGAGTCCTTCATCCGCCACCCCTGTTTCCAGATGATGAATCCGGCTCATTTATTGAGGAGGACGAGGGCGGGGACGAGCAAGACCGGGAAGGAGAGGAAACTCCGAACATGGGATCTCGGGATGACGGTGGAGAAGGAGCCTCCAAGACTATTCCAGCTGCCGAGGTGGTCCCTTCAGAAGAAACCAGCCCTCTGAGCTAATATAATAAATTTTGTATAGTTTTACCGGTGTTTTGTACCAAATTTTGTGTTTCTTTGTACTTCTGCTTCATGTAAACATTGATTCCAACTTATCCATAGTTTATTTCGCCAACTTTGTTTAAGTTAACGTTCTTTATGACCGGGCCAGGGTCTTATGTGCGCAGTATCTGCTAATTATTTTTCTTTCGATAGGTTGACTCCGGGAATAGGGGTAGGGGAGTACACCCGAGCTACCGAGGTCCGGATATTGCTGTCCGGGATATTTTCCAGAATAAGGGCAAAATGTCAGATGCATAAATGTGGTGAAAAACGCACGTTTACACATGTCGGCCTGATCGGGACCTGCTTGACAATTCACCTCCTTATTTAGGAGTATATTTTGATGCATCTACTTGAAATAGAAATGGTGTTTTTACTATTTCGCGACCAGGGTTTGAATGCCCGAGTGTAGTCCCTTATATTGGGATTCTCGTTTAACCGTGGCTTAGGTACCTCGGTGTTACTTTATTCGACCAATCAATAACGCGTAATTGGTGTCTTCACTGGGGAGCCTTTATTAAATAAAATGTTTGGAAGAAATCCTGCTTGCTGTATTTAAGCAAAACATAACAACTGAAATTGAAAACATTAAATTAATCAAAATAAATGAATTTAAATGCGCCTATGGGCCACATCTTGGTAGTCGGACCGAGGTCTAACTATAATAAATTTTCAGCTTGTCGGCATTCCAGGTCCTTTTGACCGGCTTCCTTGCCAAAGTTTCCAAAACATACGCTCCTTTGTCCAGTTTTTCCTTAATGCGATAAGGACCTTCCCAGTTTGCTGCTAGCTTGCCATCCCTGGCGTTCTTGTTCCCGATGTCGGCCCGTCGGAGTACAAGGTTTCCCCTGTTGAAGGCGCGAGGTTTTACCTTTCGGTTATACTTTGACACGATGAGTTGCTTGGCAGTTAGGTCTCGGCAATGCGCCAGGATTCTTGCCTCGTCGATCAGATCTAATTCCGTCCTTAAAGCGTCATTGTTCAAATCTTCTCCTTCCCTGCCAGCTTTCATCTTCCTCCATGACGGTTGGCCTATCTCGACCGGGATCATCGCCTCACATCCATATGTTAAACGAAAAGGAGTTTCCTGGGTGGAGGTTTGCACGCTGGTCCTGTAGCCCCACAAAACACTATAAAGTTGTTCGACCTAGGAAGATTCAGCGTCCTCCATCCGTTTCCTTAATCCGTCCACAATGACTTTGTTGGCTACCTCGGCTTGTCCATTCGACTGAGGGTGTTTCACTGATGCAAAGTGGTGAATGATATCGAGGTCTGACATCATCTCCCGGAACCCTTTGTCGATGAATTGCGTTCCGTTATCGGTGATTACTTCAGCCGGGATCCCGAATCGGGAAACGATGCTGTGTTGAAAGAATCGTTGTATGCGGGCCGAGGTGATAGTTGTTAATGGCTCGGCCTCAATCCACTTCGTAAAGTAGTCCACTGCGACAATGAGATATCTTAGCTGTCCGGGAGCTGTTTTGAATGGTCCGAGTAGATCCATCCCCCATTTGTAAAAAGGCCAGGGGGCCGTGATGCCTTGCAATTCCGATGGCGAGCACCAAAGAATCTTACCATGTTTCTGACAGCTTTCACGTCTTCTTACTGTTTCTACTGAGTCGGCCACCATGGACGGCCAGAAGTAATCGGCTCTAAGAGCTTTTCGTGCTAGGGATTTTCCCCCCATATGCTGACCGTTAATGCCTTCGTGTATTTCGGCGAGGACGTACCTTGCCTCAGTCGCATTCAAACATCGCATCATGGGAGAATGTAGCCCTTTCCGATATAATTGATCGTCCACTATTGTATACATGGCGGCCTGCCGAATTAACTTTTTAGATTCCGTCGTGTTGACGGGTATAATCCCTCTTTCTAAGTAATCCTCGATCGGTTTCCTCCAATCCGTGGCCGAGGATATGCTCATGACGCAACTCGGCTCGTCTAGATTTTGTTAGACCACGGTTCGGTAGTTTCCAGGACCTTTTGTGCTGGCCAGTTTTGATAATATGTTTGCCCTGGTATTCTCCTCCCGAGGGATGTGAGTGACTGTTACCTCTTCGAACTCGGCAATCATGTCCCTGGCTTTGTTTAAGTATTTTGCCAGTAACGGGCCCTTTGCTTGGTAGGTGCCGTCTATCTGTGCCGCAACGAGTTGGGAGTCGGTTAGGACTTTGACTTTTTGAGCCCCGTGCTCCTTCGCTTGTTTGAGGCCGGCTAAAACCGCCTCATACTCTGCTTGATTGTTGGATGTCGGGAAGTTAAGGTGAAGTGAGTGTTCAACGGCGATTCCTTCTGGATTCTCTATTATTACTCCGGCCCCACTTCCCTTGGCATTTGACGAACCGTCCACGTACACTTTCCATTCTTGAAATCCGACATCTCTTTCTGTGTGGATAGAAGTAAGTTCCCTTACAAAGTCTGCCAATGCTTGTGATTTGATCGTGTGTCGGGCCTCGTATGTAATGTCAAATTCAGATAGTTCTATAGCCCAGCTTATCATTCGTCCAGCCAAGTCCGGCTTGTGTAATACTTGTCGGATTGGCTGGCTGGTCCGTACCACGACCTTGTGCCCCTAAAAGTATGGACGCAGGCGTGTTGCCGCCATTAACAAAGCAAATGCTACCTTCTCCAGCTTCTGATACCTAAGTTCCGAGCTCTGCAATGCCTTACTTACAAAATATATTGGTTTTTGACCGGCTAAGGTTTCACGGACCAACGCGGCGCTTATAGCTTCTTCTCCCACGGACAAGTACAGGAAGACCGTCTCTCCTGGGTCGGGCTTGGATAGGACCGGGGGGTTGATAAGCACTGCTTGATTTTTGTAAATGCGGACTCACATTCCCGGTTCCATCCCCCTCGCGCCTCCTTCTTTAGCAATTTAAAGAAGGGTAAGGCGTTCTCGGCCGACTTTGGTAAAAACCTTGTCATAGCCGCCAATCTCCCGGTCAATTGCTGTACCTCCTTTTTATTTGTTGGTGCTTTCATCTCTAACACGGCCTTACATTTATCCGGGTTTGCTTCAATTCCTCGGTTTGTGAGCATGAAACCAAGGAACTTTCCCGTCGGGACTCCAAATGCACATTTTGCAGGGTTCAAACGTATCCGGTGCTTTCGCAGCTTCTCAAACGTCTGATCTAAGTCTCGGATATGGTCTTCTTGCACTTTTGACTTGACTATCATATCGTCAACGTATACCTCCACATTTCGACCGAGTTGGTCCTCGAAGACTTTGTTCATCATCCGCTGGTAGGTGGCCCCGGCATTTTTCAATCCGAAAGGCATTACATTGTAGCAGTAATTGGCCTTATCGGTTATGAAAGCCGTCTTTTCCTGATCCTCTGGATGCATCGCTATTTGATTATAGCCGGAGTAGGCATCCATGAAGGATAGAAGTTGAAATCCGGAAGAGTTATCGACCAATTGGTCGATACTGGGCATCGGGTAGGAGTCTTTAGGACATGCTCTGTTTAAGTTGGTGTAGTCCGTGCACACTCTCCAATTCCCGTTGGGTTTTATGACCATGACTACATTAGATAACCATGTTGTGTATTGTATTTCCCGAATGAATCCGACTTCTAATAGTTCCGTCACATGTTTTGCTAAAGCTTTCTGCCTGTCGGCTCCCTGCTTTCGCCTCTTCTGAGATACCAAGGCTAATCCCGGCTTGATAGCTAACCTGTGACAGCAGAAGGTGGGGTCTATCCCGAGTACTTCCGAAGCTTTCCATGCAAACAAATCTCGGTTCGCTACTAGGAACTTGCTTAATCTCTCCTTGAGCTCCGGAGTCATTGCTCCTCCTATCTTTGTGATTTGTGACGGGTATTCTCCCAGGATTAGTTCTTCTAAATCACCTTGCGGCTCAAGTCTTGGATTCTCAAGTTCCTCATCTCTTATATCCAACTCCACCACACTAACGGGTCGGCCTTGCTATTCTCCTTTTTGAATATGAGATGAAGATGCCTTCTCGTTCTCGTTTTCTTGTATTGTCTCATAATAACATTATCGAGATTCTTTTTGGTCCCCGGTTATGGTGATCACCTGGTTTTTGGAACTGACCATCTTCAGCTTTTGATGTTTGGTAGATACGATCATATCCCAGCTGTGGATGGTCGGTCGGCCTAATATCATATTGTACGGGGAGGGGAAATCGGCAACGATGAACCTCACTCTCTCGGCCTTGAAGGCTTCTTTCGTTCCTAACGTCAGTTTCAGGTCAATGTAGCCCTTTGGCATAGACTGCTCTCCATTAAACCCTACGAGTGTTGTTTTGCATGGTCTCAGGTCTTCTTTATCCAAATTCATCCGTTTAAAGGCGTCCCACATAATTATGTCTGCTGAGCTTCCCGAATCAACGAAAATCCTTTTTACCAGACAGTTCACCAGGATTCCGGTGATAACTAACCCGTCTTGGTGCCCCGGTACAACGTCCTTTAAGTCGTCTCTGGTGAATTGTAGTGAAGGGGGCGTCGGTCGGTGGCGGTCATCTTTGAACTTGGGAGTGCCTCTTATTGAAAGGACTTCTCTCAAGTATTTCTTTCTTTGGCTTGCCGTATCTCCACCTCCGCCCATGCCTCCACTGATTACATTGCACCTACGCTCCGTGTCTATTTCCGGGAATTGTTCATCATCGGTAGACGACTTTCGCCAAATTCCGTCAACCTTCCGACTAACTGGGGTCGGGCGTAGACTTCGGTCATCGTGTTTCCGTTTGTTGTTCTTCCGCCCTTGTGTTTTTATCAAGTACTGTCGTAATTTACCCTCTCGGATGAATTTTTCAATTGCATCTCTGAGTTCGTAACACTGATCTGTAGTATGGCCCGGTCCGTCATGGAAATCACAGAATTTTTGTCGGTCCATCTTTGGATCGAAATCTTATAGGTCGAGGTCTATTGACTTTTTTCATTTCAGTGGCGGCTACTTCTTTCCATAGCTGGGCTCGCGAAACATTGAGGGGAGCGTACCTCTCATATCTCGTCCTCTTCTCCAATTTGTCACCTTTTGGCCTAGCATCTCGGTTCTGCTTATGGGGATATGGAGCTGGATCTTCTTTACGACTACTCGGCTGATTTTTATGACGAGGGGGTGTGCTTCTTCATTTATCATCTCCATTTGTATTGGCAATCTTCATCTTCTCTACTTCCAAATATTGCTTCGCCCGGGTATTAAACTCGGTGAGGGTGTATACCCGGTTCTTGAAGATTGAATTTGCTAACCGGGACGAGGGATCTAAGCCGTCTACGAGGCAGTGTACGTGAACACTTTCTGGGAGGGATCTCACTTGGAGGGCGACCTCCTTAAATCTGTCCAAGTACTTTTGTAGCGTCTCCCCCCGTCGTTGCTTTATCTTACTCAGGGTATACGGAGATTTAGGTTGTTTCCTGCTGGTTGCGAAATTTAACTCGAACTTTCGTCCGAGGTCTTGAAAATCATATACGGACCTTACTGGCAGCGTGTGGAGCCATCTTTGAGCAGGTCCGATCAATGTCCGCGAAAAGCCGACAAATGACCGGGCCTTTGATTTGTCGTACGAACATGAGTAACTCGAAAGCATCAAGGTGGGACCTCGGGTCCTGTACGCCATCATATTTTGGCAAGGAGGTCAACTCAAACTTACTTGGGTATGGGGCATTCTCGATTTCTTCCGAGAAAGGGCTGCTGTTTTGGCCCGCTATGTACTTCACATGGTATTCCTGAGGAGAGCCCCTCGGTCTGAACGCCCTTTCTCTATCTCGGTCTTCTTCATCCGAGGTCTTTCCCAGAAAACGCCTCTTCCGAGTAGAGATACGGTCACGGAGCTTGTCAGGCTCAGGTTCCATTTCTGGAGAGGCCGTCCCCTTCGGATACCGGGTATACCTTGATGGTTTGACCGGCGGGGGGCTGCCATGCTTCCGGGCCGCCTTCCTTCTCCTCTTTCTCTTTTTGCCCTGGTCCTGCTCTTGTTCCGACGCCTTGGATTGCATGAAGTGGTCGTTCATGATCTGTTGCATTACTCTGAAGTCTTCTTCGCGCTGGAGGTTATTTTGCTTCTCCATATTCTCCATCCTCCTCAGAATTGATTCCTGTGTCTTCTGGACGAGGATGAGGTCTGGGTTTGGTATGTCCTTGCATTTATCTCCCTGCGGGGGAGACGAGGCTGTGTCTGACATACTGTTCCCATTCTTCCTAACATCGTTCTCGGGGTTATCCTCAGACCGTGGAGGTCCTTGAGTCTGTTGCTGCCGAATTGTCTCAGCCTGCGCATGTGATGGATTTTCATGATGAGGGTTCCGACTACTGCTTCTGGTGTTAGCCATTGTTTGGTCACGGGGATCGAAATTTACCGTCCCCACGGTCGGCGCCAATGTTCCGGTGTGGAACACAGATGTCCAGCCCTAGAGGCTGGCAATTTGATCTTAGATCGGATAGCTACGCCGGAATATCTATGAGAGCGAGATATCCCAGGAAGCGATGAATCACTGGACACAAGGCCTTTCGCCCAAGGGGGAGGGGGGTATGTGTTCAGTGGGGTTGTGCTGTGAGATGCAGAAAGTAAATAGCTTGAGTTAGAACGTGTGCACCTTAGGGCTTGACCCCTTGTATATATAGGGTGTTCCATGGTATCTTAACTAAACAATCTATCATATCCCTTGATTACGGATATGATAGATCGTTCCCCGATTGTAGGGGTAACCCGAGATACTTGCTAGGTTTCTACTGGGCCGTCCCCTAGTTGGGCCGTGGGTCCGGTCCGTAACAAAAAGTATGTTTGATATATCTTGGAATTGAGATCTAATTTATATATGAAAAATACTAAAATGCTCTTATAATTAAAGGGAAAAAGGAAAAAAAAACTTCCCGCAATAGCCACAATAGCATCAATGAGACCAGATCTAGAGAACCACCATAGGCAACCAGTTTACATCCATCTTGCCGGAAATATCAAATTGCATGAAGAGAAACTTTGCTTAAACATCAAATTTACGAAAAATCTCTTCAATCTCTTAAACATATGAAGAATCAAATAAAACAAAGTTAATCAATTGTTGAATCCCCAAAATTGAAGATGATATGGTGATGGACGAAGTAGGCGAGAAACGAAGGAGGGAGGAGGAGGAGCAGATCACCTGTTACGTATTTAATATCAGATAAGGGTAGAGCTGTAATTTTTTAGTCATTTAATTGGGTATTTGGTCTTTTCCCACGTAGGTAGTTATTTTGTTTTTGCATGTATTTAGCACTCAGCCACGATGTGTTAGGCATGAATGAATAGTGCAGATTTTCTCTCAACTCCTTCTTGTTTTTCGTAACTTTTGCAACCTCTGTTTCTTCTTCCTCCTCTTTGCTTATTCTCTTCTTTTGATCTTTTGATCCTATCATTGGTATCAAAGCAGGCGTGACTTGGACATGGCAGACATGACATGAGCTCAGACACACTTAAGGGAAGTGGAGGAACGAATCCGTTGTGACATAGACCAACGATTTCCGGCGCTGGAAGGCGGTTTGAACTCTATTCAGGAGATGCGTGAGCAGATGATAGAATTACAGAACTTTGTACGCCAAATGTCAGTACGAGTGGTGGACTTGCAGAAACAGGGTCGCGGTGATCAACGTGGTGGTGCGGATTACTACGTACCCACGAGATACACTAAACTGAACTTTCCAAGCTTTTCGTCCGAGGATGTGGATGCTTGGGTGGCTAAGTGTGAGCGCTATTTCCATCTAGATGGGCCACTAGAAGCAAGGAAAACGCTGCTTGCAAGCATTTCCCTTGACAATGATGCTTACAAGTGGTTTCAGCATTTTGAAAAAAAATCAAAATGGTGTTATACCATGGTAAACCTTCGTGGAGGCGATAAGAATTCGTTTTGGGCCATTATATGATGATCCTATGGAAGACTTGATGCATTTACGTCAAACAGGATCCTTGGTGGAGTACCAGCGTGAGTTTGATACTCATGTGTAAGATCAACATGCCTGATGCAAGGAGAGTAAGTTGCTTCATTGGGGGGTTGAAACCAGCATTAGCATCGGGGGTTAAACTCCTACGCCCACAAAATCTGTCTGAGGCAACAAAATTGGCAAGACTTTAAGAATCTAATCTAGATTCTCTCCAACAGCTTGCGGTAACAGCAGCACATTCCAACAAGTCTATTTTCACACCACATAAGGGTTTGCTTCCTACTCCTAATGAGTCCATGAATACAACTAAAGCAATCACTTACGCGTCAAAAGATAAACCCTTCGTGTTGGAGTATAAGACAACCACTTCTCCTTCTAGTTCTTATTAGAAGCCTACGGGTTCAGCAAGTGGGGTACAATGGCGCAACAACCCCACTTTTAATTGCAGACTTACACTTGAAGAACTTGAGGAGTGTAGAAACAAGAATTTGTGCTACTATTGTCGTGAAAGATATTCACCTGGGCATGATTGCGCTCACAAGAAAAAGATGCAGTTATTTATGATGAAGCTACCAGAAGAAAGTACACCAGTTGACTCGGCTGAACCATCATTCACAGAGGAAGTAGATACGGCCGTTGATGGGATTACGTAGTTATTATCAGATAAGGGTAGAGTTGAAGTCAATCCTTGAGGGCAAGGATTACGTTAAAGGGGGAGTATTGTTACGTAGTTAATATCAGATAAGGGTAGAGCTGTAATATTTTAGTCATTTAATTGGGTATTTGGTCTTTTCCCACGTAGGTAGTTATTTTGTTTTTGCATGTATTTAGCACTTAGCCACGATGTGTTAGGCATGAATGAATAGTTCAGATTTTCTCTCAACTCCTTCTTCTCTTTCGTAACTTCTGCAACCTCTGTTTCCTCTTCCTCTTTGCTTATTCTCTTCTTTTGATCTTTGGATCCTATCATCACCGACATCTTGGCATGGCACTATGAGACCTATCTCCACCATCATCGGCACAAGCATAGCACTCCATCTTCAACGGATATATTCAAGACTCATCCAACCAAAAACAACCCTCTTCCAACAGAACACTAGATCAGAACCAGGTCAAGAAATGGCAAAAACATCAAGCCGCCGTCGTCATCGTAAGTTTTGCCCTCCAATCGTGGTTGCGTGGTTGAAGACGCCACCGCCGTTGTCCGATGAATGTTGTCATCATCGCAAGATTCACCCTTCCATTGCAAGATATGTAAATGGCACAAGCTTAAGATCTCTGCTCTCGTCATTGCAAGCTCTCACAAGATGTGGGTTGTCGTCGTTGTTGCTGAGGAAGCCACGGTCCTCGTTTCTGAAAGAGGCCGTCGTCATAGTAGTTGGAGGTGGTTATCGCCGCCACCATTCACCTATGTCATTGGAGAAGAGGAGGTCGAGGAGGCTTTGTCGAAGGATGAGGAAAAGGGGGAAGAGGGTGAAAATTGTAAAACATCTTTAGTTCCATGGAGTTTTCCAGATTGCCAAATTCCCAAGGGGTAGCACTTAGCACATGGAAATATGTGGAAATGGAAATGGAGTTTTTTCCAATTCATCATAGCAAACAAATATCACCGTCAAAATCAATTCCAATTCTATTTTCATACCCTCAAATCCCATCATACCAAATGGGCCATTAATAACGATGGAGAGTGAGATGAGGGTAAGAATGTCTTTTCATCTTTGCTGTATTTTAATTTGTACAAGTTTGGGGGCAGGAAGCAACTGCACTGCCCATGCTTTTACAAGGATGACTTTTGAACAGTCTTCCTCCTCCTCATCATCACTCAAATATTCTGGAAAGAATTCGCTATTCGAATATTTCAGAAAGAATTCACATGAAATCTTAGCAGCATTAACTATTACAATACCATTTAATAAGCCCCTTTCCACCCTCTAATTCCATCTTACCAAATGGGCCAATAACGACGAAGAGTGACGGGGGTAAGAATGTTCATCTTTGCTGTATTTTGTACAAGTTTGGGGGCAGAAAGCAAGTGCACTGCCCATGCTTATACAGGGATGACTTTTGAACAGACTTCCTCCTCCTCATCATCCCTCAAATATTCTGGAAGAGATAGAATATTGTCACTACCAATTTTATGTCACTACCACTTTTTCACCGTTAGATCAGAATCTCAATAGGAGAGAGAAATGATAAATATATATGAGATTCTGATCTAACGGTAAAAAAATATTAGTGACTTGGTAGTGACATAAACTCGGTAGTAACAATATCCTATCCCATTCGAATATTTCAGAAAGAATTCACATGAAATTTTAGCAACATTTAACTATTACAATACCATTTGATAAGCCCCTTTCCATATCCCATAGAAAAGCATGATCTGAATTCAATTCAATATTCTCTAATTCAGTATTATCAACATGAAGTGTACATCTCTTATGGGCATCTTATATGTGAAAGTGGAGCTAAATCACCAAGAGGGGGGTGAATTGGGGATTTTAAAAACTTTTTCAGCTTACTCTATTTTTGTACACTAAAAACAGAGATGAACTAAGTAGAGGGTAGAAGAGCAAGACACAAGGATTTATCTTGGTTCGGTCCAATCCCTTGACCTACGTCCGGTCCCTAGACTCTCTCGGGATTTTCACTATCTCAATTGATTACACACTCGTACTCAAGAGTAATTCTCTCACTAGAACTTACTCCCCCTTACAAGTTGCAATCAATGAACCCAATCACCAAGTCCCCTGACTTGTGATTCCTTTACAATAAATGATTTACAATCAATAAACTCTCTCTAAGAGTAGATAATGATAAACACTGAAGCTTAATGTATCAACAGATACTTTATACAAGAAAACTCAAGAGTAGTTGGAAACTTGAATGATTTTTGTTTTCTATAGTCTTGGTTGTTGCGAGAAATTGAATGCTACTCTATTTATACTAAGAGAGCATTAAAGATCCGTTGCAAGCTCCATTATGACCGTTGGTGCATTAATCTAGTGTTGGAGTCATTTTGGAGTTCTCTCTCTACTCTTCACTTAATCCGGTTGTACGAGAAGATCGAGTTGACTTACGGAGAATTAATCCGTTGGAATAGCAGCTCTTTTGGATGTGGTAGGTAGACATTAATCCTTTGTAAGCATGTGCAGAAGGATTTCCCAAAAGTATGCAAGTTTCTGGGTTTAGCATTTAATGTTTTGACAGCTTTTTGCTTTTGCTTTAAATCTTCATTTAATCTCCTCTAAACAAGCTGAAACTCACTAAGGAAGTGGTTAAACATAGCTGGGAATATCAGAGAATAATAATGACAAGTATTGAGATCAAGCAAAGAAGTTTTCACAAATTCGTTCAATTTGATTTTCAAAACTCGCGACCAATACTTGAGTATTGCACTGTGCACTAATATGAATACTTGAGTATTCAGATGAATACTTGAGTATTCGTCTTCCAGAGAAGGCACTACATGATTTGAGCGTTTGGACAATTTTTGAGTAGGACCAATACTCGAGTATTGAAACCAATACTTGAGTATTGAACTTTTTATGTGAAAATAAGTTTAAGTCCAAAACTTCAATACTTGAGTATTCAAATCAATACTTGAGTTTTTAAAATACTTGAAAAAGAGCCAAGCTCTCTGTATGCTCAATACTCGAGTATTCAAACCAATACTTGAGTATTGAATTGTTTAAAAACTTTGTGAAAACTTTTCCAAGTCAATACTTGAGTATTCAAAACACTTGGAAATGGTAAATCTTTCTGTATGGCCAATACTCGAGTAATCATATCAATACTCAAGTATTGAACTATTTTCAATACTTGTGAAGTTTCTGTCATCTCAATACTTGAGTATTCATTTCAATACTTGAGTATTGATAAACATGTGAAAAACTTTGAAAACTTTCTGTTTGCCCAATACTCGAGTATTCAAACCAATACTCGAGTATTCACATGTTGAATACTTTAATGATTTTTCGTATGACCAATACTTGAGTATCCATATGGATACTTGAGTATTGGTAATTTTGCATTTCAGCGAAAGAGTTTCTGTAAGATCAATACTTGAGTATTGACTTATAGTGAAAAAAAACTTGGAAGGCTCTCTGTAACACCAATACTTGAGTATTGAGACCAATACTTGAGTATTGTATGACTTTGTGGAAATAAGCCATTCTCTGTCAACTCAATACTTGAGTATTGAGCATTTTGCGAAAAATGCATCATTCACTGTCAACTTTCGAGGGTCATATCTACCTATTCTGAACTCCGTTTTGGTTCGTTAAACTCTTCATGGAAACATCTATGAGCCTACTTTCATATGCCACCGATTTCAGCTCAATCAGATTTGTAGTTTATGAGTTACACTCAAACAATTGAAGCTTGGTTTGCTGTGTGGCGTGAATTTATCTGTCAACTTCCACAATCCATAGCTCTCTCATATGAACTCCTTTGGGCTTGAATTTTATATCCAAATGACGTATTGGGAGTCTAGTTTCATATGCCACTGGTTTCACTTCAATCCGATCTCTTGTTTAGAAGATATCATTGAATTACCGACGTCGCCGTCTTGAACGTGAAACGAGCGATCACCACTGCATACTCGAGTATTGAACTTACATACTCGAGTATTGACATTCTAGAGACCCCAGAGATGCTGAAAACACTGCATACTCGAGTATTGACTTGGATACTCAAGTATTGCTAGTTCAGAGACACCAGAGAAGCTGAAGACACTCCAATACTCGAGTATTGATGAACATACTCGAGTTTTGACTCCTAAACTCGAGTATTCATTTCTTTACTCGAGTTTTCTCATCCTGAAGCTGATTTTTGCTGTCTTTAACTCCTAATTGAGTCATTCCAACTTCCATATGATCTTGGAGGCTTCTAGCATCAATACAAGAACTTGAATAAAGATATATTCATTCCATTCAACAAGTTCTTCCTTTTTCCATCTCCCAACTTGATCATTCTTCATCATTTAACTTGGGCTCATTATTCTCTGCAGCTTCTACCTTCTTCCCTCTTCTTCTTGATTAAGTTCTTGTTTCCTTTGACATTCTGATATTCCAATTATTTGTGTGCAAGAACTTCTTTCTTCAATCCCTTATTTCCTTCTTGGTTATTCCCCATGATTGAACACTTTCTTTCTTCTCTTCTCTTGATCATTGCCAAAATACTGTGTAACTTCTTTGCTTCCTTGGCATTCTCTCCCATTCACTTGGAGTAACATCTTGCTTCCTTGACAACCTCTCGAAAGTTCTTCTTTCTTTAATACCTTTCTTGATCAATCTCCATTATTAAACTTTGCATCTACATTCAATATAAGAATTAGTCAAAGTATAATGTAAATGTAGTATGCAACCTTTTTGCTCTTAAGAATAGCATCTATATAAGACATTATCAAAACTAATCATAACCAACAATATGCTCATCCCTCTAATTTTGGGGTGAGTATATTTTTATTTTATTTTTTTATTTAGATCAAATTATATGTTGCATCATGAAATATTTTTTTGTGTCCAATATCTCAAATTGATTAATTTTCAATTCTGCATTCACATATATTTTTACTATAACATCAGTATATTGGAAATTAATTAATTTGAGATATTAGACGCAAAAAAATATTTCAGAATGCAGCATATAATATGATCAAAATAAATAAATAAAAAAACAATTGTGTTCACCCCAAAATTAGAGGGTTGAGCAGGTGCACATAAGGTATGTGCACCTAATGTGAATTTTATCACCATATTTGGTGCAAAACTTGTTGTCATCATCATAAGAGATATTACAAAAAGGAAATACTTAGGTCAAATTCCTTATATCTATTTTGGCAAGTTCTCCAATCACATGTGACCAGACATTCTATTTTTGAATTATTATCATTTAATTCTAAAATCATTTGAAAAATATAGGACTTATGGTCACATGTGATTGGAAAAGTTGATATAACGGATATAAGAAATTTAATATAACTATCATCCTTTTTTTTAAAAAAAAAAAACAAGTGTATTCCCTGACATGAAAGGACGAGGAACTAATTGTAAAATAGAGAGCCAAAGGATACAGTCTCTAATTAGAGGTTGAAAGCTTAAAGTTAAAATGTGACGAAATTTCCATGAAATAATAAAAACTTTCGCTAGTGGCTCTTTTTTCTCTAGTACTATTATTCTTGAGGAAAGCATTATGAGAAAGCACTCTTCACACCTCTGGAAGGCTCTAGTTAGGAACTGGGAAGATGCATTCTACAACATTAAGTAGCAGATTATGGACCATTGAAGCACGTCTCTTATGTTGATATTCACGAATCTGATCTGGACACACCTATATCAGACTTTATTGATGAGGATGGACATTGGAAATGGCTATTGTTTCAGGACCTCTTCCCTCCTAATATCCCCAAACATATATCAGAGATTCGGCTTGCTAATTACCAAGAGGACCCCTCGTACTTATGAAACCAGACAGCTTACTAGGCAGTAGAATCGATCAATTGGAATGCTGCTAACAATAAATGGAAAAAGCTATGGAAACTCCCAGTAGCTCAAAGATTATGAACTTTTCATGGCTGCTTCTTTAGGAGAGATTGCTCACAAATGTTGAAAGGTACAAGAGAGGAATGACCATGGATCCACGCTGCTGTTTGTGTCAAGGAGGCATAGAAGACATCAACCATGTCCTTAAGCATTGCCCACTTGCTTCATCTGTTTGGAAAAGGATCCTACCTGTGGATATCTATTTGGATTTTTTAAAGAATGATGGAACATCTTGGCTAGCTAATTTGCTGAGACACTCCCAGCTCAACATGTCATGGAAGATTGGATTTTTTGTCACTTGTTGGAAGCTTTAAGAAGTCAGAAACCACCGTATCTTTGCAAATGAACGTATCTTTGAAAATGAAGTTTTTACTGCTGAAGGAGTATTGGCACAAATTAGGGCAGTGATAGATCATACATCTAAAAGTTTTTCCACCTTTAAATTTCTCATGTAATTTTCTTCAGTTTGCATTTCACAGTTTTGTTGTTATACTCTCTTGTACCTGTACAGTTTTTGCTCATTAAAAGTGTTATGGACTCAAATATGAGGCCTACTCAAGGTGTGGCCCAACAAGAGGACACCAGTATTGCACAGATGTAATGACAGAACATTTGGGCTTAGAGGCACAAGAGGCCCAACAGTCCAAACCCTAACCCTAAGGTACACTCTATAAATAGAGGGTAAACCCTAAGGTACACATCTTCTAAGCTTTTTCTCATCTACAATTCTGCCTACACTGTGCACACACCCCACCCCCTTTGGCTGTGTACAGTGATCTTCTATTCTCAAAGGTATCTCATCCATGGATACCTAAGAGGGAGCTATTTGATCCTATATCAACATACTAGTCCACCTAGGGCTAGACATCTGTGTTCTTATGACAGAACATTGGGGCCGACCGTGGGGACTCGGTAAATTTCTGATTCCCGCGACCAAAATTGGTCATTTATTCAAGTTCACAACTGCCACTGGCAGATTCAAGGGTTTACTCATAAGAAATCCAGAGAATGGCGTAAAAAGAAAAAAGAAAAAGATGGAAGCGCACACGGGTATGGCAGCGGCCGAACAGAATTAGCGGAGGATAATTTGTCGCAGTTAGGTTTACAAAAACTTAACCTTTGAAGATGTTCGAAGATGAGATCCCTAGATGGATCAATGCTGCCAATGCTGCTCTTCTGATTTTATTTCTAAGAAAGTAGCGAGTTTGCAATTGCATCTTCTTCGTCATCGTCTTCTTCAGCTTTTCCTCTAGTTCCCACTTCTCTTTTATGGAGATTTAGTGTCTGGGTCAGAAAAGACAAGAAGGGGGAACTAAACAAATTTACGGCAGAGTCATTGTGTGCCAAGATCGTTGTTAACAATGAAGTTCTCATGGCCAAAATTCTCACTCCGCCAACTCGTTGGTCTCAGGGCCGGAATCCTTGCTCGAACCCTATGTCGGGATGCCTCGAATGCCAAAACCGGATTGAAATGCTAAATTCTATCCGAGGTGCAAAGAGCGTCGGACAAGAACCATGGTCATTAATTCCATCCGATGCTGTTGGAGTCCATGCCGGGGTATCTCGAGTATTCCCATGCTGGGGTGGGTGTCCGAGATCCTATGCCGTGATGCTCCGTGTGTGTGCATGTCCGAGATGTTTTGAAGGCCGAGATTATGAAGTGACTTGAGATGCTGACATACATGGTGCCGGAATATTGCGCAATGATTCTGGGATTTGCACCAAAGTCGGTAACTCAGCGTGCATATTCTCATGATCATCACCAGTATAAGACGCTGGCCACTCACGTCGGTGATGAGAAGAGTCTAGGAACCGAGATAACTGAAGCAACACAGCGACAATGCCGAGATTATGAAGTGACTTGAGATGCCGACATACATGGTGCCGGAATATTGCGCAATGATTCTGGGATTTGCACCAAAGTCGGTAACTTAGCGTGCATATTCTCATGGTCATCACCAGTATAAGACGCTGGCCACTCACGTCGGTGATGAGAAGAGTCTAGGATTTCAGACGAGATTTCTGATATCGGATATCCCCTAAATCGGAATTCTGATTATGCTCGTCGGGTCTAAATGTGTTCCACGATGATTTCTCTTGCTTCTAATTAAATCAGAATACGCATCCGAGACTGGGTTTGACAAGGAATTCTGATTATATTCTCATAGCTCATGGTCATCGGGAGAAACGCATCTGAGTTTCTTTTGCTTCTAATACTCCTAATGCAACTAGCACTTGCAAGCCATCAATATTTTCAATTGCTTCTTACTCCTGCTTCGAAGTTCCTGGACGAGATTTAGTCAGAGTTCACATTGATGAATGAAAATGCCGAGATAGCCGCTTTCACAGTACCGAGATTTAAGTGTTCGACATCGCCGGGATACTCCAGGATCCATGGCCGGGATTCCCTGTGTGTGTCTATCGAGATAAATGAAGGCGGCATGAAGAGCATCAGTGCTTCACCGACGTGGATCTCACCATGCAGGTGACGATAATATTTAATCATTTCGGACAAAGGCTGATTAAGGGAATGCCGGGATGATTCAAATATCTTTTGAGTTAGAAAAGTGCCGGCATGCTATTTAGACCGTGATGCAGTGGGGAATTGTCATACCTTGATGAAAATATTCTGCAGTATGACAAACCACTTGAAAATCTGAGTCACGAATTGAAGAATTCTCTTGATAGTACGTGAAGAACTTTGAAAAGTCAAAACAAAAGGGAGAAAAGGACATAGAAGAGACAAGATAGCTATAGAAATGTCCTGATGGTTTTTAATGAATGAAAAACCAAATAGTCAACAAAGGTGGCTACATGACGAAAGGGAAAGAATGAAGCTACAGTTGTATAATAAATAAATAAAAAGAAGATGGATTCAACAATGTGGAATTTAGCTACGAGGAAAGAAGAATAGCAATATGCTTGTACCCTTCAGTACAATGCTTTCCATTGATTGGAGGGATGCTAAATGCGGTTCTAAACAAAATAGCGCGAGAAGAAGCCAATTTGGAAGAATGTTTGGCTCACAAAAAGGTACCAATATCTGAACCTGCAGTAGCACCACTATCACTTTGCTGAGATTGTGCTTTAGAGGTGTGTAACTTCACAGCAAGGTTAGTGATTTTGTTCAATGTCAAGGGCAAAGGGTAAATGCTAGAAACTGAATTAGATTTCTCATTAATTTTAAATCTTTGCAAACTTGGATGGCTACCATGGTTTGGTGCAACCATACTTTTATGGGGTTGAATTCATCAATACTGGTGCCACGCAATTCTTGGACTTGATACTAAAGCAACCTTCGTTATGAGGAGGAAATATGTTTTCAACAAGTTTTCATTTATACACCTGTGATGAATTTTGTGCAAGTGCGGTATTTATGCATGCATACACACAGTTGATAATACGTGAAAGGTTTGCCACAACTATTGAAGTAGTTGAAGAATTGGCCTTCACCCGGTGCATCTGAAGAATTTTTATTGCAGCAGAGACTTGAATTTATCCAATCCATTGGTGAAAAAGTGGTGTGCAAAAAATCACGATGGGTTGGTGAAAAAGTGGTGAACAGAATTATTTTCCACTTGGCTCAGAAATCTGGTTCTGGAGATAAGCAGCAAGATCACTATGCATTGTTGGGTTTGGCTCATCTAAGATACCTCGCTTGGATGATCTATCAACTTCATCATCACCCATTTCAAAATCAAATAATGAAAAATGCTTAGCAAGAGCATCCTTCTCAAACTGCCTTAAAAGGCGCTATTTTGGGGACTCAACTTTGCTTTCAGAACTCAAACCAAATGGCCTACGGTCAGCACCTATTAGGCTTAAAAATTCACTAGCAACTGATTATGTAACATCATCAAAGCTATGTGATTTACTCATTTTATATTCAGACCTGGTTTCAACATCTTCTCATCCTTGGGAGATTCCAACGCAGCTGTCTCCAAATCAGAGATACAATTTAAAGTTGATTCTAATTCTTGCAGGAGTAGCTCTTTAATGATAAAGTCATTGTCTTCACAAGTGAATTTGTTTGGCATGACCTTTTCCTTAGAATCATCATTTTCCTCACCCAAGGGATCACATGTAATAGCATATTCAAAGGATAATTGTTACTCATGGAACATTGCCTACATGCATTCAGGGGGAAGTTATAAGGGCAATAGATGATTTGCTGGAGAATTCAGAGGAAGAAGTATTATTCTTATTAAAGTCCTTATGTGAGAAAATGCAATTGAAATGCAGTAGATCAGCTTGTGAAAATTAAATCTGACAGTTCTAGAAAACTGGGAATGCGGAGTCTGCAAAGCAATGCAAATCAGGAAATCTGGATGAGGCTTTACGGTTGGTGAATGATATGACTCAAAAAGGTGTCCAACCTGGTAGCTTTATCTACAATTCCATCATCAATGCATGCTGTAGAAACGGTATGTGAAAAGAAGGCGGACCCCGGTTAAACTGAATCTAGTTTAAAATCCGGGATCTGTGTAAGGCTTTTAAAGTCGGACCCGGTTAACTGAATCTAGTTAAAATCCAGGATCCATGTGGAGTCCAGTTAACTAAATCTAGTTAAAACCTGATTTTAACTGAATCTGATTGAAATATGGCCTCCGTGTAAATTCCCTACAAAAGGGATGAAGGCGGACCCGATTTTAACCGAATCTGGTTGAAATCTGGCCTTCGTGTAAATTCTTGAAGACAGACCCGGATTAACTGAATCTAGTTTAAATCTGGGATCCGTGTAAATTCTTGAAGGCGGACCTCAGTTAAACCGAATCTGGTTAAAATCCGGGCTCCGTATGAATTCTTGAAGGCGGACCTCAGTTAACTAAATCTGGTTAAAATCCAGGCTCCGTGTGCGACGGCAATGCCGCCAAGTTTATAAACATGTAGGAATCCGAGGTACATAAACCCGTTTCCAAAAATCATGTTGAAGTTAAACATGTAGGAATCCGAGGTACATAAACCTGTTTCCGAAAATCATGTCCGAGTTAAACATGTAGGAATCCGAAGTACATAAACTCGTTTCCAAAAATCATGTCGGAGTTAAACATGTAGGAATCCGAGGTACATAAACCCGTTTCCGAAAATCATGTCAAAGCTAAACATGTAGGAATCAGAGGTACATAAACCTGTTTCCGAAAATCATGTCGAAGATAAACATGTATGAATTCATGGTAAAGAAACCAGTCTTCGAAAATCATGTCAAGTTTATAAACATGTAGGAATCAGAGGTACAAAAACCCGTTTCCGAAAATCATGTCGAAATTAAATATGTAGAAATCCGAGGTACATAAACTCGTTTCCGAAAATCGTGTATAAAATAAACATGTATGAATTCTAGGTACACACACCAGTTTTCGAAAATCATGTACAAGTTAAAGATGTAGGAATCCGAGGTATATACACCCGTTTCCAAAAATCATGTCCAAGCTAAACATGTATGAATCCGAGGTGAAGAAACCCGTTTTTGAAAATCATGTCAAAGCTAAGCATGTAGAATTCATGGTAAATAAACCAGTTTTCGAAAGTCATGTCCGAGTTATACATGCATGAATCCGAGGTACACAAACTCATTTTCATGAATCATGTAAAGTTTAAGTTTTAATCCGGATTGGGGGGCGATTAATTTTAATGTCAACCTGGATTGGGGGGCGATTCATTTTAATGACAACCCGGATTGGAGGGCAATTCATTTTAATGCCAACCCGGATTGGGGGGCAAGTTCAGAAATGCATATACATGCCGATGTTGAATTCTTGGTAAAGAAACCAGTTTTCCAAAATCATGTGAAAGCTAACCATGTATGAATCCGAGGTGTACGAACCAGTTTAAACTGAATCTAGTTTAAATTAGGGATCCGTGCAAAGTTTTGAAGCCGGACCTGATTTAAACTGAATCTAGTTTAAATTAGGGATCCGTGCAAAGTTTTGAAGCCGGACTACAGTTAAAATCTGAGCTTCTGTGTAAAGTTAAAACCCGAGTTCCGTGTAGAGAGCCAGGTTAAATTATCAATGCATCCCGGCAGCTCAGAGACCTAAACCACCATGCTGGGAGGCAGCGGGTTGTTAGTGGAAAAACATGATTACCAATAGCCGAGATTAAGGCAAACCAGAACACAACAGTAAGTATTTTCCATTCAATGTGATTTGCTTACATGTTATTAAATGCAGAAATATAGACCATGATCGCGGGAAAATCGCTACGAAAGCAACCCGGATAAGCTGGATATATCTTAGCCAAATCCGTGTTTCACAATCAAACAATCAATGCATCCCGGCAGCCCAGAGACCTGAACTTCCGGGCTGGGGGGGCAACTGTTATGGACTCAAATATGAGGCCTACTCAAGGTGTGGCCCAACAAGAGGCAACCAGTATTGCACAGATGTAATGGCAGAACATTTGGGCTTAGAGGCACAAGAAGCCCAACAGTCCAAACCCTAACCCTAAGGTACACTCTATAAATAGAGGGTAAACCCTAAGGTACACATATTCTAAGCTCTCTCTCATCTACAATTCTGCCTACACTGTGCACACACCCCACCCCCTTTGGCTGTGTGCAGTAATCTTCTATTCTCAAAGGTATCTCATCCATGGATACCTAAGAGGGAGCTATTTGATCCTATATCAACATACTAGTCCACCTAGGGCTAGACATCTGTGTTCTTATGACAGAACAAAAGGTATTCCATTTCCGGTAAAAAAAGATTCTTTGGAGGCATAAGTCTAATACGACTGGATGGCAAAAAAGGAAAAAAGTAATCCAAAATGAGCATTTATGCTCTAGTCTTATTTATAGCCGAGACGAGCATGTAAATACCCACATGTATATTGTAAATATATATATTTGACTTGTAAATTTTTACATGTGTCTTATAAATAGTATATATTCTTCCGAAATGGTCTTATAATTTCACTTATTTGTCTTGTAAATAAACATATTTGACTTGTAAATTCCTATATGTATCTTGTAAATAATCATATTTGACTTGTAAAGTAAAAACATAATTGTCTTTACACTCATAAATTTTATTTTCAATTTTGCCATAGGGAGTGCAGTGAAATTTGAGAAAGTTTTGGAGGCTATTTGAGAATAATTTACTATAGAGGGGTGCAGTTAAATTTTCCATGCATTTTATACTTTCATAAAGTTTTTAAAAAGTAATTGTTTTTATGCTAACCAAAGTTGTAGATATTCCGGGCACTACAAGGTTGGCTTTTAGGCTAACCAAAGTTGTCAATGTAAATTAAAGTACTACTACCTCCAGTTCTAATTATAGGAGCACTTTTGTAGTGTAATTTGCACTGCAAAAGTGCTCCTATAATTAGGACCGGATGGAGTATATTATAGTGTTAAATGAGAGGGCAATTAATTTAACCCAACATAATTCTAATTCCCTCGGAAAATCAAAGATAACTTGTACTTTTGTCGAACTCATAAAAGATGGTGTGTAACTTCACATATACTCCCTCC
This sequence comes from Acacia melanoxylon, assembly GCA_019022615.1. Classification (NCBI taxonomy): domain Eukaryota; kingdom Viridiplantae; phylum Streptophyta; class Magnoliopsida; order Fabales; family Fabaceae; genus Acacia; species Acacia melanoxylon. The sequence goes on from JAFJYJ010000027.1 coordinate 5,019,456, forward strand.
GGTCCTAATTATAAGAGCTAATTGATTTTTTTGGAGAGATTAAGGAAGCTAATTAAATTAGCTTAGAGTATTTTTATTTTTATTGTTTTCTTCAAACTAAATAGTTTGACCAATAAACTAATATATAATCTATGAAAACACAACATATGAAATGATTAAGTAACTTATTTAGCTTCCTTAATTTCTCCCAAAAAAGTCAACTAGCTCTTATAATTCGGACCGGAGGTAATATTTGAAAGAATCTGCACAAAGGTATTCTAACAATTTAAGGGAAGGAGAAAGAGAATTTAGAGCAAGGAAAAAAACCTTAATATTCATGGGTGTTTGACATGTTAGTTAGATACTCTTTCCGATCCTAATTATAAGATTTAGTTGGCTTTTTTGAAGAGATTAAAGAAACTAATTAAATTAACTTAGAGTATTTTTATTTTTTTCTTCAAACTAAATAGTTTGACTAATATATAATCTAAGAAAACACAACATATGAAATGATTAAGTAACTTATTTAGCTTTCTTAATCTCTCAAAAAAAAGTCAACTAGGTCTTATAATTAGGACTGGTATATTCTACATTTATTTATTTATTTAGATAAAACAGAGTAAATTAATATTAAAGTTTGAAACAGATTTTATTTTGAAAATAATAAAATGTGGGATTTATTCATATCATGTTAGTTGTCATTTAAGCATTCCATGCTGCTTAACTCTTCATCATGACTATAAATTGAATACTACAATTCAACTAATGAATTAATTAACCGGGAGACTATAAGGTCTACATTATTATGGGCAACCTGCGAAACGACCACAGGAAAATGCAACAAGTCACAAAAATCTATTTGAATCCATATGAATAATATTGAAGGCCCAAAATACACATGGGAAAGTAAGAACGCCTTAATATTTATTTGTCAAGCTCAAATAATAGATAAATAGCCCAAGTAGGGAAAGTAAAAGGGCCTCGTGCTTTTTCAAGAAAGAATGTATCTATTAAATGACATGTACATTTTCACAACAAAATGGTAGGGGCTTAAATAGAAATTGAACTTCTCAATTCCCCAATTAACAACAAGGATTTTTTTGCATGTAGTATGATAATACTTTTCACAGTTTTTAAATTGTCCATTGGCATGGCCACAATAGTGTTTAGTCCTATTAACTTCCTCAAGAATATTTTTTGTACAAAGTAGGCCCAAATTTCCTCAAAATAATGAAAAAGTGTGAGTAGCTGGTTTTGACTCCAAGTCAACAGGGTTCTTTTTTGGGTTTTTCTTTTATTTGTTTAAAGAATTAGAAATTTTCACTCCGGGGTGATTTTTTTTCCTGTTTTGTTTCTGGGTTAAAGTGGATAGAAATTTTCTGTACCAACCCAAAAAAAAGGGAAACTGCATAGAAATTTCTATGGAAGTCAATTTTTTGTTGTTACTTATTTGAAGTAGGATTTTCTGACCCGGCATTATCAAATCTGACGAAATTTCCATGAAATAATAAAAACTTTCGTTCATTAGTAGCTCTTTTTCTCTTTGTCCAAAAAAAAAAGAGTACTCCATCCGGTCCTAATTATAGGACAACATTTAGGAATTGGTTTTGGTTCTAATTATAAGACAACATTTTAATTTTTGTCAATTTTTTTCCTAAAACACCCCTATTTTGTTCTCTCAAATATATTTGGTTTTTGGTGAGTATATGTATGTAACTACATAGGCTCTTTCAATCAGTGAAACTTTTATGTGTGTGTTTGTGTATCTATATATGCATATATGTGTGTGGCCCCAAACATATGTGTGTACATGTATGTATGTATGTATGTATGTATGTATGTATCTACACACAAATATATAGACACACACATGCACATATATGTGTTTGTGTAGACATATATGATATCTCTTTGTGTGTGTGTCTCTGTTAAAATATATGTGTGTGTACATACACACACACACAAAGATATATATGTATATATGTGTGTGTATGCATTTCTATGTGTGTAGGTATATGTACACACATATATGTATACATATATATACACACATATATGTATATATAGTAAGACCATTATTTCAATTAGATAGCATGTGAAAAGTAAAATTTTAGGTTAGAGAGGTATGTGGTAAAAACTATTGATTCACTTTTACTTATATCATTTTAAATTTATATAAAGACATTTTAGGAAAATGAGTAAAATTAACTAATTTAACTTCTTTCCTTAATCTCCACAAAATCGGTTAAATATGTTCTATAATTAAGACCGGAGGGAGTAACTCTTAAAACTTTTAATTTATCAATGTAAAAATTTGATTTAAAAATGAAATTAAAAAGAAAATCAAAATGATCTTAAAAAAATAATGATCCTATTAATGACCTTGGTGGGAGTAATTTTTTTATTTTATACATTTTAAACATATGCACATCAACATATCAATGTCACACTAAGTCTGAAATCTAATCCAAGTTTATCAAGCAAGGCTATGACTGAGCCAACTTGCCATTGAGAAATAATTAAAATTTGGTGATAGCTAGTGTCAAAACTCAAATAAAATCGTAGCTTGAAAAGGCATAAAGTTAATTTTGTGATATATTGACAATTGTGTATATAAAATAATCAATTATATAAAATAAAAATAGTTATATAACTAAAGTTGGAAGAAAGGGACATATGGAAGAAGGAGTTAGGAGTACATCACTTTTATACAAAAGTAACTAGAAAAAGATTGAAGTAGCAAGTTTGTATTCCTTCCTATAGTTCCGAAAAAATTAGAATGAACCAAGAGACTATTGAGCAAATTCTTCTATATGACAACAAAAATGTAGTTCAGAATCATACAATTCTTATAATGCAATAAGTCAATTAATAATCTGGTAAGCTATAAAGTCAATATCATTGAGGAGCCAACAAATTTAACATGAATAAAAACCAACAAGTTACAAAATCCATTTGGATCCATATCAATAATATTTCAGGCCTAAAACAATTATACACACATGGGCAAACTAAATGGGCCTTTATTTTTTCATGTCAAGCTCAAATCATCCAAAAGAGTAGAGAGGATGATATGAATAGTACTTAAAATGAAACGTTAAACTAATTTAGAAAGAAAGACAGATGATTTATTCATATAAAATTAACATTGCCAGATGCCGCCAATGGAAGTGATAGTGATGTTTTTGTTATCTGGAACATGCAATGCCATAAAATTGGTACTACAGATTATTGCTTAGCAACAATAGGGAGTGATGAGGGTAAGAATGTCTTTCCATCTTTGCTGTATTTTTGTACAAGCCTGGGGCAAGAAGCAACCGCATTGCAGAAACCAGATATATCCTTGTCAACACAAAAGACTGAGATACTCGCAATTTAAAGTCTCAACAAGGTAATAACAAGACCATCACAAAGTCCCTCTTAGAGTATACAAGGAAATCATCTATTTAAAACTTAAGTTCAATTATTTGTTAGTTCAAGTTGATAGCCATACTTAGCAGAGTAATTTTTTGAACCTTGCTCTAAGTATTTGTTTTCTAATTCTTTTAATTGCAAAAGCAAAGAATAATATTCACACCAGTAGAAATATTAGATTCTATTCATTTAAGTAAATCAAGACTTAACCTAGAAGAAAAGGAAATTAATTAAGAGGATGAAGATAAGTAAGAAGACATTTTTGAAAAATTCATTTAAATAAACTACAAGGAGTAAACTCACTCAAAGAAGAAAAACAAAAGGAATAAACAAAGGCGTAGAATAATCATTTCAAGATAAAATAAAGTAATTTAACCTTGAGTAGGCAAAAAAGTTTTTCCAAACAAAATGGTTGATTTGTCAACATTCTCAATACTACATGGTTGCCCTGCATATTATGTGCCTAATTTCAGCCTTATTCAAAAAATAAAAACAGAATGAGGACAATAATTTTACTTGATAACTGTAGCAATATATCCTTAAAAAGGGAACACAATAAATTATTTAGGAATTCAATTCACCAAAGAATGAATGTAACATCCTGAATTTTTATTTAGAACTATAATATTATAGGATAGATTAATTTATGAAAATTGATTTATTAGGTATTTAGTATGAGTAAATTTTCTAAGGTTAGAATTTTCTAAGGTATTTAAATATTATATTTTAATAATATAATAAATATATTGTATAATAATATATTATATAGTAGAAATGGAGAAAGAGAAGGATCTTAAGTTCTTACAATAAACGTGATTTGGCTCTGCTAGGGTTTCGCCACCAGAGAACGAGAGCTCCGCCACCTACTGTGACGGAGGTAAAATGAGTGTCTCCTCCGGCCGTTTACTGCGGGGAGGAGAGTGCGTGAGATGATGGAGGACGATGGAGAGGATTCGAATCGAAGGAAGCGGAAGGTCCGTTTCGCTACAGAGGAATTCACAGGAGGTGAGATTTTGAAGAATCGTGAGGAAAATTGGATGCGCGATGAGGGAAAGACTGCAACACCAATGTCTTATAGAGAATCCTTATTGAATAACGTCAATTCAGGTGTTTGCTGGTGGGAGTGGTCAAAAAATGAGGAGGAGGAAGAATCGGATGACTACGGTGTAGGAACGGATTTTGCCAAGGTGCTGAATCCAAGTGATGGTATATCTGTGGATCTGTCTAATCCACTCTGCCTGAAATTCTTGTTTGAGGAAAAGGAAAGAGAAAGATTGGTGCGGCCTTTCAGGAGGACTTTGATCGTGAAGCTTATGGGAAGGCAGCTATCCTACAATTTTATGGTGAAGAAATTGAGGCAGCTATGGGAAAGGAAAGGTAGTATTGATGTCTTTGATCTTGAGAATGAATTTTTCCTTGTTAATTTTCAACATACGGAGGATTATATGGGGGCTTTGACGGGTGGACAGTGGGTTATAATGGATGCCTACTTGAATGTGGCGAGATGGCGTCCTGAGTTCTGTCCAAAGAATGAGAGGATTGAGTCGGTGGTAGCGTGGGTTAGATTGCCTGATCTGCCTGCACTACTATTTGACAAGAAATTTTTACTAAATTTGGGAAATGCTCTGGGAAAGGCAATTAGGGTAGATGTGCATACGACGCAAAGAGCTAGAGGAAAGTTTGCTCGGATGTGTGTGGAGCTGGACTTAACAAAACCACTCATACCTGAATTTAATGTGGAGGGTCAGGTGCTGAGTATTGTCTATGAAAGTCTAGGAATGTTGTGCAAGAAATGTGGCTGGGTTGGTCACACAAAGGAAGCATGTGCTGAGTTCCATAAAAAAAAGGATGAAATGAAACTGGATGAGGAGACGTTGGGGCAAGATCATATGGATGGAAATAAGAAGGAGGAGGACAAAGAGCTATGGAAGACCGTACAACGAACCAGGAGGCCGAGGAAGGCTCCTGTGAACCCACAGAGCATGCAATCGGGCTCTCAGTTTAATGTTTTGGATGTGGAAGAAGGGGGTGAGGGTACCACGAAAGACGGTGACATAGCTCAGGTACAAGCCACTTGTGATGATGGTCACGTCAAGAAGCAGAGGGATGGAATCCTTAAACAGCAGAGGAAAAAAGGGGCTAGTGGGTCCAATGGGGCCTCAAATAGAGGATCAGATTTGTTAATGGCAAAAAAGCAGGTCACTACTGATAGAGATGGATTGAAGGTAAAGTTGGGGAAGGCCAAGAGTATGGCAGGATCAAGTAAAAGTGGGGAAGAAAATTGCTCTCTAAAAGAAAGTCAGAATGTGTCACCTAGTGCGGGTTTCGTGCCGGAAAGCAATCTGGACTTGGAAACTTACACCCTGGTGAGTGTGGTGTGTTAATGGATGGAAATGAGGCTATGGAAACAACAGATCTGCAGATTGATAGAGACGAGGGTCCGCTAGAATGTTGTGAGCTGTGTATGAAGGATGGGTGTGTGTCCTCTGGTTTGGGCACTATAAGGTAACGTTTCTTTGTGCGTCTGCTGTCATTTATCATGATGTTAAATATATTAGTATGGAATTGTAGGGGGCAGCCAGCAAAGACTTTGCGGCTGCTCTTAGAGATTTGAAGGTCAGATATAGATTGGATGTGGTAGTTATCCTTGAACCAAGAATTAGTGGCAGGTCTGTTAACAAAATCATTAGAGGCTGGGGGTTCAAACACTCGGTGAGGAGAGAGGCTGAAGGATTCTCGGGTGGCATTTAGATTCTTTGGGACCTGAATGATTTAATAATGGATGTCAGAGTATTGGATGAGCAATTTATACATTGCAACTTGAGTTTAAATGGCAAGAAGTTGTTATTTACAGCGGTGTATGCAAGTCCTAATGTGTCTAAAAGGGATAGGATTTGGGACATGCTTTGCAAAGTTTGGCGGAATTGGAATTCTTGAACCGTGGTTGTTGGTGGGAGATTTCGATGAAATCAAAACCCCTTTGGAGCAAAAAGGAGGTGGGAGAGTAAGGGAATCTCGTTGCAGGAAGTTCAAAGAGTGGATTCAGGATTGTGGTCTAATTGACATTAAGGCTCAAGGGCCTTTCTTTACGTGGAAGGGGCCTAAATGGGAAGGTTTGGATAGAGTCTATAAAAGGCTGGATAGAGGGCTTTGCAATGTTCAATGGCAAGAGGAGTTTGATAATGTTGTGTTAAAGGTTATCCCGCGAGTATGCTCTGACCACCACCCCTTAGTGGTAAACTTGAATGGGGAAAATAAAGGGTTTAGAGCTCGAAACTTCATATTTGTTGCTGCCTGGCAGATGCATAAGCAGTTTGATGGTATAGTAAAAGACCATTGGGGGAGGGATGAGGAGTTACATGCAAAACTCTCATCTTTGCAGCAGAAGCTAACATGCTGGAATAGGGATGTTTTTGGTAGAATTGAGGGCAGAAAAAGAAGGATCCTTAGCAGATTGGGAGGGATTCAAAAGAGTATAGATAGAAGAAGTAATCCTTTCTTGGTTAGGTTGGAAGAGGAGCTGGAATTTGAACTAATTCAAACTCTTAGGCAGGAGGAGGTGCTTTGGTTCCAAAAGTCAAGAGGGCAATGGCTGGCGAATGGTGACCGGAATACAAGGTTTTATCACACAAAGACCTTGGTAAGAAGGAGGAGGAATAAAATAAAGATGCTAAAAAATAGTGAGGGTGTATGGGTTGAGGATGAGGAGATGATAATTGATATGTTTCAAGATTTTTATAAAAAGTTGTTTACTGATGAAAAAGAGAGTCGAGATTGGGCTCAAACGAGACAAGGATGGGGGGTGTAACTGCTGATCAGCTTAGTAAATTGGGGCAGAACATCAACGAGGAGGAGATTAGGAAGGCCTTCTTCCAAATGGGGGGCTTCAAAGCTCCAGGAAGTGATGGCTACCCTGCTGTATTCTTCCAACATAACTGGAAGGTGGTTGGCCGATCGGTTATCAATTGCATAAAGGACATTTGGCACAATCCAGAAAGCATTGAGACAGTCAACGATACTCTTGTGGTGCTCATTCCGAAAGTAGACCAGCCGAAGACGGTTAGTCAATTTAGACCAATCTCTTTGTGTAATGTCATTTACAAAGGTTTATCTAAATTGATAGTCAATAGACTCAAACCGTTAATGGATAAGTGGATATCGCCTTATCAATCTAGCTTTATCCCTAAGAGGAGTTTGCATGATAATATTATAATTGCGAAGGAATTAGTGCATTCTATGGGGAGGTTACAAGGGAGGAAAGGCTATATGGTGATTAAAATTGACCTCGAAAAAGCATACGATAGGATGTCTTGGTGTTTCATAAACAATGTTTTACAAGAAATTGGGGTTGATAACCATTTGAGGAATGTAATAATGTGTTGTGTTAATTCGGCAAGATTGTCATTAATGTGGAATGGGGGGAAGTGTGAAGGGTTTCGCCCTTCTAGAGGTTTGAGATAAGGGGACCCACTTTCCCCATACCTTTTTGTGCTAGGAATGGAAAAGCTAACCCACTTAATAGCTGACTGTGTAAATGATAAGAGTTGGAAGCCAATAAAAATGGGTAGGCATGGAACGGAGGTGTCTCATCTAATGTTTGCGGACGATTTGCTACTTGTATGTGAAGTAAATCTAGATCAGATGTGTTTGGTGATGAATATATTGGAGAAATTTGGTGAAATTTTCGGGGGCGTGAGTAAATGTTCGGAAAACCAGTATTTTCTTTTCAAGGAATGTTGATCGTATGGTGCAGAATGATATATGTGCTTTTTCAGGATTCAGGAGGATGGATGACTTGGGGAGGTATTTGGGTTCTTATTTGTACAAAGGAAGGGTTAATACAAGGAATTTCCAGCATTTGATTGACAGAATGCAGGGGAAGTTAAGTAAGTTTGGAAAAAAAAGACTTTGTCCTTATTTGGTAGGCTAGCTCTTGTGCAATCAGTTACTAACCAAATGGCAGTGTTCTATATGCATCACTCAATTATTCCAGCTGGTGTTAGACATCAAATGGAAAGAATCCAAAGGGATTTTATTTTGAATAGTGAAGTGGGAAAGCGAAAAATACATGCTATTAGTTGGGAAACAATATGTAAAGAGAAGAAGAATGGTGGATTTGGCTTGAGGAACCTTGAAGCCATGAATGATGCATGTTTGGGAAGAGTGGCTTGGAACATAATAACTAAGCCAGAAAGTTTGTGCTCTTTGGTGCTGTCAGGGAAGTATGGGAGGAGTGAGGATGTAGAAAAGGGTTGTAAAATGTTGAAAACAAATTCGGAGGTTTGAAGGAACTTGTGTAGGATCTGGCCGAAGGTTTTGAGTAACTTGTGTTGGGAAGTTGGAGATGGTAAAAGAGTGAATTTCTGGAAGGATAGGTGGGTAGCTGATGGAAGGTTATTAGTAGAAAAACGCACTGGTCAGTTAACAGATGAGGAGGAAAGAGCTAAGGTAATAGACCTAGTTAATGTGGATGGTGATTGGGACTTTGAGAAGATTAATAGGTGGGTGAATGATGAAGGAGGGAGGCTAATCATGGCTGTACCGCCCCTAAATGAGCTAAATGGGGATGATGTTATTAGGTGGGGGTGAAGGTGCAAAATAAGTATGTCGTGTCTGATATGTACCACTCATTGAGAGAAGAGCATGATATGGAGGATGAAGTGTGGAATAAACTGTGGAAGTGGAATGGGCCGAAGAGAGTACAAGTATTCATGTGGCTTGCAATACATGATAGGCTATTTACTAGTGAAAGAAAAAGCATAATTTTTGGAGGCTCTCCTGAATGTTATAGATGTGGTGGTATACATGAAAATTTAATGCATGTATTACGTGATTGTGAATTTGCTTGATCCCTTTGGCATGAATTAAAAAGGGGCCATTTAGAGTCCGATTTTTCCGAGTTTGCGGGGAGTGGGTGGTTTAAATGGAACCTAGCAAAATCGATGAAAGCTGGAAGCGGTTTTCGGTGTAACTTGTTGGATGTTATGGAATTGGCGTAATAAGGGTATGTTTGATGAGCGGTTTGTGGTGCCGTGGAACCGTGGCAAGAAATTTGTGTGGTGGTATGTGCGGGATGTAATAAGGGTTAGGAAAGAGTTAGGTGTAATTACGGGTGTGAAGCAAGAGGTCAACATAAGATGGGTGCAACCATTAACGGGTGGGTGGAAATTGAACGTGGATGGTGCATCCAAAGGGTTGGCTAAAATTCTTTGGATGTGGGGGTTAATCGGGGATGAAAGTGGTAGGTAGTTTCTTGGGTTTGTACAAAAATAAGGAGCTTGCTCGCCTATCAAGGTGAGCTTTGGGCTCTCTTAAGCGGCATGAACTTGGTTATACGGAAAAATTTACATAATGTGATGGTGGAGTGTGACTCAATTGCTCGTGATTTCTTTGAAGAAATTACGGGATGATGGAGCAAGCGATGCGGGGTCGGTCTTTGCTAGAAACCATTGGTAGGAAATGGTGAAGGTACCTAGGTTAATGATTTCTCATGTACATCGAGAGGGAAATGTTTGTGCTGATGCCCTTGCGAACATAGCTTGTGTACAGGATACTTTGTTTACTGTTCTAGATAATCCTCCATCTCCTATGGTGAGTTTGCTGTTTCGTGATGTACTGGGTGTTTCTCACCCAAGACTTATTCTGAGATAGTAATGCTGATGGGCTAATGCCCCGATTCTTACCAAAAAAAAGAAATGGAGAAAGAGAAAGTGAAGGAGAAGGAGAATTGGGAAGGAAGAGACAAAAAGGGAAAAAAGAAAGAAGAAAAAGGAAAGGGGGAGAGAGAGAGAGAGAGAAGTGGGGCCCACCCCTTTTGAAAAATTGAGGGGGGTGCCTACCTTTTGAAATTGGGGGGTAGCGGTGCCTAACTCATTTGACATCGCGAGGGCGCCGTTGCCGCCCATTGAAAAAAGGGGTGGGGAATTTTCCTATAAATACCCCCACCCTAATACACAAACACACACACACTTTCATTGTACGCAGAGGAGAGCGTGAGAGAACGAAGAGAGAGAAGGAGAGTAAAGTGATAATTATTTGGGGATACTGGTAGTTGCTTTTTGGTGATTATTTGGGAATTAGCGAGTGACAGGTAACTCTGAATATTCTTCCATATACTTGTGAATTGTGTATGATTGTAAATTATATTATTTTTATAGACTGAATTAAGTGTATATGTATTATAATATTATTATGACAAAAGTTGAATATTACAGTTTTGTACCCACAAAAATTACAGTTTTGTGTCCATGAAAATTACAGTTTTGTGCCTAGGCAAAATTACGGTTTTGCCACTGAATTTCAGAAATGACAGTTTAGTCCCGAATTTCAAAAATGACAGTTTAGTCCCTCGAAATTCAAAAATGACATATTGGTCCGATGAGGTTTTATGAGATGTTTGGATTTATCTTGCGATGATATTTTATATAAATGGAAGTTTGATTTAATATACTTTATTTTATTGACATAATTATCATGGTGGCTGTATGTGTGATTGGTTGGAGTAAGGAGGAATTTGAATGATAAGATTTATTTATGCCACCACTCGGTGCACAGTGGATGGTACTTTTTAGGGCCCCATCTTCCATGTTTTCCTCTAGCCGGGATTACATTGGAGTTGTGGGATATGTGACACCTCCTTAGTTGTTCTTTTTAAGGAGGGGAGCCATAGTTCATACTTAAGCTCTATACCTTTGGCCATGTGTATCTTAAGTTTTGGTGAGCTTGGAACCATCCAGTCAAATGAATGAGTTTTTATTGGACTATGTGTTAGCCTATGGCTCCAGTCAGCGGTACAAGGGTGGACGGTGATATAAGGGAGGCTGCATATTGTATACTGTATTATTGTATATTTCACTATTCAACATAAGGATGATTACTTTTGCAAAAATAATTTTGTATGAGAAAATATGGTATATACATTTCTATTTGAAATCAGCCCTACTTTTTGTCATATGTAATTTGCTTGTGTACGGTAGAAACTTTCAGTAGTTACTGAGACGTGAAATCTCATCCCATATTAACATTTTTCAAGTGAATATCCTAGTAAAGAGCAAGAGAAGGCACCTATGGAGTGAGCTTTGAAGGCTCTTTTGTACTCATATAGTTTATGTTATGTTATTTTATTTGTCATAACCCTAAGACTTCCGCTTTGTATTAAACTTTGAAATATTTTTGAAAATTTATTTTGATTATGTATTACGGATTTTATTTGAAATGGTTATGTAATTTCATGATTTGGATATTGATTATCGTTGTTAGAGGTATTTCAAGTATTTTGGCCAAGTTTTCGGATGTTGAATTTGAGGTGTTACAATGAAGATTTTACATTGTTAGCTACTTTATTTTAATTTCTCCATTCAAACACAGACACTTGTCATGAATAAAATGGTTGAATGCAAATAACCAACCACCTCGATTAGTTTCAAACAACAAGAACACACTATAGATAACTGTTCTACCTCTGTAACAAAATTTTAAAATCCTTTTTTTCTTTACTGATTTTTTTTTTTGGAAATCATTGAATGTTTGTTTGATAAGTATTAAGTGACCTCTGTAACAAAATTTTGAAATCTTTCTTTTTATTGGACTGATTTTTTTTTTTTTTTTTAAAAAAATCATTGAATGTTTGTTTGATAAGTATTAAGTGAAAATTTGTGAAAAGAACTCACAAGCCCAAAAAGGATTACCACAGATTATAACATGTCACAATCTACGTATCCAAACAATATTTACTGCTAGGTGAGTAATAACACTCAAGTTATTTTAGAAGAGATTTCATAAGTAATTAATGCCAACACTTTCACACAAAATAAAAATAATTTTTTTTTAAAAAAAAAAACTCATAATCTAACGTGATATATATATATCTTACTTCATCTGCTTCTTAAATATTGTCAGTAGTTAATACAAAAGAAAAATTATCAAGAGCTTCGCCTATTATTAGTCAGTTCAAGTTGACCGAGAGGTAGCTGCAAAACCAGATACGCAAGTTTAATAGAAAAACATAAGTTAACTTAATAGTAGTCACAATGGCAGACACCTGATATTAGAGGAAGTGACAAATCCAAAGGCTTGGTATTGCTCATTCTGTATTCAGGGAAAATGGGGTTGATTAAACTTAGATTTAATAGCAATGAAACCATGTTAATGTGCCAAGGTGAAAAAAATTTAAAAAGAAAAAAGAAAAGAAAAAGAAACTATGAAGAACGTATACATACATCATATTTAATACTGTTATTGAGTTCCTTCGCTAACATTTTCATTGATGCAAAGAGTCTTCCAAACTCCCTAATCAACTCAGTACTTTTTTGTTCTGTGTACAAAAAGAGTGTGCGTTACTCGTTTACTCAGTAAAAATTGTGCAAGAATTGTCATTCAAGGAGCCAACTTAAAACTTGAGAAAACATTTTGAGTCTTGCCTGATAGATGCTTCATCTTCCAACACACAAATTGATGCAGAAACCAAACAAAAAAAGGTGACAGAGCAATGCATTTTTGGACTGAAAAACACATAACCAGGCAAAAATGAGGAACAAAATTCCGTTCCTTGTGGAGATAGACATGCAGATTATTGACAAACTGCAAACTGCAAAGTAATTTGCAAAATAATTGTTTTGAAACTGTTCTCGAAGTATTTGTTTTTTTATTGTTTTAATTGCAGAAGTAAAGAATAATATACTCACTAGCAATTAAGAGGATTAAGATAATTAACATGACATTTTTTAAAAGTCCTTTTAGATAAACTATAAGGAGTAAACTACTGAAAGAAGCAAAACAACAATAAAGAAATGCAAAGAATAATTATTTCAAGATAAAACAAAAAATTGTAATCTTGAATCAATGGACAATAAAATTTGCGAGCCAAAATAATTGAATATTTGTCAACATTCACAGCACTACCATGTTGCCCTGGTTGCATTGAATGTACTCATTCTTTTTTAGAATCAAAGATGCATAACAAAATTTAATGAGGCCAATAATTTTACTTCATAATTGTAGCAATATATCCTTACCCGACACTGTAATTCTATCTCAGACAATGAAAAGAAAGTTTTAATGCAAATAACCAACTGCCTTCATTTCCAAACAACAAAAACACACTTAGAAAAATGCTCCACCTCTATCAAATTAATTTCAAAACATTGAATGTATTTTTTTATAAATATCAAGTGAAAATTTGTGAATAGAAATCAGAAGCACAGTAAGTGATAACTATACCAAGTCAATCAACATATGCAAAAAACTCCTAAAGAAGTAACTTTGGAAACGGTATTGCACGTGTTTATGGATTGAACCTGATTCAAACTCAGGAATGAGTTACCAACAGAAATTTTGATAACAAAAAAAGTGGTGACATTTACTACTAGGTGAGTGACAACACTTTGGGTTCTTTGAGCAGAAATTTCCTAATTAATTAATACCATCACTTAAAAATAAAAATAAAAATCATAATGTAATTCAGAGAAAGAGAAAATGGGGGATCAGAGCATATTAATATAATTACATATATATATATATATGTGTGTGTGTAAAAGTAACCATTTTTGTTTAAAAGAAAGAACGGTGTTTTTGCTCAAGGGATAACAAAAAATTTCATTACCCCCATCAAATTGAAACACCAATTAATTCATTGCCTCATAAATTTTCGGCCACACGTGCCCTTTTCCTTTTTCCCCCTTTTTTAATGAGATTTGTATTGGGGGAACATATTTAATAATATAATAAATGACAGCCAACAGAAGTAAGCAATGCAATAATAATCATCAAAAGCTATACAATATTGTCAAAAAAAATAAAATCAGAACCACAAATTCACTGGCATGGCATAAAGTTGAGACATATTTCCCAAATGGGTCCCATAGAAAATATGAGGCATGATCATCGGATCAGGGAGCAGAAATATGAAGCATATCGATAGAATTATACATATATATCACACACCACTTTGTTCTTTAAATTTTCATACGCTCTCTGTAAAATTTAAGAATAAGAAGTAAGAGATACCTCTTTCTTTTTCAACCCGGCTTCGAGTAATATATTGGGTGTGCTCCACATGCTTTTGCGGGGACTTTGTAAGAGGCTCTCTCCACTTCATGCCAATATTTCATAAAGAATTCACATGAAATCTTAGCATCATTACCTATCCCAGCATCAAATGAGTGCCTGCTCACAGGCCATAGCAACACATGATCCCGATTCAATGTAGAATAACGTAATGAGAATGAACTTTGGAATTTTTTGTTACCATCATAAGAGAAAAAACAATGAACTTCACTAAATCGCTCTAAGACGAGATGACGAGGAGCAACGCAGCAAAGTAATAAATCCTGTGATCGTTCATGATTGCAAGTAAATTCGGTTGCATTGAAAGCCTCTGTCATAGATTTATATTCCATCCACTCTGGAACACTACTTCCTGGGTAACTAGTTATATCATCATCATAATAACGACCCATGGCTGAAGTCATTGAGGAAAGAATTAATTCTTGAATATAGCGAAGTGAGCGCTTATCCAATTTTTCACAGTTACGGAAGTTGAAGATACATTGATTCCAAACTAGAGAGTCAGAGGATACAGTCTCCAATAATGTGCATTCAGAGGCGTCTAACATTCGAAGGAAGGGAGGAAGTTCAAGCAATTTGATTTTCCTCTTTGAAGAAATAAGTTCTTTCGCAATTTTTCAAAATTCAGAATGTAATTCATTATACTCAGAAAGCAATTCATCATAGGTAGGTTCAGAATCATATACCTCATTGTCGTTTTCACGTTGCTCTTCTTCTTTAGCAACCAAACACATGTTCGCAACTTCTTCTTCCTTTATGTCGGATGTTCCTTCATAGGCAATTTCCAATGCTTTCCACATCTCCTTGGCAGTAGATAGATTGCAGATACGAAAATACTCCTTTTGACTAAGAGCACTCTGAAGCATCAGGATGGCTCTGCTGTTAAGAGTTATTTTCCATTTGTCCTCCTCGATGAACTCATCTTCGGCTTTTGGAACATTAACTTCGCCTTCTACTCTTATGGGAACATAATCTCCTCTTTCGAATACTCTCCAGAGACCATACTCAGAAGCCAGTACAAATACTTTGAATTTGCTTTTCCATAATGAGTAGTGCTCTCCAGTGAATCTCGGTGGTCGGTTGATCGAAGCTCCATCAGGTAGAATACCTTCCATAGGCATCCTTCTCGAGATGTTAATCTCTTCAGATAAGACCTTGCTCTGATACCAAATGAAAGTGGAGCTAAATCACCAAAAGGGGGGTGAATTGGGGATTTTAAAAACTTTTTTTCAGCTTACTTTTGTTTTTGTACACTAAAAACAGAGATGAACTAAGTAGAGGGTAGAAGAGCAAGACACAAGGATTTATCTTTGGTTCGGTCCAATCCCTTGACCTACATCCAGTCCCCGGACTCTCTCGGGATTTTCACTATCTCAATTGATTACACACTTTTGTACTCAAGAGTAATTCTCTCACTAGAACTTACTCCCCCTTACAAGTTGCAACCAATGAACCCAATCACCAAGTCCCCTGACTTGTGATTCCTTTACAATAAATGATTTACAATCAATAAACTCTCTCTAAGAGTAGATGATAAATACTGAAGCTTAATGTATCAACATATACTTTATACAAGAAAACTCAAGAGTAGTTGGAAACTTGAATGATTTTCGTTTTCTATAGTCTTGGTTGTTGAGAGAAATTGAATGCTACTCTATTTATACTAAGAGAGCATTAAAGATCCGTTGCAAGCTCCATTATGACCGTTGGTGCATTAATCTAGCTGTTGGAGTCATTTTTGAGTTCTCTCTCTCTACTCTTCACTTAATCCGGTTGTGAAGATCGAGTTGACTTGGAGAATTAATCCGTTGGAATAGCACTCTTGGATGTGGTAGGTAGACATTAATCCTTTGTAAGCGTGTGCAGAAGGATTTCCCAAAAGTATGCAAGTTTCTGGGTTTAGCATTTAATGTTCTGACAGCTTTTTGCTTTTGCTTTAAATCTTCATTTAATCTCCTCTAAACAAGTTGAAACTCACTAACGAAGTGGTTAAACATAGCTGGGAATATCAGAGAATAATAATGACAAGTATTGAGATCAAGCAAAGAAGTTTTCACAAATTCGTTCAATTTGAATTTCAAAACTCGCGACCAATACTTGAGTATGTTCTTCAATACTTGAGTATTGCACTGTGCCCTAATGTGAATACTTGAGTATTCAGATGAATACTTGAGTATTCATCTTCCAGAGAAGGCACTACATGTTTTGAGCGTTTGAACAATTTCTTTGAGTAGAACCAATACTCGAGTATTGAAACCAATACTTGAGTATTGAACTTTTTATGTGAAAATAAGTTTAAGTCCAAAACCTCAATACTTGAGTATTCAAATCAATACTTGAGTTTTCAAAATACTTGAAAAAGAGCCAAGTTCTCTGTATGCCCAATACTCGAGTATTCAACTCAATACTTGAGTATTGAACTGTTTGAAAACTTTGTGAAAACTTTTCCAAATCAATACTTGAGTATTCATCTCAATACTTGAGTATTCAAATTACTTGGAAATAGCAAACCTTTCTGTATGGTCAATACTCGAGTATTCAACTCAATACTTGAGTATTGAACTGTTTTCAATATTTGTGAAGTTTCTGTCATCTCAATACTTGAGTATTCATTTCAATACTTGAGTATTGATAAACATGTGAAAAACTTTGAAAACTTTCTGTTTGCCCAATACTCGAGTATTCACATGTTGAATACTTTAATGATTTTCTGTATGACCAATACTTGAGTATCCATATGGATACTTGAGTATTGGTAATTTTTCATTTCGCGAAAGAGTTTACGTAAGATCAATACTTGAGTATTGAAACCAATACTTGAGTATTGAAACCAATACTTGAGTATTGACTTATAGTGAAAAAACTTGGAAGGCTCTCTGTAACACCAATACTTGAGTATTGAGACCAATACTTGAGTATTGTATGACTTTGTGGAAACAAGCCATTCTCTATCAACTCAATACTTGAGTATTGAAACCAATACTTGAGTATTGAGCATTTTGCGAAAAATGCATCATTCACTGTCAACTTTCGAGGGTCATAGCTCCCTGGTCTGAACTCCGTTTTGGTTCGTTCAACTCTTCATGGAAATATTTGTGAGTCTACTTTCATATGCCACCAATTTCAGCTCAATCGGATTTTTAGTTTGTGAGTTAAACTCAAAACATTGAAGCTTGGTTTGCTGTGTGGCGTGCATTTATCTGTCAACTTCCACAATCCATAGCTCTCTCATATGAACTCCTTTGGGCTTGAATTTTATATCAACATGACGCATTGGGAGTCTAGTTCCATATGCCACTAATTGTACTTCAATCTGATCTCTGGTTTGGAAGATATCATCAAATTACCAGACGTTGTCTGTGCTGAACGTGAAACAGAGTTGATCACCGCTGCATACTCGAGTATTGACTTGGATACCCGAGTATTGACACCTAAACTCGAGTATTGAGTTCATTACTTGAGTTTTCTCATCTTGAAACTGATTTTTACTGTATTTAACTCCTAATTGAGCTATTCCAACTTCCATATGATCTTGGAGGCTTCTAACATCAATACAAGAACTTGAATAATGATATCTTCATTCCATTCAGCAAGTTCTTCCTTTTTCCATCTCCCAACTTGAACATTCTTCATCATTCAGCTCTTTCTATCTTCTCTTCTCTTGATCATTCTCCGTCATTCAACTTGGAATAACATCTTGCTTCCTTGAAAACCTCTGCAAGTTCTTCTTTCTTTAATACCTTTCTTGATCAATCTCCATTATTAAACTTTGCATCTACATTCAATATAAGAATTAGTCAAAGTATAATGTAAATGTAGTGTGCAACCTTTTTGCTCTTAAGAATGGCATCTATATAAGACATCATCAAAACTAATCATATCTAACACATCGTCTTGGTTCTGATCGCTGCAATTCGACATCGAATTTGACCTGCCCACCAAGTGTTTGATCAAATCCTTATCGTCCCCTTGCTGATCCTTCTTCTCCATTGGCTCCCCAAATTGCTGGCTTTTGTTCAGTAGGAATGAATCGTTGCCGCTGGTAGAGGGTGCTGCCACCCTGTCTGCATTTGAGAAGGAAATGGGGGTGAAGGGAGATGACAGAGATGGAAGAGCAAAGGGGTAGTAAGGGAAATTAAAAAAAGCCTAGGCATTTTTTTTTTAATGAGGGTGGAGCCAACCACAAAAATAACCGCAGTTACACTGTTTAAACGGTGATACTATTTTTGTACTGTTTTATAAAGACTAAAAGTATACTTTAGCCTTATTATTATATGAACATGAAAGACAAAACGCAGTGTCGCTCATTTTGAAAGTCCCACGAGCTCTTCATTTACGTGAATTCAAGTGGGAATAAGAAGATCCTCCTTTCTCCACAGCCTCCTTCCTCGTGCTCGCAAGTTCCTTTGCTCTTTTTCTCATTCCCCTGCTTTGTTTCCTTCCATTATCTCTTTCACTGCCTTCACAATCGCCATCTTTCTCTATATATAAAATTGTTTCTCATCTTAAAATTGTTCTGCAGATCCAGAATCAACAATTGTGGGGCCCACCCTCTGTTGATCCTTCTGGGAGTCTTGATGATCTTCTTCTTCTTCTTCGTTATCCTTCTTGCTTTGCCTCGCAACCCAGATAGCCACTTTGCGATTTCTGAGCTGAAGTTCGGTGAAGTCCCGAAAGCTCCTCTGCTTTTCTTTTGCCTCAATGATTTGCTTGCTTTCCACGAATTTTTTTGTTTGTTTTCTTTTGATGATGATGTTGTTGTTGTTTGTTTTTTTTTCCAATTTTCAATATCGATTTGCTATGTTTTTAAACTTTAAAATATAGAAGGCAGCCATAGAGAACCGAGTTTCTTCCCTCTTTTTAATTTCCCTTGGACTTGAAGGCATATCTTTAGATTGAATTTACTATCTCCGTCCTAATTATAAGATAAAGTTAATTTTTTTAGAGAGATTAAAGAAGCTAATTAAATTACTTTAAAGTATTTGTATTTGTGTTTTTTTCTCTAAGCTAACTAGGTTGATTAATAAACTATTACCTCTGGTCCTAATTATAGAAACACTTTTGTAGTGCAATTGCACTACAAAAGTGTTCCTATAATTAGGACCGGAGGGAGTAATATATAATCTTAAAATATATAACATAAGATATGATTAAGTAACCTACTTAGCTTTCTTAATTTCTCCAAACAAAATCAACTCTGTCTTATAATTAAGATTGGAGGGAGTATTAATCTATAGTGATGCAGTCTTTCCCGAGAAAGTTCGAAGCTAAATGTATATGTTCTGGTCTGCAACCAGATGTCTAGCCCGATGGGCTAGTGCTTTTGCTCTTGGATCAAAGGACCTTCCCTGAGTATCTATGGAGTAGATACCCTGAGAGAATCCGGATCACTGGACACACACTAGACTATTCGCCTCAATGGGGGGATGGGGAATGTGTCAAGTGGGGATGTGCACAGTGATTGTATAATGACTAAGTTTGAGTTAGAACGTGTGCACCTTGATGTTATGCCCTTGTATATATAGGGTTTGCCTAGATATCCTAACCATATGATCTATCGTATCTCCATGATCGCGGATATGATAGATTCTCCCTATATCATATCTCTTTATATATGATATATTTAGTATTGGGCCGCCTAGGCGTTTGGGCCGTTAGGCCAGACCGCAACAGTTGCCCCCCCAGCTCGGTAGTTCAAGGGTTTGATCTGCCGAGATGTATCATGCTCTGGCTTTTTCCGCCCACGGTGCAATGCTGAGGTTGGATATTCCCATTAGCCTACCGTGTTGGAGTTTGGACTTGATTGGGCTTGACCTAGGAATGTCGCCTAGGGCCTACGCACCCTAGAAAGGGATCAAAGCTCACGTAGTTCGAGGTATTACAAATCCTTTAGCCGGGTGTCATTTTGTGAAGGTTTAAACCGGTTCACTATTAACCTCGGCCATGGATGTTATGCTCTCAAGAATCCGAGGTCCGATCTCTAGATCCGAGGTCCTTAATGGAAGTGTGTCGAATCCCTGACATTGTCAGGATTCTTCTACTTTTGAGAGAATTTTACCCCAGGGGCCGAGGTATGAGATAAGACCAAGAGTCTAGGGTGTGTTTCTTGGTCACAAAACCTTCTGCCTTCTCCATCATTGCCCCCTGCCATGTGGCATCCTTGGACTGGCAAGGGTTTATAACCGCCCTACTTCGCCGTCATTGGTTTTCGCGCGTATTTAATGCTCTTAGTGCGCGTCGCACGTCACCCCTACGAACAGGGTGAATTTTCCCCTTTAACCCTTGACGTTTGAACTCTTTGCTTTGCTCTTCCCTCCATTATCCCCACTTTCTTTAACCTTTCCAATCACTTGGCCTTCTGCTTTCCCATCTTCCTCTATTTTCCGGTACGACAGTTTTCTTGTGACCAAGCCTCTTTTCTAATCAGGTATATTCTCGTCTTCTCGGTTGCCGTATTTATTTCTTTCTACAGCTTTTATGGTTTTGATCCGTCATTCCTACTTTTCTTCTGCGTGTATTTTTGTCTGGTTTTGTTTCGGTGAGTTCCAGTGAGAGTTTTGGGTAATCGTGGGGTTCTGAGTTTCAGCCGTTAGGTTCGTGTCCCCCATTTTGCTGGACTCTTCTTTGTCTAGTTTTCCTTTGCTTTTGCAACTTCTGCTCCTTATTGCAGTGCCATCCGTGATGGGAACCGATGCCGTCGAAGGTGATGTTGGCGGCGCAGAGGGGGTAGTTGAGGCAAGGACCCTTGCCGCTGAAGATGTCGAGGTTGCAGAAGGAGGAGGAGGAGAGTGGTCTGGTTTTTTAATTAAGAGCGAGAAGGCTGGAGAAGTTGAACCAAAAAAAAAAAAATTAAATGGAACGACGTCGTTTTCTTTCTTGTATGAGAAAACTTTTTCTCGCAAAGCAAGCTGCGAAATGATATATCCCCTTTAAATAATTATGATGATTCAATAATTAAGTCTCTAATTTTGTTTAAAGACGCAGGTTTTATCTTGCCGAGGCACAATTAATGACATAAAAGTAAAAGGTATTAGAATTTTTTTTTTCATCTTTTACTTCAGAATCCCTTCTCATATCAATAAAATAAATGGGTCAGATGTAATATTTTTATAAAGTATTATTAGAGTATTACTATAATACAAATAAATAAATTCAAATGGTTAAAAATTTAATCTGGATTGTTTACACTTGTATTATAAAAAATAATAATTTATAACATATTTTAATAGCAATTTTATAAAGCACTATATTTGAACCATCTATTTTCTTAATCCAATAATGTAGAAGAGTTTTACTAGGAAAATGAGAAAGAGGATTCAGAGAGGATCCAAATCCGCATGAGATTTACATACCATGTTTGTATTAATAATTTTGTTGCCTTCCATTTATGTCGAATTTTTTTTTAACTATACTCAGGAAGGCATGTCAAAATTTTATATGCAAAATTGTTTATTAATGTAAAAATTTGGTTTGAATATAAAATGAAAAAGAAAATTAAAATAATCTTAAGAATAAAAAATGATCATTTCAATATCTTGGTGGGAGTGTCTAAAATCAAATATTAGCCTGAAAAGATTTGAAGTTAATTGGGCGAGTTTGCTAATGTTGAGTTGTGTCGATGGGGATGTCAAAAATTTTAAGAAAGAGGTTGGGTTCACCTATGAACATGATCCAAGGGCAGGGCGAAATCTCCCTTCCTCCTAGGTAATACTAATGTTGGCGGGCGGATGTACCGTCTATTACCCTCGGCGTTAACCTGTGCACACCAGGAGCTAAGATCCCCAAATGCGTCTTGACCAACTCCGGGATCGAATCCCCTTTGATGAGAGTGTTCGACCCCTTTACTGGTTGGCGGGACGAGGGTGGCGACCTTACTTGTTAAAAGTAAGCAGAAATTTTCAAGAAATAATAAAACAATTTGGTCATAATCTCTTTTGGACTCCAGGTAAAAAACGCGTTCTTTTCCGGGCTTTAAGAAACTTAAAAATTCCATGAAGTCTTGGAAATCTTTCAAATACAAACATTTTTTATTCTTGTCAATAATACGAACTCTCTGTGTCCAAATAAAAAATGTTTTTTTTTATGGTTTAACGTAATTAAAATTTTATATAAAAACAGAGAAAAAAAAAATGTAAGTAAGAAATTTCAAGGAAATAGTGAAATCTGTCTTTTTTTTTTTTTTGTGTGTGAAAGGGGTATATCATCCAAATAAATGTCAATCAATATTTACAAAAATCGAGCAAACAAAGAGTAAGCATCAATCCTAGGAGTGATAGCCACAATCTCTCCCGATCGATATTATTCTCCCGCAAATTAATTAATAACTGATGGTTGGCGCGGCGGGGATTGATGTTATGAAGCCACTGGTCTTTTAATGGTTTCCCAAGGAACCGAGATATTATTCTCAGGCACAATACGCTTCCAGCACTCTATAGCAAGCGGGCAAATCCCTCCTTTCTTCCCTATGGAATCTCTTAAACTTCTCTGATCCTTAATATAAAACATATTTATTTAATTTAATTAGATTAAGGAAGTTAGTTAAGTTAGTTTATATGACATGTATTTTCTAAAACATCCTAGTCATTTTCTTTAATTCTCTTTTCTCCTTAATTATTGTTGAATGGGCATCAATAGGGACAAACTAGGAAATTAAAAGATTGATAAATATAAAAACTTTATATTATATTGAAATATATCTTATATTAATGATTGGTGGAGTAAAGTGTGGGGAAAGAGACATAGAGAGTTGCTAAATTGGATCATATATGCCACGTAACAAATAACTAGAAAAATGGGATTCATGCATCCAAAAAAACGGAATTCAGTCAGCCTTATCCTAAGGACTATAAGTTTCAATAAATTTGTAACCATAATATTTTATAATGATATTATGTATCCAACAAATAATTAAACTTCATAAGGGATTCTCAAAACCTGAAGTAAAGAGTCTGAAAGCGATACGTAAACCATCAAAACAAAAACCATAGACTGTAGCAGAATTGATTATTATTAATATCTAGGGTTCAGATCAGGGACAGAGGCACACTAGTGCCTATGTGGGCAAGTGAACCCATAAAAAAATTAAAAACTATATATATTGTGAAGGAATCTTATTTCAATAGTTATGGTTGGATTAATTGGTTAAAGCTTTCCCCATCTATGTGAAGGTCCCGGGTTCGAACGTTGCTTACCCCCTTTTTTTTTTTTGTCAATTTCATTTTCTCAACCCTCAACTCTCACGCAGTCACGCTCCGCCCCCACTCTCGCTGCTCTCCAGATCCACCGTCTCAACCCTCTCTGCAAAACATCTCGCGAGCCACCTCCGCCGCTCTTCATCTCTGCTTTGAGAGCCACCGCCACAATCGCCTTCAAATGGAAGATTTGTGATTTTGTCAAAAACTGAAGGCGTTTTTTGTAGCTTTGATTTGGCCCTAATCGACTATATTGAGCAGCTCCCATTCTCCCAAATCATCTCTTTCGGTGAAATCGTCTCTCACTCTCCCAAATCAACGACGCCGTCGCCGTGATTCGTCGTCTCTCCCAAATCACTCTTTTGTGTTTTCTGCGGTTCTCTCCCTGTCTCCCAAATCGAAGCACTGGACTCGACGGCGACGCCCCTGTGAGTGTTTCGTCTTCCTCCTTCTTTTTTGCGGTTCTCTCCCTGTCTCCCAAATCAATGATTGATTGATTGTGTATGCTTCTTCCGATTGAGAGTTGAGACTTCTTCTCTGCTTCATGAGCTTGAATCGACTTTGATTCATTTCGAATCTGGGAGAGTTTAGCGTTTTATGCGTTGAAGCTGAAATATATTTATGTTGCCTTGAATCGACTTCTTCTCTGTCTCCCAAATTACAATGTGATTAAAGGTTGAGACTGAAATATATTGCTGTTGCTTTGATTTTTGAAGTCTTGTTATATTTTTGTTTCTCGTGCGTGAGTGTTGCTTTGTCTTGGACTCTTGGTTATTCATGAATCACCACGACTCCCCTCCCCTGTTTCCCTGTTTTAGTGTTTTTAATTGGATTTTAATATGATTGTGTTTTAGGGTATGATTGTGTTTTTAATATGATTGTGTAGCCATTTAGGGCTGCTTTGCTGATTGTATACACTGATGTATAGAGGTTGTTATAGCTTTGGCATGCCGGCTGAGGCAAAAAACTTCGTTCTCTGGCCTGAATGAAGCTTATGTATGTCTCTAACTTTTTGAAGGTGGTGTCATTTCCTAGTTTTCATATTTGTAGTAAATGGACTTGATGTAATCATATATGTGGTAATTTTATTTTAAATGCATCATTTGTGTATAGAATAGCGTATATTGCTGATTGACTCCTAATGCCCTATCAATCTTTAATTGTTTCATAAATAAGTTCAAGCAGTTGCCTGCTGCCTAGGCTATTCTGAAATAGGGAAGAAGGATGAATATGCCACGTTAAGCCTTCTCCATGCAAAGTTTAAAAATAGAAACTCAGCCTTGTTGTGTGAATTCAAAATGAATACATTTTTTATTGTTGTAACTTGTAAGGTTCTAATGCACCGCCCAAATAAATGTCTCAGTTGAAAAATACTATCCTTGTGGTTCCATTCATTCTTATTTAATCCAAGAGGCCCAATGTTTAAAACGCATTCAAGATGAACATGCATACACTGACTAAGTTATTTAAGTAGCCGTGATTATGATGCATACACTGACTAAGGTATTTTGAAGTTTTGACTTCTTGGGATTAGGTTTTGTAGTACTTGTGATTGTGGAGTTTTCTCTTTACAGTTATGATCGAGGCTAATTTTAATTATACATCTGTAATGACATAGATTGTCATTGTTGTATGCCTCAGTCAATACAAGAACTTTTCAACTTTATGTTATGAACATAATTTGCTGCTGATGTTTCTGTGTCAACTTTTGTATGATTATCTTGTTTATAAGAAAAGTTGTTTGTAGCACATATGCAATACTATCATACTACTGGTGCTCAACTCTTTTATTCTATTGGGTTGTTATTAAGTTAATTCCTGCAATTATCTAATGTATAGGTCTTCTATGTTTTGTTTTAGAATGTATTGTATTCATGGATTTATTTGCTGCTAAATAGAATCAGCTTATTGTGCTAAGTTTTAACTTTGTGACTTCCTCAATTCAACCTACTTTGAATATTTGCTTTAGAGTGTGAATTGTTTATTTGCTTTTGAATTGGAAATCATAGCGTCAGTTGCTCAGTGTCCCTGTATGAAAAAGATACAATCTTATAGGTTTCGATCGAGGAAGTATTGAGATGAGCTAGCTTATAGGTTGCAACATGTTCCCTAATCTTGTTAAACTTTTTTCCTTCCAGAAAATGTCAACGATACAATCTTAATGCATTTAAAACTTTCCTTAAAAAAAAAAAAAAAAATCGGGGGCGCTGCCCCCGAACCCCCAAACTCCTACACTAATTATGCACCCATAAACTCTAAATCCTGGCTCCGCCACTGGTTCAGATATAGGTTGAGATTATCCTGCAAGAACATAGGCTCAGGCTTCAGCTTTAAATATCTGTTGCTGGCCTAAATCTATACAAGTAAAGCCTATCCCACCCGGGGAAAAATACAACGGTCATTGCAATAAAAGGTGAAAAACCAAAAAAGACCGCGTTAATTTATTTATCTTTTGGTGACAATACC
Organism: Acacia melanoxylon; assembly: GCA_019022615.1. NCBI lineage: Eukaryota > Viridiplantae > Streptophyta > Magnoliopsida > Fabales > Fabaceae > Acacia > Acacia melanoxylon. The sequence goes on from JAFJYJ010000027.1 coordinate 5,045,570, forward strand.
GTGTTATTTTAAATTACATTATTTTTCAGTATTTTAAATCAATTGCAAATAATCACAGATAACAAACCTAAAAAATCACTAAATACTTTGTCATTTTCATCAACCCGTGAGTGGATTGATGAGTTTAATATTCCGCTTTTTCTATTTTGGTGAATGAATTATAAAAATGAGATAATGACATATGAGATCCCACATGAGAAATAATTTTATTTACGTCACAAATTTTATAAAATTATTATCATAATATTTTATATATTAAAAATTTTTAACATTTTTTATACTGCAGTTTCCTTTTATTTCTTGCACCTACCTTTTTTTTTTTTTTTGCGCAGTAGAGCAACGTTGGCCAGGAGGGAGAGGAGGACTGACTGCGGTACCTGAATGCAATGAGGAATAGAGATCACTTTCGCACCGGTTGGGATTGGAAACTCTCTCAAATTGACTGAGCGTCGGACGGACGGGGCCGAGCCCGGAGTTATGTCAAAAGGACCAAGGAGGATGAAGGAGGAGTAGGAGTAGGAGCTAAAATTCGGACGGAATCACGAGATAGACAATGAGAAAAAGCCAAGAGGTTGCTGTAGGTGCTTCACCCTGAGGCAATGCCAATCTCGAAATGCTATCAGCTTGGCTTCAAGGGGAACTGAAAAGTGAGGGCAATTGGCTTCATTGCAGATAACTAAATGACCTCTCTGCGAAGCCCGGTCTTCCCTTCTCGCCCAACGAGGGTTACCCACGGGATACTGGCCGGGTCTTGTCTTTGAAGAAAAAGAAGCTGTTAAGGTTAAATTTTAACATTTTGTATTTTTTTTACTAAGATTATAAAATACTAAATTTGAATTATCCATTTTTTATCTAAAGATGAATATTGGATTCTAAGTAAAAAAGGAAAAAGAGAAAAATAAGAAGATACGGACCCAGCTCTTTTTTTCTCGAAAGTTTTCATGTAGGTGCAGTGGGTATCTGAAATTTGTTGTAAGTTCAATACCACGCCAAAAATGTTAGAATAAGAACAATGGCTCCTTACTCTAATGATAGCCAAATAAATGTACCTCACATCAAACTTTATGTCATGTATAGGGTATGACTGCTATTTTTTTTTTTTGAGTGTGTGAGTGTGGTCATTTTAGCCTTTGAGTTTTTTTTTTTTTTTTTTGGCAAAAAGTAATATCTCACCCTAGCAGTGTTAAACAAAGGATCAATGTCGTTTAAATATAAGCGTAAAAAAATAGAGAGAATGATGTTGTTTAAAATACTAAACAAGTAGAAATTGAACAAAGATAAGAATTTGTATAACTAAGATGGCATAATATGTAAACATACAACAATTTTGTATACTATGGAAAACATAATAAAAACTCACAAGAAAGCCAAAATATGATAATGAACTTTGATGAAATCTAAGCTCAATGTAAGTTGTCTCCTTAAAACAATTTGTTCCCTCTATATGGATGCCTAAGGTTCACGAACAATTATCTCCCAAGATAGAACGGATTGCGCCTTAAGAATGATGACACTATCAATAAAAAGCTCGAACAAACACAACGAGACTGCTTTCAGAATCGCACAGAATATGATTGTAGAATGCAGTATGCAATATATGAGACATGGGTGTTTGATATTGATATTTTCTGTCACTGGCACATCCTATTTATAGACAACGAGAATTGATTAGATGGACTCAACTGTTGCGGGCGAACTGGTACGGCGGGCGAATAGACACACCTAAGTAGAGCGAACAGAAGCAAACAGTGACTCTTGTAGGCGAACAGGTGCTTCATACGAACAGACACACCAGAACGGAGTGAACGGCTAGAACGGATCGATCATAGCGTTTCGATCCGATATTACGGTCTGCTTATAGCAGTTGGTTGGGAGAATCGCAAAGGGGCTAAGAAGGAATTAGTAAAAGTTCAGGGACTATTTGTACAAAACAAAAAATTATTTAATAAAAAATTATTTTAAATTTCACACACGCGCGAACTAGACCGGATCAAGCGACGGTGGAACGCGCAACCAACCGAGCTGAGCCGACTAGACGGCGGCTGCGGTGCGCGCACACATGTGTGGTGGACCAAGGGTCACCTATGTCCTCACTTCTCTACAAAAGTAGGTTGGCCCAAGGGCCCAATTCAGAAGTTTGAAGTTAAGGCTTATATACCATTTTTCTTCTCTTTGTTTTTCCAATGTGGGACTTTTATCCACACACTCATTTCTTCTTCCCTTTTCCTCTTCTTCTCCAACCTACTTATTCATAACTCATGGGATTTAGACTCAATTCCAACAATCCCCCATATGGATAAGAAGTTAGTCTATCATGACCAAATGCAAATAAACATGTATGCAAAGTGTGATTCGTCTGCAAGAAGCAACGACAGCGAGATAGGTAAGGGTCACCTTTGAATCTAAAAGGTAGAATATCACCTAGGGGTGAATTGGGTGATTTAAAATCTTTTTCGAATTACCCGTGAAACTCAACTCAGAAACAGAGTAGATCAGAGAGAGAGGGAGAAATGTTGACACAAGAAATTTATACTAGTTCGATCTAAAATCTTGACCTACGTTCAGTTCCCAGACTCTCTAGGTATTTCACTATCTCTTTCAATTGATTACACACTCTATACTCTTAGTAATCCTCTCTCTAGGATTCACTCTTCCTTACAAGTTGTAATCAATACACCTACTCTCAAGATCCCACTACCTTGAGTTTCTTTACAGAAATGATGGATATAATTTAACTCTCTAAAAGAGTAGATAGATAAACACTGAAGATTAGATATCCGAAGATATTATACAGTAGTAAGAATGAAACAATAAATGCGTATAGTTTGTTTTTGCGTTTGTGTATCTGATTGTTGGAACGTATTGAATGCTTCTGCTTATATTTGGTGAAGGCAATTAATGACCATAGAGAAGCTTTCAATGAACCGTTGTGAGTAATCAATATAGCCGTTAGATGTTGAAGTTCATCCGTTACTCACAGGCTTTGATTCTGCAAATGAGCGTCGTCATTCAATTGCTTTGACATTCTTTATGTTCTTCCCGTTGGATGTTGAAACTTCTAATTAAGGAATAAGGACAGGAATGCCTTTGGAATTGCGCAGAAAGTGATTGCCAAATACGTGCTTCATTTTTTGGAATCGCATTTAATGCAACTGACGTAATCAATGCTTTTTGATTAATCTGCGTTTAATTTGTCATCTAATCATCTGAAACTCATTAATAAACTGATTAAAAAAGGTTAGGAATAATAATGAGTAATGATAAGAAGTAATCAAATCACAAGCAAAGATTTAAGATTTACGGACACAGTAATTTGCAAAACAGGGAAAGACTAACTCGAGTTAATTTCAAGTCAACTCGAGTTGCTGACTCGAGTTGACCATTCCACATTTGAGTCACAGTTGCATCTTCTTTGAAAATGAGTTTGAAGACAAATTTGAAGATGTCTCTGTATGAACTTAACTCGAGTCTAATATGTTCACTTCAAGTTACTGACTCGAGTCACACATATCTCACTCGAGTCAATGGCTTTTTCATAAAGTGTCTTCGAGTTAAGTTTGAAAAAGAATTTTGAACACAGTCCACACTCGAGTCATTGCTCGAGTTGACAAAATACATTTTGAAAAACATGTTTCAAAGCTACACTTGAGTCAGTCACTACTAACTCGAGTCAATATTTTGACTATTAAAACATTTTTGAATATGAGACTTAGAATTATGAAAAATAAAATTTAAGCCCACAAGAGTCCACTCGAGTCACACAGCATTAACTCGAGTTGGAGTATTTCATAAAATATTTCATAGAGTCTTTTAACTCGAGTCACCAAACAAGTAACTCAAGTAAATCAAAGATAAAGCTCATTTTGATTGAAGTCTCAAGGCATTTGACTCGAGTCTAATGACCCTTAACTCGAGTCAATTTGACAGTAAGTTATTTATTTAAGTTTGATCAAGTTAAAACATTTTTTACTTGAATCACTAACTACATTTTGTTTACAATTGTTTGTTATCATCAAAACACACATAGAGAACTAACAGAACCTTCTCTAGTAAAAACCTATCGGATATACTCGGTCTATCGGTGGATGCGTTGTCTTGAACCGTTGACCTTTAGTGTATACCAAGACAATATGAGTCACACAGTTGCTCCTCTGGCATCGTTGGTCCTCCTAGACACTTGCCTGGTTCTGCGAGTGTTCTAGAGAATCAACCTTTTTAAATTCTCATAGAAGCATCCCCCACTTCACACTTACATAGGTGATTCCTTGTGATGTAAGTCAACATACATCATCTGAACACATCAGAATAAGAAACTAATAAAAGCCCACATGCTTACCCTTATATATATGCACTGTCTTGTCATAGAAATGAGTATGAGTTTTAAAACTCCACAGTGTTTATAATTGATCATCACTTAGTTGTCTCTATGAACCTAGTTTGTGGGATCTCCATTCTTCTAGGTAGATTTACCACAATAATAAAAAAATGGATCTGCCTTAAACCCATTCCTTTGGACAAATTTATAACCAACTCTCTAGGAATCCCTTTAGTCAATGGATCCGCTATATTCTCTTTTGATTTCAATCAATAGAGATAATTCTATTCAAGAGTAGTTGTTTAACGATATCATGTCTACGACGTATATGTCTAAACTTGCCTTTGTACATGACATTCTTGGCTCTACCAATAGCTGTTTGACTATCATAGTGTATACACATTTCCGGTACCGGCTTTGGCCAATTAAGAATGTCTTCAAGAAAATTAGGAAGCCACTTGGCTTCCTCACCAACTTTATCTAAAGCAATAAATTCTGCTTCCATAATTGATCTTGCAATGCAAGTCTGCTTGGATGACTTCCAAGATACAACACTCCCATCAAGGGTGAACACATATCCACTTGTGGATCTTGTATCGTTAGAGCAGTTGATCGAATTTGCATCACAATACCCTTTTAGCATTTCAAGGTACTTCTCATAATGCAAAGTAAAGTTTTAAGTGTGCTTTAATTAACCCAAAACTCTTATCATAGCTTTCCAATGAAACTCGTTTGGATTACTTGTAAAGCGACTCAACATGCTTACTGTGCAGTGAATAGGTATCAAAGTAGTCTAGTCTTTTACCTTGTCTGTAGCCTTTTACTACCAGCTTAGCTTTATACTTATCAATAGCGCCATCTGCTTTTATCTTCTTTTTGAAGACCTACTTAGTTCCTAGAGGCTTATTGCTAGGAGGAAGATCAATCAATTCCCAAGTATGATTTGACAGAATGGATTCAACTTCACTATTGATAGCCTAGCCACTTCCCACAATGGTGCTTCAGGAGAGCCCATAACCTCTCCACATGTTCGAGGCTCATTTTCCAATAAAAAGGTCAGAAAATTAGGCCCAAATGATGTTGCGGTCCTTTGCCTTGTACTCCGTTTAGGTTCCTCCTCTACAGGATCATCATTACTTATAGTATCTTGAGATATCACAGTGTTGTTATCATCATTACCGTCATTATATGGAAATACATTCACAAAGAACGTAGCGTTCCTTGACTCAATAACCATATTAACATGGATATCTGATACATCAAATTTATAAACCAAGAATCGATATGTACTACTATTAAGTGCATATCCAATAAACACACAGTCTACTGTCTTAGGTCCGATTATCAACCTTTTAGTTTTAGGGATCACAACTTTTGCCAAGCACCCCTACACTTTCAAATATTTAAGGGTTAAAGGTCTAATTTTCCACGGAAGTATTGTTAAGGGAGCGCTCAGCACCCGGAAGTTTTCATGGTATCAAATTTGCCCTGGAAGTATGAAAAAGGTACCAAATTTGCCCAATACTGACGGAACATCAAACGGACGTTTGCCACGTAGGATTTTTGTGTGTTAAATACCTAATTTGCCACAGAAGTTTTGATAAGGGGGCACTCAGCACCCGGAAGTTTTTTTGGTACCAAATTTGCCCCGGAAGTATAAAAAAGGTAGCAAATTTGCCCAAAGCTGACGGAAGGTCCATGTAGGTCGTTAAAATGCCACATGGCTAGAAAAGAAACACAGTGGAGGGTGAGTCATATGCCAGATCATGTAACCACGTCAAACAGTTCTCCGAATCAAGATAAATAAAAAACCGCCAATAAACCCAGTTAATGATGGTCATATGGATTGTCAAAATTTTCACCAAATCATAAAATTTCATAAAAGCAAAATAAGGGAATGGGGGGGGGGGGAGTGAGGAGGCATTACCTGAAGATTTGAGAATCGAGAAATTGTAAGGGTCTAAGGGATAAAATCGTTTGGTATGAATTTGGCACACGAGAAATTGTAAGGATCTAAGGGAAAATATCGTTTGGTATGAATTTGGCACACGAGAAATTGTAAGGGTCTAAGGGATAAAATCGTTTGGTATGAATTTGCCACACTGCCTGGTAGGTCTTCAGCCCCACATCGGAGAGCCATGGTGTTCCCAATGGTCCCATCGGCACTGTCGCCGCCGATGTAGGAGTGGGTGAAGGAGTAGAAGAAAATTCAGAAGCACGAACCGCTGAAAGTGAGAGGGAAGAGAGAGAGATGAATGAGGTGCTGACGTGGTTACATGATCTGGCATATGACTCACCCTCCACTATGTTTCTTTTCTAGCCATGTGGCATTTTAACGACCTACGTGGACCTTCCGTCAACTTTGGGCAAATTTGCTACCTTTTTTATACTTCCGGGGCAAATTTGGTACCAAAAAAACTTCCGGGTGCTGAGTGCCCCCTTATCAAAACTTTCGTGGCAAATTAGGTATTTAACACACAAAAATCCTACGTGGAAAACATCTGTTTGACGTTCCGTCAGTGTTGGGCAAATTTGGTACCTTTTTCATACTTCCGGGGCAAATTTGGTACCTTTTTCATACTTCCAGGGCAAATTTGGTACCATGAAAACTTCCGGGTGCTGAGTGTTCCCTTAGCAATACTTCCATGGCAAATTAGGCCTTTAACCCAATATTTAAAGGAAGGTTTCTTTCATTTCCATATTTCGTATGGTATGCTTTCTATCATTTTGTGAGGCACTCTATTAATTAAAAACTTAGTCGTTAAAATGGCTTCCCCCCCCCAACAAATTATGTGGTAAGCCAGACACAATTCACATTGCATTTATCATTTCTTTCAATGTCCGATTTTTCCTTTTTGCTTGATTGCAGAGTGTAAGGAAGAGTCGTTTGGTGTATAATACCAAATTCTATACAAAATTCTTCGAAGGGGCCATCATATTCTCCCTCACGATCGCTCCTCACAACTTTAATTTTCTTGTTAAGTTGATTTTCAACTTCATGTTTATATTGTCTAAATGTAATAATAGTCTTATCTTTACTATTAAGTAAATACACATAACAATATCTACTGCAATCATCAATAAATGTAATAAAATATTTCTTATTACCTCTAGATGGTACAGATTTCATATAACATATATCATTATGTATTAAATCTAATAACTCAGGAGGAAACGGTAACTTAGAAAGTTTTGATTCAATGCATACTTGACATTTATCATTATTTGAACAATCAACTTTAGGCAATAAATCTAAATGAATTAAAACTTTTAATCGATTTAAAATTAACATGTCATAATCTTTGATGCCATAAATTAGAAGACTCAAGCATATAAACAGAAGCAATATTATTATTGACAACATCATCATTGGTTACAGTCATTACATTAATTTTGAAAAGGCCCTCACTAAGTTAACCCTTTCCTACATAAATATCATTTTTAAAAAGTACAAACTTACCAAAAACAAATACAAGCTTAAAGTTATTCTTGCTTAAGAAGGATCCAAACACTAAATTCTTACGAATGTCAGGCACATGAAGTGTAACACCCCTACCGGCCTCGCCCTTTTGGGTGGCGGATAGAGGGATTCCCTTTTATAATTACTGAATATCATCTAATGATTATTAATTAGTGTGCATCTGAGTTAATCGCGGCAGAGCATTTCCCGGTTGGATTTTAGACAATACTGATATGGTTAAATGTACGTAACAAAATAAAATCCCTAAAGGGTTAAATATACAGTCATCCACCGGTGCCTACGAGGCCAAAAGAATATACAGTTATCCCAACACAAAAATAAAATAAAAAATAAATCTTCCTCCGCTACCAAGGACACCAACTACTCCAGCTCCGCATTCTTACCCTTCTCTCCAGCTACAGCCCTTGAAGTACTTCCTGAAGCTTTACAAAAATCTAGGATTCATAAATGGATCCCAGAGTAACCATTAATCTCATATGTAATGCATAAACAGTGTATATATGTAACCATAATCAGGAAAACACAAATAATAGCATTCAGCAACAAACACACAGTAACACAAATACAACATACCAAGCATACCGTGTTAACTGCGGAAGGACTACATATCCTAGAAACAAACACAAGACTGCTCAACAAAGCAAGCCTCGGATCCACAGCGCTAGGAAAGACACAGTAGTCGGGCTCTGAACCCAGATCACATTGAATGCACAGTAACGCATGTCCCTTTTCAGGAGACAAGGGTCTACAATCATGGAAAATACAAACATACAAAGAAACACATAAAACATGAGGATTAAGGTTACTACCTAGTATTGACCAAAATTATCAGTAAGATTTTTCTCTGGGTGTACCAAATCAAAGTGACCCTAAAATAATCAAAATATAAGTATAAATAACTCATCTCCAAAATATTTATTTGTTGACTTAAAAATAGGTCTTCTTCAACAAAAGAAATCTCTCAACCTTATACTCAGATCCTATCTTTGAACACTTTGAAGGCATTAGAAACACCAACAAAAAAATTAGTTTCCCATGTTCACAAGGTTGGTAGATACAATAAATTCTCATTTTCAACAACCATTTTTCTTCTATCATAATAACCTTCCTTCCTAAACTCCAAACCTTAAATTCAATCCTTTATTCATTTATTTTATCTATTAATCAGACTCATTTCATGAATAAAAACACGGGGTACTACTACTTTTAACTCCATAACCATAAAATCATAAGGTAGGAAAACTATCACTTACTTGTTCTTGGTATTTCACCTTCTTGAAATCTTGATCCTCTATGATTCTTCTTCTTTTTTTCAGCCTTTACCTTCAAACACCAAGGGACAAATTCCCTTAAAAAGATCTTGACTTACATGAAAGGGAGTAGAAGAAGGTAGAATAAATATCCAAAACCCTTACCTTCTTATTGGATGTTTTGTTTGGCTCACCATATGTCTTCCACAAGTCTTTCTTCTTCTTTTCTTCTCCACCACGTCCAGCTACCTCCAAGAGAAAGAGATGGTCCTTTAAATAGTTGGCTTTAGATACATCTTGTATCCAGATTTCTCTTCACCATTCTAGAAATAGAATAAAATAAAATTCCTATTCCACTCTCTCACTCTCACGTCCGGATGCTGGGAAAAATAGGAAATATTTTGTGTTTAATCTTTTTGCCTTGTTTCATGAGCTCACCACTTCCTTCCTTCATTAGTCAATATTGTATTGTCTTATCATCAAATCCCTCTTTCTCTCTCACACGTCTGGGACATTAGGAATTATTGAAGAAATTTTTTGTGTGTTTCTTTCCTTGTTCGTACACGTGCATCCCTACTTCCTTAATTAATGCTGAATTGTCCAAACCATCACATCTTTTTTTTTTTTTTCCTTTTCCCCCTCTTTGATCCGGCGCAGGGAGTGGTAGGTACATTTTTTTTTTTAATAATTCCCTTTTTGCTTCATTTTCACACCAACACCAAGAAAATTAATGAAGGAAATATTGTGTTCCCTTTTCTTTTTTTCATTGATCACGTGCTCAACTTCCTTCTCTCCTTTCTTCAATATGTCCTCCCCATCATGCTTTCCATAGGTCATAAATACACCTAAGACTAGATCATTAATTCCTACTTTTTCCTCTTCTATTGGGGCACGCCGGCGGGAGATGGGAGAGAATGAGTGATTTAATTTTTCTCTTCCTAATTTACTCTGAAAATCCGAAAATTAAGGGGCATTTTGGGAATGAAAATGTGTCTTCTAGTATACTTCCATCTTTTCATGAGTCCTTATATTGTACTATAACATGTTGTCATATTTCTCTTATGGTGGACGATAATAATAAATAAATAATGAGGTAAAATATATATTGAGCTTCTTTGACATTATTTACCTCAATTTATTTATATCCGAATTTATAAACCACCTTTTCACATAATTCCACATTATTTGTCAATAATTAATTTATCTTGTCAGAAAAATAATATATCGCTGTCCACTTACTTGGAAAAATTTATATATTTCATTAATTGATTTATATGAAAATTGGGGATGTTACATGAAGCACATCATTAAGTGTCATGACTTTTCCAGAAGTCATTTTTAAGACCACCTTCCCAACACCTTCCACCTTCTAAGTAGACGAATTATCCATATAAAGTTGTTCATTTTGTTTCGCAGGGGTGTTACAGAGAAAATCCATCTGTTGGCACACACACTACTACAAAAGACGCTTTTAACATCCGTTTTTTAGACCCTTAAATGATTGTTTTCAGGGGGGTCATATATAATAAGTGTCGTTGAAAGTTTATAATTTACAACAACTGTTATTTAAATAACAGTCGTTGAATGTCTTTTTTTTTTCAAATAGTGGCTGCAAAAAAGCGTTGCAGTGGGAAAATTGAAAAGCCAAAAAACATTGCAGCGGGAAAATTGAAAAGTCAAAGATAATAACAACAATAAGAAGAAGAAGACAACACCAACAATTCCATAAAAACAACACGAAGCTTTGTCATGCTCCATCACCACACAATAGAATAGAACAGGAAGAGGAAGAAAACTGAAAAGGTTCCTTTCATCAACTAGGGGCACAGGTACCCCAACTTTAGCAATTGATCTATCGAATCCTGGAGCTAGACACTGTGCCGGAAGCTGGCCGACAGCTACAATTCTGAAAAAAGAAATCATAAAGAAAACAAATAGTATCAAGAGCAAAATTGAAGAAAAATCAAAATCGAAATTTTGATTAAAGCCAAAAGAACCATAATATTGAAAAGAACCAACTGAAAAAGTCAAAAATCCAGATCCAAATCAAAGAGCTAGACAAAATTAAAAAAAAAAAAAAAAAACCAGAATATTGAACAATCAAGAATTAATGCGAAGTATAATCACCGAAGAAGGAGAAACAATTAAAATAAAAAAGAATTAGCCATGGATCGACGACTTCAGTGCAAATCTGGAGATTTGGAGAAATGAAGCTGAGAAGGGTTTTCCAAATCCTAATATAAGCAGGGCAGATCTAAATCTTGTAGGCTACTTTTGCACCTCACAACAAAACTAGCAGAAGGTGACTTCCCTAGAAACGAAGAAGAAATTTAGCGTAGTGAACATGATGTGCAAAACTAAGACGTTCGAGACTCTTAATGAAAGGTTGCGTTTAGGATGGATTTGATGAAGACGTTCTGCACTGTTGGGTTTTGAAGAGAAAACTTCATATTTCTATGGAAGAGAGGGAACAACAAAATGTTGAAGGCATGAGATTAAAGTTAAAATATCTAAAAAAATTGAGCTTCAACGACTGGTTTTGAAAAAGCAGTCGTTGTAACTCAAAATAAAAAATAAAATAAATTGAAATATTTAAAAAATTCGAGTTTCAAATTTGGTTTTGAAAAATCAATCGTTATAACTCAAATTAAAAATAAAATGGCATGAGGAAGGCTTGAACTAAATGATATTGATATATTTTTTATAGGTATATATAAAAGAGGTATATTGTTTAATTTATTGAATTTAATTAGGAACTAACTAAATAAAAATACGATTAGATTTCTTCTCTTAACTATCGAAATTCTATGCTACATACTAGAAAACAGCTATAAATATGGGATAAAATCATTTATATATATATATATAGATATATTGTTTAATTTATTAAATTTAATTATTAGGAACTAACTAATTGAAAAAACGGTCAAATTTCTTCTCTTAACTAGCGAAATTCTAGGTTACATACTAGGAAATAGCTATAAATATGGGATAAAATCACAATGGTCATATAATCTTGAAGATTTTATTCTAACGTTAAGTAGCACTAATTTTTTGCAAAATAAATTAAATGGTGTCTCAAAATAAAATAAATGGTGTCTAAGATACAATGATTGTTTTTATTAAAATAGTTATTGTATCAAAACATTTAACGCTCGTATTAAAAAAAATGGACGTTAAAAGTAAGGAGAAAATTACCACAGTGCCACCGCCTACGTTTTAACATCTACATTTTTTAAAACGGACATTAATTGGGGGACGTTAAATTTCTAATTTGTAGTAGTAACACATGCCTGGTGGCATCAGTGTCCACCCACCACTCCTTGGTATTTCCAACCAAGCTACACTCCATGACAACTGCCGAAAGATTCATGTTTTCAATCATGTCAGTAGTAGTTTCAACCATATTGGCTTGAGTGTTCTTCTTCTTGTTGAGATTCTTTGCCTTCTTACAATCCTTAGTACGGTGGCCAGGCTTCCCACAATTATAACAACTGCTTTTGAATTTCTGATTTCTGCTTTGGCCTTGCTTTGATGATCCCTCATTAAAGCGTTTCTGTTTCTTGAACTTCAGACCATCTTCAACAATATTAGCCTTTGAGACTACAGGATTGCTGCTAAATTTCTTTTTCAGAAATCTTCTTGTCTTCTTTTATTCTTAATCTTACAATTAGATCTTTAAGTGACATCTCCTTGCACTTATGCTTAAGATAATTCTTGAAAACCTTCCAAGATGGTGGCAATTTTTCTATAAATGCAGCAACTTGGAAAGACTCGCTAAGGGACATCCCTTCGACGTGAATTTCATGCACAATCAATTGAAGTTCTTCAACTTGACTTACCACAGATTTAAAGTCAAGCATTTTGAAGTCCAAGAATCTGCCAACTATAGATTTCTTTAAGCCAGCATCCTTAGTTTTGTACTTCTTGTCTAGACTTTCCCATAAAGCCTTGGTTGTATCCAAAGTATTTTACACAATATACAATGTATTGTCTAGACCATTGAGAATATAATTCCTACACAGGAAATCAGAATGCTTCCAAGCATCTATTGCAACAACATTTTCCTTGTCTAATGGTTGTCCTTCTTCCAATTTCGGAGCATCTTCAGTGAGAAACCATGACAAGTTCAAGGTAGTCAAGTAGAAAAGCATTTTCTGTTGCCATATTTTGAAATCATTCCCATTGAACTTTTCTGGTTTTCACCATGCATTGGAACAAAACCACTTGGGTTCATCAAATTTGTACTTGCACTTGCCATTTCTATTACTAAAACATAAACTCTGATTAATCACATAGATTAATCTATGAACAGTATAATAATTAAAATTAAATATACTAAACAGAGATTCAACTTAAGTGCAATTCACAATATTAAAAACATAAATTAGCTTTGCTCATATCATATCAATTGGCCAGGTAAGTGCAAATCAAGTAGGAGTCTTTTCGTGCTGTTGCAACAGTGACTAATTAAATAACCACTAAATCAATGCTTGGCTTTAAATCACTTTCCTAAACACCAATGATATGAATTTACCTTAGCTGATTCTAGTAGCAAATTGTCTTAAGATTGTTGTTTAAAATACTAAATAGGTAGAAATTGAATAAAGACAATAATTTGTATAACTAAGATGGCATAATTTGTAAACATACAACAATTCTGTATACTATGGAAAACAGAATAAAAACTCACAAGACTACCGAAATATGATAATGAACTTTGATGAAATCTGAGCCCAACGTACGTTGTCTCGTTAAGACAATTTGTTCCCTCTATATGGATGCCCAAGGTTCACGAACAATTGTCTCTCAGGATAGAACGTATTGCGTCTTCAGAATGATGGCACTATCAATCAAAAGTCTAAACGAACACAACGAGACTGCTTTCAGAATCACACATAATATGATTGCAAAATGCAGTATGCAATATGAGATAGGAGTGTTTGAGATTGATATTTTATGTCACTAGCACATCTTATTTATAGATGACGAAAATTGATCACATGGACTCGACTATTACGGGCAAACTGATGCGTCGTACGAATAGACACACCTGAACGCAGCGAACAGAAGCAAACGACGACTCTTGCTGGCGAACTGGTGCGTCGTACAAACAGACGCACCAAAACGGATCGATCACATCATTTCAATCCGATATTACGGTCTGCTTAGAGCCGCTAGTTGGGAGAATCACAGAGGGGAAAAAAGGAATTAATAGAAGTTCAGGGACTATTTGGACAAAACAAAAAATAATTTAATAAAAAAATTATTTCTAATTTCACACACTCGCGAACCAAGCGGGCTGGCGGGTGTGTGATGCACCAAGGGTCACTTATGTCCTCACCTCTCTACGAAAGTAGGTTGGCAAGGTCCCAATTTAGAAGTTTGAAGTTAAGGCTTTTATACCCTTTTCCTTCTCTTCATTTTTCCAACGTGGGACTTCTATCCACATATTCATTTCTTCTTCCTTTTTCCTCTTCTTCTCCAACTACTTCTTATTCATAACCCATGGGATTTAGACTCAAAATTCCAACAAATCAAAGACCGCTGAAGATGCAAAATAAAGTTTGCGGATATTTTTTATTTAATTATTTAGTTATATACTATCATAATAAATATTTATTAATTAAAGTAAATTCTTACAAGTTTATAATCGAAACTTAAGCTTGTGAACTTGACAACCTTAATTTCTAGGGTCAACAAAAGCTGGCACAATAGCTTGAACGGTTTGATTATATGATAAACACTATGTTACATAGAATATGTGTGTGTGCGCTCCAGCGCAACAAGAGAAAATATTTAATCTAAATGTCATATTAGTTGGTAGTTAAGCATTCTATGTTACCTAACTTTTCATCATAAGTTTAGAACTATACAATTCTTATAATGCAATAAGTGAATTAATAATCTAGTAGACTACAAAGTCTATATCATTAAGAAGCCAACAATGACATGAAGAAGAACCAAGAAGTTACAAAATCCATTTCCATCCATATCAATCATATTCCAGGCCCAAAACAATTATACACATATGGGCAAACTAAACAGGCCTTTGTTTTTTCATGTCTTAAATGATACAAAAGGGCAAAGAGGATGAAATGAATAGTACTTAAGGTGCAACGTAGGGGTGAGCATGGGCAGGGCGAGACCCTAGCCCGATGCCCAACCCGAAGAATGAACGGGCTACATTTTGTAGCCCGATGCCCAACCTTACCCGATAAAAGCCCTAACCATTTTCGAGTTGAGCAAGGACGGGTTGGGTAGGGCGGACTTCCTCTGCCCTAGTGGTACATCTTACATGAAGGCTTACAAAATCCAAAAATTGTAGAATTGAAATAAGTCAGGAATTCAAATTCAAAATACAGATAAGTCAGGAATTTCAATTCCAATTTTTTCATGAAGATTCCAGTTCACACTTATCAAAATTTAAAAGCTTTGGAGATACTTGAGCTTCTAGCTTGTTTGGCTCTATCTCAATTTTCAAATGCAATTACATGATGCCATCACCGAAACGTACTCTGATCCAAAACTTATACAGTAGACACTTAGACATAATATATTTTAAATAAAATAATATTTATTAAAATATATTTAATTTTCCAGTGGCAAGACCCCCTACCCGATACCTAGCCTTGCCCAAATTTTTTTCAGGGTTGGGCTGGGCAATTTTTTACCGAACTCGAGTAGACGTACTGGGCAACCGGGCACCATGCTCACTCCTAGTGCAACATTAAACAAATTTAGAAAGAAAGACATATGATTTATTCATATAAAATTAACACTGCCTAGATGCTGCCAATGGCCAATAGAGTACAAGTGACAATGATGTTTTTGTTATTTGGGAACATGAAATGCCATAAAATTGGTACTACAGAGTATTGCTTAGCAACAATGGGGAGTGATGAGGGTAATAATGTCTTTTCAACTTTGCTGTATTTTGTACAAGCCGGGGCAGGAAGCAACTGCATTGCACAAACCAGATATATCCTTGTCAACACAAAAGATTGAGATACTCCCAACTTAGAGTCTCAACAAGGTACTAACAAGACCATCACAAAGTCCCTCTTAGAGTATACAAGGAAATTGTCTGTTTAAAACTTAAATTCAATTATCTAAGTAAATTGCCATTTGATATCCTGAAACCCCATAAGATATAGTTTTACCATTTAGAAAGTTGAAGGTCAACAAAACTTGCTTTAAAGATTATATTTTGATGGATTAATTTTAATTTGAAAATTGTGTGGAGTAAAATGAGATTAATACACGAAAAATTATCAAGAGCTTGACTTATTTGTTAGAGCAAGTTGATAGCTGAAGAGATAGTTGCAAAACGAGATACGGAAATCAGGATGACAGGAACCTAATATTAGCGAAGTGACAAATCCAAAGGCTTGAAGCAGTCCATTTGCTGCAACTACTTCCATGATCGCTAATTTGACTCTTTTAGTTTAGGATGGTATTGCTCATTCTGCATCCATGGAAGGTGGGGTTAATTAAATATATAGATTTAACACCATATACCTTATATTACTGTCCCAAGTAAGGTGAAAATTAAGAGAAACAATATGAAGAACAGATACATCATATTTATTACTGTTCTTGAATTCCTTCTCTAGCTCGTTCATTGATACAAACTCTCCCAAGCTCCCCAAGCTGATACAAGTTTTAGAATTCACCATAAAGATGTTAACGGAGAGCACAACAAGTTTTAAAGTAAGGAAATAGACAGGGAAGCCACAAACCTCAACCAAGGTGCTACACACTGAGGAACCCATCCAACAAAAAAGCACATTTAGATATGAAACTAGAAGACCAAGTTCTCCTCTGGTTGCATCCAGTGTACTCATCTTATATGTTTATCAAGTCTGAAAAACAAAATCAAAGCACAATTTAATTTGAACAAGCTTAGATCAGGAAACAGCTGCATTGCATAAACCAAATACATCCTTGTCAACACAAACAAACAAAAACAACAAAGAAAGAAAGAAATACTCCCAACTTAAATCTCAACCAATTACGGACAAGACCATTTCATCCCTTGAAAACCAACGAACATGATTATAACATACATCACCAAAACTTGCAGGAAACGATATATTGATGGATTCTAAAAGTTGTTTGGAGTAAAATGATGTTAATCAATTTCTAAAGACTAAATTGACAGAACACCCATCTTCTATCTTATAAGAACATTAATGTTATATATATATATTGCGCATTTGCTTCTTAAATATTGTCAATAGTTAATACACAAGAAACATTATCAAGAGCTTCGCTTATTAGTCAGTTCAAGTTGATTGAGAGGTAGCTTCAAAACCAGATATGCAAGTTTAATAGAAAAACATAAGTTAACTTAATAGTAGTCACAATGACAGGCACCTGATATTAGAGGAAGTGACAAATCCAAAGGCTTAGTATTGCTTGGTGTTTCTCATTCTGCATTCATGGAAAATGTGGTTAATTTAACTTAGATTTAACAAGAATGAAACCATGTTACTATGCGAAGGTGAAAAAAAATTCAAAAAAAAGAAGAAGAAAAGAAACTCTAAAGAACGTATACATACATCATATTCAATACTGTTATTGAGTTCCTTTTCTAACTTTTACATTGATGTAGAGTCTTTCAAGCTCCCTAATCAACTCAGTACTTTCGTTGTTTTGTATATGAACAAAAAGAGTGTGTGTGACTCATTTACTCAGTGAAAATTGTGCAAGAACTGTGATTCAACGAACCAACTCAAAACTTGAGGAAACATTTTGAGTCCCGCCTGGTAGATGCTTCATCTTCCAACACATACAAATTGATGCAAAAAAAATAAATAAATAAAAAAATAAAAAAATTGACAAAGCAATGCATTTTTGGACTGGAAAAAGCATAACGAGGCAAAAGTGAGGAACAAAATTAAGGGAAGGGGAGTTCCCTGTGGAGCTAGATTCATTAAAGCATACAGGTCATTGACAAACTGCAAAGTGATTTGTAAAATAATTGTTTTGAAACCGTTCTCTAAGTATTTGTTTTCTGATTGTTTTAACTGCAGAAGAAAAGAATAACATACTCACTAGTAATTAAGAGGATGATTCAAGCAAAAAATTAAGAGGATGAATATAAGTAAGATGACATTTTTAAGCATAACAAGGCAAAAATGAGGAACAAAATTACAGGAAGGGGAGTTCCCTGTGGAGCTAGATTCTTTAGGCCCTGTTTGTTTGGCAGAAGATTTGAGGAAGGAAAGGAAGATTAGGAGGGAACTTAAAAAAATGTGAGCTGTTTGGTATACTAGGGAAAGGAAGTTAGTTGAGGGAAAATAAAATGTTTGGTATGAAGAATTGGGTGTAGGTTAAGTGGGAAGATTGGGTGAAATACTGAGATTGCCCTTAAACAAAAATGGAAAGAAAAAAGGAAAAAAAAATTGCAACTGATTCGATGGTTGTCGAAACATGAATGAACCCTAACCAAAGTGCAATGAAAATTGAAGTAGATGGCGATGGGCTGTGAAATTGCGCCGACGAGTGGCTCTCGATGGCAACAACGACGACGGAGATGGAAGGAATTTGCCCGGAAAACGACGAAAGTATATGGAACGAGCTGCATAAACGAGTATGAGAAGACAAACAGGGAAAGATTAGCACTAAACAATTAACCCAGGCGATGGTGTAGAAGAATGGTTTTAAATAAAACGACAACTAAACCCCTGACCATTGTGAAGTCGCTGAAAAGGAGTTTGTTGGGTTGGGGAAACAGAGGTGTCTATGAAGGAGTGAGGAAAATGTGTATTATGGTTCCTGTGAGTATAATTAATCAGCACAATGAACCAGCCACAAAACAATAACGAAATTGACATGTGTTAAAAAGGCCACAGGAAGTATGAAAAATTGGACTAGTGAGGATGAAGAAGAAGACAGTAACTCGTATGGAATATGTAAAACAGGATGATTGGTTGCTATCAATTTTGGCAGTTCAAGTGAACCAACCCGAAGAACAGCAGGGCCTAACATTTTCACAGATTCCATCACAATTTAATTAATAATGTTCAGTCAACGCATTGTGTGAGAAACCAATCAAAATAAAGCAATTTGAACCAAGAAATGACAGAAGCATAAAGCCAAACACGTTTAGAGGAAATAAATCAATCAAATTGGCCTTCGCAAATGCTGCATACTAGTAAAGAAGACCTTGGACATGACAGCAACATGAGGCAGAGTCAGATAAATGGACAATGACACCATGTGAACTCTATGGTGAAACAAAACAAAATGTTCAAGTTTTTTGGCCTTCTTAAATGCTGTGTAACAAATAATTGACCACTTCCAACAAGGTGCATGTGCCAAGCAAAAATTGCACACAAAGTAACATAGAATAAGCATCAGTCATAAAGTTTTCACCTGACAAGATAAAACAACAGCTGAAGTTCGAACGAAACCACAAAGTTCGAACTCCCATCACATCATGTAAACCATATGGGCAACAGTGAAGTATCTGTCATGCCATGTGAGCTGTAGGGTGAAACGAAATAAAATGAAGGAACTTGGGCTTTTCAAATGCTGCATAACAAATAATTATAATAACTTTATGACAATGTCCACCCTAAACCCAAAAAAATTACTGGCTAAACCTAATGTCAGATGTGAACTCCAATAAATGTAGACAATGTTAACACACAGTAGCATAGAGTAAACATCAGTCTAGCATTTAAACACGATAGGAAAACACAAAAGTTTAACTTCCAACCAACCAACAAAGTTCGAACTGTACATGACAGAATGTTAACCATGTCACCAACAGTGAATCAGCAGGCAAAAGAACACAAAACATAGTCAATACTGTACTGGTTCATTACATTTAACTGAACATAAAAGATAAAACACTCCTAGTTCTTCTTCTTCTTCTTCTCCGATGGGGTCCTCTTTGGACCGGTGCGCCTAGGCGATGATGTCTGTGAAGCAGGGAGGTTGACTGGGATATACATTGGGGGAGCAGGCCGTGCACTTGGAGGACAAATTGGTGTTGGATCTGTGAAGACATGAGGCAAATTCTCTGCTACAAGGACGGAACTGAAGGTTGATGCAGGAATGAACCTCAATGGAACATCATCTATTATGTTCCTCGAAGGGGAAGGAAGAGGGTTCAGTGGTGTAGGCAGGGGAACAATTGACAGTGGCCAATATGGATCCAACTCGCCGCCTTCACCCACTTGCGCATCAAGTGGGGTCCCTCCAGACACATGGTGACCTATATCTTCATCATCCTCCTCTACTTGTCTACCTCCGATGCCTTCAACCACAACATGATGAGTGACATCCGTAGCCTGTCCTGATGCTCCTCCATATTGTGTCTCCACAACTACTTCCTCAGAATGTTCATCCCCTTCCTTCTCTGCTTCTTCATTTTTACTGCTGTCATCCCTAGCCTCATGGTCATCATCCTGTTCACCATCTCCTTCCTTCTCTCCTTCTTGTCCTGTGCTGCCATCCTCCTGTTCACCATCTCCTTTCTCCTCTCCTTCTTCTTCTGTGTTGTTATGTTCCTCGGCCTCCCTATCATCATTGTCCCCATCCCCTTCCTCCTCTCCTTCTTCTTCTGTGTCCCCATCATCCTCGGGCTCCCTATCATCACTGTCTCCATCCCCTTCCTCCTCTCCTTCTTCTTCTATCCTGTTATCATCCTCGGCCTCATCACCATTGTCACCATCCCCTTCCTCCTTGCCTTCTTCTTGTGCGCTGCTATCATCTTCTTCCTTAGAACCGCTGTCTCCATCCCCTTCCTTCTCGTCTTCCTCTTCTATGCTGCTATCACCCCTGGCCTCACCATCATGGTCATCAAACATTAATGGGGACTTGTCTTTTGATTTTCATGACTCATAATCACCTTCTTGAAAGCGGTCAGAGTGAGGCTCATCCATTGGCTTGGTAGAAGGACCAGCCATGTCATGTTTTGTTCCACTGGATCTAGCAAAATTGTTTAAGTCGGTGGCATAGAGGTAAATGACATCCCTAACGTCCTTCAGGTCAAATGACATTGCAGCCAGACGTGAGTCCATCTTATCCAAGGTTGATTGTAGTTCAGCTTTAAATACCCCAAGTTTTTCATCCACAATTTTGGCAAACATGGCTCCCACTTTTGCAACCCCTTCCTTAAATGAAGGGTTTGTTGAACTTGGACCAGGTACAGGTGAACCTCCCTTTTGCTGACCCTTCATACCATGTCCAGTGTCACCCGAAGATCTATGAGATGACTGCTTGGGGACAACAGGGATTTGCATTCTGTGCAGAGCCTGGTCATCAAAATCAGGAGTCCATATGGGGGCTTCACCGTCTTGGAGATACCAAATCTTGTGCTTTTGTAATATTAGAGACACAATTGATGGGTATGGCATGTCATAATTTTTTTTTGCCAGGAAATGCAGCCTTCAGCATTGTGTCAATGATCCTCTTGCCCATATGAAATGGCTTCCTCTTGATCAAGCAGCAGAGGATTTGTTTGTCCTCAATGATCATGGTTGTGTAGTGCTTGCCCTTGTTTATGAAGTTCCTGCTGTACAGATAATGCAGGACCCTGTACTTATGAGGCAGCTACTTGGGTCTGTGAAGGGCTTCATCATCCTCTGTGGTCCCTCCCTCTAGCAACAACTTATCCATTTCCTCTCCAGTGAAGCGTGTATCAGTTGACTGTGCAACCTTCACCCAACAATCAAATTTCATACATAAACACACCTCCCATTATTCAAAATTTAATCATTCACAAAACCACAACACGTTGTATATAAACAAACAACATATTTAATTTCAAGTAAACTTTGGATGAGTACGAATATTGCTTCACAATGCATTCCACTGTCAGAGTGTGTCCCCCATCCCCCAGATCGAAGCAACAGGGCAAAGAATAACTCAGACCCCCCCAAAGCTCGAAGCAACAGTGCAACGAAAAGCAAAGGCCCCCCCAAAGCTCGAAGCAACAGGGCAAGGAACGAACAGCTTAGACAAAGGTAAATCACAGATAAATTGATTTCGAATGAATACTGACCTGAAATGTAGCTCTATCCCTCTGGGTTCAACTTCTCCTTCGTCAAAAAACGACCACTGTAGTTACAAGCTTCTTCACCGACACCTTTGTTCACCTCGCGCGTTGCTCGTGCTTTTAATGGATACAGTGTTTTGCAGGGGCCTTTTTGTCCAACATTTTCACCTTCCCGGGAAGATTTCAACCTTCCCGCCTATTTCGGATGGAATGAAGGTTCCAATGGTTGATGGAACTTTGCAACTCGCGGGATGTTTGCTCGACGGAAGACGCGGGGAACAAACACGTTTTTTGGGCTGGAAAGTTGTTATCTTCCCTTTCCCTCGGCCCAATTCTGCCTAACAAACAGGGCCTTAGAGAATGTAGGTCATTGACAAACTGCAAAATAATTGTTTTGAAACCGTTCTCTAAGTATTTGTTCTCTGATTGTTTTAACTGCAGAAGCAAAGAATAATATGCTCACTAATAATTTAGAGGATGAAGATAAGTAAGATGACATTTTTAATAAGTCCATTTAGATAAACTACAAGGGACTAAACTACTAAAAGAAGCAAAACAACAAGCATAAAGAAATGCAAAGAATAATTATTTCAAGATAAAACAGAAAATTGTAACCTTGAATCAATAGACAATAAACTATGCAAGCCAAAATGATTGACTATTTGTCAACATTCACAGCACTACCATGTTTCCTTAGTTGCATTCAATGTACTCATTCTTTATGCTAATCAAAGATGCATAACAAAATTGAATGAGGCCAATAATTTTACTTCATAATTGTAGCAATATATCCTTACACTGTAGTGACACTATAATTCTATCTCAGACAATGAAAAGAAAGTTTTAATGCAAATAACTAACGGCGTTCAGTTCCAAACATAAAAAACATACTACAAAAAATGCTCCACCTCTATATCAAAATTTTGAAATCATTGAATATATTTTTGATAAATAGCAAGTAAAAATTTGTGAATATGAAAACAATACCAATTCACAATCAATGTATGCAAACAATATTTACTATTAGGTGAGTGACAATGCTTGAGTTTGAGTTCTTTGAGCAGAAATTTCCTAATTAATTAATGCCATCACTTCAAAAAAAAACTCAGAATGTAACTCGAAGAAAGAAAAAATGGAGAACAGGGATAATATATATATATATATATATAAAAGTAATCATTTTTGTTTAAAATAAAAAACGGTGATTTTTCTCAAAGGATAACTACATCTTTCATTGCCGCAATCAAATTGAAACACCAATTAATTCATCACTTCATAAATTTTCGGCCACGTGCCCTTTTGCTCTCTTTTTTTTTTTAAAAAAAAGATTCCTATTCGGGGAACATATTCAAGAATATAATGAATGACAGCCAACAGAAGTAAGCAGTGCAATAGTAACCATCAAAATCTATACATATTGCCAAAAAAAAATTCCGAACCACAAATTCACTGCCATGACATAAATTTGAGATATATTTTCCAAATGGGTCCCATAAAATAAGGCATGATCATTGGACCAGGGAACAGAAATATGAAGCATAACAATAGAATTATACATATATATCACGCACCAACCACTTTGTTCTTTAAAAATTTTCATACGCTGTATTTGTAAAATTTAAGAATAAGAAGTAAGAGATACCTTGTAAAAATATGAAAGGAAGTGTATTAGTGAGACAAGTCTTTTTGTTTGATAATGTGTAGAAATTTGAGTTGCAAGGGGTGACAGATGAAGTCATCATATCATGAGACACCAGAATTCTTGAGTTGCTTTGTGGGAGGGAGTTGATCTTCAACCCAGATATCTGCAACCCTCTTTCTATTTCGACTCGGCTCTGAGTGATATATTAGGTGTACTCCACAAGCTTTTGCAGGGGCATCCCAAAAGTCTTCCTCCTCATAATCCCAATATTTCAGAAAGAATTCTAATGAAATCTTAGCATCATTACCTATCACCGCATCATATAAGTGAATTCTCGCAGGCCATAGCAACACATGATCCCGATTCAATGCAGGACACTCTACCATGCGTGAACTATGGAATTTGTTGTTATCATCATAAGAGAAATAACAATGAACTTGATTTAATAGCTTTGAGACGAGATTAGGAGGAGCAACGCAGCAAATTAATAAATACGGTGATCGTTCAAGATTGCAAGTAAATTCGGTTGCATTGAAAGCCTCTGTCATAGGTTTATATTCCATCCACTCTGGAACTATACTTCCTGGATAACAAGTTATATCATAATAACAATAACAATCACTTGTTGAAGTCATTGAGGAAAGAATTAATTCCTGAATATAGCGAAGTGAACGCTCATCCAATTTTTCACAGTTACAGAAGTTGAAGACACATTCATTCCGAACCAGAGAGTCGGAGGATACAGTCTCCAATAATGTGCATTCACGGGCGTCTAACATTTGAAGGAAGGGAGGAAGTCCAAGTATAGACTTAAGCCTTTTGCACCTTCTCAAGTCAATACGTGTCAAGCTTGAAAGATGGTTGACGCAGGCTGGCAATGTCTCCACAGCAGAGTCATTCAATGACAAATATTCTAACCTTGTCAAGGCCTTGATATTGTCGGGGATTTCCGACAAGTAACTCCACCCGTCCAAACTTAGTTCTCTTAAATTACGCCAAGCATCAAAAAGGGAGTGTAGCTGCTTTATGTCAATTACTTGCTTCAAATTGGTTAGCTCAAACACCTCAAGATTTGTCAAGCAACACAGCTCATCTATTGAAACACTCCCTACCAAACCACGTTCAATTATAATTTCTGTAAGTTCTGTGCAACGACCGGTTGGGAAATGCAATATTTCAACGTCAGTTCTTCGAATAGATAAATGACCCAATTTTTTTGATGACAAACATAATTTCTTGAGGCAACAACCTTGAGCACTAAGGTAAGAGAGAGATTCTAAATGAGTCACACTTTCAATACTCTCTAATTTTGAGCAACAGATTCTTCCATTTTAATAATACTGGGGAGAGATAAAATAGATGGATGAATACTCCTCAAACTTTCACAACCATAGAGATCTACACTTTCAAGCTTGTGTGCCATCGAGAGATCAGGCAACTCTATCAATTGTTTGGAGCAAGACAAATAGATTTTCTTTAGGCTTCCAAGATCCTATGTTCACAATGAAAAGAAAACAATTACCAAAATTAAAAAGCCCTAATAAATTTAATTAGGTTGAAGACATATAAAATATACATTAGCACATGCGTACCTGTTTTCCATCCCAAAGCCTTTTAACATTGCTACTACTCATGTGAAGTTCAACAAGGTTTTCAAAATAAGAGCCTGATGGCAAAGTCTCCAATGGATAATAATCCCAATGAAGATACCTCAATTTATTAGAAAAAGAGTCAAGATCATAAAGAAGGTCTACATATGTCCCACCGTGAGGCAACCAAGATTGAGAAGAGAAAAATTTGAGGAATCTTAAATTTTCCATCTTTACAAAAATGTCAGCTTTCACTTGTACATATTTTATTTGACTCATATCCAATATAATTCAATTTCATCCGTTCCCTAGACAAAAATAAAATGAAATAAATTTTAAAATTTTAAAAAAACTTTGAAAAATAAAAAGAAAAGAAATAAATCGATGTATCTTTTTCCCATACCATGTTACTTTTCAATACATCATAGATTTCATATGCATCTTTTAGTCGGCTACGTCTTTTAGGATGCCTCGTACTTTCTCCACAAACTATTTGCTCAGCCATTTCTTGTATCAAATCATGCATTACAATATTGCCATTCTGTTCTAACTTTATGAGAGCTTTATCTATAAGATTTTGTATTCCACTATCCGCATTGAAGCCACAAGCCTCTAGCCCACATATAACATTATAATTTTCTTCACCCACGAAAAAAAATGCAATGTCTAAAAATATTTCCTTGTCCATGTGATCCAATCCATCATAACTTATCTTCAATATATTTTGAATTTGCTCATGGGGATACCTCTTGAGTTTGCTAAGCTCACTTTAACAATATGTTTTATCTCTAGAATGAAAATGGCAACCCAAAACTTCTAAAGCTAAAGGTATTCCTTTAGCAATGGCCACTGTCTCTTGTGATAGCTTTTGATATCCCTCTTTAGGTTGACTTTGACTGAAGGCATGTATACTAAAGAGTTCAAGTGATTCTTTTGAACTTAATTCATTAACTCCATGTATGAATCGATCATGAATCCCTCCACTCCTAAGAACATGCTTGTCCCTACTTGTTACAATGACCCTGCTGCCTGGTCCCAATTGGAGACGTCCAACCAAATCTTTTAGTTGCTTTGGTTTGTCCACGTCATCAAGGGCAATTAAGACTTTTTTCATTCTCAACCATTTCAATGGGTGATTCTTGTGTTCATTTTGGTTTAGTAGCTCAGAAAGAAGCTCATCACGTAAAGAATTAAAACCAACAACCGTTGTTGATTTCTCTCTCACATTTTCTAAGAAGCAGTATCTCTCAAATTTAGAGGAGAATCTGTCAAATATATCATGAGCAAGGGTTGTTTTGCCTATCCCTCCCATGTCCCATATGCCAACAAGTCAAACTTCCTTTGACTTAATTTCCATTAGTAATTCAACAATCGTAACATTTTGATGAGATCCAATGAGCTGAGAATTTGGGGAAATGGGGCTGTTATCTTTTAGCCTTTTCAAGATATCTTCCACTATTGCATCAATGAGTTTAGAGTCATCTCTAACATATAAAAAGACAAAAACAAAATTACTAGCTGCCCAGGATAAAATAATAGATCCACAGGCATAAATTGATATAACTTAACTAGATTTAAGGCAAACTAAGGAAAAGCTTAACAACATTGAGACTCTACAAAATGGTAAATTGAATAATAGAAAGAAACTTACTGAAATTTTGATGAATCATAACCAGCTAAGTTAGCAGATTTTTTCAAGATAGATTTCCAACTTTCTACATTATCCTTGAACGTCGTCTTCTCATGAAGAGTGAATGCCTCTGCATAATTGCCGTTTTGATGCCTAACGTCTGATGGATCTACACCGTAGAAAACTGGTATCACAATCTGTTGACCAGCTTCCTTACATTTCATGATTTTGACAAGCTCTTCCAAGCACCACCTTGAGGAAGCATAATCTTTTGAGAATATAACCAAAGCAATCATGGATCCTTCTATTGCATTCACAAGTGATGATGATATTTCTTCTCTCTCGAGCCTGTCATCCACAAAGACATTTATGGGTTTTCGATGCAACTCCTTTATCAAATGGCTGAGAAAACCAGATCTGGTGTCTGAACCTCTAAAGCTGATAAAAACATCGTATTTTTCACATGGGACCAGGGAAGCAGAAGCAGCCATAGCTGGGGCACAAAAACGAAAAACAATGTTTTAGAGGCCGTTAATTATTTCTGAAAAAGAACAGAAGGAACAACGCTTAAGAAGTTATAAAATGAAGGAGAAAGACCAAATTAATAATACAATCTCTAATAGAGTGCAATCTGTGGCAGAGAAAGAGCATATTAATAATACGTTGGTGGGAGTGGCTAAATCGAATCTGAGGTTGAAGACTTGAAGTTGATTTGGTAATGAGTTCGCTTATGTTGGGAATTCGATCGGCACAACAGAAAAATGAGAATGTGAGTATTGAGCCTTTGTTAGCATTTAAGAGTCAACGGTCAACTAATAAGTTGTCGGTGGAATTTTGTTTTTTTTGTTTTGTTTTGTTTTTTGTTTTTTTACAAAGTAGGCTGAAATTTCCACGAAATAACGAAAACTTGTCCGTTGTTCTTTTTGACTCCAAGTCAATAGCGCTCCTTTTTGGGTTTTTGTTTTAAAAATAAAAAAAACTTTCGTTGCCGTCCCATGTGACTATTTTCCTTGTTTTGTTTCTGTCCCAAAACAAACAATTTTTTTTTTAAAAAAAAGTGCTTAGAAATTTCAGTGGAAGGGAATTTTTTGTTGTTTCTTGTTTGAAAAAGGATTTTCCACTACACATTGAAATCTCATCCAATCATGTGAATATGACTGAGCCAGCTTGCCATTGACAAATAATTGAATATTACTGGGAGTTAGGAAAATATATAAAGTTAATATGGCGATATGTTGACTATTTTGAGCATTCATATTGTGCTTCGGTGGACATTTCTTTTTTTTTTCCCCCTCAATAAAATGATTAATTATATAAATGAAAATAATTATATAGCTAAAGTTGGAATAAATTGATATAGGGAAGAGGGAGCTAGGAGTGCGTCACTTTTATAAAAAGAATACGTAGAAAAAGATTATAGCATCGAGTTTGTATGTGAATGAGGGAGAAAAATCATGGTAATATCTTGGTGGAAGTATCTAGAATCAAATCTTAGTTTGAAAAGATTTAGAACTAATTTGACAAGTTTGCTTCTGACCTTTTGTTGAGTATTCAATGGGCAAAACAGAAAAATGAGTTTCTGAGTTATAAATCAACTAATTTGGCTATGGAAATTTCTGGTTCAAAGAGTTAGGATTTCCAAATCAACTACACGCTTTTTATTGGTTACGTAAATGACGAATTTGCTTTCATGGCTACTACTCGTAAAGCTAACTTGACGAGTTTGCTTTCATTGAGTATTCATTTACGGGCTGTATATAAAAATAAGTTTCTGAGTTATAAATTAACTAAGCTGACAGTGGAAATTTCTTGTTCCAAAGAATTACAAATTTTCAAAGCAACTACACGTTTTTTATTAGTTAAAGAATTAAAAATTTCTAGCAAGCCATGAAAATTTTGCCAGTTCCAACTTTTTCCCCTTGTTTCTTCTTGTTAAAAGTGTACCCCAAAAAAACAAAGTATAAAGAAATTTCTATGGACATGTGTTTGACCCTAAGTCAAATGTTTATAATTTTATTTTAAGGAGATTTATTTGCTCCAAAGGCGTCTTCATTATTATGTGATTGTTTTTTAGACTATTGATTAATTATGACCATTCAATAATTGAGGCTCTAATTTTCTTTGAAGAGTATATATACTTGCAGTTCAAAACTTACCTGTGCAATAACTTATACTGCAGCAACTCATCCATCAGAGCCAGCATAAAATGATTCAAAAGACGAAAGATCTTGAGTGCAAAAACAAAAATAAATCAAATAAAAAGAAATAAAATAAAATATTACAAAAATACAAAGATATTGAAAAATTACTTCGAAAGATATTGGCATTGCATAAACTATATAAAATATAAAAACCAAAGAAAAATCAGAGAAATCATAAAAACTAAAGCCCTCAACCTGACGGACTGTTACCGCCTTCCCCACAGAGCCACGACCAAAACATAAAAATAATCGAGCCATCAGAAAAACACATAGCCACGAAACACAGAGCGAAGAAAACTCAGGCAAAATATGAAGCAGGGAGAGATTTTCTTAAATCAACAATCGACACCCACATCAGAAAAATAATCACCAAAGTGAGAGCTGACGCTGAGACGGCAAGATCGACCTTTGCTTCAGAACTTCAACTTCGAAGAAGTGGAGAAGAGGCAGATCGCAGTCGCAGATAGTAGAGTGAGACCGGATCTGCAAATTAAAGTATGGCAAGATCGAGCTTTGATCGACGCTGTGAGAGTCGACTAGAAGTGAAGTGAGAAGGCGAAGCGAGCATGCAGAGTCTGTTGACTGGATCTGTGAGAGTTTGAGAGAAGGCGTTGTGACCTGTTAGAGTCGACCTCCGGAAGTAAAGAGAGAACGCGCTGTGACTGTGAAGTGAGAAGGCGAAGACGTGAAGTGAGAGACGCCTCGCTGAGAGGGCTAGAGTTTTCCACTGAAATGAAAGTGAGGATGTTTTTGAAAGGAAGACAATATAATGTTTTATAGGTCATTGATTATTTCTGAAAAAGAACATAAAGAACAACGTTTAAGAAGCTATAAAATGAGGGAGAAAGACCATATTAATAATACCTTGGTGTATTAGAGTATATAATTAGTTTGTTAATTGTAAACATCTTTCTGTTATAAAGAATATTCTGGAATGTATTTTGTTATTGTGTGTATGCATCATTTATTGGGTCTATATAAAGGCCTTGTAGCATACATTTCCTGATGGAATAAAAATGAATCAATATTTCATTTCCTCTTCTTGTTAAATCATAATATGGTATCAGAGCGGGATAGTATTTGACATCCTCTTTTCTTCTCAAATTTTTTTTTTTTCACAATTTCATCAGTCAATTCTTGCTTTCCGCTGCCATATCACATGGTTCTTGACATTTTTTGGCAGGTTTTTCTTCTCTTTGTTCAGACATTGCCTTTCATGTGATTCCTTGGGTTCAATTTTTTTCATTAATCTCATTCACGCCATGCATTTTCTCTTTCCATGGCGAGTTCTTCTTCTTCTTCCATCGAGACATTAGTCGGTGTTTCTTCACCTCCAAACTCCGATTTGGTTCAGTCGATTTCTAATCCATACTATTTGCATCCAAATGAGAATCCCTCTTTGATTCTTGTATCTCAGATTCTCACTGGCCCTAACTATCATTCTTGGGCTCGTGCTATGAAAATGGCGTTGATGTCCAAGAATAAGCTTTGCTTCATTGATCGGTCGAATCCGGTACCACAGCCTTCGGAGACACTGTATCTGGCTTGGGAACGATGTAACATGATGGTCCTGAGCTGGTTGACTCGTTCGATCTTTACTTCTATCGGATAGAGCATATTATGGATTGACCGTGCCTCTGATGTTTAGGATGATCTTCACGCTCGTTTTTCTCAAAACGGTGTATTTCGTCTTGCCGATCTCCAGGAAGAAATTCAAGGTTTGAAGCAAGGTGATCAAACTGTCAATGATTATTTCACGAAATTGAAGATTCTATGGGATGAATTTCTTACTTTCAGACCAATTGTTACTTGCTATTGTAATCCTAGGGGCTCTTGTGGTGTAGTTGATGTTTACAAGAAACATTTTCATCAGGATTATGTGATCCGCTTCTTAAAAGGATTGAGTGATAGGTTTGCTACGGTTAAATTCCAAATCATGTTGATCGATCCTTTACCGTCGATTAATCGAATATTTTCCTTGGTTCAACAACAAGAACGCGAGTTAGGGTTCCCGATAGCTGAGGTCACGGCTTTGTTCTCTAAGTCTTCTGCCTCTCGGTCTCCTACTCTGACTGCACCAAAGCCAAACTATTCTGGCTCTGTTAAGTAATGCTTCTTCTGTGGACGATACAAGCATACTGAGGCTACATGCTATAAGAAGCATGG
This sequence comes from Acacia melanoxylon, assembly GCA_019022615.1. Lineage (NCBI taxonomy): Eukaryota > Viridiplantae > Streptophyta > Magnoliopsida > Fabales > Fabaceae > Acacia > Acacia melanoxylon. The sequence goes on from JAFJYJ010000027.1 coordinate 5,076,859, forward strand.
TTTTCCACCGGGATTCAAGTTCAGGAACTCAACTAACGCCGTTTCCACTGAGCCTTCTCGGGTTGCTAACACTTCCTACAGTTTCACTCCAGAACAATATCATAAGCTCCTTGCTCTTGTACAAGCTGATGGTATTTCTCCAACGCCCTCTTCCTCTGTCACGGTCAAGCCCTCTGCTTCTGTTTTTGTCAACAAAATTTCTACTACTGGTATATCACTTATTTGTTCTTATTCTGACTCTTGGATCATTGATTCTTGAGCCACTGATCATATTTGTTCTAATCTTTCCTTATTTCATTCTTATAAGCAAATTCCTCCGATTTCTGTCAATATGCCTGATGGTACTCGGGTACTGGCTTTATATAGTGGCAATATTCAATTTTCTACATCTTTTATTATTCAGGATGTTTTGTATGTCCCAAATTTTATATTTAATTTGATTTCAGTTTCTAAGCTTACTAAGTTTTGGTCTTGTACTGTTTCTTTTCAGCCACTTCATTGCCACATTCGCCTCCTACCTTCAGAGAAGATGATTGATTCAGCTAATGTCATTGAAGGGTTATACATAATGAATCGAGCAAGTATGGTTCCCTCTCCCCTTGTTAGTAATATTTCCACTAATGCCAAGTCTGATTCCTTTGATCTTTGGCACTTTCATTTAGGCCATTTATCCAAACATGCTTTATATTCAATTCATGAACAGTGTCCAAATGTGACTTACAGTCCTTCATTTGATTGTTGTGATATTTGTCATTTTGCCAAGCAACGAAAGTTGCCATTTCCTGTAAGTACCACTACATCTAATAAAATTGTTGGCTTAGTTCATATGGATATTTGGGATCCCTATCATTTACCTTCTATCCATGGTCATCGGTATTTTTTTACTATTGTTGATGACTATTCGCGATATACATGGATTTATTTGCTTAAACACAAATTTGAAGCCATGTCTTATATTCAACATTTTGTTGCTTTGGTATCCACTCAATTTCATACTTCTGTTCAGATTATTCGAACTGATAATGGTTTAGAGTTTCAAATGACTGAATTTCTTTTGCTAAACATGGCATTCCTCATCAAACATCCTGCATTGAAACTCCTGAACAGAATAGCAAAGTGGAACGTAAACACCAACATATACTAAATGTTACTCGTGCTCTTCTTTTTCAAGCTAATTTGCCAAAGGTTTTTTGGTCCTATGCTATTACTCATGCGATTTATCTCATTAATTGCTTGCCGACTCCTCTTTTGGGAAATAAAAGTCCTTTTGAAATGCTTTTTAATAAAATTCTTGATTTTAGCATGCTAAAAGTCTTTGGCTGTCTCTGTTTTTCTTCCACCTTTTTACAAAACAGAACCAAGCTTGACTCAAGGGCTCATAAATGTATTTTACTGGGTTATAAGACTGGTACTAAAGGTTTTGTTACACTTAATTTGCATACTCGGCAGATTCATGTATCTCACAATGTATACTTTTATGAATCAGTTTTTCCTTTTTGTAATTCTGATTCTACTGTATGGATTGATTCCATTCCTTCATCCCAAGCTACAACTCCTCTGGATTTTTCTGAGTCTTCCCCTTTACCTGTTGATCCTTCCCCTCCTTCTATTTCTGTTTCTGATTTACCTTTGCCACGTCGTTCAACTCGTTCTCATCGCCCACCCGCTTATCTGCAAGATTATCACTTCGCTCTTCAATGTGCATCAGTTTTACCAGATTCTTTGGAGGCAGGTATATATCATCCCCTTTCTCATGTTCTTTCTTATCATTGTTGTTCTCCTTCATATCATCATTTTGTTTGTTCCATTTCCACTTATGATATTCCTAAAACTTACTCTAAAGCTATTCAACATGAGGATTGGAAAAATGCTATTCATGCTGAACTTGCAGCTTTGCAGCAAAACAATACCTGGGTGATAACTGATTTACCTTCCGGTAAGCGACCTATTGGGTGTAAGTGGGTGTTTGCTAAGAAGTATAACTCTGATGGGTCTCTTAATCACTATAAGGGTCGTCTAGTTGCTCGGGGTTATACTCAGGTTGAGGGTATTGATTATAATGATACTTTTTCACCTGTTGCTAAATTGACCACAGTTTGTCTCTTACTTTCTCTTGCAGCTGCTCATAATTGGCATTTAAAACAATTAGATGTCAATAATGATTTTCTATATGGGGAACTTGATGAAGAGGTATATATGCTTCCCCCTCCGGGTTTGGTTGTCTCTTCTTCCTCTAAAGTCTGTAAGTTGCAGCGGTCTCTCTATGGCCTTAAACAAGCTAGTAGACAATGGTATTTTAAATTGTCTAAGGCTCTTATTTCTTGTGGTTACCGTCAGTCTCAGTCCGATCATTCTTTGTTTCTGAAAAATACCACTTCTTCTTTTACTGCTTTGCTGGTTTATGTGGATGATATCATCCTTAGTGGTACTGATTTGGCTGAGATTAACCGTATTAAGGCATTTCTTGATGATCAGTTCAAAATTAAGGATCTAGGTGATGTGAAATACTTCCTTGGTTTGGAAATTGCTCGTACTTCTACTAGAATTTCTGTATGCCAACGTAAATTTGCTTTAGACTTGTTATCGGATGCTGGATTTTTAGATTGTAAACCTGTTAAAACATCAATGACTCGTGATTTAAAGCTTTCTAAGGATTCTGGTACTCCTTTACTTGATTGTTCTCAGTATCGTACATTAGTGGGTCGTTTGCTTTACCTTACTAATACTCGTCCAGACTTATCATTTGCTGTTCAATAGTTGAGTCAGTTTATTCAGCAACCTACAGATGTTCATTTATAGTGTTTACATCGAGTTTTACGATATCTCAAGGGTGCACCTGGCCTGGGTCTTTTCTTTCCAGCCACTTCCACTACTAAACTTAATGCTTTTAGTGACTCTGCTTGGGCTGGCTGTGTTGATACTAGATGTTCCATAACTGGTTTTTGTGGTTTCCTTGATCAAGCACTGATTACATGGCGATCTAAGAAGCAAGCAATAGTTTCTACCTCATCTTCAGAGGCTGAGTATCGCGCCATGGCAACAACCACTTGTGAATTACAGTGGCTCTCTCATTTATTGAGGGATTTCGGTTTGGCTCTTTCTAGCCTTGCTTCTTTATTTTGTGATAATCAATCTGCGAGACACATTGCTGCAAATTCTACTTTTCATGAGCGTACTAAACACTTGGATATAGATTGTCACATTGTTCGTGAGAAACTTCAACAGGGTTTAATTCATCTTCTTCCTATTAAGTCTGAGGATGCTGATATTTTCACTAAGGCTTTGCCGCCTCCTTCTTCCTTTCATTCACTGCTTGCCAAGCTGGGCATGATCAACATTCACGCTCCAGCTTGAGGGGGGTATTAGAGTATATAATTAGTTTGTTAATTGTAATTAATTTGTTAATTGTAAACAACTTTCTGTTAGAAAGAATATTCTGGAATGTATTTTGTTATTGTGTGTATGCATGCATCATTTATTGGGTCTATATAAAGGCCTTGTATCATATATTTCCTGATGGAATAAAAATGATTCAATATTTCATTTCCTCTTCTTGCTAAATCATAATATGGTGGGAATGGCTAAATCAAATCTGAGGTTGAAGACTTGAAGTTGATTTGGTGAGTTCGCTTATCTTGGGAATTCGATCGGCACAACAGAAAAATGAGTATATGACTGTGGAGCCTTTGTTAGCATTTAAGTGTCAACAATCAACTAATGAGTTGTCGGTGGAAATGTTTTGGGACAAAGTAGGCCGAAATTTCCACGACATAATGAAAACGTGTCTATAGCTCTTTTTGACTCCAAGTCAAATAGCGTCTTGTTTGGGTTTTCCTTTTTTTCCCCTTGTATAAAGTGGGTAGAAATTTCTGCTACCGACCCAAAAAAAAAAGTATGAAGAAATTCCTATGGACACTTGTTTGACTCCAAATCAAATATTTATAATTTTTGTAAAAGGAGATTTATTTGCTCGAAAGGCTTCTTCATTATCATGTGATTATTTTTAAAAACTATTGATTAATTATGACCATTTAATAATTGAGGATCTAATTTCTTTGAAGAGTATATATACTTGTGGTTCAAAACTTATATGTGCAATAACTTTGGTCAGTGTTGAATATTTGATTTGAATATAAATTAAAATTAAAAAGAAAATCAAAATGTTCCTAAAAATGAAAAAAAAATTCATCAATCTAACTACTAAAATCATAAATTAACATAGGCCAAGCAGCTTATCAAGGGCTGTGACCTAGTCTAGTTAGCGCTTGATCAGGCCTAATCTGTTTTTTTTTATTTAAAAAAAAAAATCATGCATATTTTGTTAAAGTCTAGCCGGTTAAGTCTTCAAACATGGTCACATTAAAAAAAATGAATATTATATTTATATTCTATATATAATATTCTTATGATATATTTTTGATAACTTTTAAACATTCACATTAAATTGGTGGAGATTTCTTATTTATTGTAAGAAGAAATTTCAACTAAATAATAAAAAAGTTTGCTCATAGACTCTTTTTCACACCAAGTCAAGAAAACATGTTGTCTTTTGAGTTTTTTAATTAAAAAATTTCAAGAAGTCTTCAAAAAAATCCTTCAAATGGGAAACCGTCATTAATAAAATTAGTGAAAATTTTCCTATTAAAAATTTTATTTTATATTAGTGAGAAGGACCTAATAAATTGTTATACTTAGAAAGTACTGATATTCTATAAAATTTTTATATACAAAATACTGATATTTTAATTTAGGCATTTCTCACCAATAAAATTTTAAATATGAGATTTTTCCCTAGTTTCTCCAATTTTTTCCTATGAATAATAAATATAAAGCACTGTCCAAATAAAATAAAAAAGTTCTTCTTTTTATTTTTATTTTAATATAATTAAAAATTGTCTAAACCAACGAACAAAAAAGTAAATAGAAATGTCAAGAAAATAATGAAAATCTGTCATTACTCCACTTTGGGACACATTTTTCAACAATATTTAGTTTGGTTCACACTAAACATTTTTCTGAATAATATTTCGTTTTTAATGAGCTTTATTTATCCCAAGGATTTATTTACTATTTTCAAATACACTGAAGTGTACACACACATGTAAAGCTCACCGGTAGGGGGAAAAAAAGCTTTTAGACCACCACATTTTGACGGGTTATAAAGGATTAGGTTTAAAAAATATGATCGGTAACAGTTTCATAAATATTAAAAAAACATTTTGACCAGTTTCTTTAATATAATATTTTAAAGATATTATTTAGACTGATTTTCCTAAGAACCAGTCTAAAAAGTTTTTTTTTAAAAAAATCAATTACTTTTAAGATCGGTTGTTTTGTTTAACAATAATCGATCCAAAAAATGAAAAGTAAAAAATAATATATTTACTACTTTTAAAACCGGTTGTTAAAAATACCTGATCTAAAAGGTGAAGACCTTTTTTTTTGGAGTATAACCAGTCTAAAAGATTAGCTCCAAGTTACAACTCACTCACTATATCACTCTTATTATGTTGATTAAAGGGACTCTTCTATAATGAGTTTTAGCCCATTATTGCCTTCCTGTTAATTGAAAAAAAAATTAAAAACAATAAATCTATAGAAAAAGATATGGCTTAGATAATTAAATTTATAAATACAATGGGAAAGAGGAGTTAATAATTGTGGAGAACATTTTTTGTGTCGGATCACGGTAAAATAACTATGTTTCTTTGAGGACACAAGTCTAAAAACAAAATTAAAGAGATAGGAGTAAAATTGTACATGTGATTTATATTTTTTAATTACGTTCATTTTTACAAGGAGGGTTTTATTATTATTATTATTTATTTAAAAGTAAGGGTAAAAGGGTAATTTCACCGAATTTTCATATCCTCATGAGTCTTGCATTCTCTCAATCTTTTTACAAATTCAACGAGACTTACGGGGGTTTTATAAATTGAAAGGTATTTATTTAGAATTTTCCCATTTTTCTTGGAAGCAGGATTTTCCAGTGTACGGAAAAATGGATTGGCATGGACACGTTTTGACCATATATTTTAACATGGGTGAAAGTGGAGGCTGAAGGCTTATAGTTAGAATAGGACGAAATTTCTATGAAATTTTGCTAGTCGCTCTCTTTGACTACAAGTCAACCACACTTTTTTGTGGGTTTTTAACTTTTTATTGTTTAAAGATTAAGAAATTTCCTAGAAGCCAAGATGTTTTCTCCTTTTCTCGTTATCATCCTTTCCTTGTGGGCCCCCTTTTTTCTTTTCTTTTCCTCTCTTCTTTTCCGTTCCTTTCATGACGTGTTTCAATTTTTGACTCCCTCGGTTATCATTGCTCTGCCTTCAATTTCCGATTGCTTGCCGATTTCCGACATAAATCCCGGCTTGAGAAGGCTAATTTCAGTCTAACCCGTGAGACAATCTAACTCTATTAACTAACTCGCTTCTCTTGCCCATCACCGGTTGAGCCGGCCAGACCGTCTAGTCCACCTTCAATAAAATTACTATTAGGCCATTGACAAATTTAGTTAAGAATTTTACCACTTTTTATTAGGTTTTAATAACTTTCGTTTCCCAAGTGAATTATTCCCGCTATAGCTCCGACGACAAGATGGGGGTTAATGTTTATTATCTTAAAACAAAGTAAGGTCATTTTTATTATTTACTTTGAATTTCAAAAAGACAAAGCACATCTGTATTCTATATCATTTTAAATAGTCTTTTTCCCAATTTTATTGAGTTTGTATTAATTAAAAATTTTCAAGAAGTATTGAAAATCTCAATACAAAATATTTCTGAAAAAAATGAGAAAAGGTTCTCAATTAGAAAGTTATTAGTGAGAAGTATCTAAATTTGATTTAAGGTAATTAAAATTTTTCTGAACCAACCAAGAAAACAAAAATAGAAATTTGAAGGAAATAATGAATATTTGTCAATACTAGCTATTTGGGACACAATCAACAATATTTAGTTTGATTTACACTTTACAGCCATATTTTAGACACGGCATTTTTATGAAATTGCAGTGAAAGTTGTTTCGTACAAACATTTTTTTACTCCAAGTCAACTATTTATTCTTCACTCTATTTTCAATTACTATGAATTATATATACACACATAAAAGTTGATTAAAGAGCCAATTCTCTTTTATAATTGAGAGGTTGAATATTTGATCCGCTTACAACTTAGCCTATTAGTGCCTGCCTTCTAAATCAAAATTAAAAAAGTATTAAAAACAATAAATATGTAGAAAGAGACATGCTAATAAAGATAATTAATCTTATACATACAATGAGAAATATCAAAAGGACAGTCCAGATCTTTACGGGGTCAAGAGGATATCTTAAAAGAAATCAAGAATTTCCCCCTTGTAGCATATGATGATTTAAGTCACATAAAAAACAAAAACTAAACTGATCATCGCAGTTCATTACAAAACTAACACTTCTTTACCAATTACCATGCTAACACACTCTGTATCATCCATATATATGACCAAACAAAACATCATGCGTGTCCTATTTTCTGCTATCATGAAATATAAATTGTCACAATAATTTGTACTGTTACTTATAACTAGACCTCATTAATTAGTCAGCACAGTGCTTCATTGCACAAGCCCAAAATCATTAACTTACAAACTTATATAATGTGGTTCAGTACAAACTTGTATAATTATATGTACAACTATAAAGCATCATGAGACTGAGTTTGTCTCTTCATCCTCACAGTGTCTTGAGCTTGCTTCTGGTAGGAAGCAACTGTATTGCACAAACCAAAATATTTCAACTTAAATTAAAGCAAATCAATAAAATGAGCATCAGCATCATAAAACGCTTGAATGGTGTAAAAACTAGATATTTCTTCAAAAATTCTTGTAGTCGGAAATGATAATTAATTTCTATAGACTAAACTGATGGAACATGCATCTTCTTGGGAATCAAATGCTAGATAACTCCATTTTCTTCCAAAATATTGTTATCACAATTTCTACACATCTTTTTTTTTTTTTTTAAAAAGGTTAATATCATTGTTGGTCCTTACAATTTGGTCAAAATTTGGCTTTGGTCCCTGTAATTTTACAAAGATTTGGTCTAAGTTTAAGTAAAAGAACCAAAATCAAAACTTGATAAAAGTATAGGGATCAACCATTAAACTTAGACCAATTCTTTTGAAACAATATGGACCAAAACTAATTATTTAAAAATATAGGGATTAAAACCAAAAATTCAATCAAACTAAATAATAGTAATGAACCCAAGAAAAATTATCAAGAGCTCGCCTTATTTGTTAGTGCAAGTGTATTAAAAGAAGTTGGAAAAAGAGATAGAGACACTAACTCAACGAAATTAGGGAGCTCATATATAAGAGAAGCAGAAGCTCAAGATGTTAGGGAAGTGACAAATCCAAAGGCTGGGGAGTAACATTCTTGGGTGCTAATTGAAGCAGTCCAACTGCTACAACTTTATCCATTGACGCCTTGATAAGTGCTAGTCTACTCTCATTCGACTCTTTTAGTTTAGCACTGTATTGCTCATTCTGAAATCATCGGGAATGAGATTAAATGAAATTTAGTTTCTAAATGGAGGATACTGCTCTTACTATATATCCCAAGCAAAGTGAAGAGGAAAAAAAAAAAAAAAAAAAACTATGAAGAACCTATACATCATATTTGTTATTGTTCTTGAGTTCATTCTCTAACTTCTTCATTGATGCAGAGAGTCTCCCAATCTCTCCAAGCTGATAGAAGTTAGAACACACCATAAAAATGTTAATAGATAGCAGAGGAAGGAGTCTTTGCTCGTATGGACACATTTAAAGTACAGGAAATAGAAAGGGAAGTCACAAACCTCAACCAAGGTGCTACACGCTGAGGAGCCCATCCAACAAAAAAGAGATATTCAGCCCATTAACTCAGTACGTTGTTTGTTCTGTAGTTAGACCAAAAAAGCTTACATGTATAACTCAAATACTCGGTGAAAATTTCATCCGAATAATTTAAGGAACAAACTAAAAAACTTAAGGAGACATTTTGTGTCTTAACTGGTCGATGTCTGATCTGCCAAGCCTCACGAATTGATCAAGAAACAAGAAAGTTGACAGAAATGCATTTTTGGACTGAAAATAGCATTAAACAGTATATTAAAGATACGAATGAGGAACAAAATAAGAGGGTGATAAAAAGGTTGACTAACTCTTATAAAGCTTGTACCTTTCCCAACAAAATTAAGGGAAGGGGAGTTCCATAGGGAGCTGGACTTATTAGAGCGTGAAGATCATTGACAAACTGCATATGAATTTGCAACTTCTTTTCTATGTTAAAAGTTCTTCTAAGTGTAAGAAGAGACAAAAATCTTGCAAAATAAATGTTTTGAAACTTTCTTCCACAATTTACTTTCCAGTTTTGTCATTGTAGAAACAAAGAATAATATCCACACTAATAGAAATATATGATTTTCTTCATTTAAATAAGTCAAGTCTTGACCTAAAGAAAAGGGAATTAAGAGAGTGCAGATGAGTAAAAAGATTTAATCCATTTATATAAATTACAAGGAGTAAATTATCCAACAAGAAAAAACAAAATGAGTGAATAAATGAAAAGCGTAATTGTTCAAAACTAAAACAGATAATCTAACCTTGAATAGACGAAAAACTTTGTGGGCGAAAGTGGTTGACCTATCAACATTCTGGGTAGTTTTAGGTTGCCCATCACTCAGAAATTTGGAGCCATATATTGTATTGCCCTGCATATTTTGTCCCTAGATTCATCCTTGTTCAAATATAAAACTAGAAGATCAAGTTCTGCTCTGGTTGCATCCAATGTACTCATCTTTTATGCTTAACAAAGCTGCAAAACAAAATTAACGCACAGTTCTACTGTTAAATGAGGGCAATAGTTTTAGTTCAATTGATACGATACAAGCAATATGCAAAATAATCATTGCAATAAAGTAGAAGGTGACTTGTACATCTATAAGACTGATATACGACAGGCATGAAATTTTGCACACATTGGAAAGAATAAGCACAAAGGTATTCTCACACAATATGGGAAAAAGAAAAACAATTTAGCAGGACAGAACCTCAGTTCACGTCACGCAAGCATGATAATCATGGCTATTTACGCCAGCAAGTAAATGGCAATCATGGTACCACGAAGTGTGATTCAATTAAGTGGATATACATAGTAACACTCTACATCTATTTCAAAACACGAAAAGAAACCAAAGGCAACACAGTAAATAGTTTAAGAATTTGATTCACCATCGAAAAAGGATTTTATAGCAAATTAATACTTTTTTATAGCAAAAACCACTGTTTGGATATGATTGCAATTGCAAAGAAATAGATTTCATACTGTCAAAACTCAAAACAGTAAGCAGTATTCAATAGGCACATATTACTAAAAGACGGGATTCAAGTGAATCACACATTTAAAATCCCAAATTTCCCCAGTCCTTTCCTCAAAATTCATTTACTGAATTATACATTTTAGCAGTTCATTGATGGATTCTCAATCCTGAGTCATAATAAGACGAGCACCACAACGCAGAGCCAAAATCCAAAAATTCAAATCAAACAATCAGAAGATACTCTTTTTTAACCACAAACAGAAAACTCAACCATCTAGAAACTACAGATGAAAGTGAATTTCATGACTGCTCAATGGAGGCCAACGTCAAACAAACATGAAATAGAGAGAGAACGTTAGGAAAGAGAGTAGAAGTACCGAAGGAAGTGGAAGTGGCAGATAAATTGGCCTCGAATAATCAAAATCACAATGTTGGCTAAACCAGAGAGCGTCTGCGTTGCTTGTAGCATTGCGATTATAAGCTTTTGAAAACACATGACAAACAAGATTCAATTAATTAAAACAATGATAATTGGATTTGTGAAACTTGCCTTTACGAGAATGAAAAAGAACAAAAGCATGGCAACAAAGATTCAATCAAACAACCATATATACATATAAAGATGATGATGATGAGAATGAAACAATTTCATTAAACATGAACATATCAACTTGATGCTTCAATGATATAATAGAACATGAGATGACATGTTATTTGATAGCCATGCCATGTTATATCATTAGGAAAAATACAAATGAGGCTATCTTTGCTCACATCCAATAACATTCCAAACAAATTTGGGATCACAATTGAATACCCTAAAATCATTTATTTATACAAATTGAGATAAAACTTATCTTATATATTTATCTTGTATACCGTAAATTACAATTAAAAAATTTCTTTTGAAGGTTTCAATCGTTATCCCAAACATTACATGGAGTAAGCCATTCACATGGAGGTTAAACTATTTAAAAAGTAAAACAAAAGCAACAAGTAAATTTGTAGAGTAATTATACATAATAATTTAAACTTGAATCGACAAAAAAACTTTGCAAGCCAAAATAGTTGATTTGTCGACATTCTAGTCACTATAAGGTTGTCCATTACTCAGAAAGTTGGAACCAACTATATTTAATAATTATAATTATACTTTAAAAAATATATCTTTATATGTGTGTGTGTGTGTTCTGACCAAATTAATTCAAACCATGCATAGGTTTTCTCTAATTATTGATTATTGATATTTAGGCGTACTGCATTTTATTGGAGTGTTCTGATTCTACTATTTATTTTTTGTTGCCTTTTTTATTCTACTATTTGAAATTAAATTCCTAGGAATACATATAATACATATTTATGCTGCAAAGCCTCTCCTGCAGTTAAAAGTTTTGACTAAATCAAGGAAACACATTGAATTATATTATTTTTTTAAAATTTAAATCCCTTCTTCAAATGGACGGTTTACCAAATTTTTTACGTGTGAACATGTCTTCATCTTCATTTATAATTTTTCGATTATTGACCTTATTATGCAGATAAAATCACACACACACACATTATATGCTTTTTTTTTTTTTTGAAAAAAAATATAATTTATATATATGAGACTCATCTTTTCAAGTGACTGATAAATGGGTGGACAATATAGCGTAACTTGAACTTCACTGAATGTTCGGAGTTTAAATAATTGAGTGTCAAAGACAACGTAATGAAACTTCACTATTATTAAACTATTATTAATAAGGAAAAACAACATCAAGATCCTAACTAAAAATAATAATATCAGAAAAGTCTCATAGCTTGTGAATGATAAGTAAAAGAATAACAATAACAAATGAAAGATCTATCATTTAACAAATTATAAGACTTTTTTAATATTATTTTTCTTAGTGAAAATGTTACTATCATTTTTTCTATTAACAATATTGATACAGAATTGAAACTGAGAAAAATAAAATGGGGAGAGAAAAATATTATTCTCATTCATTGTGTCAAATCAAGTACAATGGGTCTCTTTATACATAGAGAAATGGTTACAATCTAACTAACTAGTTACAATTGGTTACAACAAATCATATACACAAATAAAAATAAAATAATATTGAATTAACTTTAACTATTTGTTACCCCCTACAAGCTGAGGCGTATATATTAATCATGCCAAGTCTTGATAAGAAACCATGAAAGGGTTGTGGGCCAAGAGGTTTTGTGAAGATATCGGCAAGTTGATTGGCACTACGAACTGGAAGAAGTCGAATAAGCCTAGCTTGAACCTTTTCTCGAACAAAATGGCAATCAAGTTCAAGATGCTTGGTGCATTCATGGAAAGTAGGATTGGATGCAATATGTATGGCAGATTCATTGTCAAGTAAAAGAACAAAGAGATTTGAATAAGGAATAGAAAAATCAGCAAGCAAGTAAAGCAACCCTTTGAATTTCACAAGCTACACAACCCATAGCTCGATATTCAGCCTCAGAAGAAGAAAGGGAAACCGTTGTTTGCTTCTTAGATTGCCATGAAACAAGAGAATCACCAAGAAACACACAATAACCAGATAAAGATCTATGGGAATCAGGACAACCAGTCCAATCCGAATCACTGAAAGCCTTCAATTGTAAAGATGAAGATGATGGAAAAAATATACCTTTGCCTGAACAACGTTTGAGGTACCGTAGAACCCGTAGAGCAACCTAATAGTGTACATCAGTGGGAGCATGAATAAACTGACATAATTGCTGAACCACATAGGACAGATCAGGTCTGGTGGTAGTAAGGTATAAGAGACGACCAACTAATCGTCTATAGGGAGCCACATCTATGAGTAAGGTCCCAACATCTTGAGATAATCGAGTATGACGAGCCATAGGGATAGAGAGGGGTTTACAACCCAAATAACCTGCATCATCAAGGATATCTAGAGCAAACTTGCGCTGATTTAAAGAGATACCACTAGAGGAACGAGCAACCTCAAGGCGAAGGAAGAATTTGAGTTTGCCAAGATCCTTAATCTTGAATTGTGTATCCAAAAATGTTTTCATACGTTTGATCTCAACCAAATTAGTACCGGCTAAAATGATATCATCAACATAAACCAAAAGTGCAGTAAAAGAAGCACCATCCTTTCTAGTAAATAAAGAGTAGTCAGATTTGGATTGAACATATCCACAAGACAGTAAAGCAGATGACAGTTTAGCAAACCATTGTCGTGAGGCTTGTTTTAAGCCATAAAGAGATTTCAGCAATTTACAAACTAGATTGGGATGAGGAGGAGAAAAACTAGGAGGAAGAGACATGTAAACATCCTCATAAAGATCACCATGTAAAAATGCATTATTAACATCTAATTGTTCAAGATGCCAATTAGAAGCAGAAGCAACAGCGAGTAATAACCTTACTGTAGTCATTTAAGCAACTGGCGAAAAAGTGTCAAAGTAATCAACTCCCTCAGTTTGGGTATAGCCCTTTGCCACTAACCGGGCTTTATATCTCTCCAAAGAACCATATGCATGAAACTTAGTCTTAAACACCCACTTACAGCCAATAGGAATTTTATCCTTAGGTAATTCAGTCAAAATCCAGGTATTATTTTGCTCTAAAGCTATAATTTCAACTTGCATTTGCTTTCGCCGCCACTCGGGATGTTTGTTGCTTGGCGATATGTTTTTGGTTCAGGAAGAATAGAAATGGAACAAATAAAGTGTTTATGAGAAGAAGAGATATTACCATATGATAAAACTGAAGAAAGGGGATATCTACAGGAATCAGACATGGAATCTGATGGTGCTGATGTGAGTTGAGAGCAATGATAGTCACTTAGATATGTGGGATGCTTGTGGACTCTACTAGATCTACGAAGAGGTTCAGGAGAAACTGAAACTGAAATGGCAGATGTGGGTGAAGAAATAGGGGCTGACTCACTAAGAAGAGAAAGAGATAAGGTAGAAGAATGGGATTGATTAACAGGGTCAGAAACAGCAGGCAAAACAGAGAGAAAATAAGAATCATCAGACACAAGAACATCAAAATGAGTAATAGTAGGCATGGAGATAGTGTCCAAAGAAGATGAAGGATTTTGATAAGGAAAGATGGATTCATAAAAAACTACATGCCTAGAAGCAAAAATTTGATGTGTACTGATGTCAAGGAGGACATAACCTTTGGTGCCATTTTTAAAACCAAGAAAAATACATTTTCTAGCTCGAGAATCAAACTTTGTTCTATGAAATTTGAAGAGGTACAAGCAAAACATAAGGAACCAAACACCTTAAATTGGGTATAATGGAGATGCGTCATGAAGTAAGAAAAAGGGAGATTGGTTATTTAAAACTGGAGTAGGAAGTCGATTTATAATGTAAATAGCATGAATGACAGCATAATTTCAGTAAGACAAAGGTAAATGAGATTGAAATATCAAAGCTCGAGCAACATGCAAAATATGTTGATGTTTTCTTTCCACAACACTGTTTTGCTCCGGGGTTTCAACACATGAGGTTTGATGAAAAATTCCTTTAGAAGAATAAAAAGAATGCATTTGAAATTCAACCTCATTGTCAGTTCTAACAATTTTAACTTTCTGTTGAAACTGATTTTCAAGCAAAACAATGAGAGATTGCAGCGCATTGCGAGCTTCAGACTTGGTTTTTAAAAGACATACCCAAGTATAACGTGTAAAGTCATCAACAATAGTTAAAAAATAACGGTGACTATGTATAGAAGAAAGCTTATAAGGGCCTCAAATGTCTGCATGTAAAATCTGAAGACAAGAAACTGTTTTAGATGTACTAATGGGAAAATGTATTTTTCTTTGTTTTGCAAAGTGACATACATCACAAGCACTAGAGGAATTACAAGTAATGAAAGGAAATTGATGCTGTAAAGTGGTCAAAACATTGGAAGACAAGTGACCAAGACGAAAATGCCACAAATCAAATTTGGAAACATGTGAAATAGAATTAACACTAGCATGCATATGTAAGTGACTATTTAGCTTGTATAATCCTTGAGAAAAATCAGCTGAACCAATCGTTGTCCATGTCTTCGGTTACGAGAAGAAAAAAAATGAAAAAACAAGGAAGCTCATTAGCCAGTTGGGAAACAGAGACAATGTTAAAATGAAAATATGGAACATAAAGGACATTATGAAGAATGATAAAGTCATTGAGTTTGACAGTACCAGATATGCTAGCAAGAATAGTGGATTTGGTGGGTAAAGTTAAACGAATGAGATTAATAGATGAATATGAAGTGAATAAATCCAAAGAAAAACAGACATGAGTAGTAGCACCACTATCAATAATCCATTGATTAGAGGAATCAAATGCAAGAGCAATGTACATATGGTGGGAATCAACATTGGGGATCAAATGAAGAGAAGAAAACTGATTGACACATGGAGTGGCATCAGTTTTGGAGGCAGAAACAAAATTACACGAACCATGAGCAGCAGGAGGCGTAGGTTGTAACAGAGCAATCAATTGATTATATTGATCTTGACTGATAAAAGAATTAGCAGGAGTAGGTGTTGGAGATAAAATTCCAGCAGATGAATTAGGGAAAGAAGATACCACACTGTTCACAGAGGCCTTGTTGCGTGTCTTGTACCCAGGAGGGAAACCGTGCTTCTTGTAGCAAGTCTCAATGGTGTGTCTCCGTTTACCACAGTAGGTGCAGACCTTCAAATTATTAGTTGAACGTGGCTGAGGATCAGATGATGGTGGATGAATCACTGAGGGTGAAGCCATACGAGTGAAACAGACACTCGGTTCAGAGATGCCAGTGAGCTCACGTTCTTGTTGAATGACCATAGAAAAAACCTTGTTAATGGGAGGAAGGGGATCCATAAGAAGAATTTGAGATCGGACAGTGGAGAACCGATCACT
This sequence comes from Acacia melanoxylon, assembly GCA_019022615.1. Lineage (NCBI taxonomy): Eukaryota > Viridiplantae > Streptophyta > Magnoliopsida > Fabales > Fabaceae > Acacia > Acacia melanoxylon. The sequence goes on from JAFJYJ010000027.1 coordinate 5,093,081, forward strand.
AAGTCCCTTCAGAAAATGAATAACATAATCCTGACGGTAATATTCCTTGGAAGAACAGGTACAATCAACAATCGGTCGAAAATTAAGCAATTCATCCCAAATGATTTTGATCTTAGTAAAATAATAAAAAACAGACAGATCACCTTGCCTGATTTGAAAAAGCTCATCCTGTAATTCGGCCACACGAAATGCATCACCCTGACTGAATCATTCTTTCAGGTCATTCCAGACGTCCATAGCCCGATTAAGCCAAAGAACACTCTGACCAATTGAAGGAGAAATCGAACGGAACAGCCAAGTGATAACCATTGTATTGCATCGCTGCCACGCCGGGAACAAGGGATCAATAGAAGACGGAATTGGCAGGGAACCATCAACAAATTGATGTTTGTTCTTGCTGATGAGAGCAAACATCATAGCACGAGCCCAGTGATGATAGTTGGAGCCGATGTGAGGAGAGGAGACAAGCACCAGTGAGGGATTCTCATTTGGATGCAAAAAATAGCAATTGGACGGATCTTGTGACAGAGTCAACGATGAGAGAGATGAGGAACTCCCGGTAGCCATCAGAAAATCAAACAAACTCAGACCAAAAATCTCAAATCGAACCGATCCACAAACCAAAGAACTCAGGTCGAAGAGCACAGATCAACGATCACAGAGCAAAAATAAAAATACACAGAGCGAGGAACATCAATCGAAGAACTCAGAGACCAACGCTCGAAGGAGCCAACATCAGAGACAAAAGTAGAAGAATCGAGCACAAAGAAGTTGCTCAAAGAACTCAAATCGAAGCCGAAAATCGAAGAGAAAAAAAAGGTCAAGATTCTCATATCGAAGCCAGAAATCAAAACCTGAAATCGACGAGAAGACGAAATCGCCGGAAATCAGATCAGAGATGGAGGCTCGAAGGACTCAGTGGATCGAGCACAACAAAGGGGCTCGAAGCAGAGAAGCAATGCGGGAAAAAAAATCTGATACCATGATACAGAATTGAAACTGAGAAAAATAAAATGGGGAGAGAAAAATATTATTCTCATTCATTCTATCAAATCAAGTACAATGGATCTCTTTGTTAGTTCTCTATGTGTTTTGATGATGTCTAACAATTGAAATAATCATTTGGTTAAAATTGCGAAGATCTAAGTTTAAACAAATTGCAATTAAGTCTTTTGTAAAATGATTTTGAAAATTAGTAACTCAAGTTGTTGAAAACAACTCAAGTTACTCAACTCAAGTTGCTTGTCAAAACTCAAGTTCTTCATTGAAGAAAAAGCAAGTTTCAAACGATGGATAACTCGAGTTGTCACTAAACAACTCAAGTTATGTGTTGTACTTCAGTTTCCAAAAGCATCTTCGTGATATCAGAATTTGAACATCTGATATAACTCGCGTTACAAGCATAAACTCGAGTTATCAAATCGCCTAAAGCATTCTGTCTGATTTCAATATTAGGAAAACTCGAGTTATACATAGCAACTCGAGTTGCATAACTCAAGTTATTTTTATAACTCAAGTTACATCTTTTGCGAAAGTTTTTCTGAATGATTTAATTTTAAAGGGAACTCGAGTTAGGCATAGTAACTCGAGTTGGACAACTCCGATTATCACTATAACTCAAGTTATACCATTTGCTAAGAATTTCCTGAATAATTGATTTTCCAAGTAACTCGAGTTAGGCATAGTAACTCGAGTTAGCCAACTCAAGTTATTCACGATAACTCAAGTTTTGTTCTTCATGCGCATATCTACTGATCTAAATATAACTCGAGTTATGTGAAGCAACTCGAGTTGTGCATATCAGATTTGAATATGTTTTTCTGCGCATTCGATTTTCATCCGATTAAAGCATGGGTATCTTATGTTATTGATTATTATTATTCCTAACCAAGTTTAATCAGTTTGCTAGTGTATTTCAGATACTTCTAACATGTTTTAAACTTGAAATCACGAAAAGCAAAAGTGTGTCAGAAGCATTTAATGCACCTCTGGACTTCAATGCTCAAAGAAGAAATAAACCTCCGGACATACAAAAAGCATTACGGCCTCTTCCCAGATAACATTCTTATTGTCTCTCAACAGACAAATTGTTTTTGAAGAATAACGGTCGAATGTCGGAAGAATACGAGGAAACGAGCAAGTGTTTACAACAGATATATTGATTACTCACAACGGCTCTTTAAATTCCTCTCAAAGGTCATCAATGCTACCAACCTATAAATAGGAGAAGCATTCAAGTCTCCAACTACCGAAACTCTACGCATTCAATTAGTCATTAAGAGCATTTACAGTTTCTACACAGAGAGATAATATCTTCGGATATATTAAGCTTCAGTGATTATTATTCTGCTCCTTTAGAGAGTCTTCATTGATTATTCTTTATTGTAAGAATCTCAAAGTATTGGGACTTTGAGATTGGGACATTTGATTACAACTTGTAAGGGGGAGCAAGTTCTAGAGAGAGAATTGCTTCGAGAGTTACAAAGTGTGTAATCATTTGAAATTAGTGAAATCTCGGAGAGTCTGGGGACTGGACGTAGGTCAAGGATTTGGACCGAACCAGTATAAATTCATTGTGTTCAATCTCCCTTACCCTTACTCTGTTTATCTCTGTTTTTGCATTCGGCTTACAGAGTATTTACGGGAGAAAATTTAATATCTCCAATTCACCCCCCTCTTGGTGATATTCCGTCTTTCACTCTTTATATATAGAGAAATGGTTACAATCTAACTAACTAGTTAAAATTGGTTACAACAAACCATATACACAAATAAAAATAGAATAATATTGAATTAACTTTAACTATTTGTTAAATATATTATAATTATATCTATTTACTTTTAATAATCATACAATTATAATTTTATATAGTTGATGCTACTTTGCCCTTGGTGGTGGGTAATTTGAATTGTGCTTTTATTGGGCTAATTTTATATAGTCAATATTATTTGTAAGTCTTTTTTATTAAATTAAATATTTTACAAAGTTTAAGAGAACAATTACAAAGTTTAAGAGAACAACTTAAATAAATAAGAGTGTTAAATTGTCCATATTAAAATAACCAGAAAAGTAGCAATAAAATCTCTCATCTCCCTTACCCTTAATTTAAAAAAAAAAAAAAACCGTAATTTTAAATCAATTGTTGAATCATTCCCAAAATTGAAGATGATATGGTGATGGAAGAAGTTGCAGATCTGGAGATCACCGACAAGACCTATGAATGAAAACGGAGAAGATGACACACCTTTGGACGTCCACCATTAAAATCGAAGGCGAGAAACGAAGGAGGGAGGAGGAGGAGGTCACCAACGTCTTGGTATGGCACTATAAGACACCTACCTCCACCATCATCGGCACAAGCATAGCACTCCATCGTTAATGGATTTCTTCAAGGCTCATCTAACAAAAAACAACCCTCTTCCACCAAAACACCAGATCAGAACCAGGTCAAGACGTCTTAATCATCAACCCGTCATTAGGAAGTCCACCTAGTCGGGTTGCTCAATATTATTGGCATTCACTTTAACTTCCCTCTCAACCAAAGCCTCATGATACGACCATGTTCAACCATACAAAATATAATTCTTAAGTTTGTATATCAACCATGTTAGAGTCAGCTTCATTAAATATGATACTCCACCTTTTATCACCAAAAACTGAGGTAGGCCAGAGCCATATTCTATCTATAGTTTCAAAAGAACCAAAATGCCTAAGATTAGTAAATTTAACACCCAATCCAAGGGTTGTTGCACTCGAATATAAAGATGGCCTGTGATACGAGCCACACATCGACAACTCCCACAAGTCAGGGATAAAATTACCATCTACACTCCCACCCATTACTCAGTAATGTTCTAAGCCCTTTCAAGGAGGGGACATCCAAACCAAAAAAACTTGAGAAAGAACAAAGGAATGACAAACAAGATTCAATTAATCAACCACATACATTAAACAATGATGACTTGATTTGTGAAATTTGCTGTTATGAGAATGATACAATGAAATTTCATCCTCATTGTCATAATGACAAGTTTTGTTGTAATACCCTAAAATTTCTACTTAGCTTAACCACTATATTTTGATAATAAATACCTATTAAAAATAGGTGAATATGTGGTCTCAAAATTTAGGAGCTTAGTTAATTTAATTTAGGGAATTTTCTCTTGGAATTAAATAAGCCAAAAACCAAATTTTCTAATCTTCATTTAGGGATCGTAAAACATCCTAAAATTATCATATTACAAAATAGTTCTTATTTAATTATAAAGAGCCATAAAATGTTATAAAGATACCTAAATCAATTAAAGGAAATTACCAACAATTAAAGGACAATTAAATTTACAATAATTAAAATAATTGTATTAATCTTCATAATTAATTAAAAGGCATATTAAAGGTCATCAATTAGGGATATATTAATTAAATGAAAGATCAAGAACCAATAAGGGTTCCATATTGACATAAAGTGAATTATTAATAATCATAATTAATCTAAGAACCTATTATACTTTGACGAATTATGCCTAATAACATCTAGAACTCTACACTAAGGAGTTTAATTAGGATTAAACTATAATCCCCTAGAGGTAATTATGGGGGGCGAATTTCATATAAATGAAAGGGAAAGATTAGACAAATTATATAAGATAAAAGCACATGTGATATAAGATAAAAATCTATAATAGTAAGTAGGATTTTTCTACAAAAATAAAGGGCCAAGATTTAATCTAATAAAGTTTATCCAAAGGCTCTAATTAATTCTCCAATTAATCCATGTGACATTTTATGAACCAATAGGAGGCTTTCCTCTTTGATTATATGAGATAAATAAAACACAAAGTCAAGATCCAATATAGAGAAGGGGGCACGGTTAAATCAAATGGGAAAGGAAGAGTAAATTGATTAATATTATGACATCATAAACTTGTCAAAGAAGTAGGAGAAAACTTGTTGAAGAAGGGAGAGAACTTGTTAAGGAAGTAGAGACAACTTGCAAGGTAAGTAAGGGCTTGGATTTTCCCTATAAATAGAGACCTTGGCTCTCTTCATTATTCACACCAAACTCAAACGAGTTTTTAGAGAGAAAGAGAGTAGAGAGAAGGGAGAGCTAGTGGGAAGCAAGAATGAGGAAGTTCTTCAAGGGTAAGTTCTCTAGTTTTTGAGTTTTAGCTTTAAGTTCTTATAGTTGTTAGAATAAATGTTGGTTTGATCTTTAATCTTCCAATATAATTTTGATTTCATGTTTTTATGGTTAAATATGTCTTTATTTCGAAAATATGATGAAAAATATTATGGAGCAAAATTTTTGGAAGTTGAAGATCAAAGTAGCGAAACTCTGGCGAAATTATGTCGGTTAGCGATTTTTGGAGTCAATGATAAAAACGCCATAATTTTATGTTGAAGATGAAGTTATCAAATTCTGGGAAAATTCATAGTTAAATTAGACATATAGGGCTTTTCAAATATACCTAGAATGTACCATTTTGAGCTCTGGGCAGTGAGATAAAAATTCACCAAGTTGGGTTACGAAATTCTGGAAAATTCTGGGCAGAGGAGAGAAACTTTAAACCTGGGAATGACTCATGGAATCTGGGTGAAAATGGATATTTTCCTTGAAAATATACATCCTAAGGATTCCGAATAATTTTACGGATCCTTGTTTCGATTTTTCTAGAATTAGTTATGAGTTTTCAAAGTTAGACGAAAAATCTGCCCTAAATGCTGTAACCAACGTTTTTACGAAATTTTGGGGGAATAAATTGAAAACTAAATTCACCAGGGGTAAAATAGTCATTAGTGGCCAAAATATCTCTTGGGATATTATTTATGGATTAATAAAGCGATATTACTATTATAGGCTATCCGAGAACATGTACGGACCAATCAAGCGTACCGCCATCCGAACGGACTAAGGTACGGACGCGTACTGTAACACTAACTCTGATGCTTATTGTATACTTATATGTGTTAGATACTTTCATAAAGTCATGGACGGGACTCTGTCTTGGGTCATGCACCGTGACTAAGTTTATGGGGCTTAGATCACTACATACACATTCAGCTTTATACATGGGTTATGGTTTTGATAATACCGTTGGAGTTTTCCTAGCGCTAAGGACACGATAGGCCATCGTGGCACGGTGAGGTGCAGACGACTATACATGTGAATTGTATAGATAACTTTACATGTGATATCTACTGTTAATATATTAATCTTACATCTGCTGTATGTTTATGTGTTGATTATTGCTGTAATGTCATGAATATCTGTCATACATACATTGTTATACATAAGCATAAGGTTAACCGTTACTTAAGGTCCGATGGGCATTGGACCTCAGCTCTTACTATAGCTTCAGGGTCCGAAGAACGGAGGACCGAAGACAAAAGTAAGCAGAGTGAACAGCACGCGTGAAGACCCGACTAAAGATTTTTAGATATGTATCGTTATAATACCCGATAAATGTACCGTTCTTTATTAACAGACAAATACGCCACAATTAATGATATATCGGTTACTCACTCTTTTATTTGCTTCGATGCTTTACTCTGATGAAAAAAAAATTATTCCACTTTTGAAAATTGGGGTGTTACATTTGTAACCTTGGTCATTACAAATTCCATAGACAAAAATCACGTACGATAACTACAACAACCAAAGAGAATATTAAGTAAGCAGAAAAATCAATATCAGATTTAAGCTCTTTCAAAGTGGAGACATCTAAACCAAAAAAAAAAAAAAACTTACAAAATAACAAAGGCATGACAAACAAGATTCAATCAAACAACCATATAAACATATAAATATAATAATGAGGATGAGGATGATACAATTTTATTAAACATGAACATATCAACTTGATGCTTCTAATGATATAATAGAACATGAGATAACATGTTATTTGATATCCATATCGTGTTATATCATGAGAAGCACCAAGATATGTTCATTTTAAATGAAATTGTATGATTCTCCAATGACAAGTTTATATTTTTGTAACAACCAAATTAAATAAATAAGCATTGTAAAGAAAAGAAAGTTTTTGACTTACTTATGAAAATATGGTTTGTTTGGCTCTCATCTAGCCCTTTGTACTATGTATGCATGTATTGTATCCATTCCATTGTAGGTTGAACCTTGTGATATATGAGATAGTATTGCTTGTCTACATTGCATTTGGAGCAAATAGAAAATAATTCTAACAACCAACACCACTACATATATCACATATCGGATACCTCTCAAGCTCTTCATACTCTTTTTTATGCATTATGCAATCATTAGGGAAAATGCAAATAAGGCTATCTTTGCTCACATCTAATAACATTCCAAACAAATTTGGGATCACAACTGGACACCATAAAAGCACTTATTTATGCGAATTAAGAAAACTCCTTTTACATAATGACCTTATACATTGTAAATCACCATTTAAAACGTTTCTTTTGAAGGCTTCAATCGTCATCCTAAACACCGCATGGAGTAAGCCATTCACATAAACATGGGGGTTAAACTATGGGTTAAGGTGCGTCCAACACAACAAACTATTGGCTCAGGAGCGTCCAACACAATTAACTATTAAGTGGACCAACCAGCACAACAAACTTTTAAAAAGGAGCGCCCAACACAACGCTGTTAGCAAAAAGTTAACGTCCGTTATTTAAGGTGTGTCCAACACAGCAAACTATTACTCCAAGAGCGCACAACACAAAATTCTAAATTTTACTAAATTAAATAATTTTTTTCTCAATTGTCATTATTCAAAACTACTTGTATAAATTATCTATGGACAAAAATTACTCATTCTTCAATTTTGTCAAAATTATAATTTGCTAAAATAAACAAAAGTTTTCATTAAAAATATAATTATATGATTTAAATAAAACTCAAGGTGTTTTATAGTTTTTATATATGCTAAACAAAAAAATTATGATGTATTTTTATTTTAGAAGAAATTTATGTGAGTTAAAAAATTCATTTAATGTTAATAAAATTTAAAAAATCTATTATATCCTTAAAGAAATGAAATGAGTTTAATTTTTATTTTTATAAAAAGATTTTAATGGATATCAACTTTAATACTTAATAATATAAACCGCAATTTGATGATATATTTGTTAATTAAATGATCTACTGATTATATGAATATGAGACTTGTTGAAAAAAAAGATAACTTATTAAGAGGCTTGAGCAAGGACAATTTAATAATAGGTTAAAGAGTAATTATAATGGGTTAAGGAGCAATTTGGCCTACGAAAGTTTCATATCCATATAAGCAATACATCATTTAATTAACAAATATATCCAGATTTATATTATTAAGTATCAAAGTTGATATCCATTAAACTCTTTTTATAAAAATAAAAATTAAACTCATTTCATTTCTTTAAGGATATAATAGATTTTTTAAATTTTATTAACATTAAATGAATTTTTTAACTCACATAAATTTCTTCTAAAATAAAAATAAATCATATATATTTTTGTTTAACATATATAATAAACTATAAAACACCTTGAGTTTTATTTAAATCATATAATTATATTTTTAATGATAACTTTTGTTTATTTTAGCATATTATAATTTTGACAAAATTGAAGAATGAGTAATTTTTGTCCATAGATATTTATACAAATAGTTTTGAATAATGACAATTGAGAAAAAAATTATTTAATTTAGTAAAATTTAGAATTTTGTGTTGTGCGCTCTTAGAGTAATAGTTTGTTGTGTTGGACGCACCTTAGATAACGGATGTTAACTTTTTGCTAACGGCGTTGTGTTGGGCGCTCCTTTTATAAAGTTTGTTGTGCTAGGCGCTCCTTTTTAAAAGTTTGTTGTGTTGGTTGGTCCACTTAATAGTTAATTGTGTTGGACGCTCCTAAGCCAATAATTTGTTGTGTTGGACGCACCTTAACCCTTAAACTATTTAAAGAAGCAAAACAAAAGAAACAAGTAAATGTATGGAGTAATTATACATAATGATTTAAACTTAAATAGACGAAAAACTTGGCGAGGAAAAATGGTTGATTTATCAACATTATGGTCACTACAAGGTTGGCCATTACCCAGAAAGTTGGAACCAACTATATTTAATAATTATAATTATACTTTAAAAAATATATTTTTATATATATGTATGTATATGTACATATATATGTATATATGTGTGTGTTGTGACCAAATTAATTCAAACCGTCCATATGTCTTCTCTCGTTATTGATTTTTGACATTTAGGATGTACTATATTTTATTGGAGCGTTCTGGTTCTACTATTTATTTTTTGCTAGCGTTTGATTCTTCTATTTGATATTAGATTCCTAGTAATACATATTTATGTTGCATAGCTTCTCCTGCAATTAAATTGTTTTACTAAATCAACGAAACACAATGAATGATATCATTATGTTACAGACCTACCCGCGGCCCAACTCTGGGACGGCCCGATAGAGATATTGTTGGCTCTCAAGGTTTTGATGATAACAAGACTTGAAATCATTTAAGGCTTTGAATCAGCTTCTAATCATATACTTCAATGGGTACTTGAGTATGTTAATGTGATACTCGAGTATGGCTTGTCTAAACATGTGTGGTAAAGTATTTCAGGTAATCAATACTTGAGTATGGATGAGGGATACTCGAGTATTGGATGGAAAGATCAGCTATTGCATACTGATTCAGAAGTGATTCTCGAGTATTGGCCTAACATTTCAACATTACAGATTGCCTCTGATATGATACTCGAGTATGGGTTTTCATCGCTGTTAACTCTTCCCATATCAAGGCAATACTCGAGTATTGAAATTGGATACTCGAGTATATTGAAGAGCAAAGTATCTAATATGTCTGAATCATCTAGATACTCGAGTATTGACGAGAATGAAGCGTCTGTTAGGTGTCTATACACAGGCTACTCGAGTATGTAACTATAGGTACTCGAGTATGGTAAGTTCCAGTATGTTATTTGCTCTCTGTCTATAAGATACTTGAGTATGATCAATTGAATACTCGAGTATGATTAATAACAAAGCCTCTGATATCAGCGACACTTCTGCAGGTTTTATTGCAATGATTTGATTACCCGCATATATCTCTCTAAAATCATTCAGTATTTATTGTGATATCGTTAATCATCTTCCTAAGTGATTTTCAGATGTTTAACCAACGGTTGAATATTGATGAGCATCAAAACAGTGAAAATGTCGTGAAACAGAGTCAACACGTAAAACCCAATTAAAGGCGAAATAAGCGCAGATGATTAAATGCTCACAACGGACATGTTCAAACGGACAAATTCAAATCATACAACGGTCATCATTCTACAACTACTACAAATACTCGAAGGATTGAGTTCCTCGATACGGATCAACATATACACAAACAAAGCTTGAAAAGCGATCAATTTTCTGTTCTGTTTATATCTTCAGATACTATTGAGCTTCAGTGTTGATTATTTATTTACTCTGTGAGAGAGTGCTATAATTTGTTTTACATTCGTTCAAATCTCAAGATAGTGGTATCTTGAGTGTGGGTGTACGATTAGAACTTGTAAGGGGGAGTGAGTCCTAGGAGAAAGGATCATCCTGAGTTACAGAGTCTGTAATTGTATTGTGAGATAGTGAAAAATCCCAGAGTGTCTGGGTACTGGACGTAGGTCAAAGAGTTGGACCGAACCAGTATAACTCCTCTGTGTCATTTCCCTTTACGTCTTTATTGCTTTCATTACGTATCCATCACATCACAAAAGAATTGCTTGAAATCACCTATTCACCCCCTCTAGGTGATATTCCACCTTCAGATATATCATATATCTAGATTCACCTACAATCGTGGAACATTATATCATATCTATAATCAAGGGATACGATAGATTCAGCAGTTATGATACCGAGGTTTACCCTATATATACAGAGGTCGAACCCTAAGGTGCATACGTTCTAACTCAGACCTATTTACTTTCAGTATCACTGTGCACTCTCCCACTAAACACTACCCCCATCCCCCTTGGCGAAGAGCCTTTATAATCGTGTACAGTGATCCTCCGCTCTCCTGGATATCTGTCTCATGGATATTCCGGCAGAGCCATTCGATCCAAGATCAAAGCACCAGCCTACTGGGCTGGACATTAGTGTTCTACACCGGAACATTGGCGCCGACCGTGGGGACGTTAAATTTTGATCCCCGTGACCAACAATGGTTAACACCAGAAGCAGCAGTCGAAACCCTCACCGTGGAAATCCATCGCAGGCCGAGACGGGTCAGCAACAGCCAACTCAAGGACTTCCGCGGCCTGAGGATATCCCAGACGCTGATGCCACGAATGAAGGGAATGATGTTTCTGACACGGCCTCTTCCACTCCCAAAGTGGCAAAACCTCAGGATACGCCGAATCCAGATCTCCTCCTCCTGTAGAAGACGCAGGAGTCAATACTAAGACAGATGGAGAATATGGAGAAGTGAAATAATCTCCAATGCCAGGAAGAACTCAGGGTGATGCAACAGATCATGAAGGACCACCTCAAACAAATTGAGGCGTCGGCTCAAAAACAAAAGCGAGGTGATCGACGAGGACGGAAAAGAAAGGTGACCCGAGACTCCACAGCCCTCCCCATAGCAAGCAGCCAAGATCTACTCAGCACTCTGCGGGAACAGCCTCTTTAGATACGGACTCAGGGCATGGAGATGGTCAGAAATGTACCTCAGACCGGAAGAAGCGTCGCAGGGAAAGGACCCCGGACGATGAAGATCGGGGTAGAGATAGGACGACTAGACCAAAGGGTTTTCCCAGGGAATATCGAGTGAAGTGCATAGTAGGACATTATAGTAGTCCTTTCTCGGAAGAAATCGAGAATGCTATGTACCCGAAAGACTTTGATTTGGTAGACCTCCCAAAGTACGACAGCTCTCAAGACCCGCGGGCACACCTCGACACGTTCGAACTGCTCATGTTCGTGTGGAAAATTGTGGGCCTGGTCATTCCTCGGCTCTTCGCGGCCACACTGATTGGGCCTGCCCAGAAGTGGCTCCACACTCTACCAATCAAATCTATCCATGAGTTTGAAGACCTCGGGCGAAAGTTCGAGCTCAACTCCGCGACTAGTAAGAAGCAGCCTAAATCGTAGTTCACCCTGAGTAAAATCAAGCAACAACGAGGGGAGACTCTGCAAAGATACTTGGACAGATTTAAGGAGGTCGTCCTGCAAGTGCGCTCTCTCCCAGAAAGTGTTCATGTACATCCCTCACTGGTGCTTCGTCCAGGTTAGCTAATTCAATCTTCAAGAACCAGGTTGACACCCTCACCGAGTTTAACACTCGATCGAAGCAATATTTAGAGGTAGAACAGATGGAGATAGCCAATGCCATCGTAAGTGAGAAACGAAAAAATACACCTCCAGAGAAAAAGAGTCAACCGAGCAGTCAGAGAGAAGATCCCTATAAGCAAATCCAGGATAATAGAACTAGAGGTGAACAGTTTGAAAGAAAACCGAGGTATGAAAGGTATACTCCGCTCAATGTTTCACGATCCCAGTTATGAAGAGAGGTCGCTTCAACCGAGATGAAGAAAGTCGATAGACCTCGGCCCACCAGATACCGGCCCACCATGGATCATTCAAAATTTTGCGACTTTCATGAGGGGCTGGGGCATACCACGGACCAGTGCTACGAACTCATAAACGCAATTGAAAAGTTCATCCGAGATGGCAAACTGCACCAATATCTGATAAAGACGCAAGGCCGGAAGAACAACAAACGGAAGCAAGGTGACTGAAGTTTGAGTCCGACCCTCGGTCGGAAGGCCGACGGAATTCGACGAAAGGCATCTATTGATGATGAGGATTTCCCAGAAATAGACATGGAGCACAGATGTAATGTAATTAGTGGAAGCATGGGCGGAGGTGGAGATACTGCAAGCCAAATGAGGAAATACTTAAGAGAAGGGGCACTCCCAAGTTCAAAGAAAACCATGACCAACTGACACCTCCCCCATTACAGTTCACAAAGGACGACCTGAAGGACGTTGTACCAGGCCATCAAGACGAACTGGTATTCACTGGAATCTTGGTAAATTGTCAGGTAAAGAGGATTTTCGTAGACGCGGGAAGCTCGGCGGACATCATTATGTGGGATGCCTTCAAAAGGATGAACTTGGATGAAGAAGACCTAAGACCATGCAAAACAACACTCATTGGGTTTAATGGAGAGAAATCTACTCCGAAGGGATATATCGACCTCAGACTAACATTATGAACAAAAGAAGCATTCAAGGCAGAAAGGGTAAGATTCATCGTGGCTGATTTCCCCTCCCCATATAATATGATATTAGGAAAACCGACCATCCACAATTGGGACATGCTAGTCTCTACCAAACATCAAAAGTTGAAGATGGTTAGCACCAAGAACAAGGTGGTAACCATCACCGGAGACCAGAAAGAATCTCGGCAATGTTATTACGAGACGATTCGGGAGAACGAGAACGGGACGACGTCTCCATCTCGGGTTCAAAGAAATGGGCATACCTCGGACACTAGAAAAAGAACACAGCCGAGCCGACCCGTTAGTGTGGTGGAGTTAGATCTACGAGACGAGCCCGAGATCCCACGACCCGAGCCAGAAGGCGAATTAGAAGATTTGGTACTAAGAGAAGACCCGTCACAGATTACGAAAGTAGGTGGAACAATGACCCTAGAGCTAAAAGACATATTAAAAGAGTTCCTAAAAAGTAATCGTGATTTATTCACGTGGAAAGCGTCGGAAGTGCCCGGGATTGACCCCAGCTTTTGCTGTCACAGGTTAGCCATCAAACCGGGGTCAACCCCAGTGTCACAGAAAAAGCGAAAACAAGGGGCCGATAGGCAGATAGCCTTAGAAAAACATGTGAAGGAAATATTAGATGCCGGATTCATCTGAGAAATACAGTACACGACATGGTTATCTAACGTGGTCATGGTGATGAAACCCAACGGGAAGTGGAGAGTGTGCACGGACTACACTAATTTGAACAAAGCTTGTCCCAAAGACTCCTATCCGATGCCCAACATTGACCAGCTGGTCGACAACTCGTCCAGATTCCCACTGTTATCCTTTATGAATGCGTACTCCGGGTACAACCAAATCGCGATGCACCCAGAGGATCAAGAGAAGACAGCCTTTATAACTGAGAAGGCCAATTATTGTTACAATGTGATGCCTTTCGGACTAAAGAACGTCGGGGCCACCTATCAAAGAATGATGAATAAGGTTTTTGAAGACCAGCTCATTCGAAACGTGAAAGTGTACATTGACGATATGATCGTCAAATCAAAAGAGCCGGAGGACCATATCCAAGACTTAGAGCAGACGTTCGACAAGTTGCGGAAGCACCAGATTCGCTTGAACCCGGCAAAGTGCGCATTCAAAGTCCCAGCTGGAAAATTCCTAGGTTTCTTGTTGACAAACCGAGGAATCGAAGCAAACCCAGATAAGTGTAAGGCAGTGCTAGACATGAAAGCGCCAACGAGCAAGAAGGAGGTACAGCAGCTGACTGGGAGATTGGCGGCATTGACGAGGTTCTTGCCGAGATCGGCCGAGAACGCTCTACCTTTCTTCAAATTACTAAAGAATGAGGCACGAGGAGGCTGGAACCCGGAATGCGAGTTCGCGTTTGGAAAGATCAAGCAATGTTGGGCAACCCCACCAGTCCTATCCAAACTCGAACCCGGCGAGACGGAATATCTCTACTTGTTGGTAGGGGAAGAAGCTATAAGCGCCGTTTTGGTCCGAGAAACAGAGGCCGGCCAAGTACCGATATACTTTGTATGCAAAGCCTTGTAGAGCTCGGAGCTCAGATATCAGAAGCTGGAAAAGGTGGCATTCGCCTTGCTAATGGCAGCAAGAAGGTTACGTCCATATTTCCAGGGGCACAAGGTCGTAGTACGAACCAGTCAGCCAATCCGACAGGTGCTACACAAATCGGACCTAGCTGGATGAATGATCAGTTGGGCAATAGAATTATCCGAGTTCGACATTATATACGAGGCCCGGCATACGATCAAATCACAAGCACTGGTGGATTTTGTGAGGGAGCTCACCCCGGCCCACAATGAAGAAGCAATCGACCTCCAAGAATGGAAGGTGTACGTTGACAGCTCGTCAAATGCTAAGGGAAGTGGAGTCGGAATAATAATTGAGAACCCAGAGGGGGTCGCCGTTGAACACTCACTCCATCTCAACTTCCCAACCTCCAACAACCAGGCAGAATACGAAGCTGTGTTGGCTGGCCTCCAACAGGCGAAAGAACATGGAGCACGGAGAGTCAAGGTCCTAACCGACTCTCAGCTCGTAGCGGCGCAGATTGAGGACACTTACCAAGCGAAGGGTCCTTTGTTGGCAAAGTACCTGAACAAAGCAAAGGATATGATTACGGAGTTCGAAGAAGTAACAGTCACTCACATCCCCCTGGAGGAGAATACAAGAGCGGATATCCTGTCAAAGCTGGCCAGCACAAAAGGTTCAGGAAACCACTAGACCGTGGTCCAACAAAATTTGGCCGAGCCGAGCTGTGTCATGACCTTATCATCTTCCATGGATTGGAGGAAACCAATCGAGGATTACCTAGAAAGTGGGATCATACCCGTTGATGTGACAGAGTCCAAGAAATTAATTCGCCAGGCTGCCATGTACAATATGGTGGATGATCAGTTATATCGAAAATGACTACATTCTCTCATGATACGATGCTTAGGGCTGGCCGAGGCACGATACGTCTTGGCCGGAATACACGAAGGTATTAATGGGCAACACATGGGAGGGAAATCTCTAGCAAGAAAAGCTCTATGTGCCGGTTACTACTGGCCGACCATGGTGGCTGACTCTAAAGAAGCAGTAAAAAGATGTGATAGCTGTCAGAAACACGCCAAGATCATTTGGCGCCCACCATCAGAATTACAAAGCACCTCGGCTCCCTGGCCTTTCTACAAATGGGGGATGGACCTCCTCGGACCATTCAAGGCAGTTCCCGGACAGTTAAAGTGGCTTGTGGTCGCGGTTGATTACTTCACGAAGTGGATTGAAGCCGAGCCTTTGACAACAATCACTTCTGCATGCATACAACGATTTTTTCGCCACAACATCATCTCTCGGTTTGGGATCCCGGCCGAAATAGTCACAGATAACGGGACCCAATTCATCAATAAGGAGTTTCGGGGTATGATGTCGGACCTCGATATCGTACATCACTTCTCCTCGGTCGAACACCCCCAGTCAAATGGCCAGGCCGAAGCAGCCAACAAAGTCATTATTGATGGTTTAACGAAGCGCATGGAGGACGCGGAATCTTCTTGGGTCGAACAGCTCTATAGTGTGCTATGGGGTTACAGAATCAGCCTACAAACTTCAACCCAGGAAACCCCTTTTAGGCTGACGTACGAGTACGAGGCAATGATCCCGGTTGAAATAGGCCAACCTTCGTGGAGAAGGTTGAAAACTCTCGAAGAAAGCGAAGACTCGAATAACGATGCCTTGATGATGGAATTGGACTTGATCGACGAAGCCAGACTCGCGGCATATTGCTGAGACCTAGCCACCAAGCAACTCATTGCGGCAAAGTACAATCGAAAGGTCAGGCCACGCTCCTTCAACAAGGGTAACCTAGTACTCCGACGAGCGGACGTTGGGAATAAGAACTCCAGAAATGGCAAGCTAGCTGCGAATTGGGAAGGTCCCTACCGGGTTAAGGAAAAGCTCGATAAGGGAGCCTACGTACTGGAAACCCTGGGAAGGAAGCCGGTCAAAAGGACTTTCACATGATTGTGGGATTTCAATCCTGCTTTGACATTTTCACATGCTCATAAAAAATGATGGTCTGAAAACTTTGATTGGTGATTTCAAATGAAAAGCGTTCAACTCAATTTTGCAGCATAAAATTCATGCTTGTGAAAATCAAGTTGTACCGAATTTTCAAAAAAAAAAAATCAGACAAATATTGTAGAGTTGCGTCATTGGGCTAAATTTACAGCTTTGTGAATGTGTAGATAATTAACATGTTTTGCTTCTTGGATTGACTTCCCATCATCGCAAAATGATTTTGAATTGGTCCACTCTTGACCCAAAATGGTTTCTTTGGTCTACCACAATGAAATGGATTGATCAGCTGCCTATACAATCTTTGAAATTTTATTTTGGGAAAGTAAATGGTTTTCTAAGGCAGCGAGGAGTAGGTTTAGGCTTGGAATGTTGATTGGCTGCTTGGTATTATCTTGATTCTAAGTTTGGGGATCTTTTCTTTTCTTTTTAGGATAGGTTAAATAAATTCCTTTTTGTTTTATGTGTTTGTTGTTGAGTGTGATTTATTTTGTTTGTTTGTTTGTTTTATTTAGACTTTTGCATAAGTTTGTGAAAGTTAACTGCAGGGCTCATGCTTAGATTGTGCAGCAATTTTTGCTGATGGATGTATGTTTTATTGTGCCCATCTTGTTGTTGTTGTTGATGTGCATGCATCTTGTGTCCAACGATTAACAGCCGGTGCCTTCCTTTGTTTTGGATTAGATTGTTGATAGCTTTTTTGATGTGGATATCTGCTTATGGTTCTTGATGGTTACTGATGGCCACTACTATTTGACACTCTTATTAGCATGTGAATCTGACATTCCTAGCTACTGATGGCTAGTTTGTTTGGTTCAAATAATTTTCTCTTTCTAATGAATTTTCTTTTGTGATTGTTAATTTCCTAGCTACTGATAGCTAGTAATGGAAGCAATTTTGAAAATGTTGTGGCTAGTCTACTGAGGGCCTAGTTGTTAGTTTGTAAATTTTGTGAATATGAGCTAAATCAGGTACACGTGCTATTTCTTTACTTTCTCATCCTTTTTGTTTACAATGAGGACATTGTTAGTTTTAAGTTTGGGGGTGAAAGTACGCTGCAATTTTGAAACATTTTGTAACACCGTGAAAATTTTGAACAATTTTTGAAAGAAAATTGTTGGAATGTTTGAAATTTCTCTTGCTTACATTTTTGTTTGTGAAGAATGTTAAATATGAACTGAAATTCTAGGTTATTTGTCAAAGTTGCTTGAATGATCCGATGATATAAATTATTGCTCAGTCTTTTATATTTGATAGGAAATTTTGTTTAATGTGTATTGATGGATGTATTGTTGTGATAAATCATGCTATTCAGGAATTTTTAAGCTAAGAAAGCACTATTGAAGTTAACTTCATTCTGGATATTCTTGTTGAAGGGCATTGTGGCAAATTAGGTTATATGCCTTTTGTTTCAAACTGTTAATTTCAAAATAATCTTTGGAATTCTTCAAAGTTTTGATTTATTTCATAAGATTTAAAGAAAGGATTAGGGCACTTCATAAAATGCGATTGAGCCTTTCAAGCCTACGTAATTGATTTCTATTCCTCTTTGAACCCTTATTTTTAGCCTAATTTAAAAACCAATTAAAAATTCTTTTTGAAAGACCTAACATCTACCTACCTTAGCCAATGTGAAAAACCATGATTCCTTTGCTTTGAGATAGATGATAATTGATTGGGTTGTGGAATTTGATGATGTGTAGAATTTCAAATGATCAGAAAAAGGGATGTAGAAAGTAAAAGGGCTCACAATGTATAGAAATCAAGCCAAAAAAAAAATTATGTATAAAATAAATTGAAAAAAAAAAGGGTCCAAGAAGGCTTGATATGGAAAAGATTAATTTGGTTTAAGTTTGGGGGAGTATGTTTAATGAGAAAAGGAAGAAACCCCTTGAGTGGTTATCATCTATCTTGAGGTATTTGTTGATTATCCTCTGGTCCCATTACAAGCTGAAAAATCCCTTTGATTTTTAAGTCAAGTGAAGTGAATTAAAAGGAAAAAAGGAAGAAAATAGAGAATGATGGAATTGATCGTTTGAATATAGTTATATGACTTGAAATGTTGCTTTCAACTTTAGCAAGTACAAAAGGAATACATGTCAACTCCATTCACACACTCACATTAGGAAATTCTTGGAAAGCATGTTTTAAATATATGAAGTGTTCATTTTTGCATGTTTACTTGGTTTCCTGTTTTATATAACTCTGAGCAGTGGATGAGGACAAATTTATTCATGCATCAATGACAAATATTGAAGAAATTTAGTGACATGGTGACATGTTTTTGCTTAAGGACAAGAAAATATTTAAGTTTGGGGGTGTATTAACTCTTAGAAATTGACAACATTCCAGCACATTTTCTCTCTCTTTTTACCTATTTTTGTTTCAAAATATGTATAGGAAATGAAGTGTATAGAAGAAAATGTGCATATCAAAGTATTAAGCAAAACAATCAAACTTCTTGTTATATTCTTTAGAGTTTGTGATTCAATTGAGAATGCAGACAAGTTTTGAAGCTCTATAAGAACCTAGAAACAAGGAAAGAAAGAAAGGAAGTTAAGCGTTGCAAAGTTAGAAGGAATCTGTACAACTGGCTTCAGCAAGTTGACGAACTGGTCGTGGCAAGTAAACAATCTCAAGAAGTTTGCTCTATGTAATTGGCCGCAGCAAGTTGACAAACTTGCTATAGCTAGTATCTTTCTGTGTAATTGGCCGCGACAAGTCGACAAACTGGCCGTAGCCAGTCGTGAAAAGTACAGAAAGTAAGCGGCGCGTTTTTATTTCAAAAGTAGAAAAACCCTATTTAACTTAAAGGTAAGGGTTGAAAAACACATTCTTGGCACAAGGGAACATTGGGCATACAAAGGAAGAGCTTGGGAGAGAGATTTGTACAACCTTTGAGGCTTAGGCTTTGTTTGGGAGTTTAGAGGGGAGGGGAAGGAAGGGGATGCAAGGAGAAGGGAGGGGAGGGAAGGGAAATGGAGGATATTTCCTCCCCTTGTTTGGGAGTTAAAAAAATAGTAAGAGAGGAAGATGGAGGATTAATGGGTTATTTTTACCATTTTGTCATTTTCTTTAAAAACTAATATAATTATTATACTTTATAAATAAATTTAAATTTAAATTTTCTAAAAAAATTATTTATGTTATTTTTATATTCAAAAAATATTTTCCCCTAAAAAAATATTTTCTCTCTCTATAATGATTTATATATATTTTTAGTACATAATGATTTAAGTATATAAAACTACAACCTAAAATATAAAATTATACATAATTCCATAATTAGTTGAAATTGAATGTGATTTGTTATTTTAAAATCTATTGAGATTAAATGATGTTATTCTAAAATATTTGTGCTAAAAAATAATACGTCCATAAATCTTTAAAAAAAAAAAAAGTTGTAGTTCCATTTGACTAGTTCTAAATAAGAGAATCCTAGTACATCATTCAAACATTAAGTTCTAAACAGTTTGCCACATTCTAGACTTCAGCAAGTTAAACCCATTACATCAACAATATTGGTTCAATCATGTGCTTAAAACATAAATTCAAATCAGAAGCGAATATCTTTATAGTGAATGTTCTACTTCTCATTGTAAAAGAGGATTGTCATAACTTGGCTCTCCAATATTTATGGCACTTGATCCCCAAAGCAACCTAGAGTTTGAATGAGCAGTTTCCTTTCTCAAAATAAATTGTCCCTACATAATATAAAATAAATAAAAAGACAATAGCTGGTTTAATTCATATAAAAGGAAAAAGAATACTATCTCAATTCAGTAAAACAACACAACATAAAATTTACGGTTGAGGGAGTAAAACAAATACATAAACACCAAGAGCAAACAATTTTTTTTTTAAAAAAAAAAGTTTGGACACCATGAATATAGGACTTTGATATGATCATACATATTCCCATTTCATCTAGAAATGTATAGTCACAGTCACCTGGTGTTGGTAATATACCTCAATTAACTTTTGTCATACTTTAGGCTTAGCACACCATTGTTTTGTAGTTGGGTCCCAAGCAAATCCACTCAAGCCATTCTTGAACAAGTCATAACACTTGGAAAAACGTCTCTTTACTAATTTCCAACGACTCTTAACCTTTTCTTTCTCAAACGGGCGTCCAAATTTTTGTTGCAACTCCTTTATGATGGTTTCATAAGCTTTAGAAGTAAAGGAGCCACTAACTCTATTTCCATAATTCTGTTGATGCAAAAAAGCATCAACAAGATCATCATCCATCTCTTGTGTCCATGTCTCTCGTTTAGTCTCTGACTCAGACATGATTCCTAAATAAAATTTCAGCAGTATAGCAATTAAACATTAAGTAGATGTAAAATTCAGCATTAAGTAAAATCATTGGCTCACGATCACAAAATTGATAATATCATAACAACATAGAATGGGTAAAAGATCTATTATGCATTTAAACATCAATTCATTAAGTCAGAAAATACATAATAATCCCAAACATAAGTCATGATCTATAAGCTCTCCACATAGCATCAGCTATAGAATTTCTTAAATTTTCTCCTAAACGAGTATGTTCTTCATCCTCATCCTCTTCTATGTGGTCATCTCCATGTTGTTCAGATACACTTTTGTTAGCAATCTCTTCATCCACCTCAGCAACTAGCTCTTCTCCAGGGTCGGTCTTCATCAAATAATTGTGCAAAATGCAATATGCTATGATAATCATGTTTTGTGTCTTGATTCCATAAGTTGATTCTGTGCCACTTGCAATAATAGGAAACCTTTTTTTCAGAACCCCAAAAGCCCTTTCCACAGCATTACGCAAGGACAAATGGCGATGGTTAAATAATTCTTGAGGTGTCTGAGGTAGATTTCTTGAGGAAAATTCTTTCAAGTGATAGCGTGTTGATCTATAAGGTGTGATCAGCCCCTTTCTCAACATAAATCCAGCATCAAGGACATAATTTTTACCTATTAAAAAAATATTGATGAGATATATGTAATGAAACAAGAGGAAAATTTTAGGAAAAAATAACTAATTACCTCTAAGTATTCTAAGATTATCTGTTTTGCATAGTGCATCTTTTAATATCCTTGAATTTGAAGCAGTGCCCTCCGATCCAGGTAGAGCATAGGTAAATCTTAGGTCGAATGAACATGCAGCCAACACATTTTGTTTTGGAAATTTTTTTCTACCGCGATATTTTGTGGCTTCATTTAATGGCACTTTTACATGAATCAACTTTTGGGGTTCTGAAAAAAAAGGTTTCCTATTATTGCAAGTGGCACAGAATCAACTTATGGAATCAAGACACAAAACAGGATTTCTATATTAATTTGTGAACCATCCGGTTGTTTAAGATATTTGTCTTCTAACTCCACTATAGATCGAAGCACACGATGAAAATGGTGACTAGTGGTCTCACCAGAGCATCGAAACCAGAATTGAACCTCTCGGTTTCTATCAATATGTGTTAGAATATAAAGGGCTTTGGCAACTTGATCCTCTATACTTATCTGTTGGGTTGATTGGAGACCACCCTCTCGTTCTAACATTGCACATAAGTCCATAAAGGCTATAGGCCCCATTCTTATTATCTTACGACCTTCACTACTAGCAATTCGCTTCATTATTTTTTCTCGTGCTCTCTCTTTCTCCAAAATCATTGTACGATCAACTGTACTACTTTGAGAATGAATCCTAATCATGTAGTAATAAACTACAAGGCATATGACATAAACAATAGTCCTTTGACGTCTTTCTCTCCATGTAAACAATGCTAGATTGATCTTTTATCCTGGATTATCCATCTTTGGTGGAAATTCAGAAATAACATGGTCATTGCAAAAAGCACAATTCAACACATGCACCCAATACTTTCAAAATTGAATAAAATGACTGAACACAAAACAATGACTGAACACAGAACAAGACAAGTGATAAAAGAAATAATTGAATAAAATCAATAAACACTTATTGCCACAAAGAAAATGGACAACATATTGATGTACATATATTAAAACAAGAGAATCGAAAGTAGGGCCAGCGCCTAGGGAGTGCAGTGGCATGTATGCTAGTCTTTGCCAGCCTCTCTATCAGGGTTCGACCCTGCCTGGGACCATTTGGTCCCCCATCCAAAAAAAAGTGAGAGAATCAAAAGTAGGTGAATCAAAACAAAATTAAACAAGAGATCAAGAATTAAAATTGTAGAATGTATTGTTACATGTGTTAAAACTAAAACTATTGCTAATGTAATTCTAAACTAAAACTAATTTAACAAGAGAATCAAAACAAATTAAAACTTACTTTATTATACTCTGTACATATTACTTGCATTCACACAGATACACTATCATACAACAGTAGGCTTAACTGAGTGCCATTGAGTACGGCAACAAAAGGGGTGAGCAAGAAATCAATATTCAAACATCAGACATATCCTAAAGGTCAAGTACTCCAGAACAACATATTCCAATTGACAAATAAATTAAAGACAAACCCATTTGAAGACAAACTCATCGATATGGACAAGGTATAGCTGCGTAGCTGTTTCTAGGATGCGTCAACATCAATTCATAAATTAAATTGAATAGGCAGAGCCGAAACTGAGTTTAAAGAAGACCCCAATAATTCCTAATTTCCTATTCTTCTGGTTCTGAAGAAACCTAGGGAGAGGCTCTATCAAACCTTGCTTCTTTGCCCACAACTAATTTCTCTCTTTAGAACTTCTAGTCCCCACAAATAAAATTAGTGTCCAATAATTCGAAGCAAGGGATGAGAGACAAAGAGATTTAGATCCAATAAATCGAAACGGAGAGATGAAGAGTCGAGAAGAAAATTTACAAAGAGATGAAGAGTCGAGAAACAGAGGACGAGGGCGGGGATGAGCAACGAGAGATGAACTGAACCTTTAGTGAAGAAGACCCACGGATTTTCTTGCTCAAAGAAGAGGACTCATGGTCTCTGACTCTCTGTTGAGTGATGAAGGTCGTGAAGTAAAGGGTGTATGGGACAGAGTCGGGAAGCATGAGAGTGTTTTATTTGAACAAGGGTAAAAAAGTAATTAATCTTTTTTCCTTCTTAAAACCCCATATATTGGGGGAACTTTATTTTTTAGAAGAAAGAGGGTTTTGGGGGATTTGTAAACATCTCTGATTTCCTTCCCTCTTATTTTTAAAACTTGCAAACAAGGGAAGGGACTACCAAAACCCTCTCTTCCCTTTCTTTTTCCTCTAAAATGGAACTGCCAAACAAAGCCTTAGGTGCTCATCCTAAGAGAGATTTTGGGGGGTTTTCACCTTGTTTCTTCCTCTTTTCTCCTTTTTTCTTCTTAGCTTCTTCATGTATTCAATAGCTTTGTTTAGAATCTCTTTGTAGTTAGACATTAGTAGCTAAATCTTTCATTCTAGGATTCTTTTGACCCTTTGTATGGATTAATACTTGAATAGTCCTCTCTTTTGGTGTGTATGTGTGTGTGTGTGTGTATCTGTGTATGTGTGTTGATTTCAATCTTGGATTAATGCTTCTAAGTGATTGGCCTCAATTTAGATGATTTATTCACTTGGGTTTGACTTGAGAGGGCTAATCTAGGTGTAGAACCTGATTAAAATCATGCTTATCTTGAAGTGTACTTGATAAATGGATAGTTTGTTGGTAAAATAGAGATATATTTACTAATCTTGCATTGTCACATTAGGGTTGTTGCTTAAAGATTGATTCTCATTAAGTGTAGCAAGAGATTGTGCATCGTAATGAGAAGAGAAACTTGATTTTGACTTGAGAGAGCGTGGCAAGTGTGTTTGAACCTTAAACTAACATATATATGTATTGAAATGCTACTAGAGATGAAATTAACCAAGTTTTATGAAATGCAAAAGGGGAAGAGAATCCTAGGCTTTATTATCTTTGAAGTCAAAGAATCATTTACCTTTATCAATTTTTAACTATAGAAATAGTCTTTAAAAATTCTCATTCCACATCAAAACTTTGTTCTAGCTCAACTTGATTAAATTCACTAAGTCTCTTGTTTGACCAATTTGTTAGACAAATCCTCGTGGGCAAGGACGGACCTTGGTTGCTACAATGGGGCCCCAAATATTTTTTTTATCCCAAGTACTTCATGCAAATTGAATTTTTTTTATGCATTTGGCCCAAAAATTTATACATTTGACTAAAAAATTTATACATTTGGCCCCCCTAAATTTTTTTTCTTAAAAATTAGTTAATGAGTATACATTTAACCCCTCCATTTTTTATTTAAGGTCTGTCCCTACTTGTGGGTATAATACTTTACATATCACTTTATTATTTCCAAAACTCATACACTTGCGAGGCCAACAACTAGGCGCATTCATTTTGACAAATTCAATAAACTCTTTCACCTCATTCTCATATTCTTCATTAATTCTCAATGCATTTATCCAACTGTGATTCATTTTACTACCACCTAATCCAAATTCAACTGTATTCAAGCTAAGAACAATTGTCATTATGACATGTTGAACAGATACTTAATCTATGGAATACCTAATTCAAGTTCACTTAATCTATAAAATAAAACGAAAGCTAACAGAAATAACATTGACACAAGCAATGATAAAAAATGAAAGAAAAGAAAACATGATTAACAAAGATCCTAAAGGCGTTGATACCTGAACAAAACAATAGATTAATCATTCTCGTAAAGCTGGCCAAGGAGAAAATTAAGTTTTCTAAGTGAAAAAACAATGATGTCAGTTTTCTTATTTTTTTAAATAATAATAATAATAATTCAATTGCCACCGGAACTCCAACGATCGGTCACCAATGGCCATCAAGGCTTTGACCACTAGAGCATATTGTGCAAAGAAAAGTGGCAGGGGGTTTTGAACCCATGCTCCCTTGGCACACTGAAACGGAGATTCCTTTTAGAAACAGACTGTGGTCATGGCGCATCATTGGATGATGATTTGTATTATTCAAGTGACCACCAACCAAAAAGGTTCTTGTTACCCTTTAAAACACCTCAATGGTTTCTAGTACGGATGGAAGATTCTCTTCTCTTTCATTGCCATTGGCTGCTGTGAGCTCTGACAAATCAACAAAACGAACTAAATTACATATATGCTTTGACGAAAATTATATTTCGACTGTAATAATTGTGAAGATATCATATAACTAACAGATGCATGCATTATTATTTTTCAGTGATGACTAAAGAGGAGAAAACGTGAAGGAAAAAAGTTCTTTTATCCCAAGTCTCTAGTCATTAAATCTTTTACTGCTCAGTAACTCACCATTTATCTTGTGGAATTTTTCAATACACGAATCACTTTTCTTTTTCTTTTTCTTAAATGTGTTATGTATCTAAGAACTCCTTGTCCTGGTTGCTCTCTTTAACTACATCAACGGTCATATTATATATATTACCCGTTTGTGCAGCTTAAATAAGTATCATAGATATTATCATTGAAAATTGAGTTGTAGAGAAAAAGAAAGAAAAGCAACGAGGAATGGCAGAGGCAAACATTAACAGAATCAGAAGGTGGTCTCTGCAGGGCATGGCAGCTCTTGTTACATATGGAACCAAAGGAATCGGGTCTCTCTCTCTCACTTCTTGTTCTTCATTTCTTAATATAGATTAAATCTCCCGCCAGTTTGTTTAATTCTTAAATTTTTATACTGAATAACGATGCTTACACTCACTATTTTCAGGCATGCTGTTGTGAAGGAGCTGACACAGCTAGGAGCTTCTGTATACACTTGCTCTAGGCATGAGTCTGAGCTTAATGAATGCTTACAACGGTGGAGTTCCCAGGGATTTCATGTCTTTGGATATGTTTGTGACATGGTGTCCCCGACACAAAGAAAAGATAGTATAACTAAAGTTTCTTTTGTGTTTCATGGCAAACATGAAATCCTTGTTAGTGATTACATATACTATATCTATTTACATCATACCAAATATAACCTCCCTCTAGTTCTTAATGTAGAAGCCATATAACTAATTTGTAGAAATTAGAAGAATTAATTAAGCTACTTATTTGTAACAAATGCGTGTTGGTTTGTTTTTTTTTTTAAAAAAAATCATCTTTAACCATTTGTATCTGAACTAATGGAAACTCCCTTAATAGGGATAGTTTGGGGAAAAAATATAAATTTGAGAGATAAAATATGTTGAGATCTTATATTTATAATCAGTGTAAAACTCAAAGCTAATTAGCTTCTATATTTAAAACCGGGAGAAGTATTACTTATACTTTTCTTTCTCACATGTTTTTGTTTAATGCATGATAAATGTCAATTATCTTTCTCCTGTAGATTAAAAATCTGAAAGATGTTGGGTACGGTTTGGTTATAATCTAACTTTTGGTTAGTTAATATACGAGTATTTGTATACATGACTTGGGTAAATTAAACAAAGTAGGAACAAACATATCAAAACCAACTTTGGAATATACAGCTGAAGATTTCTCATTTCTGACGAGTACAAATCTAGAATCTAATAGTTAATTTTGCCTATTACATGACTTTCATGCAAAGTTTCATGAGGTTAAAAACAAAAATTTTGTTTAATTATTGCGGAAACCCGCAACTCTATACGGTTCTCATGAATTATTAACATTAACTCATTACATTAATTAGTTATTAATTATGAATCCGTAACTCTTTATGGTGCTCATGAGAATTCATAACAATTTATAATATTCATGAGCTTCAGGATTACTCGTTAAAACAACTAATGAGGATTAGGATAATTTAATAACATGACTATTGGAGATTAGGATTACCTTGGATTACTTGAAGACCTCAATGTTATTGATGTCCTCTCACGTTGATCCACACGGCTATCCCCCAATTGCTACGAGAACTCATTCTCTTGAAACCTCTCGCTCCTTGGATGCTTGCTAGGCGAAGACAAGGTTGAGGTTTGGTTTCTTTGGGTTTATCTCTTTTCAAGAAGATGGTGGTTTCTTATGATTAGGTTAAAGATAGGAGGAGCAAGATCATTGGAACCTTGCCCTTATAGATGACGCTATTTTCTCTCTAAACTTTGGTGGAGACCGAAATTTAGAGAGTACAAAAGCCTCTTATTTTTCTCCTAGAAAAATGTGTAAGAGAGAGGCACACCAAAAAGCAACATTTTATAAGAATCTAACTCTAATTTAAGTGTTTACAAGAAAGGCCCAATCCAAGCTTGAATTAAAAAATCCAAATTACAATGAATTAAATTCATATATTGATTGATTAATTGAAGCAATCATTTAAGATAATGGATCACATTTATTTCTTGATTGATTGATTGAGTCAACCATTTAAGATGATGAATCACATTTATATCTTAATTGATTAATTAAATAATAATATAAGATGATGGATCACATTCATCTCTTAAACAAAAATTCAAAATCATTTTTACTTCAATCCTCATTTATTATTTCTCCTATCTTCATCCAATCATTATTGGATATATATATATATATATATATATATATATATATATATATAATTATATATATATATATATATATAATTTAGAATTATCTTTTATAACCTAGCCTTTTGAATTAAAATCCAAATTTAAATTCAAAATTCGAATTCCAAATTCAACTTGGCTTAAGACCTCGTTGGATCTTCCAACACATTTGGGCCCTTTTGTGGAGAAACTAATTTCTCACTCGGGACCATATATGTGACGCGATTTTCCTCCTAATTGGGCTTGGAGTCCTACTCCAACCCAATTACACATTTACTCTTGAGAAAGTCCAATAACAATTATTGGCCCAAGTTTGCTAATTTTCGAGAATAACCTTTGTGTGTGACCCATTAAGCCCAATTAGTCACTGACATAAATAAACTTGCACCAATTAAAAACCCCTTTAACGGGCCCAATTTATTTAATGACCTCATAAGACACTAGCAATGCTATGCGGCCCCAAAACAAATTGAGTTGAACAAGTGATCTACCTTTCATATTTGGATACCCGTGCGAGCGGGCGGACCCTTAAAATTACGAAGGGAGGGCACAATTGCTGGGGATATATGGGGGCTGCCCCCAAATTTTTTTAAAAAAGAAAGTTTTAAATGCATTAAAAAACAAAAAAAAAATAAGAAAAAAAATATTTATGAAATCAAGTGAATACTGATGATGTAATAAGAGAGACAATTATTTTACAAGCCAATCATTTAGAAAAGCAATGCTAAGTACTGTTAGAAATAAATGTAGTTACATAAATTACAATGAAGGGTGGATACTCAATAAGTTCAAGTACATATATTTTAATAAAAAAAGTATATTACAATAAAAATAATTAGAATGTCATCCTTCTAGGCCTTATTTTTTAGAATTACATCATAATTGACTTATTATTAATGATATCAAATACATCTTTTTTCAATATAAGGCACTAAACAATCATTCAACTATTCATCCCCCATCCCATTACGAAGTGCAGTCTTGATGTATTAAAGGTGAACACTTAATTTAAGGGTAGGTAATTATTCAAACATGTATTAATTTAATTTTTTTTATTATATAAAAAAATCCCAAATTATTGGGGGGCACTTGTGTAATACCCGAATAATTATTTATCTTAAGTATTATATCTTGATAAATAATACCTATTAAATAAAAGTGAATTTGTGGTCTCAAAATTTTGAAACTTATTTATTGTAATTTAGGAAATTTTCTCTTGGAATTAATTAAACCAAAGACCAATTTTTAAGACTACATATAAGGAACATAAAATATGATATTAATTGTTGGTTTTTATTTAACAAAATTGGTGGATGGAATAGGTAAGTGGAATGGTAGTTTTTGGTGGATGGAATAGGCAAGAGGATTGGTAGTTTTTGGTGGATGGAATAGGCAAGAGGAATGGTAGTTTTTGGTAGATGGAAGAAGAGTGTTTGGTTTATAAGGAATGTTTGGTTAAGGAAGAATTATGGTTGGAATAGGCCTTGAATTTTCACTATAAATAGAGGCCTTTGCTCTTCATAATTCTCACACCAAACTCAACCAAAGTAGATGAGTTTAGAAGCAAGAGTAGAGAGAAAATCATAGTGGGAAGCAAGAAGGAGAAGGAAGTTCTTCAAGAGGTAAGCAAAGCTTTTAGTTTCTAGTCTTAAGTTTTGTAGATTTTAGTTTAAATGTTGTTTTGATCTTTAATCTTCCAATATATTTTTGTTATCATGTTTTGATGGTTAGAAATGGTTTTATTTCGAAAAATTTCTGGAGAAAGTGATATAGCAAAATTTTTGGAAGATTATGATCAAAGTAGCGGCTCTCGCGAAATTTTATCGGTTAGAAATTTATGAAGTCAGGGTAAAACTTCCAGTATTTTATATTGAAAATGATGTTCTAAAATTCTGATAAAATTCATGGTTAAAGTAGACATATAGGGCTTTCCAAATCTACCCAGAGTGAATTATTTCGAGTTCTGTGCTAAAAGATAAAAATATCCAAAGTTGGGCTATGTTTTCTGGAAATTTTCTGGGCAGAATATGAACACGTAAAAACTGGGAACTATTCTTAAACTCTGGGCAAGAACCAGTATTTTTCTTTAAAACTAGACATCCTAAGGTTTCGAGGAATTTTTCGGATCCTCATTCTGAATTCGTAGAATTAATGGTGAGTTTTCAAAGTTAGGCGACAAATCAGCCCATATGTTGTCAAACAGCATTTTTACGAAATTGTAGAAAGTAATTGAAAAATAATTACACTAGGGGTAAAATGGTCATTTGTGACTAAAATATTTGCTAGAATATTATTTATGAATTAATAAATGCGATATTACCTTTATAGGAGATCTGTGATCGCATTCTTACCGACAAACGTCTTGTATTCATCAACGAAGGTACGGACGCGTATTGTAACCTTAACTCGATGCTTATTGTATGCTTATATATTATGGTTGTATTCATAGACTAAGACTCTGTCTTAAGTTCTTCATTATACATTCAACTATACACGGGTTATAGTCTTGATAATGCCGTTGAGTTTTCCTAGCGCGAGGACACGAATGTACATCGTGGCACCGGTGAATAGTGCGGACGGGGATAACATACATGTGCGATGGCTATGTGTGGTTATTGTTTTACATATGTGATTTTGTACTGCGACATGTCATGAATAAACTGTCATTCATATATTGTTTACATAAGCATGAGGTTAACCGTTACCTGAGGTCCGATGGGCATTGGACCTCAGCTCTTACCTTAGCTTCAGGATCCAGGGGAATCAGGATCGAGGACAAGGGTAAGGAGCCAGCGTGAGAACCAGATGGAGACGTTATTATGTACTTTATTAAATACTCGGATGACTGTACTGTTGTATGAACAACCAGATACACTGCAAACAATGTTATTCAGTTACTCTTTATTTTGAAAAAATTTTCAATGCTCAACTCTGATCAAAACGCCATGGAAACGTTTACGAAAATGGGGTGTTACAACTTGCCCCCCAACTTAACACCTGGGTCTGCCCATGCATGCAGGCATCATCCCTCACATCGTTATTCACATTTAGTCGAGAGCAAAGATAGAGTATCATCTCTCTTAATTGACTAAATGTAGCTATTTCACAGAACTATGAATCTTTTTATATTAACTCTATAACGGATCATGACTCTTCATGATCACTTATTGTGCGCATAGTCTCCCGAGTTAATTAGAAGCTATCCAAGCTCTACCGGTCTTGTGAATGACTAATCCCTTGTAGAGGACTATGAGTCCTCTCAGCATGTCCATCTATACTCATATATTCGAGTTATACCCAAGAGTACATTGTTCTCTCCATTTTCAGGTGGATAGAGTTGTACAGTCAAAGTATAACCTTAGGACATAGTGTTCAATGACATCCTTAAGTCTAAGACGATCTGCACTACCATAGAATATGAGAAATATGGGTGATAAAGATAACGATAATCCATTTGATGAAGTATCCTCATCATTATCTTCAATACAAATGAATCGTCTTCGTGATCAAATCAGAAAACCAACTTGTAAGGGATAGATTTATTTAAACACTTCATTGTGTTGTAATTTTTTTAATGGTAATTTTTCTATTTTATTTAGCAAATTTATATTTACTTTTAATTTCTTATATATATATATATCATGTCCTTTTCAGTCATTTTCCATCTTAATTATCTTTTTAAAAGTTGTGTCAAACAGATGCCCATGAGGAAAAAAGTCATTTCTGCCATCGTTATCCCAAACACAAATCACATCAGAAAAAGTCCAGCAGGAAAAAAATCCATCCGAAGCAAAAGTCACTTCTACCACCGCTATCTCAAACGGGCCCTTTGAATGCACATAATGAATGTATGCTAAAATTATCTTAGGACCTTTCTATGCAGCCATTTAGTGTTTTTCATAGTTGTTGGACTAGTACAGATTCACAAGTCTTACCATGAACAGGTATATGGTCTTATACACTATATTGCATATATCACACTGCTAACAACATTTGCATGGAAAATCTTTTCTATTTTCTTCTTGGGTGGTTCAATCAGGGATGCGTACCAAGACTCAAACACACTCCTAAACTCACAGGGGTATACATGTGATTCCATTCACTAATTTAATAGCTCAATAATCTCCTTAATAGAATTCTCTTGTGAAAGTGAGGATTCTTCTTAAACTATCTCTTTGGATCTTAAATCCAAGAATATATATGTCTTCAACCATGCACTTTTTATCAAAATTGATGAGTGCCAATTCTTTAATAGGCATTACCGAACTCAAACTATTTCTAGCCAATAGTACATCATCCACTTAAAATGATAATACAACAAACCGCTTGACAATGCTTATCTTCAAACATTTTAGAAAGTCAAATATACCCTTGCTTCAACTAGACTGTCTCCCAAAAAACGCAATCTGACAGCTCTATACTTACATTTCCATCTTAGAATTTTCTATCCAATCCAACCAAAATCCTTTCCACAAGCTACGCCCACACGATTTTGTGTGTAGAATCTATTTCTATCCTCAAATTTAACAAAATCTAATTCCTTCCTCAGGAACTAATCCGGCTGAACTTAAGGGTTCTTTGGCCATAAATTTTGTTTTCTCTATCGAAGCTTCTGGGATTGGTTTCTCACATTTATCCCACACAACTTCTCATTCTAAACATATTGGAAGAATGAAAACTAACAAAATCACACTCCTTTCCTAAGATTCAAATCTGACTAAAAATCAGGGCATCTCAACAACTTATGAAAAGCTTAAGATATTCTGTTCAAATCGAAGCTTATACAAACCTCTTCATGATTCCATATCCGGTTCTTGATTTTGGCAGCACATCCACCTTGTAGACGGAACCAAACAAATCCAGTCAAGAATCTGAAATCATAGACATGTTGCTCTTACTGAGAAGAGCAACATTAGATAAGACTTCAGGAGCTAGAAACGCATTTCAGATGTGAAATCGACTAAGGAGCTCAAGAACGCTAAGTTTTTCTCCATCTTCTCTCCTTTTTTTTTGTTCCTTTGAATTTCTCTATTTTCCCTTATTTTGGGCTGCTTTGGACGAAATAAATGGAGGCTAGGGAGTCTTGGACTTTAATTCCTCATAAGTCCAAGTGTTTACATCTTAAGGTGCCATGTGACTTGAGATTAAATCTCAAAATGACAAGTGTCCTTTTGAAATCATCCTTCCTCTTTCTCTCTCTTTCTTAAACGTCCTTTAGTATCAGGAGAGAGGAAGCATGATTAATTCCTCTGATTCCCTTTTTCGATGTTCGAGAAAGTTAGGTATATGATCAGACTGGAGACCAATGGATTTCCCTGACTATTGTGATAGGTGGCATCCTCAGAGTGAGCCAACATAAAAGTCAAAAAAGGATTATAATGATGGGGGACACTTATCATCTTCTTGTGGAGCCAACCAAAGACTAAAGGCTAGGAGACAACTTCTATTTGTCTCACACAAAAGTAAATACCATCATTACTCATCATTATTTATTTTATTAAAGTTACTTTATCGGTGTAAGGCTTAGACTGTGCCACACGGGTCTGTGTCTTCCATACTGTACCATATGTGCTACCTTAGGGGATTACTAAGTGTGTGTGACGGTGTACATACATGTGGGACCCACATTACCTATATCTCTTCTCCCTTTTCAAAAATGAAGGGTATATGTATCTACCCTACAAATGTTATGTACACACCTCTACTAACATATTTTATTTGTCTAATCGCACCCACTGAACCTCCATATAATTTGGAAACTTGTTCTCTACCCTGAGGAGCCGAATCACATAGTCTAGGCCCCGTAAACACTTGTGTTTGCTATTCTAAATGGTGTCAAGAAAGGGTTAAATTAAAATTTTAAAATGTGAGGGGGTTATATATAACTGACGCAAAATTTAGAGAGATTTTGTATAAATTAGCTTACTTAAAAATGGTTTTGAAACTCAAATTGCTATCTTTAGGGTGGGGATGCAAACGAGAAAAATTATCATAGATTTCTTGTAATTTTCCCAATTTCAAACCTAAGAACTTCAAAAATGAGAGGTGCTTCCCTTTTACACATGGGGCGATGCTCTTCAAAACTACCACTCTAGTCCTATTTAAACGAGATTGTGACAATTTTGCCCATATTAATTGTACCAATGAAAAAGAGAGAGAAGAATGAGTTGAAAGATGCCCAATGAAAAATAGAGAGAGAAGAAAAAGTTGAAAGATACTTATTCATAGATGAGGGCAAAGTGAAAATTTACCTTATAATCATTGGGCTAACTAACTCTCCTTGACACATGTGTTTTGGTCAAAAGGGACTTATAAATAGTGGTACGAAGGAACGGTCAACGATGAGAGGTGCTTCCTTTTTAGGCTTTTTTACCAATTTGCCCCTTATTAAATAACTATTTAACAAAATGCCTCTGTCTGCAAACTATTTAACGATTTGCCCTTGTTTTCTCCTTTTAGTCGACTACACCCCTCATGTAGTCAACTAAAACGCGGGGCAATTTTTTTTTAAATATCCCCGAGATTTAGTCTACTAAATCGACACGGGGGCATTTTTTTTTAAAAAAATTCCCTGTGATTTAGTCGACTAAGCTACAGTGCTTAGTTGACTAAATCGCGACAGAGGGGTTTTTAAATACCCCAAGCGGCATTTGAACCCTAATAGACTAAACTCCCTCCCCAGACCTCCCCCTCTGTTTTTTTTACCAAATCCTTGCTGAATCCGTTGGTGGGTAGCGAAGGAAACTTCATTCTAGTGTCATTTGCGTTGATTTCGGTATGTTCTCATCTCCATTGTGTAATCTTTGTAGTTTAACTTTGTTAAGCTTTTGTTTTTGTTTGTAACATGAAACCCTTCCTTTTGTAGTTCCCAAATTCTGGTGTGAAGGATGAGTTCAAGTCCAAACACGCACGTTCTTCGTAATCTACCATAGTGGGAAGCATTTTGTAGGATCCGATGGTGTTTAATTTTGTAAGTTATCATATTTATAAAAATAAAAATATTATTATTATTATGAGGGGTTAGGTACGAGAAGGTATAATAATAAGGGTAAAGGTGCAAAAATGCATATGTGTTTTATCCTCAGGAGTGTCCAACACCATGTGCTTTCTTTAGGTGTAAAAATACACATGAACTTTAAAAATTGGAGTAAAAGTCACACCACCGTTAAATCTTAATTGACAGTGTTAGTTTTTATGGTGGGACCCACATTATTATTCTAAAAATACAATAATGCCCCTAATTATTCTTAAAAAAAATCCCGCCACATGTAAACAACAAAAAGAAAAGAAAACCATGTACATCGTTGGAATTTAAGCTTTTATGAGAGTTAATCAATTGAACTCTGAAGTAAAATTCTGCAAGTTGTATACCTAAAATTGAAAAAAATGGGACAGTGGTGTTGAGGCTCAGTAGTGTCTTAATAAACGCCGACCCTCATGTTTCCGGTGAAGGCGATGCTCGGCATGAAATCTCCGACGAGGACATTCTTTTTGTTGATGAGGTCGACGTCGAAGAGGTGAGCGAAGGATTTGCAATCGAGCAAAGCGATGACGTTTGGGTTGACGTTGGTGAAGAAAGGGAAGGAAGGGGGGACATTGGTACGGAACACGGTGCTCTTGTGCTTGTCGATCCTCTTCCCGAAGAAGGTCTCCGGCTTCCGGAACCGATGAGGGCCTAAACGGTCGATGAAAGGGCCGACCAACGGCCAGCCATAACTTCCGGGAACGGGCCGCACCGGCAAGTCCATCGATGAGGGCGGCGACGGAGCAGCCACCGACGGCGATGATGGCGGTAATGACATGACTGGGGACATGGCCAGGCAGAATGAAGTTGCGTTGGAGGTTAGAGTGGTGCAAGGTCGAGTGTGAAGAATTTAGGCCTGTTTGTTACAAAGAAGAGCTGGGGAAGGAAAGAAAAGGAAAGGAATGGAAAGGAAGGGAAAGGAAGATTTGAAAGATGAGGGAAGATGATTTGAGTTGTTTGGTAGGAAGAGAATGAAGAGGTAGTAGTTGGTAAAGAATTAGGAAATGTCTATTTTACCCTCAAAAGAAATTAATTCAAAATAAAAAAGAAAAATATTTTTTTTGCTAAAATATATTTTTTAAAAATATATTCTTGTTAAGTTCGAACTCGTGAAAAAAAAATTTCGCCAAGTTCAAACTTTCCCGCCAAGTTCGAACTTTCCCTCCCAGTTCGAACTTCCCGCCAAGTTTGAATTTCAGGGGTAAATCTGTCAAAAAAACACTTTCCTGGGAAGATTGGAGCTTTCCTTCCATTTTCTGATGGAAAGCATCTTCCCTCAAATAAGGAAAGATAAGTATTCACTAGAAGATACTGACTGGACTTTCTCTCTACCAAACACCCAAAATCCATGGGAAGATTGGGATCTTCCCTTTCCTTCCTCACCAATTCTTTGTAACAAACGGGTCCTTAGGAGAATGAGATTGTTGAGAAATCAGGGGTTCAATTCTTTTTTTTTCTCGATACAAATCAGGGGTTCAAGTGTATCCGGCGGGGATTTTTTTTTTTTTTTTTTTTTTAAAAAAAATGAATTTTGTAATTCTAAATTTCGATTATGTTCAGAAAAGGAATGAGTTTTTTTTTTTTTTTTTTTTTTTTTTTTTTTTTTTTTTTTTTTTTTTTTTTTTTTTTTGAATTAGGGGCATTATTGTATTTTTTAGAATAATAATGTGGCCCCACCTCAAAAACTAACACCGTCATTCAGAATTTAACGATGTTGTGACTTTTGCTCCAATTTTCAAAGTTCATGTGTATTTTTGCACCTAAAAAAAGCACGTGGTGTTAGACGTTCCTGGGGTTCTCATTAGGTCTTATTATTAAAAGCTAAGTGTTAAGCTTAGGTCTTATTCCCTCTAATTAGAGGGATTAAGATTTTTTTTTTAAAATTTTTTTATATATTCTATTTATATAGATTAGATTATATGATGCATCTTGAATTTTTTTTTTACACCTAGTATCTCAAATTAATTAATTTCCAGGATATTGGGTTACGCGAAAAATATTTTTGAATGCAGGACTAAAATTAATTAATTTGATATACTGGGTGTAAATTTTTTTTCAAGATGTAGCATATAATCTAATCTAAATAAATAAAATATATAATTTTTTTTTAAAAAATCCTAATCCCTCTAATTAGAGGGAATAACACTTAAGAAGCACATAAGAGAATAGCACCTAATGTGAACTCACGTTGAGGGTAAAGCACATGTGTAATTTTGCACCTTTACCCTAATAATAATAATATAGCTGCATATATAACTTCCTGGAGGATCGTTTCATTATATTGAAGCAACATTACAAGCAGTCTTACGTCCAGGCATCATCATAAGATGGATGTCTCGAATGTAAATGCACCAATGCAACTTTGCCAGCATCAAACATAGTTGGATCAAGTATTTTCTTGATTAAATAAAAATATCTTCTAATTTATAAAAATGATTTATGGGTCAAGTTGTTTAAAATATAAAAATAATTTCTAACTTTAAAAAATGATTGTAAAAGTAATTTCTAATTTCTAAAATGATTGATCGAATAGAGTAGTGGGATCAACAAGGATGCGACGTGATATTTTAAACGTTGTAATATATAATACTAGATCATAGATATTTTTATTTTTAAAAACTAAAATATACATGCAAATAATAAGTTTATTTGAATATGGAATATTTTGTTGAGCTAACATTGTGATAAGTCATAAGCGAGACATTAAAAAAATATTATTATTGATTAAATAAAAATAACTTCTAATTTCTAAAAATGATTTATCATAAGTCAAGTTGTTATATATGAAATATAAAAATAAATGATTTATCGGGAGAGTGATGTATCTCTTTATTTTTAATATATTTATTTTAAAACCATTTTGCAATTTCTAACTATCTCCCGATCATTTATTTAATTTATTTTTTGTGCATATTTTATTTTTTTTATCTTTACTATCTTATTTTGTTACGATATCTCTACATTTGAAAGGATTGAGAGAAGGCGGATTGAATATACACTTATGAATTCATTTATGAACCCACTTATAACATTTTGTATCAGTCATTATAATATAAATTAGAAAATCTTCATGTCATCAAAAAAATAAATTAGAACATTTTTATTTACACTTATACACCTTTTTAAATGTCAGGTGAATTGGGGCTAAGGGATATAAACAAGAACTTGTTTGTTCTTATTAAAAAGACATTTTCAACTTGTTTTTGTTCTTATTAAAAACTACGAAGCGCTAGTGAAAATCTTAAGAATATTCAAAAAAAAAAATTTGTGGCAAATCGTTAAATAGTTTGCGGATAGAGGTATTTTGTTAAATAGTTATTTAATAAGGGGTAAAAAAAAACCTTCCTTTTTACACAAAAACAGTGCGCTGCTCATCTATCCGATGAGAAGTTCCTATCCGGTGAATGATACATGGAATGCAAACTCCAAATCTAGGCGACCGCAGAAGAAGATAAGAAGCCATGGAGGCGCTGAGGTTTTGGACTCTATGCTCACCGCCACTGAAGCATCTGTTTCGCCTCGCTTCTTCCTCCACCGCCACTATTAGGCGGACACCTTCTAGGGTGGTTCTTCGCTGCTGCTCTTCTTCCACCACCACGACGACGTCCAGCAATGTCGACCGAGGTCCTCCCAGGAGCTCCGGCCGTAACCGCCGGTCTTCTTCTTCTTCGTCCTCTACTTCCGATAGGGAAGCTATTAGAGCCATTCGGTTGAAGAAGGTAGAGCTTACTTGGTTTCTGCCCACACGATGACAGAAAAATGTTTCAGTAGGCTTGTATTCTGTAATTTATAATTTTATTTCAGCCTTTTGTTCTGAGTAAAGCAGAGGGATTGGGGTGTGAGGTTGAGGAGGTTCTGTGAGAATATTAGTTCCGTAGTTAGTTCGCATTGTATTATGTAAAATTGTGAGCTTTTTCTTTTTGATTTAGCTTTGCTGTTGGGTTATGTCCAATTTGTGGCATAGTATCCATCATAGGGACTTTAAAGAATATTTTTTTAAATCTTGAAGTAAAGGGAATGTACTATTTTCTATTTGACACCTCTTTTCCCCTTTTCTAGACAATCAGTTGGGGAAATTGAGTTGCAAACATGTATGTCAAGTTTATTTCTAGGGACAAATGCCCCCTTCAGCTATGGATAGGAGAGCAATGCGATAGGTTTTGGTTAACTGCTTAACTTCTTATCATAAGGTGTGAAAATTGATGTCTCTATTTCATTTAAACTCAAATCGTATCATTTCAACTACTTTAACTTCATTCTTGTTTTGCAGGTTGAAGAAATGAGAAATAAGGGGCTTGATCCTTATGCTTATGAATGGGTCAGAACTCACAGTACTGACCAGCTTCAAAATAGATATAAAAATTTAGAAAATGGAGTGGAATTAAATAGCGAGAAAGATCAAGTGTCTGTGGCAGGAAGGATTATTGCTAGGAGGACATTTGGAAAGCTGGCCTTCCTGACACTAAGGGATGATTCAGGAACTATTCAGGTATTTCTGAAGACTCATTTTATTCTGAGTACTCGTGGTAGGCTGTTCACCATGACATATTAGATGTGAGCTTCTGTATAGTTCTTATACCCATCATAGTTGGGTCTTCGTATAGTTTGTCGCATTTCCTAAATTAAAGAAATGTTAGAGCATGTGTTGCTTCTATGCAGTAAGTGTTGTAGTGAGATGCTGACTGAAGTTATTGAAATCTTCATTTTCAGCTTTATTGTGATAAAGAGAGGCTCCCAGATGATCAATTTGAGCAAGTAAAAGCATTCATTGATATTGGTGACATACTAGGTGCTAAAGGTTCTATAAAACGCACTGAGAAAGGTATCACTCTGATATTCTTCTTTAAAATTTGCTTTCTTTAGTTCATAATTCTTTGGTAGAGTTATTATGACTTGCATTTCTAACATTCTATATTGTGAGACATTACCTAAAATGCTTTAGTTTAGTTCAGTATAGTTTATTTCTTTACATGTTTCATTATTGTCTTTGGTAACAAGACTCAACAAGAAAAAGGACTGAGCAAGATGCTAAAATAGGACAAGTTTTATCATATTATACATGAAGACTTTATCAAATAATGTTGTACAATTTTGAAATCTGCATTTGGAGGGCTTGTAGAATTGGGAATGCCATCTTCCTTGTGGATTTTGAGTGTGGGTCTGAACGAAAGATGATAGGCTATTTGCAGTTTGGCTTAGTCACATTATTATCTTATGTTAGTTGATGGGGTATTTGCATCTTGCTGGTCTTTTACAAATATCTTGTATTTGATGAGCACACCTTAACTTTTAATACAACTTCTACAAAGTGGAGCATTCCTACAATACTATGACTTTCTGCCGTAATATCCATGCCACTTCCTTATGTTATTTTTCTTGTTTTTCTTCATTCTTCAGGGGAGCTCTCTATTTATCTGAATTTTTTTGCGATTCTTACAAAATCTCTGCTTCCACTGCCTGACAAATACCATGGATTAACTGACATAGATAAGCGTTATCGCCAGAGGTTTGTAGACATTTAAATGTTTTGCGTCCTTTTTCTCCAGTTCTTTCTCTGGTCATCATTTCTGAACTCATTGCCTTTTGTTAATTCTGAATTTATAGGAAGTTTGTGGACTGAAACTTGGATAGCCCTTTTTTTAAGTATTTCTTCCTGATGTTTGTTGTGGTTAGGTATGTTGATATGATTGCAAACCCAGAGGTAGCAGATTTATTTCGTAAAAGAGCAAAGGTGGTTCATCTCTCTAACCTCTTCATCAGAATACAACTCTTTGCAGTGGTTCACATCTTATTATTTTCTATGAATATCTATAATGGATGATTAGTCCTTTAGTTTAGATTTTGAAGGCTTACCATATTTAAGCTACCTTTTTGTGTGTAAATGCCAACAACTTTTAATGTTAGGAGTTGGCGCTGCTAAATATAATGTACTTACTGTAGAAATAAGTGTATGGGAAGATAAAAATGAAGAAAGAGAAGTTAATGCATAAACCATTCATTCATTGTGTAACTAAATTACTGGCCTATTCTTATTTGGACTACTAATCATAAAAAAGTTTGAATTCCATGTATTATGATAGTTGCCATGTTGTCTGATGTCTGATTTGGTGAAATTCTCTATCACAAATAGCTACATTGAATATGGATCTGTTACAGAATTGTCATCCTGTATAGAAAGAGAGAAAGAGAGGGAAAGAAACCAAAATTAGAGGGGTAGAAGAACAAGAAGACAGAGAGATCAAGAGAGAAATAAAACCGAGAAAGAGACAGAAATCTATTATTCCATCATCAATCATAGTCATTACAATAGGGATTAGGCCCTTATTTTAGGCTAGACTGACTTAATGACCAAGCTAAGGCTAAACTAACTAACCGTTCTAACTAATTCTTACGACCAACTCTAACTAACTGACATTAACCAACTTTTAAGTCTTTATTACATTTATATATCAATACCCCCCTCCAAAAAACATCCTTGCCCTCAAGGATGGTTGACAACAAAACACACAAAATGAAATCAACTAAAAATTTTATAAAAAACCTCCTGCGAAATGTAGAGAATAAGGAAACAATTGTGAGCTTTTGTCTTCTGAGCTTGAGGGTCCCACCATGTGCAATACAAATGATTCTTGTTGCCTTTACTGCATAACGCATGACTCCAAGCTATTACCCGCTGATTATTCTTTTACCTATCCTAAAATAAAGTTGGTCTCTACCAGATACAAACAGATTTGGTTTGCAAGATAGAAACATACCCAACCTAGAAGATGTTATATGTTTTACCTTACACCTTCCTGCCTATGAATAAGTGTTTCCATTTTTCTTTTAAATTATTTGGTAGTTTATTACAGATTTGCATATCATCAGGGAGTTCTTGGGGGAAAAAAATTTCGCTTGTGAAAAATCATAAATAATGGCACAAACATCCTAAGTTTATAGAACAGCCTTTTCTTCCTTCTAGTTTGCACAAAAACATGTAACGTGGATAATCTTGAAGAACCAATTTCACAAACCATTGTTTTTTTTTGAGATGTTAGCATATATAGAATGCCCAAAAAATAGATGACCAAATGTTTTTGGATCAGCTTGACAAAAGTTGAAGAGGTCATATTGCTTTAACTTAAAATGTTTAGGACGATCTTCAGTAGCTAATTGGCCATGGAAAATCAGCCTAGCAGTTATTGAATGTTTTGGCAATATGCACCCACTCTAAACCATAGAACACTGGGGGACTTCAGAAGGGGTAGGATGAAAACTCCAATAACTCTCCGGCAACTTCAATATTTTTGTTTTTGATGCATTCTCCTGCAACTTCAATATTATTATACTGCAAGTATGAATATATATATATATTTTCAATTCTTAATTTCGATTGCCATCAGGGGTGAAGAAATTAAATAAGATATTAATAGTTGATTTTCAACTGATTATTGCTTTTGACTATGTGCATGAGTTAGTAAGTTCTATGCTTAAACTAATATAACCGCCTTTTTTAAGATTGTATCAGAGATACGAACAACAATGGAGTCCTTAGGGTTTGTTGAAGTTGAAACTCCAGTTTTGCAGGTTTGTTATATCAACGTACCTTCAAGTTTATGTGGATTCTTTTATTTGATTTTAGTTTTCCTCAGTAGGCAATTGTTTCTGAAACAATGCAAAGTGCATAATCTTTTCATTGACAGTTGTTGGTGTCCTCAACAACATGCATCATATAATTGTTTGATCTTCCTCTTCCTGTTATAATTTAACATAATACTTTTTCTGTTAAAAAAATAGTTATTAACAGCACTCAGTTCCCTTTTAGTGCCAAGGATCCATAATATTAGCCTGTAGGGAGAACTGCATTGTGTGTATTTTCACACACACACACACTGTACAAAGCACACAGTTCAAAAGGTGGTATTTTAATTGCTAACAATCATTGTAATAATTTCAACAACTAATTGCTAACCTGTATGGCTGTTCTGTCTTTTTTTTTATGCTTGTATTTTGGCACTCTGTTGGCCTTCTGTTGTATGGGGTCTGATCCCCTGTATTCACTTGCATGCTTCACAACCTTATTTTGATTTAAAAAATTTGCTTTTTTCAACATTACTTTTTAAATTCCATCACTATTGGAATTTGTTTGTGTCAGCCCTGTTCTGTTTAATTTTATCGTCCAGGGTGCAGCTGGGGGAGCCGAAGCCAGACCATTCATTACATATCATAATTCTCTTCAAAGGGACTTGTATCTGAGGATTGCAACTGAACTGCATTTAAAGAGAATGATGGTGAGACTTTTTGTCAAGTGAACTGTATAATGAATTCTAATAAATATGTCATCTTTTAGGTTATGCTTTTCTTTTATTTAAAGCGTATAACAAAAAGTGTTTACAGAAAATACTCTTTTGATTGTTAGGGGAGTGGAATATTAAATAATCATCTTCTTTACACCTGATATTTTGAAGATACAGTGCAACTAGTACGTTGAACAATAGAAGAAGAAAGGAAATAAATTTAGTATTATCAACAAATTTGCTGCCAAAAGATATTACTATCTCCGGTTCTAATTATAAAACTTAGTTGACTTTTTTGGAGAGATTAATGAAGTTAAATAAGTTACTTAATCATTTCATTTCTTGTATATCCTTAGATTATATATTAGTTTATTAGTCAAACTAATTAGTTTGAAGAAAAAAATAAAAATAAAAATACTCTAAAGTAATTTAATTAGCTTCCTTAATCTCTCCAAAAAAGTCAACTAGGTCTTATAATTAGAACTGGAGGGAGTAAATTACTATTCGTGGTCTCGAATTTTTATGGACTTGGCAACATTCTGAGGGACATATTGGAAAAGCATATTATTGTGAGAGGCATAAACACTAATGTTTTGTTTCTTCATAGGAAAGGATTACACTTATATAAGCTTTAGGAGAGCTATCAAAGGGAAGATTAAAGGGATTACAAAATAAAGCACCGATAGTCAGAAATCTTTCCTAAACTAATACAACTAGAATCAAGGGATGTGATAAAGTTAGGATCATGGGTAATAATTTGATTTCCAACACTCCCCCTCAAGCTGGAAAGTATACTTCGATCATTCCCAGCTTGCCCCGAAATCTTTCAAACTTTCTTCCTGATTTAGGCGATCGTCACTCTTAACCTTAGCTTCAGCTGTAGTCAGGGGACTTTGGGAGCTCGATTTTCTACTGGATGGTTTTCCATGGAGTTTCTAGCACTCTTCTCTGTTATGGCCCTTCTTCTCGTAATAGTTACACCATTTGTTAGGGTTCTGTTCCCCGTGTGGTCCCTGGACTGCAAGTGTTGAGCTTTCGATTTGACTTGGGACACTTCGGTTCAAGAGTTTCCTACTTTCCTCAAATTTCACAACGTTAACAACATCAAAGAGTTGTGGATGTGGCTTCAGCCCCATGATTTTACCCCTTATCTCTTCAAAAGCGTCATCCAGGCCTAGGAGGAAGTCGTGTATCCTTCCTTCTTCCACAATCCTTTTATACAATTATGCGTCGTCGAGGTTTTTCTAGGGATGAACCTCAAATAAATCCTGTTGTTGCCACAATTTTAGCAAAGCATTATAATATTCAGTCACCAACATGTTACCTTGTCTCAAATCATAGAGTTGTCGCTCTAGGTGAATCAAGGCAGCGGGGTTTTCAAGTGAGGAGTGGTCCTTTGAGTAGCATAAGCAGATATCCC
This sequence comes from Acacia melanoxylon, assembly GCA_019022615.1. Classification (NCBI taxonomy): domain Eukaryota; kingdom Viridiplantae; phylum Streptophyta; class Magnoliopsida; order Fabales; family Fabaceae; genus Acacia; species Acacia melanoxylon. The sequence goes on from JAFJYJ010000027.1 coordinate 5,138,078, forward strand.
TTGCTGATCTCCACAGTCTTCGAGTTGCACAACCAAGTCATGACTAGGTTGTTTTCAGCAAACCATGTGTCAAAATTGGGGTCATTAGTGGCTGGTTGAGGGGCTGCCCCATTTATATATTTCTCCTTTCTCTTTCAATGAATATACCTTAACACGCTTTGTGACCATTGGAGATAGTTGTGACCATTAAACTTATGGTTAATAACCATAGTGTGATTTTCTGAGAAATATGGGAGCATCTTTGTGGTTTTGGTTGGTATTGTAGTGGAGGAAGAAGATGAAGAACTTCGAGTTTGAGGACTTGAACCGGACATAAAAGTGGTGAAAATTATTCCGGTTGGTTTTCCAAGTATTGATCCGAACAGGGGAGGAAATTGAGAGGGATCCATCTTATTGGAGAGAGTCGTCAGAGATCAACGTTTTTGGCGGCGCGTGGTGGTCACGCGCTGGTCAACTCGTTGTTGCTCCTCTAGTATATGTCGATTGGCACATGCTGATTCCGTCTATGGTTTCGGAGTGGCTCCATGCACTCTCCCTAGGTAGATCTGGAGGTTGCTGTAGGTGATGGTTTCCTGTCTCTCTTTTGTGTTTCGCTCTCTCTCTCTCTCTCTCTCACTCTCAGTAATCTCGACTTCTGGCCAGACAGAGGGGATCGATGGATTGATGAGTGGCAGCGGAAGGTATATGGTGATATGGTGTGACACTGTGACCTTTGATTTCAACATTGGGACCTTTTTGACACAGTGAGTTTGGTCATTGTGGTCAACCAAGCATACTGACCTCTCTCTCTCCCTTCGACCATAAGGCTTACAGGCTCTAATGCCATACTGTGTGAGGCATAAATACTCTCAATGGTGTGTTTATTCATAGGAAAGGATTACACTTATATAAGCTCTAGGAGAGCTATCAAAGGCAAGATTAAAGGGATTACAAAATAAAGGACTGATTACAATCAGTTAGAAATCTTTCCTAAACTAATACAACTAGAATCAAGGTATGTGATAGAGCTAGGATCATAGGTAATAATCTGGTTTCCAACACATATATTTCAAAGGTTGCCTGGAAAAGGCTTCCTGGGGCTTTGAATTTAAAGTAGCTAACCAATTTGATGTGTTTTTTCATGACAGGTCGGAGGGATTGAAAAAGTATATGAGATTGGCCGGATATTTAGAAATGAAGGAATTTCTACTCGTCATAATCCTGAATTTACAACTATTGAGGTAACCTTTTGAACATGCAGCCATGGGGTTGCATCTTCAGGCATCTATTCATTTTCTTTTCAGATGTCATAGATTACCTTAAGAATTTTATATCAATCGGTTAGGGGCGGTGCTTGGTATGAACATGCATACTGGTTGTAATTAATGTATTTTTAATTGTATCTTAACAACATTCTGATTTATTAATATTTATCAAATTTAGATGTACGAGGCATATTCAGACTATCAAAGCATGATGAATTTGGCTGAGGAGATTATCACTCGGTGTGCTCTTGCAGTTCATGGGAAACTTACTGTAGATTACCAGGTAGATTTTGTATATGGTCAATCTCATGATGGATGCAAGTTATTCAAATATTTAACTGAAATTAATGGTCTTTTCAAATATCCCCTTTTTTTGTTGCTTAGGGAATAAAGGTAATTTCAAAGACAATCGGGGCTTTTAATATCTTTCAAGTTTTATTACCAACGTACTATCTTGGAACTGGAAGTTAGATTTGAACTTCTCAACAGAGTGGTTATATGTTTCTTTGTACCACTCTTGCGGTAACTAATTAGATGTGGTTATGATGACGTTATAATATTATATTACTTCTTATTTTACAATATTGTTACACTAGTAATTCATGAGTCATTACATTCTTCAATTACTCCAATTTTCTTCCAATACAACAAATCGGCTGAAGAGGGATAAATGCACTTATGCAGGGGAATGAAATATGTTTGGAGCGGCCCTGGAGAAAGTATACAATGCACAACCTAGTAAAAGAAACTTCTGGCATTGATTTCAATGAGTACGGAAGTGATCTCGATGTTGCAAAGGAAGTTACCCTAAGCACCCTTGTCAATAACCTTGATAACAAAGATAAAGCTTCCATCGAAGCATGTCAATCACTTGGCCACCTACTTAATGAGGTTGATTGGTTTCTCTATCTCATGTTCTTGAAGGAATTTTTAGTCCTCTTTGTTTCATATATTTGGTTCATATATTTGGTTTTGCTTGCAACGAATCACTTTTTTTTGTGTGTCCAAGTTGATTATTCTTTTTTTAATACATTCAACTTCCTTTTGGCTGTGCTTTGAAAAGTTCTTGTATTTTCAGATTCACTTGTATAGACTAAGCAGTTTGTTGGTCTTGTTTATTCAGGTTTTTGAGATTGTAGTCGAACCAAAACTTATACAGCCTACATTTGTGTTAGACTACCCAATTGAAATATCACCTCTAGCTAAGCCCCACCGAAGGTATTGATATCTTAACCATCTGCTGATATTTCATGCTGTATATATTGGTATTTACCGCCAAGTGCTATGATGAGATAAAATAAAGATGATAGAAAGCTATAAAATTAACAACCTCTGTTTCATAGAATAAGCAAGTATCTCACTGATTCTATAAGAACAACTAAATCCTTAATAGATAGATGAGCCAAAATCTGTAACTCATCGGACTATTAAAGCCAAAGGAGAATCTCCCGTACCAATTTACTCTCTGAAATATTCCATGCTTTATTGATGAGGCACTCTGCCTATTTATAATAGTTTATAGAAAGAAAGACTCTATCCAAAATATAAGTACGAATTCCAAAATATATCCAAATATAAGATTCAGATAACTAATAATCCTAGATTCTAAACTAAATCTATTTAGTGGATATTCCACTTATTTCCTAATTTCCTAAAGATAATAATAAAAACAAACTTAATTAAATAAAAATAAAACAGACTCAATTAAATAAATATTTATTCCTAAAATCTTTAACTTTTTGCAACTTTCCTTATCTCCTGCTAATCTAGTACTCTATCAATACTTCCCCTTTGAGATTCGCCTTGACCTCAAGGCGAGACAAAAGTTTCAGCCTTCTGATTTATCTTGGAGCTTCATAGTGGTTGTCTTTGCCTATACCCTAATTGTATTAAAAAAGATTACTGCACCTTCCGGCTTCACCAAAATAGTGGCAATGTCTTCCAAAGGAAAAATGAGTCTTTCACCTTTTGAAATTGCCAAGAGTGAGAACGAGGATAATACATGGAAGGAACCCATTATGGATCGTTAGGCTCTGATGCCAAATGATGAAATACTAATTATGGTACTGATGAGAAGGTTATATGAGAATCTAAGTTGAGAAAAATAAAGATGATAGTAAGCTATAAAATTGACAGCCTTTGTTTCATAGAATAAGTAAAGTAACTCATTGATTCTATAAGAACAACCAAATCCTTAGTAGAAAGATGAGCTAGAATCTGTAACCCATCGAACTATTAAAGCCCAAGGAGAATCTCCCGTACCAATTTGCTCTCTGAAATATTCCATGCTTTATTAATGAGGCAGTCTGCCTATTTATAATAGTTTACAAAGAGAAAGACTCTATCCAAAATATAAATACGAATTCCAAAACATATCCAAATATAAGATTCAGATAACTAATAATCTTAGATTCTAACAACTAAATCTATTTAGTCGGATATTCCACTTATTTCCTAATTTCTTAAAGATAATAATAAAAACAGACTCAATTAAATAAAAATAGAACAGACTCAATTAATTAAATATTTATTCCTAAAATTTCTAACTTCCTACAACTTCCCTTATCTCCCGCTAATCCGGTACAACTATTAGTTTATTAAGATCCATATTGTCTCTTGTAAAATGGAGCAGAGGGAGTATAATTATAATGAAGGACCAACACCAAAAGTAATCTAAATATCCCATTTCATGAGACTAATATTTAAGAATGAGTTCAATATATATTTTGCTTCTCGATTTTCAGAATGTAGTGAGAAAATTTCTTGTAAAACTTGATAAGTAATTCTAACTAATTAGCTCTGATCGTCCTACTGCTTTTGGAAAATATCTTTTATCATACAGTTTGTTTTCTCATTAGATTCACAGGTTTGACGGAGAGATTTGAACTTTTCATTTGTGGTCGTGAGCTGGGCAATGCATTCTCTGAATTAACTGATCCTATAGATCAGGTAAGAAAATTTATATGATATCTTTCTCCAAAATCAAGAGATATGGATTTGAGGCTTCCAAGCTTCCATATTGTTGAATGTTCAATGGCTTATTTATTCAGAGCCACATGATAGAAAAATTCTGAATGTTGAATCTGCCTCTCAAAATCAATCTTTTTAGAAATTATTAAAAGCTTTGCAAATAAAACTTTGATGATACTGAAGTCTAAAGGCCTCAGCTTATAAATTGGGTAGCTATTGTGATGATAACGAGAACTTGGGAAGAACAGTAACATCAAGTCTTCAACCGACAACTTGCATAGGTAATTGATTATTCATGCACAATTACTGGTTCATAGCTCCCCTTGGCAACAAATAAATTCTAAGGATCACTACACTTGGAGAACTTCAGTGAACTGAACCATAAGTTAACTTCTCCAGATCATATATCAACTTCTCAAAACATATCTTTCAAGCAGTCAAACAGAACTGAGATTGAAGCAACATATATCAGAATGCTTCACAAGTGAAATCTCTGAAACTTCAACAGAGACAGTCATTCTGCAGTGAACAAAATCAGAAAAAGAGGAGAGCAACAAGGGACAAACTCAAGATAGAGACAACTGAACTGGAAGCCAAATAACACTAAAGCAGCTGCTTATATGATTGGGTTACATTCTGTCTGAGTTCTAAAGGCATATTCTAACTATGTCCAATGGGTGCTGCAATAAAGTCTGCAAATTAACACAATGCTTTATGTATTTGCCGTTTGATGCCTTCATAATGGACAAAAACTTTTGTTTTCTTTTGTTGAACACAAACACATGCCCCAATTAGGCACTTCAGATTGTAGGTAAGTTTTTAAAACCTGTACTCCTTTAGACAATACAATGCTATCCAAACACTGAAACATGGAAATTGGCTGGAACTAAATATACAACAAGCCTTGTCCTACTAGGTGGAATTGGTTACATGGATTGCACGGTGCCATTGTGCTCTATCCATAACCATTTTCGGAATGTAGGGAGAAAATTTCTTGTAAAACTTGATAAGAAGTTCTAACTAATTAGCTCTGATCATTGTATTAATTGCACCTTAAACCGTTATGATGTTCTTATAGACAAAATCAAGCTTCACATATTAAATCTGAAATTTCAGCACTTAAGTGAGCCGAAACTCGGTGGTATATTAGATTGTTAAGATTTTTTTTTTTTTTTGAGGATTCTATCTTATTTGCCACTCTGCATGAAATGGACAAAGACTATTTTCATGGCAATATATCTGGATGATAAATGAATTTCAGGGTGATTATTTGTGGAGAATTTTACATTTATTATCGTTCCCAGTTGGTTGGGACTGGTTTGATTTTTCTTATAAGATGGTTGTTATTTTCACTTGGAAGAGACGACGCTTCGAGTATCAAATTAGAGAGCATGAAAAGAAGAGAGAGGCAACTATTTTAGCAGATGGTGATACGAAGGAAGGGGTGCAAAATGAGGATGACTCATATGATGTCACTCTTGATGATGACTTTTTAACAGCTCTGGAATATGGAATGCCTCCAGCTTCTGGAATGGTAATCACCATCTGTTTCCCTGTTCTTGTATGGTTTGAAATAATTTGGAAGTAACACAAACACGGGTTTTCTGTAGAAATTCTTTGTCAGAATGTTTTTTATTCTAACCCCTCGCAACAAACCAATTAAAGGTGCTAATTTTGTCTCATATCAAGTTTGATTATTGGACAAAGTCCCAATTATGATTAGCATTTACTGCACTGTCATGCTTTTTATCATGTTTCATGTCTTATGGGGCGAGTTTCCAGTTCAGGCCTAGTTTTTTTCTTTTGCCCAAGTTCAGGCCTAGTTATTTCTCTCTTATAACAGATTGATAAGACTTATGAAAGTAAATCCTATATATTTGTCTTTGAAAGTCATGTAGCAAGTTTATGCTCGAATATCATGATGATCCCCCGTGCGTAAGCATGATATCTCTCTCTATCTGTATTTTTTTTTTTTTTTTGGTGAATAATTTTTAATCAAGACAGAGCTTTAGCTGAACTTGCTTGCTGCCTTTTAGTTACTTTTATTAACTTTTTGAACCTTTCGTTTTCATGAGCTACTATTAATGAATAAATACATTGTTTCAGGGACTTGGAATTGATAGGCTTGTGATGCTTCTGACAAATTCTCCCAGTATCCGAGATGTAATTGCATTCCCAGTGCTCAAACTCCAGCAATAGGATCATTTGACAGAAGAATAGATAGTGTTCTGCATGTACCCTCAAGAAAGTCAAAATTAATATTATTGTCTTATTTATGAGATAAATATGAGCGCTAAAATTTTGGTTATGAATTATTTATATTTATTCCTTTGAATAATATCCTCATTTGTTGTTGAACATTTTATATCAATAATTTATGATGTTTTTTTTTTTTGGGTATCGTATGTGTATGAATTTTTGTTTGTTGTCTTTGCCAGAACCTTGTGAAAAAATATAAGAGGAAAAAATGAACACTATTTCCTTCTCAAATTAATCTGAGAGTGTAGTACCCCTTTCTGTCTGCTCCTTTTTATAAGAAATAACTATTCAAATCAAGCAAAGGGAACTCTTAGTTGAAATTAGTTAAAAATAATGAATGTGTAAGATATGTAACATTTGTTTGTCCAAATATTACTCTTATTTAAGAGAACGAGTGGGAGAGAATAAGTGAAAAAGAAATTAGAGATATGTAATGAGTTGGGGGTAAAACTGAAAAAGTGCATTAAATCTGTAAACAAAGTTAAATTGTTGTTTATATATAGGACAGAGAATGTTGCATATAAATAAAATAAAAGGTAGTATTATGCTCTATATTAGATTCAGGCTTGAATTACGCTACTCAGCTTCACCCATTCACTTGGTCCGAATTCAACGCACTGCATGGATCTGGTTCTTACTTTTGTTGGACTTGATTGGAGCAAAAAAAAAAAAAAAGGTTGAATTGGGTAGCTAACAAAATTTTAAATAATCATAAAATCCACTTATAACAGTAGGTTTGTAAGAAAGATGAAATAGAAAGTTAAAAGAGATGAGTAAAAGAAGAATAATGCATAAGGAATTTTGTACTTCAAGATCACACTTAAGATGTTTACTCTCTTGCAAAGCCTTACAATTTACACTTTTAGATTGCAAAACTTTCAGTCTCTCCTAAGATCTCAACACCTTAGCTGTCAATAATTTAGGAGTAACAATGACCACAAGAAAAAAACTCTCACTAAACTTTGGAAGTATAGAGCAAGAAAGCTTTGTGTTGAGAGTAGGTTAAATAATGAATGCACAATCAATATAATTGTTATTATAATATCTATACCATATTGTGCTGATTGGGGGAAGAAAACTGGAGTTGTCAAAACGGGCTAGCTAGACCCTAAAAGGTTATCCTTTGACGGGCCATGGCTTACAATGGTAGGCTCAAAATGCCCGTGGATCATAAAGTCATGAAATTATTGAAGCCCGCCCTCAGGCATTCAAGCTTAGGGATGGCCGCGGGCTTTTATGTACTTTTATTACATTTCTATTTTTTAATATTGTAAAATATATAAAATATAATCAAACTCTCAAAGTTTATAATTCAAATCACATATATTAATAAAATAAAGCGTTAACCTATTGTGTAAACTTAAAAAAACAAATGCAAATCAAAATTAAAACACTAATAAACTATTGTCCCAATTCAAATAATAATCAAGACTAAATAAGTAATTTTAATACTTAAAAGACAAGAAAATCTCATAGTTATTGTGTATATAAAATTTAGTTCGACTATAAAATTTTCTCTGTTATAATATTATTTGGTTTAAAAATTAATTTGAGAAAGTCTTGAAAAAATGAAAAGTTGGACTAAAATTACATTGTTTTAGGAAAAATACTATGCCCTTTTGCTTTCGGAAGTTCGATTATCTTGTGCACGGTAGATGCAAGAATCTAAGTAAATCATATATATAGCGTCATTAGATGTATGGGAAGTGACTAGAGCTAGACAATTTAACATCAACTTGAACCTTTAAACTTTTATTAGAGCACAAGTGTGCATGAATTGAAGCTTCTAAGTTTTTTCCCCCCTAAGTAAGAGGTGTTGTATAACAAGAGTTAGTATTTTTATTTTAATGCATGAAAAATATACGGGTTTAAAAGGGCCTGGGCTTTAGTGTGCCGACCCTTTTGTTTTTGAGCCATAACGAGCTAGCCTGTTTAAGCCTAATTTCCTTTTTTCAATGTTTTAAAAGTCAGACCGGACATCGAGCCAGAAAAGTCAGCGGGTCATGGTTCAAATGATTGGAACAATTAGACTGTTTGGTCGGGTCGGTGATGTTATATATATATATATATATATATATATATATATATATATCTCTCTCTCTCTCTCACAATTAATCTAATTTCATAGGAAGTTAACAAGGTCACAAAATACCATTGAAAGAAGAACATTAAGTCCACGCTCAACTTAACAAAATGCACTAACAATAATGATTTCGTGACTTTTCAAACATTAGTGGCTCTTGATTGATCCAAACATGAGTTTTCTTGAAAGGCATTTGGACCAAAAATATCACCATCTTCTTGAGGAAATTATCCAAAATCAAGAACTTCAACTCCAATCATAGAGCTTCGAGTTCCATCCTTAGCTTGAGGATGAACCTCATTGCCTTATTCTAGAAAAGAATCTTTACAAAAGAGTGTGAAACAAGCCACATTATGAAAATTAGTAACACATAATATGAATAAAAGAAGTAACGTGTCTAAAATTTAAAATATCAACCTTCTTCATTGATGGTAGTTTTTGGTATTGGTAGTGTGGTATCATCATAAATGATGTTTTCTTCTATCTCTTCAGCACAAAGTGGAAGAGAATCAACTTCGTCCATTATCCAATATTCAGTCTTATCAATACTTTTATAATCAATGGGATCAAAAAGTTTTTACTTGTTAACAACTCTAAAAACACACGTGAAAATAAAAAATTAGTATTATTGTTAGTAGTCATTTAATCGATTTTTTTTATGAATAAAAATTTAAGTAAAGTGTAAAGTGAAAAGCTTAGAAAAATATAGATATTCCTCATACAAAAATTGTAATGAATAAAGACAAAATCATTCAGCCTTTGATGTTCCAATCTATTTCTTTTCTTGGAGTGTGTATTCTTTCAAAGACACTCCAATTCCTTTCGCAACTGGAAGAAGTAGTTTGGCTCAACAATTGAATAGCCAACCTTTTAACATTGGGACAACTACCTCCAAAATACCACCTGAAAGACAGAATATCACCTAAGAGGGGGTGAATTGAGTGATTTAAAAACTTTTTGCGAATAACCTCGATAACTAAAGTACAGATCAGTGAAAGGAAGAATAATAGACACAAGAGATTTATACTAGTTCGGTCTAAACTTTTGACCTACGTCCAATCCCCAGACACTCTGTCACTAACTCTTTTAACTAATTACACACTCTGTAACTCTTGAGTAATCTTCTCTCTAGGATTCACTCCCCTTTACAAGTTGTAATCAATACACTCACTCTCAAGGTCCTCTACCTTGAGTTTCTTAAGAATCACTGAAGTTTAGAAATATCTGAAGATATTACATAGTAATGAATGAAATAGTATTTGCAATAAATTCGTTTGAGCATAAATTTTTCGATTGGTGAATTGAATTGAATACTTCAGCTTATATTTGATGGTTGGAATTTATGACCATTGAGAAGATTCAATGAATCTGTTGTGTGTAATAAATATAGCCGTTAGATCGTTGAACTCATTTGTTACTCACACACTTCGATTATGAGAATAATCGCTGTTATTTTGCCGCTTGTTATTCCTTCATTCCTTTTCTGTTGTGATACAACATTTAATGTGGAATAGGAATAGCAAGGATGATTTATAAATGTTCAGGGAATGCTTACTGAGTTTGCATCTCATTTTATGCAATAACATTTAATGCTTTTGACATATTCAATGCTTTTTGAGATTTGTGTGTTAATCAACCGCATAATCATTTGAAACTCATAATAGACTGATTAAAGATAGTTAGGAACAGTAATCAGTGATGATAAGAATATATGAAATCACAATAAATGATTTTAACTTTACGAACACAGTGGTTTACGGAAACAGAAAAGCCAACTCGAACTAATCACTAACTGACTCGAGTTGATCTTCCAACACTTGATTCACAAGTTTTATCTTCTATAAAAACTTGTTTAAAACACAGAAGTTAAGAATGAGAAGATAACTTTATAAAGTATAACTCGAGTCTAAAATATAAGTTGAAATTTATATACCTCTAGTCAAAGACGGGGTAGCCTTGAGTTAAAGATTTGAAATGTTTTAAATAAACCCTTTTTAACTCCAGTCAATTATTTAACTACCTCAAGTTATCTTAAGTTTTTGAACCCATCAATTTTAACTCTTGAGTATCAAGTTAATGCCTCAAGTCATTTACTCAAGGCAATTAACTTTAGACCTCAAGTTAAGAGTTCAACTTACATTTTTTCAAAGACACCGTTTTCAACTCTTGAATATCAAGTTAATGCCTCTAGTGATTAACTCAAGGCAATAACTTTATGACTTCAAGTTAAAAATTAAACTTGTGTATTTCGAAAAGGATTGCTCTTGACTTTTGCACATCAAGTTAATGCCTCATGTCATTGACTCAAGGCATAGATTTCCAACTCCAAGTTATGCACTATTTTTCGATGGAAAGTTTTTAACTCTCAGGTATCAAGTTAATGCCTCTAGTCATTAACTCAAGGAAATTATTTTTTTACCTCTAGTCAAGTTGCAATTTCCTTCAACTTGCATTTTTAACTCGTGGAAAACGAAATTGCCTCCAGTCAATTTTATTCTTACCTAAAGTCATTACCTCCAGGAATCAACTCTTTAACTGGAATTTAATCTTCTCTGTTTTCAAAATCACCGTCTTCGTAAATCCTAAATCATCATTTGTGATTTCATTTCTTCATATCATCACTCATTACTATTCCTAATTGCTTTTAATCAGTTTGCTAATGAGTTTCATATGATTGTATCAAAGATTAACAACAAATTATCATAAAGCAATTTGTGTGTCAGAGAGCATTTAATGCAGTTGCCATATCGAGACTCAATCACAATAACCATTTCTTTGAACATTCGAAAGACATTCCTGCTATTCCTATCTCGCAATAAATGCTATTTCATAACGGGCAAAACAGAAGGAATGAAATAATGTCCTGACGGAACAATTTCACCTGCATCATTAACGGTGAAAGTGACTTCCGAACTTCATCCTTATAACGGCTATTTTTGAAGAGTCACAACGGATATCTTCAAGCTTCTCCAACGGATATTAATGGCATCAACTATAAATACCAGAAGCATTGAACTCGCCAACTATTGAAACGCTGAGCATTTAATTCAAAATTATTGCAATCTACTGTTTCATTAGTCTCATTTAATATCTCGAATATATCTTGTATTTCAGTGATTATCATTCATTTACTCTGTGAGTCTTAAACACTTATTTGATTTCTTGTTTAGTTGTTAAATCTTAAGGTTGTGGAACCTTAAGTGAGGGTAAACGATTACAACTTGTAAGGGGGAGTGAATCCTAGAGTGATAGGATTACTTCGAGTACAAAGTGTTTATTTGTATATTTTTTTTGAAAGTTAGTGAAAAGCCTAGAGGTTCTGGGGACTGGACGTAGGTCGAAGAGATAGACCGAACTAGGATAATCCCTTGTGTTCTTTTGTCCTTCTCTTTGTTTTTAAGTGTTCTTGAACATTTTGCGAAAGAATTTCACAATCACCTATTCACCCCCCTTAGGTGATGTTCCATTTACAGCTTGGCCACATCAAGTCTAAGTGTCCCTAGCTGAAGAACAAAGAGAAAGAAAAGAAGAGATTCAATAAGTTCAAAAAGAAGGCTTATGTCTCAGCCATATGGGGAGATAGCATATCTGATGAAGATGAAGCTGATACAATTTCCATACATCTTTTAAGAAAAAAGGGTTGATATCATTGTTGGTCCTTACAGTTTAATCAAAATTTGGTTTTGTCCCTACAATTTCATAAGGATTTGGTTTAAGTAAAGCAACAAAAACTTGATAAAAGTATAGGGACCAACCGTTAAACTAAGACCAAATCTTTATGAAACAATAGGGACCAAAACCAATGATTTAAAACTAAAGGGATCAAACCCAAAAATTCAATCAAACTACAAGGATCAGTAGTGGTAATAAACCCAAGAAAAATTATCAAGAGCCCTCCTTATTTGTTAGTGCAAGTGTATATAAAAGAAGTTGGAAAATGAGATAGAGACACTAACTCACAATGAAATTAGGGAGCTCAAATATAAGAGAAGCAGAAGCTTAATCATAGGGATAATAACAGGCACTTGATAGCAAGATATTAGGGAACTGACAAATCCAAAGGCTCCAGTCACATGGGGAGTAACATTCTTGGGTGCCAATTGAAGCAGTCCAACTGCTACAACTATATCCATTGCCGCTTTGATAAGTGCTAGTCTCCTCTCATTCGGCTCTTTTAGTTTAGCACGGTATTGCTCATTCTGCAATCATCGGGAATGGGATTAAATGAAATGTAGTTTCTAAATGGAGGATATTGCTGTTACTTATCCCAAGCAAAGTGAAAAGAAAAAAGAAAAGAAACTATGAAGAACCTATACATCATATTTGTTATTGTTCTTGAGTTCCTTCTCTAACTTCTTCATTGATGCAGTGAGTCTCCCAATCTCTTCAAGTTGATAGAAGTTAGAACACACCATAAAAATATTAATAGAGAGCAGAGGAAGGAGTATTTGCTTGTATGGACACATTTAAAGTATAGGAAATAGAAAAGGAAGCCACAAACCTCAACCAAGGTGCAACAAACTGAGGAGCCCATCCAACAAAAAAGCGATATTCGGCCCATTAACTCAATACGTTGTTTGTGAAGATGGAATATCACCTAGAGGGGGTGAATAGGTGACCTCAAAAACTTTTTGCAAATTGCATAGGAACGTAAATGAAACAGAGACAGAGAAGAAGGATAGACACAGAGCAATTTATACTGGTTCGGTCTAACTCTTCGACCTACGTCCAGTCCCCAAGCACACCTTGGGATTTCACTAACTCTTTAATAAGTATACAATTACAAACTCTGTAACTTAGGATGATCCTTCACTCAGTCTCACTCCCCCTTACAAGTTGTAATAGTACACCCACACTTAAGGTTCCACAACCTTAAGATTTACAAAGCAATAATCAAATAAGTGTTTAGGAACTCCTCACGGGTAGATAAATGTTGAACACTGAAGTACAAAGAAATATCTGAAGATACTAGCTTAGTTAATGAAACAGCAAATTGCAATAAGTTCGAATTGAATGCACAACGTTTTTGGTAGGTGAAGATTTGAATGCTTCTGGCTTTTATAGATGATAACAATTAATGCCCGTTGGAAGAAGGCTTAATGAGCCGTTGAGAGTAATAAATATATCCGTTACTCTATTTCTTCGTAATCTTCCGAGGTTGGTGAATATGCTTCGTTGACATTCTATGTTCGATTTGTCCGTTGAGACTCAGATAGATTATTGACTGGAAATATTTGAAATGCTTTGTAGTGGCTCAGAGGTCCATATTCTACTTTCGTGCTTCGTCTCTGTTTCACATTAAATGCATTTGACACAAAATTGCTTTATGGAAATTTGATGATTAAAACATTTTAATCATATATGAAAAACACTAGCAAACTGATTAAACTTGGTTAGAAGGAGTATAAATCAATAACAATAAATAACCAAGGCAAAATCAATGATTTACAGATTACGACAGCGGACATGTTAAATGGCAAAAGACATTCTCAAGAATTGTTCATATGGTTCTCGAGAATTCAAAGCACAGAGTGTTTCATATATGGAAGATTTTGAGCATTCTCGAGAATTGTTGTGTTCATTCTCGAGAATCAACCTATATCTCAAACTAGAAATGTATTATGCCAGAATGCTTTTCGATCATTCTCAAAAATCCCCAAATACATTCTCGAGAACCATTCTCGAGAATTAGAGGAAACTTTATCTCAGTGAATATCAGATGAAGCATTCGGCCATTCTCAAGAATCTTTCCGCTGATTCTCGAGAGCCATTCTCGAGAATTGATTTCTCATTCTCAAGAATCACATCAGAAATTTTTTTTTGTTATAATTCTGACTCAGACATTCTCGAGAGATGCTCACTCATTCTCAAGAATCTACTAATAATTCTCGAGAATCATTTGCACAGAGAGCTTAGCGATGGCGAACTTAACTACCATTCTCGAGAATCCTTGAGCCATTCTCGAGAATTACTTCTTGAACTTTTGAACACAAATGGGTTTAAACAGGATAAGAATTGAGAAACAATTTTAAGTATGTTAAAGCTGATTCAAAACAATTTCAAAACTTAGACTTTTGTGATCATCAAAACATTAGGAGCTAACATTCTCCCCATTTTTGATGATGACAACATAAAGAGAGATATTTTGATGTTTTGAAAAGAGTTGTTGAAATTGACAAAATGACAGAGAGGATGAGAACTGAAGCAACATCTATTCATAGTTAAAATGCAGAATGCAACATAATTTCATACAGAACTAGCATTTCATACAGAATTAGAAACAACTAGCACCGTGCATCCTAATAGATAATATACTCTAACAGATCCAGAAATCATCTGTTGGGTATGAAGATGTTGTTGATCCAAATCCTCAACATCTTTCTTGATCTCCTGTTGATGCGCAAATAGTGTAGCAAAGCAAGTGTCCATGTCCTTTTTTAAAGTCTTCCAGCTCAGAGTCCATGTGAAGATCAATGTGGGCCTTCAAAATAACCATTTCGGCAGACATGGCGTTGATCATCTCCTTTGTTAGCTTCCCATAGGCCTCCAATGACGTCAATATAGGAACAATGGCATGCTAAACTGTTGAGTTAATCTGAGTTTGAATTGTAGCCTGGGCAAAAGATGGAGCAGAAGCAGAGGCAGTGCCAGCCTGAGAGGATTGACCCTCTTCTGGTGGTTTGGAGGATGATGGCTGAGGAACTGAAGTAGGCTTGACTTGTTTCTTCGGTGGCTTCTGTGAAAGATATTTTCATGTACAATAGATGGGTTTTGCTAAACTTTTTGGGAAGTACGGCTTTGTCAGTTTCCAGAAGGTACCAAATCTTGTTGTAACCCAGTATCCTAGAAACCAAGTTGGGATAGGGAATTGTATTCTTTTTGGAGATCCTAGAGGTGGATAGAAAGGTGGACATCTCAGAGATCACTAGTTTACCCAGATTTTGTGGTTCCTGAGCAATGATGGAAGCCAGCAACTGATAATCGATGTTCACAAAGTGAGTGAAGCTCTGACCCTTGTTGACCAAATTGCGGCTGTATAGATACCAGAGGACTTTATATGTGTCAGGCATTTGTGCAGGCTTGAATGTCAGGGGATTGCCATCATATGTCTCAGTAGGTAAGAGAATATTAAAGCACTGTGGCTCAGATAGCTGTGGAGGATCTTCAGGGACATCAATGATCCCAAGGTATCACTACAAAAAAAACTATCATTTGTCGCGGTCCATCTGTAGCGGTCATAAATAACCGCTACAAAATTATTATTTACCAGGTTTTTGTAGCGGTTTTTTAATGAACCGCAACAAATAATGTTTGCTGAGATATTTGTAGCGATTACTCTAAAGTAAATTGCTACAAATGTGGCGCCAGCTTGGCGCGAATCTCTGTGGCGCAAAATTTGTTGCGGTTTTATGGAAAAACCGCTACAAATTTGGCGCCAACGTTTGGCATGTAATGGCGCGAACTTTGTTGCTGTAATTCTGAAGCGGTTATCGACATTTTCCCTTCTTTACTTTATAGGTTTCTTGGGAAACTAAAGTCTTACGTGAGGAATAAGGCGTGGCCTGAAGGTTTAATAGCAGAAGGCTATATTGGGGATGAGGTCTTGTATTTTTGTTCCAGGTACTTTGATGACATTGAGACGTCATTCAACCGACTGCCTCGTGTTGATGATTGTCCTGAGTCAGAGCCATCAGGAACAGAGTTGTTAGTCCCTCGTGTTGGTAAACCAGTTGGCCGAAGTGAGAATTTCAAACTCACGGCACTTGAGAAGATTCAAGCACATAGACATGTCTTGATCAATTGCACTAAAGTTGAACTGTACCTTCAGTAAGGATTCCACACACACACACACACACACACACACACACATATATATGTTATCCTATATATTTTCTGCACATTTTATACTCAAATTGCATGCTCGTCATCGCATGTTTAATTGCAGGGAATTCAGGAGTCATGTGAAGCGTCAACTGAAGATCCGTACGCAGATATCCTCTGAAATTGATAGAAAGGTCCACAGAGAATTCCCCAGTTGGTTTAGGAGGAGAATAATGAATGACCACAACCCGCACTCACCAGAATTCAGGGCTCTCGCACTCGGCCCGCTTGACCATGCCCAAAGAATTACGACATACAATGTCAATGGTTTTAAGTTTTGCACCGTTTCACGAGATCAGGGATTGCTGACCCAAAACTCAGGTGTATATGGCACGTTTGGGACGAGGAGTTATGCGAGCAGCAGTGATGGGAACATGCAGTTCGGTGACATCCCGTATTATGGAAAGCTGCTTGATGTGGTCAAGATAACTTACCAAGGTCTTTTCCCCGTGATGCTGTTCAAGTGTTTGTGGGTGAATACGACAACGCCCTGGGGACTCACGACTGACGACTTAGGCATCACATCGGTGAATTTCTCCCAGCCTATTCACACTGGTCTGTCTGAAGATGATGAGCCGTATATTCTTGCCTCAGAGGCCCAACAAGTTTATTATGTCGCCGATGAGAGGCACGTGGATTGGAATATGGTGGTTCACTTAAAGCCTCGGGACCTTTACGATATGGGCGATGGTGATAACGTCGCCTATGATTGTGAGCCGTTCCAGCTAGCCAGTTTTGAAAACTTCTTCCCAAACGGCGATGACAATTTACCTATAGTTCGGTAAGTTTTTTAATATACATTTCATGAAATAATAACATTTAACCAAAGTTTTATTTGTGTTCAAACATATTCAACTCACACGTAACATTTTATCCAAACTTTCTTTGTAGGGATGGTGACAAATATTGAGAGAAAAGATTATGCAATGTATAGTTAATCTGTAATCTTCTTAATTTTTTTTTTTAAAAAAACCACAATAATATTTGTAGCGGTCATAAAACCGCTACAAACAGAAACCGATACTAATGGCGTGTCACCAACCGCTACTAACTGACTCCGCTACAAAAATTGACAACTAAACCGCTACAAAATGATTCGCCGGATATCAAAATAAAAACCCCAACCCACCCACATTTAATATGCTTTAGTTCCTGCTTCTCCACATTTTCTCTCCATATTTACTCATAGGTTTACGTTTTCTCGAAGAGGTTAAGTGTTTGAAGGGGGTAAGTGCCGTTTAACCGCATCAAATCTAATGCTTATTTTCTACCCCTGTTGATACTAACTTTTGTTATTTTATAGGTGCATTTCGTATTTTTTTTACACTTTCTTTCTACTTTCTCGTATATATTATTTGATCCACCTTCACGCACATTTTTTGTAGACATGTGATTTTCTCCGAGAAGCGCCCAGTAGCAAATGCTTTTTTTAGGTTTGACTTTTGACCGTTATGTTTGACTTTTTTTGCTGACTGGACGATGACGTGGCATTTCAAAGGTGTAAAAATAATTTTATGATCTTAAAACAATATTTCAGGTATTGACCCGTACTAAAAGGATACTGAAAAAAATATTTCAGGGTACTGACTGGTACTAAAAAGTATTTTCAGGATACTGATTGGTACAAAACAATATTTCATAATTTTGAAAAATTATTTTAGGATCTTGAAAAAATATTTCAGGTATTGACCGGTACTAAAAGGATACTGAACAAAATATTTGAAATGCCACGTCATCGTCAAGTCAGCAAAAAAAGTCAAACTTAACGGTCAAACACTATTTTTGCACCTAATTTGTAACCACATAGTCACTTTTGCACCTAAAAAAAGCATTTGCTACTGGGCGCTCCTCGGAGATAAGCACATGTCTATTTTTGCACCTTAACCCTTTAATTAACACATTCTTTCTACTTTCTACATATTCTCATTGTTTTTTATTATATATTAACCTTATGTAATCAAATATCATATTTAAATATAATTTATTTTCACCAAAAATATAAATTATTATTAATACAATATTTAACTAATTACTTTAATTAATAATTTTTTTTAATTCCATCTATTTGTAGCGGTTAGTAAACCGCTACAAAAACGAACAAAAATATGACAACGCGCCAAAACAGCAAAAATAAATGGAATATTTTGTAGCGGTTTCAAACCGCTACAAAAATTAAATACTCAAAATTGCTGGCGGGATGTTTTTTGTAGCGGTTAAGAACCGCTACAAATATTGGCGCCAAAATTTTCTGAAAAATTGGCGGGAATATTTTGTACGGTCATGTAACCATACAAATTTTGAAACCTTTTGGCGCTACTTTTTAATATAATTAGTTGCGGTTATGTAACCGCTACAAACGTGGTCGATCTCCATTTGTAGCGATTTCATAACCGCGACTAATGATCAAACAAGGAGTCAATCTGGCCTCATATAGTGGCGGTTATTTGTAACCGCTATAGATACAGTCACAGTCATGATATATGGAGTAGCAGTTTTTTTTTAACCGCTACAAATAGGTTTGCCACAGTGGATTTTGTTGTGGTTTGATTAACCGCTACAAATGTCATTAGTAGCAGTTAAAACCGCTACAAATAGGCCATTTTAACCGCTACTAATGCCCCCTTTTTTGTAGTGTATGTGTTAATGGTGTCGGTTGTGAGCTTGATTTTCTTTCCCCGAATGTGAGTATGCAAGACAATGTCATTATCCTCAGTCTTTTCTTCAAACATATTAAAGTAAAAGACTTTAACTATTTGAGGGGAGTAGGGAGTATGAATATCTAGGAGTGGCATATATGGCTTCAACCAGGGAGATAAGTCTAGATTGCATTCTTTCCTGAAGTCATCTAAATTTAACCATACAGTGGGACAAAAGGGTCTTCCCTCATAAGTAAGCACAAAAGCTGGGTCAAATGGAATTACCAGAGGATCTTGGAAAAAATCTGGAGGGCATTCAAGTATGTTGATCTGGCCAAACAATTTAGACGCAAATGGGGAAAGTGTTCCACTAACTGAAGGATGATTTTCTCGTTCAGGATGGATGTGAGGAGGTCTCTGAATCCTATCTTCAATGCTCTAGGATCTTCTCTCATGAAATTGTGGCTTTGAGTCCGCATATGGAACCGTGGATTTAGTTGCTTCAGAACTCACTGGCTTGGATTGGGACTTGGAGTGTGACTTGGATTTTGAATCCTCAGAACTTACTAATTGTGACTTGGGGTGAGAACTTTCTTTGCTTTTGCCTTTGTCGGATGGCAGTGAGTGAGTCTTGGAGCGAGTCACATGTGGAGAAGTATCGACAATGGTAACACTCTTTGATTTCGATGATGGTGGACTCCTCTTCTCAGAATCTTTCACCTTTGGACGGTACTTAGTGCGAGGCTTCTTCGGTGGTGGTCGTTGAGGAGACCCAGAGGGAGATTTAGCCATTGTGAGAGGTTGTATTCAAAATGGATTGATAATCTGAGAGAGAGAAAATGGTGAGAGGAGTAATGACAGAGGAAGAACGGTTTTTGGAGAGGGTGAAGCGACGAAGAAGGATTCTCGGGAGTGAGAGAGAATGGTATGAAGGAACTGATGCGCCGATTCTGTGAAGAGGGTTTTAAGATGAAGGTTGAGCAAAAACGACATAGTCAGAGTAAGTGAAACGACATCACACTCTGGGGCATTAATAAATTTTTATTCGATGATTCTCGAGAATGTTCAGTTGATTCTCAAGAATGACTTAAATTGAGGCTATTCTCTCAATCCATTCAGATTCGCCAATTCTCGAGAATGCAACTTAATTCTCGAGAATGGTCTCAATTCTTGAGAGCATGATCATGATTTCCGAGATTGAGCCATTCTGCAGAGGGCTCTGTCTGCGACAATTCTCGAGAATGCAATTGGCAATTCTCGAGAATGATGAAGTTACTTTGGACATTGTTACTCAGTGAGCCCAAAAATTCCTGTTATTTCTTGAGAATGACTCTCAATTCTCGAGAATGCTTAAGAATTGCAATGAGACTTACTTATCAATTCCTGAGAATGATGACATCATTCTTGAGAATTAGCAGACTTTGTAGCTTTCTGTTTTTGATTTTCTGAACAACAGGGAACCTGCAAAACATTATCTAGAAGCTCCGATGCTTAAGTTAGTTTCTAATGATCATCAAAACATGATTAATGACATTGGAGTAACATTACTTACAGTTCAATGGGATTTACCATTCCCAATTCTCTTCTAATGAAGTTGAATTGTTCCTTGGCTAAGGGCTTTGTGAAAATGTCAACAAGTTGCAAGTGCGTGGGAATGAACATTACTTTAACATCTTTCTTTTGCACATGGTCTATGATAAAATGATGTCTCACATCAATATGCTTGGTCCTGGTATGTTGAACCGGATTTTTCGCCAAGCTTATTGTACTTGTGTTGTCACAGAGTATTGGAATTTCCTTCAGATAGACCCCCAAGTCAGACAATTGTTGCTTTAGCCAAAGGACTTGAGCACAGCAACTAGAAGTAGCAACATATTCAGCTTTGGTGGAGGATACAACTAGAGTGGTTTATTTCTTGCTAAACCATGATACGAGTGATCCTCCAAGAAACTCACATTGTCCATTGGTTCTCTTTCTATCAGTTTTGCACCCAGCATGATCTGAATCAGAGTATGCAACCAAATGCTCTTATTGACCTTTAGGGAACCAGAGACCCAATTCCTTTGTATCCGAGAGATATCAAAAAATTCTCTTAACATGCTCAGTATGTGATTCTTTAGGAGCAGATTGAAATCTAGCACACATTCCCACATTGAATCGAATATCAGGCTGACTTGCAATCAAATAGAGTAATGATCCGATCATGCCTCTATATTTGGTTATGTTGAAATCTTTGCCTTTTTCTTCATCGGCATCTAGAGAGCCAGTTGAACTCATTGGAGTGTCTGCACCGTTGCAATGTTCTAGTCCAAACTTCTTGAGCAAATCACGAAGATACTTTGTTTATGAGATGAATATCCCATTCTTCCGTTGTTTGATTTGCAAGCCAAGGAAGTAGTTAAGCTTTCCCATCATAGACATTTCAAACTCACCCTGCATTGTCTTGGAGAAGTCATCGCAGAGAGTTTCATTAGTTGATCCAAAAATAATATCATCCACATAAATTTGAACTAGCAGTAGATCATTTAATTTATCAGTTTTTATAAAGAGTGTTGTGTCTGCTTTTCCTCTGATAAACCCCTGATTAAGGAGAAATTTGCTAAGTCTTTCGTACCAAGCTCTAGGAGCTTGCTTCAGACCATACAAAGCTTTCTTGAGTTGAAACACATGATCTGGATGATGATCATCCTCAAAACCAGGAGGTTGTTCAACATAAACTTCCTCTTGTATGAAACCATTTAAAAATGCACTTTTGACATCCATTTGATAGAGCTTGAATTCCTTGACGCAAGCAAAGGCTAGAAGAACTCTTATAGCTTCCAATCTAGCCACTGGAGCATAAGTTTCTTCATAATCAATTCCTTCTTCTTGATTATAGCCTTTAGCAACCAATCTTGCCTTGTTACGGACAATGATTGTTGTTTCATCATGTTTGTTCTTAAATACCCATTTAGTCCCAATAACCAGATGGTCTTTAGGTTTAGGTACTAAGTCCCAAACTTGATTTCTATCAAATTGGTGCAATTCCTCTTGCATTGCGATAACCCAATCATTATCTGAGAGGCTTTGTCAATCTTAGAGGGTTCAATCTGAGAGATGAACGCAGAGAAGGTGACTTCATTCAAAGTACCTTTTCTGGTTCTTACTCCTTGATTTACATCACCTATCACTTGGTCTAAAAGATGATTCCTAATAAACCTCCAAGCTTTAGGTTGAGATTGAACGTCATTTTCAAAAGGGTTTTCAGAAACAGTTTCAAAAACATCTTTAGAATTTTCAAGAGAAGCAGGAGTAGTTTTTGAAAAGAATTGATTTCTATAAGCATTTTCCTCATCATCATCCAGAGGCTTATCAGATTTGGTTTCACTGAACACAACATGAATATATTCTTCAACAATACGAGTACGGGTATTAAAAATTCTATAAGCTTTACTTCTATTGGAGTATCCTAGAAATATGCCTTCATCAGATTTTGAATCAAACTTACCCAGATTATCCTTACCATTATTGTGCACAAAGCATTTACACCCAAAAATGTGCATATGGGCAAGGTTGGGCTTTCTCCCTTTATAAGATTCTTCCGGATGTATGCACGATTTGATATATAACATGTAGTGCTCATTGCATCAGCCCAGAAAACTTGAGACGTTTGATTCTCATTCAGCATTGCTCTTGCCATCTCAGTGAGGACACGATTTTTTTCTCTCCACAACACCATTCTGTTGAGGAGTCCTCAGGGTAGAGAAGTTGTGATCTATCCCATGAGCGTTACAAAATTCTTCAAAGGCATAATTTTCGAATTCTCCACCATGATCAGTTCTTATACCTTCTCTGGGAGCCTTGAATAAGGCTTTAGATCTAATGTCGGCTAAAGGTAGATCATTCTTACTGACTATCAAGCATTCCTCAGAGTCGAAGATAACCAAGTTACCTTTGTCTATGCTTTGACTCACACTGAGGAGATTATGGCAAAGACCCTCCACGAGGTAGACATCTTTGATTTGAGGTCTGTCGTTGTTACCAACTTCACCAATCCCAGCAATCCTTCCGAATTGATTTCCACCAAAGGTCACTTTGCCACCATCCTTTGTCTTGAGAGCAGCAAATTTAGAATGATCTCCTGTCATGTGTCTAGAGCATCCACTGTCAATATACCACTTGTTGGATTTTGATGCTCTTAGACAAACCTGCAGATCACGAAAGATCAAGTCTTAGGTACCCATCTTTTCGTGGGTCCTTTTGGGTTAACTTGTGTCTTTGGAATCTCATAAGATCCCTTAGGCATTGATAAATCCCTAATTTTATATATTTTATCCCAACTTATTCATTTATTTTAGGGATTATTTTAGGCTAATTTGGATATATTAGATAATATTTGGATTATTAGCCAATTTTAGGAAATAATATAAATCAGAATTAATTATATGATTATTGGGCCTAAATATTGATATTCTAATTAATATCTTGTGATTAAATAATATTTCTTAAAATGTGATAGATTACGATTTTATCATATTAGAGATCCTATGATGCAGAATTTTTCAGGGAAGCTAAAAAGGAATCCAATGGTGGAATTTTATCGGGCTTCTTAAATTTTGATGGGCTCAAGTTGTTATCCAAAAATCTATCTCTTTCTCCCTATTAATTAACCTAGCCGCCAAGGGAAGATTTACGCTCTCATTGAGAGCCGCATTCACGCACGCAGAGCTGCAACACGCACAGGATAAATCTTGATTAATTCATCCATTCATCCACTCCTTTAATCAAGTCGCGGGGTCCACCTTCTCAAATTCTATTGCAGTCTCTATTCACCAAGTGCAACTTATATATATTCCTCCAGTACGTGGGTGGATGCGCGGACAACGAAATTGATTTAATAATCAATTCAATTCTTCTTCATCCCATGGCTGTGACGAAGTGCTTGAAGGAGTTTGAGGAGGAGATTTCCATGGCAGCTTGAGATCTTTAGGAGGCAACTTGAAAGGAGCATAGAGGAAGCTAGAGCCTAGGAGCTTGCATTTGAAGACCATATGGGAGTGTTTTTTTCCTTTTATCAAATTGTTTGAAGACTTTGAAATTATTTAGTTTTAGATAATTTTGAATTGCTTTCTTGAGAACAATCTAGTTTTAGATTGTAGACAAATCATTTATTTCAGATTTAATTGATAATTTGGATTTGAACCATGCTAAGATATTTATTGAGATTTTTGTTTACAACCTTTATATTGTCAATTGATTTAATAATTGAGTTTTCATTATTAACTTAATTGAAAATTGGGTCTATCGATTTAATTGTTTAATTAGATTGATAAATTGTTTAGTTGTTTAATTAGATAATTGTGAACAAGATTCCAAATTTATTTAGAAATTAACTGGGTTTGGTTTTTAATGAGTTTAATTAGCCACCTCTTATTTCACTATGAGTTTTCTAGTGAAATAAGTGTTATTGAACTTGAGGGTTTCTCATGTTTTAATTAGGTAATTAAATTAATTAATTCCAATTCTCCATTCACCCCTTTGGTCTAATTAATTGATTTAGGCTAAGAAAGTTTACTCCATGTGAATCCTAAGTTGTCCCCTTTATCATCATAACTAAACTAGATTTTCGTTGTTTGATTTGCTTTTATTAAATTTTCTTCTTAGGGTTTTAATTATTAGCTCATCACAAAACCCCCCAAATTTGCATTCTCATCTAGATTAGTTTCATCCTCATTTAGGTTTTAGAATCAATTGCATCTTGCACTTAGTTAGTTTAGTCTTATTTTATTGCATTTTTTATCACCTAAAATCAACTTAAAGAAAACTCACAGCTTGCTCCTTGGGAGAATGACCTAGGTTGACCCTAAACTGCATAATAAGTTAGGACCTAGTTTAATTGACTGCTTTCGCGACAAAAGCAGCCCATCAGGCACCCATTTGTAATTACCAACAGGCTTAGATTTTCTTTCTCTCTTATGAAAACAAGAAGAAGTGGTGTGCCCTTTACGATTACAATAATTGCAATGGGCAAAAGGATTTGAAGAGTGGAGAGTTTTCCGAAAGTAATTCAAATAGTTCTTTTCTCCAAACTTCTTCTTGCCTTTCTTTTTGTCAAAAAGAGGTTTGTACCCAATCTCAGACTTGCCATTCGTGAAGCATTGTTGTTTCAAAATCACATTGAGCATTTCATTGCCTTTAGTGAACTTCTCAAGTGTTTTTGTAAGATATAAATTCTTTTTCTCTAAATCGGCACATTCTTCACAGACAAGGTTTTTGCAAGAAAGATTTTCAACTTGTTCGAGAGTTATGTTCTTTCTTTTTAAAATCATGTATTTCTCAACAACTTTTTCAAACTCAGATTGCAATTCATTGTATTCATCAAACAGTTCATCGTAAGAAGGTTGTGATTCATATACCTCATTGTCATTCTTAGGTTGTTCTTCTTCTTGTGCAACTAGGCAGATGTTTGCAGTATCTTTCTCTTCCTCACTTTCTTCATCAGAGGAACCATCTCCCCATATAGCAGATAAATATGCTTTCTTTTTGAAGTGGTTGAACTTCTTCTTCCTCTCTTTTTCATTTTCTTTTAACTCAGGACATTCCGATTTATAGTGGCCAGGCTTCTCGCATTCGTAACAGATGATTTGGTCTTTGTCCTTGATGTCTCGTCTATTGCTTAAACTTCCCTTCTGAAATCTGTTTCTGAATCCCTGGTCTTTTCTGTGAACATGCCCATCTCTTCATCGTCTTCATCCTCTTCGTCTTTGTCTTCTTTTTCTTTTACAGCATTAACAGCAATACCTTTGCTCTTACTGGAGTTGACTTCATCCAGATCTTTCTTAAATTTTAATTTTCTTTCATATTCGGACAGGCTTCCAAATAGAACAGCAACTGAGGCCATTGATTCTCCACGAGCCTCCTCTATTGCTGTAACTTTTGCTTCCCACTCTTTTGTTAGAACATTGAGAATTTTTCTGACTTGCGGACCTTGATCATATTTTTTGCCTAAGGCCGCCAGTTGATTGGTAAGATGAGTAAAGCGAAGTTGAAACTCAGTGATAGTTTCTCCGGTTTTCATTCGAAGAAGATCATACTCAGTGGTTAGAGTATTAATCAGGTTTTCCTTAATGCCGGAGGTTCCTTCATATGCCACTTCTAGAGCCTTCCATATCTCTTTAGCAGTCGACAAATTACATATTCGAAAGTACTCCTTCTGACTGAGAGCACTTTGTAACATCAGGATAGCTTTACTGTTGAGAGTGATGTTCTTCTTGTCATTTTCATCGAACTCGGCTTCCGTCTTGGGAATGGCGATGCCGCCTTCGATCCTTGTGGGAACATAATCTCGAGTCTCTATTACTCGCCAGAGACCATATTTAGTAGCTAACACAAACACTCTGAATTTTGCTTTCCAGAATTTTGCTTTCCAGAATGAGTAATGCTCGCCATTGAAACCTGGAGGACGATTAATTGAAGCACCATCTGGCAATATTCCTTCCATGATCTATCTCGGAATGTTAAGCTCAACTGAGAAACCTGGCTGTGATACCAAATGAAGATGGAATATCACCTAGAGGGGGTGAATAGGTGATCTCAAAAACTTTTTGTGAATTGCATAGGAACGTAAATGAAACAGAGACAGAGAAGAAGGATAGACACAGAGAAATTTATACTGGTTCGGTCTAACTCTTCGACCTACGTCCAGTCCCCAAGCACACTCTGTAATAGTACACCCACACTTAAGGTTCCACAACCTTAAGATTTACAAAGCAATAATCAAATAAGTGTTTAGGAACTCCTTACGAGTAGATAAATGTTGAACACTGAAGCACAAAGAAATATCCAAAGATACTAGCTTAGTTAATGAAACAGCAAATTGCAATAAGTTTGAATTGAATGCACAACGTTTTTGGTAGGTGAAGATTTGAATGCTTCTGGCTTTTATAGATGATAGCAATTAATGCCCGTTGGAAGAAGGCTTAATGAGCCGTTGAGAGTAATAAATATATCCGTTACTCTGTTTCTTCGTAATCTTCCGAGGTTGGTGAATATGCTCCGTTGACATTCTTTGTTCGATTTGTTCGTTGAGACTCAGATAGATTATTGACTGGAAATTAGGGCTGTTCAAGAAACCCGGAAACCCGACCCGGTCCAGACACGACCCGGTCCGGCCGGAAAAAGGAAAAAAAAAACCCGATCAATTTTGGGCAAGACTGGGTTTAGACCCGAAGGACCGGGTAGGACCGGGTTCCAGGTAAGGGCAAACGACCAATGAGCCCGGTCCTACCCGGTCATTATATATATATATATTTATATAATACATAATTACATATTGCAGCCTTCAGTAAAAAAAAAAAATAATCTTACGCCTAAACGACACCGTTGAAAAAGCAACATATATTCTCAAGTTCTCACATTTGCCCTAACCACATACATTTCATTTCCCATTCAGCAGATCGATTCCCATTTCCCCCACCCCCATTCGAAACCCTAGCTCTGGCGATCTTCCCATCTTCGTCTCCGACATTCAATCGGCGCAACCAACTGCATCGGCGGTAAGATCGATGCTCGTGTCTCAACTCTCAAGATCATCGGCTAAAGATCGTGTCTCAACTCTCAGGCTTCATCATCTCCATCTTCGAGATTCAGTTTTGCGTTTCAGTACTAGGTAAGCCGGCCTCTAGCCTAGCATTTTGCCTCATGTTCTGTCACTCATTCTGCTGATTCTTTATTTTCTTCATCTAGAAGTTCTTCCTCTTTTAGTTGCATTTTGCTTAGTATTTAGAAGGTGTGTTTTGCTGATTTTTGCTTATTCAATCGGTGCGTTTTGCTGATTTTTGCTGATTCAATCGGTGCGTTTTGCTGATTTTTGCTGATTCAATCGGTGTGTTTTGCTGAGTCATTCTTGTTTTGCAAAGATATGTTTTCTAAATTAAATTCTCTATCTATCCCGTTGATGTGTCTTTATTGTGTTCTAAAATAATTAGCTTTTTATGTTGTGGAACATATTATGCCTCTTTACTTCCTAGTTTTTCACATTCCCTACCATTTTTGCTCCTTCCAACACTTGGCTTCCTCCTCTTTCGAGTATTGGTCACAGACTCATCTCTATATACCATTATTGTTCTCCTTAGTCAACACAACTCTCTATAGCTTGAGAGATTTTTTTGATCCCAATTAGAGATTATTCATCTAAGGTGATTCCATTAATTTCTGTGTTTTTTTTTTATTAAAAAAAAACTTGAGGTGAATCCATTAATGTCACAATTTATATTTGTAACCTTAATACAATATATAGTAAATAGAGTAGTACTCGTATGTTGTTTTAAATGGAGCAGCAGAAATTTATGAATTTGGGGCGAAGTCATGTGGATGATGAATATTAATTAATTTAAACATGAAATTTTCCAATCAATCAATTAATTAATATTTATGATTTGCATTTGTTTTTCTAGACTGATTTGCATTTATTTTGCTGGAGTGATTTGTATTTAAAACTGTTTCATAATTTAGCTAATTTATGCATTTGTTTCATATATTGTTTTGCTGGAGTGATTTTCTATGAGATAGACTTTACTGATATGATAAGCATTTGGTCATGTCTTGTAGGTATATTTTGAAAATGGATGAGCAAGATTCTTTGTCAGCAGCCTTTAATAAAGGGGTCTCTGTCACTCCCTCATCTGATGATAACCAGTTCACTGGGTCTGCACCTTCTACATCTCCTTCTCCTAATCCTATTTCTCCCGTGCTACCACCAGCTACAACATCTATTCCTCCTACTTCTGCAGCTGAACCCTCTCAAGAGGCTCAAGTAAATGGGGATGGAAATCCTAGGAAGAGGAAAGAACCAGAACGAAGTAAACCAAAAACATCTACAGTTTGGGATCATTTTGTGAAGATATCTCTGGAAGAAACAAATGGAGAGATAAGAGCATATTGCAAGCATTGCAACAATGACTATGCTTGTGACCCAAACAAGCATGGGACAACTTCTTTGAAAAGGCATTTATTGAAGTGTCCAAAAAACCCAAACAAGGCAGATAAGAAGCAGCCCCTGCTGAATTACTTGTCAAATAGTACACAAGGAAGGGCCTTAGTTCCACATGTGTACAATGAGAGGCGAATACGGAGAGCTTTGGCTGAGTTCATAATTATGGATGAGCTGCCCTTTAGGATTGTTGAGAAGCCTGGATTTAAGAAATTTGTGAAGGAACTTGAGCCTCAATTTCATATCCCATCCAGAGTTACAATTGGTAGGGATTGTTGGCAGTTATACCTTGGAGAGATCAAGGTTTTGAAGAAGATTTTGAGGACTTGTGCAACTCGGGTTTGTCTTACTACGGATTGCTGGACTTCTAATCAAAATTTTAACTACCTATGCTTGACTGCCCACTTCATTGATCCTGAATGGAATCTGCATAAGAGGATCATCAATTTTTCTATGATTGAGGATCACAAAGGGGACACAATAGGGAAGACAATAGAGAGGTGTTTATTGGATTGGGGAATTGAAAAGGTTTTTACTATTACAATGGACAATACCTCATCCAATGCCACAGCATTATCATATTTGAAGAAGCGTTTGAAAAGTTGGAGGGGGTTAGTATGTAATGGAGATTATCTTCACCTTAGGTGCTGTGCACATATCCTCAACCTAATAGTTTGTGAAGGGTTGAAAGATTTGAAAGATAACTTTGAAAGCATTAGAAAGGCTGTCAAGTATGTTCGCTCATCCCCGGCACATTTTGCAAAATTTAAAGCCTATGCTGAAGCTGAAAGGATTGAAACTAAAAGCCTTGTGTGTTTGGATGTGACAACCCGCTGGAATTCGACATTCTTAATGTTGGAGGCAGCATTGAAATTCCAAAAAGTCTTTGACAGAATGAATGATGAGGATGATGACTATTGTGCACAATTTGCCCCCTAGGCATGAATTCGAAGCACATGATTTATTTATGATTGATTCAAGTGAGGTCAGCAATAATAGGCGTGAATCAAGTGACTTCTTCAAGAAGGAGCGTGAAGGAAAGCGTGAAGGAAAACAGAAAAAGCGTGATGGCCCCCCAAAAGCTGAAGATTGGAACCGTGCAAGTGCCTTCTTGAGGTTCTTGAAAGTCTTTTACGAGATCACATTAATGTTCTCATCTTCTATTAATGTGACTTCAAACACCTGCTTCCATCAAATTGCACGTGTTCAACAGTTGCTACAAAGAAATGCTTTGAATTCTAATTCTCTCCTTGCTGATATGTCTCTCAACATGAAGGTGAAGTATGAAAAATATTGGGGTAAGGCAGAAATTATGAATCCTTTATTGATAGTTGCTGTCATATTGGATCCTCGTTACAAGCTGGCATATGTTTATCACATATTTGAAAGTTTGTTTCATGACACTGAAGTTTGCTTGGCTATGAAGGACAAGGTTCATGAATGTTTATATCGTTTGTTTGATGAATACTCTGCAAGAGTTGGTGTATCTTCTGAATCAAATGTTGCCTCCTCTTCTACTGCACCTTCATCTTCACTAATTGTTGAAGGAAATGTGGAGGATCATGATCCAGGTGTTCAATGGTTAGCAGCAATTAAACAAAGAAGCTCCAATGATTGTCAAACTGAGTTGGACAAGTATCTTGCTGCATCTGATGATGTTCCTATCTCTACTGATTTCAACATATTGGCTTGGTGGAGAGCAAATTCGATGAAATACAAAGTCCTATCTTCTATGGCACGTGATCTTTTGGCCATCCCAGTTTCCACAGTTGCATCTGAATCTGCTTTTAGCACTGGAGGCCGTGTGGTTGACCAATATCGAAGCTCATTGTCACCAAAAATGACTGAGGCGCTGATTTGTTCTCAAAATTGGCTTATTCCTGGGCAATCACTAGCAGAACTTACTGAACAACTTCGTGAATTTGACAATTTTGAAGAATCTGGTAATGTTAATATAACTAGTTCATTATTTCATATCTTTGTAAAAAATTATAATTTTGATGTATTTTTCTTTAATTTGTTCAGATGCTTCATGTATGACTGAAGTTGGAGCTCCTGTTACGTCTATGGAGGAACTCGATTAAAAGCATAAATGGACTTCTGTTGGAGCTGTTGTTTGTAGCAATTATGGACTTAAATTATTTCACCTTTACAATTATTGACTTTTGCCTTCTGGACTTCTGGTTATGGACTTTAGACTTCAGACTTTAGTTGTAATATGAGTATTTTAACTCTATTTAATATTTTGATTCCTGCCCTTGGATTATTTTGATGATGCTTGTTATCAAAGGGCAGGTTACTGATGGATTAGGTATTTAATGCATGAATGTTGATGATGATGCGCATTGTGCAGATGAATTGATGTTAGATTTCATGTGCATTGTGTTGATGAATTGATGTTAGTTTTCATGTGCATTGTGCATATGAATTGACTTAAATTATCAATGGGCAGGTTATTGATGAATTGATGTGCAGGTTATTAATGGATTTGAAATTATTTTTGTTATCATGTTGTTGATGTTATTTTTAGTTGATGAACGTTTCAATTCATCTCTGGGCAGATGTAATTATGTGCATTGTGCAGGTTATATTTTTGTTGAATGATGCATATTGAAATAGCGCCAGGTTATTGATTTTTATTTTAGGTTTTGTAGAAAATTTGATTTTTCAAAAGAATGATGAGCAAATGAATGATTTTTATTTTATCATGTTGATGTTAGGTTTGAAATTGAAGCCTCTGAATCTGTCATCTGAAATTCTGAATTGATTTAATTGGTGAATTATTATTATTTCATGTTTTGAAAAAAAAATCATAAAATAAGGCAACATGGACTGGGCCAGCTGGACCACTAACCCGGTCCGGTCCGGTCCTTGACCGGAAATACTGGGTTTCGAGGGTAGGACCGAAGCGGTTCGGGTTGGCATGTCCCAACCGACCCTTCCGGACGGACCACGGGTTCATGTCCAGCCCGGTCTGGTCTGGTTTATGTACAGCCCTACTGGAAATATTTGAAATGCTTTGCAGTGGCTCAGAGGTCCATATTCTACTTTCGTGCTTCGTCTCTGTTTCGCATTAAATGCATCTGACACAAAATTGCTTTATGGAAATTTAATGATTAAAACATTTTAATCATATCTGAAAAACACTAGCAAACTGATTAAACTTGGTTAGAAGAAGTATAAATCAATAACAATAAATAACCAAGGCAAAATCAATGATTTACAGATTATGACAGCGGACATGTTAAATGGCAAAAGACATTCTCAAGAATTGTTCATATGGTTCTTGGGAATTCAAAGCACAGAGTGTTTCACATATGGAAGATTTTGAACATTCTCGAGAATTGTTGTGTTCATTCTCAAGAATCAACCTATATCTCAAACTAGAAATGTATGATGCCAGAATGCTTTTCGATCCTTCTCGAGAATCCCCAAATACGTTCTTGAGAATTGATTCTTCATTCTCGAGAATCACTAGAGGAAACTTTATCTCAGTGAATATCAGATGAAGCATTCGACCATTCTCGAGAATCTTTCTGTTGATTCTCGAGAATTGATTTCTCATTCTCGAGAATCACATCTGAAAATTCTTCTATTATAATTCTGACTCAGACATTCTCGAGAGATGCTCACTCATTCTCGAGAACCATTATCGAGAATCTACTAACAATTTTCGAGAATCATTTGCACAGAGAGCTTAGCGATGGCGAACTTAACTACCATTCTCGACAATCCTTGAGCCATTCTTGAGAATTACTTCCTAAACTTTTAAACACAGATGGGTTTGAACAGGATAAGAATTGAGAAACAATTTTAAGTATGTTAAACCTGGTTCAAAACAATTTCAAAACATAGACTTTTTTTTATCATCAAAACATTAGGAGCTAACAGTTTGTTCTGTAGTTAGACCAAAAAAGTTTATATGTAAAACTCGACAGTGAAAATTTCATATGAATAATTCAAGGA
Organism: Acacia melanoxylon; assembly: GCA_019022615.1. Classification (NCBI taxonomy): domain Eukaryota; kingdom Viridiplantae; phylum Streptophyta; class Magnoliopsida; order Fabales; family Fabaceae; genus Acacia; species Acacia melanoxylon. Next base: position 5,171,087 of record JAFJYJ010000027.1, read on the forward strand.
ACAAACTCAAAAACTTAGGGAGACATTTTGAGTCTTACCTGGTCGATGCTTGATGTAACACCTCATTTTTCAAAAGCGGAATAAGGTAATATTATCAGAGTAGAGCTTCGGAGCAATTTAAAAGAGTGAGTAATTGATAAGTATGTGGCAAAAATATTAACTACGGTGTATCCGGTCGGTTACAATAGTGGTACATTATTCCGAGTATTTAAAATTCTAACTATAGATACATTTCCAAAATAAAACTCCAGCTGAGTCCTCATGCGTGCTGCTTACCCTTGTCACTGGCTCCTGATCCTCCAGATCCTGAAGCTATGGTAAGTGTTGAGGTTCAAATGCCCATCGGACCTTAGGTAACGATTAACCTCATGCTCAAGTAAACAATATATGTATGACAGATATTCATAACATTACAGCATTAACCAATACAAAGCACACAACAGATGTAAGGTTATAACAACACAACAGTACATAGCACACACCACATGTAAAGTCTATCCATGTTTGCACTAACCAGTGCCACGATAGCTCCTCGTGTCCTCAGCGCTAGGAAAACAATCTCACGGCATTATCAAGATTATAACCCGTATAGAGCTGAATGTATAAACAGTGACCTAAGACGGAGTCCTAGCCACGGTGCATGTCCCAATACAAAGTCTTGTCCATGACTCTATGAAATAATCTATCACATATAAGTAGACAAGAAGCATCAGAGTTAGAGTTACAGTACGCATCCGTACCTTAGTCCGTAGAGCTAGTGGTACGTTTGTCCGTCGATACGTTTTCTCGGATAGCCTATAATATTATCACCGCATTATTCCCTTATAAATAATATCCTAAGATATATTTTAGCCACAAATGACCTTTTTACCCCTGGTGGATTTGTTATTCCAATTATATCCTTTTATTTCTAAAACAAACACTGATTCAGCATTTCTGGGAAAAAATTTTCGCTAACTTTGAAAAATCATAATTAATTCCAAAAAAATTGAAACGAGGTTTCGTAAAATTCCTCAGAATCCTTAGCATGTCTATGTTTGAGGAAAAATACTAGTTTCCACCCAGAATTAGTGAATCATTCCCAGTTTAACGTTCTTCAACCTCTACCCATAATTTTTCCAGAAAACGTAGCCTAACTTTAGGAATTTTTATCTCATTGCACAAAATTCAAAATTCTACACTCTGGGTATATTTAGAAAGCCCTATGTGTGTAATTTAACCATGACAATTTTCAGAATTTAATTACTTCATCTTGTACATAAAATCATAGTCTTTTTGTTGCTGACTCTAGCAAACTTTCAACCGTAAATTTTGTCAGAATTTCGCTACTTTGATCTTCAATCTTCAAGAATTTTGCTATACCATATTTTTCATCAAATTTTAAAAATAATAACATTTTTAACCATAAAAACATGAAAACAAAACTACACTTGAAGATTCAAGATCAAAACATAATCTAACTATGAATTTTAAAACTAAACTCAAGAACTTACTTGAACCTTGCTTCTACCTCCTCAATCTTCTCCTCACTCACTCTCTACTCTCTAGAAATCACCTCTTGGAGCTGATTTGGTGTGAAGAATGAAGTGAAGCAAACCATCTATTTATAGAAAAAGTCCAACATGAACAAAGATCAAAACACACTTGCATGTGGTTTGCCCAAAACCCTTTACTTCATCAAGAAGTTTTCTTTTGCTCTTCTTTGACTCCACAAAACCGCCCCTCACTCTCTCTCTCCTTATCCTCTTCCATCTCATTAATTCTCTTATCCTATCCACTTCCAATTTGTCCCCTCATTCATTGCCCCATGTGCTTTGCTTAATTACTATCTAGATTAAATTCAATTAACCTTCCTTCTTCTTATCCAAGCCAAACCGTGCTCCTCCCCTTACTCTTGGCTTTTACATTGTGTTTTCTTTAAGTCTCGTAAATGAAAACCCAAGCTTCCTATTGGTCCTCTCCACTACTAAAAATTTCTGTTTTTGCTACGGAAAAAATCCGTAGCAAAAACCCATTTTTCCGTAGCAAAACATGTTTGCTACGGATTTTGTCCGTAGCAAAATATCGCGTGGCAATTGCTACGGATTTCAGGAAATCCATAGCAATTGCGACGGATCTGAAAATCCGTAGCAAATTTGCTACGGATTTTAATATCCGTAGCAAATTTGCTACGGATTTAAATATCCGTAGCAATTGCCACGGATTTTAATATCCATAGCAAATTTGCTACGGATTTTCAGATCCGTCGCAATTGCTACGAGGAAAATATCCGTAGCAAATTTTCAAATTTGCTACGGATTTTTTTCCGTAGCAATTGCGACGGCTCTGAAAATCCGTAGCAAATTGCTACGGATATTAAAATCCGTGGCAATTGCTACGGATATTTAAATCCGTAGCAATTTGCTACGGATTTTCAGATCCGTCGCAATTGCTACGGAAAAAAATCCGTAGCAAATTTTCAAATTTGCTACGGATATTTTCTCCGTAGCAAATTTCACAAATTTCCAGAATTTGCTACGGATTTTTTTCCGTAGCAGATTTGTTTTTCCGTAGCAAATTTCAGAATTTGCGGAGATTTTCTTTTCGGTAGCAAATTTTAAATTTTTTTAATAGAAAATTGAATACAAATAGTAAAGTAATGTACCATGAATATATTAACGATAAAAAAGAGTTTACATAGTGAAAACACAATATATATATAATCCGTAGCAACAAACAAATACAAAAAAGTAGTAGCAACAAGCAAATACAAAAAAGTAGGCTAAAACAACAAAGATTGTGATCATCGTCATCACCAAAGATGGTCATCATCACCAAGCATGTTCATCATCACCAGGAGTCGACCCGGAACCTCGTCTTTCATAAGGGACATGATTTGAAGCCGCATCACCCTCATCAACTCATTCTCGAGTCATCTCCCCGTCGCATCACCGCCCGTTCTCGCGCAACGCCCGCTTGATCCGATCTTTTTTTCCCGCCGTAACGCCGCTTGATTTGATCTTGTTCGAATCATCCGCGCCTCATCATCTCTCGTTTCGAGTCGCCCGCCGGCTCATCATCTCCCGTTCCGGGTCATCTCGTGTTGCTTGCTCCTCCACCAACGCCTTCATCTTCTTCACTCATCTACAAAATTGATTAGTACATTTATTATTTGTACTTCATTTGAATGGACAAGAGAATGAAAATTATCAAAAACAAATGTATTATGTTTACCCGAACAAACCCCTACGGTGCCAGGATGAGAGACACTTTGTCCCTTGGTCGCCTTTGGCCGCGACTCACCGTATCCAAAGACCCTCCCCTTCATGTCAAATCCGCCAGTAGCCTCAAAGAAGATACTCTCGTTGTCGGATATAGAGGATGAGGGGTCAGTCTCACGCTGCGTGGCTCTCTCCTGCGACAGCTTCTCAAAGTTTTCCTACAAGCAAACAAATACATAACAAATAAGACATGTAAAACTATATAAATATGGTGGTGCATAAAACAAGTAATAAAGGCAATAAATGTCTAACCGCTATTTGTTGCGCCCTTGGATTAATCCATTGCCTCTCACTCCCTTCAGTCAGCCGTCGGGAATGGGTCCGCCGAAAGGTAACCCACTCAACCGATCCAGTGGAGCTTCCCTGACTCTACCCGCAAACGCAAATGATGACCTTAATTAATTACTTCAAAGTACAAAATATTGAATACGTAAATAGAAAATAACGTGTACTTACAACTTTGCGTCGATGCTCACTAATTGATATGGAGCCGCCAAAGATATGATGGTCCTTCCATTTTGGCCATATTTTGCTTATTTTTCGCACTTATGGTCTTAAACTTGTCATTGTTTTCCCAATTGCCAAATAATTCATCTCTAGTGTCCCGTGGAAGCCAACTGCCTTGCCTCTCGACCTTCTCAATGCATAGAGCTTTCGACGCACCATCACGCGGCCCCGTGGTTATAAGCTTTTTTCGATTTTCAAGATGCTCGTGCAACGTCATATGCTTATCCCGAAAATCAATAACGAACAATTAGTGCTCAAAATTTTAAAAGTACTAAATTAACACGCATAAAAAAAACCACTTACCAAGAACTCCTTGAACCACGTGTCTCGTTGCTTCTTAGGAATCTCGTCCACGCGGTCCAAGCTTGAGTGTAATTATGGAATATTTGGTCCGACATGAAAGTCGCCACCGGAGTATCGTGCAAAAATCTGAAAACAGAGATTATCATGCAAATATTAGCATACAAACCAATTAGAAAAGAAAATTGTAACATTACGGGTAACTTTGCATGACTTACTCGTTGCCGTCGGGACGGATCCAAAGAAACCCCTGTCTCAGGATCTCTTGAGCCCCAGATTGGTACCTCTGAAGAACTACCTTCTTCCCCGACGTGGCTCTGAGGCGACGCAGTGTGCTAAGGAAGAAATGTGAAATATTGAAGATGTTTGTACATAGATGGTTTCAAGAAACTAAACAAATGTAAATCAATCGAAATGGTAAAGTAAACCGTGGTCCTCCTTGCTATGCATCAGGGGGTAGCCGCCGGTGACGACGATGTATAAAGTGACGGTGAAGATGACAAATATCCCGACGGTGACGACGAAAAATCAAATAGTGGCACCTCGGAGAAGAGCGAGCCCCTCGCCTCCATATGGAGCGGTTGGCGTCGCCCTACCCCCCTCTTATAGTACGGGGTCGGGCTCGACCGCTGCCACGTCCACTACTTGAACGTCCTCCTGGATGCTCTATCTCTGAACACTTATAGACATCATGGCAATATATATATATATATAAAAAATTAGTTAATATAATAGTAGCAAAGAAACAAAGTATGTAGTATAACATATCGTCATAAACAAAGAACTAACACAAATCAACCGGACGATTCCTGTTCATCGACATCTACTTGCATGTCTTCATCTCGAACTCTCATAGTCGTCGAACTCGATTCACTATCGAGAAGCTCATTTCGCCTCATCCTCATCGTCTCGATTTCTCATCGTCAATTTGTATAGGAATCAACTCTAACTCCGCACGAGAATCAAAGAGATTGCTTGGTACTTCGTCATCGAAGATGTTTGGGCGCACATGTTCCACATCGCTTGGAAAGGTTCAGCCATACTTGTCATTTGATTCCGCTCTTTCGACTTTGGTATAATATTTCGTGCTTTGGTTTTAATAACTCCCGTCCACCCTTGGCGAGATGTAGGGTATGGTGTATAGTAAACTTGTTCGCCTTTGTTGAGCAAGGATGAATGGGTCATAACCAACCGAATATCTCCTTGTCCGGTGGATCTCAATATTTCCATGTTTGTCCACTTTTGTCCCACGCGGACCGTTATCAAACCACTCACACTTAAAAAGGGTCACCACCTTGTCCCACCGGTAACTCGGCTGAATTATCTCAACTAACTTCCCGTAGTAGTCGGTCTCCACCCCGTCAATTTGGTCACCTCGACAACATACACCGTAATTGCAACATAGTGTACTGCGTTCGCGTCAACAGTTGCAAATCGATACCCATTGATTATATATTTGTTGCATCGGGTAACTGTCATTGCAGCTCCATAAGATAAACTCCACGCAACTTCGTTGGGATCTGATGGATTTTCCAAGAAATATGATCGAAACCATTTTGGAAACTCAGAATTAGTGAATTGATCAACTTGGGACACCGACATTGAAGGATTTCCCGATCTCGACCCAATTAGAGAAGTAAGCGTAAAAAAAAACTTAAGTTAATACTTTAATACTTACCGTAATAGTAAACAAAACAAAAACTTACTCTAGGTACTTTGCAGCCTCTTCACACGGTTGTTTAGAATGTACCACTCGCAACTTGCTTATCTCTTCCGTCAAGAGTTGACTTCCAACGTTTTCCCACGACTCGCCCGGAAAATTAAATATTGATTTTTGATCCCTCGTATCACCGGCATCATCGTTACGAGGTACCCTCTCCATCTTGACATCATTTCGGGGGATAATAGTATGACGCAAATTTTGCGGCCTCTTCGACTAGATAAGCTTCAGCGATATATCCTTCAACGTACCTTGTATTTTTGATCTTGTGCTTAAGTGTGCGTAAAAACCTACAATGGAATATCTTAGCTAAAGTATCATGTCGGTCAATTAATAACATCGCAAATCAATATATATATTACCTCTCAAACGGATACATCCATCTATACTGTTGCGGGCCTCCTACCTTTGCTTCGTAGGCCAAGTGAACGGGCAAATGTTCCATTGAGTCAAACAAGCTAGGAGGAAACACCATCTCTAACTTGCATAGCGTTATGGGCATGCTCGCCTCCGGTGCCGTAACTTTTCAACATTAAGCTCTGAAGCACAAATTTCTCTAAAGAACATGGACAACTCCGTTAGAATAGACCATACATGCTTTGGTAGTGCTTTGAAGGCCCACGGCAACAATCTCTGAAAAAAAACATGACAATCATGACTCTTCATCTTGCTCAACTTCACCTCGTGCATGTCGACACATCTTTTCCGGTTGACGCATAACCGTCGGGGAGTTTCAGATCTTTAACCCATTGCAACAATTCTAAATTCTGCTCTTTATTGAATGTGTACGGCGCTCTGGGTTTGGAAATTCGTCCAGTGCCACTGTCCACCAAATGCAAAGGAGGCCTTCTACAAATGGCTTCAACGTCCAATCTTGCTTTCACTGTGTCTTTTGTCTTGCCCTTGGTGTCCATCACGGTGTACAGAATATTGCAAAACACATTCCTCTCAATATGCATGACATCGAGATTGTGTCTTAACAATTGATCTTTCCAATATGGTAGTTCCCGAGAAGATACCGCGTTTGTTCCAATGATGATCAATGCCGTACCCCTCGGGTTCGCTTGAAGCAGCCCCATCTTCGACACTCGGAATGTGCCCGACCCGTCCCATATTTCTTGTCCACTTAAACGACGAGGTGGATCTGCTCGTTCGACAACCTTCCGCGTGAAGTCTTTTCTATTTCTCCTAAACGGATGATCGGGGTAGGAATCGTCGGTGCTGTCAAACCAACCGACCTTGCGATCGTGTTCCAAGCTAAAACCCATGTTCTGTTCAAGACATACCGGCATGCGAGCTTTCCCGACGTTTGCCGCCCACTCAACATCCCATATGCAGGGAAATCATTTATCGTCCACATTAAGGCAGCCCGCATGGTGAAATTCTGATTTAATGATATATCATACGTAAGAACACCTTCACTCCACAACATCTTCAACTCGTCTATCAAAGGCCTTAGGTACACATCTATCTTCTTTTTTGGGTTCGACGGCCCAGGGATTAACGCGTTAAGGAAGAAAAACTCTCTTCTCATGCACATAGAAGGTGGGAGGTTGTACGGAGTCACAATGACCGGCCAACAGAATAATTCCCGCCCGTATTGTTGAAAGGAGCGAACCCATCCGAACATAGACCAAGACGAACATTACGGGGATCCATAGCAAAGAAATGATTCGCCTCGTCAAATTTAAGCCAAGCTTCGGCATCGATGGATGCGTCACAAAGTTCTCATCCCTACGATGCTCCGGTGCCATCTCATGTGAGCAATTTGTTTGTTCGGATGCATACAATCTCGTAAGTCTCGGGCACCGGAGGAAAGTACCACATCTTGCTTATTGCATGACGGGTCTTTTTCCTTCCTTTCCCCACAACTTTATATATGTCATCTCCACTGAATTTGCAATTGGTCAGCTCAACATCATCCTTGTAATACAACATACATCCTCTGGGGCAGCAATGGATTTTTTCACATCCAAGCCCAAGTTCTTTCACCTTTTTTTTTGCTTGGTAAAAGTCCTTCGGAAAATTATTGTCTTTGGGAACAACCTTACTTATGATCTGCATCATTTCGTTGTAATTCCTCTCACTCATATGGTGATCGGTCTTCAAGCTTAGTGTTGCTAGGGTAGCCGATAGCGATGAATATTCACTATTTTCAAAGTGTTCGCAACCTTCCCATAACGGACGTTGTGCTTCTTGAAGCATTTTATAGAACCTAGCGGTTTCCGGATGAGGATCCTCACCCATGTTTGATGGTTGAGGATGGGTACCGGTCTCCTCTCCCATGTATGACGGTTCAGCATGAGTAACGGGATAAAAATATTGGCCGATCGACGGTCCCGCGGCATCCATAACCAACTGCTCATATTGATTAAGGTTTTCTCGATGACTACTATCCCCGTAATAACCACTCGATGTCTGTCGGACTTCGCCATGAAATTCCCAACATTCATAATCTCTAATGAATCCCTTTTGACACAAATGAATTCTGACCGTCTCCGCATCCGTAAATCTTAAACACTTACATTTGGCACACGGACACCCGATCTCCCTTCTTGAATTATTTGAATTCGCCAAAGCAAATTGACGAACACTTCCAAACCCACCAAGAATGCTTGCGTTAGTTCTCTTCTATCGTTAGACGATTGTACATCCAACTTCTATCATGGTTGCCTTCCATACTTCCTAGCTAGTTCAGTTACTACCCTAATTAACTTCTCAACATACCACAAATATATATATATATAAGTCGCCTCTTATGCCTACCAATTGCCACTTAATCAAGAAAGTGAAAAACAAACACATGCATTGAACAAAGAACATATTTCAGCAAGCAACCAGAGAATGAGGATAGCACACCAGAACATGGGGACATACATGTGGAGGGGGCAAACAAAGAATAGAATACTAAATATTTTTTAGTTTCTAACATATATGGGCTTGGTAAAATAGATTATTTATGTATCATTACCAACAAATACAAAATCATAATTTTATCCTATCAAAATCAGAATCCAAATTTCTAAATTCCTAAAAAGTGATACATAAAATACTTCACATGAAATATTTATATACGTGTATTAACCGTGTTTACTTGAAAAAAAAAATCAATATCATAAATAATAATCATTACAGCCCAATAATAAAAAAAAAACTCATATAAACTCCTACAAACTATAAGCATAATTCAAATTGATAAACAACTAAGTGTAGATCATTATGTAATTAATATATTGACTAAAGGAAAAACTAAAACAAAAAAGAATACTTAATATCATGTAACTTATAATCTTCTACTAACATATATGTTTCAATTATGTAATAAAGTAAATCTAACATAAATATTTCTAAATAATTATATATAAAAAAAAAACAAAAATACTTCAAGCTAACCCGGCGGTGACCGTAACGGAGAAGAGGATGCCGGAGGAGCCGAGGGAGGCAACGGGAGATGAAATCAAGGGGGCCGAGCTTGAAGTATCCGGACGGCCGGAGGCGAGGGAACGCCGAAGCCGGGGGCCGGATCCGCCGCCGGAGGTGAGGGACGCCGGAGCGGCGCCGGAATAGGGGGCGGGGCGACCTTGGGGCGAAATGGGGGGGCGAGCTTCGGGGGGGGGGGGGCCGGAGCTTGGGGGAACCGGAGCCGGGGGGGCGGATATGAGGAAGCCGGAGCTAGGGGGCGGAGCTTTGGGGAACCGGAGGGGGGCCGGAAATGAGGAAGGCCGGAGGGGGGCGGGGCGAGCTTGGGGGGCGAGCTAGGGGCGGAGCTTTGGGAACCGGAGTCGGGGCCGAAATGAGGGAAGCCGGGGCCGGGGGCGAGCTAGGTGGGGGTTGCCGGAGCCGAGGAGGGTCGAGTGTGGGAGGAAGCGGACACGAATGGGGAAGTATCATTAATGAGACTTCCCATTTTGCGACGGACACATCATCCGTCGCAAATTGCGACGGATGACGTCATCCGTCGCAAAAAGGCGGACTTTTGGTCCTCTTTTTGCGACGGATGACGTGTCCGTCGCACATTGGCGGACTAAAAGTCCGCCTTTTTGCGATGGATGACGTCATCCGTCGCAATTTGCGACGGATGACGTGTCCGTCGCAAAATTGGCAGACAAAAAGTCCGCCTTTCTGCGATGGATGACGTCATCCGTCGTAGAAAGGCGGACTTTTGTCCGCCAATGTGCGACGGACACGTCATCCATCGCACAATTGGCGGACCAAAATGGTCCGCCTTTGCGACGGATGACCTCATCCGTCGCAAAATTGCCTGTTTTTTCGTTCCTTTGCTACGGATTTTTAAATCCGTAGCAAAGTCCGTCACTGTTGCTACGGAAAATTTTCCGTAACTATTTCCTATTTTTCTAGTAGTGCTCATTATCACATGGATTTCTCTTAATTGTGTGTTTAATTAGAACCATTAGATTTAACTTTATTAGACTTAATCTTGGCCTTCCATTTGTGTAGAAATTTTTTTTTTACTATTGAAGATCTTTAATTAATAACACATGTGCTCTTATCTACATAATATCTTGATTATTAAACAATTTTTCCCTCTCTCCTCCCATGTGCAAACCGTCCTCTACTATGACTTTAGAGGATGAAGATTAAATCTTAATTAACATCCCTAAGTGTAGTGTTTTAGATGTTATTAGGTTTAATTGACCAAGTGTGATTGGTTCTTCAATTGATTTTGATCATTAGTGCTTCATTCAAAGCTAATCTTGTCTTTTAATTAGTCCTTGATTTTTAATTTAAACATTCCCTAATTGTTGCTTCTTAATTTGCCCCTTGATTAATTAGGAACATTTACACAAATTATTTAATTAGTGAAAACTTAATTGCCCATTAATTTTTGTTAATTTCCTTTAATTTGATTAAGTGTTTTTCTATTATTTTCTTACTCCTTTTGGTTATTTAAAAACCATGGTTTAATTATGATAATTATATTGTTTTATTATGATCCTTAAATGAAATTTCAAAATTGGCCCTTGGTTTATTTAATTCCAAGAGAAAATTGCCTAAAATTATAATTAACAAACTACAAAAATTTTGAGACACATATTCACCTTTATTTAAAAATGTGTTATTTATCAAAATATAATATTTATGATAAATATGAATTTTTAAGGTATTACGCTTGATCTGCCATGCCACATGAATTGATCAAGCAACAAGAAAGTTGACAACAATGCATTTTTGGATTGAAAATAGCACTAAACAGTATATCAAAGGTGAGAATGAGGGACAAAATAAGAGGGTGATAAAATAGTTGAATAACTCTTATAAAGCTTGTACCTTTCCCAACAAAATTAAGGGAAGGGGAGTTCGGCGGGGAGCTGGACTTATCAGAGTGTGCAGATCATTCACAAACTGCATATTAATTTGCAATTTCTTTTCTATGTTAAAAATTCTTCTCCGTGTAAGAAGAGACCAATATCTTGCAAAATAAATGTTTTGAAACTTTCTTCCACAATTTACATTCCAATTTTGTCACTGCAGAAACAAAGAATAATATACACACTAATAGAAATATATCATTTTCTTTAATAATTCAAGACTGGGATTAAAAGAAAAGAGAATTAAGAAAATGCAGATGAGTAAAAAGATTTAATCCATTTATATAAATTACAAGGAGTAAATCATCCAAAGAAGAAAAACAAAAGGAGTGAATAAATGAAAAGCGTACTTGTTCATATTAAAATAGATAATTTGACCTTTAATAGACGAAAAACTTTGCGAGCCAAAGTGGTTGACCTATCAACATTCTAGGCAGTTCCAGGTTGCCCGTCACTCAAAAATTTGGAGCCATATTGTATTGCCCTGCATATTTTGTCCCTGGATTCAGCCTTGTTCAAATATAAAACCAGAAGACCAAGTTCTGCTCTGGTTGCATCCAATGTACTCATCTTTTATGCTTATCAAAGCTGCAAAACAAAATTAACACACAATTCTACTGTTAAATGAGGGCACTAGTTTTAGTTCAATTGATAGGATATAGGCAATATACAAAATAATCATTGCAATAAAGTAAAAGGTGACTGGTACATCTATCAGACTGAATACGACAGGCGTGTAATTTTGTACACATTGGAAAGAATAAGCACAAAGGTATTCTCAAACAATATGGGAAAGAGAAAAACAATTTAGCAGGACAGAACCTCAATTCATGTCACACAAGCATGATAAGCATGGCTATTTACACCAGCAAGTAAATGACAATCACGGTACCAGGAAGTGTGATTCAATTAAGTGGATATACATAGTAACACTCTACATCTATTTCAAAAAATGAAAAGAAACCAAAGCTAACACAGTAAATTGTGTAAGAATTTGATTTACCATCGAAAAAGGATTTTGCATGTCAGCAGCTTTATTTTAATTTCTCCACTCACATTCAAAGACTATTAACATAGCAAAAAGAAAGGTTGAATCCAAATAACCAACCGCCTTTAGAATTGAAATTTATTCCAACACAAAAGCACCAGAAAAAAGCTTCACCTCAGGATCTAAACTAATGAATAAAATAAAGGCATCAGTATCTATGTTTGTTTCAAAAGTATTAAGAAAGAACAAAAATAGTCAAATAGGTCCCTGATTGAAGTCTGGAACAACTTCCAAATTCTAATCTGTAAACTTACAATATTTCTGCTGGGGCATCAGGAAAAAGGAAGACTCATTAATAAGGATTAAATTCGCATAAATTTTTACAAAGAAAGATGAAAGAAATAAATGCTTGAGGAGAAGCCAAAAAATGAACAGACTCAAGATATGTTTAGTATGTCACTCAAGCTGCAATTGCAAAGTAAGACGTTTTTTACAGCAAAAACCACTGTTTGGATATGATTTAAATCTCAAAGAAATAGATTTCATACTGTCAAAACTCAAAACAGTATTACTGAAAGACAGGATTCACATGCTACATAAGTAAGTGAATCACACCTTTAAAATCCCAAATTTCCCCAGTCCTTTCCTCAAAGTTCATTTACTGAATTATAAATTCCAGCAGTTCATTAATGGATTCTCAATCCTGAGTCATAATAAGACGAGCACCACAACGCAAAGCCAAAGTCCAACAATTCAAGTCAAACAATCAGAAGATACTCTTTTTCAACCAGAAACAGAAAACTCAACCGTCTAGAAACTACAGGTGAAAGTGAATTTCATGACTACTCAACGGAGGCAAACGTCAAACAAACATGAAATAGAGAGAGAACATTAGGAAAGAGAGTAGAAGTAACGAAGGAAGTGGAAGTGGCAGATAAATTGGCCTCGAATAATCAAAATCACAATGTTGGCTGAACCAGAGAGCCTCTGCGTTGCTTGTGGTATTGCAATGATAAGCTTTTGAAAACACATGACAAACAAGATTCAATTAATTAACTACATACATGAAACAATGATGATTGGATTTGTGAAATTTGCCTTTATGAGAATTGTAACATCCCAATTTTCATGTAAATTAATTATTGGAATATGAGAATTTCTCACCAAGTAGGAGTCAATGATATATTATTTTTCTAACAAGATAAATTAATTATGGGAGAATAATGTGGGATTATTCAAAAGGTGGTTAATAAATTTGGTTATAATTAGTTTGAGGTAAGTAATGTCAAGAAGCTGAATATGTATTCTACCCAGGGTTATTAAACCCGGACCGGACCGGCCGGTTCAGACCGGAAACCGGCGAACCAGCCATGAAACTGGTCCGGTCAGGCATAGAAACCGGGGTCAGATTTTTTTTTTTTGGAAAAAAAAAAGAGAAAAATGTCCATTGAAGCTCCCCTCCTTCGACAGCGAGAGGTGGAAAGAGAGATGAACAGAGAGAGAGATGAAAAGAGAGAGAGGCAACCAGATCGGCGTCCAGAAATGAAACTCAGAGAGGCAACCAGATCGGCCTCCATGAATGAAACTCAAAGAAGCAACCAACGGAGGCTACGAGACGGCGATGAAACTCAGTCTTCATCAATCTATCCGGATGGCTCAGCAATGAACAAGTGTGGGTAGTTTTTGGCCGAAGCTGTAGGTTACTGGCTCAGCAACGAATCAATAATGAAGCAGCGATGAAGACTAAGGCCCCGTTTGGATCAAAGAAGAGGTGGGAATGGAAATGAATGGAAATGAAAAGAATGGAATAGAAAGTAAAATATTTTCCCTAGATGTGTTTGTTTCGCAATGGAAAAGAAAATGGGTTGATAGGAAAATTTTTGTTTGGTTGGAGGAAAATAAGATAGGAAAATGACGCCAAATACCATTTCACCTCTGAATATAAAATATTATTTTAAACCACAACGCCTTTTCGATCCTTCCTTCCTTCTTCCTTCAGAAGGAGAGAGAGAGGTGAACCAAATCTCAGGCTCCGATCCGATCTCAGCTCCTCATGTGCCGTGATTCTTGACCTCCGCCGTTGAGGTCGACGCCGCGCACCAGTGAAAAAGAAAAAAAGAAAAAAGACATTCGCGCAAGGCTTTCTCGAGAATGCCTGGAAGGCATTCTAATAAGAATGCCTTAAAGGCATTCTCGAGAATGCCTAGGCATTCTCCAGAATGATAGAATGTCTTTTTAGGCATTCTCAAGAATGCCCAGGCATTCTCGAGAATGCCTAAAAAGGCATTCTACTCATAGAATGCCTTCAAGGCACTCTCGAGAATGCCCTAATTCTTGAGAATTCAAAAAAAAAATCTCGAGAATGCGTAATTAAAGAGACTCCGTGTAGTTTCTGTCTCGCCAATTCTCGAGAATCATTTAGTGATACTCGAGAATAGTCAATTAAAATGAATTCTGGTAGTCTCTGATCTTCGTCAATTCTCGAGAATCCCTTACTGATTCTCGAGAATCCTCATTTAGAAGAATTTTTTCATGAGTCTGTCTCGACAATTCTCGAGAATTCCTTGGTGATTCTCGAGAATTCCAGATGAAAGATATTGTGTATTGGACTCCTCCTCGATAATTCTCGAGAATGGTGATCTTATACTGGTAAGTCAATTCCTGAGATACTTCAGTAAACTCATCAAATCCCTTCTCAAGAACTCATTGTCAATTCTCGAGAATGTGTTTAGAAATTGTAATGAATTGAGGGAAAATGATACACCATTCTCGAGTATGATAGAATCATACTTGAGAATTATCATCCTCTGTTACACTCTGTAATTCTAACACAGAACAGAGCATCCTGTACAACATATATGAGGGAAGAAACACAACTTAGGTACATAACTTTATAACTTTATATATATTAAACGTAGTTCCATACAATATATTTGTCTGTCGTTTGTTGTCAATTGCACGCTTACAGTTGCCTTTGCGTTTGACAAAATTATAAATATACGTGGGTACCAAAAAAAACCCATCCATGAAACTTCCCAAAAATTCAAAATAAGATTCGACAGACTTTCTCAAAAAATTCAAGATAACCCACAGAAATCTAAGTCCCTAGCAATGACCGAATCCATGCTTCCTTGAATGCTATGGGAATCTGCTCAAAGGAATTTAGCAGTTGTTGCGAAGAGACAATCTTAATATGGGTGGTGGTCAGCTCCTCCACGGTGAGACCAGGAACTTCCAACAATCTCAGCTTCCTTGACTTCCATCTTAGCATGATGCACATCTCGAGATAAACGTAGCTATGATAAGGGGCAAATTGGACTTTAGTCCATTTTCAGAGGCGCTGGAAAATGGCTTCCCACCATTTTTGGTGGGAAGCCATTTTCATTTAAATGTGGGAAAATGAAGCGCGGCGGGAAAATTCGAACCAAACGGCCGCCGCCACTGGAAAATTCCAATTTTCCTTTTCCCTCCCCCGATTTTCTTCGATCCAAACGGGGCCTAAGGGTTACCAGCGTGGGTTATGGCATGGGTTCAGCAATTAATTGTCAATCTACCTTTTGGCAAAAAAAAAGTCTTCTATCTACCTGCTAGCTGTAAGCTACGGACGGGAAAGACATGACAATACTATGCCTAAGTCATATCAACACACAACTTTTCACGCATCCCAAATATTATTTAGATATAAAATGATTTTTTTAGTTTGATAATTTCATATATTTTTTTGCTCAAATAACATGAAATTTTTATTTTCTTACCGTTTTATCCCGGTTTAGCTCCGGTTGGACTCCGGTCTGACCCACTAACCCTTAATCCTATAACTTGACCGGTTCAGTGACTGGTCCGGTTTTAATAACCTTGATTCTACCCCTTTATTTATTATTTTTGACCACAAAAAGAGAAATATGGCATCATGTTATGGTATCACATATGGACTTAGGAAGAGATGGAAGTCTAATAGAAGGCATATTTTTTTATCCTAAAAAAGCCCTTCAATTTTCGCTTATTCAGGGAGAGAAGAAGAAAATCCAGATCTAAATTATGGGGTAAGGCTTTAATTATTAGATAAAAATGAGTGTGGATTTGTGATAGGATAAAATTAGAATAAAAATTACTCTTCCCCATCTGCTCCCCATCGTGTCATCATAGAAGAAAGGAAAAGTTGGATATGATAATCTAATATTGGTGTGTACTTGTGCACATGGAGCAAGGCAGAAAGAAAAAAAAAGTGACGCAAGGAAGAAGAGATGTTAGAAAGATCAAATGAAGAATTTTTTTATCCATTCCTTTAAATTAAAGAACCATCGGATCAGAGAGAAGAGGAAGAAGTATAGCATTAAATGACCTAAAGCTAGACTCTGAGTGCATCTATACCTATAGAATTGATGGATGAGACAATATAAAATTTAATCAAAGAAGAGAAAAGGGAGTATCACGTGGAGGCATGGATTTCACACATTTTTTTCAATTCCTCTCAATGTGCCTGACGTGAAGAAGAGCCAAAGGAAATAATTTTTTTCAAATGAATATTGCCCCATAGTTCCCAAACAAACAAAAAAGAAAAACAATAATGATAATTATTCCTTAGCATCTGGACGTGTGGGCAAAAGAAGGATGTGATTGGATAGTACAATTGAATATCAGTTAAGGAAGGAAGTAATGAATCAGTGAAGCAAGGAAAAGTTTAACACAAAATACTTTTCCATATTTCTTATGATGGCGCCGGATGTGTGAGGAGAGAGGGAAGAGGTATAATACCATGTTATATTATAATATAAGAAATGAAAGAAGGGCCTTCAGAATTCGAAATATTCAGAAGGAAGAAAGAGAAAATTTGAATCTAATGTATAGGACAAATTAAAGAGGAAAGTGTATTTGGAGATAGGATTAAATCAAATGAAATTATCCCCTCCCATCAGCTATCACGTGCGTCCCAAGAGAAGAAGAAATATATATATATATATATATATATTTCCCATATTTCTATTTTGACGCCAGACGTGAGAGAGAGGGGGAATTGATAGATGAGTTTTGACAACATTAATGAGGGGAGAGGGAAGTGTGTACGGCAATGGAAGAAACACAAGAATTTTTTTTTTTAATAATTCCCCAAGGGCGCCGAATGTGTGAGGGAGTGTGAGACTAAATGAAATGCAAAATTGTTCCTTCTCACCTCTCTAAAACGACGGCCAAGGGTGAGAGAGAGGAATCAAACAAATAAAAATAAAATAATAATCATATATTCACCAACTCCTCTCAAAAAAAAAAACCGTCGGCCCAGATCAGTGGAAATAAGAAATTTTCATTCATTTCTCTAGAATGGTGAAGAAAAATCTAGACACAAGGGATCTAGAACCGACCTTGGGATTTATTTAAGGAACTCATCTCCTTCCCTTTGAGTTCCTGGACACGTCTGGAGCAGAAGAGGAAAAAAGTGATCGAAGAAGATAAGGGAGCTGGTGTGAAGATACAAGGAGAATCAAGCACACAAGAGGAAGGTTAACGATGAAACGAAGTGAAAGAGAAGTGTAGAATTAAAGCCTCAAGCTGGTGAAATACCAAGGAACAAGTATGTATGACCTCACGATTTCTAGCTTTGCAATGGTTGTGTCTTGCTCGTTTTTGTACCCCGTGAATCTGCTTAATTGATAAGTGAATAAATGAAGGATCAAAATCAAGATTTAAAGCCTAGGTAGAAGGATTATCAAGATATAGGAGGAATTTGTAGATGAAAATGAAAATTGGGTTGAGTAATTTTGGAGGATTAATTCGGTTAGCCTCAGGACGTGAGAACTGTTTCTTGTTGATGTGTCTAGTGCTTTCCAACGTGTTCAGAATAGTATTTTAGGGACTTGGAGATTTTTGTATTTTTGAATGATTGGGAAATTTTAAGCCATCAAATAAATATTTTAGAAGAGTTACTTATAATTATATTTTGGATATTTTAGGGTCACTTTGATTTTGTGCGCCGGAGAAAAATTTATACTGATAATTTTGGTCAACAACCAGGTAGTAACATTAATCCTCATGTGTTCTGTGTTTCTTTGTATGTTTGCTTTTCCATGATTGTGGACCCGTGTCTCCTGAAAAGGGACATGCGTTTGTGTGCATTCAGTGTGGTTTGGGTTCGGAGCCCGACTACTGTGTTTTCCTAGCGCTGTGGATCCGGGGCTTGCTTTGTTGAGCAGTCCTGCGTTTGTTTCTAGGACATGTAGTCCTTCCGCAGTTAACACGGTATACATGGTATGTTGTATTTGTGTTACTGCGCGTTTGTTACTGAATGCTATTATTTGGTGTTTTCCTGATTATGGTTACATACATACACTGTTCATGCATTACATATGAGATTAATGGTTACTCTGGGATCCATTTATGAATCCCAGATTTTTGTAGAGCCTCTGGAAGTTCTTTGAGGGCAGATTCTGGAGAAAAAAGTAAGACTGCTGGGCAGGAGTAGATGGTGTCATTGGTGGCGGTGGGAGACTATTTTGTTATATATTTTGGTATTTATTTTGAATTGGATAACTGTATATTATTTTGGCCATTTTGGGGCAGTGGTGGATGACTGTATATTTTACCCTCCGGGGACTATATTTTGTTACTTACTTTTAATTATACTAGTATTGTCTAAAATCCAACCGGAAATTACTCTGCCGCGATAAACTCTGCTGCATGTTAATAAATAGTAAATTAGTTGGTAAATGGTAATTATTAAAGGGGATCCCTCTATCTGCCACCCGAAAGGGCAAGGCCGGTAGGGGTGTTACAAGAATGATACAATTAAATTGCATCATTGTCATAATGATAAGTTTTGCAACCTTAGTCATAAAAATTCCATAGACAAATAGAGAATATTGAGTACACAAAAAAAATCAACCTCAGATTTAAGTCAAAGGTGGAGGCATCTAAAAAACAAATTTGAAAAAGAAAAAAAGCATGGCAACAAAGATTCAATCAAACAACCATGTATACATATAAATATGACGATGATGAGAATGATACAATTTTATTAAACATGAACATATCAACTCGATGCTTCAATGATATAATAGAACATGAGATAACATGTTATTTGATATTCATGTCATGTTATATCATGAGAAGCACCAAGATATGTTCATGTTAAATGAAATTGTATCATTCTCTTAATAACAAGTTCAGATTTTTGTAATAACCAAATTAAATACAAAAGCATTGTAATGAAAAGAAAGTTTTTGACTTACTCATAAATATATGGTCTATTTGGCACTCATCTAGCTTCAATACTATATAAGCATACCTTGTATCCATTTCCATTGTAGGTTGAATGTTGTGATATATAAGATGGTATTGTTGCTCTAGATTGCATTTGGATCAAGAAGCGAATAATTCTGACAACCAATACCACCACATATATCACATTTCGGACCCCTCTCAAGCTATTCATATTTTTTTCTGTACATTATGCAATCATTAGGAAAAATGCAAACAAGGCTATGTTTGCTCACATCCAATAACATTCCAAACAAATTTGGGATCACAATTGAACACCCTAAAATCAATTATTTATGAAAATTGAGACAAAACTCACTTACATATTTACCTTTACATTGTAAATCACAATTAAAAAGTTTTTTTTTTGAAGATTTCAATCAGTCATCCCAAACATCACATGGAGTAAGCCATTCACATGGGGGTTAAACTATTTAAAGAAGCAAAACAAAAGCAACAAGTAAATGTTAGAGTAATTATACATAATACTTTAAACTTGAATGAACAAAAAAACTTTGCAGGCCAAAAAAGTTGATTTGTCGACATTCTAGTCACTACAAGGTTGTCCAATATTTGGAACCACCTATATTTAATAATTTTAATTATTTTTTAAAAAATATATCTTTATATATATATATATATATATATATATCTATCTGTGTATTCTGACCAAATTAATTCAATCCATCCATATGTTTTCTCTAATTATTGATTATTGATATTTAGACGTACTGTATTTTATTGGAATGTTCTGATTCTACTATTTATTTTTTGTTGGCTTTTTTATTCTACTATTTGATATTAGATTCCTAGGAATACATATTTATGCTGCAAAGCTTCTCCTGTGGTTAAAAGTTTGGGAAAATTCCATTAAAGTACCATTTGAATTTGCAAAATCCCCAGAAATCTTCTGAATTTGTAAAAAGACTGAAAGGGGAAGGAAGGCTGGAATGCCAACAGGCGTCTATTATTGAATTCACCCGACCCGAGAGTACAGTACCCATTTTGGGAACGTCCGGTGCCAAAGTCATTGAATGGGTAAGTCGCCAATCCCTAAAACGTGAGGGAATGCTATACGTTTAGTAACTTCTCCTCCTAGGAGAATCAAAGATGCCATTGAAGCGGCTAATCCTAGGCATATTGTCTGTACATCTGGTTTCACTACTTGCATCACATCATAAATACCTAGTCCGGATGTTACCGATCCGCCCGGACAATTTATAAAAAAATCTATACCTTTCTTAGGATTCTCTATCTCGAGATATACAAAAAGGGCCACAACTTGATTCCCTGTCGTATTATCAATCATTTGGCCTAAAAAGATCGCTTACCTTCTGGAGAGGTCCGTTTGATATCCAAAAACTGCTCAGCAACAATCGGACAAGTGGGGAATGTTGGGGTAAACCGAGAAAAGTTTGGGTAGAGCCGGATCTAAATCTTGGCTAGGTAAGCGTCCTGTAGTAAGAGGAGTAGTTATGAACCCTGTAGACCATCCCCATGGGGGTGGTGAAGGGAGGGCCCCACATCTTAGTAGCCAGAGGAAAAGAAAGCAAAAGCGATTCCCGTAGTAGCGGCGAGCGAAATGGGAGCAGCCTAAACCGTGAAAACGGGGTTGTGGGAGAGCAATACAAGCGTCGTCTTTGCTAGGCGAAGCGGTGGAGTCTTTGCACCCTAGATGGCTAGAGTCCGTGGCCGAAAGCATCACTAGCTTACGCTCTGACCCGAGTAGCATGGGGCACGTGGAATCCCGTGTGAATCAGCAAGGTACTCGAAATCTCACTTATCAGATTCCATTGTGGAAGATACAATTTTTTCTGAAGAATTCGCCATGATATATCTGATCTATGCATAATATCATGAAAAATGGATACAAATTTTTTTATCGGCAATAGATCCTTTTTTTTATTATATTATTTATATTATAAAATCTTATTATATATTCTATTTATTATATAGAATATATATATATCTATTTATTTTATCTTTCAATTGAGCGAGCCTAATTCTAAGGTACCAAGGACATATGAGGGCTATGCAAATTCGGGAGAAATTACCCTTTTACCCTTAGTTTTAAATAAATAAATAAAAGTAAAATACCCTCACCACTGGCCACTAGCAAGGGGCGGGCGGCCGGCGGTGAGGGTATTTTACTTTTTATTTATTTATTTATTTAAAACTAAGGACAAAAGGGTAATTTCACCCAAATTTGCATATCCCTCATAGGTCCTTGGCACCTCTCAATCTTTTTACAAATTCGGGAGACTTCTAGGGGTTTTACAAATTCGAATGGTATTTAATTAGAATTTTCCCTAAAAGTTTTGACTAAATCAAGGAAACACATTGAATTATATTATTATTATTTTTAATTTAAATCCCTTCTTTAAACGGACGGTTTACCAACTTTTTTACGTGTGAACATGTCTTCATCTTCACATATAATCTATCATTTTTTTACCTTATTATGCAGATAAAATCACACACACACACATTATATGCATTTTTTTTTTGAAAAAAATGTAATTTATATATATGAGACTCATCTTTTCAAGTGACTGATAAATGAGTGGACAATATAGCGTAACATTTGAACTTCACTAAATGTTCGGAGTTTAAATAATTGGGTGTCAAAGACAACATAATGAAATTTCACTATAATTAAACTATTATTAATAAGAGAAAATGATATCAAGATCCTAACTAAGAAAAATAATATCAGTCTTATAACTTAGCTTGTTAATGATAAGTAAAAGAATAACAATAACAAATTAAAGAGCTATCATTTAAGAAATTATAAAACTTTTTTAATATTATTTTTCTTAGTGAAGATCTTACTATCATTTTTTCTATTAATAATATATTATAATTATATCTATTTACTTTTAATAATCATACAATTATAATTTTATATAGTTCATGCTACTTTGCGCTTTGTGGTGGGCAATTTGAATTGTGCCCTTATTGGGCTAATTTTGTATAGTCAATATTATTTGTAAATCTGTTTTATTAAATTAAATATTTTACAAATTTTAAGAGAACTTAAATAAAATAGGAGTATTAAATTGTCCATATTAAAATAACCAGAAAAGTAGCAATAAAATCTCTCACCTCCCTTCCCCTTAATTAAACAAGAAAATGTAATTTTAAATCAATTGTTGAATCTTGCCTAAAATTGAAGATGATCTGGTGATGGAAGAAGTTGCAGAGATCTGGAGATCACCGACGATACTTGTGAATGAAAACGGAGAGGATGACTCACCTTTGGGCGTCCACCGTCAAAATCGAAGGTGAGAAACGGAGAACACCAGAACACCATATCAGAACCAGGTCAAGATGTCTTAATCATCAACCCGTCATTAGTAAGTCCACCTAATCAGGTTGCTCATTATTATTAGCATTCACTTTAACTTCCCTCTCAACCAAGACCTCATAACACAACCATGTTCAACCATACAAATTATGATTCTCAAGTTTGTATATTAACCATGTTAGACTCAACTTCATTAAATAAGATACTCCACCTTTATTACCAAAAATTGAGGTAGGCTAGAGCTATATTCTATCTGTAGTTTCAAAAGAACTAAAATGCCCAAGATTAGTAAATTGAACACCCGATCTAAGGGTTGTTGCACTCGCATATAAGGATGGCCTACGATACGAGCCACAAATTGGCAACTCCCACAAGTCAGGGTTAAAATGACCATCTACACTCCCACCCAATACTTAATAATGTTCTAAGCCCTTTCAAGGAGGGGACATCCAAACAACAACAAAAACTTGAGAAAGAAAAAAGGCATAACAAACAAGATTCAATTAATCAACCACATACATTAAACAATGATGACTTGATTTGTGAAATTTGCTGTTATGAGAATGATACAATGAAACTTCATCATTGTCATAATGACAAGTTTTGCAACCTTTGTCATTGCAAATTCCCTAGACAAAAATCGCATACAATAACTACAACAACCATAAAGAATTTTTTTTTTTGGGGGGTCAAAACCATAGAGAATATTAAGTAAGTAGGAAAAAAAAAATGTAAGCTCTTTCAAGTTGGAGACATCTAAAAAAAATGAAAAATAACAAAGGCATGACAAACAAGATTCAATCAAACAGCCATATAAACATATAAATATAATGATGATGAGAATGATA
The DNA here is from genome assembly GCA_019022615.1 of Acacia melanoxylon. Lineage (NCBI taxonomy): Eukaryota > Viridiplantae > Streptophyta > Magnoliopsida > Fabales > Fabaceae > Acacia > Acacia melanoxylon. Next base: position 5,194,595 of record JAFJYJ010000027.1, read on the forward strand.
CAGTTTCGTTAAGCATAAACATATCAACTTGATGCTTCTAATGATATAATAGAACATGAGATAACCATGTTATTTGATATCCTTGTCGTGTTATATCATGAGAAGCATCACGATATGTTCATTTTAAATGAAATTGTATGATTCTACTAATGACAAGTTTATATTTTTGTAATAAGCAAATTAAATAAATAAGCATTGTAATGAAAAGAAAGTTTTTGACTTACTCATGAATATATGGTCTGTTTGGCACTCATCTAGCCTTTGTATTATGTATACATGTCTTGTATCCATTTCCATTACAGGTTGAACCTTGAAGCAAATAGAAAATAATTCTAACAACCAACACCACCACATATATCACAGATCGGTTACCTCTCAAGCTCTTCATACTCTTTTTTGTACATTATGCAATCATTAGGGAAATGCAAATAAGGCTATCTTTGCTCACATCCAATAACATTCCAAACAAATTTGGGATCACAATTGGACACCATAAAAGCACTTATTTATGGGAATTAAGTAAAAACTTCTCTCACATACTTACCTTATACATCATAAATTAAAAAAGTTTCTTTTAAAGGCTTCAATCATCATCCCAAACACCGCATGGAGTAAGCCATTCACATAAACATGGGGGTTAAACTATTTAAAGAAGCAAAACAAAAGCAACAAGTAAATATATGGAGTAATTATACATAATGATTTAAACTTGAATAGACGAAAAACTTTGCGAGGCAAAATGGTTGATTTGTCAACATTTTGGTCACTACAAGGTTGGCCATTACTCAGAAAGTTGGAACCAACTATATTTAATAATTATAATTATACTTTTAAAAATATATCTTCATATGTATGTATGTGTGTGTGTTGTGACCAAATTAATTCAAACCATCCATATGTTTTCTCTCGTTATTGATTATTGATATTTAGGATGTACTATATTTTATTGGAGTGTTCTGATTCTACTATTTGATATTAGATTCCTAGTAATACATATTTATGCTTAGCTTCTCCTGCAGTTAAAAGTTTTGACTAAATCAAGGAAACACATTGAATGATATCATATATATTTTTAGTTTAAACCTCTTCTTCAAACAGATGGTTTAACAAATTTTTTACATGTGAACATGTCTTCATCTTCACATATAATTTGTCGATTTTTTATAGATAAAATAATACACACACAGATACACTATATGCTTTTTTTTTAAAAAAAAAAAACCTATAATTCATATATCTGAGACTCGATCATTCCAAGTTAATGAAGTAACTGATAAATGAGTGTACAGGATAGCGTAACATTTGAACTTCACTAAATGTTTGGAGTTTAAATAATTGAGTGTCAAAGACAACCTAATCAAACTTCACTATTAATAAGGAAAAATGATATCAAGGTCCTAACCAAAAATAATAATATTTAAAAAGTCTCATAGCTTGTCAATAATAAGTGAACGAGTAACAATTAACAAATGAATGAGTTACCATTTAACATATTATGAGACTTTTCTAATATTTTTATTTTTTCTTAGGACCTTGATGTCATTTTTCCTATTAGTAATACATTATAATTATATTTATTTACTTTTAATAATCATACAATTATAATTTTATAATTGCTCTTGGTGGACAATTTGAACTGTGCCCTTATTGCGATAATTTTATATAGTCAATATCATCTATAACTCTGTTTTATTAAATTAAATATTCTACAAAGTTTAATATAAAAACTTAAATAAAATAAGAGTACATTAAATTGTCAATATAAAAATATTTTCTTTCTCCTCTCAGATAATGTAACAATAAAATCATTCCCCTCCCTTCCCCTCAATCTAAAAAAAAATGTAATTTTAAAATCCTTCCCCTCCTCTCTGTTGGCAATTTATACGTGTCATATTTGAGGCCCTTGTATATATGTATACACGACAGAGTTGTCTTACAATAAAATACATACGATTGACATGTCAAAAACACCCCATTGATCAGTAAAAGGCTCAAGGCTCGCATCCAAGAATATATGAAAAATACTAAAATGCTCTTATAATTAAAGGGAAAAAAAAAACTTCCCACAATAGCCACAATAGCATCAATGAGACCAGATCTAGAGAACCACCATGGGCAACCAGTTTACATCCGCCTTGCCCGGAAATATCAAACTGGATCAAGAGAAACTTTGCTTAAACATCAAATTTACGAAAAATCTCTTCAATCTCTTAAACATATGAAGAATGAAATAAAACAAAGTTAATCAATTGTCGAATCTTGCCCAAAATTGAAGATGATATGGTGATGGACGAAGTAGCGGATCTGGAGATCACCGACAAGATCTGTGAATGAAAATGGAGAGGATGAGTCACTCAGTCACCTATAGGTGTCCACCATCAAAATCGAAGGCGAGAAATGAAGGAGGGAGGAGGAGGAGATCACCAACATCTTGCCATGGCACTTTGAGACCTATCTCCACCATCATCGACACATGCATAGCACTCCATCGTCAACGGATATCTTCAAGGCTCATCCAACCAAAAACAACCCTCTTCCAACAGAACATCAGATCAGAACCAGGTCAAGAAATGGCAAAAACATCAAGTCACCATCGTCATCGTAAGTTTTGCCCTCCAATCGTGGTTGCGTGGTTGAAGACGCCGCCGCCGTTGTCCGATGAATGCCGTCATCATCGCAAGGTTCACCCTTCCATTGCAAGATCTGTAAATGTCACAAGCTTAAGATCTTTGCTCTCGTCATCGCAAGCTCTCACAAGATGTGGGTTGTCGTCGTTGTTGCTGAGGAAGCCACGGCCGCCGTTTCTGAAAGAGGCCGCCATCATAGTAGTTTGAAGTGGTTATCGCCGCCACCATTCACCTGTGTCATTGGAGAAGAGGAGGTCCAGGAGGCTTTGTCAAAGGATGAGGAAAAGGGGGGAGAGGGTGAAAATTGTAAAACATCTTAGTTCCATGGAGTTTTCCAGATTTCCAAATTCCCAAGGGTTAGCACATGGAAACAGGTGGAAATGGAAATGGAGTTTTTTCCAATTCATCATAGCAAACAAATATCACCGTCAAAATCAATTCCAATTCTATTTTCATACCCTCTAATTCCATCTTACCAAATGGGCCAATAACGATGGAGAGTGATCGGGGTAAGAATGTTTATCTTTGCTGTCTTTTGTACAAGTTTGGGGGCAGGAAGCAATTGCACTGCCCATGCTTTTGCAGGGATGACTTTTGAACAGTCTTCCTCCTCCTCATCATCACTCAAATATTCCAGAAAGAATTCGCTATTCGAATATTTCAGAAAGCATTCACATGAAATTTTAGCAGCATTAAGTATTACAATACCATTTAATAAGCCCCTTTCCATGTACCATAGAAAAGCATGATCTGAATTCAATTCAATATTTTCTAATTCAGTATTATCACCATGGGTGCACATCTCTTATGAGCATCTTATATGTTCATGCCTCTAATTTTAGCGTGAGTATATTTTTTATTTAGATTAAATTATATATTGTATCCTGAAATATTTTTGTGTGTCTAGTATCTCTAATTAATTAATTTTTAGTCCTGCATTCATATATATTTTTACTATAACATTAGTATTCTAGAAATTAATTAATTTGAGATACTAGGTGCAAATAAAAATTTAGAATGCAACATATATTTTAATCTAAATAAATAAAAAAGAAAAAAGAAACAAAAACAATTGTGTTCACCCCAAAATTAAAAGGATGAGCTTAGAAGATGCACATAAGGTAATGTGAATTCTATCACCATATCCAGTGCAAAACTTGTCGTCATCATCATAAGAGATATTACAAAAAAGAAAATACTTAGATCAAATTTTTTATATATATTTTGTTAAGTTCTCTAATAACATGTGACTATACGTTCGATTTTTAAATTATTATCATTTAATTATAAACTCATTTTAAAAAAAATACGACTTATGGTCATATATGATTAGAAAATTTGATATAACGGGTATAAGAAATTTAATATAACTATCATCCTTTTGGAAAAAAAAAAAAAAAGGCCAAGTGACCTCCCTGACATGAAAGGACGAGGAACTAATTGTAAATTAGAGAGACAGGGGATACAGTCTCTAATTAGAGGTTGAAGGCTTGAAGTTAAAATGTGACGAAATTTCCATGAAATAATAAAACCTTTTGCTAGTAGCTCTTTTTTCTCCAAGTCAACAACACTTTCTTTTTGGGTATTTATTGTTCGAACAATTAGAAATTTCGCAGAAGCATTGATGGTACCTCCACTATTTTTCTGCTTCTTGTTTTGTTTCTGATTTAAGTTACAAGAATAACAGTACTAGAGATTTGTACGAAAGTAACTTTTTTACAATTGTTACACGAGCTTTTCTCCCAAGAAAGCGTCGCCAAAGACCACGAGCTTTTTTTGGAAAGAAAAAGACATGCATGTGTGATTTACGTTTTGGGAGCAAAAATACCACGGGCGGTTAGTTGACCGTCAATTTGGATGGAACATTGACGTGACGCTAATTTGGATTAATGTTTGATTTGACGACGATGACGTGGAATAAAAAAATTTAAAAAACTAGAAAAAAAATTCAAATAATTAGAAAAAAAATTAAAAATTAGAAAAAATTCAAATAATTAGGAAAAAATTTAAAAAATTAGAAAAAATTCAAATACCCCCGCTAGTGGGCCCCACCACCGCCACCCTACCGTTGGTCGCGTAAAATTTTCCTTATCCAGTTCTTAGTCGAGACTTCACACATTAGATTAGATTTATCTCTCGTACGGAGAATTGACAAGAAGATTATCTTAATTAATTAATTTTTTTCAATGAGCAATTTTACCCAAAAGTCATCTTCAACAACCGCACCGGCCGTGTATATACAACTCATCCTCCACCAGTTGGTTATCCGACCGCCACTGTCGGGTGGTAGCCACCAAAGAATCGATCGACCCGCCGCCGCCGGCCGGTGGTGGTGGATTCTTGTGGTGGTGGGGCCCATTGGCGGGGTATTTTAATTGTTTTCTAATTATTTTAATATTTTTCCTAATTATTTAAATTTTTTCCTAATTTTTTGAATTTTTTTCTAATTATTTGAATTTTTTTCTTATTTTTCTAATTTTTTTAATTTTTTCTGATGTAAGAAAAATTACCAACTTAACCCTTAGTCCAAGTATTATATTTGGTTAATTTTTTCTAGTTTTTTTAAATTTTTTTTATTCCACGTCAGCGTCCAAATCAGCGCCACGTCAGTGTTCAATCCAAGTTGACGGTCAACTAACCGACCGTGGTATATTTGCTTTCCCAAAACGTAACCACGTGTGTCTTTTCTTTCGAAAAAAAAAGCTCGTGGTCTGAAAGGCGCTATTTCTTGGTGGAAAAGCTCGTGTGTATTTTCGCTTCTTAACCCTTGTTATTTGGGCTCTTTATTTCCCCTTTCATTTACGTCAAAACTTTACATGCGTTAAATTGGGCACAACTGATAATTAGCTCCTATTTGAGTTTTGCTTAAACATGTGATTTCATATTCGACTTGCTTTGTGAGTACGATATATTTATGAACACCTTCCAAAGATAACAAGAGAAAAGACTTTTGACAGTGTAAAAAATTTGATAAGAAAACAAGATTAAATGGTCTTAGAAAAAAATAAAAAAATATGATCATATTCATTTCTTTGAGGGAGTATTTTTTGTTTTATAAATTTAAACATGTTCACGCACATGAACATATCAATTCAAGCTCAAGTCTCAAATTTCAGTCTTGCTTATCAATTGATCCAACTCGCTCTTGAGAAATAATTATCTGCCCCCAATCATAAAACAGAGCATTCATTTCAAAGCTGATCTACAAGCTGTACTCTAATCCAAATGCTCTTTGGGTCCGTGTATTAAAAGGAAAATAGGGTATGGATGAAACTGAGGAAAGCATTATGAGAAAGCACTCTTCACACTTCTGGAAGGCTTTAGTTAGGAACTGGGAAGATGCATTCTACAACATCAAGTAGCAGATTATGGACCATTGAAGCACGTCTCTTATGTTGATATTCACGAATCTGATCTGGATACACCTATATCAGACTTTATTGATGAGGATGGACATTGGAAATGGCTATTGTTTCAGGACCTCTTCCCTCCTAATATCCTCAAACATATATCAGAAATTCGGCTTGCTAATTACCAAGAGGACCCGTCGTGCTTATGAAACCAGACAGCTTACTAAGCAGTAGAATCGATCAATTGGAATGCAGCTAACAATAAATGGAAAAAGCTATGGAAACTCCCAGTACCTCAAAGATTATGAACTTTTCATGGCTGCTTCTTTAGGAGAGATTGCTCATAAATGTTGAAAGGTACAGGAAAGGAATGACCATGGATCCACGCTGCTGTTTGTGTCAAGGAGGCATAGAAGACATCAACCATGTCCTTAAGCATTGCCCACTTGCTTCATCTGTTTGAAAAAGGATCCTACCTGTGGATATCTGTTTGGATTTTTTCAAGAATGATGGAACATCTTGGCTTGCTAAGTTGCTGAGACACTCCCAGCTCAACATGTCATGGAAGATTGGATTTTTTGTCACTTGTTGGAAGCTTTAAGAAGTCAGAAACCACCGCATCTTTGCAAATGAAGTTTTTACTGCTGAAGGAGTATTGGCACAAATTAGGACAGTGATAGATCATACATCTAAAAGTTTTTTCCACCTTTAGGCTATGCATGGTTTGAGGGAAGGGAAGGGGAGGGGAGAGGAAAAAAATGAGAGGAGGGAAAAAAAAATTCAAAGTTGAGTGTAGTGGGGCCCACAAGTTTTCCTCTCCCCTCCTTTTTTTCTCTCCCCTCCCCTCCCATTCCCTCCCCTTCCCTCAAACCAAACATACCCTTAAATTTCTCATGTAATTTTCTTCGGTTTGCATTTCACAGTTTTGTCGTTATACTCTCTTTTACTTGTACAGTTTTTACTGATTAATGGTATTTAGGGGGCGGAGCTAGGAATGAAAATTAGGGAGGCGAAAATTACAGAATAAAACCCACTAGAGTCGGCATTTGAAATTAGGGGGCGAAAATTATAGAATTAGACCCAAAATTTTAGAAAATTATGCTTTAGCCTCATAAATATTTCAAATTTTCATTTTAGTCCCTCTAAGAGACTTTTTAATAGGGACTAAGTGGAAAACATTGAAATTTTATGAGGCTAAAGCATAATTTCCAAAAAATCTGAGTCTGATTCTGTAATTTTAGGGGGTGGGGCCACCCCTAACCCCACTAAAAAGATTCTTTGGAGACACAAGTCTAATCCGACTGGAGAAGGCAAAAAAGAAAAAAGTTTAATTCAAAAGGAGCATTTATGCTCTTGTCTTATTTATTGACCAATCTTGTAAATTCCTACATGTATCTTGTAAATACATATATTTGACTTGTAAATTCTCACATGTGTCTTATAAATAATATGTATTCTTCCGAATATACTAATTATCTTGTACATGGCCGAAATGGTTTTATAATTTTACTTATTTATCATGTAAATAAGCATATTTAACTTGTAAATTCCTATATGTATCTTGTAAATAATCATATTTGACTTGTAAAGTGAGGACATAATTGTCTTTACACTCATAAATTTTATTTTCAATTTTGCCACAGGGAATGCAGTGAAATTTCAGAAAGTTTTAGAGGCTATTTGAGAATAATCTACTACAAAGGAGTGCAGTTAAATTTTCCATGCATTTTATACTTCCATAAAGTTTTAAAAAAGTACTTGTTTTTATGCTAACCAAAGTTGTAGATATTCCGGGCACTACAAGGTTGGCTTTTATGCTAACCAAAGTTGTAGATGTAAATTAAAGTACAATTATAGTGTTAAATGAGAGGGCAATTAATTTTAACTCAACATTATTCTAATTCCCTCGGAAAATCAAAGATAACTTGTACTTTTGTCGAACTCATAAAAGAGGGTGTGTAACTTCACATATATTTGGAAGAATCTGCACAAAGGTATTCTGACAATTTAAGGGAAGGAGAAAGACAACTTAGAGCAAGGAAAAAACCTTAATATTCATGGGTGTTTGACATGTTAGTTATATATATTCTACATTCATTTATTTATTTAGATAAAACAGACTAAATTAATAAAAAATTAAAGTTTGAAACAGATTTTATTTTGGAAATTAAAAAAAAAATGTGGGATTTATTCATATAATGTTAGTTGTCATTTAAGCATTCCATAACTCTTCATCATGACTATAAATTGAATGCTACAATTCAACTAATGAATTAATAAACCAGGAGACTATAAGGTCTACATTATTATGGGCAACCTGCGAAACGACCACAGGAAAATGCAACAAGTCACAAAAATCTATTAAATGACATGTTGTCCATTTTCACAATAAAATGGTAGGGGCTTAAATGGAAATTGAACTTCTCAATTCCCCGCTTAACAATAAGGATCTTTTTGTATGTAGCATGATAATACTTTTCAAAGTTTTTAAATTGTCCACTGGCATGACCACAGTAGTATTAGGTTCTATTAACTTCCTCAATTTTTTATGGAAGTCATTTTTTTGTTGTTACTTATTTGAAGTAGGATTTTCCACCCGACATTAAAAATGGATTGGTACGGAAACTCTTTGACCATATATTAACCTTTGTGGAAGTTGCACTATGAAATCTGACCAAATTTCCATGAAATAATAAAAACTTTCGTTCGCTAGTAGCTCTTTTTCTCTTTGTCCCCAAAAAAAAAAAAATTGCTCTTAAAACTTTTATCAATGTAAAAATTTGATTTTAAAAATAAAATCAAAATGATCTTAAAAATAAATTAAAAATAATGATCCTATTAATGACCTTGGTGGGAGTAATTTCTTTTTTATTTTATACATTTTAAACATATGCACATAAACATATCAATCTCAGACTTAGTCTCAAATCTAATCCAAGTTTATCAAGTAAGGCTTTTACTGAGCCAACTTGCCATTGAGAAATAATTGAAGCTTGATGATAGCTCGTGTCAAAACTCAAATCGATCTTAGGTTGAAACGATTATTTTGTGATATCTTGACAATTGTGTATGTAGCACATGGTATCCGTGTGCATTTCTTATTTTCTGGTAAAATAATCAATTATATAAATAAAAATAGTTATATAACTAACGTTGGAAGAAAGGGATATATGGGAGAGGAAGTTAGGAGTACATCACTTTTAGCACCTGGGCCAAAACTTTGGACTGAAAGGGAGTTTCATATTAACACAAAATGCGTATGAGAGACTATTGAAGATGCAAAATAAAGCATGTGACAATTTTTATTCTAATTATTTAGTCATACACTATTGTAATAGCTATTTATTAATCAAAATAAAATCTTACAAGTTTATTATTCAAACTTAATCTTATGAACTTGACAACCTTAATTTCTAGGGTCAGTATGTGTGTGTGCGGGCACGGGCAATGGGAAGAAAATATTTAATCTAAATATCATATTAGTTGGCGGTCAAGCATTCTATGTTACTTAACTCTTCATCATAAGTTCATAATCATACAATTCTTATAATACAATAAGTCAATTAATAATTTGGTAGACTATAAAGTCTATATCATTGAGGAGCCAACAATGACATGAAGAACAATCAACAAGTTACAAAATCCATTTGGATCCATATCAATAATATTCCAGGCCTAAAACAGTATAATACATACATGGGCAAACTAAATGGGCCTTTATTTTTTTCATGTCAAGCTCAAATGATCCAAGAGAGTAGAGAGGATGAAATAGTGCTTAAAGTACAACGTTAAACCAATTTAGAAAGAAAGACAGATGATTTATTCATATAAAATTAACATTGCCTAGATGCCACCAATGGCCAATAGAGTACAAGTGACAATGATGCTTTTGTTATTTGGAACATGGAATGGCATAAAATGGGTACTACGGATTATGGCGTAGCAACAAGGGGAAGTAATGAGGGTAAGAATGTCTTTTCATCTTTGTTGTATCTTGTACAAGCCTGGGGCAAGAAGCAACTGGCCAGCTGCATTGCACAAACCAGATGTATCCTTATCAACACAAAAGATTGAGATACTCCCAACTTAAATTCTCAACAAGGTAATAACAAGACCATCACAAAGTCCCTCTTAGAGTATACAAGGAAATTATCTATTTAAAACTTTAATTCAATTATCTGAGTAAATTACCATTTGATATGCTGAAACCCCATATAAATATAATTTTACCATTTAGAAAGTTGAAGGTCAACAAAACTTGCAAAAAAGATTCTATTTTGATGGATTAATTTTGAAAATTGTGTGGAGTAAAATGAGGTTAATCAATTTCTAAAGACTAAATTGACAGAACATGCATGCATCTTCCAAGGACTTTAATAGCTTACTTCACTTGTTCCTTAAACAATGTCAACAATTAATACACAAGAAAAATTATCAGGAGCTTGACTTATTTGTTAGAGCAAGTTGATAGCTAGAGAGGTAGTTGCAAATCGAGATACGAAAAACAGGATGTGCAGTAATAGAAAAGCACAAGGTAAGTTTACTATATAGTCATAATGACAGGAACCTGATATTTGCGGTGTGACAAATCCAAAGGCTTGAAGCAGTCCATTTGCTGCAACTACTTCCATGATGGCTAATTTGACACTTTTAGTTTAGGTTGGCATTGCTCATTCTGCTCTCTTGACAAGACCAATTAAGGACAAGACCATTTGCTTCCCTTGAAAATCAACGAATATGATTCTAACATCAACAAAACTTGCAGGAAACGATATATTGATGGATTCTAAAAGTTGTATGGACTAAAATGATGTTAATCAATTTCTAAAGACTAAATTGACAGAACACACATATTCAAAGTTACATATATCTTACTTCCTTTACTTATTAAACACTGGCTTATTTGTTAATGCAAGTTGATAGCTATACTTAACAGAGTAATTTTTTGAAACTTGCTATAAGTATTTGTTTTCTGATTCTTTTAACTAGTAAAGAATAATATTCACACAAGTAGAAATATAAGATTCTATTCATTTAAGTAAATCAAGACTTAAACTAGAAGAAAACGGAGTTAATTAAGAGGATGAAGATAAGTAACAAGACATTTTTGAAAAATCCATTTAAATAAACTACAAGGAGTAAACTCACTTAGAGAAGAAAGCATAGAATAATTATTTCAGGATAAAACAGAGTAATTTAACCTTGAGTAGACGAAAAAGCTTTTCTTGCCAAAATGGTTGATTTGTCAACATTCTCAGTACTACCAGGTTGCCCTACATATTATGTGCCTAATTTTAGCCTTACTCAAAAAATAAAAACAGATTGAGGAAAATAATTTTACTTCATAACTGCAGCAATATATCCTTACCAAACACAGTAAATTATTTAAGAATTCAATTCACCAAAGAATGAAGATTTTACATTTTTAGCTGCTTTTCATTTCTCCATTCCAACACAGACACTTGGCTTGAACAAAATGGTTGAATGCAAATAACCAACCGATTAGTTCCAAACAATAAGAACACACTAGACAAATGCTCTACCTCTTTAACCAAATTTTGAAATCTTTTTTTTTTTTTTTGGGAAATAATTGAATGTTTGTTTGATAAGTATTAAGTGAAAATTTGTGAATAGAAGTCAGAAACCCAAAAAGGATTAGCATAGACTATACCATGTGACAATCAACGTATCCCAACAATATTTACTGCTAGGTGAGTTATAACACTCAATTTCTTTTAGAAGAGATTTACTAATTAAATAATGCCAACACTTTCAAGAGAAAAAAGAAACTTATAATCTAACACGAACTATACCATGTCATAATCTAACCAATGTCACTTGCAAAATGTGATGTTAATCAATTTCTAAAGACTAAATATTGACAGAACACCCATCTTCTATATTATAAGAACATCAATGTTATATATATAGCTTACTCCATTAGCTTCTTAAATATTGTCAGTAGTTAATACACAAGAAACATTATTAAGAGCTTCGCTTATTAGTCAGTTCAAGTTGATCAGGTAGCTGCAAAACCAGAAACACAAGTTTAATAGAAAAAAATAAGTTAACTTAATAGTAGTCACAATGGCAGGCACCTGATATTAGAGGAAGTGACAAATCCAAAGGCTTGGTATTGCTCACTCTGCATTCATGGAAAATGGGGTTAATTAAACTTAGATTTAACACCAATGAAACCATGTTATTGAGCCAAGGTGAAAAAATAAAGAAACTATGAAGAATAGATACATACATCATACTCAATACTCTTATTGAGTTCCTTCCTAACTTTTTCATTCATGCAGCGAGTCTTCCAAGCTCCCTAATCAACTCAGTACTTTCTTTGTTCTGTATATGTACAAAAAGAGTGTGTAACTCGTTTACTCAGTGAAAATTGTGACTGTGATTCAAGGAACCAACTCAAAACTTGAGGGAATATTGAGTCCTGCCTGATAGATGCTTCATCTTCCAACAGAACAAATTGATGCAGAAACTAAGAAAAAAAAAAGTTGACAGGGCAATGCATTTTTGGATTGGAAAAAGCATAACAAGGCAAAAATGAGGAAGAAAATTAAGGGAAGGGGAGTTATCTGTGGAGCTAGACTCGTCAGAGCATGCCGGTCATTGACAGACTGCAAATTAATTTGCAAAATAATTGTTTTGAAACCGTTCTCTAAGTATTTGTTTTTTTATTGTTTTAACTGCAGAAGCAAAGAATAATATACTCACTAGTAATTAAGGGGATGAAGATAAGTAAGATGACATTTTTAAAAAGTCCACAAGGAGTAAACTACTAAAAGAAGCAAAGCAACAAAGATAAAGAAATGCAAAGAATAATTATTTTAAGATAAAACAGAAAATTGCAATCTTGAATCAATAGACAATAAACTTTGTGCGCCAAAATGGTTGAATATTTGTCAACATTCACAGCACTACCATGTTGCCTTGGTTCCATTCAATGTACTCATTCTTTATGCTAATAAAAAATGCATAACAAAATTTAATGAGGCCAATAATTTTACTTCATAATTATAGCAATATATCAATTCCCCATTAGTGACACTATAATTCTATCTTAGACAATGAAAAGAAAGTTTTAATGCAAATAACCATCTGCCTTCAGTTCCAAACAACAAAAACACACTAGAGAAATGCTCCAACTCTCTATCAAAATTTTGAAATCATTGAATGTATTTTTGATAAATATCAAGTAAAAATTTGTGAATAGAAATAAGCACAATAAGCGAAAACTATACCAAGTCACGATCGATGTATGCAAACAATATTTACTACTATATGAGTGACAACACTCGACGTCTTTGAGCAGAAATTTTCTATTTAATTAATGCCATCACTCAAAAAAAAAAAAAAACTCAGAATGTAGCTCAGAGGAAGAGAAAATGGAGAACAGGGGATCAGAGCATATTAACAAAATTATATATATATATATATATGTATATGTATATGTAAATCTATATATATATATATACTCCCTCTAGTCCTTATTATAAGGCACTTGCTTGTTTCTAAAGGGTATTAATTTTTTTTTTCATATATGCCCAGAATTAATAAGGGTAGTGGGTGAGAATAATAATTAATATAATATTAGAGTTTAATGCAATTGATAGGGGTAATATTGGAAATTAGTTTAATTCTAGGACAACTTTATTGACTTTAACTGTTTTTATTGATTTGTGAGAATTGTTAGTTTTTGTCTTATTATAAAAACCGAAGGGAGTATGTGTGTGTGTGTGTGTGTGTATATATATAAAAGTAACCATTTTTGTTTAAGGCTTTGTTTGGTTGGAGGGTAGGGGAGGGAGGGGAGATAAAATTATGACCAAATTGCCCATGGGAAATTTTAAAAATTACATAGCTTTTTGCATCATTTTCCGCACATTAACTTTGGAAGCATGTCACATTATGGTCATATCTAACTTTTCACACTAGGGATGGGCACCTCCTCTCCCGTCCCTCACCTCCAACCAAACATAGCCTAAAAGAAAGCACGGTGTTTTTTCTCAAAGGATAATAAAAATTTTCATTGCCCCCATCAAATTGAAACACCAATTAATTCATTACCTCATCAATTTTCAGCCACACATGCCCTTTTTCCTTTTTCTTTTTAAAGAGATTTGTATTGGGGGAACATATTTAAGAATATAATAAATGACAGCCAACAGAAGTAAGCAGTGCAACAATAATCATTAAAATCTAAACAATATTGCCACACACACACACACACAAAAAAAAAAATCAGAACCACAAATTTACTGCGATGACATAAATTTGAGACATACTTCCCAAATGGGTCCTATAGAAAATATGAGGCATGATTATCGGACCAGGGAGAAAAAATATGAAGCATTGCAATAGAATTATATATATATATCACGCACCAGCCACTTTGTTCCTTAAAATTTTCATACGTTGTATCTGTAAAATTTAAGAATAAGAAGTAAGAGATATACCTGTAAAATATTGAAAGGAAGTGTATTAGTGAGAGAGGTCTTTTTGTTTGATAATGCGTAGAAATTTGAGTTGCAAGGGGTGACAGATGAATCCATCACCATGAAAGACACCTCTTCAATGCATTGTGAGAGGGAGTTGATCTTCAACCCAATCTGCAACCCTCTTTCTATTTCGACCCGGCTCCGAGTAATATATTAGGTGTGCTCCACATGCTTCTATAGGGACTTTGAAAGAGTATTCCTCCTCCTCATCCCCATAGTCTTCCTCCTCCTCATCCCTATAGTAATCCGTATATTCCAGAAAGAATTTACATGAAATCTCAGCATCATTACCTATCCCAGCATCATATGAGCTCCTTCTCACAGGCCATAGAAACACATGATCCCGATTCGATGAACCAGAAAACTCTAACGAAGGTGAAATATCGAATTTGTTGTTATCATCATAAGAGAAAGAGAAAGAGAAAATAAAACGAACTTTCTCGAATTCCTCCAAGAAGAGATGAGGAGAAGCAGCGCAACAAATTAACAAATCCCGTGATCCTTCAAGATTGCAAGTAAATTTGGCTACATCGTTAGCCTCTGTCATAGGTTTATATTCCATCCACTCTGGAACTCTACTTCCTGGGTAACAAGTTATATCTTCATCATCATCATAATTATAACAACCACTGGCTGAAGTCATTGAAGAATGAATTAATTTCTGAATATAGCGAAGTGAACGCTCATCCAATTTTTCACAGTTATAGAAGTTGAAGACACATTTATTCCGAACCAGAGAGTCGGAGGATACAGTCTCCAATGATGTGCATTCGAAGGCGTCTAACTCTAACAGGAAGGGAGGAAGTCCAAGTATAGACTTAAGCCTTTCGCAACTTCTCAGGGAAATGTATTTCAAGCTTGAAAGATGGTTGACGCAGGCTGGCAATGTCTCCACATCAGAGCCATCCAATTGCAAACATTCTAACCTTGTCAAGGCCTTGATATTGTCGGGGATTTCCGACAAGTGACTCCCCCACAAATGTAGTTCTCTCAAATTACGCCAAGCATCAAAAAGGGAGTGTAGCTGCTTTATGTCAATTACTTGCTTCAAATTGTCAACCACAAACACCTCAAGATTTGTCAAGCAACACAGCTCATCTATTGAAACACTCCCTACCATACCATATTCAATTCTAATTTCTGTAAGTTTTGTGCAACGACCAATTGGGAAATGCAATATTTCGACTTGAGCGTATTTAAGAAATAAATGACTCAATTTGTTTGATGAAAAACTTAATTTCTTGAGGCGACAATGGTCAGCACTAAGGTCAGAGAAAGATTCTAAATGAGTCTCACCTTCAATACTCTCTAAATTTAAGCACCAGGATACGTCCATTTTAATAATACTGCGGAGAGATAAAATAGTCGGATGAATACTCCTCAAACTTCTACAATCATAGAGATTTACACTTTCAAGCTTGTGTGCCATCGAGAGATCAGGCAACTCAATCAATTGTTTGGACCATCTCAAATTTATTTTCTTTAGGTTTCCAAGATCCTATGTTCACAATGAAAAGAAAACAATTACCTAAATTAAAAAGCCCTAATAAATTTAATTAGGTTGAATACATATAAAATAAAAACATTAGCATATATGTACCTGTTTTCCATCCCAAAGCCTTTTCAAATTGCTGGTTTCCATGTGAAGTTCAACAAGGCTTTCAAGATAAGAGCCTGATGGTAGAATCTCCGATGGATAATAATCCCAACGAAGATACCTCAATTTATTAGAAAAAGAGTCAAGATTAGAAAGAAAATCAGAAAGAAGATCCGCATATGTCCCACCGTCAGGCAACCAATGTTTAGAATAGAAAATTTTGAGGAATCTTAAATTTTTCATCTTTCCAAAAATGTCAGCTTCCACTTGTACATATTTTATTCGAGTCAAATCCAATATAATGCCTTCAATTTCATCCGTTCCCTAGACAAAAATAAAATGAAATACATATTAAACTTTCAAAAATAAAAATAAAAGAAATAAATAGATGTATCTTTTTTCCCATACCATGTTATTTTTCAATACATTATATATTTCATCTGCATCTTTTAGTCGGCTACGTCTTTCAGGATGTCTCATACTTTCTTCACGAACTATTTGCTCAGCCATTTCTCGTATCAAATCATGCATTACAATATAATCATCCCGATATGACTTTATGAGAGCTTTATCTATAAGATTTTGTATTCCACTAACCGCTTCGAAACCACAAGCCTCTAGCCCACAAGTAACATTATCCTTTTTGTTACCCACGAAAAAAAAAGCAATATCTAAAAATATTTCCTTGTCCATAGGATCCAATCCATCATAACTTATCTTCAATATTTTTTGAATTTGCTCATGGGGATACCTCTTGAGTTTTCTAAGCTCACTTTTCCAATATGCTTTATCTCTAGAATGAAAATGGGAACCCAAAACTTCTAAAGCTAAAGGAATTCCTTGAGCAATGGCCGCTGTCATTTTTGATAGCTCTTGATATCCCTCTTTCGGCTGTCTCTGTTTGAAGGCATGTATATTAAAGAGTTCAAGTGATTGTTCTGTACTCAATTCATTGACTCCATGTATGAATTGATCATGAATCCCTCCACTCCTAAGAACATGTTTGTCCCTACTTGTTACAATGACCTTGCTGCCTGGTCCCAATTGGAGACAACCAATCAAATCTTTTAATTGCTTTGGATTGTCCACGTCATCAAGGGCAATTAAGACTTTTTTCCGTTGCAACATTCTCAATGCGTTGTTCTTGTGATCTTTTTGGCCTAATAGTTTACAAAGAAGCTTGTCACGTAATGAATTAAGACCATCAACCTTTGTTGATTTTTCTCTCACATTTTCTAAGAAGCAGTAACTAGCAAATTCAGACAAGAATCTGTCAATTATAGCTCGAGCAAGGGTTGTTTTGCCTATCCCTCCCATGCCCCATATCCCAACAAGTCGAACTTCCCGTGACGTAATTTCCATTAATGATTCAACAATCGTAAAATTTTGATGAAATCCAATCAGCTGAGAATTTGGGACAATGGGGCTATTATCTTCTAGATTTTCCAAGACATCTTCAACTATTGCATCAATGTGTTTGCGTTCATCTCTAACATATAAAAAGACAAAACAAAAAAACAAAATTACTAGCTTCCCATGATAAAATAATAGATCCACAGGCATAAATTGATATAACTTCACTAGATATAAGGAAAACTAAGGAAAAGCTTAACAACATTGAGACTCTATAAAATGGTAAATTGAATAATAGAAACAAACTTACTGAAATTTTGATGAAGGATGACCAGATAAGTTGGCAAATTTTTCTAAGACGGATCTCCAAATTTCCACTTTATCCTTGAAATCCTTTTCATGAAGAGTGAACGCTACTGCATAAGTGCCTTTTTTAGGGCTAACGTCTATTGGATCTACACGGTAGAAAACTGGTATTACAATCTGTTGACCAGCTTCCTTACGTTCCATGATTTTGACAAGCTCTTGCAAGCACCACCTTGAGGAAACATAATCTTTAGAGAATATAACCAAAGCAATCATGGATCCTTCTATTGCTTTCAGAAGTGCTGATGATACTTCGTCACCTTTCTTAAGCCTGTCATCCACATAGAAATTTATGCCCTTTCGATCCAACTCCCTTATCAAATGGCTGAGAAAACCAGATCTGACGTCTGGACCCCTGAAGCTGATAAAAACATCGTATTTTTCACATGGGACCTGGGAAAAAGAACCAGAAGCAGCCATTGCTGGGGCAAAAAAACGAAAAACAAAGTTTTATAGGTCGTTGATTATTTCTGAAAAAGAACAGAAAGAACAAAGTTTAAAAAGTTATAAAATGAAGGAGAAAGACCATATTAATAATACCTTGGTGGGAGTGGCTAAATCAAATCTGAGGTTGAAGACGTGAAGTTGATTTGGTGAGTTCGCTTATCTTGGGAATTCGATCTGCACAACAGAAAAATGAGAATGTGAGTCTTGAGACCTTGTTAGAATTTAAGAGTCAACGAAATTTTTTTTCCTACAAAGTAGGCAGAAATATCCACGAAATAATGAAAACATGTCCGTAGCTCTCTTTGGCTCCAAGTCAATAGCGCTCTTTTTTGGGTTTTTCTTTTTTTGTTTTTAAGAATTAAAAATTTTCGTTCCACCCCGTGTGATTTTTTTTTCCTTGTTTTGTTTCTGTACCGAACAAAGGAAAAAAAAAAGAAAAAAAGAAAAGGAAAGTGCGTAGAAATTTCAGTGGTTGGGAATTTGTTGTTGTTTCTTGTTGAATAAGGATTTTCCACTACACATTGAAATCTCATCCAATCATGTGACTATGACTGAGACAATTTACCATTGATGAATAATTAAAGGTTACTAGGAGTTAAAAAAACATAAAGTTAATTTCGCGATATGTTAACTATTGAGCATTTTCGGAGGACATTTCTTTCTTTCTTTTTTTGTCAAAATGATTAATTATATAAATGAAAATAATTATATAGCTAAAGTTGGAACAAATGGATATAGGGAAGAGGGAGCTAGGAGTGCATCACTTTTATAAAAAGAATAAGTAGAAAAAATTGAAGCATCAAGTTTGTTTCCTTCCTTAAAGCACCACTGAAATTAAAATGTACAGGGGATTATGGAGCAAATTTATGGGCTGTTGATTATTTCTTATTAAAAAAAAGAAAGAATATGAAGTAGTAAGTGAATGAGGGAGAGAAATCATGGTAATATCTTGGTAATCTTAGTTTGAAAAGACTTAAAGCTAATTTGATGAGTTTGTTTTTGTTGAGTATTCAATGAGCATAGCAGAAAAATAAGTTTCTGAGTTATAAATTAACTAAACTGGCATTGAAAATTTCTTGTTCAAAGAATTAGAAATTTCCCAGTCAATTACACACTTTTTATTAGTTAAAGAATTAAAAAAATGTCTAGCAAGTCATCAAAGTTTTGCCTGTTCGAACTTTTTTTCTCTTGTTTATTCTTGTATAAAGTGGGTAGAAATTTCCTGTATCAACCCCAAAAAAATAAAGTATGAAGAAATTTCTATGGACAAGTGTTTGACTCCAAGTCAAATATTTATAATATTATTTTAAGGAGATTTATTTGCTCCAAAGGCTTCATTATAATGTGATTATTTTTTAAACTATTGATTAATTATGACCATTCAATAATTGAGGCTCTACTTTTTTTTTTTTTTTTTTTTTTGAGATTATATTTACTTGCGGTTCAAAGCTTATATGTGCAATAACCAGCGTTAAATATTTAATTTGAGTATAAATTAAAATTAAAAAGAAAATCAAAATGTTGCTAAAAAATGAAAAAAAAAACAATTATCAATCTAAATACTAAAATCATAAATTAACATAGGTCAAGCAGCCTATTAAGAGCTCGTGACTTGGTCTGGCTAGAGCTTAGCCAGACCTAGTTTGTTTTAAGAAAATGTCATACATATTTTGTAAAGTCCAGCCTGTAAACCTTCAGGTATGGTCACATAAAAATGTTATTTAATTTTATTATATGTTATATATCCTTAGATTATATATTAGTTTATTAGATAAACTAATTAGTTTGAAGAAAAAATAAAAATAAAAATACTCTAAAGTAATTTAATTATCTTCCTTAATCTCTCCAAAAAATTTAACTTTGTCTTATAATTAGGACCGGAGGTCGTATATATTATGTATCCTTATATTATATATTAGTTTATTAGACAAACTAATTAGTTTGGAGAAAAAATAAAAATACTCTAAAGTAATTTAATTATCTTTCTTAATCTCTCCAAAAAAGTTAACTTTGTCTTATATTTAGGACCGGAGAGAATATTATATTTATATCTATATATAATATTTATATCATACTTTTATGATATATTTTGGATAACTTTTGAACATTCATATTAAATTGGTTGACATTTCTTATTTAATGTAAGAAAAAATTTCAATTAAGTAATAAAAAAGTTTGTCCATAGACTCTTTTTTACACCAAGTCAAAAAACATATTATCTTTTGGGTTTTTAAATTAAAAAATTTCAAGAAGTCTTCAAATGCGAAACTTTCTTAAGAAAATTTGGGAAATTTTTCCTATTAAAAATTATATTTTATATTAGTGAGAATGACCTAATAAATTTTTATACTTAGTGTTAGATACTCTTAAATTTTTTGTATACAAAGTACTGATATTTTAATTTTGGCATTTTTCACCAATAAAATTTTAAATACGAGATTTTTCCCTAGTCTCTCCAATTTTTTCCCTGTAAATAATATAAAGTATTGTCCAGATAAAATTAAAAAAAAAAGTTCTTCTTTTTCTTTCTATTTTAAGGTAATTAAAAATTGTCCAAACCAACGAAGAAAAAAGTAAGTAAAAGTTTCAAGAAAATAATGAAAATCTGTCATTACGGGCTCTTTAGGACATAATTGTCAACAACAATTAGTTTGGTTCACACTAAACATTTTTTTGACTCAAGTCAATAATATTTCGTTTTTTAATGAGCTTGATTTATCCCCAAGGACTTATTCACTATTTTCAAATACACTGAGGTGTACATACACATGTAAAGCTCACAGGTAGAAAAAAAGGTTTTTAGACTATCACATTTTGACGAGTTATAGAGGATGAGGTCTAAAATGTATGACCTATGACAGTTTCATAAATATAAATAAATTTTTAGACCAATTCCTTTAATATAAGGTTTTAAAAATATTATTTAAATCGGGTTTCCTAAACAACCGATCTAAAAAGTTAAAAAATAAAATATCGATTAATTTTAAGACCGATTGTCTTGTTTAATTGGTCTAAAAGATGAAATGTTTAAAACTGGTAGTTAAAAATAACCCGTTTAAAGGTAAACTTTTAAGATCTTATTTCAAGCATAACCTGTCTAAAAAGATTAACTCCAAGTTACAACTCGCTCCCTTTATCACTCTTATTACATTGATTAAAGGGACTCTTCTATAATGAGTTTAGCCCATTATTGCCATCCTCTTAATTGAAAAAATTAAATTAAAAACGATAAATCTGTAGAAAGAGATGTGGGTTAGATAATTAAACTTATAAATACAATGGAAAAGAGGAGTTAATAATTGTGGAGAACATTTTTTGTGTCGGGTCACGGTAGAATAACTATGTTTCTTTGAGCCAAAGAAAATTGGCATAGATGGTAAGAGATTTGTTCAAATCCCAAAGGGATGTGTGTTCGATCCACGCTGCCATCACTGTGACTCCTTTGGTAGGCGATCTCGTAAGTCCCCATTAAGTCTTTCGAAAAAGAAGGTGCCGTCTCGCAGCGCAGTGGGGCCCGATGTCGAACCCCTCCAAAACTTATTCTTATTAAAAAAAAAAAAAACTATGTTTCTTTGAGGACATGGGGCTAATAACAAGTAAAAGTGTACATGTGATTTATATTTTTTTATTATGTTCATTTTTTCCCATTTATGTATGCTGAAACGTTATATGCAGTAAGTTTTGTCAATAAAAAAACAAACAAACAAATGAAGGGAATATTTCCTAGTTCACAAGTTTTTTGTTTCCTTAAAGAATTAGAAATTTCCATGAAGTCATGAAAGTTATTGAAAAAATTACACTCAAGTCCTAAAAAGACAAACAAATATTATAAGGGAAAATTACGTGCAGGTCTCAAGGACTAGAAATAATTACAAAAAAGTTCCTTAAAATCACCAAATTACACAGAAGTCACAAGGGACTTTTTTATATTATTTGTATTAATAACAGGAAATGTCATATTTACAACAACATTTAAACACTTGACTATTTACAATAGAAAGTGTCATATTTATAACAACATTTAAACACCTGTATTTTGAAAGTAGAGAGGTCATTTACAACAGAAAAAATGCTAGATTTACAATAGGAAGTGTTGTATTTACAACAAAATTTAAAATCTGATCATTTACAACAGAAAAAATCATATTTACAACAAGAAGTGACATATTTACAACAAAATTTAAAAACCTGGATTTTGTTTCTATACAAATAATATCAAAAAATTCCCTAGGAACTTTTGTGTAATTTGGTGATTTCAATAGACTTTTTATAATTATTTATGGTCCTTAGGACCTGCATGTAATTTTTCCATATTATAAGGTCTGTAAAAATCTTAGAATTACTAAGTAACATAGGGTTCTTCGTTTTAAAACAAAAAACTTGAGGGGTATTTTATTAAAAGCACAGAAACTTCAAAATCTCATATTCCCATTATATTACCTTTATGTTTTTTTTCCATTTTTAACATACATTTTAGAGTTTTTTTGTTGAAATGATATTTTAAATAGAAATCAAAATTTTTTCCCTTCTTTGAAGCAATATTTTCCACTATACGCTAAAAATGGATTGGTACGGACACCCTTTTTTGGCTCAGAGTACGGACACGTTTTAACCATATATTAACATGGGTGAAAGTGGCATAATCAAATCAAGACATAAAAAAAAGTTGGAATAGGACGAAATTTCCATGAAATAATGAAAACTTTGGCTAGTAGTTGTTTTTTAGGGTTAAGGATGAATTTTACCAAAAATGTCACTATTATTTTCTATTGTTAATCAATTATCACAAATGGTGTTTAACAACAGTCGATGAATTCTCCTAGATCTTTGGGAAAAAATTAAAGTTCTAGTAAAAGAAATAAAGTAAACCTCCACACGCTTTCTTCCTTATTCGTCTTTCTTTGGGGGTTATTGTGTCCTTCACAGTGAACCAAGGGACGACCTGATTCGAATTCGGAAATTTCCTTTTCTTGTCTTCTTGTTTCCTTCTTCCTCTCGCTCACGGCCACACCAGTATCACTCTAATTTTTTGGTACTCTCTCGATTATCTCATTGGCGGTGAAGACTCAAGAGCTTGTGGGGTTTGAGTTCTTGGAAGTGAAATGAGTTTAGTTTTAGGTTTGATTCTATTTGGATTTGTTCTTGGCGTGGTGGCCATTGTCACTGCTGAAGCTCTTGTGGCGTTCTTGATAACGGACGTTACTAGTAAAGTAACGTGATTGTGCTGAATTAATCTTTTAAAAAGTTGGTTGGTATTTAAGGTCCAGTTAAACGTTAATTGTGGTGAGTACTCCTAAACCAATAGTTTATTAGTAAAATTGGTCTTTAACCCTTATTTTTTACTCCAAGTCAACCACACCGTTTTTTTTTTTTTTTTAAAAAAAAATTGTTTAAAGATTAACAAATTGCCCTAAAGTCATGATGGTTTTTCCTTTTCTTGTCATCCTCCCCTCCTTACGGTTCCCTTTTTCTTTTCTCTTCCTCTCTTCTTTTCCATTCCTCTCATGCATGTTCCAATTTTTGACCCACCCGATTATCATTGATTTGCCTCCGACTTTTGGTTGCTTGCCAATTTCCGGCCGAAGTTCCAGTTTGAGAAGGCTCATTTTGGTCTAACTCATGAAGCGGTCCAACTCTACTAACCAACTCATTTCTTTTGCCCGTCACCAGCCAAACCGTCCGGTCCACCTTCAATAACATTGCTATTAGGCAATTGACAAGTTTAGTTAAAAATTTCACAACATTTTATTAGGTTTTAACAACTTTTGTTTACCAAGTGAATTATTCTCACCAGAGCTCCTGCAAAGGGATGAGGGTTAATGCTTATTTTTTTATAAACAAAATGGGGTCATTTTTGTAACTTGCTTTGAATTTCAAAAAGACTTGGCATTAAAGGAATATTGAAATCCGAAGCACTTCTCTATCTTATATCATTTTAAATGGTCTTTATGTATCTTTCCCTTATTTTATTGAGATTGTATTAATTAAAAAATTTCAAGAAGTATTGAAAATATTTCAATAGAAAATGTTTCTGGAAAAATTGAGAAAATGTTCTCAATTAAAAATTTATTGGTGAGAAGTATCTAAATTTGATTTATGGTAATTAAATTTTTTTTGAACCAACCAAGAAAAGATAAAAAAAATAAATAGAAAATTTAAGGAAATAATGTATATTTGTCAATATGCTTTTACTGTTTGGAATCGGCGAAAGCGTTAGGGGCGTTAGCGGTAGAGTTAATGGACGTTGGAGAAAAAGGTTTCAACGCGTGGTGTGTTTGGGTTCAGCGTTAAGCGTTAAGTTGAAATTTAACATAAAAAAGTTTCAAAAAAGCGCATTAAGGAAAAATTTCGGAACCCAATTTTTTTCCATAATCTTGTTTTTGACGTGGCCCCGCCACTTCTACCACTATCAATCCAAACACAAATCATTATCTATAACCCGATTTTTTTTTTTCCCACCGAAGCTTTTTTTTAAAGTCGAGATAGGCTTTTGCCCACCGATCTTACCGCCAACCCAAAGAGGCCCACTAGCTGTTTGTCCCCACGGCGTTTTCATGAAAATACAGTGAAAGTTGTTTTGTACAAACACTTTTTTGACTCCAAGTCAACTATATATTATTCACTATTTTCAAATACTATAAATTATATAAGGAGTATATACACATACTCCTACTCCTACTAATTAACTAAACTCTAATATTATATTAATTATTACTCTCACCCATTACCCTTATTAATTATAAGCATATATGGAAAAAATATATTTAATGCTTTTTGAGAATAAGCAAGTGCCTTATAAAAAAGACTAAATACATTTATTAGTTGGTGTCTTATAATAAAGACCAGAGAAAATACAAGTTGATTAACGAGCCAATTCTCTTTTATAATTGAGAGGTTGCATATTTGATCCTGCTTACAACTTCAGGCCACTAATGCCTGCCCTCTTAATTAAAATTTAAAAAAATATATTAAAAACAATAAATATGTAAAAAGAGACAATGCTAAAGATAATTAATCTTATACATACAATGGGAAAGATCAAGAGGACAATCCAAATCTTTGGGGGTCTCAAGAGGACATCTTAAAAGAAATCAAACCGGAAAAGGCTCAACACCCTGTAAAAAAGCCGAAAACTCTTCAGAAAAAATGAAAAGGATTTAGCATATAAAGAATTTCCCCCCTTGTAGCAAATGATGATATAAGTCACAAAGCCCTCTCAATAGACACTTTCTTCTACCCCTAAAAAAAGAGAGACTAAACTGATAATCGCAGTTCATTACAAAACTAACACTTATTTACTAATTACCATGCTACCACACTCTGTATCATCGATATGACCAAACAAAACATCATGCATATCCTATTTTCTGCTATCATGAAACATAAAATGTCACAATAATTTGCACTACTACTTATAACCAGACCTCATTAATTAGTCAGCACAATGCTTCATTGCACAAATCCAAAAACATTAACTTACAAACTTATATAATGTGGCTCAGTACAAACTTGTATAATTATATACAACTATAAAGCATCATGAGATTGAGTTTGTCCCTTCATCTTCACAGTGTCTTGGGCTTGCTTCTGACAGGAAGCAACTGTATTGCACAAACCAAAATATTTCAGCTTAAATTTAAGAAAATCAATTAAATGAACATCATAAGTCGGTTAAATGGTGTACAAGCCAGATATTTTTTTTAAAATTCTTGTAGTCAGAGAATAACAATTAATTTCTATAGACTAAACTGATGGAACATGCATCTTCTTGGGAATCAAATGCTAGATAACTCCATTCGCTTCCAAGAAAAAAGGGTTAATATCATTGTTGGTCCTTACAGTTTGATTAACATTGGGTTTTGGTCCCTACAATTTTATAAGGATTTGGTCCAAGTTTGAGTAAAGGAACCAAAACCAAAAATCGATAAAAGTATATAGGGATCAACCGTTAAACTGAGACCAAATCCTTATGAAACAATAAGGACCAAAACCAATGATTCGAAACTACAAGGATCAAAACCAAAAATTCAATTACACTATAAGGATCAATACTAGTAATAAACCCAAGAAAAATTATCTAGAGCTCGCCTTATTTGTTAGTGCAAGTGTATATAAAAGAAGTTGGAAAATGAGATAGAGACACTAACTCAACGAAATTAGGGAACTCATATATAAGAGAAGCAGAAGCTTAATCATAGGGATAATAGCAGGCACCTGATAGCAAGATATTAGGGAACTGACAAATCCAAAGGCTCCAGTCACGCGGGGAGTAACATTCTTGGGTGCCAATTGAAGCAGTCCAACTGCTACAACTATATCCATTGCCGCCTTGATAAGTGCTAGTCTCCTCTCATTCGACTCTTTTAGTTTAGCACGGTATTGCTCATTCTGCAATCATTGGGAATGGGATTAAATGAACTGTAGTTTCTAAATGGAGGATACTGCCGTTACTATCCCAAGCAAAGTGAAAAGAAAAAAAGAAAAGAAACTATGAAGAACCTATACATCATATTTGTTATTGTTCTTGAGTTCCTTCTCTAACTTCTTCATTGATGCAGTGAGTCTCCCAATCTCTCCAAGCTGATAGAAGTTAGAACACACCATAAAAATATTAATAGAGAGCAGAGGAAGGTGTATTTGCTCGAATGGACACATTTAAAGTATAGGAAATAGAAAGGGAAGCCACATACCTCAACCAAGGTGCTACAAACTGAGGAGCCCATCCAACAAAAAAGCGATATTCGACCCATTAACTCAGTACGTTGTTTGTTCTGTAGTTAGACCAAAAAAGTTTACATGTATAACTCGACGGTGAAAATTTCATATGAATAATTCAAGGAACAAACTCAAAAACTTAGGGAGACATTATGAGTCTTACCTGGTCAATGCCTGATCTGCCAATCCACACGAATTGATCAAGAAACAAGAAAGTTGATAGCAATGCATTTTTGGACTGAAAATAGCATTAAACAGTATATCAAAGGTAAGAATGAGGGACAAAATACGAGGGTGATAAAAAGGTTGAATAACTACTATAAAGCTTGTACCTTTCCCAACAAAATTAAGGGAAGGGGAGTTCCGCAGGGAGCTGGACTTATCAAAGCATGTAGATCATTGACAAACTGCATATTAATTTGCAATTTCCTTTCTATGTTAAAAATTCTTCTCAGTGTAAGAAGAGACCAATATCTTGCAAAATAAATGTTTTGAAACTTTCTTCCACAATTTACTTTCCAATTTTGTCACTGCAGAAACAAAGAATAATATCCACACTAATAGAAATATATCATTTTCTTCATTTAAATAATTCAAGACTTGGACTAAAAGAAAAGAGAATTAAGTAAATGCTGATGAGTAAAAAGATTTAATCCATTTATATAAATTACAAGGAGTAAATCATCCAAAGAAGAAAAACAAAAGGAGTGAATAAATGAAAAGCGTACTTGTTCAGGATTAAAACAGATAATTTAACCTTGAATAGACGAAAAACTTTGCGGGCCAAAGTGGTTGACCTATCAACATTCTGGGCAGTTCCAGGTTGCCCATCACTCAAAAATTTGGAGCCATATTGTATTGCCCTGCATATTTTGTCCCTGGATTCAGACTTGTTCAAATATAAAACCAGAAGACCAAGTTCTGCTCTGGTTGCATCCAATGTACTCATCTTTTATGCTTATCAAAGCTGCAAAACAAAATTAACACACAATTCTACTGTTAAATGAGGGCATTAGTTTTAGTTCAATTGATAGGATACAGGCATTATGCAAAATAATCATTGCAATAAAGTAAAAGGTGACTTGTACATCTATTAGACTGATATACGACAGGCATGTAATTTTGCACCCATTGGAAAGAATAAGCACAAAGGTATTCTCAAACAATATGGGAAAGAGAAAAACAATTTAGCAGGACAGAACCTCAATTCATGTCACGCAAGCATGATAAGCATGGCTATTTACACCAGCAAGTAAATGACAATCACGGTACCACAAAGTGTGATTCAATTAAGTGGATATACAAAGTAACACTCTACATCTATTTCAAAAAATGAAAAAAAAACCAACGCTAACACAGTAAATTCTAAATTGTTTAAGAATTTGATTTACCATCGAAAAAGGATTTTGCATGTCAGCAGCTTTATTTTAATTTCTCCACTCACATTCAAAGACTATTAACATAGCAAAAAGAAAGGTTGAATCGAAATAACCAACAGCCTTTAAAATTGAAATGTATTCCAACACAAAAGCACCAGAAAAAAGCTTCACCTCAGGATCAAAATTCTAAACTAATGAATAAAATAAAGGCATCAGTATCTATGTTTGTTTCATAAGTATTAAGAAAGAACAAAAATAGTCAAATAGGTCCTTCATTGAAGTCTGGAACAGCTTCCAAATTCTACTCTAAAAACTTACAATATTTCTGCTGGGGCATCAGGAAAAAGGAAGCTCATTAATAAGGATTAATTTCGTATAAATTTTTATATGAAAGAAATAAATGCTTGAGGAGAAGCCAAAAAATGAACAGACTCAAGATATGTTTAGCATGTCACTCAAGCTGCAATTGCAAATTAAGACTTTTTTATAGCAAAAATCACTGATTGGATATGATTGAAATTGAAGAGAAATAGATTTCATACAGTCAAAACTCAAAACACTACGCACATATTACTGAAACAGGATTCACGTGCTACATAAGTAAGTGAATCACACATTTAAAATCCCACAATTCCCCAGTCCTTTCCTCAAAGTTCATTTACTGAATTATAAATTTTCAGCAGTTCATTAATGGATTCTCAACCCTGAGTCATAATAAGACGAGCACGACAACGCAAAGCCAAAATCCAAAAATTCAAATCAAACAATCAGAAGATACTCTTTTTCAACCACAAACAGAAAACTCAACCATCTAGAAACTACAGGTGAAAGTGAATTTCATGACTACTCAACGGAGGCAAACGTCAAACAAACATGAAATAGAGAGAAAACATTAGGAAAGAGAGTACAAGTACCGAAGGAAGTGGAAGTGGCAGATAAATTGGCCTCGAATAATCAAAATCACAATGTTGGCTGAACCAGAGAGCCTCTCCGTTGCTTGTAGCATTGCGATGATAAGCTTTTGAAAAGGGCTTGTTCGGTCCTCTTCGTTCCTCGGCAAACAAACAAAACATGTTTTGTTGTTGACACACGAAAAGGCAATGATCCTAATCCCTTTGCCTTTTGGACCCCTGTATCGAGATTTTCCTTAGGAAATGAAATGCAATACCC
Source organism: Acacia melanoxylon (assembly GCA_019022615.1). NCBI lineage: Eukaryota > Viridiplantae > Streptophyta > Magnoliopsida > Fabales > Fabaceae > Acacia > Acacia melanoxylon. Next base: position 5,224,112 of record JAFJYJ010000027.1, read on the forward strand.
TACGACGTCGTTTAAGTATAGATGTCAAGTTTGGTTTTATTTATTAAAAAAGAAATTGAGAAATTCCAAATTGAGATTGGACCAATGTTTTCCCGACCAACGAGACCTAATATAAGAAAGTGTTTGGTTGAATGAATGGGAGGTTATGGGCTATGTTTGTTTTCTATTTTTTTTTTTAATTTAAAAACTCGCACTTATATATGATAAAATATTTTTATATGCATTTAAAGGATATTTTTATTAATTTTAACATACTATTAATATGCTATCTTATTATTTTTAATATTGAAGAGATTTTTTTATTAAAAAAATTCAAAATGGGAGACAATGACCAAATAAACAAATTAAAGCAATTGTTCATCAATTATTCAAACAATCTCTTGTATAAATGATATGTTTTGATATCATTCCCCCACTTCAAATTTGGTCATTAGTTTCAGTGATCAACAGTGCTCATTAGTCATTACTGTAGTAAGATTTTCATAATATAGTTTAGATTTAAAATTTTCAATTAATTATTTTTAAATGAAGAAATCATTTCTGAAAAAAAAAAAATAACGGTTAATAAATTATATTTATTTTAGATTTTATACACATTAAATAGTTTTTAAAAAAATATAAAAAGTAAAAAACCTGAATATGGACCATCCAAATTAATTTTCGGTGGTCCAAATTTCAATGCTCATTAAAGATATATAAGAAGAATATATATAATCATTACAAAATAGGGATTCATTGCGAGTACCTTAGCCCCACATGGAGAACATTTTAGCTTCACCAAGCTTCTTGCAAAAATGCATCCATGGCAACCACCATGAACAAAATCAAGAACTAGAGAGGAAGCTATACACTCCCTCCACTAATTTACATGTGCTAGGAAATGCTAAAGAATTAAGTTTGTCACAAAATTGAATTAGTTTTTCAATATTTTTCTTATTAAATCCAACAATCATTTTAATTTCTACCATCTCTTAATATTCCTACATCTTAATTTTCAATACAAGGCATATGCATATATTGAAAAATTATTTTATTCTTCAACAAACCAGTACTGTGATTAATAAAGGAGACTAAAAACACATCTTAGAAGGTTCTTACTATATAAGACTAAAGTACTTATATATTAATGTAAAACAATTAACTAGTTCTTCTATTAATAATTAGTTTATGATTATTTATAAACACAACATAGAAATTATAGTTGACTGAATACTTTACCATCATGTTTGTTATTTAAGTTATCTCTTGTCAAATCTGGAAATAAGATAAACAACAAATTTGAAGAACAAGATAGACTTTATACTTTATAGCCCATGATATCCTAGAACAAGTCTAAAAGGCTTCAAAATCTGTGAAATACAACACATGTCGACAAATGCCAAAAAGGAAGATTTTGAAATTGATAATCTACATCCACCACCTTGAACATCTACTAATTGGATCCCTAGCTCCTCAATATGAATGTTGTTGTATTAATAAGATTAAGTATATAGAACAATTTTCAATGAACATTTTAAGATAAATTGGAGGTTGGTTGAAGCGTGAGGATCAATGGCTTAAAGAAATGTGGGGGAATCTGAGTCTAGTGTCTACAATTATATCAACTACAACCTTTCAATATTTGATTAATCAACGAGGCTTAATTATCATCTAAAGAAAATACCATCCCATCACAAATGATAGTTCACAAGTATTGTTCCGGAGAAGCTATGACTTCATCATCTCGTCTTTGTTTCTAGAACTATTTAGTTTGCATCACTCTCTATCTCTCTTTTATCATTGTGTCACCCTCGAGCATGTAAGTGGATTATTTCCCATGAAAGATAAAGTTATGATCTGGTTGGCATCCAATGGCATCATAAAGAACTAGGTATGTAGATTCTGAAGGACTTTCATTGGTAAAGTAAATGATGTTTGATACTGATCGATTTGTTGCAATTTCCCAAAGGACTAGGTATGTAGACTAATGGTATCTTTGTTGAAACACTACTACAAAAAACGGTTACTACTTCCCTAAAAGACGTACTTATTTTTTAAAAGGAAGTTAAAAGTGAACGTAGTGGCATTCTTGTAATTATATATTTATATTCTAAGAATTTGGCGTCATAAAATAATTTTTAGGACGCCTAAAATAAATTAAGGAGTCATAAAATAATTTCAGGACGCCTAAAATTATTTTTTTGCGCCAAAAATTAATTGTTTAGCGCCATGGCACCATTTCGCGAATTTTTTTGGCGCCAGCTAATGTTTTAGGAATAATTTTTTTTTTGGGCATCCTAAATTAATATCAAGACGCCTTTATTTCATTTATTGGCGTCCTGAATTAATATCATGACGCCTTAATTTCATTTATTGGCGTCCTGAATTAATATTAGGACGCCTTAATTAATTTTTTGGCGTCCTGATAGAATTTCAAGACGCCTTAATGAATTTTTTTGGCATCTTGAATATTATTTCAGGACGCCAAAATTTCCAAATATTGAATAATTACCCGCGTCCTTTCGCTTTCCGACCTACTCTTAATTTCTCAACTATTCCTCTGCTTCCCTCACCAGACTCCTCGGTCGAACCTATCGAACACTCAATCCCCTCCCTTGCTCGATTCACGCCGACCAACCTACCCAAGCCCTAATCGCGATCACCCTCACTCTCCCCTACCTCATATTGTGCGTGACAGTCCGTCTCCTCCGTCTTCCCTCTTCGCGGCATCCGTCGGCTCTTGTTCTCTGTTTCCGGCGCGTCCCCCACCTTCTCCGACGATCTCTAACGGTACGCCCTTGCTTTCATGGTTCTTCGATCTTCTGCCATTTAAACTAATCAAAGTATTTCTTGGGTTTCCTTGTATTGTCTGGATGTTAATAAGTGGAGGGGTGCAAATTTGAAGAATCATAGTGTAAAGGATTTTGATTGAGTACCTGCCTTAGTTTCCTTAATTGATTAACACAAAATTGGATTCTAACATTATAAACAAACAAGAAGGTACTGTATTATGGAACTATCACATTTTTTTGTCCTAATGGGATTGAAGTTATAACAAAAGTTGAGAGGAGACAAACAGCGAAGGATACGTGAATAATGTGAAGGAACATGATTTGGGGGAATAGAATGTTGGTTCTTTGTGGTGGCATTATATTATGGCTGGTTGATATGCTTTTGGGTGTGATTAATAATTGCCTCACATTCAATTCAATTCATTTCTCTTTCATTTCTTGCTTGTCTCAACGGTACTTTATCTTTGCTTCTTATTATTCATTTTCTTTATCTTTGCTTCTCTCACCAAAACTCTCTTACAAAATGGCCACATTATACAAAGCCTTATCATAATTATTGCCTTCATTTTAATTAATTAATCACATACTAGAGGTGACTCACAGCCTAAGAATGCCACGTGGCCATTTAATCTGTCCATTAACTTTTTTGTTGTTGTTGTTGTCATTTTTCACTTAACCAAAAAACTCTCACACACAACCCCACTCATAGAGGGTTGAACACACAATTTCATTCTTAAGCAAAAGAGGTGTTAGGTATTAAAACATACTTGCTGTATTGTCTGGATGTTAATAAGTGGAGGAGTGCAAATTTGAAGAATCGTAGTGTAAAGGATTTTGATTGAGTACCTGATGTTTTGCCTTAGTTTCCTTAATTGATATGGGTAGCATGTGGATTAAGTCAAGTCCAATATGGTTTCCTGTCATTAAGCCGCTAGCCCCTGTAGTCCCTAACACTTTGCAGTGAATGCCTAACCCCTGAGCAAGATAAAGTCAATCCCCTCACTCAGTGATTGCTTTTTCCCTTAGCCTTAGACACTAATTCCATCATATCCTCTTAACTCCCATGACCAATAAGAGCCTTTGACCCTTTCGTAATAGAAATTAGAAATTCTGTTGAGCATAATGTTGCTTATACCTTCTTTTGATTGAAAAGATGCTTAAGATTCCAAGTGCTTAGTAGGAACGTAACTAAAGAGCTTCAAACTTTGATTTAGACTAGGAATTCGGAATCAATTAGAGAAACATGTTACACTAAAAACAATTTTTTGAGCTTCAAACTTTGAATGAAGTGGAGAAGTCGAAACGAGAGGCCACTAAAAAAGCAAAGAGGATATGTAATGAACTTGTTGATTAATTTTGATTTATTATCTTGACATGTTTATTGAAAATTAGAAACTTTATTTAAAATTTGTATTTTAAGGTGATGAATAGAGGTTGAAAAAGCATAAATTGGGTAATAGTACATTTATTCATCATGTTGATTTGTTTATAAAAGATTCCATCTTTACTTGTTCAATCAAAACAAGGGTATATGAGAAATCATTGTTGAACTTCTACAAGCCTAGATTTAATTGTCATTGAAAAAAAAACAACAAAATCGAATGAAAACTCTTTTCAACTCTTTTTTAATGTGTTAATTCACCTTTTCCATATTGTTGACTGATGTACAAATAAGAAAATGCAGCATTTGTGGCTCTATGTTCCTTTTGCATTGTTTAATGTTGTAAACTGTATCTAACTATTTCATAATGTCATTGCAGCAAATATTGTGATAGGATCTGGATCATTGATCGGGCGACTTACATCACTCCATTCTATAGCTCTAAATAGAGGAAAGAATAGGATTCTTCCTCCTCCTCTTAGTCCTTTGCAAGTATAAGTAATTATGTCTGAATTTTGGTTATGGAAGAAATGTTTTCATTTTCTTTTCAACAATTGTTTATTATTGAATGAAGTGGCTGTATGCTCTCTGCAATAGCATTGATCATGTTAAGAATCATACTGTGCGTTTGAATGTATGAGAATCTATGGAATGAAACAGGAAATAATGGAATGGGTTTCCCCTTTATTTGGAAGTTTTTAAACAAGTCTATATTATAATATAGTATCTATAATGGTTGTCCTTGTCATTTCATGTATTAAACTTCCAAACAAAAGGGATACTTTTTTGTTTTCTAAGCTTATTGTTTTCTTCTGAATGATAGTATACTCATCTTTACACTTGTCTTGAGCCTATCTCAATTGTTTCCTACATAAAATGTGTTGGTGGACAATTGGAATTCAATTTCATGTGCTAAACTCAAGAGTTACTTAGTTCTTCAGGTAGTGTTGCGGTTGAATTGATTTTTCTGCTTAGGTTCACATTAATGCATTTGATATAGTGAAATTGTATTTTCTTTGGGAAATACTCTTTGTAATCATGTTCCTTTTGTCATACAATTATTCCCTACAATTGATTTCTTCTTCTTCTTCTTCTTCTTCTTTTTTTTATCAATCCAAACATGTTGTTGGTCCTAGGCTAGGTATTTGTAATCATGTTCCTTTTGTCATACAATTATTCCCTCTCCCATATGTTAGTTTAAATAAGAGTAAATACCCTTTTGGGTCCCTGGAAAAAAACACGGACCCCATTTTGGTCCCTCACACAAAGAAATGCCCTTTTTAGTCTCTGAAAAGGACGAATAAGGGTCGATTGGTGAACATTTTGGTCCCTCGCAAATTTCCAAAAAGCCCTTTTTAGTCCATAAAAAAGTCCCATTTTAGTCAAATGGGGTCCGTGTTTTTTGTTGGGGACCCAAAAGGGTATTTACTCTTTAAATAATTCTAAGGTTGCCTTTATTGTTGTTGTCTTTAGGTTGAATTGAGCAAATAAATTTCAAGCATCGGAATTTAAAGTTGAGGTAATTATAGTTAAATATTGTTGTTTTTTTGTTGATGTGCATTGAACTAGGTAAAATTTGTAGTATGAATCATGATGCTTAGAAGTCCATTATTTATAGTTTATGACTTAGACAACTTAGCTATATTTTTATATTTTGTATTGATGAAATTATTGGATTTAATATCGATATTTTCTAAATTGCCTTAGTTAGTAAGTTTTGTTGAATTATTTGAAATGATTTGTTGTTGAAATTTTGGGATGTCTTCTTGTTGAGGGGAAATCTTTTAGAATTTTTTTATAAGATTGAGAAAAAAACATGTCGTTCTTGAAATTGTTATGAACTTGACTGTTGTTGGAAATGTCTTAGGTTGTAATAAAATGGGTCATATATAGTTGGATGAATGCTTTGAGAACTAGTGAAGAATATGAGAATGGGATGGAAGAGTTTATTGAATTTGCTAGAAGGAATGTGGCTACAAAAAATGGGATGTATTATTGTCCATGTGTTAATTATTTAAATGGGAGTCGAAGGGATATTGCTGATATAAGGGATCACCTACTTTGTGATGAAATAAACCTTCGATACACAACGTGGATATGGCATGGTGAGGAAATAAGTACCAGTGCGTCCCACGAAAATGAAGTTGAGGTAGATGATGATGGAATGAAGAGAATGATTCATGATGTTGAGGTAGAATCTTTTGCACAATCGGGTGAATATGATAGCGTGCGGAGTGATGCAGAGACACCTTTGTTCCCTGGGTGTACTAAGTATACACGGTTGACTAAGACCTTACATTTGGTCAACTTAAAGGCAACTTGTGGGTGGACCGATAGCAGTTTCACGTCGCTGCTTGAATTGTTGTGTGATATGTTGCCAAATGATAATGTACTTCCAAATCGTATGTATGAGGCCAAGAAAATATTGTCTACGATGGGTATGTATGGAGTATAAAAAGATACACAGTTGCCCTAATGACTGCATATTGTACAGAAATGAGTATGAAGGCCTTAGTAATTGTCCGAAGTGTAAAACTTCACGATACAAAGTGAAAAAAGGTGGTGGTTTTGTTGATCAGACAACAAAAAGGCAACCTTTAAAGGTATTGTGGTATCTTCCAATAATTCCGCGGTTTAAGCGTCTGTTTACTAGTGAAGCAACGACGAAGAAGTTGAGATGGCATTCTGATGAGAGAATATCCGATGGAAAATATCTTCAGCACCTGGCTGACTCTCCACAATAGAAGAAAATAGACGAAATGTTCCCTCAATTTGGCAGTGAGCCAAGAAACCTTCGGCTGGGGCTTTATACAGATGGCTTCAATCCGTATCGAACTCTTAGTAGCACCCATAGTGCATGACCGGTTCTTCTTGTAATATACAACTTACCTCCTTGGCCATGTATGAAATGCAAGTATGTGATGCTTTCTATGACGATTTCTAGCCCAAAATAGCCCGGGAACAATATCGATGAGTACTTGGTGCCTTTGGTTGAGGATTTGAAGAAGTTGTGGGAGGAAGGCGTAGATGTGTTTGATGCATATAAGAAGGAGTCCTTCAAGTTGCGTTCAATGATTTTTACCACGATCAACGACTTTCCTGCATACGGAAATTTGTTAGGGTACAGTGTGAAGGGGCATAAAGCATGTCCAATATGTGAAGCAGACACAAACTTCCATCAACTAAAGCACGGAAAAAAGGGTCTACCTCGGTCGTAGGAGGTTTCTTCATATCGTAAGTTAAGAAAGCGTTTTAACGGCATACCGAAGCATAGAATGGCTCCAAAGGCATTAATCGGAGATGAAGTTTATAGTCGGGTGGAACATATCAATGTCATATTGGGTAAGCAGCAAAGGATTGCGGGTGATAGGAATATATGGCAGAAGAAATCAATTTTCTTTGATCTTGCATATTGGCGTAGTCTTGATGTGATGCATGTAGAGAAAAACGTTTGTGATGGCCTTGTCAGTACTCGTTTGCACATACCAGGGAAGACTAAGGATGGAATTAGTGCGAGACTAGACCTGCTTGATATGGGAATAAGAGAATGGTTACATCCACAAGTAATGGAAGATGGTAAGAGGGCATACATGGAGTTAGTAGCTCATACACTATCAAAAGCAGAGAAAAAAAGTTTGTGTGGGTGTCTATATGACATTAAGGTTCCACAAAGATATTCTTCTAATTTGAGAAGGTTTTTTTCAATGGACGATTTGAAGTTAGTGGGAATGAAGTCCCATGATTATCATGTGTTGATGCAACAACTATTACCAGTAGCTATTAGAGGCATTATGAAAGATGAAGTGCGAACCACTATAACAAAATTGAGTATTGTCTTTAATGCTATATGTAACAAAGTCATTAACATTGAAAAGTTGGATGAATTGGAAAATGAGGGTTATATTATTTTGTCCCAACTAGAGATGCATTTTCCTCCTGCATTTTTTGATATAATGGTGCACCTGATAGTGCACTTGGTAAGGGAGGTAAGGCTCTGCGGTCCAGTTTACCTAAGGTGGATGTACCCTTTTGATCGATACATGAAGATCTTAAAAGGGTAAAAATCCTTATCGACCGGAAGCCTCAATAGTTGAGAGATATGTAGTTGAAAAGGCTATGGACTTTTGCAAAGATTATCTATCAGGGGTGACGATACAATCTCAGCATGACGAGGGGATAAGAGAGGGAACTCGAGGAATCAAACTGAAGAATATTCCTCGTGAAGGGGTGTTGCAAGCACACTTATACATCTTGAATAATATGGAAGAAGTTCAACCATACATTGATTAACACAGGAAGAGTTTGAAGAATATGAATCCAAGGAAGAATGACATGCAGATAGCTAATGAGCAAAAGAAGACATTCATAAAGTGGTTCGAGGAGAAGGTATTGAACAAGACCGGTGTGTCGGATACAATCGAGTGGTTAGCATGGGGGCCTTCTTTTCAGGTCATCACTTGGAGTGGTTATGATATAAACATATATTCTTTCTACACAAAAGCCCAAGATGGTAGAAGTTCTGTGCAAAATAGTGGGGTGATGGTTGAAGTTGAATCCATGCACCTTTCGAGTTCGAAAGACAAAAACCCGGTATTAGCATCAATGGCCTATTATGGAGTTATTGATGAAATATGAGAGATGAGCTATAACAAGTTCAAAGTTGTTTTATTGAAATGTAAGTGGGTTAGCAATAAAGTTGTTGTAATAGATCCTAAATTTGGATTTGTCTTAGTTGATCTTCAAGGACTTGGTCATAGAGATGAGCCATTCATTCTAGCAAGCCAGGCAAAACAAGTGTTTTATGTTACAGACCCTGCAAATAAAAAAAATGTTCATTGCACTTCAAAGTAAAAAACAGAAGTATGGTGAAGAATCCTTGAACCTTGACGATACACTCCCTTTCACAACAAATCCACCTACAACACGTGAAGTAGAATTGGTAGATGATGAAGAATATGCTACAAGAAAGGATCATTGTGAAGGAATATGAGAAACCATATAAAGTAAGATGTTCAGTTATGAAATAGTTAACATCTTAAGTTATGAAATAGTACTATGTTATTTTTGTGGTGGTTTAACATGTTAGTTCATTTTATTAATTTGTTTATTATTTAATAACCTATCTAACATTGATTTGTCTTTGATGAACAAAAATATGTCCAGCTCTGATGAGTCAGTAGGTGATAGAGTTGATCAACCCGTTGTGAGAAGGGGTAGAGGTAGCACAAAGATGAGTGCACTAGTTGCACGTCGTGACAGTCAAAAAAAGAGGCTGCATGTGGACTTCGATGACAATATGAATCCAATTGGTAAAGAGGAAGACAATTTCATTAGCTATTTAGGCTATCTGGCTCGAAACAAAGTTCGCATTGTATACTCTAGTTGGAAGTTGGTTCCTGAGAAAACGAAGCAGTTGATTTGGGCACAAATTTTGGTATCTCACTTTCGATATATCTGCATTTGTATCTTTAGTCTTATTACTTGAAATGTAATTATCTTCTCTTTTACCTTGCAGCAAATGTACGATGTCCCTAACAATATGGCGATGAACAAGATGGGCGAAGTTTGTCTACGTTGGAAAGATTTTAAGAACAAGCTCACTAGAAAGTATATTCGAGGGTCAAAGAGGAACGAGGATCCATGTAAGAACTATGATTACATTTCTCCAGAGGATTGGAAGGAGTTTGTGGCGTCACGGAAAAATCCTGAATTTCTTGTAAAATTTCTTTCATATCTTATCTTTTAGTTGAATCTACTTGACATCGTAGGCTCATTTTTATTTGTTTTCGTGTCACAGGAAAAAAGTCAAGCCAATAAAGAGAGGCAAGCAGGAAATAAGTATCTACATACCATGTCATGAGGGGGTATAAAAATATTGAACGGAGGATGATGGAAGAAGAGTTAGAGAGAATGAAGGAAGTTGCCCAATCCAATCCTTCCATTGTTATCCAGGCCCTGATCGTCCTCCTTGTCATAAAAAATGGAAAGCTGCGAGAATGAAGGGTGACAAATACATAAATGCAGATGTTGCTGATGTTGCCTCAAAGATTGTAAGTAGTTAAATTAGAAGTATTAAATAGCCTCAGTTGTTTCATATTATAAGAGTTTAGTTGTTATTTATGAAAAATCTTATGATACAGGATGCACTTGAGTAGCAGAGCAGCCAAGGTTCATTCACGCCAGGTATACGGATGGACATTTTGTCAACAGCGATTGGGAAGCCAGATTACCTTGATCATGTTCGAGGGGAGACAAGGGGAGTTAGTGTCGCAAAATATTTTGGACGGCGTTCATGTTCGCATGACGATGACAACCCTAGTCCTCAGCTTGTAGCCAAAATTCGAGCGTCCCTCGTAGATGATATCATGGAACAACTACGAGGTGAAATGAGATCTATAATACAAGAGAAGGATAATACAGAACGTACAACCCACGAATCCCCGGCCTTCCCCAGCAGCAAAGAAAGTGTTAACCCTCCAGATGTACTTATTGGCGAACCTTCTCACACTCCACAGGGAGGACAACCTTACACTCTATATTGGGATGTCCCACACCGGCGTATTGTTGCCAATGCTCTTGTTTACTCAGAACAAACCGCCCACCATAATAAGCAAATTCCATAAGACCAATGTAGGGTGACTATAAAAAGTGTGCAAGAGGGGGAAGAAAAGACAGCCATCCCGATTGATGATGAGGAGGTTCCCATGCTAGGCAAGGCCATAACATCGTTCATCCTTTGGCCGAATCATCTTATTCAGATGGCGACAACACCTCCAATGGTAAGAAATACATTACTGATTGATGAGGAGGAGGTTCTTGATTGATTTTCATTGTTAACCCACTCATAATCTGTTTTTTATGTTTTCATAGAATGAACAAGCTGCGAGCAGATTTCCCTACTTAGCACAGCTGCGAGAGTTGTACAAGGACATCAACTTTATATCCTTGGAGATGTGTGCAGGCATTGTCGGTGCAGAAAAAACATGTCCCATAACAATTGACAAGAAAGATTTGCAACAGTTTATGCATATGGAATGTTTAGATATAGAATTTCTTCAACTTACAATCATGTAAGTTTTTTTTTTCCTTTAATTATTGCATTGATTTTTTTTTTTTATATATTCAACAACATTTATCATTTTATTTCGATCATAGTGTCTGCCACGACATATGCGTCCAGAAAGGCCGAACGGGTTCATATGGATTCTTATGTCCTGCAAACACGACGAGTAATCGAAAAAAGTTAGCCAGAAAGGCGCTTTATGGTTGTTGTACAATGGGCGACGGAGAATTGCCTTGTTATCTAGCACCAATACTTGAAAAGTACGTATTTTAGTTTTGTCTATATGAGATTTTTAAGAATACATTGCTTTCTTGTCTTAATTTAATATTAATATGTATATGTTGTAGCGGTCATTGGACCCTGTGTGTTGTTTGTCACGCTTAACAACGTATGTTATTGGTTGGATTCCAAATGAACAAATCAAAACCATTTTTACCCGAGTAAGTAAATTTTTGGTGACAAGACATTTAGAATGCTTTACGGAGCACGAGAGTAGGGTGGACCGAAGTGGTTTTATCCAGAAGATAAAGCGTTTTAACAATTTACTTTTGCCTCGAAATGAACAAATCAAAACCAAATTTTTTTTTGTCTAAATCAACTTTTAAAATTGTTTTCAAAACCACATTTTTTTAAAACTTTTTATTGTTCATCAAAGTTGCATTAAACCAAATTTTTTTTTTAATAAAACATTTTTTTTATTAAGTTTTTTAAAAGTGTCTTTGCTCAATTTTTTTTGTCTGTGTTTTTACTGCTTCTGCTCACAAAGATTTATTCCTTCAATCTTCAGTTGAAATATATATTACATTCTATTTTTTTTGAAATTAAAAAAAAGGTTTTTATCTATCTATTTTATATTATATCCATAAATTTATATTCAACAATATTCAGTAAAACATCCATAGCATCAATTCAGGATATATTGAGAAAGTTAAAAAATCAATCTATTAATACCTTTTTTATTTTAAAATGCAGTAAAAAATAATTTTTTATTTTGTGTTTAATTATTTTAAAATAAAAAACTTACAACTATATAATTGTATGCAATCAAAATTTCATTAAAAATGACATTAAACAATTGAGAATGGTGTTAACATTAGAGTGGATTGGGGTTTGAAAATCAGTCTTTAGATGGTTGTATTTAACCCTCTTCTCATTTGACTTAAAATTCGAAATTGATTATATTTTTAATTATTTTGAAGAGATGGAATTGATGAATTTATAAACTCTTACTAAATTTTAAATCAACAGATTCAAGAATCTTGTTTTCATCGGAATGCTTCTCCTCTTTCAGTGTTCTCTTTTTCTCTAACCCATTGTTCTTGATCCATCTCCGTCGTTAGATGAAATTATAATCTAAAGTTGTTCTGTAATAGAACACAGATGTCTAGCTTCAAAGAGCTAGGAATGATTAATGTTGGATCGATGGACCTTTCAGCGGCGAAAGTGTCGTCTTGAACGATTAATTTCTCATTTTAATTTGATGCTATTTGTCTTCCGATTAGGGCATTTATAAGCATATTTTGTACTTTCCTTGAAGTTTTTGGTATGCTTTTGGTTTTTCTCTGGATGTGTTCTTGGGAGTGGTCTCAAGACATTTAGAATGACATTTTTAAAACATGCAACGATGTTTTATTGTCGAATCATCGGGGGTAGAAAGTTGAAACCGAAATCTTTTTTTTTATCATTTTTCCTCATCTACGGATTTTTATAAGTTTTTAACATTGCCGAGAGTGCCTTTCGTCACGATTTGATTTTTTCTTGTTTTTAGAGTAGTTGTGGAGTTGGAGTCCCATAATGATGTTATACGAGGAAGGAAGATTTGACACTTTTGCTGTGTCAATTTTTAGAAAGCATTGAATGTTTCAAATCTTTGAATCTGAAAGCGTCCATAGGATGAGTTATGATTTGACCAAGATCTTCTTCACGAACAAGTTGACCAATATATTACATTCTAGTGAAGCTTAGGATTGGCGGTTTTTTGCTAAAAAATGAAAGAACCTATCAAATATTTTTTTCTTTCTATTTATACCGATATCCATAAATTTATATTCAGTGGGCTCTTGCTTCTTCCCCCCGCCTTTGTTATCTCCGACGTCCCGTATGAATGTAAAACGGATCCATAGCACTTTCAATAGATCATGGAATAACGGGATTTGTATCGGCCGGGGTCTCTCAACCAATTAAACTTTTCCGGGCCGGGGACATTTTTAGGGATTTAAGTTTCAGCGTCCAAAATCAATCTCGCCTTTCCCTTTTTTCCGCCCGGTTAATTTCCATCGAGTTTTACGTCTTTGATTTTAAAATCGATTCTTCATCACTAATTTCTTTAACCGTGATGTAAAAAATAATTTTATTTTGTGTTTAATTATCCGACTTTAAAATGAGTAAAAACTATACTCCATGGTTTTCACTAGATTTTAGCGGCAAAGAATGGAAATTGTATGCAATCGAAAATTTCATTAAAAATGACAAGTTTAAACAATTTTGAGCGGTGTTAACAGTGGAGGTTTGAAAATCACCGGGCCTAGACCAGGAGGTATAAAAAATTGGAAAATAATTAAACCCAACCTAAATTTGACATACCATATATCATTTCAATACTTTAGATCTGGAAAATAATCATATATTCCAATACTTGTGACATATTGATATTCTTAACAATTTTCTTTTACAAAATAAGCGAGCCAACCGAAAACAGAGAAACCACAATAGCTTCGGAAAACCAAAAACAAAAAATCAAACCCATATGACATCCAAAAGTGAAAAAAGGAAAGAAAAAAAAATTGAGGAGAAATAAATAAAAAAATTGAAGGAGATTATATTTTTAATTATTTTGATGAGAGAGTCTTGTTGAATCAAGGCCGTTGGCCCATGAACGCTTCCCTTTTTCCGGGAAATAACGAAGGGGCGCGTGGCCTCATTGATTTGAGCGGATGTTAATTAAATCAACACCCATATCCGCTCCTTTTCAAGAATCTCAAATGATGGTGTGGACCGACGTCGAGATCATTTTTACCCGCACCATCATTCTCCGACCGGCACGCTCTTCCCATTCTTGGCGTATCCGCTTTTGCTCATCTTGCCGCCAAATGGCATTTTGGCGGTTCAGTTCTCTCGGATGATTCGGATATCTTCCTCTCTCTCGGAGAGTCGGCGAGTTTCCATATTCTCCATTCTTTGAATCGTTGAATCCACGTCTTATGCAACACCCTAGAATGGGTGAACCTCTTGGAACTCGCGCGAGGGATATTTGCATGCGCGCCTTCTTTGGGCGGCCGGACTGAGTGAGGAGAGTGGGCCGTGTCCTCGGTTTCGCCTGTTACTACCGTTACGTGGTCGGGGTTCGGAAGAATATTGGATTATGCGCTCCCGTGAGCAATACTATTTTTTCGGGCATTCCACTTTGTGGTTTTGGGAATCGAAGTCTGGTCCCGGTCGGCGGCGCCAATGTTCGTAATAGAACACGGAGATGTCAGCTTCAATGAGCTAGGAATGATTAATGTTGGATCGATGGACCTTTGGAGAGTGCGGCTCGACGATACTTACGGGAAGATATCGTCGAGAGAGCTCTTGAGATAAGACATTTCACTTGACGAATGGTAAACCCAATAAATGGGTAATCTCCTATTTATAGGGGTAGGGTTTCACTCTCAAATAAATGCGCCTCCCACGTTCGCCAATTTTTGTTGGTAAACCATTTACCTGGTTAAACGGATGGTTTTTCTTGTAGACATCCAGGATGGCCCAATATATGGGGCCATAACAAAAGTATTAAGAAAGGTAGGCAAAATAAGGTAGGCAGAATAGCCTATAACCTATCCCTTTTTAGATACATAAATACACTTATGAATTTTTTTGTGTTGGTGAAATATGGTGGAATTTGCGATGAAAAACCAAATTGCCGTGAATAGAATTCTGTCGCAACAATAACTTAATCAGACTAAAGACCAAACTACTATTTGAACGAAAAGAGAAAAAAATTATGAATAATGCATACAGTGAGAATGAAATGAATGGATAAATCCATATATCCGCTTCTCTCTCTAACTCCACCCTTTTCTACTTTTTGCATATACATATAACAAAACATATTTAGTTAACACCATAAATTCGTTCAATCTCCATTTATCTCTTGAATACTTGAAAACTTTTTATTGTTAAAAGTTGAAACCAATTTTTTTTTTTTTTTTTATATATATAAGTTTTTAACACAGTGTCGCTCTTTTAGAGTAAGAAAGCACAGTGACACGCTGTGTTTTAGAAAGCATGTTTGAATCTTCCAGTTATGATTTGAGTAGTTGATATATTACATTCTATTTTATTTTTTTTGAAAAAATTATCTATCTATTTATATTATATCCATAAATTTATATTCAACCAGTAAAACATCCATAGCATCAATAGTCAATAACTTATAAATAATTAAACTTATCATATTTAAGTTTCAGCTCAAAATCAATTTATTAATATATTTTTTAAAAAAAATGCAGTAAAAAATAATTTTATTTTGTGTTTAATTATTTTAAAATAAAAAACTTACAACTATATAATTGTGTGCAATCAAAATTTCATTAAAAATGACATTAAACAATTGAGCGGTGTTAACAGTGGAGGTTTGAAAATCACATAACCCTCTTCTCATTTGACTTAACTCCCCATTGCTCTTTTTTAAAATGAAAAAACTTCGAAATTGATTATATTTTTAATTATTTTGAAGAGATGGAATGACCAACATGAAATAAGCAAATTAAATCAACAGATTCAAGAATCTCAAATGATTTTTTTTTTTTTTTTTCATTTCACGGAAGCCCACTAATCACGAATTTTCCGAGTCAGCGGTTGTGGGGAAAGCTCACAATACTATTTTTTCCATTCCAATTAGCATATAGCAAGTCTGCTTTTTTACGCCCAATAAATGTTGGTAATCTCAAATGCTTTTCTTTTTTTGTTGCACACCTGATTTACCGGAACATTTGGTTCCGAACTTTCGACTAATCCGGATTCGCCTCGAGTTGGGCCTACGGTCATAGGGGAAGAGCTTCTAACACCATTTTCTTAATTCTCATGCCTCAAACCATGGACATGGTTAAGGGAGAGCAAGTCCCTTTCTACTTGCTCTCAATGGACGTTGGTATCTCAAATGATTTTTTTTTTTTGATAAAAGGCGAGGCAACAGCCATTATATATTAAAGAAAACATCTAGAAGGGGAACCAAGTCCCATACAATCGAGTCATAAGCAAAGTCCTAAATTTAGTAGGACAATGACCAAAAGACCTCACTTAGCCAAACCATCGGCTAAAAATTCCTTGTTCTTGGAACCGAATTCCGACATCCCAAGGATAGGACAACATCTCTTTGATACGCATAAACACCATGCTAGTATTTGGTGTCACCACTCGATGGTGAATCTTATCAACCATATCACGATTCAACCTCTTCTCACCCTTGCCAATTTCAATCCATTAGCGCCCATTCCTCTGATATGCTTGTATTGAGTGAATCCAGCTTTTTGCAATCACGGATCACACCGACAAAGAACTTCCGCATGCTCGTCAATATTCAACTTGACCCGGCTCAAGTGGAGGAGGGATCCATTTACCGGGCATCTATTCCTGCTGCTTTCTCCCGAGATTTTGGTCACCAACATCATGAAAACAATAGAGTTTCCACGAATGCATAATGACCCGGGTAGGGTTATGAGGCTTCCAAAAGTCTTCCTTGAATATGAATTTATTCCTCCATAACCAAAGGAGCGATTCCCACCCCCACATCAAATTCCAGTTACAAGAATTATGAAATTGAAAGCAAACCATTCTTTAAGAGACAATGAGAAGAAAGCCGACACATACCTCGGATGAATTAAGGATAGCCATAGCATAGTAGCAATCCCGAAAAATATGTAATTCGTCTTCAATACCATCCTCACAATACGTACGTAGGAGATGTAGACGACCACCTACTCCTTCGTTCATTAGTGTAAAGCCGATTATGGTAGGCCAACCATAAAAAGACCTAATCCTTTCCACCCTTGCCAAGCCCATAATCTCTTGAAGGGATTGATCATAAAGCTGTGTTGGTGGTTCCTCCATCATATAGTAAGCACTTTTCACGTAAAATTCCCATGCGTTTCATGAACTTCGCAGATCAGAGTCATTTGGTTTAGCTTCCAACAGCGAAGATCCTTCCCTATACAAATATTTATTACTCAAAACTTTGTGCCCATGACTATCGAGGCCCCGAGTGAATGACCATGCTAACTTTGCCCCAAAAGCTCGGTTAACAACACCAAGTTTCTTGATTAATATGTCGGTTGAGTAACTCTTTCCCAGTATTGATACTTCTATCACAAGTACCCCAAATAAAATCACGTTACGGTCGTTCAATCTCCTTACGGTAATTGTGTGACTTGCATAGGATAAAGTGGAATCAAATTTATGACCGATTTAGCCAAAGAACCCTGGATAAGTAGTTAGCCTTCCAAGCTTCAGTTTGACTTTATGGATTGTTGGCTCGTTAAAAGGGGAGATTGGATCACCTTGTCTTAGACCTCTACTTGGGTTAAAAGTTTCGGTTCTATCCCCATTCCACAAAACATTCAAAGAAGAAGAAGTGATACATTTCATGATAAGCTCTACGAATTTCTCTTCTAACCCCTGTCTCCTCAAGAACCTTACCAATAAAAGGTATCTCAAATGATTTTTAAATCGTCTAATGAATGCAATATTTCATCCTTGTTAGAGTAGGCCTAGGAATCAACACTTTTTTTTCTTTGGGGGGGGCAGATGGGCAAGCAACGCTTGCAGGCAAGAATGAACCCTGATAAAGGCCATCAAAGGATGGCTCACTTTTTTTTTCTTGGGGGGGGAAAAATATTGTCTTCGATAAAGGCCATTGCGAAGCATTTTTGATTTTTTTTGTCTTTGAAGCCGTGATCCTTGCTTCGAGAAATCAACTCTAATCTCTCCTCTTGCCAAAAAAAAAGAGTAGGCCCAGGAATCAGCCCATTACTATGATTTAAAAGCCCATTGGACCTTCATTTAGAGGCCCATTTAGCCCAGAGTTTGGGCAAAGTTGAAGTTTGGTGCAAACGTAAAGTTTTTAAATAAAATATTTGCTCATCTTTTCTTAAATGCTTAATTTGAAATATTTAAATGAAATTCACATATATATAAATACATTTTGGCCCCGACCATGACAACCCCTAGAGTCTCGCGAGAAAGAAACTGCAAGAGGGAAAACACATCATAATTTAGAATGAACTTTTTTAATATAAGATATCGTTTGTTTGTATAAATTACACTACGAAATGAGATTTTATATTCTGGACAAGATATAAATTTTTTCACATAATGGGCTTCATTTTATTAAATTTCGTTGAAAATTAAAGCATCACCCACAGATTCAAAACAAAATTATTTGTGGTCAAACACAAGATGTTCATTTACTTGGAACAGTTTGGCAATAAAGTGAGAGTGATGATATAAAATATAAAATACTCACACAAAGACTAATAAAATATATGAAGACTCTCAAACATCCATATGGGATTGATTGAGACGAGAAGACATCAGAGACACGCAAGGAGACATCATGGTACAAAATGGGATTCCTCCATATTTGTTGTAGTGGGCCATTATCATCAGTTTTTGGCACCAACAATGTTTCACCGGACAAATTGAAATTTACCACTTCCATGAATTCTTAACATAAAAGGTCGAACCGCGAACAACTGGATCCTCGTATTTCGACGAGTCTTTGGTCATGAATTCTTAACATAAAAGGTAACAACCCTCGTCTTTGGACTCAACTGATAAAGGGTCAGACACTTTCATCAAAGGGAGGAAGTTAATCCCAAAGTTGGTCGAATGCGGGGAAACATCCTAACTTAAGTCACAGATTAACACTTTTGAAGGTAATAGACGGCTTGTTCTGCCCAACATCGGTATCACTTAGGAAGAAAGAAAATTTCACTCTGCTCTTGGATTATGGATGAACCCAATCCCTTTCCTAAAATTTTTATATAAAAACATAAAGACAACACTTCCATTAATTCATCTGTGTCAAAGCACGATCCAGTACTACCATAGTCCGTGATAAGGACAATAATGGCACATTCAACTCTTGATCATTCTCAGTATACAACGTGTTTATATTTTATTGGTTGTGTACATCAATATTTGTAGTATCATAAGATGCCAACTACGAAAAATAATATTAAAAGAAAATTACCGCAAATTTTTTTTTTAAAATAAAAATAGTGGTTGTAAATAAAAAACCAATTTTAACTGCTTCCTCTTGTTGAAGAAGCCCAATGCTCACAGCTATGGCTTAGTCTTTTTCCTCTTCTGTATTTGTTTCCCATTTAAGATCTTCCCTTAGGCTTCACGTCTGGTTCCTTTTACGTATTTGTATTCCATTTCAGGTCTTTCCTTAGAGCTAGCTACACGCAAACCCTTTCACTTTTGTATCACTCTACACTTTCAGTATATACATCGCTGTAATTATATTGCTGAATCATTTAAGCATTGAGTTCTGAAAACAATACCATAGCTCCCGTAGTGACTCTGCATCTCTTTACCTCTTATCGTGGTTGATGAATATTCTGGAATTCTGGCGCCGTTGTAGCATTAGATCGGGAGAAGATTGAAGCTTTGAACAGTGAGGAAAAAGGTAATTTTCCCTCTTTCAAAGTTAGATTGGGTGTAATTATTTGAGATTTGTGTTCTTATCTGGACTTCCCATGAACATTGTGCGCCGCTACTGTGCTATTTTATATCGATTGCTAAATAGAAGTGTAT
The DNA here is from genome assembly GCA_019022615.1 of Acacia melanoxylon. Classification (NCBI taxonomy): domain Eukaryota; kingdom Viridiplantae; phylum Streptophyta; class Magnoliopsida; order Fabales; family Fabaceae; genus Acacia; species Acacia melanoxylon. The sequence goes on from JAFJYJ010000027.1 coordinate 5,244,126, forward strand.
TAGCTATTAAGGATAGAATCTGGAATTCCAAGTTGAAAGCAATGCGAGCTGGTGATTTCCCTCCAGAGATTCTGGCGGAAATTCTTCACAGACTACCCGTCAAGTCTCTGTTGGAATTATGGATTTATTAATCAAATAATTCATTAAGTGTGGTCCACAATTCACTCAGCCCCACTCAAACACACTCTTGAATATCTCTCATTATTACGCCTTTACCTAATATTTCCTTTGTCGTTTGCCGATCATGTCTCTTTGATGGATGAGATGTTTTTGGTTGTGTGCTTATTAATACGGTCCTGCGTCGCTCTCTTGTTCATTGAATACACACCATCTGCGTAGAGAGAGTGAAGACTCGGAAGACCATATTTCTTCTTCCCGAGTTGAATCGATGGCTGGAGGTATGTAGATCCGTTCATATTAATTCCGCATTGATCTTATGCTATTTAGTTGTTTAGCATGATAAGATCGCATATATTTCTATCATTTGGTATCGGAATTTGTGAATATATGCCTCTGCCTTGATTTTCGAAGTTTTCATGAAATCTGGATTTTACGAAAAAATTTCGGATTTGTTTGATTTAATCTGTTTTGGGTGATTTTTGCATCGATTTAATAATTATATAAAGCATATTTTGGTCGGATCATTTTTGGTGATTTTTGCGGTCAAAAACGCATTTTTCTGATCATCATTACGTGCGTACGAAATTTTACGGAAATTTTCGGGTTTAAGGTAGGGTCGGTTCTTGAACCGGGTAAGGAGATGATCTACGTGTTTTTGATTTTTGAATAATAATAAAAAAACGAACGTTGGTCTGCGGAGGTTTCGAATAGGGGATCGAGTAGGTGCTTGGCGCCTTATAGGCTGGACTTGTGCCGGATGGGCCTTGTGCTCTCATGTGATAAAGTATGAACCATTATTATATATATTTGATTAATTATTCAGTTTGAAAAAATAGTAAGAGTTCAAAAACGCATAAGGGGCTTAACCAGGATTCGAACACTGGGATCGAGAAAGACGTGTGGGCGCCTTAATAGCTAGCTCTACGCGGTGATCTACATGTACGCGTTTGGGGATGCCGTCTGAAGTCGAATTTATAACCCACAAGAAAAGAAGGCTGGACTCAAGGACCATTAGCGGATATTTCGTTGGATATGCCGAAAGGTCTAAGGGTACGAGGTTTTTGTCCATCTCATACCACTAGGTTTGTGGAATCAAGGAATGCCAAATTTCTTGAAAATGACTTGATTAGTGGGAGTGATCAATTCAAAAACATTGTTTCTGAAGAAGATTATTCAGAAAATCAACCTTCCACTTCGAGTTTTAGATTGGTTGTTGACGATGTTCCTTCAGTTCAATCGAATATTATACAACCGGTCATTCAAGAACCACACACTGCTAATCTTTGATCCATTAGATCAAGTTGTTAATGAGGAACAACAAGAAATTGTTGAACAACCGGTTGAGACAACATTAAGAAGATCTAATAGAATAAGAAGATTAGCAATACCTAGTGATTATATTGTGTATACGCAAGAATCGACTATAATGTAGGAGCTGAAAATGATCTGGAACGTTTTCACAAGCCATGAACATAGAGATTGTATCATGGCATGATGCTATGAAGGATGAGATGAATTCTATGGCATCCAATAGAGTCTAGGATCTTGTTGAGTTGCCTAATGGAGCGAAGGCCATTGGATGCAAATGGGTCTTCAAAACTAAGAGAGATTCATTAGGCAACCTTGACAAACATAATGCAAGACTCGTAGCCAAAGGATTCACTCGAGAGAGAAGGAATCGATTACAAGGAGACATTTTCTCCTGTATCTAAGAAAGATTCTCTTCGCATCATTCTAGCATTAGTTGCACATTTTGATTTTGAGTTGCAACAAATAGATGTGAAAACGGCTTTTCTCAATGGAGAACTAGAGGAAGAGGTTTACATGAAACAACCAGAAGGATTTTCCTCTAGTGATGGTGAGCATTTGGTGTGCAAGCTCAAGAAATCCATATATGGATTGAAACAAGCTTCCCGACAATGGTATTTAAAATTTCATGACGTTATCTCTTCATTTGGTTTTGTGGAGAACGTTGTGGATGAATGTATATACCCGGAAGGTCGGTGGGAGTAAGACTTGTTTTACGGTTACGTATGTGGATGATATTACGCTTGCAACCAATGACAAAGGCTTATTGTATGAAGTAAAACAATTCCTCGCTAAAAACTTTGATATGAAGGATATGGGAGATCGTCTTATGTCATTGGCATTAAGATACAAAGAGACAGAACATAGAGGTGTTGGGTTTGTCTCAAGAGACCTATATCAACAAAGTTTTGGAAAGATTTCGGATGAGGAATTGTTCACAAAGCCCGACTCCCATTGTGAAAGGTGACGGGTTCAATATGAACCAGTGTCCAAAGAATGATTTTGAGAGGGAACAAATGAAAAACATCCCTTATGCTTCAGCTGTAGGAAGCCTTATGTTTGCTCAAGTTTGCACAAGACCTGATATTGCATTTGTTGTTGGAATGTTAGGGAGATATCGGAGTAATCTGGTATGGACCTTTGGAATTTTGTGAAGAAGGTGTTGAGATACCTTGAGGACTAAGGATTACGTGCTTAAATACGAACGGACGGACAATCTAGAAGTGGTGGTTACTCGATTGATTTTCTTTGGTGCATTGACTCAAGAAAATCCACACTCGGATACATTTTTATGCTAGCGGTGGAGTAGCAAGAAGCGATCTTTGATTGCTATTTCTACGATGGAAGCGAGTTCGTGTCATGTTTTGAGGCTACCTCACATGGTGTATGGATGAAGGGGTTCATCGTGGGCTTAGAATCATGAAATCAATTGCTAGGCCAATGAAGATATATTGTGACAATTTAGGCTGTTTGTGTTTATGGCTAAGAACAACGAAGTGGAAGTCGAAGCAAACACATCGACATTAAGTATCTAGCCATAAGAGAACATGTTAAGCATCAAATAGTGGTTGTCGAACACATTAGCGAGTTGATGATTGCAGATCCTTTAACTAAAGGCATGCCACGATGAGGTTTATCGATCATGTGGAAAGAATGGGAATTAGTGCCACTTCTTTGAATTTCATTTTGAATGATTTTCTTTCATTGTAAGAACGTTGTTATTTTATGGAACCCCATTTGTGATGTTTTTCTCATTTCAGTTGTGTACACATTTATTTTTTTAATTTGAGGAACATCATTGAGTTTGGACCTAGAATAAACATGGGGTTTATTCATTAAGTTAATTATATGGACTTGGGAAACATAATGTATTGTGATACATGGAAGATAATACTCGTTTTAAGAGGACTATCGCCATGATCCATGCATTTGTTATGGTAAATTATGAGATGTGTGGACCAAGTGGGAGAATGTTGGAATTATGGATTTATTAATCAAATAATTCATTAAGTGTGGTCCACAATCCACTCGGCCCACTCAAACACACACTCTCGAATATCTCTCATTATTGCCTTTACCTAATATTTCCTTTGTCGTTTGCCGATCATGTCTCTTTGATGGATGAGATGTTTTTGGTTGTGTGCTTATTAATACGGTCCCTGCGTACGCTCTCTTGTTCATTGAATACACACCATCTGCATAGAGAGAGTGAAGACTCGAGAAGACCATATTTCTTCTTCCGAGTTGAATCGATGGTGGAGGTATGTAGATCCGTTCATATTAATTCCGCATTGATCTTATGCTATTTAGTTGTTTAGCATGATAAGATCGCATATATTTCTATCAGTCTTTTGTGAAATTCACCTCTGTTTGCAAAGCGTGGAATTCCCGAAACTGATTTCCTGAAACTTTACGTTGTCTTCACTAACCCCCATTCTTCTTTAACATCTCTTGTATCCTTACCGAACCCCACTTCTTTTTTCCCCTTCCTTTACGTTATGCGAATCTACGCGAATCTCATTTCCTCTGACTGATCGTTGTTTAGCAGCGGTTGACTCTATAAAAATTCCAGAACTTCTTCTCTGCATCTGCAGTTAAAACACATTTTGGTCCCTTCTACAGAACTTTTTACAATTTCAGATTGCTGCCTGGTCAAAACGCAACCAATTAGGTTTCAGAAGACGCGATTGAGAAGGAGACCTGGGGGGAGTGCAGCGCGGCGTAAAAAAAGAAAGAAGGAAAAACGCTGAGAGAGAGAGAGAGAGAAATTGGGATTGGGATTCACGGGCTTCACTTTCCTTCACTCTCAACCTCACCAACACCCACCACCGCCCCTCATCTTCGTCATTCCATCACCGGACTGAACCAGACGCTGGACACCGTAGAAAAAAAATCACATGCAGACCCATCGCATAAAAATAAATAAATAACTTTTTAGTAATTAATAATGAGTGAAGGGAGGAATATATGGTTAGAAATAAATTACTGGAAAATTGGGGAAACAACTGATCCATAATATTTTATTGTTCAAATGGACCTAATAAATTCTTATATAAAAATGTATCAATACTATGCAAATTTTATACAACGTTCTATTAATATTCATTATCAGAATGGTATTTATTTACCAGCTGTATATGTAATGGCACGGAGATTTAATTTGAACCCACATACACATGTGCAAATATATAGTATGTCTACTATTCACTCTGGTCAAAATTATAGGACATATTTACCAGATTTTAAATTGATGTAGGATAGTAGTTAAATTAATTATATTCATTTTACTCATTTTTAAATTAATAAAATTGGGAGAAAATTCAATGATTTAAGCTTAGATACTTAATGTAAATTAGAATAAATGGATTTTATATTTTTAAAAAGGTTTAAACTGATAATAACAAGAATTAGTTACAGGCTATATCATGGATAAAAAATACATGCCATTAATCGGGATGAAAAATGTTTCTTAAGTATATCAAGCTCAAGTGCCTAAGTTTTTTCTTTTCTTTTGGGTGTTTATTCAGTGATTCATATTATCCCTATCTTGATATTTGGCTGTTCACTGTGCAGTTGCGGCTCTTGTGGATATCCTCAAAACTTGACATCCTCAAATCGAATCACATCTGACATAGGTTCTGAATATAAAAGGTCCATAAAGAAAGGATCAATCTCATTTGATTCAGTTGATCTCAGCCGGTTCACACAGGTTGACAAAATAAGTTGTTTTCCTATCTATTTTTGTGGTCATCATTCAAAGACTAGACTGCTTTGCCGCAAATGCGGGGTTCTTATTGGCTACGACACATAGACTCATCGGCACTTTAGTGGATTTAACTTAGCCAGTTCATCTAGTTCTGATAGGAAGTTCGGTGTAAAGATTCGATCATTACAGCCTTATTCGGAGGAATCTTAAAAGGGTTGGCATGGAAGGTTTTACATCAATCATGCACCGCCAGATGATTGCCTTGCCTTTATTTTTCGTTGTTTAAATAGTAGCATTGATCGGCAATCATTTGGGCTGACTTGCCATCGGTGGCTTCAGATTCAAAATTTGAACTGTCGATCAATCATTGTTGTTCTGTGATGTGGAGGTGTAAAGTCATTTTGTGACTTTGGAAAATCATGCTTTGCTTATGAAGATGAAAGGAACGTGAAGGAGCCTCCACACACACAATAAAGTCAACATCGGCGGCTAAGAGAAGAGAAACATGCAGAAGCTACAAGAAAGTGGAAACACTTTGGTAAGCAATTTGCATGGGAGAAAAGTCAACAATAACGGCTTGAATTGTGTGGAAGACACTATGCAAGAAATGGAGAAAGTCTTGTGTCTGAAGAAGGAAGGAACATGAATAATGTAGACGTTTCACACACATGAGAAAGTCAAGATTGGTGGCTGAAGGAAAGCTACGCAAGCTACAAGGACGGCACACACGGTTTTGATGGAAGCTACATGAAACTGCCCGAAAGTCAATAATAAAGGCTGGAAAATGGAAGCTTATGGAAATTGCGTGAAGCTGTGATCAGGCGGTGAGGAGGCGATGGAGAAGGCTATAAATAAAGCCTCTCCCCTTCAGCTTCTGATATCTCATATCTCTCAATCATCACCAAAAACACCAAGACACAGAGTGTAGGAGATCTCTTAATTAAAGAGAGAGATGTAATTGTTCTCTCCTTATAATTAAAGAGATGTAGTAGTGATGAGATGTTCTCTTAATTAAAGAGAGAGATGTAATTGTTCTCTCCTTATAATTAAAGAGATGTAGTAGTGGTGAGATGTTCTCTTAATTAAAGAGAGAGATGTAATTGTTCTCTCTTTGTAATTAAAGAGATGTAGTAATGGTGAGGTGATCTCTTAATTAAAGAGAGAGATGTAGTTGTTCTCTTCTTATAATTAAAGAGATGTTATGGTGAGGTGTTCTCTTAATTAAAGAGAGAGATGTGGTTGTTCTCTCCTTGTAATTAAAGGGATGTAGTGTTGGAAGTGAGTTCTCTTAATTCTAGAGAGGGATGAAGTTGTTCTCTCCTGGTAGTTAAAGAGAGGTACTATTGTGAGTGAGTAGTCTCCTATTTTGAGAGAGAGTGATATTGTTCTTTCCTTAAAATCAGAGAGATGTTGTAATTTTCTACCACATAGTAAAGAAAATTGTTCCTGGCCTTGGCCCGTGGATTTGTTCCACATAAAAATCCTTGTATCAATTTCCTTTATTTGTTGTTATTGTTCTGTCCGGTGGGATCCTAAATTCCCAGCATTCCGTCCATTCACCATCCATCTCAATCGGTTGCTAAGCCGCTTTCAACATTTAGAATCATTATGTTTATCCACAGACATAACTGATTCACGATTTACCTTCGTGCAAAGCTATGGTTTGAATTTACGAAATCTTGATCTGCATTGTTGTTCCAATGTCACTGACAATGGTCAAACCTTGGCTGCTTTTGGTTGCCCCTTGTTGACGGTAATTAGCCTCTATCAGTGCCACAAAATTACTGATAATGGGTTAGAGACTTTAGCTAATGGTTGCCCCTTGTTGAAGACAATTAGCCTCTATCGGTGCCTCAAAATTATTGATTATGGGTTAGAAACTTTAGCTAATGGTTGCTTGTCCTTGAGATATGTCAACCTCTCATATTGTTTACAAATATCTGACAACGGATTAAAAGCTCTCACGCAGAAGTCTAGGTGGCAAGCAATTGGGTTGAACTGCCAGAATCTGGAGAGACTGCATGTTAACATTATTACATGCAGTTCGTGATGATTGCTTGCCACCCGGACAGGTTGGCATCATCACACAAGGCTATGTTCCATTTCTCAAGTAATGGACATCCCTTGGCGATCGTGATGATCGATGCATCACAGACAGAGCTGCACATCCCAAAGTTGAGGAATTTGAGGTTTGAGGAGAATCCTATTGATGCTGTGGGATCTCCAAAAGGATACCAAAATAAAAAAGAAACATTTAAATACTCTAGTCCACCACCACTAACAATCCCCTTTATCCCATCTGGTGTAAGCTTACAAGAATCAACATCAACATAAGCTAGAGTTTCTGAACACCCTTCAAAGCCCACACCGGGAATACCATCGCAGTTTGATATCTTAACCACCTGAAGTTGGCAGCACGCACTTCTGCGTGAGAGCTTTTATTCCTTTGTCAGATATTTGTGAACAACCTCAGAGGTTGACATATTTCAAGGACAAGCAACCATTAGCTAAGTCTCTAACCCATAATCAGTAATTTTGAGGCACCAATGGAGGCTAATTGTCTTCAACAAGGGGCAACCATTAGCTAAAGTCTCTAACCCATTATCAATAACTTTGTGGCAGTGATAGAGGCTAATTACCGTCAACAAGGGGCAACCAGAAGCAGCCAAGGTTAGACCATTGTCAGTGACATTGGTACAACATTACAAATCAAGATTCCATAAATTTGAACCATACCTTTGTACGAAGGTAAATCCTGAATCAGTTATGTTTGCGGATAAACATAATGATTCTAAATGTTGAAAGTGGCTTAGCAACCGATTGAGATGGATGGTAAATGGACGGGACTGCAATGATCGACAGTTCAAATTTTGAATCTGGAGCCATCGACGGCAAGTCAGGCCAAATGATTGCCGATCAATGCTACTATTTAAACAATGAAAAATAAAGGCAATGCAATCATCTGGAAGGTGCATGATTGATGTAGAACCTTCCATGCCAACCCTTTTAAGATTCCACCGAATAAGGCTGTAATGATCGAATCTTTACACTAAACTTCCTATTAGAACTAGATGAACTGGCTGAGTTAAATCCACAAGGAAACTTCCTATTAGGAGACTCCTGAGGTGATGAGGTTGTTGCATGAACCAAGCAACCATTCGATGAGACTCACTGTCTTCGGCAAACTATCACTTCTTGAATTTATTTCTGCTTCTATAGTTGAATTAATATTCTCAGCCTGTTCCTCCCAGCGTTCATCCATGCTATGAGAATATTGTGATTGTTGATTTACGGCCTCTGAAATAAGTTGGCTGGAATCATTGCAATGAGATGATAGATTTGCATTTAGTTGCACACATACTTCATGCTTATCAAAGCCACATCGTTTTCTTTTAGCATTGATGAAGCACCAACAATGTCTGCGTCGCTCATTACTGCATTTTCTACTTCTTCTTCACGGATCATTGTCAACTCATTATTATCCCTGTTATGATTGCCGCTAATCATTACGCATTTTCAAAACACCTTCTTCCGCAGATAATTTTTCACCATCACGCTTTGAATAAAGTTGATCATCAACATTCTTTATCAGTTTTGCGTGCTTTTTCATTACCTCTTCATCCTTAAGGTCAAGCCTATGTCTGAACCATCCAAAAGCTGAACCCTTTTCCAGCTCATTTGAGATGAAACAAGATCTCTTGCTAAATCTTCAGCAGCCATAGAGGTATCAAAGAGAAGATTGGCCACCGGATAAACTGTAATTTCAGCAGCATCGATAAAGGAAGTTTTAGCCAATTTGATTAGTGGCGTGATATCATCCTCTCCAATATTTCCTTGCATAATCTTTGGTCTTCTTTGGCGAGTGATCAGAGAGATTCTTCAGAGAGAACTTACAAGATCGAACGGATTCATTCTTTGCTTTTACAGGTTCACTATCCTCATCATCTGAATCAGGTGAAATATAAAATATTTCTTCTTGAGTTGGTAAATCAGCTGTAGCCCTCAAGGTGGCAGTTAAACCCCTGTCAGCAATATCTCTCCTCTTCTAGAGTTCTTTAATAGGATCCTCAAAATCCTTGACCTGATAACACTCCCCACGATCTTTTGCATGAAAGCATTTTTTAACTCTTTCACTTCCTTCGTCTTTAACATGATTGCACATTCGGCAAAAGACTTTGACCTTCAGATTAGATGCTCTTCCCTAGCAAGACTTCCTAATGCTTCCACCGCATCTGCGAACTCAAACTGACAGGCGTACTCCTTGGTAGCAATCATCGCACCCCCGCTGCAACGTGACCCTTTTGGCCTTAGTTGACACTTCCTCGTCCACCTCATCAACAGCGGGGACCCCATCAGCCATCGCCTTTGACTGCAACCGCCACTGAGGTGGCAGCGGCATAACCTTAGATCGACGATTTGCACAGTCTGTTTCCTTTTGGAGCCCTAATTCCCAAAGGATCCTTGAGAAACTCATCGATTCTTGCCACATCATCCAAGAACTCATGTTTAGCCTTCAATGTATGGAGGATGCGAGGAAACCCTAGCAAGCAGAAGTAGATTCGGCCACATGCAATTGGGCAAGCAATGTGAAAATCAACATGACTAATTCACCTCTACTCGATCTGGATTTTCCACATCGTTGGTCACAGGAATCAAAATTTTTTGATCCCCACAGACGGTGCCAATGTTCTATATAAGAAGATGTCTAGTCCGATGGATTAGTATATTGATATAGGATCGATTAACTCTCTCCTAGATATCTATGGATTAGATACCTATGAGAATAGCAGATCACTGTACATAACAAAGGGGTAGGGTGTGTGCGCAGTGAAGACAGAATGCTAATAGGGAGAGAGTGTTCGTACCTTTAGTTTTTACCTCTTACTTATAGAGTGTACCTTAGGGTTAGAGTTTGGACTTATGGGCCTCTTGTGCCTCCAAGCCCAAACATTGTGCCACCGTATCTGTGTCACATAGATTGCCCCTTGTTAAGCGATACCTTGGATGAACCTTATATTTGAGTCCATAACAGAAAGGAATTAAGAAAGTAATTAAAGTGCTTTTTTTTTTTTAAAAAAAAAAACATGTCATATTAACTAACTTAATTAACTTCCTTATAAAGTGCTTAATTAATACTTCCGCTAGTCTTTATAAAGACTAGCGGAAGTATTAATTAAGCACTTTATGTGTAATGAAACAACAAGCGGGCGTCTTACTAAACACAAGTTTAAATTCCATTAATTGGTGATAGGACAAATGCGCAACAGTGAAATGTATTATGATGACCAATATATATATATATATATATATATATATATATATATATATATATATAGTATGAACAAATGTATTATGAATTTATTATGCTATATGTATATATATATATATATTCACAATATACAACAATGGATTGAAATTCAGAATATATAACAAATATAATCTGACCAATAAAAAAGCAAATCTTAATTTAATTTTAATTCTGTCTAGAAATTAATTTTAATCCTAGGTGTCACTAATAATACCAGTATATAGCACCCCCTCTTTGTCCTCTTTTCTCTTCCTCCTTCATTATTAAATTTACTCACATGTCATACTCCTTCGCCATGTTCCCTTTTCAAACGCTCTTTTCTCTTTCTCCAAAATTTTATCATTTCTCGGTCTCGCTAACATTTCCATGGTATCTTCACTCCTTCTTTGTAGAACCCAGCTGGCTTCCACAAAAAATGCAGATTATTATGCAAGCTAAAGCTGGAAAAATGAGAAAAAAATATTAAGAAAAAAAAAAGTTGTAGCTAGTGTAACATATTTATATGAGGGTTTTCAAAGTACGTTGTTGAAAAATCAGAAACCATTGTTGGAAATATATGGCAACTTCTTGCTCGTTATGGTGGTGGATAACTCAAACTGTCAACGTTTCTATGCAGAGAAAGATGCTTCGTTAGAGAACATGACGAGTGAGTCCAACGCGTCTTGAGAAATGAAATGAAGAAAAAAGTGAAAAAGATGTTGAGATATAAATGTCTCCCTCATTTTCCAAATTATAAGAAGCTTCTACTTATTTTTCAACTAATTCATCAGAATAAAAAAAAAATATAGTTAAGTCATTAAATATACTTTAATTTTTTTTTTAAAATCAATTGTACCCATATTAAATAGACTTTTAAGGAGAGAGAAAATAAAAAAAAGTCACATTTAAGCTTTAATTACATGGTTAAAATTGATAAATAAGCATTAACTACTCCCTGAGTAACTAACTTTTGTATTGTGGAAAAAACATAATGCTAGAAGTTACTTATATCATGGATTGGATTGAGGGTTTTTTTTTTTTTTTTTGAGTTACATAAGTTATCCCTAAGCTACTTTGTCTTTAATCTCAGATGAATACTAATATGTTTGGTAAATAGACTGTTAATTGGTATGGTGAAAGAGAAACGAATGTGGACAAAATAGATATAGATATAGGTTTTAAAAAGATTTTTGGTATGAGTATGAAAATATAAATTCATTTTTTTAATTAAAATACATATTTAAAATGTGTAAATAATATTAAGCCAATTCCATCATTTGTTTTATAAAAGTATTTTTTCCCCCTTCTCTATCTTAGGTTAAACCATACCAAATTCCTATACTTTCACTAGTTTTGGCTTTCTTACTTCAACACTTTTTTTCCGTTGTTTTTCATTCCTATACTTTATGCTATCTAAGACGTTGGTCTATACATTTTTATGAGGACTTAGATATGAGCTTAATAGTGCTAATTAACTTAGTTAAAGTGATGTTAACATCATCAAGTGGGTTAACATGGATTTCTGACTACAAGAAAACAAGTTAATGATTCGAATAACCATCTTCGTATAATAGGATTAGGCAAACAAGTCAAAGGATAGGGAATTTCATTGACTTGAGAGCAGTTGGCTCCCTATTAAGATGAATTTCAACAAGTTTGGCCTTCAAATGTGGTAGATAATCAATATGAAGTCTTGCAACTTCAGAATAAGTCTTTGACAAAGACAGGTTCTCTGCAGGTTCAAAATAGGATACATGTATTACTTCCTCATATTCAAATGAAAAATATTTTCTTGATAAAAAATAAAATGAAAATATTTTTAACTAAAATACATGAAAAGAAATAAACAAATGATGAAGATTTCAAATTTTTTTACTTTATATTTTTAGTATTAAATATTATTAATCTTTTGTTACGCAGAAATTTTGATATATTTCTAAGAACCTTTTAATAAAAATATTAATAGTTCTTAAAATTACCTAAAGTGTCTTGGGTATTTTTAGAGACCTATTTTTATTTTTATTTTAATAGTTCTTTTTTTTTTTTATAAACAAAAGCAACCTTACAAAACAAAAACTATCCTTTATCCATAGCTAGTAGATTATCAAGCTCTGGGTCAGTGCCCGGAACGACGTGATAACCTGTCATAGCTGAGAGTCTAGCTTTCGCTAGGTGATCCGCAGTGGTGTTCGCCCATCGACTGATAAGTCCTACTTCAAGTCTCCAATCCCTCTCCTGCAGGCGATGAAGTTCCTCAATAATGCATCGATCAGCATGCAAGTCGTTCGGCTCCTTCGTTATCAGGTCCACGGCGTCGGCATAGTCCGACTCTAAAATAACTTGACGAAATCCCAAGTCCCACGCTAGCTTTAGACCAAAAAGGCAGCCCCAAAGTTCCGTCGAGAGGCTATCGCCTTCCATCCCTTTGAACATGAATCCCTTCAGGAAATTGCCATGTGCGTCTCGCAAGACTCCTCCACAAGCTATACCAGAGTTGTAGTGCGAAAAAGCCCCATCCGAGTTTAATTTCACCCAACCTGCAGGGGGTGGCACCCACTGACGCTCCTGACTTATTGCATTGCACTGCTTTTTGGTTGATGCGGTGAATTTGTTATGGGCGTCCAGCAAGCTACTCCTGATTGCGTCAACACTGGTCTTCACTGCATGGTTTGAGACCGTCTTGCCCTCAAATATAAACGAGTTGCGTCTTCTCCATATCCACCAACAAAGAATGAAAAAATGCTGATTCCATTCCTCCGATTTATTCTTCTTGTCTCTGTGAGAAAGGTTCCACCGAAACCAGTAATCAAAATTCAGCGAGCTAAATTTTGGCCATAGTTGTTGAGGTACCACATTCTTCCAGAGGTCCCAAGTCTCAGGGCAGTCCCTGAGGACGTGCTGTAGGTTCTCTGACTCTGCCTGACAGACAGGGCACCGGGCGTCACTACTCATCCCTCGCTTGACTCTAGAGGCGTTGGTTATCAGACGCTTGTGTAAAGCAAGCCAAGTGAACACTTTGCACCTTTCTGGAACTTTTAATTTCCAGACTTTCCCCCACACCAGATCAAGAGACGCTATATCATTCTTTAGCGACTCATAGGCCGACTTGACAGAAAAATCCCCACTCTTGGTCCATCTCCATCTTAGCTGCCCTGTTGCCAAACTTTCAATTCCATCTTGCACCTTACCCCATGTTCTCTTGATGCCGCTCCACAAATTTGACCCCGGCTTGTTCAAATCAATCTTTGGAAGCTTATCATTACCACAATTATATTTGTTCCGGATAACTCTTACCCACAGTTCATCCCTTTTAGTTGCCAACCTCCATCCCAGTTTCATAAGGTAAGCTTTATTTTGGTCACTAGAATGGCGGAGGCCCAAGCCACCTTTCAATGTTGGCTTGCATATAGCATCTCATGCAACTAGGGGAATCTTTTGTTGCTCCTCCGAACTTCCCCATAGGAACTTCCGGTTGGATTTATCTAGGGTCTCGCAGGTGGAGATAGGAAGCAAAGATGTTTGCATTACATACCCAGGAATTTCCGTGGTTACCGATGATATGAGGGTAGAACGACCAGCTTCCGATAGGGACTTTGCTTTCCACATGGAGAGTCTTGATTTAACCTTGTCCACCATAAATTGATAGGATTCTTTGGTGACCCTTTTATGATGAAGCGGTACACCAAGATATTTACCCAAGTCACTCGTCATAGAAAACCCAGGGAGGCGCATAGCTCACCTCTTCGAATGTGATTAACATTATTTGAGAAAAAGACTCGAGTTTTCTGATTGTTGACCTTCAAACCGGAGCTGTCACAAAAGGACTTAAGGAATTGATTGATCGTATGAACCTGGTCCATGGACGCTTCTGCAAACAGCAAAATATCGTCGGCAAAAAATAAGTGAGAAATTGGTGGGCCAGTTCTCGTCAAACGGATTGGGTCCCAATTTCCTTCAACAATAGCAGCTTGAATAAGATGAGCCAATTTTTCCATGCATATGACAAAAAGATATGGTGACAGAGGATCCCCTTGACGCACACCCCTAGAAGGATTGAAAGCCTCTGCTTTATCCCCATTCCATAATAATTGCATGCTAGGTGAGGAGACACACTGGGCAATGATCTCATGCAAAGAACTTGGGATATGAAGTTCCTGCAAACAGGAAGACAAGAATTGCCAATTGACTCGATCATAGGCTTTTTCGAGATCAATATTTATAGCCATGAAACCCTTCTTCTTTTTCATGTTGCGCATGGAGTGGATTACTTCTTGGGCTACAATTATGTTGTCGCTGCTATGCCTCCCCGGAACAAAACTACATTGATTTGGGGCTATCACCTGGGGGAGGATAGACTTCAGCCGGGTAACAAGAATCTTTGTTATAGTCTTGTAAATGACGTTACACAGACTAATCGGTCTCAGATCCCCCATTGTCTCCTGATGATCTTTTTTCGGGATGAGCACAATCAACGTGCCATTAACCTCAAGGATGTCCTGCGGGTTAGAAAATAAAAATTTCACATAATTCACTATAGACCCACATACCGTGCTCCATTGATTCTGATAAAATAGCGCATTGAAACCATCCGTCCCCGGAGCTTTGAGTGCCCCCATGCTAAATATGGCTTCTTTAATTTCACTTTCCGAGACATCGCTATCACACCATCGTAATAAGTCTTCATTCACGCTCGGGTATGACAAGGAACACTGGAGAGCTGGCCGAATCACAGAGTCTTCAGATAGAAGATGAGAGAAAAAAGTAGTAGCCATATCTTTAATTTGTGCAGTATCATAAACCCAGGTGCCTTCATCATCCTTTATGGCCTCTATTCTTTGGGATTTCCTTCGTCGGTTGGCACGAGCATAAAAGAAACGAGTATTTCGATCCCCATAGACTGTCCATTCTGCTCTAGCTTTCTGTGCCCAGATAAGAGACTCCTGCAGTAGAACATCTTCAAGTTCTTTCCAGAGGGTTAGTTGAAGATCTACATACTTGGGCTTCATACCAAACCGAGCCACAGCTCGATTAATTCCATCAAGTCTTCGAAGCAAACATTTCTTTCGTAGCTCAGTACGTTTAAACACTTCTTTATTCCAGTTGGAGCAGGCATCTGAAAAAGAAGAAATGTTATGAGCCCAAGAAGTGTCATTATTCCAATTCTAGAGAACAAATTCATCAAATTTGTCATGTAGGACCCAAGTTGCAATAAATCTGAACGGTCGGTTAGGCCTGGTTGGAAAAAACTCCGAGTTAAGCCGGATGAGTAGAGGCCTATGATCAGATTTGAAAAAAGGCAAATGAGTTACTGAGGCATTAGGAAACAAGGTAGTCCATCCTTCGTTAGCAAGCATTCGGTCTAGCTGTGCCTCTGAGTTCCCTCTCTTCCATGTGAATTCTGGCCCAACAAATCCTATATCAATCATATCCTGCGTTTCGACCCATCGGAGGAGATCACGATCAAAGGAACTGCAAAAGGTGGCATTGGAACGCCGTTCACTATTAAGTAGTGTTCCATTAAGATCACCCCCAACTATCCATGCACCTTGCACCGTAAGAGCTACCCGAGACAGATTTTCCCACAGTATCCGTCGAGAATTACAATTGGGACTTGCATAAATAACTGTGAGGTGCCAAGTAGTTCCTGCAGAGCTAGTAATTAGAAAATGCATAAATTGAAAATTACGTTCCAATACATATACATTAACAATACTATCATCCCATAAGCACCAGATTCCACCACTGTATCCCTCACAGTCCATTAGCGCCATATTGGGAAACCCCATTAGTGGAGTTCTAGTTTGAGCCATTTGGTGAGTACATCGAGTTTCTAAAATAGCCATAAAGTTCAAATGATAATGATTTTTTAGGTCCCTAACTAGAGCGGGGAAGCTTTGTGCTCCAGTACCACGTGAATTCCATATCATGTAATTCATTGGGAAACTGATGTGTGATTGGGTGTTGTAACCTCACCCTCGGTTTTATCCTGTTCAACCATTTGCTCATCCATATTCACCTGTTCCTCAAGAACAGCTGCCTGGCCTTGATCAATTTTCTTGGTTCAAGTATTACAAATTTCTTGAAAAACCGTGGACCCCTCATTCACCGTTGGATTGGCTAGCTGTGTTGCATGTGCTGAATTCCCTTCATTCATCTTTATTCCAACGACATTAGAGGCTTCCATGACACATGACGTGTCCCCACCTTCGATTGGGAATGATTCCACTCTCTGCACATTATTTGTTTCCTGATTGTTTACTGCATTAAGGGCCCCACTCATGTCATAGGAGATCTCACGTGATTGTCCCCTACTCTCCTTTCCTTTTAGCTTGCCTTTATTTGTGCTTTTCCTTTTAGCTCCCACCTTCACCCACTCATATTTATGTGGGCCTTGATCCTTGCTTATATCCAAATTAATAGAATTTAAAGCCGGTTTAATATCCATGGTCAACCCCACTTTATGAGCATTCAATCTTGGCTTTATATCCTGATTTCTAGCCGCTGAAAAAGATACTTGGGATTTGGCTTTTCCTTCTTTGCATCACTGGACTTTAATTTCCCATGATCATCGAGACCCAATCCCGCCGAGAAAGCCGAGAATGGTGGTCTGCGAATCTCATGCTTCAGAATTTGGATTTTTCCAAATGGGGATGAGTCAACCTTCGCATCTCCAGTGATGATGGTGGCGCCGCCCCTACCTCCGTTCCTCCCTTTGAAAACTCACCACCACTGCCTACCTCCATTGCTTTCACAATCTCCACACTGCCACTAGCTACCTCCGTTGCCTGCGTCGTTATCTCACCATCAATAGCACCCTCTGATCCCTTCATGTTAACCTCACCTGCGCTAACCACTGTCACAGGTTCACATGGTTGCTGAGTAGTTATGTCTTCTTCCACCTTCTTCATCGGACAACTCTCCTTACGATGCCCGTACCTTCCACACTGGAAACACACCTGATGTAATCCTTCGTACACAATTGGACGCTCCTCCCCAAACACCTTGTAGGATGGAATTAATGGTTGTTTCAAATCTATCTCGACACAAATACGTGCAAAACCGCCTTTGTCATAGATAGAAGTAGCCCTATCAACTTTAATCATTTTCCCTATCATATTCTCGATTCTGCGTAGAGATTCAACATTATAAAACTCGAAAGGAACATCCGGTAACCGAATCCAAGCAGCGATACGGCACTGTAAGTCAGCCTTCCACGGGTTAAAATTTGGTCTCCACCTCTGTACTATCAGGTAATGGTCATCTATCATCCATGGACCCTCTTGAAAAGCATAGTCCCTATCCTCCTTATTTGAGAAAGATACAATGTAGTAACCATTACTCAAAGGGACAATCTTCAGTGGGTTCTTTGGCCTCCACATATGGTTAATACGGTCTCGGATGATGTAGGTTGGGAATCTTGCACCTAGGACTTTAATAATGAGGGAGTTCATCCAGGGAAGGCACCAAGCAGAATACTCATCGGCTGTGAATTTCAGCACCCCCGTTCTCCCTTCAAGGCATCCCACATCTTGGTCATCCTCTTCCTCCGCCTCACCGGACTCACCCCCAGTATCCTTCACATTCATATGGTGAAAATAATCTTTCCACCCTTTCACAATATCATCTTCCTCCGAGTGTTTCAACAGAAAGCCGGCACACCCAAGGGACAAAAGTTTATCCCTGTACGATAACGATGCTGAAGTACTCCGCTGACCAGCAATGGGCCCTTGAGAGACAGACTCACCGACCTTCTTCTTGCCCTCCATCTTCCCAAAAGCAAAACCAGCGCTTTCTTTGCCTTTGTTGCCTCCTCCATCTCCATCTCCGTTCCCCTCCTTCGACCCCTCCTTCCCTCCGATCACCGTCCGACGACGTTGCTCGCTCGCTTTCCTCTCACTCTCGCTTCCCAACATTCTACCACTCTATCTCTTTTTTATTTATTTTAATAGTTCTGTCTTGTAGTTTCGTATGATGAGAAAAGTTTCTACAAGACGAGGGGAATATTTTGATAAGAAATTACCCCCAATTTAAAGAAGATTGAAATCTAAGTAAGTAATATAATAATTCTTTAAATATTAGTGGAATATTCCAAGAAAACAAGTAAATGTTATACAAATGATGATATTTTTATTTCTATGTTTTTTTAAAAAAAATATTATTCTTCTAGTTTGGGCCATACATAAAACTATTTTAATTGACAAATAATGGTAAAAAAAATCTTAATAAATTTATTAAAATTATAAAAGTAATGACATGGGGTTTAATATTATAAATCAAAAGTTTGAGGGAATAATTAACTTAAAATTTTGAAATATCAGGGTTATATACAATTGACCCAAAGTTTAGGGGATCTTCATATAATTTAGCTAATATATAATAGACACACAAATGCACATATATGTAGTATTATGATTTCTTCCATATATGATTGTTGTTTTTATTATTATTTCTTTCACACCAATGGTATAAAATCATAATGTACCATAAGCATTGGAGATACGACCTTTTGTAGGACAAAATCCACAATCGAATAGGATTTTGGGTACGTGATTTGATAACCACAACATGTATGTAAATTACATTATAATCGAATTTAAGGCCATTTGAAGAATGAATAGAACATTAATATTCTCTAATTGACATTTTGTGACAGTATTTCCCTTGAAACCAAAATGCAAATATTCTGGGTATATTTATTAAAATTGTGAATTTAAAATTGGCGGATTATTAATATGATTTTGTTACACCCCTACCGGCCTCGCCTTCACAAGTGGCGGATAGTGTGATACCTCTTATTTATTAAATCCAACTGTTACACCTTTCCAATAATATCATAGATCAAAACAATATAGTGTAACATAGTGGTAAAACAGTTTGGGCGTAGTATACTGATAATAAATTAGAAACCTTGGTTAAAATGTAATTACATAAAATCTCTACAACAATTCTTCGAATAATCTGGAACTGGTCCAACACCTTCATCTGCTAATATCCGCCTGGGAACTATATCTAATAAACTGTACATTATACAGGTAGCAACAAAGGTTGGAATCCCGAAGGATCCCAGAGTAACCGTTAATCTCATATCCAGAGTATATAAAAAAACCATAAATCATATATACAGCATTCAAAGGTCGTACACAGAGAGGAATACAGCCTAAACCGGAACAGGCAGTACACATAACATATACTGCTCAATAAGGCACATAATCATGCCAGGGGTTGCACGCAGTAGGTTCCGGTACCAAAGCGCTTGGAAACACAATAACACGAAATGCATACACAATCATGGTAAAACATGCATACAACATACAAAGTCATACAAAGCATATGAGATTAGGGTTATTTACCTGCAAACAACTGATAAGTCGAATAACAAACTCCTGACTACTAAATAGAAATGATAAACCTAAAGTAATGTAATATAAACGGTGTCATTGCCAATATAATCTTTTCCTTTAAAATATGTAACTATATACTTGTATGAAGGGTATTTTCACTATTTAAAACTCATTAATTCTCTTTATCACGACTTGCACCGTGCTGCGGTTGTCGATTCTTGATGTGCGTAGTTCCGTTATGTTACGTTCGATCAACCGGCATGACTCCACCGCTTGGATCAAGTGCAGGAACTGTTGGGATACCAGCTTTTCCTTATTTCATACTTTAGCCCGTCTACCATCCCGCTTGCCTTCCGGCTCGTCAACGTTACGTTCGAGATATGAAGAATATCGAGACAGATTGGTAAACCGGGCGAAGTAGTCATCGAATGACTCCTCGTGACTTTGTCGAATATGGAGGAATTCTCGACTCCTTGATAACTTGTACCGAAGGAGGAAAATATTGTTCGTTGAACTTCTCCGTAAATTTCTCCCAAGTCACGGGACAATAACGGGTTTGCAATGTTCTTTGCAATGCTTTTCCACCATCGGTCTCGCATCCCCTTCCGGCTTATAGACCGCAAGTTGGGCTTTTCGGTTTTCCGGACAATCCATCACTTCGAAGATCTTGTCCGTCTCATAAGCCGTCTTCACCGAATCGAGCTTACCACGAAAAAGCGGAGGTTTGAGCTTGCGAAGTGGGTGACCCATTGTGTGGTCTCAACCACTTTGTTGGGTCGAGGTAGCACCGCTATTGCCCTATTACGTCGAGGGGGTGTCCGAGATCTATCGACTCCTCGGTTTCACGTTCATCATCGGGTTCGGTTTCATCTTCTTCCTCGGCATTACGTCGTTCCTCATTGGCTCGGTCACCTTCCTCTTCTCTCTCCCGCCTTTCGGCAAGGAGTTCATCAATAAGAGCCCTTTGTTCTTTGCATCCCCGCATTTCTTGCAACTCATTTCGCTCCGGTTCTTTGCGGTCCTTGTCGTTCGGGTTCGTGTTGGTATTGGTATTATTCGTGGCATGCCCTTTACCTCTACCTGCCTCGGCCTACGGGAGCTCCGGCCTCTTAAATTGGCCAGGTATCTTATCCCTTCATTAGTTTCTTTTCCTTTTTTTAAAAAAACAATGGTTACTCTATCGCGAGACTTTATCACACTAGTACTACGAACGGACACTCGTACTATTTCCCCTCGTTCGGGGTTTCGTTGGTTCTTTCCACTGAAAACTAATAGAACTTCTCAACATGGTTCAAATACCACATGAATATATCTTTGTCGGTCTCCAAGTTTCGTCCGGCGTGGGCTCGTCACGAGTTTCATCCGATGTGGCCCACTCCACATATAAGGTCCGGGTTAGGGTGAAGTTACCGTCCGGTACAAGCGGCGATTATCGAATTATCAAGATTATTAGAGGCGATATTAGTACCGACAATGGATTTGCGGATTCGGGGTTAGAGTGATGCACCGACAAAGGGTGGTACACCGGTTCAAGATGGTATACCGGTTCAAACCGGTACACCGACCTAGGGCTACCTCGGTACTCATTTTCAAAACACGCTCAAAGTTTAAAAGGCTGATTTGAACATAACTCCGTTAACCGAACAGAGAATGGCCGGATAAGTGTCTATCATGGGGACCTCGCCAGCATTATATTATTATTTTATTCTAATTACCATTTTAATTATTTAAACAATTCTTTTTAATTAAAAATACTTAGAATTTCGGCCCCCTCTTTTAAAAATTCATATTTATTTATTTTTCTATAATTTTTTCCATTTTTAAAAATATAATATTTTTTACCAAAAATTCCCGTTTTACCCCTGCGCCCCGTTAGGGGCTTAATCGACCTAATTTCTTCGTTTAGTGATCTTTTTAGGATCAGGTTTCTTCATATATTTATCTTTACCAATTTTACAGTATATTGTTATCTTGCAAACTTTTATCTTGACATTGTCATTTTATATCCTATGTAAAATATTAACAATGTTTACCCTATCAGTTACTTTATGGTTCCGAAATGCTTTTTAAACTTTTCTTCATGTTATTTCTCCGAAATAATTTATTAAATTCTCATAATTAGGGATAACACTTCCATATTTTTCTCATAATTTTTCATGATCTTTCGTATTTATCATAATATTTTTAGACTGTTTTTTATCACCATTATATCATTTTAGTCATTACGTTCATCGATTTTCCGTAACTTTTTTGACAATTTACTCTATAATTATAACAATTTTCTATATACAATTAATGAGTATCCCTTCATTAGTTTCTTTTCCTTAATTTTCGCACAAGGTCCAAAAATTTCAGAAATTTGACTTAACTTCAAAAATTCATAACTAATTGTAGAAAAATCCGATTAAGCTGTTCCAAAAATCTACATGACCCTAGACATTTCTATTTTTGACTAAAAATAATTTCTAAGGCCAGGTACACACAATTTATTCACAGTTTCTGAAAATACATCTATTGGTTTTTCAGCTTCTCAATTTGCATATATTCATACTTTTATTCTTCCAAAATTATCTTCATACCCTTTCCTATACAAAATTCCATTTTAAACACTTTTAAACTATCAAAATCACCAAAATAAAATCATATCACCAAGTTCTAGCTATTGACTGAAATTTCCTGAAACTTTTGCAATATTACAAGAAGTTAGAGAAGAGAACTTACTTGCTCAAAGTTCTAACTTCTTTGTCACTTCTCCTTGATCTCCTTTGTGATTGTAGGTAGAACTTCCATAATATTATATACAAGATCACTAATTGAAGTCTCAAACATAATTGTATGAATTTGAAAGAAATAAGATAATTTCCATAACTTCCTTACCTTTTCTTCTCTTGAAATTCTCCTTGCTTGTGATTCTCACAACACTCTCCTATCTCTCTTTTCTTTAGTGTGGGTGGTGTCTCTTGCTTGCCAAAAATGAGGAGAGTGAAGTCTTATTTATAGAGGTTTTTAGGTAGGAAAATATCTCCTTGGAGTTTACCAATTTGCCCTTATAATTATCCCTAATAATTCTCTAGGCTCTTCTTTCATTTTCTAGATGGTCTTGATTTTTCTCCTCCTCCTTTCCATGTCACGCCACATGTCTCGTTGATGACCCAAAGATGTCTTCTAATCACATGCCTTATTGTTGTGGTGGAAATGGTTTGCTTAATAGGTAAGATGATTAGGTGGCATAATTTGTCAATAAATTATGCACATGTGTCCTCATCAATTCCTCTATAAATTATATGTTGCCACCTTAGTAAGTTAGGTGTCCCCTTAGCTGTCCATTTAATTAATTAACTATGCATATGTGTCCTCAACTTTTCTTCTTTCAATATTAACTTGCCACATAGTGCTTAGGTGTCCTTCCATAATTACCCACCTTTTCATATGTCCTCTTAGGTGTCCATTTCTTTAATTGTGTGGTTGATGAAGATGCCCAAGTGTCCTTGCTAGTAAATCTTTAATTAATAAGAGGATATGTGGACTTATTCTAAAAATCTCCTTAATAATCTTGTGATAAATCTTTATCTTCCCATTATGCGCTATTTTCAAGATTCAAAGGGGTATAATGTTCTTTTCTTCATATCTTAAAGTTATGCCCATGTGTCAATTGATAATAGCATTTTCAATAAAGTTATTATCTCCAAAGTCAAAGATATTTAACTAATAATCATCTTAATCTTGCCATGTGTATATGTCATTTTCAAAGTTAAAAGTTCTTTTTGCTAATAATCTTCCTACTTGCCATGAGTACATGTTCTTGTATTTTCTATTCCCTTCACATGCCACCTCATATTGATAATCCCTTATTAGCCAATTAGATAGAAACAAATAGCTCTTGCCTTAGATTTAATGAAAATTCCATATATCTCAATAATATAATATTAATTAGCTTCATACAATAATTAACATAAAAATCCTATCACAAGCTAATTCTCAAATTGTTAGGTCCAAATTTCAGGATATTACAATTTTAAGTGACATGAGAGCTAAAATTTGACGTACTATCTATAAGTTAAGATATCCTTGTGAATTTCAACAACTCTATCATAGCAACGGGAATTCCATTGACTTGAGAGCTGTTGGATCTCTATTACGATGAATTTCAACATATTTGACCTTCAAATCTAGCAATCATCAATATGAAGTCCCCATCTGAGTCCGTTTGGGTTAGCATAGGGAGAAAGGACTTATTTACAATCTGACTTCCGCAGAAATAAGATAAAATAAAAATTAGATTATAAATGTGATTTGGTTTATATTAACAGTGACAAAAATGACTTTTTTTTCCAAACTGAAAGGTGTTTAGATTATTACTTAAAAAGTCAATTGAAATAAAAAATGATTGAAAAAAAATATAAATCTTATTGAATACTACACACATATACTACGCTCAGAGCATCCAATTGTTGTATAATCTTAGTCAGAAATAAGCCAACCTAAATACCTCCAACTGGACCTTTTTTCCCTGAAATTTTGCCCTCCTTTCTGCCGGCTTATTTGTTCTCCAACGCTCACCCACCGTGAAACCAAACAAAGCAAAAATAGGTGTTTCGATCGCCAAAAAGTTTTCTGAATTCCATATAAAAAAACCGAATCATTGATGGCGAGATGTATACACAATAAACTTTTTTTCCTGATATAATATACACAATAAACTAATACAAGAAAAGTGGTCCAAAACGTTTTTTACGGAGGCCCACTTGGTTTTTTTTTAAAAAAATCACAAATGGGGTTTAATGCCCAAACAAAACCTGAAACAAAATACCCCTTGGAGGCCCATCCTTTTATTTGGGAAACAGTAATTTATGCTACCAAAACTTAAACTTCCTGAAACCTCATTACGTTTACGTCCCAGAACCAAAACAAAATTAAGGGCGTCTCTACTATATATTTTTAAAAAATCAAAGAGTTAATAGTCACCGAAGCTCCGTTTTATGTGCATGTTTGACTTCAATATGATGTTCACTTATGTTTATTTAGGATGGGATAGGTAGTGCCAATGATCTGAAAGTGTTGTTAGATGCAATTATTAATCCTGAAGCAAATTTCCCATAGCCCCCAAAAGGTATGAGTCAAAATAAAATGACGCAAATTGAAAACAAATTTATTGTTTTAAAGGCACTTCTAATTTTTATTTAAAGCCTTCAAATACTAAAAGAATATACTAAATAAATATACAACATACATTCTCACAATTCATCTAAAAGATCTTCAACTTGATTGTTATAATTTCTAATGATTTATTGGTCATTTTTCCCTACTTTTTCTCTCATTTTCTCATCTTCACCATTGGATAAAAATTTCAATGATCCAGATTTTGCATCTTATAAAAATATTGTTATAATTCTAGTTAAAAACTCATAAATAAATATTAAATGCTAAAAATTGTCCAAAACAGTCCACATCTATAGTGCAAAAAATGGACAAAAAAATTTACTTTATAATAACAAGTTACTCCTTTTCAGATCAAATTTTAACACCTTACATTTATTTATGTATTTTTTAAGTAAAAATAATAATATTTTTATTATAAGATGTAAAATTTAAACCATTAAAATTTTCTTTCAATGGTAGAGATGAGAAAATGAGAGCAAAAGTAGGGGAAAATGAGAAAGCCACGGATTGAGTTCAATCCCCTGTGCACTTGAAAGTTATATGAGAATGAAAATATAAATTGAGATTATGGGGGCTTTCTTAAATATGTTTTTTATGGTTATTTTGATAATTAAATTCTACATGAAATGAATGATATTTTAATACGATAATGTACCGATTTGAGTAAGCGAATGGGAAGGTTATATGAGAATGAAAATATAAAATGGGATAACTAAAGTTAATATGAGAAAATAAGTTGAGAAAGCGATGAGAAATACTAAGTTAAAGAGTAGGTAAGAATCTCACCTCCTCCCTAAAACAGCTTAGGAGAACCTCCTAAACCAATTTACCCTCTGAAAATTCAATGCCTTTATTGATGAGGCAATATGCCAATTTATAAGGATTGTTTACCGAGAAAAAGACTTTAATTCAAAATTTGAATACGAAATTCAAATGACTAATAATCCTATATTCTAGCAACTAATCTATCTAGTGGAATATTCCACTTATTTCCTAAAGATAATAATAAAAACAGTCTCAATATATTTGGTGGTGGGATATTCCACTTATTTTCGATTTCCTAAAGATAATGATAAAAATAGACTCAATTATATAAAAATAAAAATATACTCAATTAATTAAATAACCAGAAAATATTATTCTTCTCTAAGTGCCCGTTTGGAAACCTTCCAAAATCAGGTTTTAGAATTTACGAGATAAGTATGTGAGAGGAGTTTTGTCTCAACTGCGCAAACTTAAGTTTTAGAAGGTTTCCAAAAAGGCTCGATGCTTTCCTTTCCGTGGATAAATCAACCGATAGTGAGGATCACTATCATAACTTCCCTTGAAAAAATGACTTGCCCTTAAGTTGAAAATAAGGGTATTGCTCAGCAACTCACTCATATTCCTCGCTTTAAGGCTCCTAATTAATATTGTGTAGTTTCTTTTCAATTTAGAGTTTTAAATCTGTGAAAAATCATTAAAAAAATATGAAAACAAATACCCTATTTTTTTACTCATAAGATCTCAAAATGTAACTCATTTTATGTAAAATCTAATTATAAAAAAAAAACATAAAAATAATACATGTGGTGGTAATGAAGGGAGTTACCCTGTTTCTTCCAAAAGAAATAATCACAAATATTCTCAGATTCCTTCCTGTCAAATCCCTAATCAAATTTCAGTCAATGCGTGTGCAAGCATTGGAAGAATATCATAAAAACCCCTTCTTTCATCTCGGCTCACCTTCACCACTCCACTTAACTTGGACCTTGTCTCTTCTTCTTCACCGACATCTCACCAGTAATCGTTTGCAGTTATATTTTCTTGATAGCAAGATGTCTGTGTATGCATTCCGGAGTTCTCTCTCTGTATGAAACAGAGAGGTTGGTTCAGGAACTCATAAAGTTTGAGATTGACACACATATTATAATCAATCGAGTGATCTTCGATGATGAAGGTAGCCGGACGCCTGCCATACATTTTGTTAATTAATGTGTTGTATATCTTCATTGGAATGTAAATATAATCAGTAATTAGTTATTCTTTATTAAATATTAGGCTCATTTGAAAGCTTTTCTTTATTCTTTTTCAAGAAATTTTATTGCAGATGACCCATATGTTTGGCATGGAGGAAGATTCTAATGATGATACGCTCCTTGTGAGGCTTGAAGGCATGAGTTTGAACCCACAACCTCCCCTTTTAATATGGCTATGAGGTGCACTTGAATAACAATTGTATAATATTATTGATAACACTTGTAACAATAACTTTATTGCACCTTTTTGAAATTAAAATTAACATGTTCATGAACTAACAGTGGTAAGAGAGCAAAGTTATTAGGGCTAACGACGTTAAAAAATCAAAATTAATTATTTAATTAAGATTAAAAAACATATAAGTATCAAATTAAAAATTAAATGAAAATATAGTTACCTCCAAATGGGTTTTTCCAAACCATATGAACTAAAGACATTAGCCATGTTATCAATTGATATCATATTGTTATGATTACTTTGATATTTAATTTTACAATTTAAAAGGCAAGAAAAGTGATAGAATTATATATTATTCTATCGGGGAGTCAATGTCACTGCCCAATATGGATTATTCAATTTTTTATTTAGACAGATTTAATATGATTTTATTTCATATTTTAGTAATTTTATATTTTAAGTTTCTAACCTGGCCTAAATGAAAGATTATTTTTATTTTATTTAAAAATTGTTAGTTAAATTTGTCTCTACAAGTTATTTCATTAACGCTTGGTTAGTTTCGAAGTATGTCTATCACATTAAAGTTAGGCTTGGGATGTAGAATGGATTTACAAACAAATAAAATGAAAATAGGAATGAATTGGAAATGGAAATGAGCTAAGGGCTAAACTGTATGTTTGCACCTCTAAAAAATAAAATGTAAGTTTATAAAGTGTATTTTTCGTCCCATAATATTGACACTATTAAACTTTACTCTCAAATGTCTCTGCAATTAAATGCTAATTAAGCAAGTGATTATGCAATTAAATCATTTGATATGATATTTTTATATTTTAAATTATGTAAATTGAAAAATATTTATAAAAAAAAGATCTTATTTGTGGAAATAATACTTTAGAATACTGGATATACCAAAATTTAGTTTAAGATACTAAATGCTACTAAAAAATATTTTAAGGTGTTAGATGCATAAAAAATTACTTTAGAATATCAAATGCTACTGAAAAATACTTTAGGGAATTTTCTGTGCCAAAAATAAGTTTAGAATACTGAATGCTACTGGAAAAAAAAATACTTTAGAGTTTTGGATTTTAAAAATCAATATGTCATTTAAAATTTTAAAAATTGGGAAAATACCAAACCCATGTAATAGGTTTTAATCCCTGTTGTTTATTTTTGTGGTTTTCCATCCCTTTTATTTGGTTTGTATGAAGCATTGATCCTTCTAGGTCAAGAAATCCTTAGATGATAAACTGACTAAAACAAGTATTAGTATTTCTGAAGTGTACTTAACACTCTAAAGGGGTGGTTTGGTATGGGGTTTTGGAGAAAAGGGAAGGGTAGGAAAAAAAAATTTATGAGTTGGATTTAAAAATTTTAGAAAAGTAGGCTTATAAAATTTTCAAAAAATGAATATATTTTTTGAAATTTTTTTTGCAACCTTATTTTCATCAGGATTTATACAAGAACTTTGTCGAGTGATAATATACCTAAACTTCGTTGCTAGAATGTTATAGGCATTTTTCTGGACGGTTTCCTTAGCTAGACAAAAATTCACTTAAGATCCTGTATGGTTATATCTTACTTTATTGTAAGAACTTATCTCCATTTCAATGTAATTTGTTGATCTTTTCTTCTTCTTCTTTTTCCTCTAAATATAGGATAAAGTTTGTAGTGTAAATACATGCACTACAAACTTTATTCTCTATTTAGAATAGTAGCTCAAGTTCTTAATACAAGTATCAATACCCGTGAGTTGCACAAGCAAATTATTTTGGGAAAGTTCCAAGCTCTCTCGGAGTTTAAGTATGGAGGAATCAAAAAAATGATAAAAAATGTGACATCTTTTTAGTTATCTCCCACTTTCTCATAATCCAAGTAATGATAGCCCAAGTATCCTTAAGGTCATTAATATCCCGAATGAGTTTATAAGGGTAACTTGTCATGATAACAGGGATGAAGAATTGAGGTCACTACCTATAACATCTGCACGATGTTTTTTGCTTATGTAATATGTATTGGTAAAAAAATTTATCTAAACATAAAATAATTTTAATTAGGTGCATCTAATTGGAACGAACCAATTAATCCTTTGTTTAATATGGTGTATAGGTGGCAATGTCTTTCGTCGGTACAAAGCTTTCCAATGAGGAATCAGATTCCCTGCCTATCCAAAGGATAGGCAAGGGGAGCATTTCTCATCTAGGTCGTCCAGATGAGATCTGGACGGCTCAGATCTTTTTTTTTTTTTTTTTTTTTTTTTTTTTTTTTTTTTTTCAAAAAAAAATATTTTAATAGGTAGAGAATTTGAAATAAAGATAATATCTCAACTAATATTTTTTTCAAAAAATGATTTTTTTTTATTTAAAAATCACCAAATAGAAAATATTAAATCTAGACCGTCCAAATCTCATCTGGACAGTCCACATGAGACAAGCTCTCACTGCCTATCCAAAGGATAGGCAGCGAAACCGGTTCCATGTCTTAAATGAATCTCCGAAGTTGCCCCCTCTGCATCAGTACACCCTCAATCATATCACCCTCATGAAGAATATGACATGTCAACTTTCCATATATCAAAAGGTGTCGTCTTTTTACTCATCATCCACTTCCTAATAATCCGAGCAACGATAGCCTAGGCCTCCTTTTGAACGTAAGAAGAGGAAGATAATTTTAATTCTCCATAGTTGGAAGATGGAAGATGTTTCAAACAACTCCGTAGTTGGAAGAAAAGGTACAAGCAGAGAACACAGGCTAAGGTAGTGGACTTACCCTATTTGCGTGTATTGATTTATTTGCTTGTGTGTTGATATGCATCATTACTTTACTTTCTTGTTTAACATATTTGAATGATTGAAGCTCTGTATCTATTTATACTATGCCCATGAGTATATTGTATGAAGCATTGAAGCATACAGAAATGTCATTATGTTAACATGAGCCTATGTAAGACGTCCATATCATATACTAGCATTTATCTTGCATGCATTGTTCGGTACTGTTTGCTACTGAGATTCCCCTGAATCTCACCCTCAACTACCAACCAATAGACAGGTGAGCACAAGCGAAAAGTGATGTACCAGACACTAGAATGGAGTGTTGTTTGAAGACGGCACACTGAAGGGAGTGCTTGAAGTTGCCTTAGAAAGATTGAGTAGAGCAATGAGCATAAAGACACTCTGATAGCTATGAGGACGGCCCTGAAGAATGTTGACACTTCCGTACGAATAATATAGGGCCGGGTGTCAGAGAATTAAACGAGTATTGGTGATGAATACCCCTGTTATGTAATCAAATGTTTAATTACCGTTGTATCAGTATAACGAACTATTTCTAATTTTGCCACACTACTACATAAGAATACGGCTAATTATGCCGGCACCCTGGACGGGTGTGACAGTTAATCATATTGATGCTTGAATAATCCTGAGCAATCCCAGGATTAAGTGAAAGGGTGTCGCAGGCTCAGCCTCTGCTCGCCCAAAATCGTCTCCTACCTAATTCAAAATATCCGCTTCCATCTTGGTGTTTGTTGTTGAAATCATCATGACTTACATATAGACATACATTTGAGTATGTTAAAGCCACTCATTTTTCAAGGCCCCTCATTTCTTTTCTTGAGGGTGGCGGTGTGTGGAGATTCACTGAATTATTGATTATAATTAGAGTTTCTTTATGTGATGAGTTGTTCAATGCTGAAATTCACAAATGATGATGACCATGCATAATGCTGCAGCATGAGGTTCCTCAAAATTACAGACAAGCAGTAGGTGCAAGGTTGAGAAAGCTTGTTGATCAAGGAAAACTTGAAATGGTAAAATATCCTCTTTGATGTTGACTTATTGTTGAAATAAATATGATAGATACAACTTAATTTTCATTGGAATTATTTCCTTTAGACATGTGGCATTTGGATTTAAATGTTGAGTTTCCTTTATGTTTTAACTCTCTTACATAGAAGTTCAGAAAAATATTGGCATCGTTACCCCATTAAAAAAAACGACATTTTGTTGGTGATTTTGAATCTCTCTTGTCTAGTAACCTTTACTATTTGTGTTTAGTAATCATTATTATGGCCGTGTAAATGATTGAAGTCTATCCCCTTTCTATCATCCCTCCCCTGCATCATGGTCAATACTCAATCCCCTGTCTGGTAGCCTATTTGCTTTTCCTTTATTCTGCTTAGTTGTCGTCCAGTTTGCTCTGCCTTGCCCCTGTTTGGTTACTCTGATCTTTGGTTTAGATTTCAATTTCATGGTTATGTATGTTTTGGGTTTCTCAACTCTGCCCTCTCATGCAGGTACAAAATTGTTACAGGATAAAGACACCTGTGGAGACAAAACCACCTGCACCAGAACAAACCGATCCCAGTCCACGCCAATCACTGCCCTCAGGCATTACGGTATCTCATGAATCGGTAATGGATGCTGAGGAGATTGCAGCATTAGTTGCTGAAGCAGAGCAGAAATCACATTTGGCTGCTGAAGCAGTTGAGGAGGCAGAAAAACTCTCCAAGTTGCCCGAAGAGGCTGATGCAACGTGCCGAAGAGACTTATGAGCGATGTACTACTGATAAATTGATCCTATCTTCTCAATGATTTCTTTAATTATTCTTAAACAAATGAGTTAATTGCTTTTCTTGTGGGTTTATTTGTGCAGGTTCACGGGGTGGAATGACTTACTTGGCCGAAGATGCTGATGCGATGTTACAGCAGGGCAAGATCAAAGGCATGGTGGTGCTCAGGACCAAGAACGTTCTTGACTGCAACAATCTCAAGTTCAATGTCAGCATCAACCTCGGCCTCGGCGTAGACGATCTCGGCGAGTTCTTGGGCGGCGCTGTTTCCCTTCAGCTCATCAGTGCCCAAAACGATGATCCTGGTAGCTTAATTACCTCTTTTACTTAATTATATATATATTTATTTCCTCATAAATGACAATTGAATGTGTAATTCCAGAACAAGAATGAACTATACTAAGAACTACTTTCACGTTAAAAAGTAAAGGAGAATGCTCTCAGTTTTTCTAAACATCTCTCGGAATTAGCTTTCACTTTAAACTAATGTTTTCAAAATTGGACCTTGCTTGCAAACGGACCTCCGTTTTTATACTTCAATGGTCGTCTTGAAAGGTTCTATGCAACATTTTGTGTTTGCAGAGTAGTATTTGAAGAGACCACCATTTCTAAAGATGCTGTTTGAGTTAAAAGATTTTGGTACACCCTGCTAATTGATATATAAGATTTATTTTCTAAAACACCATACTAATTTTTCTTAATTTCTTTATTATATCTTTTTCTTAATTATTATTGAGGGAGTGTTGGTATAAATAAATTAAAAAAAATGATAAATATTAAAAATAGATCTTATATTAAAGATCAGAGTACCGATTGATTAAATTATGGATTTTGGATAGTGTGTGCCCTCTTAATTTCCTCAGCTTCTCAAATATTTTTTATTATTATATTTTATATAAAATAAGTGATATTTTAATATTCGATGAGAAAATTATAACCCAATTTTTTAGTTCTGGCTCATAGAATATAAAAGTATTTTTGGCGAATGCAAACAAACAATTATTATAATTACGTACCCTTATAATTCCTGGAGTAAAATATTACTTATTTTACTGATTTTATATGATATTTGGTAAAATGTAAAATTATGTAGGAAACGGGTTGGGAAAACTGGGAGAGGCTGCGTCACTGGAAGAGTTTGTGACCACATTGCCAAAACTGTTGGAAGGACAGGACGCCTTCAGTGTTCAATTCGACTACACTCACGACTTTGGAGTTCCTGGAGCCTTCGTCATCAGAAACAATCTTCCTCTCGAATTCTATCTCGTGAACTTAACGCTTGATGATATCCCAAATCATGGATCCGTCCATTTTGTTTGCAACTCCTGGATCTACCCTGCAAACATATACAGGAGCGATCGCATATTCTTCGCCAACAAGGTCTGTAAATTTTAGGTTAAATTCCTTTCGAAGTTTTTTTTTCCCACTGTATTTGTTCTTTCAATTCAACATCGAAATTGCTATTGATTAATATATTGAATATATATTGCATTTGCAGGCGTATGTTCCGAGCAAAACACCTCCAGCTTTGGCCAAATACAGAGAACAAGAGCTTATTACTTTAAGAGGAGATGGATTCTCAGAGCTCCAGGAACACGATAGAGTCTATGATTATGCTACCTACAATGATTTGGGCAGGCCGGATTTCAGAAAGAGCCTTGATCTTCGAATATCCTACCCGGAACTTAGTTAGGACATAGGGGGGCCATGGCCCCAAAAAAAAAAAAAATTTTTTTTTTTTTAATGGAATTTTTTTTTGTGAGGATCTTCTGAATATCCTTACCCTCGAAATTTTTAGAGGAAGAACTAGCAGGCCATTCCCTCTAAATCAGGTTAGGTTTAGGGATTCAAACTTACTGCTCGTAGAGGAAGAACTAGCAGGCCACCCTCTAAATCAGGTTAGGTTTAGGGATTCAAACTTATCTTCTTAATTAATTAAACTACGCAGATTCTTTATTGGTGTTATGTGGATTATTTTGTTTTTCTGTGTAGATCCTAACACTAAGAGTAGGCTTCTTACTGGAGTTCAGCACCCAGGGGTGGACCTAGAAAAATATTGAAGGGGCACAATTGGTGGGGGATTCAAGCGCAGTGCCCCCGATTTTTTTTTTTTAAAGAAAGTTTTAAATGCATTAAAAAATAAAAGAATATAAATAAAAAAATATCAAAAAAATATTTATGAAATCAAGTGAATATTAATGATGTAATAAGAGATGCAATTATTTTACAAACCCGTCATTTTAAAAAAGACTAAATCTTTGTTAAATACAATTTACATAAATTAGTAGCGATGAAGAGCTCTAGGAGCTTGGCCTCCCCGTGTACCGGTTCGAACCCGCTCCCCACTTGGAGTATCAAAAAAAAGAAATACAGCTACATAAATTACAATGAAGAGTGTGCACTCAATAAGTTCAAGTACATATATTTTAATAGCAAAAGTATATTACAATAAAAATAATTACAATGTCATTCTTCTAGGGCATATTTTTTGAAATTCCATCATAATTACTTTATTATCAATGCTATCAAATACATATTTTTCAATATAAGACACTAAACAATCATTCAACCATTCATTCCCAATCCGATTACGAAGTGCAATCTTGATGTATTAAAGGTGGACACTTAATTTAAGGGTGGGTAATCATTCAAACATGTATTAATTTTTTTTTTCCCTTTTAAACATCCCAAATTTTGGGGGCACTTGCCCCCCAACTTAACACATAGGTCCGCCTCTGTCAGCACCTCGTTATCTATGTTCCAAGGGATGAACGATTTGGTCACTATAACTGTTCAGACTTTCTGGCCTATTTTCTGAAATTGATTTCTCAAGATTTGAGGCCATTGTTAGAAGAGACATTCAATTTCATGTCCGATGATTTTGACAGCTTTGATGAAGTCCACCAACTCTATAAAGGATTTGAACTACCTCAGCATGTACTTAAGAACTATGTATCATCGATACCGATACAAAGTTTTGATACGTTCCCGATACAGGACGTCGATACATTACTTCAAATAATATTGGCTTGATTCTTATGCTTAATTTCAATACGGTGTTTTCGATACGTTCCCAATACGCGTATCCGATATGTCAGATTTTTTTTTTAAAAAGTATCGGTGCTACATAGCTTAAGAATATGAGTGAAAATTTTCCTACACCTATGCTCATGGAACTCTTCCGAACTAATGATGAACTAGCTCTCAGATATCCTACGCCCTAAAGTTATTAAAGGTACATTGCTTTTCTTCTCAGAGCTTTAAAGTTGATTGATAATTTAAAGGTTGCAGCCAGGGCATATGATTTAACTTGTAACAAATTTGGAAAACTTGAGCATTTGTTATTGACGCTTTGCTAATTTGGAGCAGAAAACAAGTCTGGATGGATGACTGATAAAGAATTTGCAAGAGAAACGTTGGCTGGTGTGAATCTAGGTGTAATCCGGGCTCTCCAAGTAAGTGGAAAAAGTGGTCTTAAATTACTTCATGTGTTCAAATTTTATTTTGTTGATGTTGACAGATTTTTCCTGAATTAATTACAGGAGCTTCCCCTAAAGAGCACGCTGGATATTAGGGCCTATGGTTGATCAAACGAGCAAGATAACCAAGGGGCAGCTGGAGCAAAATATGGGTGGAGTGCCAGTGGATGAGGTAATGATATAATTTTGAGATTCACAATAATTGTATCAATGAAGTAGTAGTGGAACGATAGACCAAAGGGCATATCTTTTATTATCTATTCCCTCAACTCAAAGCACATCCCTTCAATCATATTCTGTTTGGTGAACAGGCACTCCAACACAGGAGATTGTTCATATTAGATCACCATGATGCATTCATACCATATCTGAGGAAGAAAAATGAAACTTTAAAAAAAGGTTATGCCACTAGGACGATTCTTTTCTTGAAGGAGGATAGGACTTTGAAGCCATTGGCTATTGAATTAAGTTTACCCTATCCTGTTGGAGATGCGTGCGGCCTTATAAGTAGGGTCATCTTGCCTGCAGATCAAGGGGTTGAGGGCGGACATAGGTGGGGGGCGAGGGGTGGCCCCTGCCCCCCCTAAAATTTTACAAAAAAAGTAAAAAAAAAATAAAATAACCGAGCATCCTACGGTTGGTTTGCATTCATATACATATGTATATTAAATGAGCATCCCACCATTCGTTTCCCATCATATATATTTTAAAAAAAATTAATAAAGAGATGGGCCCACCTTTAATATTATTCCCAACCCCACTTATTTTTGCTCAAAATGAATCGCCTCTTCTCTTCTTTCTTTCGCTGGCTGCTTGTTCGCCTTTTTTTTCAACAACTTATGACAAATTTTGAGGATTAATAAAGTACTCAAAATCACTTCTTTTTATTAAATTTCCTTCATGAAATTTCTTATACATGATTTTATCTTTCTAATGATACTACTCTTATAATGATTAGAGAATATTTTAGGGTTAGGATTTCAGGCAAGTTTTGAGTTTTGTTAAAAGATGGCTATGAGAATATAGATAATGACTAATAGTTAATTTCAATCGGTTTATTTTTGTTATGAATAATATTTTTTAGGTGATTAATTATGAGTGATTATTAGATATTTAATTTAATGAGTTTAAATATGAAAACACGTAGAGTAAGAGTCAAGTGAAGTAATCTTAATTTATATAATAGATTTCTTTCAATTTTTTATATATTAGATCTGTATCATATTTCACGTACTTTTATTTATAATGTAACATTTTTTATTTTCACCCTCGTGATTCAAATTTCTGGGTCCGCCCCTGCCAGGGACGGACCTAGAGGGGGCTAGGGGTGGCCCCCGCCCCCCCTAAAATTATAGAATTAACCCTAAAATTACAGAATCAACTCGGTAAAATCGGTTGAAATGTCCGTTTCGAGAGTTGATCCGGTGGTGGGTGTTGGTTAATTGCGAAAGAAAAACCCTTACATGGAATTAATGATTTATTTCTAGCATGTATATAATATTTATTCAAGATTGCAATTAAATAAGCAATTTATTGAATTCAATAGTTATAGCCCGTACGTCTTGCACTCATGACCCAAAAGCTAATAAAATATCAAACCAACTCATTACCTATAGCTAAACCAATCCACTGTCCATTACCATTCTTCAACTCACTGATCATTCTCGGCCCAACCCCAACACGTGACAGATACGTAAAGCAACAAATATATATATATATATATATATATATATATATATATATATATATATATATATATATATATGTTATATATATTTTGTTGGAACACAAATGTCTAACCCCTTAGGGCTAGTCGATAATCAATGTAGGATCTGATGGCTCTCAAGGATGTACTAGTAGTTAAACACCCTGGAGAGACTTATCCAATGCT
Source organism: Acacia melanoxylon (assembly GCA_019022615.1). Classification (NCBI taxonomy): domain Eukaryota; kingdom Viridiplantae; phylum Streptophyta; class Magnoliopsida; order Fabales; family Fabaceae; genus Acacia; species Acacia melanoxylon. The sequence continues at coordinate 5,281,190 of JAFJYJ010000027.1, forward strand.
ATTTATAGATAAGATAACACTGAACAAGAAGATCACTGTGTGACACGAAGACGGAGTACCGTCAAAGGGGTGGGGTGTGTGCACAGTGTGACAGTATGTAAATAGTAAGGGAGAATGTTTGTGTACCGTTCACCTGGAGAATGTCTCCTTATTTATAGTGAGGTTATGAGAATCCGATTTCCCTGGTTACACGTTCCTATAACTAGCATCTTCTATTCCCCAGTATCTGCACTACTACATGATCATTGGATAATGGGTCCTTTCCTGATATATCGTGATTCCAGTCATAATGTCCTTATTTGGGCTTGACCTTTCCAGGCCCATTACTCGGATCCATAACAGTTGCCCCCAACCTCGGTTGCTCTGGTTTCCAAACTGCCGAGTTTATTTTGGCGCAAGATCCCGACTTTTTTGGGGACCGAGTCCTCTCCGGCCTCTTCCTCGGATGTTGATCAAAGTTGACTGCAGTCAAGCTTCGCATCTTGCCCCTGGTTTGTTACATACTTGCACAGGTTTTAGTGCTAAATTCTTTGATGAAACATCAAAATTTTTGCTCTCGTGACGCCCCGGCATCATTCCGTCAAGGTGTGACACCCCGGCATCATTCCATCGAGGTGCCTATCTGAGTTCATCTCATTTATCGTCATGCATTTTCATCCCCTATCGGGGGTACCACGTACAAGTGTCGACACTTTCGCGGCAGGCACGTCTGTTCGCTTAACTGGGGGTCTTTTCGCTCACCCGCGTTGCAGTGTATAACCGCCATTCCCAAACTTAAAGTCACGCCCCCTCAAGATCCGCCGTCGGTTATCGTGCCCATTAATTTCCCACGTCATTTCATATCCGTCATGATTGCTTTTTTAGGTTTTCACCTTGATCCCCTCGTAAACGACGAGATGACTGGCATTCCAAATGTTACATCTTTAGCACGTCTATAAATACTCCGCAGTACTCCTCATCATCACTTTACACAAATCTGCTCTCTCCTGCGGAAAAATTTGACTGAGCCATCTTTCTTCAAAGCTTAAGCCTTCTTTATCTTCTCGCTCCCAGGTATATTTAAAGTTCTTAACCCGTTCTTCGCCTCTGTGCTATATTTTCTTTCCTTTTTGGTTCCAAACTGACTATTGTATATGCCGTTCGTAATCTCTACTCCCTTCTTCATTTTGGTGATTTTTTTTTACTCTTGTTTTTGAGTTTGCCTGGGTGTTGAAGGACTGTGATAACCCATACGAATTCCTCTCATAACGAGAAAATGTGGAAAAACCATTGTAAAGCATTATCCCGTTAGTCTGAGTCTCTGTAACACCCTGGGGCTTTTTGCATTTACTTTACCTTTTTTCCTCGACGTGCTCTGGGTTGCTTATCTTGCATTTGTGTAACCTTGGTCTTTTATCTGTAATGGGTTCTTTGCATTCTGGGCAGTCTGGGTTTTGTATGCATAAATTTATTTGTGCTTTTAACATACCTTGTCAGTTGTTCATTAAGATGGATCCCAAACCCGATGTGCTAGTAGACATGTATGGTAGGCCTATCCCGGAGGAAGATAGAGAAATACTTGAACGTGCCCCTAGCCAAACTAAACTCTGGCTTTGGGCCATCCTCCCTAGTGAAGAAGAAAGGATGGAAAATTTCCTTGGTTCTTCTCGGGGAAGTGGAAGTAGGGAAAGTATCCGAGTTCCCACTTCACCGATCTCTAGGCCAACCACTACTCCTTTATCTCCTTTGTCAGCTTCTCACCAAATCCCTGAGGTTCCTACCCCGACTCCAATGGTTCAGGACTATACTCTCTGCGAGGAATGTTGTTATAAGGCGATTGAGCTTGTCCACCTTGGCCACGAGAGAGAAGCCGAGTTATTCTTAGACAAGTGCCGTTGCAACAATGGACTTCGGACTACTTCAGCTGTTGCTTCGTGGACTCACCCTGTTCCATTGCTTTTTGATACTCGCCGTGATATCCCTGTTATGTCAGGTATACTTCATAGTTCTGACTTTAGCCTTTTGTCTTTTTATTATAGGTATTAGATGTCTTGACCTTCACACCAAACAAATGAATCCGAGACCGGAGAGTCCGCCCTTTCGGGTCTTCACAAATGTCTCTTATCAAGGAATATGCTGTGAGCAGCGCCGTAATTCGCATAAGGAATAAAATGTCTGCGAAAGAGCTTTCACGTACCGTCCGAGGTGGGGAGGGGTATGACATATGTCTGCCCCAAGTGAGCGAGTCAGTGGCCTCTGGTCAGTTAAGCAATAAGGATTGCCATTTTTTCTATTTTAACCGGGATATAATTACACGTCTTGGTCTACAATTTACATTTTCTGACTTCCAGATGTGCCTTCTCCGACACTTACACCTCGCCCCTTCACAATTACACCCCAATGGTTGGGCCTTCACCATAGCCTTTGAAAATTACTGCAAGAAACATAAAATCAAGTGCTCCGTCCCCGTTTTTTGTAGCTTTTTCTCTCCTGTGGAGATTAATGTCACCATAGAGGGGGAAAAGATGTGGTTTGGTGGAACATCGCTCCAAGCTTCCCATGGGCATAAATTTCTTAAGCCTTTTACCGAATCCTGTAAAGGCTTTAAAACCTCTTTCTTTAAAGTCGTCGCCTGATAATTGAATATTTCATATACTTCTTTTTATCTCTTCATTAATATTAGGACTCTTTAGTTAATAAATAATGGATTTTATACTTATTTGGGCTTTGGGCCTTTGATTATATTTTAGTCATTTTTAATAATAAAATTCCAGTTTTACATTGCTTCACTATTTTCACCATAACTCTTGAATCAGACATCGGATTTGCCTCATTTTGGTTTCATATTTCAGATGATTTAAAGAGCTACAATTGTTATGAAGACATGAAGGGAAAATTCGGACAAGAGGGTGGTCGATTTTAGAGCCGAAGTCAGATGTATATTTCTGGATTTTATTTGGGCTCGAATTTTGTAATTAAAGCCCACTTTTATTTTATTTCCGTTTTGGGCTGACCCATTGGAGCCCATTTCCATTTTAGGTTAACTTTAAGTCAGATGGTGTCTACAACATCTATTCATTCACGTTTTTATTATTTGGTGGATCAAAATAGAAGTTTTGAAATTCTCTCAAATGTTCTTCGCATTCTTCGTGTTCTTCGTTTGTTCTTCATTTTTTCCAGCCTTGCTTGGCTAAACTTCGTTGATTAACCCAACGTTGAGGATTCCATGATTCATCCGAGAGCTTGTGCTTAATCGGTAACTTTACTCGTTTCGTTTTCATCTTATCGGATTCGATTTGAAATAGTTGGAATATTAGATTTAATATTCGGTTTGGTTCATCCCAAGGACTCGAGTTCGAACTAAGTTACAATGTTGCTATGCGATTGCACAGTGAGATGCCACTTTGTTCGAATAAATGCTAGGCGATCATTTAGTTGAGGGATTTTCTTGACAAACGTAGAGATTTTGGTTCGTCGTAACCAAACGCGAGTTCGTTCATATTTCGTTCAATGATGGAAGTCTTTGGAATCTGAATGTTGGGTTGATCGTTTTTAATCTGTTTCTGCATATTTCGTTCCATTTCAGTTTATTTTCATTTTTAATCTATTTAAATCAAAACCCCCCCCATTTTTACTGTTGCTGTTTCGCTGTTGCTGTCAATCAAACCCGCTGCAAGTTCGTTGGGGAAACGACCTAGGTTCCCTATTTCTGCAAATCATTTTCGAACTTGGTTATTTTGGGAGATACGGCAAATCTCTGTCAAAATATGGCGCCGCTACCGAGGAATTTGCATCGTTTTGATTAGTAACAGTAGTGTAAATAGTGTCGTTTCGGTGGTTCGGGTAGCTTGCGCCATGTGGTCTTGAGATTTTAGCCAAATTCCATCGTTTAGACCACTTTTTCAAATTTTGAAGTTTTTTTATTCCATTTTTCGATTCCCCAATAGTGTAGTAGTTGCCCTGCCCAAGTCCCTTAAATTTTAAAAATCGTTTAATAGTGTTTTGGACTTGTTTTGGTCAATTTCCAACATAGGTTTTTGCTTTTTGTGTTTTTGTTTGTATCATCTTAGTGTTTTTCTACTTTTTACCACTTTTAGTGGCATTTTGGTAATTCTGAGTGTCTATTGGCATTTTCGTAATTCCGAGTCTCTGCAAATTCTGCCTTGTTTTTTATGCTACATGAGTACTAGGAGTACTATTAATCTAGAAGACTTGTTGTCATTTGATCCTGAAATAGAAAGAACAATTCTTACTGCTAGAAGAGTTGTTAGGCTAAGTCGTGGGATTAATACTAAATTGGACATTGAACTTGAGTCTGATTGTGACCATTCTGATTGTGTCCATTCTGTTGATCTTTCTGATTGTGTTTCTGATAGTACTTCTGATAGTCTTGTTGTTTTCACTGATTCTAGTAGTAATTTTGCTAACTTAGAAATTATGGCAAAACAATCAGCTCGTCCTACTTTGAAAGAATTAGCTACCCCTGATGTGGGCAATCAAAATTTGTGTATTCAATATCCTGAACTTGCTGCTAATTTTGAACTAAAATCTGGCCTTATCCATTTATTGCCCAAGTTTCATGGTCTTGCAGGTGAATGTCCTCACAGGCATCTAAAGGAGTTCCATGTGGTGTGTAGCACGATGAAACCTCAAGTAATTGATGAAGACCACATTAAGCTGAGACCTTTTCCATTTTCCCTAGATGGTGTGGCTAAGGATTGGCTGTACAATTTGCAACCAACATCTGTTGGGAGTTGGGATGATATGCAGAAGTTATTCCTAGTGAGGTTCTTTCCTTCCTCAAAAGCCATTGCTATTCGAAGGAGATCACTAGTGTTAAACAAATCAATGGGGAGACCATGTATGAGTATTGGGAGAGGTTCAAGCGATTGTGTGCAAGCCGTTTACACTACGGACATGAGACCAACTCCTAATTACATATTTCTATTCCAGTTTGTTACCGTTGGATAAAAGTTTCGTGGATACATCCAGTGGTGGGGCCTTAGATAGCAAGACACTTGAAGATGCTCGAGAGTTGATATCTACTATGGCTGCTAATTCTCAGTAGTTTGGCACCAGGGCGAATACTACTCCTACTCTTTACCATGTTCAAACACCTCCAGTCCAGTACGATTCTCAGAGATTAGAAAATAGACTTGATGATCTGACACCTCCAGTACGATTCTCTGGTGAGGCAGTTGGTAGTGACACAGACAGTTGAGTCTTCTCCTCCTCAGATTGGGTACTCATGTGGGTTATGTTCTGACCCTTATCATTCTACTGATTCTTGCCCTACTTTGCATGATCCCGCTTATCAAGACCGAAGAGGTCGCAGTGGGTGTTTTTCCAGGAAAGCCACAATACCAGCAGAATAATGCATTTTTCAATACCTACAATCCTGGTTGGAGAAATCACCCCAACTTTCGCTGGAACCAGAATCAGAACAAGAGTAACTAGTATCAGCAGAGTTCAGGGAATTACCAGCAGAGACAGTACAGACCACAAAATTTCCAACAGCAATCTGCACCTCCTTTGCCTTTGCCAGCACCACTTCCTCGACCAGCCATATGTGCACCTCCACAGACAGCACAATAGTAGGCTAGTAGTAGTAGTAGTGGTTCCTCACTTGAAGATATGATGAAGCAATTTACCACAAACTCTATACAGTTCCAATAGCAAACTGAAACTTCCATTCAGAGTTTGCAAACAGAAATTGGCCAATTGGCAACATCACTGAATCAACTTCAACCTCAGGGATCCAATACTCTTCCTTTACAGACAAGTCCCAATCCTAAAGGGAATGTGAGTGCGATTACCTTACGGTCTGACAAGCAATTGGAAGAACCTAAACAAGCTACAGATGTGACTTTCACATCAGAAAAAGAGTCAAAAAATGTGAAGATTGACTCTAAGAATAAAAAGGCAGTGCAACAAGGTGAAGGGGAAGACATTCTCATTCCTCTTCCTTTCCCTCAAAGAGTCCCTCAGTCCAAGAAGTTGTCAGAAAAAGCACAAGAGAAGGATATACTTGAGACATTTAGAAGAGTAGAGATCAACATTCCTCTCTTAGATGCAGTCAAACAAATTCCTAAACATGCCAAGTTTCTGAAGGAGTTGTGTACCAACAAGAGGCGACTGAAGGGGAATGAACGAGTGAGTTTGAACTAGAATGTATTAGCACTCATCCAGCCTACCATGCCTCGCAAGTGCAAGGATCCAGAGACGTTTTATATCCCTTGTATTATTGGTAATTATAGATTGGATAATTGCATGCTAGATTTAGGTGCTTCTATTAATGTCATGCCTGCATCTGTTTATAGATCTCTTGGTCTTGGTCCCTTGCGTCCTACTAGTGTTATTGTTCAGTTAGCTAATAGGAGTAATGCTCATCCTTCTGGTTTAGTTGAAGATGTATTAGTCAAAGTTAATGCATTGATATTCCCTATTGATTTTTACATCTTAGATATGGAGGATGAGTCTCCTAGTAATAGGTCACCAATCATTCTAGGGAGGCCTTTCATGAAAACAACTAGGACTAAGATAGATGTGCATTCTGGTACTCTTTCCATGGAGTTTGGTGATATATCTGTTAATTTCAATATCTTTGATGCCATGAAACATCCTAGGGAAGAACATTCTGTTTTCTGTATTGATGTGATTGATGATGCTGTGGATGATGTTTTTGCTGATTGGTGTGCATATTATCCTGATTTTTCATCTGAGAGTGATTCTGCCATTTATGCATGTGCTGATAATGAATGGTGCTCTGTTTGCACTAATTTGGTTAATGCCGTATTATTTGGTAATTCTGATTTGCTTGGTTATTCTGCATTACTTGTGGATTCTGATATTGATTCTGACTTTGAGCTTCATCCTGATCCTGATGTGCATCCTTATTTTGGTAAGCTTAACTTTGATTTTGATGAGCTGAATTCTGATGTTAACATTGAATTGTATAGACATAGTCATTCTGCTTCTTTGAATGTGGTTTCAGGCATTTCCAGTGTGATGACATGAGTTGTTGCAACAACCACCCAAGCTTCTTCCCTTCATTGAGCAACCGCCCAAACTAGATTTGAAATCCCTTCCAGACCATATGAAGTATGCATTTCTAGAGGTGAATGAGCAGTTACTAGTCATTGTGGCAAATAATCTTCTTCCTGACCAAGAAGAGAAGCTGCTAAGCTTATTGAGGGCGACATTGGGTGGACATTAGCTGACATAATTGGAATCAGCCCTTCTATGTGTATGCATCAAATTCTATTGGAAGAGGAAGCTAAGCCGGTGAGGCAACCCCAGAGACGCCTTAATCCCCTTATCCTTGATGTGGTGAAGAAGGAGGTCACTAAGCTTTTACAAGCTGGTATCATTTATCCCATTTCTGATAGCCAGTGGGTTAGCCCGGTCCAGGTGGTTCCTAAGAAATCCGGAGTCACTGTAGTAGCCAATTAGAAGAATGAGTTTATTCCTACTCGAGTTCAGAATAGTTGGAGAGTTTGTATTGACTATAGGAGACTCAACCAAGCCACTCGCAAGGATCATTACCCTCTACCTTTCATTGATCAGATGTTAGAGCGATTGGCTGGTAAGTCTCATTATTGCTTCTTGGATGGCTACTCCGGATACTTCCATATCCATATTGCTCCTGAAGATCAGGAGAAGACGATCTTCACATGCCCCTTTGGAACATATGCCTACCGAAGGATGCCTTTTGGCCTTTGCAACACACCTGGCACCTTTCAGCGTTGTTTGGTAAGTATTTTCTCTGAGTTTTTAGAGGACTGCATGGAGGTTTTTATGGATGATTTCACTGTATATGGGTCTGATTTTGATGTATGTTTAGCTAATTTGTCTAGAGTTTTGCATAGGTGCATTGAGTCTAATTTTGTGCTAAATATGAGAAGTGTCACTTTATGGTTAAGTCGGTTATAGTCTTGGGACACATAGTGTCTAGGAAAGGGATTGAGGTAGACCCTACTAAGATAGATGTAATTCTTGCTTTGCCTTACCCCCGCATCACGTGCGGAAGTTCGCTCTTTTCTTGGTCATGCAGGTTTCTATCGGTGATTCATTCAGGATTTCAGCAAGACTGCTAGACCCTTGTCCAACCTTCTGCATAAGGACACTGACTTTGTATTTGATGATGAGTGCAAGGCGGCCTTCGATCACTTAAAGATTTGCTTGACCACAACCCCAGTGATTCAGCCCCCAGATTGGTACCTTCCCTTCGAGTTGATGTGTGATGCTTCCAACTATGCCGTTGGTGCTATCTTGGCACAGCAAGTCCACAGAGCATCACATTTCATTGCATATGCCTCCAAGACTTTGGATCCTGCCCAGTCTAATTACACCACTACTGAAAAGGAGTTGTTGGCTATTGTATTTGCTTTTGATAAGTTTGGGTCATATCTGCTAGCAAGTAGAGTAATTGTTTTCTCTGACCATGCTGCTTTAAAGTTTCTTTTGAAAAAGGAAGATGCTAAGCCATAACTCATCCGGTGGATGTTATTGCTCCAAGAGTTTGATGTTGAGATTCGAGATAGAAGTGGAGAACAAAACTAGGTAGCTGACCACTTGAGTCGTATCACCCATTCTCCCTCTCACCCTTCTTCTATTCAAGATGATTTCCCCGATGAGCAGCTTCTACAGCTACATGGTAAGCTTCCATGGTATGCTGATCTGGTTAACTACTTGGTAGCTGGTGTTTTGCCTGTAGATTCTACTAGGGCCCAAACCCTTAAGTTAAAGAGTGAGTCTAAATATTATGTTTGAGATGACCTTATCTGTGAAAATTTTGTAGTGACCAAGTAGTTAGGAGATGTGTGCCTAGAGCTGGGAATCAGGGCCGGCCCGGCCTGACGGGGTTTGGCCCTACAGGGTCAGGGCTCGACAGGGCCGGCCCTACAGGGCCTGAAAATTACTATTCCAAATTTTAACTATTTTTCTTTCGATTTTTTTTATAAGAAATATAATTAGTAAATTGCAACCGTTAAAGTTTTAATCTATCAAAATAAATATTATCAACATTAATATCTAAACAATACAAATCATCCAACAAATAAACACATTCATTAGTTCGTAATAAAAAACAAACCATGGTCTACAATTGACTCACATAAAACGTAAGAAGCATTAAACTAAGCAACATTAGATAACTCAAAATATAAAAGCATGCCACTATTCATCACTATCATCAATTTCATAAATATTTGATTGTGCTCCACTTTTTGAGAAAATTTGTCGTGAAGTTTGTGCTTCGGGAGTAAAAATGTCATGAATTTCTTCTCCGCATCATGAACACATCCATAATCTTTATCTGCAACAAATAATATACCAAATCATAAAATCAGAGTATAGTTATTATGTATTTATGTATTTGTACTTAAATGGATAAATAACTCTATAACATATAAAATAAATATAAATTATTAAATTACCATCAAAAGTGAATCCATGCATCCAATTGCGAGTACAAATAAGAGCTTGAACATTACATGGAAGAATGGAACTTCTATACTTTGTTAAAACACGTGAACCAATCGAAAGCGGACTCAGCCACTTCGTAGTAATTGGAATACTCAAAATATCAGTTGCCATGTTTGAAAGAATTGGAAATCTTTGAAAATTGTTCTTCCACCAGTTCAAGACATCCAATTCTTTCCAATTATCAGGCTTTAGTATAGGTTCTTCCAAATAAATTTCCAATTCAGACTTGTTCATGGAAGAATGATCCATACTCGCATAAATATCTTGATAATCCTGCATCATTACAAAACATTCAAGTAAATACTAGTTGAACACCCAACAAATTCAATTGACAATGAAATTAAAACATACATCAAATGCATCATCAAAGGAAGTCTCGAGAAGAATGATGGGTTGTCAATGTCGAAGATCGGTGATTGATTCAAGAGTTGGAAGTGATGTCCCCACATTTGAATATTCATTGAAAAGGGAATTCAACTTGCTCCTTATATGGGCAACTTTCTCATCACAAGTCATGTAGTCAATCTTGCGATAGAAATATTGTATAATATTGAACTTCCATCGAGGATCAAGAACCACTGCAACTGCAAGAATGACGCTATAATTATGCCAATACTTGTCAAACTTTTCTTTCATTTTCATAGACATTTCTTTCATAGAGAGTTGACAAATTCTATAACAGCATTGCAAGTGGCGGAGAATTCTCTCAACCATGATCAATCTTTCAAACTTCATATTGCTAATTTCAGAGGGTGAAGGCAAATCATAATGGTAGATTAGCAAATCATAAAGTGAAACCATGATACGAAACTTGCCAAAATCGCAGATTAAGATAGCAGAGACCTAAATCTACATAAATCCAAAACTAAAAATCCAAAAAATAAAACTAAAAAAATACATGAACGGCGTGAGTGAGGGAGTGATGTACCTAAGCCGACGGGATGAGGGAGAGAATGATTCTTCGAGCAAGGTTTAGGCATCGGTGAGGTTGAGGCCTCAGATTCCCAAGCACAAGATCAACGGCGAACGCGAGGCTTCAAGTCTTCGAGCCTTCGAGCAACGGCGAGAGCGAGTGAGAGTGAGAAAGCAACGGCGAGCTTTAGGTTAGAAAGAAGAAGGAGTAATGGAGTGAAAAAAAAAGAACAGCATGGTAAATGTATAATTTAGTTTTTACTTTTAGCTTTGAAAATGCATAATCTAAATTAAAACATAAGTCTAGCAAAAAAAAAAAAATGCTACGATGAATGGGGCCTAACGGGCGGCCCTAAGCCCTACGGGGCCTGCCCTTCCGGGTTAAGCCGTGGCCTGCAGGGCCGGCCCTACAGGGCCAATTTCAAATTTCTGACCTAATTTTCAAGCCCGAGCCCTACAGGGCCATGGCTTAAATGGGCTGGCCCGATTTCCCGGCTCTATGTGTGCCTGATCATGAGTCTCACTCTATATTACATTTTGCTCATGCTTCTGCCTATGGTGGTCACTTTGGACCCCAAAAAACTACTAGGAAAGTGTTAGACAGTGGATTATTTTGGCCTTCCTTGTTTCATGATTCCCATTTGTTTTGTAAGTCATGTGATAACTGTCAGAGGGCAGGGAGTATTTCCCATAGGCATGAGATGCCCCAGAACCCTATATTATTTTGTGAGATATTTGATGTCTAGGGTATTGATTTCATGGGTTCATTTCCTGTTTCTCTTGGTTATACTTACATACTGCTGGCTGTTGATTATGTCTCGAAATGGGTTCAGGTAAAAGCCACCCGGACTAATGATTCTTTTGTGGTGGTGAATTTGGTTAGGTCTAACATTTTCTGCAGGTTTGGTATTCCTAGAGCTATTATTAGTGACCATGGCTCTCATTTTTGCAACCGAAGCATGGGTGCCTTGTTACGCAAGTATGGAGTGCTTCACAAGGTCTCCACAATCTACCACCTTTAGATCAATGGTCAAGCTGAAGTCTCAAATAGAGAGATTAAGCAAATCCTTCAGAAGACTATTAACTCTACTCGGAAAGATTGGAGTAAGCGATTAGAGGATGCTTTGTGGGCATATTGCACCGCCTATAAGACTCCGATTGGGATGTCTCCCTATCGGCTTGTCTTTGGTAAGGCATGTCATCTTCCGGTTGAATTGGAGCATCAAGCCTATTGGGCCATTAAGCAGTGTAACATGGATTTGGCTAAGTCTGGGATAGAACGGAAGCTGCAGTAGCAAGAGTTGGATGAGCTTAGATTGGATGCCTATGAGAGTTGCGGTTATACAAGGAAAATACTAAGGCATTCCATGATAAACATATTCTAAGGAAAGAATTTTCTGTGGGCCAGAAAGTTCTTCTGTTTAACTCCCGTATGAAGTTTATGCTTGGTAAGCTTCAATCTAAATGGGATGACCCTTTTGAGATCACTAACATATTTCCATTTGGTCTTTATTGAGCTATGTGATCCACCCGGGACGAACCTTTAAGGTAAATGGGTATCGCCCAAGCAATTTCATGAGGGATCCTAGCAGCAGACTGAGGAAGCAGAGATTCTCCTCATTGATGCCACTTATCCTCCATAAACTCTTGGGGAGTATTCTTCTTTCTTCTCCCTCTTTCTCTTTTATTTGTTTTCATTTTTCCACTTTGCTTTTCAAAAATAAATATTGTCTCTCTTTCTATGATTGCTACATATTATGAACTAGGACATTTTGGTTTTAATGGATCATTCTGTTTGGTATGCAATTCTTGACTCTTTGATTACAAGTCTTGGTAGTTGATTTGATGTTGTTGATTGCCTAAGTTGGTATTGACCTTGTGAGGTTTTGGGCCTGCATGAATGGAATTCATCTTTTGCCATTCTTTCTTTCATGTGTGCATCTGCTCATGATTTGTGTTCTCTAGAACTTGCTCCTTTTCTTTTTGAAACTACATTTTTCACTTACGTGCATAAGTATGATGGAAGCTTGTTTTCTTTCTTTTATTTTCCTCACTTTGGCCAAATAGCCTTTCCCTTGCATTATGATTCATTTTCTAGCCCCTTTGTGCCTTTTTGACTCATTCTTTTCTAAGCCACATTACAAGTCTAAGCGTAAAACCATTTTATTTCGCACCGTGAAAATTTATTGAGCATTGGTTTCACCTTGGTTTTGTGTTTAAGTGTGGGGGTTGCTCAGGAGTGCAAAAATTTAAGTGTGGGGGGGAGATATTTGATTTTGTCATTGTGATTATGTATATAGTATAGTTTCTCAAAAAAAAAAGGCCTTGAAAAAGAAAAAGAAGAAAGAAGGAAAAGCAGAAAAAGAAAAAAAAAAAAGAAAAGAAAATACATAGAAAGAAAGGAGATATAAGAGTAAAATAAAAGTTTTCATACTTAGAGAATGATTGTGTTAATCAGTGCTCTTTTTAATTCCTTTGGTGCTTAGCCTCTCATTCCATACTATTACCTACCTTCATCCTAGCCCCATTACAACCTTGAATAATAAGCTCTCTTGATTTGTGCATGCATGTGTTATGAGTAGTGGAGGCGTAGAAATTGAGCAAGCTTATGGTAGAACAATTTTCTTGAGTAGAATTTGAGCGATACACTTATTTACCTTAAACACTTGAGAGATTGATTGATTGAGGGCATCATTTGAGAGACCATCTTTTGTGATTAGCATCATTGATTGAGATTACCATGGATTGTAATTTGAGATGAAAGGATTTTGGTCTTAATTGATTGGTTCTTTTGAAGCTTTGTGTCCTTGTTCAATTTTTGCATTGTTAGCAATTATTAGAAAAGAATAGTTTTTCCTTTTTAGTCTTTTTCTTTGACTTTTGGACAGGAGTGCAAAAAGATAAGTGTGGGGGAATTTGATAATTGAATATTGGGTTAAGGTGCAAAAATAGACATGTGCTTATCTCCGATGAGCTCCCAGTAGCAAATGCTTTTTTTTAGGTGCAAAAGTGACTATGTGATTACAAATTAGGTGCAAAAATAACGTTTGACCGTTAAGTTTGACTTTTTTTGCTGACTAGACGATGACGTCACATTTCAAATATTTTTTTCAATATCCTTTTAGTACCGGTCAATACTTGAAATATTTTTTCAAGATCCTAAAATAATTTTTCAAAATTATGAAATATTTTTTTTGTACCAATCAGTATCCTAAAAATAATTTTTAGTACTAGTCAGTACCCTGAAATATTTTTTCAGTATCCTTTTAGTACCGGTCAATACCGATATTTTTTTTAAAGATTATGAAATTATTTTTGAACCTTTGAAATGCCACGTCATCGTCGAGTCAAACTTAACGGTCAAACGCTATTTTTGCACATAATTTGTAACCACATAGTCACTTTTGCACCTAAAAAAAGCATTTGCTACTGGGCGCTCCTCGGAGAAAATCACATGTCTATTTTTGCACCTTAACCCTTGAATATTTTATATACTTCTTTTTATTTCTTGATTAATAATTTAGGACTCTTTAGTTAATAAATAATGGCTTTTATACTTATTTGGGCTTTGGGCCTTTGATTATATTTTAGCCATTTTTAATAATAAAATTCCAGTTTTACATTGCTTCACTATTTTCACCATAACTCTTGAATCAGACATCGGATTTGCCTCCTTTTGGTTTCATATTTCAGATAATTTAAAGAGCTACAATTGTTATAAAGACATGAAAGGAAAATTCGGACAAGAGGGTGGTCGATTTTAGAGCCGAAGTCAGATGTATATTTCTGGATTTTATTTGGGCTCGAATTTTGTAATTAAAGCCCATTTTTATTTTATTTCCGTTTTGGGCTGACCTATTGGATCCCATTTCCATTTTAGGTTAACTTTAAGTCAGATGGTGGCTACAACATCTATTCATTCACGTTTTTATTATTTGGTGGATCAAAATAGAAGTTTTGAAATTCTCTCAAATGTTCTTCGCGTTCTTCGTCTGTTCTTCATTTTTTCCATCCATGCTCGGCTAAACTTCTGTGATTAACCCAACGTTGAGGATTCCATGATTCGTCCGAGAGCTTGTGCTTAATCGTAACTTTACTCGTTTCTATTTTCATCTTATCGGATTCGATTTACGGAAATAGTTCGAATATTAGATTTAATATTCGGTTTGGTTCATCCCAAGGACTCGAGTTCGAACTAGGTTACGGTGTTCTTTGTGCGATTGTACGGTGAGACGCCTTTGTTGAATAAATGTTAGGCGATCGTTTAGTTGAGGGATTTTACGGACGACGCAACGAGATTTTGGTGCGTCGAGAACCAAACGCGAGTTCGTTCATATTTCGTTCAATGATGGAAGTCTTTGGAATTTGAATGTTGGGTTGATCGTTTTTAATCTGTTTCTGCATATTTCGTTCTGTTTCAGTTTATTTTCATTTTTAATCTGTTTGAATCAAAACCCCCCCATTTTTACTGTTTCTATTTCGCTGTTGTTGTCAATCAAACCCGCTGCAAGTTCGTTGGGGAAACGACCCAGGTTCCCTATTTCTACAAATCATTTTCGAACTTGGTTATTTTGGGAGATATGGCAAATCTCTGTCATCGCCAAACCCGGGGAAACGCCTTGGTTCCTCCAAACCCTTCAATCGAGGGAAATCGAAGAACGCTTCCTTTTGTACTGGTGTGATGGACACCACAAACTTCTTGCCAAAGATTTCTTACCTTCTGCCTCCCGATGTTCCGATTCCGAGGATAAAGCCATAGTTGCCCTTACCAAGCTTGCCAGTAAGACGTGCAACCTGGTGGACTCGGCCGACTATATTTCACCTTCTATTAAAAAACGGCCCGTCTCAGATATGGTGACTTCTTTTTTCTGTTGTCTTAATTTTTTGTCTGTTTTATCTCGGCATTTGACCCATGCATTGCGTTTTACAGGTAGACAGATGGGTAAGAGGCCCGATTATCTCGACATAACGTGCCGCTTCGAGGAGATGGCAGTTCTTGCCCCTCGCCCAGTGACCGGGTGAAAAATGGACGGCCCCCAGCGGAGAGCCTGCCAAACAAGCTGCCGCCAAGAAGGTTAAAACTTCGAGGAAGAAGGCCACCATCCTACCGACAAGCGAAGCCATTCCCACTCCATCTTCTCCATTTTTGGATCCCGGACTTTAGCAACCTGAATCCCAAGTGTCTGCTCCCGAGCCTGCAATCAGGCTTTCGGTCTCTTACATCTGGGAAAATAGAGTTCCTATCAATCTTCGCAAAGCTCTTCGTCCACCCTTACATTATTTTGATGGGAAGACATTGTCAGATTTTGAAGTCAAAGAGCTTAAGGAGATGGAGCATCTTAATTTGAAGAATGCCGGTCTTTGTCAGCTTGTCGCACATCTTAAAGAAAAAGTTGGCCTTAATGAAGAAGATTTAGACTTTGCCGAGGCCGAGAAGAAAAAGGCCGACGAGTTGTTAGCCCGGACCCTTGAAGACTTGGAGATGGCAAAAGTCGAGAAAGAGAGCCTATTGGAAGAGCTTCGCGTGACTCGTGATAGTCTGCATAAGGCTGAATCCGAAGTTATCCGGAGGATACAGATTCACGAGAACGACGTGGATTCCATGGGCAAGCATAAGGCCATGATTACAGGATTGGAGTCGGAGCTTGAATCTTATAAGGAGGCCCTTACTGCCGCTCATGCTGATGTCTCCAAGTTGAAGTCTGGTGTTAAGGACGCCTTTGACAATGCCTTGGAGCCAATTCAATTCCGGAATCCCACAGTGATGTTGAACCTGGAAGGAGTACACGTGAACGCGTATATTGAAGATGGGAAATTTGTCCCAGCTCCTTCTTCAGTTGTCGGTCCATATGTTCCTGGTCCTGAGGTGGTTCCGGAGGATGACGGTGAAGGCCAATCCCCTCTTCCCAGCCAATCATAGCTTGGATCTCGTCGCTTTAGAGCTTTACAGCCGTTGCTTTATTTAACCTTCGTACTTATAGCTTTTAAGTGATTGTATCACATTTTCTTGAACATTGATGTGCCCGTGTAGGGCTTTTTTGTAAATGACTTTGATTAATGTCGTACCCCACTTTATCGAATCAACGGCTTGGCCGGGTTAAATCTTTATTTGCGTTTGCTTCCTTATTCGCTTCTGCGCTTGTTGCAAGTTAAAATACTTATTGCGAGATGAAGGTTTCAAATCCAACGTGATCGAGGTCAGAGAAACACTTCATTTTTAGCTCGTCGTGCCATCTAAACTCGGGGTTTTTAGTTTTCTTTATCCCAGTTTCCTTTGTTTTGAAGTCCGGCTGTCATGTGCACATGATACTGGATTGGCGGCTGCTATGCCTCTATGACATGATTCACGAAGACGGGCGTTTACTCAGATTCGTGCATGTTTATTAATTTTGGCCATTGTTGCGATATTATAAACACAAATTGGATAACCCGGGTTTTAGCTCACTTTTTTAATCGGCGGCTTTACCGCTACATGATCTATGAATGTGAGCATTTCATTTAGATTCATACATGTTTCATCGGCGGCCGTACCGCTACATGATAAACTCGGACTTTTTTCTCTGAGCTTATACATGCTTTTTATTTGACGGTTCTACCGCTACATGATTTATGAATGAGTTTTTGAACTTCAATTCATACATGTTTCTTTATGCCTAGTTACTCTTATAAGCAGGTTGCGAAATACGGGTTCTAGGACCCTGTATTCTTTATTCAACTAGTCAGCGATATTACATCATATTGGATATCTATAGGAATTCTTGTATTCGCGACTGAGTTGTCTGA
The DNA here is from genome assembly GCA_019022615.1 of Acacia melanoxylon. Taxonomy (NCBI): domain Eukaryota; kingdom Viridiplantae; phylum Streptophyta; class Magnoliopsida; order Fabales; family Fabaceae; genus Acacia; species Acacia melanoxylon. Next base: position 5,298,350 of record JAFJYJ010000027.1, read on the forward strand.
AAATAAAGTTAACAAAAGGGAATTGCATAAAATAAAGGAAAACAAGAAAACTTCGTAAACTTATCCCTCATGGCTTCAACTATAGTAAGCTTTAAGCTTGTCCGCATTCCAGGTCCTCTTAATCACCTTCCCTTTCAATGATTCCAATGTGTAAGCCCCCCTTCCGAGTTCGTCTCGATGTGGTATGGACCTTCCCAATTCGCGGCGAGCTTTCCATCCCGTGCATTTTTGTTGCCTATGTCGGCCCTTCGAAGTACCAAGTCATCTTTTTTAAACAATCATGGGTTTACCTTCCTATTGTACCGAGCAGTGATGAGTTGTTTTGTAGCTAAATCCCGAAAGTGAGCCGTGGTTCTGACTTCGTCAATCAAATCCAACTCTACCGTGATAGCCTCATTATTCTTCTGCTCTTCATGTGAAGCTTTCAGTCTTCTCCATGAGGGCTCGCCTACTTCGACTGGGATCATTGGTTCATATCCATACGTTAGCCTAAATGGAGTCTCTCCAGTGGATGTCTGCGTGGTGGTCCGATGTCCCCATACTACCGAATACAGATGCTCCACCAAACTATCCTTGGCCTGTTCCATTCGCTTTTTTAGTTCGGCAATAATAACTTTATTGGCTGCTTTAGCTTGTCCATTGGATTGTGGGTGTTCAAAAGAAGCCAAGTAATGCTTTATATGAAGGTTGGACACCATCCTCTGAAAGCCTTTATCCACGAACTGGGTTCCGTTGTTTGTGACAACCTCTGCTGGGATTCCAAATCGTGATATTTTGTTTTGTTTTTTGCAGGAATTTCTGCACCTTTGACGAGGTAATCGTTGCCAGAGGTTCGGCTTCAATCCATTTGGTAAAATAGTCAACCGCAATGATCAACCACTTCAATTGTCCTGGTGCCGCTTTAAATGGTCCCAACAAGTCCATGCACCATTTGTAAAATGGCCTTGGTGCCAAGATCTGAATTAGGTCAGCCGGCGGGACCCATATTATCTTGCCGTGTTTCTGGCAACTGTCGCATCTCTGGACATAGTCTTTGGCATCCTGTGCCATGGTAGGCCAATAATAACCGGCTCGTATTGCTTTTCGGGCTAATGCCTTCGCGCCCATATGTTGTCCATTTATACCTTCGTGGATTTCTGCTAATACATACTGGGCCTCATCCTGGTTAAGGCATTTCGCCATAGGGGAATGTATGCTTTTGTGATACAACTGATTGTCCACCATCACATAAGCGGCCGTTGTTCTCACTAGCTTCCTTGACTCAACAACATCTTCCGGGATGATTCCCCTCTCCAGATAATCGGCAATTGGTTTTCTCCAATCACTTGAATCTGATATAAGCATCACACAACTCGGTTCCAGTAGGTTCTGCTGGATTATTGTGCGGAGATTTCCCAGACTTTTCGTGCTAGCTAGCTTGGAAAGTATGTTAGCTCTTGCATTCTCCGCCCGAGGAATGTGCGCAATTTTCACTTCGTCAAAGCTTGCAATAATATCTTTTACCTTCCCCAAGTACTTGGCCAACAACAATCTCTTTGCTTGATAAGTTCCTGGATCTGGGAAGCTACTAGTTGAGAATCAGTGGACACGTGTATTTGCTGAGCTCCATTTTCTTTTACCTAAAGCAAACTGGCAATAAGGGCCTCGTACTCGGCCTGATTATTTGACGTTGGGAAATCAAGTTGGAGGGAAAGTTCCATTGCGATTCCTTCGAGGCTCTCTACAATGACTCCTGCACCACTTCCCTTTAAGTTCGATGAGCCATCTACGAACACTTTCAACGGCTCCACTCCTGCTTTCTTTCTCTTGTTTGAAGGGTCAACTCCATTAAGAAGTTGGTCAAAGCTTGTGACGTAATAGCTTGTCGGGCTTCATAAGCGATATCAAATTCGGACAATTTGATTGCCCAACTTATCATTCTGCCGGCTAAGTCCGGCTTATGCAAAACTTGCTGAATGGGCTGATCCGTCCTGACGATGATCGGATGACCATGGAAATAATGGCGAAGTCGTCTCGCCACAGTTAACAACACAAAATCCATCTTCTCTAGCTTCTGATACCTCAACTGAAAGCCTTGTAAAGCTCGACTCACAAAGTATACTGGTTTTTGTCCTTCTTGAGTCTCTCGAACCAACACGGCTCTGACTGCCTCTTCACCAACCGACAGGTACAGGATCAAGTTTTCCCCGGGCTCAGGTCTGGACAAAACCGGTGGGGATGCCAAACATTGTTTTATTTTTCGTAAACGCATCTTCACATTCTGAGTTCTATCCTCCTTGGGCTTCCTTTTTCAAAAGTTTAAAGAAAGGAAGTGATTTCTTAGCTTACTTGGTAAGAACCTCGTCAAGGCCGCCAATCGCTCGGTCAACTGCTGGACCTCTTTCTTGTTGGTCGGAGCCTTCATTTCCAACACTGCCTTACATTTTTTCGGGTTTGCCTCGATACCTCGATTGGTCAATAAAAAACCAAAAAATTTGCCTGATGGTACTCCAAAAGCGCATTTCGTCGGGTTCAATCGAATCTGATGCATTCACAGTTTTTCGAATGTCTGCTGCAGATCGTGGATGTGGTCGCCCTGCTCTTTGGACTTCACTATCATATCGTCAATATACACCTCCACATTCTTTCCCAGCTGATTCGTAAACACCTTGGTCATCATTCTCTGATAGGTTGCCACGACATTCTTGAGGCCAAATGGCATCATGTTATAGCAATAGTTTGCATTGTCCGTGATGAAAGCTGTCTTTTCCTGATCATCGGGGTGCATGGCAATCTGATTGTATCCCGAGTATGCATCCATAAAAGATAAAAGTTGAAAACCAGAAGATTTATCAACTAACTGGTCTATGTTGGGCATAGGGAATGCATCTTTCAGACATACCTTGTTCAAATCTGTGTAATCCGTACAAACACGCCACTTTCCATTTGGTTTTTTAACCATGACCACATTAGAAAGCCACATTGTGTACTGCACTTCCCTGATGAATCCGGCCTCAATTAATTCTTCAACATATGCTTCCAGGGCTTGACCTCGGTCCGAACCTTGCTTCCTTTTCTTTTGTGCAACCGGCATTGAACCAGGATGGATCGCAAACCTGTGGCAACAGAACTCGGGATCTATCCCAGGAATTTCGGATGGTTTCCATGCAAACACATCTTTGTTTTCCAGTAAGAACTTTTCTAACTCCACTCGGATCTCGGGATCCAGCGCCTTCCCAACTTTTGCTGTCTGTTCCGGCTCATCTCCCAAGATACAGTCTTCTAGTTCTTCATTTGGTTCTACCCTTTGCATTTTATCTTCCTCCCTCAAGTCCAATTTTACTGCATGAACGGACTTACTATCCGACTTTCCTTTCTCCTTATCCACATCCCCAATCTTTGAAGTGTTACTTTCTTTGACCGCTTCAAAATAGCATTGCCGGGAATCTTTTTGATCACCTTTGACGATGACTACTTGGTTTCTCTTGTTAATGAACTTCAGCCTTTGATGCTTCGTGGACACCAACATATCCCAATCATGAATGGTTGGCCTTCCCAGAATAATATTGTAGGGAGAGGGAAAGTCGGCCACAACAAATCGGACCACTTCTGATTTAAACGCCTCCTTAGTCCCTAAAGTCAGCTTCAAATCAACAAATCCTTTTGGACGAGTATCATGCCCATTGAATCCCTTTAAAGTGGTCTTACACGGCTTCAAGTCTTCAGAATCAAATCTCATGCATTTGAACGCATCCCAAAGGAGTATATTCACCGCACTACCATTGTCTACACGGCAGTTGACCACTATCCCCAAGACGACCAATACGTCGTGATGTCCTAGGACCAAATCTTCCAATTCTTCTTTTGTAAACCCGAGCATTGGTGACTCCGACTTTGCGGATTCTTTTTTAAACTTTGCCTGTCTCTGACAGAGAGAACCTCCTTAAGGTATTTCTTTCGTCGACTGACGAAATCTCCTCCTCTGATAAAGCCTCCAACGATCACATTGCAATCATATTTTGAATATGGAAATTCGTCATCGCTACCCTGCGCCATCTTCTTCTGCTCCCGTCTCCTCTTTTCGGGAGGCGGGCTTCTACTTCGGTTCCCTTAGCGCTTGTTTTGCCGTCCTTGTGTTTGGATAACATAACGACGTAATTTCCCTTCTCGGATGAATTTCTCGATCGCATCCCTCAAGTCCCAACAGACATCCGTTGTATGACCATGTTGATTATGGAATTCACAATACCGAGACTTGTCCAAATTGGCCTCGTTTCGTAATGGCCGTGGTTTCTCTACTTTCTTCATCTCAATCATGGAGACTTCTTTCCAAATTTGAGCTTGAGACACCTTTAATGGGCATATCGATCATATCTTCCTTCTGCTTTTCCACCTCTTGGCCTGCTGTCCCTTTCACGAACTCGGGAGTCTCGTCTGTTCTGCCCGTATTGCTCTTTACCTCGAGGAGGCGAGCTCCTACCTTTCTCATTTGGTGCTTGACTCATTATTTCCATTTGTTCAAGCTCTATATACTGTTTGGATCGATCTCGGAATTCTGCCAAGGTTTTGGGACGACACTTCATAACTGACTTTTTCAATCGAGAAGATTTATCCAAACCTGCAATGACACAATGAAGATGTATTTCCTCTTTCAGCCCCGACACTTGCAAAGCCGTGTCCTTGAAACGCTCCAAATATTTTTGTAACGTTTCTCCACTTAATTGTTTCACCTGATCAAGCTGAAACTCGGTCTTTGGTTGCTTCCTGCTTGTGGCGAAATTCAACAAAAATTTCTTCTCCATATCCTTCATGTCTGGGATTAAGTTCATTGGCAAGGAATTAAACCAGATTTGAGCAGCTCCCCGTAATGTTCCCGCGAACAACTGGGGTATCACGGGTCCTGTGTGTAACACCCCAAATTTCGTAGCATAAATTGTGCCGGTGACACGTGGTTTTATAAAAATTCATTAGAGTTTGAGGTGCTACAACTTAGCGTTTTGCGGAAACGAAGAACATGTACTAAAAATTTGAACAATAGGTATAACACTGAGTAACTGATATGAAATACTCAGACATATGATGATGCCTGACATATACTGATATATATATATACTACAAAATCTCCCGAAGGAATTATTCATGTGATACAGTAATACAAAACTCTATAATTACATTTCTTCTATGTAACTATACCCTTTTCCGCCAAGCCTTAGGTAGACTTGGGACATAGAACCTAACTCAGTTAAATCATCTCATTTGGCCAGGCTGGGTAGGTCTAGTGGAAGTCTCACCGTGCCAGGGTGACTGATTGACTGAACCATATAGACGACCCTTTCTAGTTTAAGCACCAAATAATATGAAGTAACTTTATTAGATTCATGCCATAAGGTAGGTTCCGTTGACTTTCTTCCCGCATTTTCTTTGTGGGGTGCCTTCTCACGGCTCCGTCTATCGGCGTCTATCTATGACTCCATCCATTTGGTGCCTCCTCGGTTCATGACCCTTTCCTGTCTATTAATTCAGACTGAGGTCCAATGCCCATTGGACCTCAGGTAACGGTTAACCTCATGCTTATGTAAACAATATATGTATGACAAGTATTCATGACATTTTCACAATAATCACTACAAAAGCTCATAACAGTTGTAGGAAATACATAATAATGTATGTAAGGCAATAACAATACACAGCCCCTCGCGAGTATGTTTGTTATCGATCCGCACTATAAAATCCGATTGCCACGATGGCCTATCATGTCCTCAGCGCTAGGAAAACTCTAAACGGTGTTATCAAGACTATAACCGTGTATTCATGATTGCATTTAAAAATAATTGAGACAGAGTCTCAGTACAAGAACACAACAATCACATATAAGCATAACAACAAGCATCGAGTCGGTGTTACGATAAAGACGTTACGAATGTACCTTTGTTGACGGTACTTTCGGTACGTTTTACGAAAAACGGTAATTTTTGACAGCGGCCCGACAGCAATATACAGCGGGACGACAACGGCACAACAGTGATACGATTATTACAGATATCCTATAAGGATAATTTTTAACAACATTTAGCAGTATAACAGGCATTTTAGGTACAAATTACCATTTTGCCCCTAGTTGGCCTAATCGGCGAAATTTCGCCAGAGCTTCGCTACTTTGACCCTATCTCTCCAGAATATTGACATATCTCTTTCCCCAATATATTTTCAAAATTAATACCATATTTACCCCTAAACATGATATCTAGACTATCTGGGAAATTTAAAGATAAATCTAGCATTTCTACCGAAAGAACTACGAAAGCTAAAGACCAGGGACCGAAGAACTTACCCAGGGCTCCGCTACAATTTCTCCGGGCTCCTCCTTCTCTCTAAACTCTCTCTAGAATTTGAAATTTTGGTGTGAAATGAGAAGATGAGGTGATGGCTATTTATAGAAGAAAAAATGACACTATTCAAGCCTTTTCCAGACTGGATTTCGACCGTCGGATCGTACTTTGACACGTGGCTTCATCCTTGCCATCCATGTGTCTCCCCCTTATGTCATGCATGATGTCACACTCTTGCTTTATGTGACTGTACCGATAAAGTTCCCTGTTCGGTGTTCTAATCGCGTAATCTTGGAGAATCTTAAAAATTCGGCAGCACATCGCTGAAGGTATATTCTTCTTCTTTAAAACTACTTGGGTTAACTAAATTTTTGATCCCATTCAGGGTATTCCGTTGCCTGTTGAATATTTTCCAACAGACGCCAACGGTGTCGGAAATAAATTCCGGAAGTACCAGCTTTTGGATAAAAATTCACTGGTTTGTATTATGTCCTGACCTAAGAAACCTAGTTCACGGTTTGTCACAACTATTTCGTTTTCTATAGGTTCTCATTTTGACTATCTGTCATTTTCCCTTAAAACCCTGTATCCTAAGTACACTATTGGTTTCAGAAATGACTTACGAGCGACTCACTCGGGATAAAATTTCTTGGTTTTAAAAGGTCCAGATGTTAAAGACTTAACATCTGGTAATTAAGACTTATTATTTGAGACCCCATATTCACCTAATTTCAATAGGTATTATTTACTAAAATATGATACTTATAATAAGTACGATTTTTAGGGTATTGCATTGTGTAACCTTTCACCATAATTTCCAACTTGAAATTACCCACATGCACCTGCGGATCTTGACTCCCATTATACTTCGGGAAATCCTTGGTGTCTAGTCCTTTGGGATAAGCGACAGCCATGATTTTAGCAGAGAAAGGACTGGGAATTTTATCTTCATCATCAAAAGCCGAGATCGGTGATGATGGTGCATCATTTTCTTTTGTCGAGTTTCGACTTCCAACCGGCCCTTTCCCTTTATCTCTCAGAGTCCGGTTTCGCCCACCTTGAGTAGTTGTAACTGTAGTGTGACTAGGTCCACTTGAGTTTTTAACTTCTTTAGCGGTATCGCCTGCCAGGTTACCCAGCGACTGTATCTTCAATACCTCGTCCCCATCACCTCGAGTTTGGTCCTCTTCTTACTCTTCTTCTTCTTCTCGAGGTTCTAATGTCGATGTCTGGCGCTTGTTGACATTGAAACGTTGATTTTGCTGGGGCCAGCGACATCTTTCCTTGCATTCCAACTTGGTTGCTTAACCCGTCCAGTATGCTCGTTGAACAATCGTTTCCATTCTGCATTGCGGTGCTCCATCTCTTCCCTCATATGTCAAATATCCTCTTATCTTTGGAGACGGTTACGAGTCTCCATCTCCTCTATCCGATTCATTACAGAACCAAGGGTGGTTTGTAACATACGAATGTCGGGGTTTGTCATTTGGAATTCTAACGGTGGGTCTTGTGACGCAATCGCCGGTCCCACTTGTTGGATCACCACATTCTCGGGAAGAGGAGAGCTGTTCGTATCCGAGGTTTCTGGTTTAGTTTGCACAGCAACATGCTTCATCTCGGGACTCATGAAATTTGTCCGTGGAGCGGAGTGATCTTGAGGTTGTGGTTGTTCTCCTGACATATGGTCTTGTCGTGCTATTTGATTACGACTTCGCGTATTTGCCATTCTTAGTAGTGAGCTTGTAGCTTTTAATGATCTGGGAATCAAATTTTACAGGATCCCCACGGTCGGCGCCAATGTTCTGAAGTGGAACACAAATGTCTAACCCCTTAGGGCTAGTCGATAATCAATGTAGGATCTGATGGCTCTCAAGGATGTACTAGTAGTTAAACACCCTGGAGAGACTTATCCATTGCTATCTATAGATAAGATAACACTGAACAAGAAGATCACTGTGAACACGAAGATGGAGTACCGTCAAAGGGGTGGGGTATGTGCACAGTGTGACAATATGTAAATAGTAAAGGAGAATGTTTGAGTACCGTTCACCTGGAGAATGTCTCATTATTTATAGTGAGGTTATGAGAATCCGATTTCCCTGGTTACACGTTCTCATAACTAGCATCTTCTATTCCCCAGTATCTGTACTACTACATGATCATGGGATAATGGGTCCTTTCCTTTCATGATATATCGTGATTCCAGTCATAGTGTCCTTATTTGGGCTTGACCTTTCCAAGCTCATTACTCGGATCCATAACATATATATATATATGTGTGTGTGTGTGTGTGTGTCCATACTTCTCCAATATCTACCCAGCCAAAAATGCAAGAGGAGATCGCGTAAAAGCATATCACGCCATGCTCTCCTCGTCAGCATATCTCTGCCAACGACTGAACACGCGAGAACGGGAAAAAAAAACAGCAACTCCATACTTCTCGAGCATCACAACGCTGCATATACGTTGGTCCTTCTCCTTCGGTCTGTTTCTTTTTCTTCTCGGACTAGACCCGTCAACTGCTATATATAACCATTGCTTTGCGTCTTTCAACCCTTCACTTCCTTCAGCCGAGAGCAAGAAAGAGTGAGAGGCGGAGAGAAAGTGAGAGAGTGGCAGAAACACAACTACCTCCTCTGTTTCAACCAGCAAAAAACAGAGGCAGCGGTGATCAACGACGCTCAGTTTTCAAGCCGGCAGCCTGAGGTTAGATACTGTCATGTGCTATTTATATATATATATACACACACACCGATGCTCGGGGGAAATGAATGAAACTAGTTTGCTGTCATATTAAGTTGCTGTCGTCGCTGGGCTGTATGAAAAATATAAGTTTCTATCTCTTATATATATAATGAACCTAAGGAGAACTTGCTGATATGTGGATTTGCTATCTTATATATATATATATATATATATATATATATATCACGTGATGGTTTTGTTTTGAAACTCAGAAACTTGCTGCCAGTTTCTTTAGGCTACTGCATGTGTATATGTGTACTTACATAAGTAACCAAACATTGCAAAACATGGCTGTTATGAAACTAAGCTTGCTGATATGAAAACTTGCTGGACGTTGCTGCCATTCAGCAAAGTGGAAAATGCTCATAAATAATTGTTGTTAGAAAAACTCAAAACGAATGTATCAAAAAAAAAACTCAAAACGAAGATCTTTTATTTTAAATTGTATATGCTCTTACAAGCCAAATATCTTGATTATTATATAATAAATCCTCTCTCATCCCTCCATGTCTATGCGCCGCTTTCATTGACTTTAGAGGCTGATATAATTAGTTAATTATTATGCTAATCTAGAGCTTTTATATCCCGTTCTTATTGCCTAATTGGTTTGCTACTTAATCAAGGCCATTAGTGCTTTTATTTAAACAAGTTTAATCCATCATTTTGGCCTCTTAATTTTCAACAAATAAGACAGCCCCCAATTGATGCTTTTTAATTTGTCTCTAATTAATTTAAAGAATTATACAAATTATTTTATTTAGTGCAAGTTTAATTATCCAATAGTTTTTGCCTAATTTCCTTTAACTTAATTAAGGGTTTTCATATTACTTTTTTACCTCTATCGGTTATAAATTAACTATTATTTTATGCGTTAATTATGTCACATTTTATAGTTCTATGTATAGTCCCATAATTAGCCCTTTGCTAACTTAATTCAAAGTGAAATTTACCCAAAAATTATAATCAATAAATTATCATAAATTTGAGACACATATTCACCTTCATTTTCTATAAATTATTCATCAATATAAAGGATTTATGATGATTATGAATTTCAAGGTATTACATTTCTTCCTGTTAAACAAAATTTCGCGCTCGAAATTTACTTAACACTAACTAAACTCCAAGGCATAAACTCCGGATATTTCTTCTTCATATCCTCCTCTATTTCTCAAGTTGCCTTCTTAGGCGATAACCCCTTCCAGACCACTTTCATGAATGGGATACTTCTGTGTCGAGCCATTTCTCATTAAGGATTCGCTCTGGATCGACCATGAAGGTATTGTCATGTCGCAATTTGACTTCCTCATACTCAATGACATGTTCGGGGCCCGTTTGGTATTTGTTTAGCTGAGAAACATGGAAAACGTCATGGAGTTTGCTCAGGTTTGGGGGTACGGCCATCTGGTAAGCGACTAGTCCACGCTTTACCAGTATTTTGAACGGCCCTATGTAACGAGAACTTAGTTTTTGCCTCTTCAATGTTCTACTGACACCGGTTGCTGAAGATATCTTTAGAAATATATGATCTCCTACTTCAAACTCTAGAGGACTTCTCCTTTTATTAGAGCATAGCTCTTTTGTCCGCTTTGTTCCGCTAGGATTCTCCTCTTGATCAAAGCAATTTGTTCAAAGGTTTGATCAACTATATCTGGTCCAAGTAGCTGTCTCTCAGACAATTCCATCCAGCATATAGGTGACTGACATCTTCTCCCATATAGCGCTTCACAGACACATTGAAAAGAGGTGGCGGTGGGAGATTGACTGGCGATAAAATGGAAAAGCAGGACAATTAAGATAAATTTAAGATATTAATTAACTTGATTAAATTGGCAAGGAATTTGTTTAAGAAAAGAAAAGTTCTAAAAAAATATCTTCAAATTTGAAAATATCAAATATTTTATCAATCCGCGTAGGAGCCACGGGAAATATGTCATTTATTTTTAAATCCATGGTCAATTTCATAATGTAATGAGTTGACCAATTCAATTTTATACGTTCAACACATTCTTTATGGGGTATATCAAACTTCATTTCTCACAAAATGACAATTTTTCTCATCTACTTATATGCCTACACTTTCTACAGAGGATTATTACTTCTCACACATGGTAAAGGAACCTCTCACAGTTTCTTCAGATAGAGATACTATTTGGAATTCCTCTACTGGTGAGTCCTTCCTCACTTGTAGGATACATGAGAGTGTAATGCATTTTGACTGGCGCAATCTTGTTTCTTAGAGTCTCTATGTTGTTCTTTTCTATTAGTGTTTTCTCAATCTCTTCCAACTTCTTCCCGAACTTTTTGAAGGCTTCCAACGGCTTCACATCACAAGTCCAGTTAGGATTGTCCCTTGTCCCAAGATAGACCTCATCAAAAGCATGCCTTGATAAAATTTCTATAACTGAAAGGTCAAGAAGGATCAGCAACTTCGGTGTTATTGTATTCAAGAAAGCTTTCTCTGGTTTCTTCTTTAGCCCTTCATATTCTGGGTTACTTCTTCGGAACCAACCTCCTGCTAATAGTTGGACGGTTTAAAATATAACCTCCATAAGGATATTGCCCGAAATTGACAGCTGCATGGACGGTTAAAGAAGTCATAGTGCAAGCTCAGCATGAGTTTGCATTGTAAACCACCAAGGCTGATCTTTTAAATCTCCGTGACCAACATCTACGATTTCTTTCCACTAAGCTTGTAGTTCAGAATCTTGTTGAACATCTTCATTACTGTCATAGTAGCCATGAACATAGTCATGAACCCATTTTTTTAAATTCACAGAACATGACAACTCTGTGTATGCATTCCGGTTCAAGAACTCACAAAGTTTGAGATTGACATGCACAATATCATAATTAATCAAGTGATTTTCGATGATGAAGGTAGCCGGACAGTTGCCATACATTTTGTTAATTAATGTGCTGTATATCTTCAATGGAATGAAAATATACATTTTGTTAATTAATGTGTTGTATATCTTCAATTGAATGAAAATATGATGAGTAATTAGTTATTATTTGTTAAATATTAGGCTCATTTGGAAGCTTTTCTTTATTCTTTTTCAAAAAAATTATTACAGATGACCCATATGTTTGGCATGCATGGAGGATGATTCGGGTGATGATCCGCTTCTTGTGAGGCATGAAGACATGGTTTTGATTCCACACCCTCCCCTTTTAATATGACTGTGAGGTGCCACTTGTATAACAATTGTATAATATTATTGATAACACTTGTAACAATCACTTTATTGCATCTTTTTGATATTAAAATCAAACCAGGTACATGAACTAAGAGTTGTAAGAGAGCAAAGTTTTAAACAGCAAAATTAATTATTTAATTAAGATAAAAAACATACCAGTATCAAATTAAAAATTAAATGAAAATATAGTTACCTCCAAATGGGTTTTCCCAAAACATATGAACTAAAGACATTAGCCATGTTATCAATTGATATCTTATTGTTATGATTACTTTGATATTTAATTTTACTATTTAAAAGGCAACAAAAGTGATAGTACTATCATACCGGGGAGTCAATGTCACTGCCCAATATGGATTATCCAATTTTTTATTTAGACGGATTTAATATGATTTTATTTCATATTTTAATAATTTTATATTTTAAGTTTTTAACATGGCCTAAATGAAAGATTATTTTTACTTTATTTAAAAATTTTAAATATATTTTATAAAGAAGTTAAATTTGTCACTACAAGTTATTTCATTAACGTTTGGTTGGTTTCGAAGTATGTGTATCACATTAAAGTTTGGCTCAGAATGTAGAATGGATTTCCAATCAAATAAAATGAAAATAGGAATAAATTGGAAATGGAAATGAACTAAGGGCAAAACTGTATGTTTGCACCTCTAAAAATAAAATAAAATGTAAGTTTATAAAGTGTATTTTTAGTCCTTTAATATTGACACTATTAAACTTTACTCTCACATGTCTCAGTAATTAAATGCTAATTAAGCAAGTGACTATGCAATTAAATCATTCAATATGATATTTTTATATTTTAAAATACGTAAATTGAAAGATATTTATTGTAACACCGGATAATTATTTATTTTAAATACTATATTTAAATAAATAATATGCCTTAAAAATTATACTTGAGTCAATATTACCTATTTAAAATAGGTGAATATGTGGTCTCAATTTTTCTTAATATTCTTATTTTATTTCTAAGTGATTTTATTCTTAAAAATTAGATAGTTGAAGATTTAATTTTCTAAATCTTATTAGGGATCATAAAATACCCTAAGATTATCATAATTAAGTATAAACTTAATTATATCATTTTGGCAATTAAAATCATCAAAGGATGGAAAAATCAATTAGAGAAAATTAGCAACAATTATTGGGCAATTAAATTTCAATAATTGGAATATTTATCTAATTTTAGAAATTAATTAATAATTAATTTAAAAAGGCCATAATTAAGGAAATATCAACATAATTGATATCCAAAGGATATTTAAAAGCTAAGATTAGCATACAAGGAGATTTTAATCATTAAGATTAATGTTAAAAAATGTCAAATAAGACTAATAACCCTAAAACACTATGTTAGCAATATTTAAATAAAAATTAATTAATTCCCCTTTAAATATTAAAAATGGCGAAAATGGATTAAGAAATTTTATTAATCCTAAATCATTAATAAGTACCACTATTAGTGTCTAGATTTTTCCAACCCAACATTAATGGCTTGGATTAAATTTATTAAAGCTAAATTTAAAGGTTTTAGAATTTTAATTAATAAAGCCTAATCCTTGTGCAAAATTAAGCAACCGATAGGAGAGTTATTACATAGAGTTTATGAGACAATGGAAACACAAATTCAAGAGTAAAAGCAAGAGGTGGATTCGGTGCAAGTATAGGATGAAAGAAGAGTAAAAATTGATTAGTAAATAAAACATCACAATCAAAGAGTTAATGCCAAAGACTTTCAAGGCATTGAGATTAAGACATAAAGGAAATGAAATTCAAATTAAAATGCAAATTCAAAGCAAAATTAAGGGGAATGCACGGATTGTGTGAAGAGAGAAAGATGAAGCAAATGAATCTAGATATTAAGCTAAAAGTGTCATTATCAAGAGTTATTACATGAAGACTTTGTAGTAAATCATGACATAAGCCTATGTATTAAAGTAATTAATGGTTAATTAATTAAAGATGAGATAAAAACTATTTAGGATGAATTCAAGACATATGTGAATGATAATCCATGAAAATAAATCATATCTTGAAATCCATAACTAAGTAAGAAATCTAAGTAGATATTATGGATAAGCAAAAATCAAGCTTGAACATAGTGGTTTCAAAAGTGATTTTGGTAAGATTTTGAAATTCATACTATTATGAAAATAAAATTTAAAAATACCATAAATCAAGTCATAAAATTGTGATTCCAAAAGTGGAAATGGATCCTCAAGAAAAACATCAACTTACACCTGACTAAATTAGGATTTGGGAATGGAAGAAAGATGAAGGGAGAGGGGAGGAGAAGGGGCCACGTTTTTTGGCCATGTGTGGAGTAGAATTATGTGTTATAATTCAATATAATTTGGAATCCACCAATTAGATGCATCTTGGAATTACTATAAATAGAGGCATTAGCTCTTCATAATCTTCACACCAAACTCAACCAAAAGTGGATGGGTTTTAGAAATAAAGAGTAGAGAGAAAGTGAGAGGGAAGCATGGAGGAGGAGGAAGCTCTTCAAGAGGTAAGCAAGCTTTGAGCTTCTAGTCTTTAGCTTTTGGTAGTTCTTGAAGTTCTAGTTCAAGTTCATAGCTTAAATGTTGTTTTGATCTTTAATCTTCCAATATATTGTTATTATCATGTTTTTATGGTTACAAATGGATTTATTTTGAAAAAATGATGAAGAAGAAGTTATAGCAAAAATTTTGGAAGATTATGGTCAAAAAAGTGAAGTTCTCCTGGCGAAATTTTGTCGGTTAGCGACTTCCGGAAGCAATTTCAAAAATGCTGGTATCTTATGTTGAAGATGCTATGCCAAAATTCTGAGAAAAGTAATGTTGAAATTAGACATATAGAGCTTTCTAAAAATACCTATAGCATGTCGTTTTGAGTTCTGCTAGGAGATAAAAATGTTCAAAGTTAGACTAAAAATACTGGAAAAATTATGGGCAGAACATATTGTTGCGAAAACTGGGAATTGTTTATGAAATCTGGGCAAGAACTCATATTTTTCCCTAAAAGTAGACATCCTAAGGTTTCCGAGAAATTTTACGGATCCTCGTTTCGAGTTCTGTAGAATTAATTATGATATTTCAAAATTAGGCGAAAAATCAGCCCATTTATAGTGTAACAGCGTTTTTATACGAAAATTAAAGGAAGTAATGAGAAAATAATTAATCCAATGGTAAAATGGTCAGATATAGCCAAAATATCTCTCGAAATAATATTTGTAAATTAATAGAGACGATATTACCCTTATAGGATATCTGTGGTTGCCTACCGTTGAAATGTACCGAGAACCGTCAACGAAGGTACGTTCGCGACGTACTGTAACACTAACTCTTATGATTGTGTTATGCTCATATATGATTGCTGTGTTCCTGTACTGAGACTCTGTCTCATTTGAAATTGGTGAAATCATGAATACACGGGTTATGGTATTGTTAACGCCGTTGAGAGTTTTCCTTAGCGCTTTGGACACGACTGTACATCGTGGCACCGGTGAATGTGCAGACTGGGATAACAAACATACTGCGAGGGGCTGTGTATTGTTATTGCCTTACATACATTATTATGTATTTCCTACATCTGTTATGGGCTTTTGTAGTGATTATTGTGAAAATGTCATGAATACCTGTCATACATATATTGCTTGCATAAGCATGAGGTTAACCGTTACCTGAGGTCCAATGGGCATTGGACCTCAGTCTGAATGATTAGACAGGAAAGGGTCATGAACCATATGAGGCACCAGGGGATGGAGCCATAGATAGCGCCGATGAGACGGAGCCGTGAGAAGGCTGCCGGTCAAAGAAAATACGGGAAAAAGTCAACCCAACCCGCCTTATAGCATGAATCTAATAAAGTCACTTCATATCATTTGGTGCTTAAAACGAAAGGGTTGTCTATGTGGATCACCAATCGGTCACCCTAGCACGGTGAGGCTCCCACTAGACCTACCGGCGGCCAAATGGGATGATTTAAGCGAGTTAGGTTCTATGCCCCAAGGCGCTTAAAGCTTGGATGAAGAGGGTATAGTTACATTGTAATTATAAAGTTTTGTATTCTTGTATCACATGAATAATTCCTTCGGAAATTTTGTAATATATATCGGTATACGTCAGGCATCATCATATGTCTGAGTATTTCATATCGATTACTCGGTGTTATACTTGTTCAAATTTTTTAGTACATGCTCTCTTTCCGCAAAAACGCTAAGTTGTAGCACCTCAAACTCTGATAAATTTTTATAAAACCACGTGTCACCAAGCACGATTTATGCTACGAAATTTGGGGTGTTACATTTATAAAAAGGCTTTATTTGTGGAAAAATACTTTAGGATATTGGATATACCAAAAATTAGTTTAAGATACTAAATGCTACAAAAAAAATATTTTAGGCGGTTAGATAAACGAAAAATTACTTTAGAATACTAAGTGCTAGTGAAAAATACTTTAGGGAATTTGGTGTGCCAAAAATAAATTTAGAATACTGAATGCTACTGGAAAAAAAAAATACTTTAGAGTCATGGATTATAAAAATCAATATATCATTTTAAAATTTTAAAAATTGGGAAAATACCAAGCCCATGTAATAGTTTTTAATCCCTGTAGTTTATTTTTATGGTTTTCCAATCCCTTTTATTTGGTTTATTTGAAGCATTGACCCTTCTAGGCCAAGAAATCCTTAGATGATAAGCTGTCTAAAAACAAGTATTAGTATTTCTGAAGTGTCCTTTGTAATACCCGATTTTCGGTTTATCGGAAATCTTGTATTTTGGAATATGTTACCATATCAAATTAGTTAACATATGTGACATACAGTCACATAAAATAATGGCTATTTTGAGTTCAAACTAGCAATGGAAAAGCTATAAAAACACTTAATTAAATTAAGTGCCAAATAGCAAATAATAGGCAAATAAGCTTTTCACTAATTGAGATTAGTGGCATAATTCTTCAATTTAATTGTGGGTAAATTAAAGTAATCATTATTGAAATAAAAAGGGGGCTGATTATATTTAAAAATAATTAAGCCAAAGAAGATGAAATAATACTTGGTTAATAGTACATAAATGTTCTTGATTAAATAAGCAACCAATTGTACATTGTCATTTGACATTAAAGGATCCTTAAGCAATTAATTAAGTCATTAAAATGACATCACAATTTTGCCCCAAAGATCAGCAAAAACCGTTCAGCACAAGGGAAGGAAGAGAAGATATTGATAAAGCATAAAGTAGTGTTGAAAAGTCAAGGAAAGCAACTAACCAATGGGAAGCTTGAATAATGGAACATTTTGCTAATTGAAAAACACATTTAATGGCTATGGCTATTAGAAAGGAGCATGTCGGAACACAATGGAGGGGTGGATATTGAATGTCATAAAGTGGTTTTTAGATCAATGGTTTAAGAAGAAAGATGAGATTTTGGTTCTCTTAAGAATTACCATTTTTGCCATAGCTAGGTTTTTCTCTATAAATAGAGAGTTCCCCTTCACAAATTTTCTTCACACCAACACAATCACCTCTAATCCTTTGATTAAGAGAGTGAGACGTGGGATTGAGAAAGAGAAGGAGTATGGAGATGGAAGGTCTTCAAGGGTAAGTCCCTAGTTCTTGAGGTTTAGTCTTTGGTTTTTTAGTAAAATGTTAGTTTAATCTAGAAAATGGAAAAATAAATTCCCATGATTGTTTTTAGGCCTCCTTGCATTGAAAAATGCCTAATGAGGTAAAAACATGTTGGGAAATAATTTTTGGAAATCAATAGATCAAGATTGTGAAAATTGTAGAATTTTCGGTTTAAAATCCTGTGCAACCAGCGAAATTAATGCTATTATGTTATGTAGCTAGTTAAGTCATTAAATCATGAAAGTTTACAGGAATATAGTAGACATATAGGGATTTCTAAATATATAAATTATGTAGCATTTTGAGTTCTACACGAGTAACATATTTTTGAAATTAAGCCATGTTTTTGGGATTAAAACTGAGCAGCGTTGAGAAACTTAAAACGTGGGAATGATTCTTGATGTTATTGCTTCTTGGAATATTTTTCCTTGAAAATAGACATGTCAAGGGTCATGAGGAATTTTACGGAACCTCATTTTGATTTTTGTAGAATTAATTGTGATTTTTCAAAGCTAGTGAAAATCTGAGTGTAATGTTGAAAGTTGCGTTTTTGAAGAAATAAAAGGGTAAAATGGAATAATTAATCCACCAAGGGTAGAAAGGTAAATTAAACCTTTAGGATATTATTCTAAGCAATATGATATTTATCATAATATCATATAATAATCCGACAATAATGTATAGGATAGCCGGGAAGTCCAGAGTCAGATTCAAAAGGGCCGGCGTTTTGGCGTTACGTAGTGAAAGGTACGTTCGTGTACTAGTAACTTTAATCGCCTATATCTTGTATGATTATATATGATTGAATGATTCATAGAGTGATGGACAAGACTAGGTCTTGGGTTATGCACCGTGACTAAGTTATGGGCTTAGATCACATGTTTATACATTCAGCTTTGTGCGGGTTATAGTCTTGATAACGCCGTAGTATTGTTTTCCTAACGCTGAGGACACGAGGAGCTGTCGTGGCATTGATTAGTGCAAACGTTGCAAACATTACATTTGTTATGTGCTATGTATTGTTGTGCTGTTAACATTACATGTGCTGTGTGCTATGTATTGTTGTAATCTTACATCTGCTGTGTGCTATGTATGGTTAATGCTGAAATGTAATAAATATATGTCATATATTGTTATATCTGCTATAGAGGTTAACTGTTACATGAGATTCAATCCGATTGAATCTCAGCCTTGACAAATAGTTCAGGAAATGAACCTGGATCTGAGAAGGTAACATGGACTGAGCTGAGAGGAGGCACCGATGGACGAAGCCGTGAAGATGCATCAGCCGAGATGAGAGTTGGAAGAAGTCTGATAGGACTAGTTTTGACATGAATCCGATAGGGTTGTTTCGAACCATTTAGTGCCGAAGGAGGGCTAGTCTATGTGGTTCAGTCAATAAGTCGCTGTGAAAGACGGAGAGATTTTCACTAGACACCTACCTGACCAATGGGTTTGATTAACTGTATTGGGTTTTAAGCCACAAGTCTAGTTAAGGCTTGATTTAAGATTGTATAGTTACTATATATGTCAAGAGTTGTAATTATACAAAGTTCTGTATTATTGTATCAAATGAATATTTCTTCGGGATTTTTAATATACCAGCTTATGCCTGGGTATTTTATATCAGTCACTCATTGTCCGAACATAAGTGAATGTTCTCCGTTCCGCATTACTCTGAGTTGTAGCACCGTAAACTCTGTTGAGTTTTCTAAAACTGTGTCTACCGACACAATATGAAGTATGGAATTTGGGGTGTTACATCTTTAACACTATTAAGGGGTGGTTTGGTATGGGGTTTTGGAGAAAAGGGGAGGATAGACAAAAAATTTATGAGTTGGATTTAAAAATCTTAGTAAAGTAGGCTTATAAAATTTTTAAAAAATGAATATATTTTTTGATTTTTTTTTTGCAACTTTATTTTCATCAGGATTCATACCAAGAACTTTGTCCAGTGATAATATACCTAAACATTGTTGCTTGAATGTTATTAGTATTTTTCTGGACGGTTTCCTTAGTTAGAAAAAAATTAACTTAAAGATCCTGTGTGGTTATACTCCCTCCGGTCCTAATTATATGATATATTTACTTTATTTTGGAGAGATTATGGATAGTAGTTAAATTAGTTAATTAAATTTGTTTTCCTAAAATGCCCTATTTAAAACTGTTTATGTGCCCCCGCATCCCCCTCCAGTGTAACGTCCCTGTTCAGCGCCTTGTTTTGCTCCACTACGTCTCTTACAAATTTGTAAAACGCCCAACTACTATGAAAACAATAGGAGTATTTTGGAAAGAAATTAACAAAAATTAGAACTTTATCCTATAATTAGGATCGGAGGGAGTATCTTACTTTATTGTAAGAACTTATCTCTATTTCAATGTAATTTGTTGATATTTTCTTCTTTTCTTTTTTCCTTCAGTAATTTGTTTGTACAATCCAAAATGTTGGTCCCTACATTTTTTATTTTTTCGAACAATTTGGTCCTTATATTTTTATAAAGACTAAGATATGAATTTAATAGTGTTAATGACGCTAAAATGGACTGCTAACTACAAGAACTAAAATGCTTAAGAAAACAAGTCAATGATTGGAATAACCATCTTCGTGTAAGGGAGGTAAGGGACCGAAAGCAAGTGTAATGAGACAACATGAATATGGAACTTACAATAAATAGAATTATTTAAAATTCATTATATTTTTTTTTTTAAATAATTACGATTTGATTTAGTTATATTTTAATTTACATTATGTGAATATTTATTTATTTTTAAGAATATAATATATTCACGTGCATATATATAATTAATGGGAAAAATATTTCTCCAATCACTGAAGATAAGTTATCTCCAGTAACCCTAAAGCTTTGTTTGGGAGTTCTATTTTGGAGGAAAAGGAAAGAAAAGTGAGGGTTTTGGTAGTCTCTTCCCTTGAAATGGTGGGACCCACATATATATATAATGCTAATGATATATATATGTGGGTCCTACCATTTTCTACCACATGAGAAGTGTTTTTCCCTATATTAATATACATACTAAAACTTATATTAAGTGTATTGTAAAAATGAAACAATTTTTTAAAAAAGCTGATGTAATTCAATGAAAATCACTTATACAAACCACTAATCAATTATGGGAACGAAATGGTGGAAGAGGCAGGAAAGCAATCTAAAAAAGAAGTTGCCACTTTTCACACCCTATGGCTCCATGCTGGGACTAATTACAAGAGAATGGTCGACCCATTAGACATTGCTTATTACTACATGGATAAAAAGAGACTACATAGATTAAGGAAGATCTGAGCATTATAAACAACTAGAGAAGTGGTTGGAAAATGAATCTCAATCAATAAGTAGGACGAATGTAGAATCTATATTGACGTTGGGTTCTTGTTTTTGGGCATATGTGGAAGAGGCTCTTATTTCGTGCCAAAAATCGAAGCTGTATTCTGCAGCCTTCAATTTTTGGCACGAAATAAGAGCTTCATCCACATGTGCCCAAAAGCAAGAACCAACGTCAATATTGATTCTACGTTCCTCCTAACTATCGACTAAGATTTTTCCAACAACTTCTCTAGTCGTTTATAATGCTCTCTGATTTATGTAATTTTATTTAGCGAGTGGGGTGCGCAGGATGCAATCATGGGAACTGGGTGCCCAAGTCTGATGCCTTTCTTCCCAACTTTGCCCCTGGAAGCAATACAGCAAGTGCTTGAATCAGCCCAATCACTGATGACCTATCAATTTCAAACAAGACTAAGCAACTCCAAAATAAAGCAAGAGGAATACTACAAAAACATTCTGATTAAAATAAACCAAGAATCATGGTGGTGGATGAGAGCATTATTATATTGTTGAAGAGGATAGGTAGGGTTAATGGGGTGGATATGGACCACGGTGACGGTGGTCAGAGTGGTGGTGGTGGTGGAAGAGGAGGTGGTGATCATGGTGGTGGCGGTGGTATATACCACAAGTAGAGTTCATGTGAACGGTAGTCGATTCATCAGGATTCTGTGGATATATATCTCCTATCGTTTTCTATGGGAGCAGACGCTGCGCGACAAAGTAATTGCATCATAAACTCAGCAGTCAGCATGGTACAGTTTCTTATTTGGTAAGAACGATGGCCGATGAAACTTTACCAATAAATCCCATGATACAAGTTTAACTGTTTAAGAAATCAACATGCATAACCAACATAGGCCTCCATTCGACCTTACACACCATTGCAACCCTTAACCATTGTTTCCTATTTCAAAATCATTTTTCTACTATTTGCCTTAACCCCAAACACCAGCAAAAAGACCGATTGAAGATAGGAAAGGACTTGGAAAGCTCACCTTAATTGGAATCTAAGGTTGCATGTGAGTTCCGGACTCTCCTTCTTCCTCTTCGATCTCCGGTGGTTTCTCGTCGGACTCTCACTGAGTTCTCAGTCCGTCTCTCTCGCTCTCTCTCTCTCTCGGACTCACACTCTCTCTCTGGTGCTGTAGGTGTTTGGCCGACTGGGAAATGGAAACATATATGAGGGAGTGTGTGTGTGAGTGTTAAGCCAAATGAAATGGAAAAATAAGATTGGAATGTGCTGTGTAGGTGTAAGTGGCGCAAGAGGGAGGAGGGGGCTGCGAGGTGTCGGGCATGCAGAATAGAATAGGGGGTGTGAGTGCGTGACATAAGGAGTGAGTGTCCCCTCACTGACATACACATTTGACCCCTATAAGGTTTTAATTGCAAACATGCTAGAAATTAATCTCTAATCTCATATAAGGATTTTTCTTCCACACTTAACTTCTCTAGGTTATAAATTATCCTCTAACTATTTTCCTTAAATTTCTGAAAAAATAGGCCAAATTTTTCGTAACTAATCCCTTCAAAATATTTCTAGATCCTCAAAATTATTTCATAAATTTTCCCTAATCTTTAATAATTATTTTAAGTCTTTCTTCATAATAAACTTAAGACTTTCGTCTCCAACTGTGTTAGCAGCCTTTTTATCTCAGTCTTATTACTAAACTTCTTACCCAAAATTTAGGATGATAGAGTGGTGATGGTGGTGGCAGAGGTATATTGGCTAGGAAAAGAAACAATGGAAGTCGTTCAACACGCAAGGAAATATTTGCGTATGTGAGTGTGTTTCTTTGGGGGGGTGTTGAAGAAGCTAGAAAAAGAGAATAAGTTTAGGATTTATAAAGATCTAAGCTTTATTTCATATGGATTTTCAAGCTTGTTGGGTTTCTGGTATTTATTTAGCATATCTCTTAATATCACTTCAGTTATAAAGGCAGCGATAAGCGAATGAAACGGATTTGCATAAAGCAGCGAAACAAAACCAAAACTACCCCACACAGATAAAGGGATGTGTGTATGTTTAAATTTCTCTGACCTTGAAATTCAACTTTTGGCGTCTTCCTGATTTAATTGTTTGCCTTTGTTAATGCATAATCTCATCGTCAGCCACGATGTAGCATAGATGTCCAACCTTTCATGGATTTAGGATACTGTCGAAAACCAAACCGGAATACATCCCTCTCCCTCTCTCTCCCCCACTCTCTCTCTCTATATATATCTATCTATCTGTATAAATACATATATAAATACACACCTAATATAAATATATGTTTTTATTGCCATTACCTGGCTCGATCAACTTCCTTGTTGATATCTGGTCAGATTCTTGAATGGGTTTTTTTCTATTATGGACTAGACTTATTCATCATAAGCTATAAATTACTCCCTATAGTTTGATTCTTTATAGCTTATATGTAGGACGGAGTTTAATACTTCACACGACATGTATACTTATACCAGTTTAACGAGTGGTCTCATGCTCAAACCCTAAATATGCAACACCGATAGTTACTTAGAGGTACCAAGGTTATCCATTATAGGCACGAACTAGTAAAAACACATATAGTTGTAGGATTTATTTAAAAAATTGTTTACACAAGGGGTCACGTGATGGAGCCTCAAATATGGCACATTCAAGGTATGTATGGTAAGGCTCCCGGAATAAGTTTTTTTTTTTTTTTTTTTTTTTTTTTTTTTAGTTTCTGTTCACGGGAATAAAACTGGATAGAAATTGTGTTTGGTAAATTCAGTTTTTTTTTTTTGGGATGAACCGGTTTATTTTCTGTGCTAGGAAATAAATAAATAAAAAAAGCAAAAAATTTCTACCTCTCTATTTCTTGGCACAAAATCAAAGGGTCCGTTTGGGATAGTGGTGGGAGAAGTAGCTTTTGCATCTAATGGACTTATCCTGATGGACTTTTTTTCTGATGGACTTTTTTTGATGTGATTTGTGTTTGAGATAGCAGTAGCAGAAGTGACTTTTGTTTGTGGTGATAACTTGTTTGGCATAGCTTTAAAAGAGATAGATGAGATGGAAAATGACTGAAAATGACATGAATCAAATTCACACACACACATATGTGTTGTATAAAATGTGATAATTTGGGATAAAAAATTAAATATAAATATAAATTTGCTAAATAAAATAGTAAAATTACCATTAAAAAAATTACAACACAATGAAGTGCTTAAATAAACCTAGTCCCTACAAGTTCATTTCTGATTTGATCACGAAGATGATTCATTCGTGTTGATGGGGATGCTTCATCAAGTGGATCATCATTATCAAGTGATACTGTTTTTGTTTTCTTCTAAGGTAAGTAAAAAAAAAAGATTATTCACGAGAGATAAGCATGAACGGTTCAGAATTCATAATCCAGCAAGTGGATGAAAGAATCCTCGTGCCATGCGTACAAAATTTAAAAATAAATGGAAACCATCAGGAAATTGCACTTAATGAATTACACTGTAACATCATTGGGTTGAGTTGATAAAAAGTTGAGTCATATACTCTATAAGGGTTTCATGCGTGCAATGGCGGAAGCTCCTTATGGCCAGCTGGCCTTCTAAAAGTTTCTAAATTTTTTAAAGTATATGTATTAATTATCTGATATTTTATTTTGGCCACTAATTTGGCCCCAGCTAATTTTTTATTAAGGTCCCAACTTGTCTTCTAAAATATTTTAAAATATATTTATTTATTATATCATATTTTATCATGACCAATAATTTAGCCTAATTAATCTCTAATCTTCTCAATAATTTCACTATCTCCCTCTTTTCTTTTCTTTTTTTTTCTTTTTTCTATTCTCCTACTTGGCTTCCTCCACACGCAAGTCTGATGCGGGATGCTTCTATTCTTCTCTCCCACGTCGCGTCGTCGCCTACTCGCCTCTGCTCTGACTCCTCAGTCCTCTCACGGTCACGGGTTCACATTCACCGCTCAGGCGCTCACGGCTCTCCACGGTCGCCAACCGTCCACTCCACCGTCCTCCCTCTTCCTCCGACGAGGACGTCCAACGTCCGACGAGGCTATGACCAACGACCACACGACCACACGGCTCCCCTAATCCCCTTCTCTGCTCTCTATCTCCTCAGTCTTCGACGGCGACGAGCGTGGCGACGCCGGCCTCTGACCAGCGACCAGACCACCTTTTGAAGAACCTTAAGTTGTTAAGCAATAACCACATTGACGCTTCCGTTCTGGGCTTCTGGCTGTTCTGCCATTTCCGCCGACCAGGTATTTCAGTATTTGAATGCCATTATGCCAAGTTCAGTTCTGCCATTGTGATAAAAATGTTCTGGATTGTGATGAATTTCTGAACCGAACGTAATGGATTTAATAACTGTTATTGGATATTTGGATTGTTCTGGATTGTGGATGTTTAATAACTTTGAAAGGCTTAATGGATTGTTCTGGATTGGTTTAATAAATGTTATTTTGTATTTGAATGGTGTATAAGAATTTAAATGTTAGGTTTGTGGATTAAGTAGTAGTATAACTGTATAAGAATTTATGTTTAGTGACAAATTCATTGTAGGTTGAAAAAGATGAGCAAGGATAAACAGAAAAGCATAGATGTATTTTTTAAGAAGAAAGTAACTTCAGAAAGTTTTTTTTTCGACAAAGTAATTCCTGAAAGTGATACACCTTGTAATGAGTCTCCTTCCAAACGTCAAAGAATTGAACATGCCGATGATATTATTATGGTCAAAAATAAGATTTTTGAACGTGATCCGGGCAAGCGTAAGCCAATGTGGGAATATTCCGCTAATGAAGTTGATGAGATACGGAGAGCTTATTTAATGGTTGGGCCATATCAACCTCATCGCGCCAAATCTAGTTATCCTTTTTCAAAGGAAAAGCATCCTCGACGTTTTCAAGCTTCTTGGTTCAAAGAGTTTTCTTCATGGCTTGAGTATTCACCTCATATAGATGCTGCATTTTGTTTACCATGTTATTTTTTCACTACAAAGGTCAGTGGGCGACATGGTTGGGATGCATTCACAATCAAAGGTTTTAATAATTGGAAGAGAGTTCATAATGGAAAGGGTTGTGCTTTTCTAAGTCACATGGGAGATGATCCTTGTTCACAACATACCAATGCTGTAAAGTCATGTGTAGACTTAATGAACCAGTCTTGCCATATTGATAAAGTTATGAATGCACAAACCTCCCAACAAATTGAAAAAAATAGGCTGCGTGTTAAGACTTCGATTGATGTTGTTCGTTGGCTTGCTTTTCAAGGATGTGCTTTTAGAGGGCATGATGAGACTGTTGATTCAAGAAATTGTGGTAATTTCATTGAAATGATTAAGCTTTTGGCATCTTACAATGAAAAGGTTGCTGATGTTGTTTTAGGAAATGCTCCATTGACAGCCAAGTATACATCCCCTTTAATACAAAAGGAGATTTTACATGTTCTGGCAAATAAAGTGCAAAAGGAGATTCGGAAAGATATCGGAGACTCTAAGTTTTGTATTATTGTTGATGAAGCACGTGATGAGTCCAAAAGGGAACAAATGGCTCGTCTTGAGATTTGTTGACAAAGATGGTTTCATAAAGGAGAGATTCTTTTATCTTTATCACGTTCAAGATACATCATCTATGACACTTAAAAATGCTATTAGTGAAATACTCTTGCATCATTGTCTTGATATCCAAAATATCCGTGGCCAAGGATATGATGGTGCTAGTAATATGCGTGGAGAGTGGAATGGATTGCAAGCATTATTTCTTAATGAGTGTTCTAGTGCTTATTATGTACATTGTTTTGCTCATCGGTTGCAATTAGCCTTGGTTGCTGCCTCTAAGGAAGTTTCTTCTACTTATCAATTCTTTCAGAACTTGAATTTCATTATTAATATTATCACTGCTTCTTCTAAACGTCATGATCAATTCCAAGCTGCCCAAATTTCAGAATTTGAACGTTTACAGGCTATTGGTGAGCTTGAAACTGGTAGAGGCTCTAACCAAGTAGGCACACTAAAGCGGGTTGGTGATACTAGATGGGGTTCTCATTTCTATTCTATATGCAGTCTTCAACGAGGGTATAATGAATCTTGTTTAGTGCTTGAAAAAATTTGTAGTGAAGGCTCAAATTACTCTCAAAGAGGAGATGCTATCATGACTTATAAGATGATAACTTCTTTTGAGTTTATTTTTAATTTACATTTGATGAATTAGATCATGGGTATCCTTTGAAGTTCTTTGTCAGGCATTACAACAAAAGTCTCAAGATATTTTGAATGCTATGCAGTTAGTTTCAAGTACAAAGGAACTTATTCAAGAATTAAGAGATGGTGGTTGGAAAAAAATGTTTGAAAGTGTTGTTAATTTCTCTAGACGTCATGAAATAGATGTTCCAGATTTTGATGCTCAATATATTGAAGGTCGTGGTCGTCGACGACATGATCAAATAACTGTTGAGCATCATTATCATTTTGATATCTTCAATTCAACCATTGACTTTCAATTGCAAGAGTTAAATAGAAGGTTTAATGAGCAAACAATTGAACTTTTGTCTCTTAGCTCTTCGTTAGATCCGAAGGATGGTTACAAAGCTTTTAATGTTGATGTTATTTGTAGTCTTGCAGAGAAGTATTATCCTCTTGATTTTTTTGAGCAGGAGAGATTTAATTTGAATTGTCAATTGATGCATTTTCATAAAGACATACCAAAACATCCAGAGCTACAAAAATTTTCTTCAATTTCTGAATTGTGTCAAGGATTGGCTAGGACAGGAAAGGCAATCTCATATCATTTGGTTGATAGACTAATTCGTCTTATCTTAACACCGCCGGTTTTCATCGGCAAGTAGTGAACGTGCATTCTCGCGATGAAAATTGTAAAGACAAGGCTTCGAAACAAGATGGAAGATGAATTTCTTGCAAATAATTTGGTTGTCTATATTGAAAGAGAGATTCTTTGAAACATTTACTACCGATTCTATCCTTGAAGATTTTTTCAATTTAAAAGAGCGTCGTCTACAATTTTAGGTATGCATTTTGTCTTTGATTATATTTAAATAATTTTATTAAATTTCAATATACATATAATTATTATGTTTGTGTTTGTGATATCTTTAGGACAATGTTTATTTCATTACTCATTGGACTATGAGAGGAAAGTAAAATTCATGTTTGAGATACCTACTAAAAAGGTTAGTAAGAAATTCATGTCGATTATTATATATTTATATTTTCAATGTAAATTCATACTTTTTAGTAAATAGTTCAATATGTTTATTTTTTGGCCGGGCTAAAAAAATTTCCGGTTCCGCCACCGCATGCGTGAATCTTGTTAGTAAGCGATATACATAAATACTTTCATAAACACGCTTTGAGTTTTGAGGCATTTCTTTAACCCAATGGTTCTATCTCTCAAAGAATCTAAGTTACCTAAACTTTTGATTACTTAAAGACATCATAGTCTGAAATATGAAATGTGAGGGAAGTTTCAGGATGAGCACGTACTTGATCTTATTATACCCCACCACCTAAAAAATAATTCTGGATATGGGCACCTTTACCTCGGGGATTTCAGCCACGAAATAAGGAGAGCAGAGGGAGAGAAGCACGGCTTGGGGGATGGTCATTTAACCAAGGTTCTTAAACCCGGACCGGCCATTGAACCGGTGGAGGAACTGGGTCAGGGTCGATGGGTCGCCGGAGTCGAGACCAATCTCAATTAAAAATATAATTTAATCAAAATAGATTAAAAAAATTTATATTTTAATTATAATAAAAAATCACGCAGATGCAAAAAGAAACAAGTGAAGGAACCAATGCAACACATAACCCAATACAACACACCTTTCAATACAATATCCCTTACAATCCCATTTGAACCCACCAAACCAGCAGATAATTAAACGATGATGTGACCCTTTTGCTTCTTTCCCAGAATGGTCAGGAGCAACAAAACCTATACTAAAAGACGGAAATGCCCTCACAAGCCCATTTCACCTCACTTTCAAAATAACCCCACATCTCCTTCAATTGTTCTCTCTTCACCTCACGTTTCTCGCATCCAGTTTCATGGTGACTCTGTGTTTGAGCTTTCTGGCGCTGGAGATGTCATGTACGAGAAACCCATCAAGCTTTGGGAAGATAAATCGAGAAAATTAGTCTCTTTTTCGACTTACTTTGTAATTTCCATGCCTTTCAAAGAAGACTGGATTTTATTGAAGTCGAAGGGAGAGGGTTCCATCCGAGTCGTGAGTCTGTGTTTCCATTTTAGTTTCTTCCTTCACCTCTTCAGGCAATGAGAGGGTTCCATCCGAGTCGTGGGTCTTCTTTTCCATCTTAGTTTCTTCCTTCACTTCTTCAGTGATTTTTTTTATTAAAAAAAAACCAATGAATACAAGAAGGTTCAAATGGCTTACTTGTCTTTGGACTTAAACTTCCTTGAGTCTTTGTCTCCTTTTTCCACCAAGATCACTTCAGCCTTGATCTTAAACCACCAAGGAAAAATTGGTTTTTTTAAATGTCTTAGCCACATTAGAGAAGGTAGAAGAGAATAGATTAAGGATTCATTGCCATAGTACTCACCTTAGTCTTGATCTTCTTCTTCCTCTTGCTTGTTAAGCCTTTGCAAGGCGGCTTTTCTTTCTCTCTAAATGTCTTTCCCAATGTCTCTACTTGCTCCATTAATGGTGTGTGTGTGTATATATTTCATGAACTCTCCCCCCCCCCCGGGTTTTTTTTTTTTTTCTTCTCTTCCCTCCTAGGTCGAGACACAAGAGTGGTTGGGGGAGAGATTTAGTTTGAAATTTTGGTTCAAGCATTTATGAGATGGATCATGTAAGGTGGATGGTGTAATCTTGCTTACCTATGCATGACTTCACAACTTTTTCAATCTTCAAAGTTGAACTTCCTCTTCAAGTCATTCCCATGAATCCATCTTCCTCTTCTCTCTTTTATTTTGGACAAAAATAGGGCCTCTCATATGGGCTAAAAAAATTATTTTAACTCTTAGCCCATTTATCTCAAGTTCTTGGATAATTATTTGTCATTTTCTTGGGCATATTTAGAATTTTATGCTCGTTTCTCTATTTCTTCCCTTGTGCATTTTGCTCAAGGGTAAAAAGGAAAAATATAATATGTTTTGACTTCCATAGTCATCTCTTTCTTAAGGTTGTCCCTAACTATAATTACTTAATTACACATAAACAGATAATTTCACATCCTCATCCTATTTTGATTATTTCATGCAAATAAATATTTATCATACATAACTTCATAGAAATTCATACATGCGAATTCATATTGAGGCACATGCAAAATAGGGATGTTACACGCACCACCGCTCTCCTCCACCCCACCTTCTCATCTCAACTATCCCGACTCCGTAGATTCCTTGAATGAATCTATCCCTTTGGCCGCCGCTTCTACCAAGCTTTGCTGTGGAATTTCTTTCTCTTTTAACCCAAGTTGCTTGACCTTTCCCTTCCAATCCCACGAATAGACCCCACAAGGCAGTTCTGAAAATCAGAGAGGAACCTCGATAAAAATCCTTAGAGGTTCGATCCTCTTATACTTCCCTGACCCTTATTCCCTCTTTGGATAATTGCATTTTTCGATTTGGAACTTGGGGATCAGGGTTGGTGGAGGGAACTAGAAGAAGAAGACAGGTGGAACAACTTGGTTTTGTAACGATGTCTGCTGTTTGTGGAAGCAAGAGATCTTTCTTTGAAGATATTCCTTTGTCACCTCTAGTTTCTAAGAGGCTTTGTTGCTTATCTTCTCCAATTCGTTTCTCCGCTTCGAGCCTCGTTGATCAACTTCAGGCGGTGTTCCCTCAAATGGAAGTTCAGGTGTTTTTCCTTTGCTTTTGGGATTGACTATTTGGTTTAATTTCTCTTAATTTGTCTGTTTCTGGGGTAAAACTGCCGAAAACAGTGGTAAATCAGACAGATTAATGATTCATTTTAAATCTCTTAATTCTTTGTTTTTAATTAACTATTGAGTTTTTCTATACATTTTTGCCATTCTGGTAATAAAGCATGGAACTTAGGCCAATAACAAGAACACCAATGACGACGATAATGATTGAACCAATTATACTATGTTGTTTGGAACTTGTATTTTTGATTGAGAGATGGGGTTCTTTCCCCCTTATTTTCTTTATTTATAGTTGATTAACTAGATGCTTGTATTGTTTGATATCAGCAAATGTATTGAATGTTCTATAGGTGTCACTTATTTCTCCATTTTTTTTACACATATATCTGACCAGTTGGTATATAACCTTTCAGCTTCTTGAGATAGCCCTACAAGAATGTGGAAATGATCTAGATGTTGCTTTCAAAAGCTTGTTTGCGCGTTGCTTGGGATCTGCTGATAGAAACTCTGATTCTCGGAATAAAAAAAGTTGTGTTAACAAACGTAATTATGATTCTCAAAGTAAAAATAAAATAAGTTAACAAACGTAATTCTGATTCTCATAACTCTTCCAAGGCACAGAATCAGGAAAAAATGTTTCATCTCAGAAACATTGCTGGGGAACAGAATGGTTGTCATGCACATCCTCAGTGGTCAAAATAATATACTACATTTATTGCTAAGCTTTCTATATTAGTTTGTTTTCCCCTATAAAGAATGAAGCCACTTCTGATGTGTTTACCCTCTTGTAGGCTGTAGTTTCTTTCTGAAGACTCTAGTGGTTGTTGTGGTCGGTGCCAAAATGTATTTATAAATATGTGAATTTTATTCAAATATTTCAAGTTAAGCATTTATGAAAAGATAAGCAAATATTTTATTAATCACTTAATATTAGCAGGCAATTTCACGGTGGAAGAATTACCATTAGGTCCTAAGTAAGAAACTTAATTACTAGAAGTTCTAATGACAAGTGGAGTGTTGTTATTTCTTACTCTAGAACTTGTCATTGATTGCTCTCCCATTTCAATAAGGGTAGGGAAGACTAATGTGACTACTAACTTAGGAGTAAAATTTATGTACATGCTAACTGTACTAGACATGAATGTTGTCACGAGTTTCATGAAAGCAAAATGATGGAATGATTTTTTTATTATTAATAAAAAAATTATCATGTTCATACATGTCTCCTTTTCTGCCTTGTTCGTACATGTCTCCATGGTTATATAGGATTTTATTTAGGTATTTGTGGGAAAATTAATCTAAGTATAAATTGTCTCCTATTTATAAGCAGAAAGTATAGACTTTATTCTCATGTGAGATATTGTTTATTGTTCCGGTGTAGAACCAGATGTGGCTAGCCCTAATGGACTAGCCTGTTTGATATTAATGAATTGGACTTGACCTAGGAACAATGCCTAGGGCCTACGTACCCTGTATAGGGATCAAAGTCCACGTAGTTCGAGACACACATAGGCGTTTAGCCAAAGGGGTGGTGTGTATGCTCCAGTGAGAGTAGTCTCTCTACACCTTAGGGTTTGACCTCTGTATTTATAGAGTGTGCCTCAGGTGGGATAGTATGGACCTCGTAATCCACGGCCCTAGTATCATAACTATCGAATCTATCTTTGGATAAGATAGATCTCCCTTGATTATCGATGAGATAGGATTTCCCTTTATTATAGGTAGATCCTAATATGTGATATATTTCCTGTTGGGCCATACTGCTATTGGGCCTAAATATAGATCCATAACAGTTGCCCCCAGCCCGGTAGTTCGAGCTTTCGAGTTGCCGGGATGTATTTTGTCCCCAAACAGGTTATCCAGGGTAGGCTGTCGTGAACCTTACCCTCTCGTATGTCTATTGCGTATTGTCGGGTTGGGTCATTCTGGCCCTGGCAACCGAAGTCATTTGCTCACATATCCGAGGTAATGTCTCAAAGATCCGAGGTAGTAGTTTGTTGCTCAAAGATCCGAGGTAATGTCTCCAAGATCTGAGGTAATGTCGAGGCGGTTTGCCTGACTTCGAGGTTGGGATCTTTCGTATCCGAGTTGTTCCAGCTTGATTTGCTTTTGTTCGAGTCTTGACTAATTCGGATTTATTTGTATTCTGATTGAGTTGCCCCCAGACATGTAGTCGGGTTAATTGAAGTTTGAAACTTCGTCTGTTCCTTTTCATGATCACTGGGATCTCTTCTTCTTCACTCATCCGGGTTTTCGGGTTTGTTTCTTGTAACACCGAACTCCCCTAATCCGTTTAATCCTGAAGAGGAACGAATCGGGCTTGCTTATAATGCTGACAGCTTTATAGTGCCACGCTTGTCTCGTCATCCCCCCAGCCTGGCAGTCAAGGGCTTTGGGCTGCCGGGGTGCAATGATTATGACCATACGTTCCTAGTTTCAATCGTGCATGTATTCGCCTTTATCCGTTGTGATGACAAATTTAATTTTGTGAATCCCAACGCGTGTTGGTAATTCTGTGATCGGGCCAGGGTCTGATGTGTGAAGTATCTGCTAATCGTATTCTTCGATGGGTTAATATCGGGTATGGGGGTAGGGGTTTCTTAGAATACCCAAGCTACCGAGTTCCGGATCCATTGTCCGGGTTCATTGCCAGAATAAGGGAAAACTGTCAGATGTAGAACCGTGGTGTAAAAACGCACGTTTACACATTTCGACTTGATCAGGGCCTGCATGGCAATTCACCTCTTTATCTAGGAGCATGTTTTCGATGCATCAAATTTGAAGAAACATTGTCTTTACCATTTTGTAACCTGGGCGTGGTAGCCCCGGTGTAATC
Organism: Acacia melanoxylon; assembly: GCA_019022615.1. NCBI lineage: Eukaryota > Viridiplantae > Streptophyta > Magnoliopsida > Fabales > Fabaceae > Acacia > Acacia melanoxylon. The sequence goes on from JAFJYJ010000027.1 coordinate 5,332,274, forward strand.
CCTTAAATTGGGTTCTACGCAACCTGGGCGTGGTAGCCTTGGTGTAATCCCTTAAATTGGGTTCTATTTCTAACTGGGTGTAATGACCTCGGTGTATTTTATTTTTGACTATCGATAGTTTTTGCCATAATGAGGGCGTTACTGCATCCCGAAGGAGTACGTTTTAGCCATAATCTCGGCGTCACCGTGTCCCAAGGAAACACGTATGTTCCCGAGCAAACACGTTTTAACCTCTATGTCCACGGAGCTCGGTTGTTAAGCAGATTTGGTGTAACGGGGGTCCGCCTTCAAAACTTTACACGGATCCCAAACCTTAACTAGATTCAGTTAATCGGGTCCATCTTCAAAACTTACACGGATCCCGGATTTTAACTAGGTTTGGTTAAAACTGAGTCCACCTTCTTTTACTTTACAAGAGTTTAAGATAGACCTGACGGCTTTGCCCATAGCAAATAATCCAATAAAGGACTTTAAAAGGGACTTGGCGGCCATAGCCGTCGCAACATGATTTACGAATACAGGTTTCTTCACCATGAATTCATACATGTTAATAGATAATTGATAATAAGAAAAGATTAAGCATCTGTGAGATATAGGGTGGTACTCATCTGGATCCCGGCATTCTCTGAATCCCGACATTCTTTGAATCTCCTTTAGCATTCTGGATTTCTCCTCCGCATGGAATATATTATTTTCCAAAGAAGATATTTTATATTTTTTCAAGGTATTGTTTATACTGACAAAGAACAACATCCTTCTCAGCCTTGAATAATGGTGTTCCACGAAAACCTTTAGAAGAGATTATGAACCCAGATTCATTTTCAAACAAGTGGCCTCAGTTGTAGATATTAAGTGAACTCTTTGAATGACTCTGCATCAGGCAATATCCGGGATAGGAGACCGGCTACGAAGGGAAATACTGAGCCAAGGCCGTCTTGGATGAAAGGCCGGGATATATAAGTGCTGGCGGCATTGTACAATGATTAAAAACTCTTTCACGATATCTATTACGGGTGTCGCTAAGTTGCATAAATCAAGGCTGTAGCCGGCACTCCTGCTCTGAACGATACTACTCCTTGTCTGAGTTCACAGGCCGAAAATCTGGAACTGTCAGCTTCCCACTTCTGCTCAAGACAAGACTGCTCCTCTCTATTCCAGTTATTTCTACCGTGGCCCAGTCTGCGATCACCCCTGACTTCATTGTTTTCTTGATCTCCAGGCACAATCTCGGCTACCTCAGCATCTCGGACCTTGGCAAAGTAAATCATCACAAAACGCCGACACACCAAAATGTCGAAATGCATTAGCCGAGTTGGATACCATATCCATCATCACGAACCTCAGATATCGGCTTGCATTTCAGCATGCACCTCCAAATCATGCATCTCGGCATGGACCTCAGAATCTCAGCTCTAATATGCTCCCAAAATTGGTTTCGGCTTCATCACCGAGAAAGGGATCTCGGTTCTGTATCTTTTGGTCCATCTCGACATGTACGAACCTCGGCTGCATATCGGTTTCTTCAAACTACTATGTAAGGAGCTTGCAAGCATCCACGTTTGCGGTTCTACCCAGTCCATCAACCGATGTGGTGTAATGAACACATCCTAATTCTGTTGAAATTCAAATACGCCCATCGAACTCATTTGTCCTCGGCGTCTCGCCACCTCCTCATCTCGGCGTATCATCTACCTCGACTATCGCGATGGAGTCGGGATGCCATAAGCGTTGAATCAGCCTCGGCTTAACAACAACCTCGGCTATATCGATTTGCTCGTTTGCCCTGCCTCAAAACAATTCTCATATACCAAATAATAGTTCAACGACATCAGACGTTATTGCTATATATTTGGAGGGTTCTAGTAATCCGCTAATTCTTTCTAATGTAAATGATATAGAAAAGACAAACACAAAGCAGTTTGATAAGTATATATTTTATCATTAAATAAGTATAGATTCTGAGATATATTGGATTGAATTTATTAATATTTTGTACTTATTTAATTATCTTTATGTACTTATCTATCTTTTAATTATATATAGGATAAAATGATATTAAACGAGAAAATCTATTGATATCCTATTTATTTGTGCGGGAGATATTATATGATCTAGTAGAAAAGAAAATATTAAATAAAGAGAAACAATTCGTTAAACTATATATATATATATATATTGAAATGAAAGATATGCGGACCCCACGCTAATCAAAAGCAACAAATCTCTGGACATCCTATCAATATAAATCAATTGAGATTTTGATAAAGATAAAAACGCATGAGGAGAATTGGGATATATATAAATAGAGGGAAAGCCGCACATACGAGGGATATATATATCAGTGTGCCGCGAGACAGAAAAAGGAGCGAACAACAATTCCGACGAAGCAAAAGGACGAGACGCACGGAACGAGAACGGAAAAAGACTAGAATTGGAAGACGCAAACGAGAAGGAGTGAAATCAAGAAGGGAGGAGCACCGAGGCGAGGGATTCTCCGGGAGTCTTTATTCTCTTTTCTTTTCCTATCTTATTTTAAACCTGGCTTTTATTTATTTTATGGATTTTATTATAGCCATGTTAGGCTAGTTGTCTTTAGTAGTTAGGGCGAGGATGAACCCTATGCGAATTTAAAATACTTGATTGGATTCTTTATTTATTGTTATTTTCTTGATTGAATGAATTATCTTTGCTTAATGCTTTCTTGAAGATTGATCACCTTTTAGATTGTTCATAGGTTGGTGTATGACAATAGAGATGTTGGTGCATTTAACTAGAACCGTTAATTCATCATAGAATTGCATGACCTAGACATAGGCTTACGAGTTTATGCGATCTCATAATTCTGGTTTGAAAATATGATTTTTTTTTCCAAACAATACTAAGACATTAGGTTGTTTTCAAAGATAACGGACTAAGGTAGCATCAAGACATTGGGACTTAGTCTAACTTTAGAGAATTGATCGTCAATCGAAGGAATAATAATCAATTAGGAATTCAATTCAAATACTTGGAGGAACATAGGGGATTCTAAATTTTTAGCTGCGTTTTTTAATTACTCATATTTTCTAAACATTTTCTTGAAATTCTTGATTCTTGATTCTTGTTCTTTATTCAAATCTTTAAATTCCTTTTGGTTACAACTCACCCCATATTACTCAATTCATCCAAGTAAAGCGAAAATAGCGAATTAGTGATTGGAGTACTATTCCTCGTGGGACGATCTTTTTCTCACTACTTTATTACTTATAACGATCGGTGCACTTGCCGAAGTCGCTATCAAGTTTTTGGCGTCGTTGCCGGGGAATAGTTTTATTTCAATACTAAGAGTAGTTATTGAAACTCTAGATTGGATTTTTCTTTTTCTTTTTGTTATTTTACTGTTTATGCGAGGTACCACCGACAAAAATTTGCTGCGGTTTGATCCGAAATCGAAAAGACAAGCAAGGAGAAACCGGAAACTTGCTAAACGAGAGAAAAGGAAAGGTTGTTAGCTCTAGTACGGGACTGAACTGGTTATAATGGCAGAAAATGGTGCAGATCCTCCCCATCCTCCTCCAAAAAGGACCATGGGCGACTACATGACACTTAATCCTGCCAGGACTGCAACTAGCATTGTCAATCCTGCTGTGAATGCGAATAATTTTGAAATCAAGCCATCCTTCATAAGCTTGGTTCAACAAGGTTCTTTTAGTGGGGTGATTTAGAGGAGAATCAGCATATTGAGACTTTTCTGCAGATTTGTGATACCATCAAGATGAATGGGGTTCCTGAAGATGCTCTTCGTGTGAGACTGTTCCCTTTCTCTCGACGGGGAAAGCAAGAGCTTGGCTTCGTTCTTGTCCTACTGGAAGTCTCTCCACTTGGGACATTATCACCACAAAGTTCCTTGAAAACTTTTTCCCTTCTTCTAAGTATACAAAGATGATGTCAGATATTAGTTGCTTTACTCAAGGCAATGGGGAATCATTCTGTGAAGCTTGGGAAAGGTTTAAGGAGTTGCTTAGGAAGTGTCCACAACATGAGCTACAAGACTATGATCAGGCGAGAATATTCTTCAATGGGATGCTTCCGTCTTCTAGGATGATGATTAACGCTGCAGCAGGTGGTAAGCTGAAAAACAAAACTCCAGAAGAAGCATTGGAGTTGTTTGAGGCTATGGGGTCCCTTGAGAATGAAACTGTTACTCCACAACCAAAGAGGGGAGTTCTTCATCAAGATTCTTACAATACAATTTTGGCCCACAATGAGAACCTTTCCCAACAAAACAAGGTGATCCTACAGCAGTTAGCTGCCATCACTAAACAGCTTGCCTCTTCTCAGGACTCATCCATCACTTCTTAGCCTCCTTTACTTTGTGATTTTTGCAAAGGGGAACACGCTAATGGAGATTGTGAAGCTGGTAGTATTGGAGAAACAGCTGAGGTCAATTACATGAGTAATCCTCCTAGGAATCAGTTTAATCCGTATAGCAACACGTACAATCCTGGCTGGAAATCTCACCCAAACTTTTCCTATAAACCCAAAGCAGACCTCAGCAGGTTCCACCAAACCACCACCACCATTATCGATCTGGAAAAGGCTTTGACACAGTTAACCCATACCAGCACTGAATACATACAGGGTTCAGAAGCTTTCCAGAATGAAACAAAGTCTTCTCTCAAAAATTAGGAGGCTTCAATCCGAAACTTGGAGAATCAGATTGGTCAGTTATCAAAGCAAATAGCAGAGAGGAGCCAAGGGTCATTCCCTAGTGATACTGTGGTCAATCCAAAGGAGCATTGTAAGGCCATATCTACAAGGAGTGGTATAGTGATTCAGCCAGTTGAGAAATGCTGTTCGGTGAAGGAAAAATCGAAAAAGGGGTGGAAGAACATGAAAAGGCTTTAGAAAAAAGAGGAGGAAAAGGTGAGAATGATGATGTGCAGAGAGTTCCAAAGGAGATAGCTACAAAGAAGTCTCATACTCCTTCTTATGCAAAACCTCCTTACCCCCAAAGGTTGAAGCGACAGAGGAAAAGTATGCCGGGTTCTTTGATATTTTTAAGAAACCGCATATCAACATTCCTTTTGAAGCTCTTGAAAATATGCCTAATTATGCAAAATTCATGAAAGATTTGCTTTCCAAGAAGCATAAGTTGCAAGAGGTGAAACAAAGTGGCATTGACTCTCAAAGAAACAGTGTAGTGCCATTATTCAAACAAAGTTGCCACCAAAGCTTAAAGATCCGGGCAGCTTTAGCATTCCTTGTGCAATAGGGAACATCAATATGGGCAGAGCACTTTTTGATCTGGGAGCTAGTATAAATTTAATGCCCTTATCTGTTTCGAAAGCTCTCGGCATTAAAGAGATGAAGCCTACTATGATGTCGTTACAGTTGGCGGATAGATCCATTAAGAAGCCAGAAGGTGTCATTGAGGATGTGCTTGTGAAAGTGGACAAATTCATCTTCCCGATGGATTTTGTGGTTCTTAACATGGAGGAAGATGTTGAACTTCCTTTGCTTTTGGGAAGACCCTTCTTGGCTACTGCTAGAGCGGTAATTGATGTAGCTGCAGGAAAAATGGAGTTCCAAATGAATGATGAGAAAGTCACTTACAATGTGTTTCAATCCATGAAATACCCGGTGATAATAGTGGCTCCGATGTAGTTGGAATTGATGTAGTTGATGAGGCCATGCATGAAGATCTTTTTCAAGAAGGTTCGGATGAGTCTATGGAGGATGATCTTACTCAATAGTTACAAGTGGAAGAAGAGGTTTAAAAGAAGGAATATCACCAAGAGGGGGTGAATTGGGGATATAAAATTTTTCCGCAAGAATCCTCTGTTTAACCAAATGTAAAACAGAGATAAACTTAGAGTAGGGATAAGTGAGATTGAACACAATGGATTTATCCTTGGTTCTTGGTCTAAATCCTTGACCTACGTCCGATAAGGGGATAGAAGTGGTCCCAAAGACTCTCTCGGGATTTTCACTAACTTCAACGATTACACACTCAAATGAAACTCTCGAAGCAATTCTCTCTAGAACTTGCTCCCCCTTACAAGTTGTAATCAATTATCCCAATCTCAAAGTCCCAATACTTTGAGATTCTTACAAGAAAAGATAATCAATGAAAGACTCTCTAAAAGAGTAGAATAATAATCACCGAAGCTTAATATATCCGAAGATATTCTCTCTGTAAGTCGAAACAGTAAGTGTTCTTAATGACTAATTGAATGCACAGCGTTTCGGTAGTTGGAGACTTGAATGCTTCTTCTATTTATAGGTTGGTAGCATTGATGACCGTTGAGAAGAATAAATGAGCCGTTGTGAGTAATGAATATATCCGTTGTAAATCACTTGCTCGTCTCCTCGTATTTCTTCCGTCATTCGACCGTTATTCTTTATTAACATTCTTTATTTGAATTGTCCGTTGGGAGAAAGTGAGAATGTTTCGGGAAGCGACCGTAATGCTTTTTGTATGTCCAGAGGTTTATTTCTTCTTTTCGGCTTCAAGTCTGGGACTGCATTTAATGCTTCGACACATATTGACTTTTCGTGATTTCAAGTTTAAAAACATGTTAGAAGTATCGAAATACACTAGCAAACTGATTAAACTTGGTTAGAAATGATAAGAATTAATTACATAAGATACCCAAGCTTTAATCGAATGAAAACCAGAATGCCGAGAAAAATCATATTCAAATCGATATGAACAACTCGAGTTGCTTCACATAACTCGAGTTATTTTAGTTCAGAAGATATGCGCATGAAGAACAAAACTTGAGTTATCCTTAATAACTTGAGTTGGCTAACTCGAGTTACTATTCCTAACTCGAGTTACTTCGAGAATCAATTATTCAGGAAATTCTTCGCAAATGGTATAACTTGAGTTATAGTAATAACTGGAGTTGTCCAACTCGAGTTTTGTACTCTAACTCGAGTTGCTTTGGAATTCAAATCAGACAGAAAGTTTTCGCAGAAAACATAACTTGAGTTATTGCAGTAACTGGAGTTTTTCCAACTCGAGTTGTACTGAGTAACTCGAGTTACTTTTGAATTTAAATCATTCAGAAAACGTTCGCACATAATATAACTTGAGTTACAAAAATAACTTGAGTTGGGCAACTCGAGTTATACTACGTAACTCGAGTTTTTCTGCTTCGAAAATCAAACATAAGGTTTTTAACACTTAGCCAACTCGAGTTTTTCCTTGTAACTCGAGTTATATCAGATACCAAAAATCTGATATCGCGATGAGGCTTTTGGGAACTGAAGTACAACTTATAACTTGAGTTGTTTAGTGACAACTCGAGTTATCCTTCGTTTGATCTGATTTTTCTTAAGTGTAAAACTTGAGTTATGATAGGCAACTTGAGTTATGTAACTTGAGTTGTTTTCAACAACTTGAGTTACTGATCTTTCAAAATCATTTTACAAGAAACTCAGTGCAACTTGTCTAAACTTAATTCTTCGCAAATTAACCCATTGATCATTACAATTGTTAGACATCATCAAAACACATAGAGAACTAACATTCTCCCCTTTTTGATGATGACAACACTTGTAAAGTTTTGAAGAAAATGATTTTGCAAGTTATATCAGAAACAACACATTTGCATTTAATGACAGTGAGTATCAACATATCTAAGAATCTGTCTAGTAAACTCATAAACATAGAGATAAGCTAATAAGCTAGCTACTCGCACACATTACAAAATACATAGACTATCATAGTGCAAATGTAAACTATAAAGCAAAAACATGCAAACATCAAACTTCATTTCTTCACTTTTTCTTCAACTTTCTCTCCCCTTTGTCATCGGGCAAAATAGGAGGAGTAGGAGTCGAGATGATGCACGCGGGGCTTGAAGGATGGGAAGTGGTGAGTAAAGTGTAAGGGATAGAGAGGGAGGTGCGGGGAGGTAAAGTGGGGGTTAAGGGTGAAGAGGTTCGGGAGAATGTGGAGTGGAGGAGGAGCTAGAAGATTGCTCATCAAAGAGATCACCAGTTGTATCTCCGAAGAGGAATAGGCGGGGAGAAAGAGGAGGAGTAGGAAGAATGACAAGTAGGTGGAGCGAGAAGAGATGAAGGGAGCGAGAAATAGGTGGGGTGGATAAACTGGGAGTAGGAAGAATAGGAGTGGCATCGGATGAGATGAAGGTGGAATGGGCGAATGGGAGTTGCTTCGGGATGAGGTGGAGAGGAGTGGGGGGTAAGTAAGATGGGAGTGGCAGAAGGTGGAATAGGTGAAGTATGAGGTGGTGAGTGATGGATAGGAGAGGTGATGGGAGAGTATCTGGGAGAAATAGGAGGGGAGTGTTTGAAAGAGGGAATTTCCCTTGAAGGACCCGCCCGGTCTTCTTGCATGAAGCCTATCTAGCTTGGAGTCCGGGAGTTGATAGAGCACATGCATATTGTCAAATCTCTGGCCCATATCTCCAAAGTGGCCTTCAATGTTTTCCAGTCTATCATCAATAGAGTCCACCTTTTCTTCAGTAGATGAGACCTTCTCAACCAATTTACCCACTTCTGATTCTAGTTTCTCAGACAACTCATAGTATTGAGCAGTGAGAGTTGTCTGGAGAGAGCCAAATGTCTCTTGCATAGCCTTCTCCACAATTTTCTTGATAGTTTCACTCAGATTAGATGATTGAGGTGGAGGCTGGGACTCAGCTGATACAGGCATTGATTGGGCCTCTGTATGTCTAGAAAATGAAGCTCGGAGGCTCGGATCTAGAAGGTGCTCGGATTGATCGATCCCTCATGAAAGGACAAATTCATATAGTTGAGATGAGTTTGCCCAAACATCTTTGGCTTGACAGATTTCTCATTTAGTTCAAGGTACCAAATCTTGTTGGTGTATAGGATCAGAGACACCAAGTTAGGAAAAGGTATAGTGGATTTGGGAGTTGAAGACAGAAACCTAAACCTCTTCATTTCTTGATAAACCCAATGCCCAATGTTAAAAGGGACTTTAGCAAGTAAGGAAGCAAACAAAGAGCATAGTCTCGTGGAATTGAAGTGGGTGTAATTCTTCCCTTTTTGGACAAGGTTTCGGAATATACATACCATAGAGCCCTATGGACAGGAGGCATATCAAGCGGGGAAAAGTTTAACTTGCCCTCATACACTTGATCGGCCTAAGAAGTTTGAAAAATCTCTCCTTATCATAGCTAATTTTGGGTACGGGAGGAGGATTTTCAATGAATAGCAAGGTTGTTAATTATGTCGAGGAAATAGTTATGGACTTCCTCTAATGAAGTGATACACTTATCCTCAACTAAAACACCTTTCCTACCAACCACATTTGCCATGGTCATATTGTAATAGAATTGTCGACTAAAGAAGGTGAGTAGGCTGTGTTTATAGCTAGGAAATTTTTGAATTGACTCACCGGGGAGATAAATCAAGATTACACTCCTTCTTAAGTTTATCCAGGTCCACATACACTGTGGGACAGAAACCACGATTGGCATATTTCTCTTGGTAATCTAAGAATTGAGCATTGGTCATGGGAGTGGGATTATAGACAAATTCATGGGAAGGTGGTTTGACTAGATTCGGAGGATTGAAAACATAGGGTTGGGATTGCGATACCTTGGGAGCCGAATCACCCATACTAGGACCGGCGTGATCCTTTGAACCGAAAGCTGCGACTTGGAGACGAGATGGTATCTTGGATCCTTGAGCTTCGGGAGCTATGGATACGCTTTCTTCTTGTTTGTGAGGTGCCACGACAACCTCTTTGTCTCTCGATTCGCGATCAAGGGTTTAGCTTCTTTTCGAGTGGGCAATACATGAGGTTCTTGAACCTTTAATTTTCTTTGATTTTTTGCCGGGATTCCTCAATTGGCGGATTTTGGATTTTGAAGAGGTTTTCTCTTTCGGGATGGTCTCGTGAGAGGAGGTGGAGTAGAGGAATCGGTGGGAGCATACTCGGAGGATGAGTTTTTTCGGGTTTTAGAGTGTTTCGAAGGTTTGGGAGCCATTTGGGATGATTGGGAAGAAGAGGTGATAGAGAGTCAGAGAGAGTTTCCGAGTTAGGGTTTTGAAAGTTGCGAGAATGAAAGTGCAGATTCGACAGACATATATATATATGAATGCAAAGCAACTCGAGTTATAACGTGTAACTCGAGTTGTTCATTAAAAAATGAATAGGGAATTCGAAAATCATACCTGGAACTCGAGTTGTTCAGATAACTCGAGTTGTATAACTCGAGTTTTGTATAAGAACTCGAGTTTTTTATTTCCCTTCTTCGTTATAGCTTCTGTCTGACAACTCGAGTTGAGTGAGTAACTCGAGTTCTATCGTATCCACATATTTGACAAAGCAATTATGTGAAGGAAAAGCTTGTTAGATATTCACACACTCCCGCAAAAACATTCTATAGACACTCCGAAGCTTAAGTTAGTGACTTTTAACTCATCAAAACATATAACTAATATTATTGGAAGAGATTTAACTTACAATTCATTGGGATTTACCATTCCCAATTCTCTTCTTATGAACATGAATTGTTCTTTGGCCAGGGGTTTGGTGAAGATATCAGCAAGTTGCAGGTGTGTTGGGATGAACATCACTTTGATATCCTTTTCCGAACATGATCTCTTATGAAGTGATGTCTTACATCAATGTGCTTGGTTCGAGTATGTTGAATCTGGATTTTTGGCCAAACTTATTGTACTTGTATTATCACATAAGGATTGGAATCTCCTTCAAGTTGATCCCCAAGTCTGATATTTGTTGCTTGAGCCAAAGAACTTGAGCACAACAACTTGATGCAGCTACATACTCAGCTTCAGTTGAAGATACCGCCACACTTGTCTGCTTCTTGCTGAACCATGAAACTAGTGAACCCCCAAAGAACTCACATTGTCCACTTGTACTTTTCCTATCAGTTTTGTAGCCAGCATGGTCTGAGTCAGAATATGCAACCAAAAATTCTTGTTGACCTTTTGGGAACCAAAGACCCAATTCTTTTGTGTCGATAGGTAACGAAAGATCCTCTTGACATGTTCTACATGTGATTCTTTTGGAGCGATTGAAATCTTGCGCACATTCCTACACCGAATTGGATGTCCGGTCTCATCTTGGCGGTTAAGTATAGCAAGGAACCAATCATTCCTCTATACTTGGTCATGTTGAAATCTTTGCCCTTTTCTTCATCAAGCATCCGGAGATTTGTTGAACTCATTGGTGTGTCTCGCACCATTACAACTTTCCGGCCAAACTTCTTGAGCAAATCACGGAGATATTTTGTTTGAGAGATGAATATTCCATCCTTCCGTTGTTTGATTTGCAAGCCAAGAAAGTAGTTTAATTCCCCCATCATAGACATTTCAAATTCTCCCTGCATTTTCTTGGAAAATTCTTCACAAAGAGAGTCATTAGTAGCACCAAATATAATATCATCAACATATATTTGGACAATCAAAATTTCGTTAGATTTATTACTCTTTATGAAGAGAGTTGTGTCAGCTTTGCCTCTAATAAAACCTTGATCAAGAAGGAATTTGCTTAATCGCTCATACCAAGCTCTTGGAGCTTGTTTAAGGCCATATAGGGCCTTCTTGAGACGATAAACATGATCAGGATAATGAATATTTTCAAAACCGGGAGGTTGTTCTACATAAACTTCTTCTTGGATAAAACCATTTAAAAATGCACTTTTTACATCCATTTGATATAGTTTAAAACCTTTTACACATGCAAAGGCAAGAAGGACTCTTATGGCTTCCAATCGGCTGCTCTTGGAGCATAAGTTTCCTCATAATCAATTCCTTCTTCTTGATTATAGCCTTTAGCAACTAATCTTGCCTTATTTCGGACAATGATTGCTGTTTCATCTCGTTTGTTCTTGAATACCCATTTAGTGCCAATGACCGGATGGTCCTTAGGCCTAGGTACCAAATCCCAAACTTGATTTCTATCAAATTGATGTAATTCCTCTTGCATTGCTATTACCCAATCATTGTCTGAAAGGGCTTCGTCAATCTTAGAGGGTTCAATGTGTGAGATGAATGCAGAAAATGTTACTTCATTCAAAGTGCTATTTCTAGTTCTAACCCCTTCATTCACATCACCTATAATCTGATCCAAGGGATGATTCCTAATGAATCTCCAAGCTCTAGGTTGTGAATGAGAATTATTTTTAGAAGAATTTTCAAAGACATCTTCAGAATTTTCAAGAGAAACAGGGGTGGTTTTTGAAAAGAATTGATTTCTATAACCATTTTCTTCCTCATCATCCAAAGACTTTTCAGATTTGGCTTCACTAAACACAACATGAATAGATTCTTCAACAAGACGAGTGCAAGTATTGAAAATCCTATAGGCTTTACTTCTATTCGAATAGCCGAGAAATATACCTTCATCGATTTTGAGTCAAACTTACCTAAGTTATCCTTACCATTATTGTGCACAAAGCATTTACACCCAAAAATGTGTAGATGACTAAGGTTTGGTTTTCTTCCCTTATATAGCTCATAAGGTGTCTTCGAAGTTTCTTAGGATGTATGCGCGGTTTGAAATGTAGCATGCCGTGCTCATTGCATCCGCCCAAGAAGACTTGAGAAGTTTGATTTTCATTTAGCATTGCTCTAGCCATCTCGGTGAGAACTCGATTCTTCCTCTCCACAACACCATTTTGTTGAGGAGTTCGAGGAGCGAGAGAAGTTGTGGTCTATTCCATGAGCTCCACAAAATTCCTCAAACGCGTGATTATCGAATTCTCCACCATGATCAGTCCTTAAGCCCGAAATAGAAATACCTTTCTCGTTTTGGACCTTTTTGGCAAACACAACGAACCGATCAAAAGTTTCATCCTTTGATGATAAAAATATAGTCCAACAGAATCTTGAGAAATCATCAACGATAACTAAGGTGTAAAGATTTCCACCAAGACTTCTTACTCTAGCAGCCCAACTAAATCCATATGAAGTAGTTGAAGAGGCTGTTAGATGAAATTTCATTTTTGGATTTAAAAGATGATTTAGTCTGTTTTCCTTTTCGACATGCATCACATATCATATCATTTTTGAACTTAAGTTTTGGCAAGCCAATGACTAAATCCTTTTTTACGTAACTTATCAAGTTGAAACATATTGACATGAGCTAAACGCTTGTGCCAAAGCCAACTTTCTTCCAAGTTACTGATAAAGCAATTTTCAGAAGAAAATTCATTGAAATTGTTAGAGAGATTTAGAGTATAACAATTACCATCTCTGGGAGCCCTAAATAAAGCTTTTGATTTGAGGTTGACCAAGGGTAGATCATCTTTGCTAACAATCAAGCACTCCTCTGAGTCGAAGATGACAAGGTTGCCTTTGTCTGTACTCTGGCTCACACTGAGTAGGTTATGACACAAGCCTTCTACAAGATAGACATCCTTGACTTGTGGTCCATCATTGTTGCCAATTTCACCAATTCCAGCAATCCTTCCGATTGATTTCCACCAAAGGTCACAAGTGCCACCATTTTTGGTCTTGAGAGTAGCAAATTTTGTATGATCACCCGTCATGTGTCTAGAGCATCCACTATCAATATACCACTTATTGGATCTCGATGCTCTCGAGACAAACCCGCAAATCACAAGATATCATGTTTTAGGTACCCATCTTTTCTTGGGTCCTTTTGGGTTAGTTTGTGACTCGGGAACCTTATAAGATCCCTTAGGTACCCATTGGTAATTACCTATAGGTTTACTCTTTCTTTCCTTTCTATGAAAACAAGAAGAAGTAGTATGACCTTTTCGGTTACAATAATTACAATGAGCAAAAGGGTTTGATGTATGAACAGATTTTTCGAAATAATTCATATACAACTTTTCACCAAATTTCTTTTTGCCTTTCTTCTTATCAAAATCAGGCTTATAACCAATTCCCGATTTGTCATTTGTGAATCTTTCTTTGGTTCAAAATCACATTGAGCATTTCACTTCCTCTAGTGAATTTCTCAAGTGCTTTTGTAAGATGTTCATTCTTTTTACGTAAATCTGCACAATCTTCACAAATGACATTTCCAGAGAGAGATTGTTGACTTGCATTTCAAGAGTAATATTTTTCTTTTTCAAAGCTATATATTTTTCTCGCAAGTTTTTCAAATTCGGATTGCACAAGATTATATTCAGAAAATAGTTCATCATATGGTGGTTGAAGATCATATACCTCGGTGTTGTTTTTCACCGCTCCTCTTCTTGAGCAACTAGGCATATGTTGGCTTTTTCTTCATCCTCAACTTCATCTTCGTCGGATGAGCTATCGCCCCATATTGCCGACACATAGGCTTTCTTCTTGAAGTTGTTGAACTTCTTCTTCTCTTTGTTCTTCAGCAGGGGGCATTCAGACTTGATGTGGCCGGGTCTTTCACATTCGTAGCATATGATTGGCTTCTTGGTTTCGATGCTGGAGCTTCCCTTGTGGAACTTCTTGTATTCTTGGTCCTTCTTATAGAATTTTTTGAACCTTCGAACTATCATGCCCAGCTCTTCATCTTCATCTGCTTCTTCATCATCATTTGTCTCTTTTGTTTCTTTGACAGCCTTGAGAGCTATGCCTTTGCCTTTACTATGAATTTCATCAAGTCCTTTCCTGAACTTGATCTTGCCTTCATACTCTGATAGACTACCAAACAAGGCTGCTACCGATTGCATTGACGCGCCATGAGCCTCTTCGATGGTAGTGACCTTAGCCTCCCATTCCTTGCTGAGAATATTCAAGATCTTTCTGACTTGAACTGGTTCATCGTAGAATTTTCCCAGTGCCGCAAGTTGATTAATTAAGTGAGTGAATCTAAGTTGGAACTCACCAATTGATTCTCCTGCCTTCATACGAAGAAGATCGTATTCGGTCATGAGGGTGTTAACTCTATTTTCTTTGACTCCTGTGGTTCCTTCGTGAGCCACCTCCAATGCATCCCACATTTCTTTTGCGGTGGACTTTGAGCATACTCTAAAGTATTCATTCTGACTTAGAGCACTCTGGAGCATGAGGATTGCTTTGCTGTTCAAAACAACCAGCTTCTTGTCATTCTCGTCGTATTCCTCTTCGAGCTTTGGAGTTCTTACTCCATCTTCAGTGGTTGTCGGAACGTAGTTTCCTCTTTCAAATACTCTCCAGAGGCCGAACTCGAGGCCATCACAAATACTTTAAATTTTCCTTTCCAAAAGGAATAATGCTCTCCAAGTAAATCCGGGTGGTCGGTTGATCGAGGCTCCATCGGGTAAAATTCCTTCCATACCGATCCTTCTCGAGATGTTAGTCTCTTTAGAGAAGACCTCGCTCTGATACCAAATGAAAGAAGGAATATCACCAAGAGGGGGGTGAATTGGGGATATAAAATTTTTCCGCAAGAATCCTCTGTTTAACCAAATGTAAAATAGAGATAAACAGAGTAGGGATAAGTGAGATTGAACACAATGGATTTATCCTGGTTCGGTCTAAATCCTTGACCTACGTCCAGTCCCCGACTCTCCGGGATTTTCACTAACTTCAATCGATTACACACTCGTAACTCTCGAAGCAATTCTCTCTCTAGAACTTGCTCCCCCTTACAAGTTGTAATCAATTATCCCAATCTCAAAGTCCCAATACTTTGAGATTCTTACAAGAAAAGATAATCAATGAAAGACTCTCTAAAAGAGTAGAATAATAATCACCGAAGCTTAATATATCCGAAGATATTCTCTCCGTAAGTCGAAAAAGTAAGTGTTCTTAATGACTAATTGAATGCACAGCGTTTCGGTAGTTGGAGACTTGAATGCTTCTTCTATTTATAGGTTGGTAGCATTGATGACCGTTGAGAAGAATAAATGAGCCGTTGTGAGTAATGAATATATCCGTTGTAAATCACTTGCTCGTCTCCTCGTATTTCTTCCGTCATTCGACCGTTATTCTTTATTAACATTCTTTATTTGAATTGTCCGTTGGGAGACAAGTGAGAATGTTTTCCGGGAAGCGACCGTAATGCTTTTTGTATGTCCAGAGGTTTATTTCTTCTTTCGGCTTCAAGTCCGGGACTGCATTTAATGCTTCGACACATATTGACTTTTCGTGATTTCAAGTTTAAAAACATGTTAGAAGTATCTCGAAATACACTAGCAAACTGATTAAACTTGGTTAGAAATGATAAGAATTAATTACATAAGATACCCAAGCTTTAATCGAATGAAAACCAGAATGCGCAGAAAAATCATATTCAAATCGATATGAACAACTCGAGTTGCTTCACATAACTCGAGTTATATTTAGTTCGAGAAGATATGCGCATGAAGAACAAAACTTGAGTTATCCTTAATAACTTGAGTTGGCTAACTCGAGTTACTATTCCTAACTCGAGTTACTTCGAGAATCAATTATTCGGGAAATTCTTCGCAAATGGTATAACTTGAGTTATAGTAATAATCGGAGTTGTCCAACTCGAGTTTTGTACTCTAACTCGAGTTGCTTTGGAATTCAAATCAGACGAGAAAGTTTTCGCGAGAAAACATAACTTGAGTTATTGCAAGAATGGAGTTTTTCCAACTCGAGTTGTCTTGAGTAACTCGAGTTACTTTTGAATTTAAATCATTCGAAAACGTTCGCACATAATATAACTTGAGTTACAAAAATAACTTGAGTTGGGCAACTCGAGTTATACTCACAACTCGAGTTTTTTTCGCTTCGAAAATCAAACAAAGTTTTTAACACTTAGCCAACTCGAGTTTTTCCTTGTAACTCGAGTTATATCGATACCAAAAATCTGATATCGCGATGAGGCTTTTGGGAACTGAAGTACAACTTATAACTTGAGTTGTTTAGTGACAACTCGAGTTATCCTTCGTTTGATCTGATTTTTCTTAAGTGTAAAACTTGAGTTATGATAGGCAACTTGAGTTATGTAACTTGAGTTGTTTTCAACAACTTGAGTTACCGATCTTTCAAAATCATTTTACAAGAAACTCGGTGCAACTTGTCTAAACTTAATTCTTCGCAAATTAACCCATTGATCATTACAATTGTTAGACATCATCAAAACACATAGAGAACTAACACAAAACCGAACTATGCAACAACCGAGAAGGAGATGCTTGCAATTATTTATGCATTAGATAAGTTTAGACAGTATTTGATTGGTTCCAAGGTGATTATTTTTACGGATCATCTTTGCTCTAAAATACCTCTTGACTAAGCAAGACACTAAGCCAAGGCTTCTCCGTTGGATGCCGTTACTCCAAGAGTTTGATATTAAAATCAGAGACAAGAAAGGGGTGGAGAATGTGGTAGCCGATCACTTATCTAGGATACAGGATAAGGAGTTGCAGGATGATTCAGAGATGGAGATTCGGGATGAATTCCCAGATGAGTATGTCTTGGCAATCAAAAATGTACCTTGGTTCGCTGATATTGCTAATTATAAGGCAATTGGGATGATACCAGAGGGACTAAATGGCAGCAGAGGAAGAAGTTCATGCATGATGTTCGGCGGTATATCTGGGATAAGCCTTTCTTGTTTTTCGGGTGTGCGAGATGGAGTGCTCGGCGCCGTATCCCGGAGGAGGAAACTCATAACGTCCTCCGGCATTGTCACGGTTCAGATTATGGTGGACATTTTTTGGAGAACGCACCGCCGCTAAGGTATTACAAAGTGGTTTTTATTGGCCTACACTGTACAAGGATGCTAGGAAGTTTGTGGAGCGTTGTGATCGTTGCCAAAGAACTAGGAATATCTCTAGGAGACATGAGATGCCCCTTAACAACATTCATATTATTGA
This sequence comes from Acacia melanoxylon, assembly GCA_019022615.1. Classification (NCBI taxonomy): domain Eukaryota; kingdom Viridiplantae; phylum Streptophyta; class Magnoliopsida; order Fabales; family Fabaceae; genus Acacia; species Acacia melanoxylon. The sequence goes on from JAFJYJ010000027.1 coordinate 5,350,006, forward strand.
GATATTTGATGTGTGGGGGATTGATTTTATGGAGCCATTCCCAAGTTCTTTTAACAACAAGTACATTCTTGTAGTTGTGGACTATGTCTCAAAGTGGGTAGAGGCAATTGCTCTTCCCACTAATGAAGCTAAGGTGGTGGTATCTTTTCTCAAAAAGAATATATTCAACAGGTTTGGGGTACCTAGGGCCATTATCAGTGACGGAGGAACTCACTTTTGTAACCGACAATTTCAATCAGTGCTTAGCAAATATGGTGTCACTCATCGTGTCACTACTCCATATCACCCACAAACTAGTGGGCAAGTGGAGATGTCTAACAGGGAATTAAAGCAAATTCTGGAGAAGACTGTTGGGAAGTCAAGGAAGGATTGGTCTAAGAAGCTTGATGATGCTTTATGGGCGTACCGAACGGCATTCAAAACTCTTGTTGGCATGTCACCGTTTCAAATTTGCTATATGGTAAGTCTTGCCACCTTCCGGTGGAGCTTGAGCATAAGGCGCTTTGGGCAACTAAGCTGCTGAATTTTGATGCTAAATCTGCTGATGAAAAAAGGTTACTTCAGTTGAATAAGCTTGATGAATTCAGAATTTTTGCATATGAGAGTGCTAGCCTCTACAAGACAAGAACCAAGAGATGGCATGACAGGAAGATTATTCCTAAAGAGTTTCATCCGGGACAGCAGGTACTACTTTATAATTTTCGTTTGAAACTTTTTCCAGGGAAATTGAAGTCTAGATGGTCAGGACCTTTTGTAGTCAAAGAAGTCACACCTTTTGGTGCAATTGCCATTGCATCAATAGGTTCAGATAAAGCCTTTAAGGTGAATGGGCAGAGATTAAAGCCTTACCATGGTGGAGACATTGACAGAGGAAGAACCTCTGTGGCATTGGAAGTTAAGAATTAAGGTGACATCCGTCAGGCTAGGGACGGTAAACAAGCACTGATTGGGAGGCAACCCAATAAGTTTTTCTTGCAGTTATTATTATTATTATTATTATTTTCCTTTCATTTTTTCTAGGTTTAAGATGATCACTCCTCTTGTGGCTGCCAAGTCTTCTTTGGGGCACTCTTTCCTCTTTTAAAATTAGAAACATCATGGATGGTACCGGATGAAGCCCTCCACATCGAGTTAGAAGCCTAAACCGGGGAGTACTAGTTTCTTTCCCTCTTTATATTTTTGCAAGATTGAGGATAATGTTTGATTTAAGTGTGGGGGAGGGATATTATCTCTTTGGTAGTGCTTGTCCTTATCCAATTGAAAAGAATTCTTTTGAAATTTTTTTATTGTTTAAGGTTGACCTTAACTTTGAGAATCCCCCCCATCTTAGAGAATATTATCAAGAAAAACAATAAAAAGGAAAAAATGTTTCAATTAAACCTCTAAGCCTTGAATTTTTGTAGCATTCTTGAGATGAACTATAAGAATAGGGATTAGTTTGTAATATGATCAACAGATTATTAGTTTATGAATAGTTTGCTACATGATTTCTTTAGGAGATGAGATGATGACTTTCATTAGCTAAGTAAAAATTTTCGTTTAGGAAGATGACTCAAAAAAAAAAAACACAACTCCAATGACTTCTCTAGACCGCACTTAATAACCGGTGCTGCATCACCCATGTGCAGGGTCGCGTCAAACGGTAAAGTCAAAGAGGGTTATGAGTTAGGTAAAAGCCTCTTGAGGTGCCTGTTGAAGTAACTGAGTAACCGGTGTTGCATCACCCATGTGCAGGTCACGTCAAAAAGGGACCTACAATGGCTCAAGAAAAAAAAAAACAAAACAAAAAAAAAATGTTTTACCCGAGATCCCTATTAAAAAAAAAAAGCTATGTTTTAGTGGGGGAATTTGAAGGATCCGGAGAAAATGAGTAGCGTAATATTCTTTTACTAATCTTATTGTTGAACTTATTGCTTACCGATCTTTTGATCATGGGACGTTAAAAGATTGTTACAACTGTTTAAGGCTATTAGCTTAGTGATCTATTCTTATAAGACATTAACTTAAATAAAATTTGATGATATGATCTAAGTGTGGTGGTTACGACTCTTTATTTAGGAATTTCATAAACAATGTTGTTCTCATTTAAGATGATGAATTTTATTTCTTTTGCTTGAGGACAAGCAAATGTTTAAGTGTGGGGGAGTTTGATAAGTATATATTTTATAATTAAATAAGTATAGATTCTGAGATATATTGGATTGAATTTATTAATATTTTGTACTTATTTAATTATCTTTATGTACTTATCTATCTTTTAATTATATATAGGATAAAATGATATTATAACAAAAAATCTATTGATATCCTATTTATTTGTGCAGGAGATATTATATGATCTAGTAGAAAAGAAAATATTAAATAAAGAGAAACAATTTGTTAAACTATATATATATATATATTGAAATGAAAGATATGCGGACCCCACACCAATCAAAAGCAACAAATCTCTGGACATCCTATCAAGATTTTGATAAAGATAAAAACGCAGGAGGAGAATTGGGATATATATAAATAGAGGGAAAGCCGCACATACGAGGGATATATATATCGGTGTGCCACGAGATTTAAAAAGGAGCGAACAAAGAATTCCGACGAAGCAAAAGGACGAGACGCACGGAACGAGAACGGAAAAAGACTAGAATTGGAAGACGCAAACGAGAAGGAGTGAAATCAAGAAGGGAGGAGCACTGAGACTGAGGGATTCTCTGGGAGTCTTTATTTCTCTTTTCTTTTCCTATCTTATTTTAAACCTGGCTTTTATTTATTTTATGGATTTTATTATAGCCATGTTAGGCTAGTTGTCTTTAGTAGTTAGGGCGAGGATGAACCCTATGCGAATTTAAAATACTTGATTGGATTCTTTATTTATTGTTATTTTCTTGATTGAATGAATTATCTTTGCTTAATGCTTTCTTGAAGATTGATCACCTTTTAGATTGTTCATAGGTTGGTGTATGACAATAGAGATGTTGGTGCATTTAACTAGAACCGTTAATTCATCATAGAATTGCATGACCTAGACATAGGCTTACGAGTTTATGCGATCTCATAATTTCGGTTTGAAAATATGATTTTTTTTTCCAAACAATACTAAGACATTAGGTTGTTTTCAAAGATAACGGACTAAGGTAGCATCAAGACATTGGGACTTAGTCTAACTTTAGAGAATTGATCGTCAATCGTAGGAATAATAATCAATTAGGAATTCAATTCAAATACTTGGAGGAACATAGGGGGATTCTCAGCCCTAGCTGCGTTTTTTAATTACTCATATTTTCTAAACATTTTCTTGAAATTCTTGATTCTTGTTCTTTATTCAAATCTTTAAATTCCTTTTGGTTACAACTCACCTCATATTACTCAATTCATCCAACTAAAGCGAAAATAGCAAATTAGTGATTGGAGTACTATTCCTCGTGGGACGATCTTTTTCTCACTACTTTATTACTTATAACGATCGGTGCACTTGCCGAAGTCGCTATCACAGATATAGCAAATTCAACCACAATGCAGTGTGAAGCTATTATTGACCTCCCTGCATCACTGAGTTGTGAAAATAACTCTTTTGGCGTTGAATCAGCCTCGGCTTACCAACAACCTCGGCTATCTCGGATATCTTGATTTGCTTGTTTGGGATCCTCAAAAGGGTATTGAACCCGCAGCTGTATCAATTCCTAGATCTCATCCTCTGTCCAGTGGTTGTTGTTGCGCGGTGGGCCCGGAGGCTGCTGTGCCGGGCTCCTGGCACGATGATAGGAGGATCTGAAGTTGCCGAACAAGATCCTCTAGGTCTGTTAGTTTTTTTATTAAGGCCATCAAAGACTTCTCTAAGTTCTTTCGTGATCCTTCCAACTATCTTCTCATTATGTGGACACATCCCAATTGCCGAGCTTGTCCAATGAGAGGAGAATGTAAACATTTTCAAAGCGCAGTTGCAAGTCCAACACTACTTGCCTTACCTCAAAAGGTTGTTGATATAAGGCCTAGTTCAATTACTACTAAATGTTTGGATGTTGCAAAAAATTCAACCACAATGCAATGTGAACCTATTATTGACCTCCCTCCACCACCTAGCGGTGAAAATACCCAAAGTGAAATACAAGATCTAGAAGAATCTTGCATGGGAGACGGTAACTTTGAGGAGTTTTCAATATTAGAGCTTGATAAAGAACATTTGAAAGAAAGTGGCAATTACTTTGAACTAAATGAATCCAAAGTGTAGCTCGTTTAAGGACTAAGCGTATGGTTTATGTGCTTCCTGATACACACACCTTCTCTTAAAAGAATTCCCAAAGAGAGAACCAGGCGATCCTTCAAAGAGAGAATTCCCAAAGAAAGAACATGACGATCCTTCCAACTATCTTCTCATCATGTGGATAAGAGGATAATTATAAGAAAACCCCTGTGAAGTAGCTCAAAAGCAAAGCCGTTGCTCAAACAACAATTGTTTCTCTGGATCCTTTCACAGGCTGCTGCGGTTCTTGATTTTGTGCTATGGATTTTAGGAACTGCCCGTGCAAAGGCATCTGACTGCTGCTTCTAGTATTGACCATCTTTGGTCATGGGAATCGAAATTTACCAACTCCCCACGGTCGGCGCCAATGTTCGGTGTAGAACCAGATGTGGCTAGCCCCAATGGACTAGCCAGTTTGATATTAATGAATTGGACTTGACCTAGGCACAAGGCCTAGGGCCTACGTACCCTGTAGAGGGATCAAAGTCCACGTAGTTCGAGACACACATAGGCGTTTAGCCAAAGGGGTGGTGTGTATGCTCCAGTGAGAGTAGTCTCTCCACACCTTAGGGTTTGACCTCTGTATTTATAGAGTGTACCTCAGGTGGGATAATATAGGCCTTGTAATCTACGACCCTAGTATCATAACTGTCGAATCTATCTTTGGATAAGATAGATCTCCCTTGATTATAGATGAGAAATGATTTCCTTTTATTATAGGTAGATCCTAATATGCGATATATTGCATGTTGGGTCATAATGCTATTGGGCATAAATATAGATCCGTAACATTTATGAACTAGGGTTAATGTTGATAAGTTGTTAAATTTTAAGACAGGTTAATAAGGTTTTATTAGTTTTAATGAAATATGTTGGAAATGACTCATAAATAAGATAAGAGGGGTAGTGTTCGTTTCACGTACAAATGAACAAGTTATTATAAATAGAGGGACCAATATCTATAATTTGAGACAATTATAAAGTCTTTCACATGCACCATCCTTACAAATTAAGCTAAGCTTTTGAATTTCGACTTTCAAGAAAAAGGAAAGCTTTTAAGTTTCTCTCCCACCTGAAAACGTTAGTCTTTCACTTCCACGAAATTTCCAGGAAGTTTCACTTACACGGATTAAAAACAAAATCCGCAATCGAATAGGATTTTGGTATGTGATTTGATAACCACAACATATGTACATTTTTAAACGGAGTCTCAAACACGGATTGAAATAAATAATTCTGCACATGGTGAAGAGGATAGGTTGTCTTCGTACTTAAAGTTTCATGTTCCCTGAACTAATGAAGAGGAAGCCGACAGCGAGGATGAAAAAAATGCCAATTTTCTTACCTTTGATTTAGATGATTACATTATAATCGAATTTAAGGCCATTTGAAGAATGAATATATAGAACATTAATATTCTCTAATTGACATTTTGTGACAGTATTTCACTTGAAAGCAAAATGCAAATATTCTGGGTATATTTATTAAAATTGTGAATTTAAAATTGGCGGATCATTAATATGATTTTGGGTGACTTGAGAGCTAAAATTTAACGGACTATCTGCAAGTTAAGAGATCCTTATGAATTTCAGCAACTCTAACATAGCAACGGGAATTTCATCGACTTTATGAATTTCAACAAATTTGACCTTCAAATAAATTTAGGAATCATCAATATGAAGTCTTGCCACTTCAAAATAAGTCTATGCGCAAGACTTATTCTTCCCCATCTGAGTTCGTTTGTGTTAGTAGTATGAGAAGTGACTTATTTACAATTTGACTTTTGTAAAAATAAGATAAGACAAAAGTCATATTATAAATATGATTTGTGTTTAAATTAACAGTGGCAAAAGTAACCTTTTTTTTCCAAACTGAAATATGTTTGGATTATTAATTAAAAAGTCATTTGAAATGGAAAATGACTGGAAAAAAAAACATAAATCTTAAATTTTATTGATTATTACATGTGCGCGCGCGCACACACACACACATATATATATATAGGGATAGGATATTGTCACTACCAATTTTTGTCACTACCAATGTCACTACCACTTTTTCACTGTTATATCATAATCTCATCTACATATATCATTTCTTTCTCTTATTGAGATTTTTATCTAACGATGAAAAAGTGATAGTGACAATATTATATCTCATATATATATATATGTTGGATTTTTTTTTTCTAAATCTCATGGGTTATGAATGAGAAGTCGCATTGGTTTGCCAACGTCGGTCGCGTCGTTTCACCGAGGGGATTCTATCTGATCGTTTCATCATCTATAAATAAACACGTGTGTGACGAAAAAAAAACAAAAAAAAAACTTTTTTTCTAACACTATGCTTCCATACATATAGTTTAATGCATTTTACTATAAGTTTCATCCGTGCGATTCTGAAAGCAAACTCATTGTGTTTGCTTGGGCTTCTGATTGAGAGTGCCATCATTCTGAAGATGAAAAATCCGCTCTATCCTGGGAGACAATTGTTCATTAACCTTGGGCATCTAAAAAGGAGATAACATATGTTGGGCTTGGATTTCTTCAAAGTTCATTATCATATTTCGGCAGTCTTGTGAGTTTTTACTAGTTTTCTTCTTAGTATAGAAATATTGTATGTTTACCGATTATGCATATTGATTACACAAATTCTGACCCCTGTGAAATTTCTACTTATAAAGTATTTTCTCCAACAATCTTAAGACAATTTGGTTGAATCTATGTTCAGTATTTGAATGGATTCTTGATGTGGAAAATTTATCGTCTCTAAAATTCTGATATATGTGGGTATATATATGTCGAGTTGTTTCTGATATGCATATGAATGTTTTAAAAGTATTTTTCATGCGTTTCAGAATTACTTATATATATTTTGTGGACAAGAGATTTTGATTGATGTGCGATATATGTATATATATGCAAATTGTTTAAATATTCTAGCTTCCTTGGCCTATTTCTGGGAAACATATTCCTTTTGAATCTGTTGTGTGAATATTTATTTCTGCAATAAAATATATAAGTTTATACATGTTTTAGGCTATGAAATTAGTATGATATAGAAGCATTGGATGAAAACTTGTTTTTCTATCGAGAAAGTCGTCCTTTGAAGTCTTGTGTTGGGTCACAAGGTAAAGGTGCTTTCTGGCCACAAAGTTGGTGGCATTGTGTAGATCTCAAAATAACGAAGAGATAGACACCAAAAATGCGGAAAACCGACATCGGGAACGCCAGTTATGGGGGATGAATTATCGGGTCCGAAGTACCCGTTCGGAGGATCCAACCGGGTCAAAATGACCCGACTGGAGGTTGAGGGAGACACGTACGACGTGTCGTTTTGTTTATTCACCAAACGACACCTCCTTTGGTTAAATGAAACGGTGGGTTTCACTATTAAAAAAATAATAAAAATAAAAATAAAAACGGTTCCTTGTAGTTTTATGAGGACGCGGGTGCATTGGTGCCTGAAGGCAGGCACTCTGACAGTTAAGCCACACGCTTGGTTTCAAAATAAAATCCACAGTTTTATTTAAACCAAGGTTTCTGTTGGTCTCAGGATGCGTATGGGCTGTTTAAATGAAACAATATTAAAATTTTAAAATAATGTGTTTATAGATTTTCAATCTTTGATGTGTCGAATTTCCAGTATGGATGTGCCCATAGAAATTGATATGTTATTATTTATCCTAATTATTGATTACTTGCACGGTGAATTTACTTCCATTGAAAGTTTGTTAGTTAATAAATATATTAGTTTCGATTAATAGAGTAGTTAATGAATCTCCTATTATCTCTCCTTAGTTTAATGAGGATTTGATGATGAATATTAAATTAATAAAGTGAAGATAATATATATCTTATGCCTTGGTTTCATCAAGAGATTTTCTTGGTTTTATTAATTAATATTTTGAATTATATGTTATGGTACGGAGATGAAAATTTGATATGATAATGAAAGATTGTTGTCAAACTTCGAGTTGATTCTCGAAGTTCCGTTTTTACGCTTCTAACTTACAAAAAACGAAGTCGAGTGGTAAACTCGTGCTAGTTGTAAACTCGGTTAAACTCACGAGTTTATGCACCGAAGTTTGCCGTTTTTTACGTTTCTAGCTTATAAAAGCTGTGTTAACTTACTCTAAACTCACGTTTTTGATTTGATCATCTTTCGGCTTTATATAGAAATTTTATAGAAATTTCTTTATTAAATATGATAAATGATGAATGTTGATGGATTTAATTTCAATTATTTGGATTTAAAATATATTTAAATCAAATTGTTGTCATTTTTATATTTTAATTATTTAATTATACACTAATAATACATATTTAATAATAAAAGTAAACTTTTTTAATTTACGATTCAAGTTCACGATACGAGTTTACGTCATTGTCGTCATGAGTTTCTTAAACTCGTGAGTTTGACAACCTTGATAATGAGATCATTATTGGGTTCATGCTTGTTATTTTATTATTTGTTTTCTATTTAAAGAAATTAAATATATTTAACAGTTCAATGATGAGCTTTATTAAAAGTCCTAAATTTTAGGATGAAAGGGGAATTTATTCCCACTTTATTATTGTCAATGGAGATATTAATTTGTTTGATAATTTATAATCTCCTACAATCTCTCCTAAAATCTTGTGAATCTTTTTAAATTAATATGGCTGAATAAAAGTGGGGGGATATGTTGTGTTTAACGTGATAATAATTGGAAGTTGAAACAATATTTTGTTTTAATAAATCTGGTGATATTTGTGTATATCTTAGCCACTATTTAATTTATCTAGAAGGATACCATGATCAATGAACAAAAATTTTGAGATTGCCATGCACTATGATTTATTCAATGAAAGCTTTGTTATTTGTTATTGAAAGCAAACTTTGTGAATTATGAAATATTTTGAGTGACAAGAATATAGCAATGATATCAGAATTTAATCATTTCTCTAGTTTAGAGATAAATGTGTTCTAATTTTCCATAGTATTATTATTTCTCTTAGTATAAGCATGCATCGCGACATATTGGTGGTGGAATCAAATAATTCATAACACTAGTGTATAGGAAAGTGGTTCAAAGGCTAAGCCTTGATTTAGTGGTTACTTAATTAGTCACTGTTGCAATAGCACGAAGAGACTCTAACTAGATTTGCACTTACTTGACCAATTGATATTATAAACAAAGTTGATTTCGTGTACTAGTAAAAAATGCAATTATAGCCTTAATTTTATAATTATGGATGATTTTGTGGCTATGATTTTATGTTTTTTAAATATTGTGAATAGCAATTGTATGAATGCTAAATATTTAAGTTTTGGAATTAAGTGTGGTGGATTTATTAATCAGGTCAATTCGTTATGAATTATTTTAATTCCAAATATTATGGTAAGAGTATGGTTGATTTGTTAGTCACCAAAGTGATCAATTCTTTATGAATTATTACGATGATTACCCATAACTTTGATGCTATGATGTTATTGAAGTTTGTTATTATAGGATGTTTATGGATCAACCTAAAGGTTGATTATTTGTTTTTATAATTATTGAATATAAATGTTGGTAGTTTTATTTAGACACCCAAAGATGATAAATATTTCTAGTTAGGTTATGCATCACTACCAAATTATATGAAATCTTTATAGCATCATTTTGGTTGAATGTTGTATAGTAGTGAAAAAATGAAACATTGAAAGAAATGATCAATGCATTGTTGATTACGTCTAGTTTACCACAGAACTTGTGGGGGGAAGCCATTTTAATGGCTAATTTTCTAATTAATAGAGTGCCCCACAAAAGGATACAAAGCATATCATACGAAATATGGAAAGGAAAGAAATCTTCCTTGAAATATTTGAAATTATGGGGGTGCTTGGCTAAGGTTGCAATTCCTAAACCCAAAAGGTTAAGAATTGAACCTAAGACAGTGGACTGTTTGTAAGTCTGATGTATCAAATATCCATGTTGATTCAGTTATTGAATCAAGGGACACTATATTGAGAGTGTATTTCCGTATAACATGGGAAATAAAGCGAGTGGTAGTAATGATGACAATACTATGATGCCTTGGGATACTACTACCAGTGATGATCCTATGGAAGAGGAACCTAGACATAGTACAAGGCAAAGGACCGCCACATCCTTTGGGCATGATCTTCTAACTTTTTGTTGGAAAATAAGCCTCGAACATAAAGAGGCTATGGGTTTTCCTGAAGCGCCATTTTTGGAAGAGGCTATCAATAGTGAAGTTCCTTCCTCCTAGAAACAAACCTCTAGGAACTAAATGGATCTTCAAAAAAAGATGAAAGCAGATGGCACTATTGATAAGTACAAAGCTAGGCTAGTAATAAAAGGCTACAGACAATGTGAAGGCCTAGACTACTTTGATACCTATTCACCTGTTACAAGGAGTACATCTATTCGGATGTTAATTGCGTTAGACACATTGAATGGGTTGGAGTTACATCAAATGGATGTAAAGACAGCCTTCTTGAATGGTGAATTAGAGGGAGAGATTTATCTAGAACAACCTGAGGGATTTGTTGTCTCAGGACAAGAACAGAAAGTTTGTCGATTAATAAAGTCCATTTATGGGCTTAAACAAGCCCCAAAACAATGGCATGAAAAATTTGATGAAGTTATGTTATCAAATCACTTTAATATTAATGAATGTGACAAGTGTGTATATATTCGAAATACTGAAAACAGGTTTGCCATAGTCTATCTTTATGTAGATGACATGTTGATAATGAGTAGTAATAATCAAATGATTAAAGCTACTAAATGATTGCTTACCAGTAAGTTAGACATGAAAAATATGGGTCTAGTAAATGTTATTTTAGGAATTAAAGTCCATAGAACTTCTGATGGGTTAGCTTTATCGCAAACACACTATATTGCTAAAATTGTTGAGAAATTCAAGAGTTTAAACATAGCTCCTATGTCGAACCCTATAGATTTTAGTCTTCAACTGTTAAGAAATACTGACGAAGCTGATAAACAAAAGGAATATGCACGAGTGTTAGGTAGTCTTATGTATGTTATAAACTGTACTAGACCTGATATTGCCTATGCAGTAAGCATGTTGAGTCGCTTTACAAGTAATCCAAACGAGCTTCATTAGAGTGCTATGATAAGAGTTTTTGGTTACTTAAAGCAAACTCAAAACTTTGCTTTGCATTATGAGAAGTACCATGTAGTGCTAGAAGGGTATTGTGATGCAAATTGGATCAGCAGCTCTAATGACACAAGATCCACAAGTGGATATGTATTCACTCTTATTAGGGGTGTTGTGTCTTGGAAGTCATCCAAGCAGACTTGTATTAGAAGATTAACTATGGACGTAGAATTTATTGTTTTAGATAAAGTTGGTGAGAAAGCCAAGTGGATTTGTAATTTTCTTAAAGACATTTCTAGTTGGCCAAAGCCAGTACCAGAAGTGTGTAAACACTATGATAGTCAAGCAGCTATTGATAGGACCAAGAATGTCATGTACAACGGCAAGTCTAGACATATATGTCGTAGACATGATACCGTTAGACAACTACTCTCGAATGGAATCATCTCAATTGATAATGTGAAATCAAAATAGACTATAGCGGATTCATTGACTAAAGGAATTCCTAGAGAGTTAGTTAGAAATTTGTCCAAAGGAACGGGTTTAAGGCCAATCCATTGTTGATTATTGTGGTAACTCTACCAGAAGAGTGGAGATCCTATAAACTAGGTTCAAAGAGACAACGAAGTAATGATGGACTGTAAACACTATGGAGTTTTAAACTCATACTCATTCCTAGACAAGACAATGCATATATATAAGGGTAAGCTTTTAGGCTTTTAATTGTTTCTTAATCTGATGTGTTCAGATGATATATGTTGACTTACATCATAAGGAATCACCTATGTGAGTGTAAAGTGTGAGCCGCTTCTATGAGAATTTAAAACAGCCGATTCTCTAGAATACTCGTAGAACCAAGCAGGTGTCCAGGGCCAAAATGGACACAGCATGAGAATCAACGATGCTAGAAGAGCAACTGTGTGACTCCTATTGTCTTGGTATACACTAAAAGGTCGATGGTTCAAGACAGCACGTCCAATGATTGACCAGTATATCCGACAGGTTTTTACTAGAGAAGGTTCAAAGGTAACCCCTACCTTTCTCTATGTAGTTGTTTCTCGTAGAGGAATCGCACTTTGCATACATATTCATTTGCACTTGGTCACGATGGACTGACTTCTTATCCATGTGGGGGATTGTTGGGTTTTTTGTCTAAATTCCATGAGTTATGAATAAGAAGTCGCATTGGTTTGCCACCGACGGTCGCGTCATTTCGCCGACAGGACTCCATCTGATTGTTTCATCGTCTAAAAATATATGTGCGTGTGAAAGAAAAAAAAACTCATTTTTCTAACACTACGCTCCCATACATATAGTTTAATGCATTTTACTATAAGTTTCATCCGTGCGATTCTGAAAGCAGACTCGTTGTGCTCACTTGGGCTTTCGATTTGAGAGTGTCATCATTCTGAAGACGAAAAATCCACTCTATCTTAAGAGACAATTGTTCATTAACCTCGGGCATCCAAATAGAGGGAACAAATTGTCTTAAGGAAACAACGTATGTTGAGCTCGGATTTCATCAAAGTTCATTATCATATTTTGGTAGTCTTGTGAGTTTTTACTAGTTTTCTTCTTAGTGCAGAAATATAGTATGTTTACCGATTATGCATATTGATAAAGATTCTGATCCTTGTGAAATTTCTACTTATAAAGTATTTTCTCCAACAATATATATATATAAATTGTGATAATTGAATACAAGAATTTAAATTTAAACTTGATAAAAAAAATTAAAAAAATTATTGCAAAGTCAGTCAAAAAATAATTCAAGGCACACATGAAAAAAAATGTTGGATCCACCTTACCAAAACAAAAATGAAAAACAGTGGAGAGGATAACAAATATGACCTTTCCGAGTTCAGAAAGGATTATAGTAAGCAAGAAGCATGGGGTCCTCCCTAAGGGCTTCATTGATCCTTCTCTCTTACATTAGTTTCATAAGTTAGCCTTCACCAATCATCGAGTTTCACCTTTCGGAACCCAAAAAAAAAAGTGAAACGCTTCGGCTTCTAGCGTAGAGTGAGGACCAAATTCTTGTTCACCTATTCGTTTCTATTTCCATTCTCCAAATTATGAGGGTAATAAGGTGAAAGCCAAAGCAAATTAATATTCATTCTGGTTCTAAATATAAAACAAAGTTGACTTTCTTGGAAAGATTAAGGAAGCTAATTTGTAATATCCTAAATTTTGGGCCAAAAGACTTGGGAATAAGCCTATAAAAGGTAGGTGACTAAACCCAGTTCGAGCATAGTCCCAAGAATGTTGAGGGATAGGAAGCCTCTTGGGGGACTAAGTAACTCGGCTAATGGGGTTAGTGGACTTAGTATGTATAAGCCATGGAATTAAAATGCCAATGAAAAAGGGGCACAGAAGACCTGTATGACGTAAATCCAATTGGAAAAGATGCCACCCAACTATGTCCTAAGGTATAGGACAATTAGTTGAGCAAAAATATGCCAGTATAAGTAAGTATACGGCATTTTCAGGGCAGTCGGATATGCCCTGCATTTTTTGGAAAATGACATAGGTATGTGGCACCATGTGGAAGCCCACACATACAGAGTCTAACTTGGTGTCAGTTGATGTGTCTCAGTATACGTGTCACAATCCTAAGTAGGTGCCAATAAAGTGACTTTAATAAAGCAAGGCCATGATGACTAATGATGACATAGCTTTTGAGTCGTCACCATAAGATTGTGACACGTGTCCCTCATCATGATAAAGCACAAAGCTACTTTTGTGTTGGCACAATGAGAACATGACACATGTTGACTCATCATGACAAGTGAAAAAGCTACTTTTGTGTTGGTGCAATAGAAACATGACACGTGTCGTCTCATTATGACATACTTTTGTGTTGGTCCAATAGAAACATGACATGTGTCCACCATCAAGACAAGCCAAAAACTACTTTTGTTGGTCAAATGGAAATGTGACATGTGTCCCCTCAGTATGACATAGCTTTTCAGTCACCACTATAAGATCGTGACACGTGTTCCATCATCATGACAAAGCATAAAACTACTTTTTGTTGGTCCAATGGAAAGAGGACACATGGTGCATTCAGGACCATACATGTGGCGCGTTATGGACCGCACCCATATTCTATATATACCCCTTCCCCCTCATTTGTGTTTAGGCTATCCTTGGTCAAAGCATGGAAAAGAGAAGAGAAAGAGCGAGAAAACGAAATAAAGAGAGAAGGAAAAGAGGAAGAAGGAGCTAGAGGAGAGAGAAAGAGTTCGGGGCTGATTTCACCTCTGATTTAGTGTTTTTAGCTCCCGATTTCCAAACTGATCGTAGAGTCAAGGTAAGTAGGACTTGGATTCTTGCTCTACTTCCTTCAATCTTCATAGACATTCCTAAGATCTTGATAAATGATTCTTGCATGGTGATTTGGGAGCTTAGACCAAGGAGGAGTAAAAGTACAAGGAGGCAAAAATCCAAGGAAAAACTAAGATCAATATAAAAGAAGTGTCGTTGCCAGGAGCTTTTGAAAGAATTTAAAAAAAGAAATTGACAGTTTAAGCTTGCCAGGTAATAACATTTATCCTCATATGCTTTGTATGTCTCTATATGTATGTTTTACTATAAATATGTATGCATTCGGTTGTTGATGTTTTGTCAAGCGCTTTGGTACCGGAACCCGCTATGTGCAACTAGGGCCTTGTTGTGCCCTGCAGTCTGTGCTATGTGCTATAGAGACTGCTTGTTCCGGTTTAGGCTTCGTGCCTCGCTGTATGTGACCTACTGAATGCTTATGGTTTTCTTACATGCTTTGATTATACTTTCTGTATGAGATTAACGATTACTCTAGGATCCTTCGGGATTCTAGCCTCTGTTGCTACCTGTATGTTGTACAGTTTATTGGATATAGCTCCCAGGAGGATGTGAGCAAATGGAGATGTTGGACAAGTTCCAGATTATTTGGAGAATTGTTAGAGAAATTTTAAGTAATTATTGTTTTAAATTTTGTAACCAAGATTTGTAATTTATTATCAATATACTATGCCCAAATCATTTTGCTACTACGCTGCGCTATAATGCTCTAATCTATGAAATATTATTTAAAGGGTGTAACAGTTGGATTTAATAAATAAGAGGGTATCTCACACTACCCGCCACCCGAAAGGGCGAGGCCGGTAAGGGTGTAATATAATTAAATTATTTTAGAGTATTTTTATTTTTACTTTTTTCTTCAAACTAATTAGTTTAACTAATAAACTGATATATAATCTAAGGATAAACAACATATTATATGAGTGAGCAAAAAAAAAAAAGTAGCTTATTTAACTTCCTTAATCTTTTCGAAAAAATTCAACTCTGTCTTATAGTTAAAAACGGAGGAAGGAGTACCACAAAAACGTATGAAACCTTCAATTTCAATTTCCAGTTCGCACTTGTGGGTTAGAGACTGAAACTTGCAAGCTTTTTGGGCAGCGACTTTGCTGAAAGCAGGACGGAGCCAGAGTCAAAGGTGAGTGGGAAAAACTCGATGACTTTTCTGGCCAAGTCTGGGCAACACTCGGTCCAAGGAAAAGAGCTTTTTTGTATAACCCAATCAAAAATAAGCCAACCTTAACACCTCTAACTCAGACTTTTTTTTCACTGAAATTTTGTCCTCCTTCCCACAGGCTGATTTGTTCTCCAATGCTCACCAAAACAAAGCAAAAATAGGTGTTTCCATCGCCTTTTTTTTTTTTTTTTTTGCTAAAAAGGATAAGCTAGAACCCTACATTACAAAGAAGAAATTACACGTAAAGAAAATTTAATCCCAAACACTAATGATCCACCCAACGCTCTAAGGTTGGGAGGAAAAAAGTTTTCTGAATTCCATATAAAAATCGAATCGTTGATGGCAAGATTTTTGTTTTTTTTTTTTTTGAATTCCATATAAAAATCGAATCGTTGATGGCAAGATGTATACACAATAAAGTAATAAAAGAAAAGTGATCCAAAATGTTTTTTGCGGAGGCCCACTTTTTTTTGTCATCACAAACTGGGATAAATGCCCAAACAAGAATTTAACTAAAATACCCCTTGGAGGCCCATTTTTATATTTGGGAAACAGTAGATAATTTATGCTTCTAAAACTTTCTGAAACGTCCCCAGAACCAAAACAAAATTAAAATTTGTGAGTGTAAAGATAAGATTGTCTCTACTATATTGTTTTTAAAATCAAAGAGTTAATAGTCACCGAAGCTCCGTTTTATGTGCATATTATTTGACTTCATGATGCTCACTTTTTTTTGGGCAAAAAAAAAAATATGATGCTCACTTATGTTTATTGGGAAGGTAGTGCCAATGATCTGAAAGTGTTGTTAGATGCAATTACTAATCCTGAAGCAAATTTCCCATAGCCTCCGAAAGGTATGAGCCAAAATAAAATCCTTCTTATATTCCATTAATGCTTTCTTAAATCAATGTTGAGCAATTATTGTGGGATCATTTTATCTAGTAGACTCTGGATATTCTTGTACGGGTAGTTTTCTTTCAAAATATAGTGGAGAAAGATATCATGCACTAGAATACAGGTCGCCAAGCTAGAAATGCTAGAGTGCTTTTTTAATTATAGGTATTTTTCATTCTAAATTTTCAATTCTAAAAGATGAGTTAAGTAGCAAATTTGTCCTAGAAGTTTTCTCTGAGTAGCAGTGTTATCCTGGAAGTTTTTCTTATCTCAATGTTACTTCAGAAGTTTCAAAACATAGCAATGTTGCTCATTTACGTTAAAAAATTAATGGTCAATGTTAATTTTTTGATGGTCAATATTAGTTTTTTTAAAAGGAATAAGACAACATTGACACATTTTGAACCTTCCGGGGCAACATTGAGACAAGAAAAACTTTTAAGGCAACATTGTTCAAGAGCCTATACTTTCGGGGCGGATTTGCTACTTAACCCTTCTAAAATTAATGCTATCACACCACAAAAAAACATATCATTAGTAGCGGTTCGTCTGTAGCGGTCATACAAAACCGCCACAAAATCACTATGAAACGTGTTTTTGTTGCGGTTTTTTAGTGAACCGCAACAAATTAGCAGCGGAATCATTAAGAGGACGTTTGCTGAGACATTTGTAGCGGTTTCTATAGTGTAAACCGCTACAAATTTAGGCGCCATCTTGGAGCGCCATGGCGAGAATCTCTGTGGCGCAACTTTTGTTGCAGTTTATTAGTAAAACTGCTACAAATTTGGCGCCATTGATTAGCGCGTAATGGCGCAAACTTAGTCGCAGTAATTCTGTAGCGGTTATATGAAAGCAACCGCAACAGAAAGGCGGAACGACAGCGTTTTGTCACGGTTGAATTGAAGCGAAGTTGAAACCGCATCAGATAATATGCTTTTGTAGCATTTTTTAGTAAGACCGCTACAAATAGTGAAGCTATAAATAGTTAATCTGTCCGTACACCTGATTATAAATTTTGAATACCAAATCTACATTGTCACTGAATGAACATTCTAGGCTGAATAGTCGAAGGCATGCAGATATCTGCAACACTGATCTCTTATGTCGAGAGATGAGAGCTGCAGATATTTGCCAATCTCTTCCTTGTATTCGAGACTGTTCCTTCAGTGACAATCCACATTTGGATTTATCTCTGACGTGAAGACTTCTACTCGTTTGAAGATCCGTCTAACGTGTACCGAAGATTGGTTTTCATTATAGCCACCAATCTCTCTGTCAAATATCTCTGATCAAAATGAGTCGTGAGTGTTTCCGAGAGTTTGGTGGCTATACCGAATGCGAATATTCACGGACATGTTAGAATATTTTCAAGTATACTCATTATTCTTAATTTATTAAACTCGAGTGTTTAGAAAATCGAAGAAAATAATTAAATTAATTGAAAGTTCTTTTTTTTTTAATTATTTTCACCAAACTAATTGGTTGTACTCGAAAACCAATTAGTTTGGAATTTTTTTTGTCAAAAAAGTATTTTTGTAGCGGTTAATATTATACCGCTACAGATAAGACAGGGACTTCATGTTGTAGCGGTTCCTAGACCGCTACAAAGTTTACTTTGTAGCGGTGTTAAGCTATAACCGCTATAGAATCGCAACGGTCTCTATTTTTGTAGCGGTTATGAACCGCTACAGATGTTCACCAAGAACGAGGCAAGTTTGTTGCGGTTGTCAGCGAAAAACCGCTACACACCGTAATCGCAACGGTCTCTTTTTTTGTAGCGGTTATGAACCGCTACAGATGTTCACCAAGAACGAGGCAAGTTTGTTGCGGTTGTCAGCGAAAAACCGCTACACACTTTGTAGCGGTGTTAAGCTATAACCGCTACAGAATCGCAACGATCTCTATTTTGTAGCGGTTATGAATCGATGTTCACCAAGAACGAGGCAAGTTTGTTGCGGTTGCAACGAAAAATGGTCTCACAATTTGTGGCGGTTTAGATGTCGGTTTTATGAAACCGCTACAAATTGTAGCGGTTTTTAACTGTTCGTCTCATTTTCATTTTCCCCGCGCAAATGTTTTGATTTTTCACCTTTTAACCTTTCAACTTGTACCTTTCAACGTGATGGCTGATAAGGGAAAAGGAAAAACTGTTGAACAAGGGAAAAGGCCTATAAGGGGCGGTAGTAGAGGGGTCGTACGAGAGGGCGTCGACCAGAATATCCCCCTCCGCCCCCTAATGTGGAGGGAGGGAGTTTGATGCCCTCTTTGAAGATGAAGAAATCTCAATCCTAGAGACCGTAGGGGGAGATAAAGAAGCAAGTATGTCCTTCAGCGACATAGATGAAAATCCAGAGATCCATATTGAGATTCCCTTAAGCGAGGCGGAGCGGTTTCTCGATGAGGAGAACCGCGGGACCGGGGAACCCCGACCGTCGTCTTCACGTTCCACCGGATTTTTGGTGGATGTCGAAGGTAAATATAATTAGTTTTCAGTCAATAAATTAAATATAAATTTCTTACGTGTAATCTTAATTTATTTAAACGCAATACAACAATGTGTTTATAATTGTGCAAATAAACATGGGAACATCAGTAGGAGGACGATGGATGTTGCCACGGTCTCTTGGATGGACGAGTACCGCGTCATAGTCCCCTGGAACTCGGACACGGACCAGCTGATCGAAAATGGTGGTCATCTGATGAACCGATTCCTGTCAGAATTTGGCGGAAATTGGGCATGGTTCCCGATCTATATCCACGATTGGAGAAAGATTCCCTCGGAGAACAAGGACAAAGCGTTTACTCACGTGGTGCAGGTAACTTGTGTAATTAAATTCAAATATTAATAGTAATAAATTAGGGTTTAATTATTTATTTATTTATTACTTAATTACTAACTACATAACTACATTATGTAACAGAAAAATTTTAAATTGCGAGAGCCACAAAAGAGGTATGCATCGATGAAACGGGGCAAGGGTGGAAGAGTCGGAGGCTTGCGTCTCTACACCAAAGTAGAATGGAGATTCGACTATGACTCGCATCACCGATGGAGAACGTCCTGCACGGCGTGGACCCAAATCACTAGGCGGGTTATGTCCAATATCGAAGGAGTGCAGATGCACGTGTAGGTTGTTTAATTAATCATAGCTTACGTTTTGTTTAAATATGAGTTAATTTATTGTTTAACATTTCATTAAATTAATTTTGTTTGAGTGTAGTTTAAAAAATATATATATATATTAAATTACTTTATTGTTTACATTTGGTTTAAATTATTTAATAGTTTAACTTAATTTATAGTTTAAACCTATAATTAATTTCAATAAACATTTTGTTTGTTCCTCCTTTCAGGCCCTGTCACATAGGAACACCAGAAGTCGGTCACATCAGCAGGTTTATCACACGGCAGGAACCAAGATGTTTGCCGTGACCTACAGTGAGATGGTATGTTCAAAGATCAATTAATTTTAGTTTTAAATAACGAATGTTTTGTTTTTGAAATAATAAAGTTTATATTCTTTTACCTTTGTCAAGAAGAGAAGGCTCGGGGAGGAGAACCGTGAGATGGACTATGGGCAGTTGTTCACACACACCCATAGACACCATGATGGGACGCCGACTTCTGAGGCTGCAGAGGACATCATAGTAAGTTACAAAAAAAATTATATAGTTAATGTTGTATATTTAAATTGAATTAAATTGTTTGATTAATGTTTTCCGAAATCTTGGCGTCAGGCCCGGATTGAGCAAAGCCAGCCGAGCGAAAGCTGAGCGTCGCAACCCCCGAGTCACGGGGGTCGTGGATCCTACTGCCCCTTTGAAAGCTGTTGTGGGCCCAAAAGAGTATCCTGGCCGTGTGAAGGGTATGGGGTTAGGCGCCAGGCCTAGCATGGTGTACGGCAAGGCCTCCAGCTCTTATGCCGGCACCTCTGGCTTGAGAAGGCCACCACCGGAGGAGGTTGATATCATCATTGCCGCGAAGGTTGCTGCGCAGGTTGCTGCACAAAAGGCCGTGTAAGATGTCAAGAACAAACGCATGCAAGAGAGGTACGACCGTTGGGCTGTGAGTCAGAGGGAGATTGTGTGTGCTATGGCCGGGGCCTTGATCGAGTTGATGTCCGACGACCAGACGGTTTCCATCTCCCGAGCCTCCCCTCCGTTCTTGTACAAGGATTCCCCTCGCCTCCGCCTCCGCCTCCCCTCCTCCTCGTTGAAGACGAGCACGAGATTACCTCTGCGGGTCGTGCCACGGGACCTGATCATCAGGCTCCTGATAGTTAGTTTTTATTTTGAACCATTGGATCTTTGTTTTCTTTTTTATGTTATTGCGGCGGGTTGACATTTTTATTTGGTTAAATATTTGTTATCTTTGACTATGGTATGTTTTTAATATATTCGAGGACTATTTTAATACTTATATTTCATTTATATTAGGTTAATAATGTTACTTATAATATATAATGTACAAATGTAAAATTTATTATAGCTAATTGTAAAATGATTAACTTTGTAGCGGTTATAAGGAAAAACCGCCACAAAGTTGAATTTCTTGTGAATAGATGCGGTTATTGTAGCGGTTATGAAAACCACGACAAATCTCTGGCGGGATTTTCAATTAGAATTCGCTTATTTGTAGCGGTTAGTGGAGCGTTTATGGAACCACAACTAATTTTTTTTTGTAATTTGTGGCGGTTTATGTAGCGGTTTTTAACCGCTACAAATGGTTTCCATGTTGCATTTAAACATCAGGTGTTGTTATGAAGGTAATTAAACATTCTCTCTACATTTATATTGTGTATCCTAGCTTTGTTTACTACAGATGGATAAGTCATGGATCAAGCTACCGCGCAGGTTCTCCCGTATATTTAGCGGGGTTGAAAAATTTCTTAGATTTCGCCTTCTCTCACGCTAGCATTAATGGCAAGATTGTGTGTCCTTGTTGTAGATGCAAGTTGAAGAAGTGGCAAACGCGAGAAGGCGCTATGGAACATCTTCTTATAAAACCTTTCCCAGAAGGATATACATTCTGGCAAATTCATGGTGAAGAACGTGGTATGAGATATGAGGCTCACCTTCCTCAAACCTTACAAGTAGCAAATCAAGTACTTGAACATGATCCGGTTAATAAAGTTGTTCACGATGCTTTCGGTGTTCAAGATGACAACTTCACTGCAAAAGTTCAGGGTCTAGAACCAGTTTTCTTCAGGAATGATGCTGGTCGGGAATTTTTCGCCCTAATGGATGAGAGTGATCGTCCTTTGTATCAAGGTTGTCAGAAATATTCAAAATTATCTTTTCTGATCAAATTGTACCATATCAAGTGCTTGTGTGGGTCACTAATAAGGAAATGTCGATGTTGCTGGAATTACTACGAGATGCTTTCCCTGACGCGGACATTCCCACAACCTTCTATGAGGCCAAGAAGATCATCAACAGATTAGGCCTGAACTACGAAAAAATCGATGCATGTCCCAACGACTGTATGCTTTATTAGGGAGAGGATGCTCGGAGGGAGACTTGTAAGAAGTGTCATACTTCGAGGTTCAAGACAGTTTGGAAGGGAAAGAAGCAGAAGAAGAAACCCGCAAAGATTTTAAGGTACTTTCCTTTGAAACCTCGCTTACAAAGACTGTTTATGTCGTCTAAGACAGCTTAGCATATGAGGTGGCATGAAGCCGACAAGAACGAAGATGGTAGACTCGACATCCACGGGATCTTTGAAGCCGGAAAGCGTTCGACTCGACTTTCGATTTTGCGGCGAACCATAGGAATGTTCGTCTTTCTTTGGCGACCGACGGTTTTAATCCTTTTGGGAATCTTAGCACAAGCTATAGTATATGGCCAGTTGTTTTGATACCTTACAACTTGCCGCCTTGGATGTGTATGAAACAGAGCTCCTTCATTATGTCCATGATCATTCCAGGCAAAAAGGCACCCGGAAATGACATTGATGTGTATCTCCAACCGCTTATCAAGGAGTTGGCGGAGTTGTGGAATGTTGGCGTCGAGACGTATGACGCGCACGACAAGACACTATTCAAATTGCGTGTGGCGTTAATGTGGACTATCGGTGACTTCCCGGATCGGGAACATTATCGGGGTGGAATGTTCATACCGGCCTTGCGTGTCCGGCGTGCAATTTTGACGCTGACTCAGTGCGCCTTCCCCACAGTCGCAAGTGGTGCTTCATGGGTCATCGGTGGTTTCTCGATGGTACGCACAGGTTTAGGTTGCAACGCAATCGTTTCAATGGGCAACAAGAGAAAAGAGGACCTCCTAGGCATTTATCCGGTGCAGAAATCATAGAGCAGCTTGTGGATGTTGAAGTTGAGTATGGGAAAAAGACGATCCAAAGCAAAGGCCGGGACAAAGACAACCAGGGCTTCGGTTCGCGCGCCCAAAGAATGGCGGAAGTTAAGTGTCTTCTTCACTCTTCCGTATTGGAAAGATAATTTGCTCCGACACAGTCTGGATGTCATGCACATTGAAAAGAATGTGTGCGACAATGTGTTGTACACGATTCTAAACGAACCAGGCAAGTCAAAAGATCATCTTCAAGCGAGGAAAGATTTACGGACATGGGGGTTCGTGGAGACGCGTGGTCGGATGAGCATGACAGATTTCAACCAAGCAAAATTCACATTGACAAAACCGAATAAGGAAATCTTCTCGCAACGTTGAAGAAGATAAAAGTTCCTGACGGGTATTCAAGCAACATTTCACGATGTGTTGACGTGCGTGCTCGAAAGGTTTGCGCCCGAAGAGTCATGACTCACATGTGCTTATGCAACATGCTTACTTCCACCGGCCATCAAAAATACGCCGCCACTTTGGATGTGTCGATCGTTTTGGTGGATCTTTGTACTTTCTTTCGGAAGTTGTGTTCCAAGGTTTTGATCGTGGAGGAGCTCGACCAGCTGCAACAGAAAATCATTCTTATGTTGTGTCATTTGGAGATGATCTTTCCTCCGTCATTTTTCACGGTCATGGTTCACCTGACAATACACCTTGTTCACGAAACAAAGCTTACTGGCCCGGTTCACTATCGATGGATGTATCCTATTGAGAGGTACTTATTTAAAATTATTTACTTTAGCATTACTCCCTAGTCCCACGTCTAACCATTGATGTATCAAAATTTTCCTTCATTACTTTATAGGTTTCTTGGGAAACCGAAGTCTTACGTGAGGAATAAGGCGTGGCGCTTAAGGTTCAATAGCGAAGGCTATATTGGGGATGAGGTCTTGTATTTTTGTTCCAGGTACTTTGATGACATTGAGACGTCATTCAACCGACCACCTCGTGTTGACGATTGTCCCGAGCCGAGCCATCGGGAACGAGTTGTTAGTCCCTCATGTTGGTAAACCGGTTGGCGGAAGTGAGAACTTCAAACTCACGGCACTTGAGAAGATTCAAGCACATAGACATGTCTTGATCAATTGCACTAAAGTTGAACCGTACCTTCGCAAGGATTCCACACAGAGATATACATATATATATATATATATATACATACATACATATATGTTATCCTAAATATTTCCTTTCAGTTTATACTAACATTTAATGCTCGTCATCACACGTTTAATTGCAGGGAATTCAGGAGTTATGTGAAGTGTCAGCTGAGGATCCGTACGCAGACATCATCCAAAATTGATAGAAAGGTCCACAGAGAATTCACCGGTTGGTTTAGGAGGAGAATAATGAATGACCACAACCCGCACTCACCAGAATTTAGAGCTCTCGCACTCGGCCCGCTTGACCACGCCCAAAGATTTACGGCATACAATGTCAATGGTTTCAAGTTTTGCATCGTTTCACGAGATCATGGATTGCTGACCCAAAACTCAGGTGTATATGGCACGTTTGGGACGAGGAGTTATGCGACGCAAAGTGACGGAACATGCGGTTCGGTGACGTCCCGTATTATGGAAAGCTAATTGATGTGGTCAGGATAACTTACCAAGGCATTTTTCCCGTGACGCTGTTCAAATGTTCGTGGGCGAATACGACAACGCCCAGGGGACTCACGACTGACGACTTAGGCATCACATCGGTGAATTTCTCCCGCCTATTCACACCGGGTCTGTCTTCGAAGATGACGAGCCGTATATTCTTGCCTCCGAGGCCCAATAGGTTTATTATGTCACCGATAAGAGGCACGTGGATTGGAATATGGTGGTTCACTTAAAGCCTCGGGACCTTTACGATATGGGCGATGGTGATAATGTCGCCTACGATTGTGAGCCGTTCCGGCCCGGCCCGGTTTTGGAAACTTCTTCGCAGACGGCGATGACAATTTACCTATAGTTCGGTATGTTTTTAAATATACGTTTTATGAAATAATAACATTTAACCAAAGTTTTATTTGTGTTTAAACATATTCAACTCACAAGTAACATTTTATCCAAACTTTCTTTTGTAGGGGTGACGAAGAATGACGTAACAGATTATGCCATATATAGTTAATCAGTAATCTTGTTTTTTTTTAAAAAAAAAAAGATAATAATTTTTGTAGCGGTTTTGTAACCGCTACAAAACCTAAAATACCGCTTCTGAGTAATAAAACCGCTACAAAATACGTGTCACAAACCGCTACAAATTACTTCCGCTACAAAAAATTGGCAAATAAACCGCTACAAAATGATTCGCACCTATCGTAATAAATACCCCCACCCAACCCCATTTAATTTGCTTCACTCCTACTTACCTTGTCTTGTCTCTCAGTATTTACTCACGTTTTCTGAAATAGCTTAAGTGTTTGAAGGGGTAAGTATTGTTGAACCGCATCAAATCTAATGCTTATTTTCTACCATATACACATACTAACTTTTGTTATTTTGCAGATGAATTTCGTATTTTTTGACACTTTCTTTCGATTTTCTATTCCATTCACATTCACACACATTTTTTATAGAAGTAATTATATTTTATTTAACACATTCTTTCTACCTCATTCTCATTCTTTTCTATTATATATTAACCTTATATAATGAAATATGATATTTTAATATAATTTATTTTTATCCAAAATATAAATTATTATTGCCTAAACAATATTTAACTAATTTAATTACTAAAAATTTTGTTTTTTAATTCCATTGGTTTGTAGCGGTTAATGAACCCCTACAAATAATGGAAATAAAGCATACGGACAAAAAAAACAAAAAATGAGGGAATATTTTGTGGCGGTTTTGAACCGCTACAAATTTCAAAAAGAAATTGCCGCCAAGAATTTCCCCAAAAAGGCGGGAGTTATTTGTAGCGGTTACTAACCGCTACAAATATTTGCCGCAAATTTTTTCCCAAAATTACGCGGGAATATTTGTCGCGGTTATATAACCGCTACAAAATATTTTCAAATTATTGGCGCTACTTTTGAATATTTTTTGTTGCGGTTTAATAACCGCTACAAACGTGATCGTTCTCAATTTGTAGCGGTTTAGTAACCGACACTAATGTTCCAACAAGGTGGACGTCTGGCGTCAAATAGTTGCGGTCATTCGTAACCGCTACAGATATAGTAGCGGTGTTGGTGGATGTAGTAGCACTTTTTTTTAACCGCTACAAATTGTTTTGCCACGGTTGATTTTGTGGCGGTTTGCCTAACCGCTACAAATGTCATCAGTGGCGGCTAAAACCGCTACAAATATGTCATTTTAACCGCTATTAATCGTGTGTTTTTTTGATAGTGTCATGCATGCCTTCAAGACAATGTTTTGAGTGGTGGCATGTTGTGCTATTCATAACTATATACGCATGCAACTGAAGTCGGCGTGATTGGTTGTTTAAAGAATGGAAGAATATGGATCCCATACGAGTATAATATTTAATCTTAAACACAAATTTACAAGTATAAAGTTTAATAGGAAACAAGAATGCAGAAAGTACAAAGTAGCCATGTAGTCCCAGTGGCCTAGGAGCAAGAACAGGACTATAAAAGGTGTTCATAATATTTTGCTCTTCTTTTATTGTTGCTTTAGCTTCCTCTTAATGCTTCATTCACTTTCTTTAATAATGCATATAACGTACAAACTAGCCATGTAGTCCCCTTCATAATGCATATAAATTCTTAGGTGCTCTATTGCAATGGCGGAACTAGAGGGGCTAAGGTTGGCCGCCGTCCGCTAAAATTGGATTACTGCTGGCTGTATTGGGGTTATTTGCAATCATAGTATTTGGAAGATTGCAGATAGCTGATCATGTCACGCATCAAATGTTTGAGGGATTCCTGAGGGTTGCTTCTCTTATTTCAATGTTTGCTTCTCCTCTGTTTATAATTGTAAGTTTGTTTTCCCCCTAGAAATGTTTTATTTGAGTTCTGCAACATCCTGCGTCAGTTTGCTTTGGTGAACTGATTGATTTTGCCAATCTCAATGTATTTCACAGACTCAGGTGATCCGGACAAAGAGTGTTGAGTTCATTGCGTTTTTATCTTTCGCTATCGACCTTCTTAATGAGTGCCTCATTCTTTCTCCATGGACTGCTCAATTTTGATGTGTTTGTTTATGTAAGCTTTCTTCCACCCCTGCTGCATTCAATTTTCTTCTTAGATTCACATTTTAGCTTGAAATGAGCGAACATATCTTTGTTTCATTTGGTAGGTGCCAAATGGAATAGGAAACATATTAGGATTAGTACAATTAGTGTTGTGCTTCTACAATTACTACTACAACAACCATTGAAAAATCTTACTCTGTTATGAAGATAATCAAGAACAACCTTTGAAATAGAATAGAAGACTAATTTCTTGATGATTCTTTGATTACATACATTGAAAAATAAATTGTTTTAAGTTTTAGCATGAATTCAATTATAGATGAGTTTAACAATATGAAAACACTTAAAGTACAAGTCAAGTGAAGTAATCTTAATTTCTGTAATATGCTTCTTTCAATATTTTGTATATCTGGTCTATATTGTATTTCAAGTACTTTTATTTATGTTATACTACCTCCGGTCCAAATATAGGACATAGATTTGTACTACAAACTATGTGATATATTTAAGACTAGATGAATAGTATTTTTTTATTTTCGCCTCCCGTTATTAAAATTCTTTAGTCTGCCACTACTCTATTGGCCCCTTTTTGTTGGAACAAGAATCTAACCAAGTGAATGGATCTTTTCCTTCTAATTTTTTTTTGGTTTATTCTTTAATGGAGTCAAGTCAATGCCGCCACATTTATAAATGCACCCCTCGGTTAGGGCAAGGCAATTGGCGAGTGGGGTAACTCATGCTTAAACTCATAGTTTGCCCATTTAACTTTAAACGGGTATGAGTTAGCCCATACTTGTACCTCAACCAATTTAAACCCGTGTTAAATGGGCTAGCATATAAATGGGCGAGCTAACTAGGTTTTGGGTAACCTATTTACATTTGACAAGTTTATGTTTTTTGAGAAAAAACATATACAAGCATTAAGTATCCACACAAATTTATCATTCTAAATTTTAAAATATAAATCTTCAAAATTCAATAATCATAATTTACACACAAAAAACCTAAATTTCGACAAGTGTCATTATAACATAATTTTAATGTTCAAACTCCAAGTGGGGAAATGGTCAAATTGAGAAATGGGGAATGGGTATTTCATGACAACGTGGTGTATTATTGTCTAAGTGGCCATACAATTAATAATATATATATATATAGATATATATAACTAAATGGGTGGGTATGGGCAACCCGAAGGTGTGCCCATAACCCGCCCATTTAAGTCTTAAATGGGCGAGTTCCAACCCGACCCATCTTCTTCGTTGGATTCAAAATGGCCCAATTGTATTAGGTTGCAGGCAGGCTCACTGAATTGCGGGTTCCATACTTAGCGCTACCCTCAACTCCAATACATTGGGAAACTTTTAAAAGAAAGTCATGGTCTTTATGTTTTTTGTTTTTTTATCAAAAGGAAGTCATAGACTTTGACATAAGGTGTTCTCTTATTTTGATGCAGTATTTAATGAATTATTCCGTAGATGCCCTCCTAACCATATTCCAATATAACATGAATATATTTAGAAACAGCTATGTTAGGGGTAAAATTGAAAAATGAAGAAAATCGAAAACAACTTTATTATTTTAAAGGCACTTCTAATTTTTATTTAAGAATATATTAAATCAATATAAAATATACATTCTCATAATTCATCTAAAAGATCTTCAACTTGATTTTTATAATTTCTAATGATTTATTGGTCATTTGTATTTTCCCACAAAGTCAATAATATAAAAAAGAAAGTTAGAAAGGGCTTTTTTTGTCCCCAGAAAAAAAAGGAGAGAGAAAGGGCTCTTTATGTTTTTGAGTGAAATAGAATTTCATTTAAAAAAATACAATAAAGTAGTAATAATGATATACCGGGAGAGATGCGGAAATAACAAATTGTCAAATAGTTGAGATGAGGTTAGAGAAAATGTAGGGAGTTTAGTCAAAATTAATTTTGTTATTAAAAATTTATTTTTTTATTTTTGATCATCCAAAATGATTATAATTTTTAGGATCTCATTAATAAATATATTTTTTGGTTCTTCCTCCCTAATTCTCCCAATAAAGTAACTATACAAGGTGGAAAAAATGTCTTCATTGATCTCTCTCTCTTTTCCCCTCCATTTAATGTCTCCGCTATTAGATCAAGTTTCAATGGTTAAGATTTAATACTATATAAAAATATTATTATAACATTAAATAAAACATTAAATAATATTGAAATATCAACCATTGAAACTTGATCTAATGATTGAGATATTCAACATGGCAAAGAGGAAATTGAGAGAGATCAATATAATGGAGATATTCTTCTCCACTATACAAGGCCGGTGAAATAAAAAAGGCCTTTCTCCCCTACTTTTGCTCTCATTTTCTCATCTCCACCCTTGGATAAAAATTTCAAAGATCCAAATTTCACATCTTATAAAAATATTGTTACAGT
Source organism: Acacia melanoxylon (assembly GCA_019022615.1). NCBI lineage: Eukaryota > Viridiplantae > Streptophyta > Magnoliopsida > Fabales > Fabaceae > Acacia > Acacia melanoxylon. The sequence continues at coordinate 5,379,700 of JAFJYJ010000027.1, forward strand.
TTTAGTTAAAAATGCATAAATAAATCTTAAATGCTAAAATTTGTTCAAAACAGTTAACGTCTATAGTGCAAAAAATGGAAAAAATTTACTTTATAATAATAAGTTACTCCTTTTCAGATCAAATTTTAACAATTTAAATTTATTTATGTATTTTTTTAAATAAAACTAAAAATATTTTTATTATAAGATGTAAATTTAAACCATTAAAGTTGGCCTCCAACGGTAGAGATGAGAAAATGGGAGCAAAAGTAGAGAAAAATGAGAGTAAGGGAAGAGGAGAAAGCCACGGGCTGAGTTCAATTCATGGTGCACTTGAAGGGGATCTACAAAAGCCATGCATGAGTTGAAAGAGATACTACTTTTTTTTTTTTTTTTTTTTTTTTTGCTAAAATGAAAGAGATGCTATGGATGCACGGGGCTGGAGTGCTTGATGTGCTTTGGTTGATGAGCCTTTAGTGCTGCACTACCTGGGGCCCTTTAATTTTGGGGCCTTCCTAATTATGTTTTTGGTAAAATTTAAATTAAATACCTTTTGAATTTGTAAAATTCCCGAAGTCTCTTGAATTTATAAAACGACTGAGAGATGCCAATGACTATGAGGGATATACAAATTCGGTGAAATTACCATTTTGCCCTTAGTTTTTTTTTATAATAAATAAAAAAAAAAAAAACCCTCCTCCCTCCCGGTCGGCGGCCACCGGCCGCCCTCCTCCGCGGGGTGGCCGACCGATGGTGGCGGAGGGTGGTGGCTGGCAGCCGGTGGCCGGTGGGGAGAGAGGAGGGTATTTTATTTTATTTTTTATTTATTTAAAACTAAGGGCAAAAGGGTTCACCCAAATTTGTATATCCCTCATAGGTCATTGGCATCTCTCAATCTTTTTACAAATTTGGGAGACTTCGGGGTTTTACAAATTTAAAAGGTATTTAATTGGAATTTTCCCTATATTTTTTATGGTTCTTTTGATAATTAAATTTTAGGGAAAATTAAAATAAAGGATTTAGATAAAATAATATTTAATTCAAAGGACCATAAAACTTGTAATTAATAAGAAGGACCAAATAAATTTAAAAGTACTAAATTGCCCTTTAAATTCTCAGTTGGTTCCCCAACCCAACAAAAAAGAAGAAGAAAAAAGCACCTCCCTTCCACCCCCGACCACCTTCCTCCCTGTCATTGCCATTCTCACAAACAGCAACGACAATGAGATCCTACTTTCCCTCCAGACCTTTGTGTTTGCAACTTTGATGCTTCAATGTTGCCGAACGAAACACTCAATCACTCAATCATCCTGCAAACATTCTCAACGTATGCACTGTGGCCCATCTCATCGACTTTGCATATTCTAAATAAGCATACCGTTTAATATCATTCCCCTGCATATAGAATGAAGTTGAGTTCCATGAAATTTTTCATAGGGATTGACTTTCACGCTCTCAATCTAATAACTTTGTGTTAATGATCAAATTCAAAACATAATTGTCATGCATCACATAAGGAGGGTAATACTATTATTTGGGTTTTGAGATTTAGAATTTCACATACAGGTACTTGATTACTTTGCGTCCCTACTGGAGATTCCCAAAGAAGAATTTGCTGAGTTAAGTTACAAAAATGTTGTTTGCATATGTAGTGTTGTGGCACTTATAAATTGGTCAAGGAAGGGAAGGGAGGCACTTTTTTCTTTGATTTCTAGGTTGAGGAAGCAATTGAGAATTTGAAAGGTAATTTAGTACTTTTAAGCTTCTTTGGTCCTCCTTAATAATTACAATTTTTATGTTCCTTCTAATTAAATATGATTTAATTTAAGTCCTTTATTTTAATTTTCCCTAAATTTTACATGAAATCAGTAATATTTTGATATGATAATGTACCATTTGAGTAAGTTGATAAGAAGGTTATATGAGAATGAAAATGTAAATTGAGATAATCAAAGTTGATATGAGAAAATAAGTTGAGAAAGCTATGAGAAATACTAAGATAAAGAGTATGAAAGAATTTCACTTCTTCTCTAAAAGAGCCCGGGAGAATCTCCTGAACCAATTTATCCTCTGAAAATTTAATGCCTTTATTGATAAGGCAATATGTCAATTTATAAAGATAGTTTACAAAGAGAAAGACTCTAATTCATAGTTCGAATACAAAATTCAAATGACTAATAATCCTATCTTCTAGCAATTAAATCTATCTGTTGAGATATTCCACTTATTTTCTAGTTTACTAAAGATAATAATAAAAACAGACTCAATCTATAGGTGGGATATTCCACTTATTTCTTGATTTCTTAAAGATAATAATAATAAAAAAAACAAACTCAATTATATAATAATAAAAATAGACTCAATTAATTAAATAAGAAGAAAATATTATTCTTCTCTTACATGCTTTCCTTTCCTTGAATAAATCAACGGATAGTGAGTATCAGTATCATATCTTCCCTTTTGAAAAAATGACTTGCCCTCAAGTCGAAAATGAGGGTATTGTTCAGCAACGAAGTCATATTCCACCCAAGTGGGTTTAAGGCTCCTAAATTGTGTAGTTTCTTTTTAATTTAGAATCTTTAATCTTTAAAAAAACATAACAAAAAAAAAAAAAAAACTGAAAAAAAAAAAACCCCCTATTGTTTTACTCATAATGTCACTCATTTCATATAAAATCTAATTATTAAAAAAAAACATGAAAATAATATTTGAGAAGGGCTCAACATTGAGGGGCGGAGCATAAGCAAGCGCGCATATATATATATATATATATATATATATATATATATATATATTTTTTTTTTACGATTTCCCATAGATTATTCAGTATCGAACGTAATCCAAATCCTCATTCGCCGCAGAATCCTCATTCACTTGCAAACCGCAACCCGAAGGAAGATGCTTTTTCTAGTCTACTATAGAACCCTCCGATCCTTTATCCTCTCGTTTGATAGTGGAGGGCGATTTCAGGCTCTTTCTAGTCTACCATAGAACCCTTCGATCCTTTATCCTCTCGTTTGATAGTGGGGGCGATTTCCTTTTCTCCAGTGGAGCATCATGGAGTATCTGGTGGCAAGGGATGGAGTCACAATGTTCCTTCCACAAGATATCATCACAAATATTCTCAGATTGCTTCCGGTCAAATCCTTAATCAAATTTCAGTGCGTGTGCAAGCATTGGAAGAATCTGATAAAAACCCCTTCTTTATAGCGGCACACCTCCACCACTCCACTCAACTTGGACCTTGTCTTCTTCTCCACCGGCATCTTACCGGTTATCATTTGCAATTATATTTTCTTGATTGCAAGATGCAAATCGTTAAAGTTCCGAACTTGCCTGCGGTCGATGGTGAGGTTCAGATTGTCGGTTCCAGCAATGGCTTGCTCTGTTTACGAATAGGTTCTATTTATGGTGGTTCTACTTCTCCTCGTTCTTACTTACTATGGAATCCAGCGTTTAGAGATGTTAGACATGTGCCCTTGACTTTTCTTGATTTTGTCCGTGATGGCCATTTTGTCTGTGGTGGCCCTGGAGTAGTAGGATTTGGATTCAGTCAAATCGTTAATGATTACAAGATAGTGTCACTATATCAAGCTATGGATGATGGTGATGTCCAAAATCATCCCGTAGTGTATTCATTAGGTATAGGATCATGGAAGCGGATAAAAGTTGAGATCTTAAGAGGTATAATTTTTAGGTATGGTGTGGGTTTCACTATGAATGGATCTATCTTTTGGCTTGGGTATAAGCAAGATTGTCGGGAGAATTCTGTACCTGTTATTATTTCATTTGATATAGCCATGGAAGAATTTGCTTTGATGCCAATGCCTAGTGTAGGCCTAAACCTTACCCGTAAAGTTCATATTACTGAGTTTGAGCAAAGACTTGCTCTACTTTGTTCCTCTTGGACGCAAAATTACAAATCTTGTTTGATTGAAATGTGGGTGTGGGAGAAGGGTACAGATGGATCTGGTGAGAGATGGAGTTGGGTTAAGAAATATACTAGCAGCCCTTATTCGTGCTTGTTGACTCCCATAAATATTTGGAGAAATGAATTTGTGTGCCAATCTTATCAAGGTCTTCAACCTCAAAGATCAGAATTTGTAGGGATTGTTATGTCCAATTTCAATTCCAGTAATACTGAAATGAACGTGTTATCTGATGGGGCTCATATGAGTTATAACTATGTGGAAAGCCTTGTCCCAGTTAGCAACATCTACGTTAAAGAGTCTTAACCTATATGTTACTGATGCATTGCAACTTTGCTTTAACTGCTTTTGGTGAAAATGCAGCTATTGACACTATGGATCATTATTTATTCACAAGCTTTATGTCCTTTTTAGTTTAGAGATGTCTAGAATGATAAATGTAAACATTCAGTACTAGATATTTCTTTCTTTTTTACCTATTTATAATTTCGGGTTCTTCAACTTTCTTCTAAAGATCTAAGATTTATAATTTAGTATTTTGTACTTTTTGTCCAACTAATGTCTATATTTTTGATACAATAAGGAGTTCAGACTATGGCCAACGAGTCTGGGAGGTGGATATCACATCCTTCTTAGTCATGACTATAGTCGGGGTGGTTCTGGGAACAACCATGCTTCATGTCTATTTTTAACAGACTGGTTTACGCAAGTAGCTCTGCCGTCTTTTGCATCTTACATCTGAAATTTTAATTCTTTTTTTGCCTTCTATTTTTACGTCCATGGGTTATGTCTCTGCATTTATTATCACATATTTTTAAAAGTTATTTTCTCTCTTTTGGTAGTCTCTCTCATTTCTTTTTCTCCATTCCTTCTTTCTCTCACTCACCTTGCCCATAAAAATGCTCAACTTTTTTCCGGGATGCATTTTTCTTGGGCAGGGTGATTTTTCTTCGGGCTTGGATGGGCGCACGAGGCTCCTGAGCTTCATGGCATGACCACCCCTAGTCCAATTGGCGGCTCGCTGAGGTCACTAGTGACCACTACCTTTCATGGATATTGAATTTATAATAAAGTCTTTGTTTACATTATTATTATTATACTCAATCCATTTTAGGTGAATATTTTCACCTTTCAAAATATAGACTTTAAATTAAAAATGTTGAAGACCGTACTACTTGATTTACCATCCATTCATATTTACTTAATTGGGGAGGATGGTTCTGATTACGTCTAGGACATGATTGATTAAGCAATAATAAAGAGAAAAAATTGATTGATTAAGGAATCATATTGGAAAGTAATTTCAATCCTTATCTAAATCAAATCAGTCAGCAAGTAATATAGAAAGAATAGGTGAAGAAACATTTAATTCAAATCATTTTAAATTATGATGATTTAATCAATTAATCATGAATAAATACAAATAAATGTAATTAGGAAACAATTAGCAGCAAAATGTTTGTATTGCATGATAGAAACAAAATTACAACAAATACACACTTATAATTTAACGCTGAATCCCCTATTTAATTAACTTTGCTATTTGATTTAGAAATAATAGTGATGGACACAAGTCAACAATATTTTTGACATTATTAATTTGTTGGTAATATTTTAACCAAAGTAAAAGTAAATTGTTGGTAATTTAATCAAACAAAATTGACAGCCTGAATTATAGTAACTTATTCATACTTAATTTATGGGAATTTTTTTTTTTTACTATGGGAAATTTAGTTTAACTCCGTCATCCTTGATTTGTGGGAATTACAACCAATATTTGCAAAAATCTAGATTTGAATATTTTTTTGGGGTTTGAAATACACATTCATGATTTAACGTTGAATCCCTTATTTAATCACCTTTGGCAATGTAATTTAGTATTAATAGTGATGGAAGAGAAGTATATAAAAAAAAATTGACAATATTAATTTTGACAATTTAATCAAACAGAAGGTACATTAATAAAAAAAAGATTATTTGTTGCAATAATCAAAATAATAAAAACACCTAAATTAATTCAAAAACCGGAGATTCTTAGTTGAAAAGAGATGTGACATTGATCCAATTTTATTTAATGTAAAGTGATCTAATATGTTTACATTTTCCTTGGTTCTATTTTAGTCGGGGTGAACACAAATCAAAACCCACGGGTTGAAATCTTTGTTGAAAGAGGTTTGTCCTATATACATTTATGGGGTTTCCCTAATTACTGTGTTTATTTCCTATTCCAGATGTGAATTACAACAATGCCCCTGAACCTGGACCCTTCTAACCTGAGCTAATGGTTAGGTATCTGAGTTGCAAATTTCCAATACTTTGATTAAATGTAATTCTATTACATTTTTTTTTATTCACACGACATACAAAGTTTGAGATTGACACACATATCATAATTAATCAAGTGATCTTCAATAATGAAGGTAGCCCGACGCCTGCCATACATTTTGTTAATTAGTGTGGTATATTTTCATTGGAATGTAAATATGATGAGTAATTAGTTATTCTTTCTTAAATATTAGGCTCATTTGGGAGCTTTTCTTTATTCTTTTTCAAAAAAAATTATTCTGGTGATGATGCTCTTCTGGTGAGGTTTGAAGTCGTGGGTTTGATCCAACAACCTCCCCTTTTAATATGGCTGTGAGGTGCCACTTGAATAACAATTGTATAATATTATTGATAACCCTTGTAACAATCACTTTATTTCACCTTTTTGAAATTAAAATTAAACCATGTACATAAACTAATAGTGGTAAGAGAGCAAAGTTATCAGAGCTAATGACGTTAAAAAAGCAAAAGTAATTATTTAATTAAGATTAAAAAAAAAAACATACCAGTATCAAATTAAAAATTAAATGAAAATATAGTTACCGCCACATGGAATTCCCAAAACATATGAACGAAAGACATTAGCCATGTTATCAATTGATATCATATTGTTTGGATTACTTTGATATTTAATTTCACAATTTAAAAGGCAAGAAAAGTGATAGTACTATGATATCGGGGAGTCAATGTCACTGCCCAATTTAGATTATCCAATTTTTTATTTAGACGGATTTAATATGATTTTAATAATTTTATATTTTAAGTTTTTAACCTGGCCTAAATGAAAGATTATTTTTACTTTATTTAAAAAGTGTTAATTAAAAATTTTAAATATATTTTATAAAAAAGTTAAATTTGTCACTACAAATTATTTGATTAACGTTTGGTTGGTTTCGAAGTATGTGTATCATCTTGACCAAAAAAAAAAGTATGTATACATTAAAGTTAGGCTTGGGATGTAGAATGGATTTCCAAACAAATAAAATGAAAATAGGAATAAATTGGAAATGGAAATGAGCTAAGGGCTAAACTGTATGTTTGCACCTCTAAAAAATAAAATGTAAGTTTATAAAGTGTAATATATTGAATTTTGGGCTTAGAGACTTGAAGATAAGCTTGTATCAGGCAAACAGCTAAGCCCAGTTCAGGAAGTGTGACAATATTATGAAAGAAATTTTTCTTGATGTTTTAGTGGAATGAAATAGTAGAATTTAGCCGAACATTTGGTTTCTCTGAAATCTTAAATTTTGGAATAAAATGGAATGTAAAAATATATGGCACGGGATTAATATTCCATTGGTAAATTGGGGTTACAATTTTTGCAAAAAGAGGAATAATTGTTGTATTGTATTTTGATAAATAACTGGCATTATTTAATAAATGGACATGTGTTAAGGATAAAATGAGACAATTTTGGGACTCTTCCTTAGGGGCATTTCGCCTAGAGAGAACAAGGAAGATCATGGAATGATAATTATTTAAGAGCATGTGTTAAGTTATGAAGAGTATATGATAAGCTTCTTGTGTATGCTTGAGATTACGCCAAGTGTATCAAAATGGAAGCCATGAAGCTAAGATATTTTGACACATAAAAGAGTCTTCATGAAGCTCCAAAAAGAGGCCCAAATTCGTCCAACAAGAAAGGGAGAAGAGGAGTAATGTAGTTTGACAATTAAACATGAAAGTTAAGATTAACTTGAAGTCACCTGAGCCTATTTTTAGCCATACATTTTACCAATCAAAGTGAATTTCAATTTGCCACTTGTTTACATGGGAAATGAACACACATGCATTGATTCTAATGAGATTAGAATTCTTCTTCAATAAGCCATTATTTTTGGCTTTACGTGGAGACAAGGGAGAGAAGGAAACAAGAAATTTCATGCAATTATCCATGGGATAATTAGACAAGAGAAAAATCAAGGACGTGTAAGGGATAAGCCATTATTTTAAAGGCTATATTTTAGCCAACCATGCAAGTATAAGGGGAAGCATGAATTCAACAAAGGCAAGTATAAAAGGATAAAGGAAATTAAATAAAGCTTGACACATAATAAACCCCATATTGCCACATGTTTTGTTGGGGGAAATAAGATGACGTAAAGGCTTGCCGAACAAGCCATAAATTTCAAACCAAAGGAAGATAAGGAGAAGAAAGGAAGCACAAACTATATCGTAGGCAAAAATAGTCATATAATGCAAGGGCATTTTGGATAATTACTAAGAGAGATCCTTGGGTAACTTTTCATCAATTATAAAACACTTCCTAACCGTCTTATCATCTAAGGTCTCGTCTAAAACTCCCAAGAAAACACCAAGTATAGAGCTTGGCCAAAACATAGAAGGAAGAAGGAAGAAGGAAGGGAACATTAAGGTATTAAGGTGAGTTAGTGAAATTTAAGTTCCAACTTCTCTTCTTCAATTCTTATGTGACCTTCATATATTGGAAAGCCAATGTATATGGTATCTTTTTCAGGAAGGCTGAAAACTAGGAAAGGGCCAAAAAGGAGGAATACTTCAACAAGTGCAAAGCCAAGCTAAGTAAGTGATACATATAGTTTATTGCACTTGTTTGTATTATTAGTTGATCTTGGAATAATCTTCTCATGTTTCTTGTGGATTTAAAGATCATAAACTTTGAAAAGGAGGTTCTGCCCAAAGACTTGAAATATGGATTAAAAGGGATACTAGGCCTAAAAATGAAGTTTAAGGACAAATAGGAACATAAAATCATAAACTTGGTAAAATGGAATTTGGAGATTCTTGTAATCAACTTTCAGTCAGATATACATATGGAAATAGTGTGATTTTGACCATTTTGATGCTTCCAAAGTTTTTAAAATGAAAAATTGTGTGGGATTAAGGTTGAATAATAATCTTGGAAGCTTTAGGGTTAAATCTCAAGAGACTTCAAAGACTGTTGAAATAAGTCTCCAGTGTGGCAAATGATTTGTGATGTAAATTAGATTAAGAAAATGGTGTCCAATGACTATAAAATTTTATAGTCTTAAAGTAGACATCATAAGCTTTATTTTGATAGGTAATTCGTAATTTTTGGAGTTGCATACAAAAAGAGATAAGAATTTTTGAAGTTGACATATGATTCTAGAGCTTTGATCTGGAAAGTGGTACTGTTTAATTTTTTGGGAATAGTACGTATATGCCTGGTTGTTAATGGTATTTTTTTCTTGAAAGTAGGCTTATCAAGGTCCCATAGCCTTTGGAATCACTTTAATTGGACATTTGTACAATTAATTATGAATTTTCAAAGTTACTGGGAATTCTGGACAGTTTTGGGAAAATCTGAAAAATGGAAGTTATAAAGGTCAATGTTGATATATTAATTTGTGTCCTTGCAATTAATAAAAGACTTTTAGCCATAAGTTGAGTCAAATCATAATTAATTCAAGTATTATTTGAATTATGAAGAATTTGCATAAATGATTAATATTATTTATAATTATAGGAAGAGCGTCGCGAGAGCTTTTAATAGAAATTTGGGAGTGATTATTAGTCTAAAAATTTGCCAAGTAATAACTCTAATCTCACAAACTCCATATATCTATGTATGCATGTTTGTACCACATTTTTTATCGGAAAATATGTCTAGGCAAAAACCCAAATTGCATTCAAAACGTGATAGGTTCAAGGATTGATGTTTTTCCGCTATGAAGCAAACTTAATGTGTGCTTTACAATTCGACGTTATGTGCATTATGAAACTCCGTATGTTTTGGGAATTTTTGTGTTCATTATGTGACCATAGATGACATATACTGAATGCCGTAATTTTTTATGATCACTACAAAAACAAAAAGTTGTTTTTGCAACGGAAAAAATATAAAAATGGGTAGCAATTTTCCGGATGCAAATTTCGTTTGCGGCGGCAATTTGTTTGTCCCTAAAAACCCTCGTCACAATTGCAACGGAAAACCAAATTTTCATCGCAAAATTTAAAATCCGTAGCAAATTTCCAAAAAATCCCAAAATTTGTGACGGATTTTATTTCCATTGCAAATTTTTAATTATTTTTAAAAATTTTTATTTTTAATTTTTTTATTTATATTTTTTAAAAAAAAAATTTAATAAAAAAGATAATACAAAAAGTAAAATAATGTACTCATAAATATATTAACGAGAAAAAAAAGTTTACATAGTGAAAACACAATATAATATATAAATGTTGCAACAAACAAATATAAAAAAGTAGGCTAACAATGAAAGATTTGATGATCATCATCATCACCAACATTGTCATCATCACTAGGAGTCGCCCGGACCGAAACCTTTGTTTTTCATTAGGGACATCATTTGAAGCGCATCTCCTTTACCATCTCGCGTGTCTCGTGGAGCTCATCATTTCGCGCAACGCCCGCTTCATCATCTGTTGTTCCATAAGCCGCCGCATCATATCTCGGCTCAACTCATCATCTCTCGTTCTGGGTCATCGTGTTTGCTTGCTCCTCCACCAACGACTTCATCTTCTTCATCTCATATCTAAAAATTGATTAGCACATTTATTATTTGTACTTCATTTAAATGGACAAGAGAATGAAAATTATCAATATCAAATGTATTATGTTTACCTAAAGGAACTTTTAGTGTTGGATGAGGAGCGCTTCGTTTGACTCAGTCAGCTGGAAGAGGCACCGTACCCAAAGAGTCTGTCTTTATTGTTAAATCCTCTTGCAGCCTGAATGAATAGACTCTCGTTATCGGATATAGAGGATGAGGGGTCGGTCTCACTCTGCGAGGTCTCTCCTGCGACGCGCCTCTCAAAGTTTTCCTACAAGCAAACAAATACATAACAAATAAGAAAATAACGTGCATAAAACAAGTAATAAATGCAATAAATGTCTCACCGCTATTTGTTTCGCCTTTGGGTTAATCCATTGCCTCTCACTCCCTTCAAATCGTCGGGAATGGGTCCGCGAAAGGTAACCCAATCAACCGATCCGCAAGAGCTTCCCACACTGCTTTGCAAACACAAATGATGACATTAATTAATTACTTCAAAGTACAAAATATTCAATACGTAAATAGAAAATAACGTGTACTCACAATTTTCGTTAATGCTCACTAATTAGATATGGAACCCCCGCATATGAATATACATCCATTTTGGCCCTATTTTCCTTATTTTTCACACTTATGGCCTTAAACTTTTCATTGTTTTCCCAATTTTTGCCAAATAATTCATCTTTAGTGTCAAGTTGAATCCAATTTGTCTTGCCTCTCGACTATTTCTAAATTTATAAACTTTCGCACAACCACCGCCTCCCTTATGGTTAAAAGCTTTTTTCAAATTTTCATGATGTTCAGGCAATGTCATATGTTTTTCCGAAAATCAATAATGAACAATTAGTGCTCCAAATTTTAAAAGTACTTAATTAACACGAAATAAAACAAATAACTTACCAAGAACTCGTGAACCACATATCTCTCCTTAGGAATCTCCGTCCAACTACCGGTCCAAGCTTGATTGAAATTACGGAATATTTTGTTCGAGATGAAAGTCGCCACTTGATTATAAGGGCACAAATCTGAAAACAGAGATTATCGTGCAAATATTAGCATACAAACCAATCTCAAAAGAGAATTGTAACATTACGGTAACTTCGCATGACTTACTCGTTGCCTTTAGTGCGGATTCAAAGAAACCCCGTCTCAAGATCTCTTGAGCCCGGATAGGTGTATCGGAGGAACTACCTTCTTCCCGACGTGGCTCGAGGCGACGAAGTGTGCTAAGGAAGAAATGTGAAATATTGAAGATTTTTGTACATAGATGGTTTCAAGAAACTAAACATATATAAATCAATCAAAAATCGTAAAGTAAACTGTTGTCCCCTTTGCCGTGCATCGGGGTAGTAGCCGTGTGACGACGATGTATAAAGTGACGGTGAAGATGACAAATATCCCGATGGTGACGACGAAAAATCAAATAGTGGCACTCGGAGAAGAGCGAGCCCTCGCGCTCCATATGGAGCGGTTGGCGTTGCCCTACCCCCTCTTATAGTACGGGGTCGGGCTCGACCACGCCACGTCCACTACTCCGAACGTCCTCCTGGATGCTCCATCTCTGAACACTTATAGACATCATGGCAAAATATATATATAAAAAAAATTAGTTAATATGACAGTAGCAAAGAAACAAAGTATGTAGTATAACATATCGTCATAAACAAAGAACTAACACAAATCAGATGGATGCGTCACAAAGTTCTCATCCCTACGATACTCCTGGTGCCATCTCATGTGAGCAGCTGTTTGTTCGGATGCATACAATCTCGTAAGTCTGGGCACCAGAGGAAAGTACCACATCTTGCTTATTGCATGACGGGTCTTTTTCCTTCCTTTCCCCACAACTCTATATCTCCGTCATGTCCACGAATTTGCAATTTGTCACTCAAAGATCATCCTTGTAATACAACATACATCCTCCGGGGAGCAATGGATTTTTTCACATCCAAGCCCAAGCTCTTTCACCTTTTTTTGGCTTGGTAAAAGTCCTTGGCAAATTATTGTCTTTGGGAACAACCTTACTCATGATCTGCATCATTTCGTTGTAATTCCTCTCACTCATATGGTGATCGGTCTTCAAGCTTAGTGTTGCTAGGGTAGCCGATAGCGATGAATATTCACTATTTTCAAAGTGTTCGCAACCTTCCCATAACGGACGCCTGTGCTTCTTGAAGCATTTTATAGAACCTAGCGGCTTCCGGATGAGGGTCATCACCCATGTTTGATGGTTGAGGATGGGTACCGGTCTCCTCTCCCATGTATGACGGTTCGGCATGAGTAACGGGATCAAAATATTGGCCGATCGACGGTCCCGCGGCATCCATAACCAACCGCTCATATTGATTAAGGTTTTCTCGATGACTACATCGGTCCCCGTAATAACCACTCGGTGTCCGTCGGACTTCGCCATGAAATTCCCAACATTCATAATCTCTAATGAATCCCTTTTGACACAAATGAATTCCGACCGTCTCCGCATCCGTAAATCTTAAACACTTACATTTGGCACACGGACACCGATCTCCATTCTTGAATTATTTGAATTCGCCAAAGCAAATTGGACGAACTCTTCCAAACCCGCGAAGAATGCTGTTGTTACTTGTCTTCTATCAGTTAGACGATTGTACATCCAACTTCTATCATGGTTGCCTTCCATACTTCCTAGCTAGTTCAGTTACTACCCTAATTAACTTCTCAACATACCACAAATATATATAAGTCACCTCTTATGCCTACCAATTGCCACTTAATCAAGAAACGAAAAACAAACAGATGCATTGAACAAAGAACATATTCCGGCCAAGCAACCAGAGAATGAGGATAGCACACCAGAACATGGGGACATGCATGTGGAGGGGGAAAACAAAGAATAAAATACTAAGTATTTTGGAGTTTCTAACATATATGGGCTAGATCAAAGAGATTATTTAACACTTAATCAAATTTATTGTATAACTTGTTAAAGATAGATTCAAATAAAAAATTTTAATGGAATATTTTTTAAACAAATTACTAACACTCATTTTTATAATAGCCCAAATCAAATAGTAAATTCCACTAATATACAAAACAAAAATTAAGATTTATCTTCTACTAACATACACATTTCGTCCCAAAAAATAATACAAGATTAAAAAAAAAATTATTAATAAAAATCACTAAACCCAATTAAAAAAAAAAAAAAAATCATGGAATCTCCTACTAACAATAAGCATAATTCAAATTCATAAACTATCAAGATCATTATGTAATTAATAGCTAAGGAAAAAATAAAATACAAAAGAAGAATTATTTTCTACTAACATGCATATTTATATTATGACATAAAGAAACTATAACATAGATATATCCATATAGTAAAAAAAGAAATACATCGACCAACCCGACAAAGGACCGGATCGGAGAAGAGGACAACGAGCCGAGAGTCGTGGAGGAGCTAGGGGACGAGGGGAGGAGCTGGTGGAGGAGGAGCAAAGCGGGAGGGTCGGACCGGGGGGAGGGGCCGGAGCGGGGGTCCCGACAGGGGGTCGGAGGGGGACGGGGGGGGAGGGTCGAACCCGAGGGGAGGGGGTCGGAGCGGGGGGAGAGGGACGGTGGGGGGAGGGTCGGACGTGGGGGAGGGGATGGTGGGGAGGGTCGGAGCGGGGGAGGGGCCGGAGCGGGGGAGGGACGGTGGGGGAGGGTCGGACGGGAGGGGGGGTCGGAGCGGGGAGAGGGGACGGTGGGGGAGGGTCGGACGTGGGGGAGGGTCGGACGTGGGGGAGGGTCGGACGTGGGGAGGAAGACGAAGGGAGGTCTCATAAAATGAGACCTCCTTTTTGCGACGGATCTGGATCCGTCGTAACCGGGGCACCGACGGTTGCGAGTGATCCGATATTCGTCGCAAAAATGGCCTTTTTGCGACGGATCCACCGATCCGTCGCAATTGGGCCTCAAAATGGCGGCCTTTTGGCCGCCATTTTGCGACGGATCGCTGATCCGTCGCAATTCTATGCGACGGATCGTGATCCGTCGCATTCTATGCGACGGATCACCGATCCGTCGCAATTTGGTCTCAAAATGGCGGCCTTTTGGCCGCCATTTTGCGACGAATCGTGATCCGTCGCAATTCTATGCGACGGATCACTGATCCGTCGCAATTTGGTCTCAGAATGGCGGCCTATTGGCCGCCATTTTGCGACGGATCAATGATCCGTCGCACTTATTTTGTAACGGAGCACCGATCCGTCGCAAAACGGCGGCCTTCTGAGGCCATATTGCGACGGATCAGTGATCCGTCGCTAATTCCGTCCGAATAGCGACGGATTATTTAATCCGTTGCTTTTTTCCTTTTGCTACGGATCTTAAAATCCGTAGCAAAATCCGTCCCATTGCTACGGAATTGTTTCCGTAGCAAAATCCGTCACTATTTTACATTTTTCTAGTAGTGTATCTATGTATGCATGTTTGTACCACGATTTTGATCCATATGTTTAGGACACGTGCATATTGCATTCAGTCGTGATAGGTTCAAGGCCCAATTGATGTTTTCCCACAGCTATGAATCTGAAACTTAATGTGTGCTTTACAGTCGACGTTATGTGCATTATGTGACTGTATGTTTTGGGAATTGTTGTGTTCATTGTGTGACCATAGATGATATATATTGAATGCCGTAATTGTTTATGATCACTACAAAAAAAAAACAAAAAGGTCAGTTTTTGCGACGGAAAAAATCCGTCGCAAAAATGGGTTTTTCCATTGCAAATTTTGTTTGCGGCGGATTTCGTCTGTCCCTAAAACCCTCGTCGTAATTGCAACGGAAAACCAAATTTTCATCGCAAAATTTCACATTTGCAAAGGAATTAATTTCCGTCACAAATCCCATAATTTGTGACGGATTTTATTTCCATTGCAAATGTAATCATTTTTTAAAGAAATTTTTATTTTTAAAAAAAACATTAATTTTTTTAAAAAAAAATTGTTTTTTTTAAATTACATTAAAAAAAGATATATACCATAAAAATATATAATAACACTCATAAAGAGTTTACACAGAGAAAACAAAATATAAATAGTAGTCTAAACAAAATATAAATGTTGCAAAGAACATGTACTAAAAAGTAGTCTAAACAGCAGCATTGTGATCATCATCATCATTACCAACATTGTCATCATCACTAGTAGCCGACTTCGTACCCTTGTTTTTCATTAGGGACATGAGTTGAAGCTGCATCTGACTTACCATCTCGCGTGTCTCGTGGAGCTCATTTGCTGTCTGCATTTGTTGCTGCCTTATCTGGCTCAACTCAGCTCAGCTGCTTGCTCTTGCACCAGTGCCTTCATCTTCTTCATCTCATATGTAAAAACATTAGGAAGCACGTTTATTTTTTGTACTTCATTTAAATGGACCAAGGAATGAAAATGTAACAATCAATATCAAATATATTACGTTTACCTACAGAAACACTTTCAGTGTCGGATGAGGAGCGCTTTGTTTGACTCAGTCGGCTGGTAGAGGCACCGTACCCGAAGAGTCTGCCAATGTTGTTAAATCTGCCTGCAGCCTGAATGAATAGACTCTCGTTATCGGACTGAGAGGATGCGGGGCCAGTCTCTCTCCTGCATCAGCTTCTGATAGGTTTCCTACAAGCACAAAAATACATCACAAATAAGCCATATGAAATGAAATAAATATGTTGGTGTCTGAAACAAAGAATAAATGCAAGAAATGTCTCACCGCTGCTTGGTGCGCCTTGGCGTTAATCCAGCACCTCTCACTCCCTTCAAACTGCTGGGAATGGGTCCGCTCAAAGGCAGTCCAATCAACCAATTCTGCAAGAACTTCCCCAGACATTGCCTACAAACACAAATGGTGACCGTTAATTAATTGCTTCAAAGTACAAAATATTGAATATTTAAATAGAAAATTACGTGTACTCATAATTTTTCGTTAAAGCTCACTAATTGGAATGGAACCACCAGTATATGAAGATCCATCCATTTTGGCCCTATTTTGCTTATTTCTCTCACTTCTATTTTGAAATCTCTCATCGGCGGCCCATTTTTGAAGTAATGGTCTGCAATCTCAAGTTGAATCCAATCTTACTTGCCTTTACTGTTTCTCAATTTATAAAACTTCTCAGACAACCACCGGCCTCCCTTGTGATTATAAGCTTTTTTCAGGTCTTGACGATGTTCAGGCAACGTCATCAACTGACGCTGAAAATCAATAACAAACAATTAGTGCTCCAAATTTTAAAAGTACTTAATCAGTTTGCATTTGGATAAGAAATTAATAACCATAAAACACATAACTTACCAAGAACTCAGTAAACCAAGCATCTCGACTCTCCTTAGGAATATTTGTCCAATTGTCCCAAGGCTGATTGAAATTACAGAATATTTGGTTCGAGATGAAATCCGTCACTTGATTATAAGGGTCAAATCTGAAGACAGAGGACATGATGCAAATATTAGCATACAAACTAAAGGTAGAAAATCGTAACATTACTGGTAACCTTACATGACTTACTCGATGGTGCCGACAGGACGGATTCAAAGCTTCTCTGTCGCAAGATCTCTTGTGCCCCATATTGGTGTATCGGAGGAACTACCTTCTTCCCCGACCTGGCTCTAAGGCGACGTAGTGTGCTAAAGGAAGGAATATGAACTATTGAAGATGTTTGTACATAGATGCTTAAATAAAACTAAACATATGTAAATCAATCAAAAATCGTAAAGTAAACCTACTCTGCCCCTTGCTATGGATCAATGGAAGTTCTTGGCACATGTGTACCGCCCATAAAAGAGTCAGTAGTAGACGATGACGATGACATATAAAGTGACGGTGAAGATGACATATCAAGTGGCGGCAACTCTGGGGAAGCGCTAAGCCCTCTGCCTACAGAAGGGGCAGATGGCATCACCCTACCCACCCTGATAGGACAGGGCCAAGCTCGACCACTACTACATCCACTACTTGAACGCCCTCCTAGATGCTCCATCTTTGAACACTTATAAACATTATGTCAAAACAACGCCATTTTGTGACAGCATTACACCCCGTCGCAAAACGATAAAACATGGGCGTTGTTTTGCGACGGCACATGACGCCGGCACAAAATGGCATGAGAAATCATGCTGTTTTGAAACGGCTTTATTTACCCATCGCAAATTTTTTTGCGACAGTTTTTTTCGTCGCAAAATCCGTCGCAATATGAGTGTTTTCTAGTAGTGGATTGTGGTTGCCTATCATATGATGTTTATACATTGTACTTGAGATTAATATGTTACTCTGGGATCCTTTGAGATTTCAGCCCTTGTTACTACCTGTGAATTGTACATCATATTAGACGAGGCTCTTAGGACAAAGCGACGAATGTCAACAAATGGAGGTGTTAGACCGCTTCCAGATTGTTTGAGAGATATTTGAAGAAAAATTTATGTAATTATGTTTAGAACTTGTAACCAAGATTTGTAATATTTTATCCAAGGTTCTGAAACTCGGACCGGTCATTGAACCGATAGAGGGACTGAGTCAAGGGTCAGTGGGTCAGACCAGTATTAATTAAAAATATAATTTAATCAAAATAAATAAAAATATTTATATTTTAATATTTAAAAATAAAACGCAGATGCAAAACAAGCAAGTGAAGCAACCCAATGCAACACAACCCAATACAACACACCATTCAATACAAAATGCCTTACAACCCCATAATTTGAACCACCCAAACCAGCAGAAAATTAAAGGATGATGTGACTCTTTTGCTTCTTTCCCATGATGGTCAGAAGCAAGAAAACCAATACGAAAAGACGGAATGCCCAAGGCCATTTAGCTTTCACCTCACACTTTCAAAATAACCCCATATCTTCTTCTTCTCTCTTCAGCTCATGCTTCTCACATCTAGTTTATGTAAATGGAGCAAATCACCAAGAGGCGGCTGAATTGGAGATTTTAAAACTTATTTTAAAATAATGTGTAAAAAGATATGAAAACAGAGCAAAAAAAAGGAGAAGAAGAAAGGCTTGACACTAGAAGATTTATACTGGTTCGGTCTAAATCCTTGACCTGCGTCTAGTTCCCAGACACTCTGGGATTTTCACTAACTCTCAAAATCAGTTACACACTCTGCACTCGAAAGTTATCCTCTCAATAGGATACACTCCCCCTTACAAGTTGTACACTGATATTGCTAATCTCCAAGTCCCCTTGACTTGAGATTCTTATAATAAATGATTTCAATAAATGAAACTCTCTCTAAGAGTAGATAATAATGAACACTGAAGTACAAGAGTATCAACAGATACTTTACAAGAGTAGAAAACACTAAAAGTAGTTGAAACTTTAAATGTTTTTCGTTTCCTGCAGATTGGTTGTTGAGAAGACTTGAATGCAACTCCTTATATATGAAGAGAACATTAAATGACCGTTGGATTCATTAATGTGACCATTGCCAACATTAATGAGTTGATTAAGTTGAAGCTTGGTCAGTCTCTCTCTTGATTAGTGTTAATCCAGGTGCACAGAAGTTTATGATTGACTTTCCTTGAAATAAATCCGTTGGAGGAGCAGCTACTTGGTAGGGAAAGAAAACATTAATCCCTTAGCAACGTGCAGAGAATGACTATCCAAAAGAGTGCAAGCTTTTCTGGACTTTGCAATTGTTGGGATCCGTACACGCAACGGAAGGATTTTCATCCATTAAAATCTTACAAATCCCTTGAGAGGATCTATCAACGGCGTTTAAATCAAGGTTCGTTAGAAACCGTACCTTTGCGAACTTGTGTACGTCCTACGTTCGATCAAACAGGAGCCGACTATGTGAATCCACTCCCTCTACCGGTATCCACACGAACAGCTCCAACACCGACGGCAGCGTGCTAGCACCTTCAATATTTTCGCGTTTCTCCTTTTTCTCTATAGGGTTTCTCGCGGCTTTTCTAATACATTTGACAAAATGTCCCATAGGTTTTTCAAAACCCAATAGGCGTATTATATATTCCAAGATTAATCCTCATTAATCTTGAAATTTAAATTTTGGATTAAAATAATATATTAATTAAATCTATCAAATATATCTAATCTAATCTATTAATTTAATCCAAATTAAAAGCTATCTATTTCGATTTAATTTATATCTATAAATTAAATCCGAGATATGATATCTATCTATTTAATTAAATCTAAGATACTATATCTCAATTTAAATTAAATCAGATATATGATATCTTTATTCGAAAATTAAATCTAAGATACAATATCACTATTTGTTTTAGATATTTAATTTATCAAATAAATTAAATACAAAACAAATATTATATAATAATATTGTAATCTCTATTAAATAATATTATTATATTAATTTCAAATTTAAATACACACACACACACATATATATATATATATCCATCCTAGATTAAATGCATTTTAAGTAGTAGTATTCATTAAATCTTATGACATACTTAAGATTCATGGATACATGACAGTCGATTGCTGACCTAGTCAAAAGTCACGTAGGAGTGATGATAAAGGCTTGCGGGATCGTGTTGGGTTTTTCTTTCCTCGATGAGTGAGTCTAAGAAATGTATGGCCATACTACGATGGAAATGAGTTTCCATTTCAATTATTAGACTACTCAAGCCCACATGATTGGCGTGACATGGTTGTACGGGTCAATCCCCATATGAATTGGGTAGTCGTAATGTCTTGCTAGACGTACCCATAAATCGCAAAGCGGCCTCTAGCAAGACATTACGACGAAAATAATATAATAATATTATTTAATGGAGATTATAATATTATTAAATAATATTTGTTTTGTATTTAATTTATTTATTGTATCTCACATTTAATTTTCAAATAAAGATATCATATATCTAATTAATTTAAATTGAGATCGGGATTTAATGATAGACGATACAACCTATCATATAACCATGTCACGTCCCTTTTGTCACGACGATAATTTGGTCAAGGATAAGGCATGGATAATGTCAACTTCCTATTCTTGACCATTACTTTCGTGTTCGAGAGATTCGATTCTTGAGTAGTCTAACAATTGAAATGGAAACTCCTTTCCATCGTGGTATGGTCATACATTTCTCGACTCATTCATCGATTCCACTACGTGGGCCCACAAGATATCTCTCTACAAATGTGAGGGACAAATTTCATCTTGACCATTCACATTCCAATACTAAACCGCATGAAAACCACTGATCCCGATCCAAGCCTTTATCATCACCCGGTCAAAGGTGACTTTTGACTAGGTCAAAGACCAGCTACTCTCATGTAGGAATCCATGATGATCTCAGTCAAACTTTTGACTAGGCGTAGCCACTCTCATGTAGGAATCCATGATGACGTCAATTATACATGAGAAAAGCTTATGACTCAATCCATGCAGCTTTCTCATAGTGGGTTAGTCCAGCACCTTGTACTCTTACAAGTACCCATGACTTTGATTTGTATCTCCATACCTCATCAAAGTCATACTAGTCTTATTTCATTTTCGCTCCCACATAGATGACCGACCAGGGACATTTAGGATAATCTATAAGATACATCCAGGGATACAGTTATCACTATAAACATGCAAATGATAAGATAACTAAACGGAGAATTCTTTAAATGACATTAACGTTTAAAGTACAATGACTTGCCCCTAGGGCATAATTTCCAATAGTAATAAATGTGTTGGCGACTGACGTCACTTTTTGCTTTAAGCCAAATCTTCATTTAACACTCTTTAAATCATCTGAAACTCACTAACAAATTGATTAAACATAGTTAAGAATACTAAGGAGTGATGATAAGAAGTATCTAGATCAAACATGAAGATTTCACAAATTCGAGCAATTTGATTTTCAAACTTAGCGATGCAAACTCGAGTTTGTTCAAGCAAACTGGAGTTTGCAACTATTCTTCAGGAACCAAACTTGAGTTAATAAACACAAACTCGAGTTTGCTTCATCTAGAGAAGAATGTCATGATTTGAGCTTTGAAGAGCATTTTAAAAATAAGAGCAAACTCGAGTCAATAAGTGACAAACTCGAGTTTGGGACTTTTGAAGTGAAAAAGAGTTTAAGTCCACAAAGCTCAAAACTGGAGTTTCCAAATGGAAACTGGAGTTTTCAAAACTTCAGAAAATTTAAGAGCTCTCTGTATGATATAAACTTGAGTTTGCAAACCCAAACTCGAGTTTCCTCAAAGGAGAGAAAACTTTGAAAACTTTTTGCCAAACACAAACTAGAGTTTACATAAGCAAACTGAAGTTTTCTCAAGTTTAAAAATAGAGCAAAGCTCTTTGCTTGTCACAAACTTGAGTTTCCTTGAAGGTTAGGAAAACTTGATGACTCTGTCATATACAAACTAGAGTTTGCAAAAGCAAACTGGAGTTTGGCTAGGTTCACAAAATATTAAAAGCTCTCTGTCTTGTTCAAACTCAAGTTTGCCTTATCTTGAAAAACTTTGAGTGCTCTCGTATTACACAAACTCAAGTTTGTCAAGCAAAGCGAAGTTTGGCCAAGTTCATAAAGTTTGAGCTACTCTCTGTCAAGTCCAAACTCGAGTTTGTCTTTGACAGTAAGTTTTTCAACTTACCAAAGACAAACTTCAAATGAGTTTACAATTGATAGTTATCATCAAAACACATAGAGAACTAACAGTTTCATGGTGACTCTGCATTTGAGCTTTACGGTGCCGAAGAGGTCATGTACGAGAAACCTATGAGCTTTGGGAAGATAAATCAAGAAAATTAGTCTCTTTCTCAACTTACTTTGCAATTTCCACGCCTTTTGAGGAAGAGGATGATCTGGCTTTTGTTGAAGTCAGGGGGAGAGGGTTCCGTTCAAATCGTGGCTTTGTTTCCATCTTTCTCAGTTTCTTCCTTCACTTATTCAAGTGATTTTTTTTTTAAAAAAAACGAATCGACTCGGCCAACCAAGTTGAGTTGACCCTGTGTCAACTCGGAACCTGGGGTTTCTCCTTAACTTGGACCGATTTCCCCGGTTCGCCGGTTTCCGGTCCAAACCAGCCGATTCGATCCGGGTTTCAAAACCTTGATATTATCGATAAACTATGCCCAAACCCTTTTTGCCACTGCGCTGCACTAAAATGCTATGATGTGTGACGTATTATTGGAATGGTGAGACATAAAGTGTATTTTTAGTTCCTTAATATTGACACTATTAAACTTTACTCTCAAATGTCTCTACAATTAAATGCTAATTAAGCAAGCGACTATGCAATTAAATCATTTAATATGATATTTTTATATTTTAAATTACAAAAATAGAAAGAGATTTATAAAAAAATATTTATTTGTGGAAAAAATACTTTAGGATAATAGATATACCAAAAATTACTCTAATATACTAAATGCTACTAAAAAAATATTTTAGGGTGTTAAATGCACAAAAAATTACTTTAAAATACTAAGTGCTACTGAAAAATACTTTAGGGAATTTGGTGTGGCAATAATAAGTTTAGAATACTAAATGCTACTGAATAAAATATTTTAGAGTCTTGGATTTTAAAAACCAATATATCATTTAAAATTTTAAAATTGGGAAAATACCAAGCCCATTGATTGAACTATATTTTTATATGATTCTTTATAATTAAATTGAGATTCTTAATGCATTTTCTAAGACATTATTGCATTATTAAGTACTAATTTGTGTTAGGGACATTTGTCTTGAATTAAGTGTAATTAGGGGTAAAATGGTCATAATTTGTTAATTGTTCATGCAAATGATTTCTTGAACTTTTGATGCTACCTTGTGCTTAACCTTGTACTGTAGATGTTTAAGAAGGAAAATGGAGACTTTAGAGGGTCATAATTAATGTTTAGAAGACTGGAGAAAGTTACAAAAAAGGGCCCTACAATTTCTAAAAATTGGGAATCAAGGAAGAAAAGGGACCAGAGAAAATTACATAAAATAGCCTAGATATTTTGGAAAATCATGTTATGCCCTTTTGAAAATTATCACTTTAGTCCCTCTCTAGAAGAACTTTTAAAGTTTACAAAAAGGTCCCTGGTCAAAAATTGTGTTTTGACCAAGTTCCTTAGGTCAGCTGATGGAAACAAAAAGAACAGAGAGAGACCTGATAAGAGGGTGCCGCAAGCTGAGGTTAAAGGGAGACTGACCCAAGAGACGCACAACGCTGCATACAAGAAGAGACGAGAACAGAGAGACCTTCATCTTACTTTCATCTGGACCTTCGTCTTCTTCTTGATAGTCACTAGTGGCTTTCACCCTCACTACCATCACCGGTGACCTCTATCAATCCAGAAGACACAAACTAGGTAGAGAAGTGAACGGAGGAGGAAGCAAAGACACAAGCGAGGGAGACCAGGGAAGCTGCTTCGTGGAAAGAAGAGAATCGGACCATCACCATCACGTCGAGCTACCATGGCCACCTCCTCTGTATTTTACCACCACCCATCAACTCTGATCACCTCCGTCAACTTCACAGTTGGACCTTGATCACCATCGCTTCTTCCTCTTCTTTGTACCAGAACCGTTAGACCCATTCTTCATCTGTCTCTTAGATTTTTTCCATTTAATTTCCATAGGGATTTCAGTTTTGCAGTGCTGATTGGGTGTTCTAATGGCTATATATAGCTAATTCCTTTGCTTCGTGATGGAGATTTGTTCTTGAGCTCAATGGAATAATGGAATACATATGGGAGTTTTTCTATCATTCCATTTGTCTAGAGTTATATCTTTAGATTGCCTAGTTTTAGGAATTATTGTATATGATTTTGGAACTAAAATTGATGTTAATTGTCTCTTATTGATTTGATATTTGTAATTGAAATTAGATTTTGTAGTGTGACAAATATATGTGTTTTGAATTTCTTTATGATTGTAATGAGGTTATATTACTTAGCGTGTTATTGTCTAGGTAATGTGGTTGATTTATGCCTTTGAGGGACTGTTAAGTACTCAATTTTAGGAAGACTCATATTGCATTATTCATATTTTATTTGCACATTAAGTGGTTTTAAATAATATCTCAAGAGGTAGTAGTTGGCTATGTTTGTAGGAGCCACTATTAATTGGGAATATTGGACTCAAGTGTTATTGTTGGTCGATTTCCTTAATGGCAAGTGAACCAGTCGAACAAGTAATAAAGTGTAAGTAGAGTATCGTCCCACAGAGATTGAGATACCGAGAAAGTGACGCTTCAATTGCTAAGATAGTTGTGCGAACAGAAAGTAAATATAATTGGTTTGAGAGGTTGTTGTGCTTATGCTAGGTGACTAACAAAAGTAAACAAAATAACGTAGTCGTAAGAAGATATCAGTAGGAAATTTGGCTGAACTTGGAATCATCCTTAAACATCTCAATCCCCCAGTTGCTTTACCCATTGCTATAGTATCTATACTGCACAACTTCCGCAATGCTACAGCATAGCTACTACCTACAACGCTATTCAGTTAACCCACCTCTATAGTCTATCGAAGCTTTCGCGTTTGATACTTCTAATGCTAACTTTACTCCTTCCATATGCCTATGGCAATTTTCTAGTTAGATCAACATTACAAATCAGGGTGTAGTGGTTATGAGCGGTAGACCCATTCCTGAAGCCTACAATAATAGGTCAAGCCTTGCACTAGCCTGCCTAGCAATCACTGTTTCTCAGAGGTCTAACCTCGAATCCTTGCCAGTAAGCCGAGGCCACAAATCTAGTCCTTAGCTTCTGCTAATCGACCAGTAATTAATGCACTGATAAGCAAACTGAATTTATTGAATTAAGAACTTGCAACTAGGTTCATTCGAAACTTAAAGATTCATCCTCGTTCAGCCATATGGAATTTAGTTCATGACTGACGAGGGAAACATAAGACAGATAACAACAAAATGACCCATGATCAAAAGATTAAACAAAAGGAAAATAGAAAGCTTGACGAGGTTTCGACGGCATGGAAGAGGCCTTGTCACGTCACCACTCCACGTCTTCTTCTCTCCGTCCTACTGCAAGGAAGGATGCTGGGTTCTCTTGGAGTTTTCGTACCTCGTGAATTCTCTCTCTCTCTCTTCTTTCGAGTCTGACCGAATAAGGAATTCGTTTTAGCTCTGCTCGACTCTCCTCTAGGGTTGGCTTGCTGTTTCCTTATATAGTCAGGCTTTCTTGCGACATAAGTTCCAGCGAGCTGGGCTTTCCAAATCTTTCGAGATCTATCGTATCTTTTAATCGTAGTAGATTGATTCTGCTGATCCTACAGGATTCTTCAAACCTTTTAATTTCGATCCTCCGTATCTTCTATTCCGTGACATCAGCAATCTACCTGTCTTTTCTCGACCTTCGCAAGATTTCCTGAAACAATCTTGACAACATATTAGAACATATGCCGTATAGCATTGCGTCCTTTACCTTGCTATAGCTTCCTAGATGCTTTGTATTGCACTTCCATGTCTTTGTTTAATGCCATAGCCTAGTATCAGCTTTGCTATACGTTCTTCTCATAAAACCTTGTAACTTGTTCCTCTTTTAGCACATGTTTAGGATGTGAATGGTCTTTATCCTTCAATTCCCTATATTCATGAATGAATGCCTCTTTACTTATATTGATTTCAGTTAAGCTTGTATTTACCATGCAATTCAGTCATAAGATATAGGGAAAACACGACATAAATTGTGCTCATTAGTTATCTTGAGGTTTTTCTTAATACTTGATGAATTTTAACTCCCATACTTTTTTGAGCAAGGATAGTCATTTCTTCATTACCAAGATCACCTATCATTCATATTTTCAATTCCATACCATTTCATTTACTCATTTCGCATTTTTATGAAAATACCAAAAACAATAGTTAGCATTTCATTCACTCATTCATATTTTACTTTATCAATTAAAAAGTCCAAAACCAAATTTTCCCTTATTTTCATTCCATTTGCATGCAATTTAGATTACTTAGGAATCAATAAAATGAAAGTGGAGCTTAATCACCAAGAAGGGGGTGAATTGGGGATTATAAAATTCTTTTCTAAGTGCTCTGTTCTTTAACACGAAAAACAGAGCTAAACAAAGTATAGGGAAGAAGAGCAATACACAAGGAATTATACTGGTTCAGTCCAACCTCTTGACTTACGTCCAGTCCCCAGACTCTCTGAGATTTTCATTATCTCAATTGATTACACACTCTGTAACTCAAGAGTTATTCTCTCACTAGAACTTACTCCCCCTTACAAGTTGTAATCAATATCTCAATCTCCAAGTCCCCAGACTTGAGATTCTTACAATGAAATGATTTACAATAAATGTGTAACACCCCAAGTTCCGTAGCATAAATCGTGCCGGTGACACGTGGTTTTATAAGAATTGACAGAGTTTAAGGTGCTACAACTCAACGTGTTGCGGAAACGAAGAGCATGTACTAAAAATTTGAACAACGAGTAACTGATATAAAATACTCAGGCATATGCTGATGTCCGACGTATACTGGTATATTAAAAATTTCCCGAAGGAATATTCATGTGATACAGGACTTATATAATTACAGAATTTACATTGTAACTATACATTTTTATGCCGAGTTATTTCTTGACTTGGGGCATAGAACCTAACACAGTTAAATCAACCCATTTGGTCAGGCTGGGTAAAGTCTAGTGGGAGTCTCCCCGAATTCACGGCGACTGATTAACTGAACCACATAGACGACCCTTTCTAGTTTAAGCACCAAATGATTTGAAGTAACCCTATTAGTTTCATGCCAGAAGGTAGTCTCTGTTAACCTTCTTTCTGCATTTGCTTTGACCGGTGCCTCCTCACGACTCCGTCCATCGGTGCCTTTATACGGCTCCATCTACTGGTAACTTCTCTGATCCTTGATCCTTGCCTAAACTATTAGTTTATGACTGAGGTCCAATGCCCATCGGACCTCAGGTAACGGTTAACCTCATGCTTATGTAAACAGTATATGTATGACAGATATTACAGTAGTACAAAATCTCATTTTCAAAACATTAACAATATGTAAGGCAATAACAAAGCACAGCCATATCACAGTATGTCTATTATCCAATCACATGCACTATTAAGTTGCCACGATGGCCTATCGTGTCCTCAGCGCTAGGAAAACTCTAACGGTATTATCAAAACCATAACTCGTGTATATTTGAATGTATAAGGAACAATTTAAGACAGAGTCTTAGTATATGAACACAACTATCATATATAGGCATACAATAAGCATAAGAGTTAATGTTACAATACGCGTCTGTACCTTTTACCACGCATTGGCCAACTTGCCCGACTTTTTGGATCCGACTCCGGACTTCCCGGATATCCTATACGTTATTGTTGGATTATTCCTTTTTCTCATAATATCACAACTAATGTTCTATCTCTTAAAATAATATCAAAAAGGTTATTTCCACCCATTTTGACATTTCTACCCTTGGTGTATTCATTATTACAATTTTGCCCTTACCTTTTCTCAAAAACGCAATACTGGAATTCTGGGCAGAATTTTTGATTAACTTTGAAAAATCATAATTAAATCTAAAAAAATCGAAACGAGGATCCATAAACTTCTTCGGAATCCTTAAGGTGTCTAATTGTAATTAAAAATACTGGTTCTTACCCAGATTTTAAGAAAAATTCTCAGTTTTCGTATTTTCATCCTCTGTTCAGAATTTTCCAGAATTTCGTAGCCCATTTTGTAGAATTTTTATCTCCTAGCACAAAACTCAAAACGACATGCTATAGGTATATTTGGAAAGCTCTATATGTCTAATTTGAACATGAATTTTCTCAAAAGTTTAGCATAGCATCTTCAACATAAGATACCAGCATTTTTGAAATTGCTTTCGGAAGTCGCTAGCCGACAAATTTTCGCCAGAGCTTCGCTACTTTGACCATAATCTTCCAAAAAATTTGCTATAACTTCTTCTTCATCATTTTTTTCGAAATAAATCCATTTTTAACCATAAAAACATGATAACAACAATATATTGGAAGATTAAAGATCAAAACAACATTTTAAGCTATAAACTCAAAGCTAAAGCTTAAGAACTATAGAACTTACCTCTTGAAGAACTTGCTACTTGTTCTTGAAGCTCTTCAGACTCTTCCTTACTCTCTCTCAATTTCAGTTAATACCTTTGTTAATTGGTGAAGAATAATGAAAACACTAACCTCCTATTTATAGTAAAATAGTATGGTAATTTTGCAATTAACCCCAACTTCCCCTTATCAATTTTCAACCATTGGATTTAAGATTTTTGGAAGTTTTAATATTAGCCATTCATGGCCTACAAACCGCCCCCCTTCTAGTTACTCTAACTAGATGCTTCAATACTTTAGTTATTCTAGAAGCTTTTAGTTTACTTTAGTGAAATCTACTTTTGGTTGCTTGATCAATCACCAACACTTTTAAATTCTAGGTATGTATCTTGATTAGTAGTTGGATATCAAGATTTATGGTCCAATCAGATTTCTCTAACTGTCCTTAATCATCTCTAATCTTATTCATCAAAGTTTGCCCAAATAACTTTAATTAGACTTAATCTCGAGATTAAATTATGTGGGTTCAAGATAAGTCCTTATATTTGATCTATAATTAATATTTCTCCATATACAATTTATTTTCTATAGGTTCTCATTGATTCAGTTAATTAATTAAGGATTTAGGTTACCTAATTCTTGGGTTTATCTAATTGGTGGATTTCAAATATTATTTAAATCAAACTTATAATTCTCTCTCTCCCTCTCAAACGACTTCTACTTCCCTCTCTCTTCATTATCCTCTTCCAAAATATGCCTCCAAAGTCTTCCTACTTAATTGCTTGCATGTGCTTAATTTTAGCATGTGTGTTTGATTAAACATTATTCAATTGATTTCTCATCCAATAAGCCAAGTGAAACCGTGTATACCCCTCTTCTATTCACCAATTTTGTGTTTTCATTTATCTCACAATCATCTAGAAGGATTTCTCCTATTGGTTGATTTTAATTACAAAGATTATGCTTTATGGAATTTAATTAAAGCCTTAGGATTTAGCTTTATTAGATTTAATCCAAGCCCTTGATTTGTGTTGAAAAAGTCTTGATTACTATTGTTGATATTTGTTTAAGATTTATGATGCTCTTGGATTTCATAATTTGTGCTATTACCTAGCCTAATTTAGTGGTGAATTTCGCCCCTTTTGCTAAAAAAATAGGGGAATTAATTTAATCTTGGTAAAAATCCCTAATATTGTGTATTAGATGTTTTTAGGTTTAATTGTCAAAGTATGATTGGTTCCTAAGTCAATTATGATCATTAGAAATTCCCTTAATATTAATCTTGGGTCTTTGTTAGCCTTTAATTACTAATTCAACTCATATATTTCTTAATTATGCCTTTTTAATTAATTAATTAATTAATTACGAAAATTATAATAATTATTGCAAATTTAATTGCCCAAAAGTTGTTGATAGTTTTTCCTAATTGATTTAGGCATATCTTGATGATATCTGATTCCCTTTATGATATAGTTAAGATTATACTTGATTATGATAATCTTAAGATATTTTATTATCCCTAATAAGATTTAGCAAAATTTAAATATATGATCTCCTTAATTCTAGGAAGAAGTTACCTAGAAAATAAAATAATTATAATAGAAAAATTTGAGACCACATATTCACCTATTTTAAATAGGTATTACTTATTCAAGTATAATATTTAAGATATATTCTTTATCCAAATAGAATATCTAAGATAAATAATTATTTGGATATTACAATTTCTATGTCATTTAATTGCCTCTCATGATTAAATTAAAATTATGCTTAATCATGACAATTTTATTATAATTGCCTCTTGATTTTCAAAATCATTTCCTTTATTAGATATTCTTTAATTGCCTTATGATCATCTATAATAGTTATTATTTTATGTGATTTAATATCACATTTTATAAATCCTAATATGTAGTCACATAATTAACCATTGGTTAATTAATTCCAAAATGAATTTTGGATGAAAATAAAATTGATAAATTCACCTTTGTATTTTTAGTATTTATTTCCTAAAATTCAATATTTATTTTAGGGTATATTATGATCCCTAAATGAAATCTCAAGATTCACACTTGATCCTTTTAAATTTCAAGGAGAAATTGCTCATAAATTTATAATAATCAAATTACAAAATTCGAGACAATATACTCTCCTTGAAGTATTTATCAAAATATATCATTTATGATAATTAGGGTTTTTAGGGTATTACAAAATGAACTCTCTCTAAGAGTGGATAAGAATAAACACTGAAGATCAATGTATCAAAAGATACTTTACAAGTGAAAACTGAAAGAGTAGTTGGTAAACTTGAATGCAATTCGTTTTCAGCAGACTTGGTTGTTGAGAAGACTTGAATGCATCTCTATTTATACTAAGAGAGCATTAAATAACCGTTGTAATCTCTATTATAACCGTTGGTGCATTAATCTAGCTATTGGAGGCACTTTGGTGTCTTCTCTCTCTACTCTTCAATTAATTCCTTTTGTCTAGAGGATTAGTGTTGACTTTCCTTGTAACAAGTCCGTTTGGAAGAGCAGCTACTGCTTAGGGAAAGCAGACATTAATCCCTTTGAAACGTGTATAGAATGATTGTCCAAAAGGATGCAAGTTTTCTGAACTTTGCATTTAATGTACTGACATCACTTTTTGCTTTTGTTCAAATCTTCATTTAATATCTTCTAAACCATCTGAAACTCACTAACAAACTGATTAAACATGGTTAAGAATAGTAGTGAATGTAGAGAAGAAGTATTCAAATCAAACGGGAAGATTTCAAAAATTCGAGTAATTTGATTTTCAAAACCAGCAACACAAACTTGAGTTTTGTTTATCCAAACTCGAGTTTTGGAGTTTTATAATGAAAACATATTTAAGTCCAAAAGCTCAAAATTGGAATTTCCAATTGCAAACTTGAGTTTCCAAAATGATGAAATGAGCAAAGCTCTCTGTAAGACACAAACTCGAGTTTCCTCTTAAAATTGGAAACCTTTGAAAATCTTTGTCCAAGTGAAAACTGGAGTTTTGAAATGCAAACTTGAGTTTTCTCAAAGTGATAAAACATGTTAACTTTCTGTTTGGCCAAAACTCGAGTTTCCAAAACCAAACTCGAGTTTCCATTTTAATATGAAAACCTTTGGAAATCTAAGCCAAGTGAAAACTTGAGTTTCTATTCCAAAACTGGAGTTTTCAAATCATTGAAAAATAGCAAGGCTTTCTGTATGGCCAAAACTCGAGTTTTCAAAACCAAACTCGAGTTTCCATTTTTAAGTATGAAAACTAAGAGAAATTTATGTTAAGTCAAAACTGGAGTTTTCTATCAAAACTGGAGTTTTCAGAAACTGAGTAAAACTTGAAAACTCTATCTCAATCACAAACTCGAGTTTCCAAATCCAAACTTGAGTTTTCTCAAAACTTTGAAAAACTTAGAAACTGAAAACTGGGGTTTCCATATCAAAACTAGAGTTTTCATAAGTTCAGAACATTGGAGACTCTCTGTTTGACCAAAACTTGAGTTTCCAAATGGAAACTGGAGTTTTGCTTACTTCAGAAAATATTGAAGAGTCTTTGTATGATGAAAACTGGAGTTTTCTATAAGATGGAAACTGGAGTTTGTCTAAATGTGAAAAACTTGGAATGCTCTCTGTAAAACCAAAACTCGAGTTTCTAAATGGAAACTGGAGTTTTGCTTAGTTCATTAAAATTGAGCTACTCTCTGTCAAGTCAAAACTTGAGTTTTGAAACCAAAACTCGAGTTTGCCTTTGACAGTAAGTTTTTCAACTTACCAAAGACAAACTTCAACTTGTGTTTACAATTGTCAGTTATCATCAAAACACATAGAGAACTAACATAAAAGTCTCTTTGAGAAGAGAGAACGATCCTAGGTTTGTCTATACGCAATCCTTGGTTAATTTTTTATTGTGGATCCCAAGGCTACTGATAAAAGGCCTCATCAAATGTAATAGTATTTAATCCTTGTAGTTTATTTTTGTAGTTTTCCATCCCTTTTATATGGTTTGTTTGAACCATTGATCCTTCTAGGTGTAACATCCCTAATTTTGGTGTTACTAAAAACCCTATATTTTGTGAATACACGGTAAAAGACATAAATAAGTATCTATCTCAGGATTAATAATCTATTGATTATTTTATCAAATCCAAAATTTTCACTTCAAAACTATTTGACAATTGTTGAATATGTGACCACATTAAGTGGCTAAAAATGTGACATGAAAATCACATAAAATAATGGCTACTTTCAATCTAAAGGAGTTTAGAAAGGGAATGGATGACACTTAGTTAAATTGATACATATTGACAACAAGTTCTTGACACATGAACTTGCACTAATTGATGAGACTAAGGGTTAACATTGTTAACTCCCTAATAAGGCCATATTTTTGGGCCTAAGGCAACAAGTAAGAGACAATGAAAATTAGTAGTTGTTAAAGGTAATAAAGCATATAGGATTTAATACATTGTGTGCCAAATTAACACATGTCAAGCAAGAGATTAATATGTAATTCCTTGGTAACCAAATTGTGCATGTGTCTTCAAGCTAGGAAAGGCAATCAAGACCTCCTTGAGGGGCCAACAATTTCGTCCAAAGCAAGGGCCAAAAAGGGAAGAAGAAGCTTGAAGAGCAATACACATGTGCCCTTTGACAAGCCAACAAACCAAGCACACTTTGACACTTGTCATCAAGGGACACCTAAGCTTTTATTTGTGATATGGATGACTTCATAAATTAGCCCAATTAGTCGTAAATATCAGCTAGCTAAGTGGAGTAAGGGAGAAGCCAAAATCTAAGATAAGAACACATGTTAATTAAGCCAAAAGCTTCTAGAAACTTCTAAAACTTTCTTGAGACAATGGAGGAAATGAGACCATAGAGAGATGACACTTGGAAAAGCAATCCAAGAACCCTAAATGAGTCAAGAATTTCGTCCAAAGATGCAAGGAGGAAAGGAAGATGAGAAAACTTGGAGGCTAAGTCAAGAAAATGAGATATTTTGCAAGGGTAAGTTGGTCTTTTGACATGTGGGGCCCACTAGAGGTTTATATTCCAATTATAAAAGCACATGGTCCTCCTCTTGCATGTCATCAAAAATCAAACACTCATCTTGCCTTAATTTGGTGGTGGGCCCGTAGAGATAGGGAAGAGAAAGGAAGGAGCAAAAATCCAAAGCACACAAGGTAAGTACTCTTGAAATTGATAGTTCATTTCTTGATGTTTTTCCTTAACATTTAACCTTAGTAAGAACCCTTTCTCATATTGATTTTAATAGTGAAGTTGGAGGTTAGGAGGAAGGGCAAGTGTTACAAACTACAAAAAGTTGGTAAGTTGGTATGATCTTAGCTCAACTTTAGGAAGTTGGTTAAAAAGTGATTTTCTTGTTCTTAGCCAATGATTTAGCTTAAGTAAGAAAATTTCAAAGCGAAATTATTTGCAAGATTTTAAGGTCACCAAGAGGTTTAAAATGAAAAATGGAGTAAGAACATGGTGGAAAATGATTTTTGGAAACAAAAGATCAAAGTGGTAAAAGTTGAGAAAACATCCAGATTTGAGTTCATTGGAGGCAGTCGACTTGTGAACAGTGTTTTTGCCAAGTAAATGATATCTAAAAATCATACAATTTTACAAGAGTAAAGTAGACATACCATCTTTATTTTGATAAATAATATGTAATTTTTAGAGCTCTGTACCAAGAGAAAATGATTTTTGAAGTTGGACCACATTTTTGGAAGTTCAATCGGAATAGTAATAGTTATGCATGGTTTGTGATTGACCAAATGAGGTCTAAAAGTCGTGATATTTTTTAGACATATAGTAGACATAAAGAGCTTTCTTTTGATAGGTCATAAGAAATTTTTGGAGTTTTGTACAAAACGTTATGGATTTTTCAAACTGATTCAAGTTTCCGGACATGCGATTTGAATAGTGGTGAAAGATAATAAAACTAGGACTGACTTGAACTTTTAGAGCTTTTGGAAATATTATTCCATGAAAAATAGATATGTCATGGTCATTTAGGCCTTTGAAGCACATCATTTTGATTTTGTTGCATTTAATTATGATTTTTAAAGTTATTGAAAAATCATGGCAGAAAAGTAAGTAAATCCTAGAAATTAAGGAAAATTAAAGTTAAAAATTGGATAATTTATTCATTAAGGGTAAAAAGGTAAAGAGTGGTGAAAATAACCCTTAGGGAATTATTCTAAGTAATATGGTATTTATTACAATATCATATAATATATGAGATAATTAATTATGTGGTCGTAATATTATAGAATTTCAAGCAAACCTGGAGTTTATTCCAAGAGACAGGCGTTGTACTAACTACACCAAGAAAGGTATGTTCGTATATAGTAACTCTAATTTCCTATGTCTTGTGTGCCTATATATGCTTGTTTGAATCATAATTGTGGATTTGTGACTAAGACTGGGTCTTAGATCATACATGGATAAGACTGGATCTTAGGTCATGTGTTTGTTTACATTCAGCTAGCTATGGATCACTGTTTTTATATGATATTGCTGCATGTTTGTTTTCCTAACGCTGAGGATCCGTGTCTAGGACATGAGGTATTGGTGAGTGCTTTTGCTGGAAACGATACATGTATTGTGTGCTATTGTAGTCAGGTTGCAATGTGTTTGCTTGAATGTTGTATTATTATGACTATCTATCATGTATTGTTGATACTTGCATATGAGGTTAACTGTTACTCTGAGATTCAACTTTATTGAATCTCAGACTTATCTAAAGCTTTAGAATCTGGATCTAGAGAAAAGGGTAAGCTACACGAGTAAGAGCCGTGAGGAGACACGGAAGGAAATTTTATATTTTATTGGATTGTATAACCCTAATAGCTATTTAGCTAACTACATGGTTGGATGACTGTACTGTTATTATCCCGGTAAGGATTAACCCCGACTAGATTTAAATTATAGTCACATATTATCAATCAATCATTTGCTCAAACCATTTCAAATGTTCTGTCGCGCTGTAAACTCTGTTAATATTCCTAATACTACATGCTCATGGGCATAATAAGTAGTATATAATTTAGGGTGTTACACTAGGTCAAGAAATCCTTAGATGATAAATTGACTAAAACAAATATTAGTATTTCTAAAGATATTGGCAAGTCAGACTCAATGAAGTACGTCATAACATGAAAATAAAGCTTCCAAGGGGGATTGCATAATTTGAAGTCATCATCATTAGGAATAACCTCAAAGTTCCCTAATCAATAGACTACCCCCTCTACCATGTCTTAAATGAATCTCCGAAGTTTATAAGTACACCCTCAATCATATTGCCTTGCATGAAGAATATGACATGTTGACTTTCCATACATCAAAAGGTACCATCTTTTTAGTCATCATCTACTTCTTGATAACTCGAGCAATGATAGCCCAGGCCTCCTTGTGATCATCAATATCCCAAATGAGTTCATAAGGACGATTGCCATGATATTGAGAAAGAATAATTGAGTTCACTAACTAGATCCCTTCTTCGTCAACATTTCCATATATTGAGGGAACTGGCTTATGTGCTCATCCAACCCATGAGATCTAGACCATCCATATGTGGTATGGATGGTGCAGCTTTAATATTTTTTTTATCTTTACTTTTTATGAACACCACAATCCATTAGATCTTGATTTTTCCAAATATGATATGGACAGTCAAGAGTTAATATTTTTTTATATTTAGCTTTTTAAAATAATTATTTTAATGAGTAGATAATTAAAATAATATTTTAACTATCATTGTGATAAAAAAAATGAATTTTTTATTTTATTTAAAAAAAAAAAATAGCCGTACCGCAAGCATGGAGAGTTTTAGAACAAGTGATATTGAAATATAAGTTACTATAATGCAACATGGTAATATATAAGAATTATTCTGCTTCTATTTCATGTGATTCAATTTAAAACTAAATTTTTTATTACCAAGCGTTAAACTAAAAACTTCGAATACTTTTTTTGGAAATAAAAACTTCGAATACTTCCATTGAAATAAACAGTTTGCCGACCATGTCATCGTCAATTATAATATCTGCCTAAGAACACCAATGCGTTTTTCCCATTATTATGTTCTTTGACTTCTTTCATTTTGATGTGGTGGAGAAGCTAAAGAAGTTAGCTACAATTATTTCTAAGCTTTCCATACGTGGATTTTTCCCTAAAAGGGGCGATGCCTTCATTTGTTTTTTTAAAATCCTTGGGATCCGGCTTTGGTCATTTGATATTATCTTCCGCTATCTTCCGCTACATCTGAATGGCGTCGTTTTGGCTTCGAAAAACTGAAGTTGTATTTTTTTTCCTTTTTGAAAAACATATTTAAGGGTTATGAGTGGTACTAAAACGATATTTCAGAATATTGAAAAAAATACTTCATGATCTTCAAAAATATTTCAAGGTATTATCTGGTATTGAAAATAATACTTCATGATCTTAAAAAATTATTTTAGAATCTTTAAAAAAAAATTCAGGATAATGAGTGGTAGTGTGGTACTAAAAAGATACTTCAAGATATTGACTGGTACGGAAAAAAATACTTATGATCTTGAAAAAAATATTTCAGATCTTGATCGACTAAGTACTTAAAAATATATTTCAGGATATTTTTTAAGATACTAAAATAATTTTGAAGATCATGAAGTATTTTTTCAATTTTAAAAGTATCTTTTTTAATACCACTCAAGACCTTTAAATATTTTTCAAAAAGGAAAAAAAAAAAAAGGGGGGGGGGGTGCAGCTTCAGTTTTTTGAAGCCAAAACGACGCTATTCAAATGCAGCGGAGGGCAGCGGAGGGTAATATCAAAGTACCAAAGCCAGATCCAAATCATTGTATCTCTTTCTTTTTACACCATAGTAAGGTCCCGTTTGATGCATGAAAGCACTGCTGATAGAAAAGAAAATAGCTTCTTCTTTCTTTCTTTTCGTTGACACGGTTCATTTTCGTAGGCTAAAAAAGAAAAAACTCCTTAGTGTGTGAATGGGGCATGGTCTTGCCCCCTAAAAAAACCAATTGGAACCCCAAAAAGTTAGTTGGAGGGAAAAAAAAATATATATAATAAAATGATAGAAAAATATCACTTAAACTTCAAAATCTTGTTAACAACAATAGGAATAGGATTAACAAGAACAGTAAAGTAATTAACAATTCATTTTCTTGTGAAATTATCTATTTATAATTTTAAAGTTCAAATGGTATTTTCTTGAGATTTTTTTAAAAAAATCATTTTTAATTTTTTAATAAGCACAAATATCTATCTATGGGAGACAATATTATTTGATGGACCGTCAAAAATTAAATATATGTATCTCTACCAGAAGGGATTCGAACCTTGATTGGTGAGGGACTAGCCCATTCTCAACCATTTTCTCTCATCTCCATTTATTTTTTCTTTCTAGGATTTCTTCTCAGCCAAACGTTGCTGTACTGTAAATGTAAGTGTGCGTTCATTAGTTGCAATGAATTGTCTCGTTAGTTCATTGTCACTGTTTCGATCCCATCATCCACTTCTTCGTCTGTCAATTTGATATCGAAGTGTGGTGAGGGAATTGGTTCTTAACTTCTTTGTTTTGAGAATTAATTGGTACATATATGTAGAGCTGGTAATTAGGACCATGGCCATGGTGAAAATTACTATCCCAAATTTTAACTATTTTTCCTCCACTTTTTTAAAAAAATATAATTAGTAAATTACAACACTAATTATCTAATAAATAAGATCCACTAATTCATAATCAAAAGAAACTATGTTCACTAATAACTCACATAAAACATAAAAAGATATCACGCTGGCGACGTTAGATAATGACTATTATTGTCTTCATCTTCGTCACTATCATCATTTTTAACGACATTTGATTGTTCTTCACTTTGAGTAGTAACTCCGGGCTCATGAGTAAGAATATCATGAAATTCTTCTCCCGATCAAATGAAACACATCCATAATCTTTATTTGCAACAGATAATAAAATTAGAGTATAGTTATTATGTATTTGTAGTTAAATGGATAAATAACTCTATAACAAATACAAAATATCTATAAATTAATAAATTAAAAAAAAAAAAACTACAGTGAAAAGGGGGAAATTGGCGCGGGATGGCCCAAGGCCCTCAGGCGGCCGTTAAGCTCGAGACCCGTGCCGGGCCCTCGGGGCTAATTTCAAATATCTCGTCCATTTTTCAAACCCGGCCCTTTAAAAGCCAGGGTTTAAACATTTGTTCGATAGTCTAGCTTGGTTTTTCATTTCTCTACATATATGCTACCTCAAGTTCTTAGTAATTTGGGTATATTAATTAAATTAGTTATTTGTCGAAAATGTGGGCGGGTTTCACTAAAATACCTTCTTATATTATTTGCAATAAAACTATTCCATAATACAAACTCTCTAAGTATGTGCAATAAATAGGAATATTATAAAAAAATGATAAATATGAAAGACGAAATAGATATATGTGTTATATTTGTGACAAAATCCAATCGCAATGGCAGTTGTTAGAGTTTTGTTGGGTTGTGTGTGTATATGGGAAACCTTTTAAAAAATATTGTTTAAATTTCGAAATCACAAATAACTGATTTTCTAATAGAACGGGTTGTCTATTACTTTCCTGTTCTCATTACTATTTTTGTCAATAGGATTTTAAAGTTTAAATGTAATTTTTTTGTAGGGCCGGGCTGACCTTGATTTGTAGCTCTACGGCCCTTCATAAATATGTTTTGTAGGGTTCTTTTAATAATTAAATTCTACACAAAATGAGTGATATTTTGATATCTTATGAATAAGTTAGTTGTTTTAGTTTTTTTTATATGTTTTTTCAAAGATTTAAAACTCTAAATTAAAAAGAAACTATAAATTTTTGGAGCCTTAAATATTTTAAAAATCTTAAAATTTTGAAAACAATTATATTTTTTTATCTACTATAAGATATCGAAATATCACTCAATTAATATAAATCTAATTATCAAAAATACCATGAACACAATATTTGAGAGGGGCCAAAATTGAGGGGCAACGTGGCGCAGCAACAAAGGCGTGGACGCGCGCTCACACACACACACACATATTCAACTTATCCACGATTTCCCTGGGATTATTCAGTATCGAACCTAATCCAATAGCCCAAAATCCATTCGCTTGCAAACCCAAGGAAGAGGCTCTTTCTAGTCTACTATAGAACCCTCCGATCCTTTATCCTCTCGTTTGATAGTGGAGGGCGATTTCCTTTTCCACAGTGGAGCATCATGGAGCATGTGTTGGCAATGGATGGAGTCGCACTGTTTCTTCCACAAGAAATCATTACAAATATTCTCAAATTCCTTCCTATCAAATCTCTAATCAAATTTCAGTGCGTGTGCAAGTATTTGAAGAATCTCATAAAAACCCCTTCTTTCATAGCGGCGCACCTCCACCAATCCACTCAACTTGGACCTTGTCTTCTTCTCCACCGGCATCTCACCAGTTATCCTTTGCAGTTATATTTTCTTGATTCCAAGATGCAAATCGTTAAAATGGTAAGGTTCGGATTGTCGGTTCCAGCAATGACTTGCTCTGTTTACGAATAGGTTCCATTTATGGTGATTCTACCTCTTCTCCTGGTTCTTACTTATTGTGGAATCCAGCATTTAGAGAGGTTAGACACGTGCCCTTGACTTTTCCTGATTTTAACTGTGATGGCCCTGGAGTATTTGGATTTGGATTCAGTCAAATTGTTAATGATTACAAGATAGTGACACCATATCAAGCTAGGGGGATGATGTCCAAAATCATCCCATAGTGTATTCATTTGGAATAGGGTCATGGAAGCAGATAGAAGTTGGGATCTTAAGAGGTATATTTTTTACGCATGGTGAGGGTTTCACTATGGATGGATCTATCTTTTGGCTTGGGTATAAGCGAGAGAATTCTGAATCTGTTATGATTTCATTTGATATAGCCATGGAAGAATTTGCATTGATGCCAATGCCTAGTGTAGGCCTAGACCTTACCCATATTACTGAGTTTGAGCACAAACTTGCTCTGCTTTGTTCCCCTTCGATGCAAAATTACAAATCTTGTTTGATTGAATTGTGGGTGTTGGAGAAGGGTACAGGTGGATCTGGTGAGAGATGGAGTTGGGCTAAGAAATATACTAGCAGCCCTT
The DNA here is from genome assembly GCA_019022615.1 of Acacia melanoxylon. Classification (NCBI taxonomy): domain Eukaryota; kingdom Viridiplantae; phylum Streptophyta; class Magnoliopsida; order Fabales; family Fabaceae; genus Acacia; species Acacia melanoxylon. The sequence goes on from JAFJYJ010000027.1 coordinate 5,420,624, forward strand.
ATTTGTGCTATTTGATTCCCAGAACTATTTGGAGAAATGAAATTGTGTGCATATGTTATCGACATCTTCGACGTGAAAGACCACGACTTGTAGGGACTGTTATGTCCAATTTCACTAATCCTGAATTGAATGTGTGTTATCTAATGAGGCTCACCTGAGTTATAACTATGTGGAAAGCCTTGTCCCAGTTAGCAACATCTACGTTAAAGAGTCTTAACCTACATGTTACTGATGCATTGCAACTTTGCTTTATTCGCTTTTGGTGAAAATGCAGCGATTGACAATGTGGATCCTTATGTATCCACAAGCTTTATGTCCTTTAGAGTTTAAAGATGCCTAGAATGATGAATGTAAACATTCAGTACTAGATATTTCTTTCTTTTCTTTTTTACCTATCTATAATTTCAGGTTCTTCAACTTTCTTCTAAAGATCTAAGATGTATAATTTAGTATTTTGTACTTTTTGTCCAACCAATGTCTATATTTTTGATACAATAAGGAGCTCAGACTATAGCCGACGAGTCTGGGAGGTGGATATCACATCCTTCTTAATCAACCCATTACCCATCTAACTCAGGAAAGCTACTAGTAAAAGAGTGAATCCCAGGAACGCATGATAAAGTGTTCTTCACTAGAAAGTCAGCCACCTCATTAACATCTCGGCAAATATGGTTCAGCACCATATCCCAGTCACCTTCCATTAAAGATCTTACTTCCAAAATAAGACTATAGTTGAGGTGGTTTAGGAAACAGCCATGCTTCATGTCTATTTTTAACGACACTAGTTTACGGAAGTAGCTATGCCGGCTTTTGCATCTTATATCTGAAATTTTAATTTTCTTCCTCTATTTTTGCCTCCATTGGTTATGTCTCTGCATTAATTATCACATTTTTTAGTATTTATTTTCTCTCTTTTGGTAGACTCTCTCATTTATTTTTCTCCATTCGTTCTTTCTCTCATTCACCCTCCTCATAAATAAGGATATATTGGAGAAAAAAATATTTGTTACCCATTTATTGCTTTTAGCTAATTTTTACTAATGGTTTGATTTACCCTGGGCTGTGAATGTGATTTTATCTCTAGAGAGATCCAATTTGCCATTTCCCTTAAGTTTAGAGAGCTCTTGTATAGTTTAGAGCATGACATTGAAGTGGAACTTAGTGAGTTGGATCCAACTCTACTTATTATGGGACCAGAAAACATGTTACAAGTAAATGGCCCATTGTAATTCCTCCCATCATAGTACGTCACTTTGAATCTTGGATATGACAATTCTCTCTCTCTCTCTCTCTCTCTCTCTTTTTGACCTCGAACAATTCTCAGATGTGGGAGTAACTGGAATTAGCTCTATGTCCTTTTGTGACTTACAATATTAACGTTGATGCTGTTTTGTGGTCAAATTACTATGCTCCATATTAGACATGCTGGTGGCATATTTCTCTTGCCTCTGGGTGAGCTCCTTTCCCCTCTCTCGAATGTTTTTGGACTGTGGGAGTCTTTCTCTTGTTGTTGGGTGATCATCGTTCACGGGACCTTTCTGGCTCCAACCAATATAGGAGACATTCATAATTTGTGTTGGTCTCTGTTTCTGTGTGTTTCTTTGGGCTTTTCATGGTGGTGTTACTTGTTTTTGTGGCAATAAACAGATTTGAGGGCTTTGACAATGGCAGATGTAGCAAAGTGCAATGGCGGATCTTCTCATAGACATGGCCCCCAAAAAAAAAATCTTCAGAATTTTTTTAATTTTTTTTTTAAGATAATGTAAAAAGGTATGCTATCTTATATATTTGACTTGTTAAAATACTTTTATTATACATTTGGCTCCAAAACATATATTTTTTAATTAGTTAATGAGTAGACATTTGGCCCTCCTAAATATTTATCTCAAGGTCCTGGCCAAGTGGCTTCCATTTGCATTTTTGGGTTGGGTTTTGACGTCTGTGGTTGTACATCTTGATGGCTCCATTGAATCCAAAGTGAACATTGGAGACAAGAATGTGATCACTCCAAGAGCTCGAGCTTATTGTTCGTTGTGGATACAGACATCTTTTTCCCGTTTTTTAATCTTATTTGCTTGTTTCTGTATGTGCTTTTGCTTCTATGGGATTTTCTCATGGTTGTTCTTCAGCAAGGTTTGGTTTTTTAATGATAAGACGTGTGGTTCTTCGAGCCACCACCCCTTACAATATTGATGTCGGTGATGGTGTTTCTATACCTTTTCTAAAGGTTTTCTTAAGGTTTTTTTTTTTTTCTTTTGGGTACTATCATTTGTGTGGGAAAAGAGCTTTTATTTTTTAACTCGTATCTCTTTGATGGTTTTGAGGGAATTAATATTTTCTCTAATTAAAAAGAATAGTTTCGAGATGTGGGGTTGGGTATGACACGTCATCTTTTGAAGGAGTTTCTACAGGCAAAGAAAAGAATAAAATAGTAACAAATTATACAATAAAAGGCACCAGTTTATTTCATTTATACGAAATAGTTTAGTGTGGTTATTACCATTATTGTCAAACTCGTGAGTTGACTCTTTGAGTTTAACGTAAACATTTTTACGTTTTTAGTTTAAAAAAACGAGTTGAACAGTGGTAAACTCGTGTTAGTTGTAAATTTAGTTAAAAACTTGAACAAACTTCAAATAGAATGAAAAATTAATTTTGATGATGATTCGATTACATACATTAGAAAAAATTATTTTGAGTTTTAGTATGATTCAATTATTAATGAATTTAACAATATGAAAACATTTAAAGTAAAAGTCAAGTAAAGTAATCTTAATTTCTGTAATAGATTTTTTTCAATTTTGTTGTTGTTGTTGTAGTATATTTGATCTGTATTGTATTTCAACTATTTTTATCTATGATATACTACTTCCGGTTCAAAATATAGGACATAGATTTACACTACAAACTATGTCTATATTTAAAACGAGAAGAATAGTATTTTTTATTTTAGTCTCCTGTTATTAAAATTCCTGGATCTGCTCCATTGGCTCCTTATAGTTGGAACAAGAATCTAACCAAGTGATTGGATCTTTTCCTTCTCATTTTTCTTTGATTTATTCTTGGGTAAATGAGCAAAAATATATATGTCTTTCCCGGGGCAAAGACCATATGCTTTTTTTTTGGGAAAAATATACATGTGTTCTTATTTTGAAGCGAAAAGTCACACCCCATCGTTAATTCAACAAATATTTGTTAATCAACGTCTGAACTCTTTCATTTTGTTTGCTCTCATGTACATTTCCCTCAGCTGAACCCAACGGATTGAGACAATACAGCAACAACACAAACCCTCCCACCTCCTTAATACCGGATACATACACTCCCATGATATTGTGTGTGTGTGTAGGTTCAGTAAATCTAAGTTACAACAATGTTCTTTAAGGGATACAGATAAAATAAAGAATAAAAAAGGTACCTCACAGTAACAGCCATGACAGAGTCTCCAGGAGCGATCAGGTTATATGCAAACCATATATCATCCGAATCAATCGGTACCATCTACAAATGAAATTCAAAATCAGATAAGATTTCAAATTAAAAAATAAACAAGTTATACTTCGCACAAGCCTATACCCGAGACAGGAAAAAGAATGAATCATAGGGAACAAGTAAGAAGCCGCAGGAAGAAAAAGAAAGGATGTCCGATTCGCGTTGAGTCAAAAAGGAAATCTGAAACAAGTTCGGCTTAGTGAGGAATTATACCTTAACGCTGCCAGGTCCATCGGGTACGAGGTTTTTCCCAACGATCCTCGTGCTAATATCAATTACAATTGCCCGATAGAAACTCTCCCGCGTGAAGGCAATGAATGAATGGCAGCGTCCTGAACTAGCCAATTATTGCATCTTTGACTAGATACAGGATGGACATCCAGCCCTTCATTCATTCATCAGCTAAGTTTTATCATGGTGAACGCATATAGCTGGTTTGAGAACCTCTGTTTTCTTGCTCGAAAACAGAGCACTTATAGCTGGTTTGAGAACCGGAACAAAGACCTCTTGTGGTATGGTTATATATATATATACACACACACAAGTATTGCTGCTCATGGGAAATAGATTTACTGAACCTATATATACACACACACACAATCATGGAGAGTATGTATCCGGTATTAAGGAGGTAGGTGGGTTTGTGTTGTTGCTGTCATGTCATGTCTCAGTGCGTCGGGTTCAGCTGGGAAATGTACCTGTAAAGAGCAAGCAAAATGAGAGAGTCCAGACGTTAGTTAATTAACCGGATGTTTGTTGAATTAACAGTGGGACATGACTTTTGCTCTAAAATGGTAACCACAAGTATATTTTTGCTCCTAAAAAAAGCATATGGTGCTGGGCGCTCCCGAAGGTAAAGCACATGTGTATTTTTACTCTTTTAATTTTTACTCTTTTACCCTTTATTCTTTAATAGAGTCAAGTCAATGCCGCCGCATATATAAATGTACCCGCTCGGCTCCAATACATTGAGAAACTTTCAAAAGAAAGTCATGGTCTTTTTGTTTTTTTTGATCAAAAGGAAGTCATAGACTTTGACATAAGGTGTTCTCTTATTTTGATGCAGTATTTAATGAATTATTCCGTAGATGCCCTTCTAATTATATTCCAATATAATATGAAATATTTAGAAATAGCTATGTTAGGGTAAAATTCAAAAATGACGCAAACTGAAAACAACTTTATTATTTTAAAGGCACTCCTAATTTTTATTTAAAGCCTTCAAATACTAAAAGAATATACTAAATCAATATACAATATACATTCTCATAATTCATCTAAAAGATCTTCAACTTGATTGTTATAATTTCTAATGATTTATTGGTCATTTATATTTGCCCACAAAGTCAATAATATAAAAAGAAAGTTAGAAAGGGCTCTTTTTTTGTCCTAAAAAAAAAAAGAGAAAGGGCTCTTTTATGTTTTTGAGTGAAATGGAATTTCATTTAAAAAAAATATAATAAAGTAGTAATAATGATATACCGGGAGAGATGCGGAAATAACAAATATTCAAATAGTTGAGATGAGGTTAGAGAAAATCTAGGGAGTTTAGTTAAGATTAATTTTGTAATTAAAAATTTATGTTTTCATTTTTTATTCTCCAAAATAATTATAATTTTTAAGATCTTATTAATAAATATTTGTTTTCTTTGTTCTTCCTCTCTAATTCTCTTAATAAAGTACATATACAAGGCGGAAAAAATGTCTTTCATTGATCTCTCTCTCCATTTCCCCTCCATTAAATGTCTTCGCTTATTAGATCAAGTTTCAATAGTTAAGATTTAATACTATATAATTATTATAACATTAAATAAAACATTAAATAGGGTTGAAATATCAACCATTGAAACTTGACTTAATGGTTGAAATATTCAACGGAGAGGAAATTGAGAGAGATCAATGGAGACATTCTTTTCCGTTGTACAAGACCAAAATAAAAAAGGCATTTTCCCATACTTTTGCTCTCATTTTCTCATCTCTACCCTTGAAAAAAAAATTCAATGATCCAAGTTTCACATCTTATGAAAATATTGTTATAATTCTAGATAAAAATGCATAAATAAATCCTAAATCCTAAAATTTGTTCAAAAAAGTTCACATCTGTTATGGACCGAGATAAATGGGCCTCGGTCGAGAAGGCCCATCAACGTGCTTTCCTACTGTGCACAGCCCCCACGATCCCATGATCCCATGAACTCGGATCCCACGATCCTATGATCCCATGAACTCGGATCCACGATCCCCATCATCATAAATAATGGGGAAGGACATGCCGAGTAAAGTAATCAAGCTGGTGATGAGGACCCTTCTATAAATAGGAAGGATCCAACAGTGCACGGTGACACACATTCTCTGAATCTATTTACCATATCGCATACACAGAGCACACACCCCACACCTCTGGGTGAAAACCCCTGCGTTTAAGCTCTGTGATCTCCATCTATCTGGATATCTCCACCATAGATATCTAAGAGAAGAGTGAAAGATCCTATATTAACTTACTAGCAAGCCTAAAGCTAGACATTTGTGTTCTATACCGTAACATTGGCGCCGACCGTGGGGACGATAAATTTCGAATCCCATACCGCAAAGCTACGGGTTCAACCGAAAGCATGGTGAACACCCGAAGAAAAACATAGAAACTCAAAGACAACCAACCGCCGGAAGGAGCGGGGCAAAATCTCCGTGGAGCTAACATCACGCCAGAAGGCTCAACCAACCCGAAGCGAGAAAATGTGATGGTAGAAACCGAGCATGAGACATCGGATACGACAAATTCCCCGGCTCTCGGGAACGCCGTCATCCAGCAAATCAATCCGCAGATTCCACCGTAACAACACCCGTCAGAGTCCCAAAATGTAGACCCCGACATTCGCATTATGCAACCGCACTCGGCTCCATTTATAACCGGATGGAGGCAATGGAAACTCGGAATCGCCATCGTGAAGAGGATGCCCGAGCATTGGGAGGAGTTAAACGGTCAAAATGAAGAGTGGAAGCGAATGTTTGAGCGACGTTCGGACAGAAGGACACCATACTCGGATCCCGGTAAAAAAGTAGTCGGTCACGCAGAGATGAAGTTTCCATGTCACGAAGGTGGGAACCTCACAGCACATTGAGGAAGACCCCATGCTCGGGGAAGATCAAGAGCAATTCATCGAGGAGCGGTCGCGGAAGATACGAGCTTTGCAGAACAAATCGAATTCGAAACAAAGCTCGGAGGGAACCCAAGTGAGCACGATCGGGAAGCAAATTCTCGGCCAAACATTGGCAAAGAAGGGCGAAACGCAGGCGAGGCGAGCAGAAGTTAATTGGTGAAAAAGCAAAAGAACCACTACGACCCGCAAGCACTCTAAGAAAGATGCGACGCCGACTTCATCGAGCGACGCCTATGATGACAATATTCGAGTCCTTTCGTGGATAAAATAATGGCCGCCCCATATCCAAAGCGCTTGGATACCAAAGACTTTCCTAAATATGACGGGATTTAAGATCCGCAGTTGCACATCGGTCACTTTAAAACTGATATAATGGTGAAAGGGTTTACTGGGCCGGTGATCCCCCGACTATTTGCCGGAACGTTCTGAGGTCCGGCTCAAATATGGTTCAGCTCTCTACCTATGAAGTCAATCACGGACATGAAGGATTTCGAAGAGAAATTCTTGCAGAACTTCGCGACAAGTTGGAAACAACCAAAACCGAGTTTCAACTCGACCGGTTAAGCGTCGCCGTGGAGAGACAAGCAAAGATATCTAGACCGTTTCAAGGATGTAGCCCTACATGTCCCCGGTTAAAGGATGAAGTACACTTACATTGTGTCATTTCAAAGCTTAGACAAGGATTCTCGCTTGAAAAATCTGTGATGAAGCGTCGGCCTAAAACTCGTCGATTTCCGTGAGCGCTCAAAACAATACATAGAGCTAGAGCAGATGGACATCATGACCCACGCGCCCCAAAATAAGGCGAAAAGCCCGACTCCCAGAGAGAAACAGCAATTCGGATCGAGTCAGAGGGATACTCGGACGCATGCGAGGGAGAGCAAATCAAGAAGAGACAAGGCCGAAGGAAGATATGATCGATATGCCCCGCTAAGAATACCGCAAGCGCAAATCTGGAAGGAAGTCTCCTTAACGGAGATGAAAAAGGTGGAACGACCACGACCCATGCGCAACGAAACCACTCGGATAAATCTTGATATTGCGAGTTCCATGATCAAGCACGGCCATACGACGGAAATGTGTTGGGACTTGCGGGACACCATTGAAAAATTCATTCGAGAAGGAAAATGCGTCGTTATGTTATACAAACACAAGGACGGCAAAACAAACGTCGGGAAGGAAGAAGTAGGAGCCCGGCACCTGAGAAGAAGAGAAGAGAACAGAGAAAGCCGGGGAAAGGCCAGGATGACGAATTTCCTAAGTCAAAATATGATCGTAACGTCATAACCGGAGGTTTTGGCGAGGGGGAGATTCGATTAGTCGAGGGAAAAAATACTTGAAAGAGATCCTCTCGTGAGAAGTCGTCCCGAGTTCAAGGGAGAATCTTCAAAAACCCCGCCCCAAAGCACTCGGTTTCACAAATGAAGAACTGGATGAGGTAATACCTGGTCATCACGACGGCTGGTCATCACGGGGGACGTTGGTGAATTGCCGGTAAGGAAAATCTTTCTTGATAATGGCGCGCCGTTAATATCATCCTTTGGGATGCATTCAAACGCATGAGGTTTGATTCGAGGAGTCTGAAACCCCGTAAGACCGTGTTAACTGGTTTTAATGGTCAAGATACCCGTCAAAGGATTCATCGATCTCAAACTCGCTCGGGCACCAAACAAGCTTTCAAGACGAAGCGGTTCGGTTTATAGTGGCCGACTTCCCTCCGCATACAATATCATCTTGGGACGACCGCCATTCATGATCTGGAATATGTTGGTCTCTTCAAATCACCGAAACTCAAGTTCATCAACAAGGGAAACCAAGTAGTTACCGTAAAGAGGCGACCAAAAAGACTCTCGACAATGCTACTTTGACACAGTCAAAGGGAATAAAGATTCAAAGAGAAGCGAACCAGAGAAAGAAGCCAAGTTGGTCCACGTTGTGGAGTTGGATTTGAGGGAGGAGGAGAAGATCCAGAGAGCAGAACCAAATGATGAACTCGAGGACTATATCTTGGGAGACACCCCAGAGAAAATCACTAAAGTCGGGAAGTGGTTGGATCCGGAGATCCGTAAAGACATTGAAAAATTCTTGAGGGAAAATGAAGATGTTTTTGCATGGAAGGCCGCTGAAATCCCGGGCATGGATCCTGAGTTCTGCCGCCATAGTTTGGCAATCCACCCTGGCTCAGCACCCGTGGCGCAAAAGAAGAGAAAGCAAGGTTCCGATCGCTCTACGGCCTTGGAAGCACATGTGGAAGAATTCTTGGAAGCCGGGTTTATCCGGAAATACAATACACAACATGGCTCTCCAACGTGGTTATGGTCAAGAAACCAAATGGGAATTGGCGTGTTTGTACGGATTACAAAGATCTCAATAAGGTATGCCCAAAAGACGCATTCCCAATGCCTAACATAGATCAGCTGGTGGATAAATCCTCGGGTTTTCAACTCCTATCATTCATGGACGCATACTCGGGGTACAATCAGATAGCCATGCATCCCGATGATCAAGAAAAGACGGCCTTCATCACCAATAACGCTAACTACTGCTACAACGTGATGCCCTTTGGCCTTAAGAATGCTGGAGCTACTTATCAAAGAATGATGACTAAGGTCTTTGCTACGGTCAAATGGGGAAGAATGTGGAAGTATATATCGACGACATGATAGTCAAATCGAAGGATGAGAAAAACCATGTCGAGGATCTCACGACATTTGAAAATCTGCGAAAGCATCGGATCGATCGAACCCGCAAAATGTGCCTTTGGAGTACCATCGGGCAAATTCTTGGGCTTTTTACTGACCCACCGGGAATAGAAGCAAATCCTGAAAAATGCAAGGCTGTCTTTGGAAATGAAGGCTCCAGTCAACAAAAAAGAAGTCCAACAATTAACAGGTCGATTGGCAGCCCTGACAAGGTTTTTGCCTAAATCGGTTGAAAAGTCACTTCCGTTTTTCAAACTTCAAAAAAGAGGCACTTGGAGGATGGAACTCGGATTGCGAGGAAGCATTTGCAAAGATAAAGTCGTCTCGGCATCTCCGCCAAGACTTTCCAAACCCGAACCCGGGAGAAACACCGATCCTATATTTGTCGGTTGGAGAAGAAGCGGTCGGTGCCGCCTCGTCCGAGAATCTGGAGGAGGGGCAAAAACCCGTGTACTTCGTTAGCGGGGTGTTGCAAGGTTATGAAATGAGATATCGAAGTTGGAAAAAATGGCATTTGCACTGCTCACTGCGGCAAAGCGACTGCGCCATTACTTTCACGGGCATTCTATTGTCGTCAGGACGAATCAACCCATTCGCCAGGTACTGCATAAACCCGACTTAGCCGGAAGAATGACAAGTCGGGCAATCCAATTGTCCGAGTTCGACATCGCTTATGAAGCCCGGCAATCAATCAAATCTCGTGCATTGGCTGATTTCGTAATGGAGTTAACCCCGTCAACTCCCAAGAGGAAATGCAAAATGAGCCGTGGAAGGTGTTCGTAGACGGCTCATCAAATGTTAAGGGAAGCGCGGAGTCATTGTGGAGAGCCCCGAAGGAGTTGCAATGGAATTATCGCTTCTACTGGATTTCCCGACATCAAATAATCAGCCGAGTATGAGGCACTCATCGCAGCTTATTACGAGCTAAGGAGAATGGTGCTCAACAGTGCATTTAGCAACCGATTCTCAACTCGGTGGCTTCCGGATACAAGGAACCTACCAAGCCAAAGGCCCGTTGTTGGCAAAATACTTGCGAAAAGTGAAGGATATAATTGCCGAGTTCGATAAAGTGGAAATTGAGCACATCCCTCGGACCGAAAATGTTAGAGCCAATGTCTTGTCTAAACTCGCTAGCACTAAAAGTCCAGGTAATCTTCGGACCGTAATACAGCAGAATCTCTTAGAACCGAGCTGCATCATGCTTATTTCAGATAATCGCGATTGGAGAAAGCCAATTGCCGATTATTTGGAAAGGGGGATTGTTCCAGAAGACACAGAGGAATCAAAGAGATCGATCAAATAAAGAGCCACTTACTCAATGATGGATGATCAGCTATATCGAAGGGCTTACACTCCCCGATGGCCAAATGTCTCGACCAAATTGAAGCCCAAGACGTACTTTTGCGTAAATCCATGAAGGAATAAACGGACAAAGACATGGGAGCAAATGCGTTGGCTCGAAAAGCAATACGGGCTGGATATTATTGGCCTACCATGGCCCAAGATGCCAAGGATCATGTCCGAATGTGAAAGCCGCGTAAAACACGGAATAATATGGACCCCTCCATCCGAGCCGACATGATCTCGGCCCCTTGGCCGTTTTACAAGTGGGGCATGGATCTGTTGGGACCATTCAAGGCGCACAAGGACAACTCAAGTGGCTCATTGTTGCGGTGGATTACTTCACCAAATGGATTGAAGCCGAACCATTGGCGACCATCACCTCGGCAAATGTGCAGAAATTCCTCAAGAGAAGCATTATTTCACGTTTTGGAATACCAGCCGAATTGGTGACCGACAATGGAACCCAATTTGTGGATAAAAACTTTCAAAAATTAGTAGCCGACTTTCAGATTAAACATCATTTTGCCTCGGTTGAACACCCACAAAGTCAACGGGCAGCCGAAGCAGCCCAACAAGGTCATAGTGGATGGTTTGAAGAAGCGGATGCAAGACGGCGAAGGTAGTTGGGTTGAACATTTACACTCGGTGATTATGGGGACATCGAACTACTTCTCAAACTTCAACGGCGAGACCCCCGTTTCGGCTCACATATGGATGCGAAGCAATGATCCCCATCGAAGTCGGGAAGCCCTCACATGGAGAAGGCTACACCATGCGCCGGGCGGAATGAACAAGAGTTGGCGGTGGAAATGGATCTCATAGACGAGGTCAGAGCCGCAGCTCACCTTCGGGATTTAGCCGCCAAGCAACTCATCGCCTCGAGATACAATAGGAAGGTAATTCCACGCTCCTTCGTGAAGGGCAACCTTGCACTCCGAAGGGCCGACATTGGCAATAAGAACGCATGAGACGGCAAACTCGCCGCTAATTGGGAAGGACCTTACCGGGTTATCGAGGAACTCGGAAAGGGGGCCTATATGCTGGAATCTCTGACAGGCAAACCAATCAAAAGGACCTGGAACGCGGACAAACTTAAGGCCTACTACAGTTAAAGTCGGGGAGTTTAATTTCCAGTTCATTTTGTTTTCTGCTTTTTGCTAGTTCGCTTAACTTTATTTTCGGGAAAATCGGTCGCAAGTACATGTAAATTCCCATGTGAATCAAATTTGATGTAACTTTGTGGATCGAAGAAATAAAGAATATAGGGTCATGGAGCCCGTATTTGGCAACCTGCGAGTGAATATAAGAACACTAAACATGTATGAATAGAGGTTCGAAACTCCTTCATAAATCATGTGGTGTGAGACCGAGTTTTAACTCATTAATATAAGACATGAGCGACTCGGGTAAAAGAGCCCGATTACGCAAAATTTGTCATAGCGGCAAGGCCGCCAAAGAAATAAGATACCCCGAGTCCAAACAGGCGAGGCAGGTATAAATATAAGACATGAGCGACTCAGGGTAAAGAGCCCGATTACGCAAAATTTGTCATAGCGGCAAGGCCGCCAAAGAAATAAGACATGAGCGACTCAGGGTAAAGAGCCCGATTACGCAAAATTTGTCATGGCGGCAAGGCCGCCAAAGAAATAAGATACCCCGAGTCCAAACAAGCGAGGCAGGTATAAATATAAGGCATGAGCGACTCAGGGTAAAACCCGATTATGCAAAATTTGTCGTAGCGGCACAGCCGCCAAAGAAAAAACATACCCCGAGTCTAAAATGGCTAGAGTGTATCGACAGAGAAAGGTTTCCCGACGCTGATCACGTCGGATCCTAACATGAAATATAAAGCAGTGAATGCAAAGAAGAAAAGGAGTCAATTAAACATTTAGTAGATCAGTCGGTTACAAAAGGCCCAAACGGGCAAAGAAATGAAGTACAATCAGTTCGGAGGAAGAGATTGATCTTCCCCATGAGATTGATCTTCCTCGTGAGCTTCCGGAACCACCACGGAGCTCGGAGCAAGTGAGCCAACAGCTGGAGGAGGAGCAGGGAAAAATTTCCCGTCGTCAACATAGGCGTTCATATGCACCCCTTCCAGATTCAATGTCACCGTTGGGTTCAAAAATTGAACCTACTCTAGGGCATTTTCAAAGGCGTCCGAGACACCATTCTTCAGCTTGGCAACATCGGCATCAGAGACAGAGAGAGCATCCTTGTACAAAGCTAGCTCGGACTCTAGGGCTGAAATCGGTCTTATGATGGCTCGGGGCCTTCAAGTCCTCTTGGTGAATCTGCGGCCCTCCGGTAATCTCGGATTCAGCCTTGTTAAGGTCATCCACGTGTGCGCCCGAGCTCCTCATCCAAGCTCTCCTTCCGAACCTTTGCCAACTCCAAGTCCTCCGGCGCTTGGGCTAACCGTTCCTCGGCCTTCTTCTTCTCCTCCTCAAGCAAGTCCATCTCTTCCTCACGAAGGCCGATCGTATCCTTCGGGATAGGGCGAGTTCACGAGAGGCCGGCATTTTTAAATTGATGGCCGCCACCGCAAAAAGCTCTTCCTTCTCGTAGTCGGCAAGCCTCTTCCCGTCAAAGAAGTTTTCGGGAGCACGCAGAGCTTTGCGAAGGCCGGAGGAAAACGGCCGCCCCGCAGAGATGAAGCGGGAAGTCGGACCGCGGTTCCAGAATCCGATCCCGAGGGCACACCTCCTTGAGTCTCGACGGAACCGAAGGCCCGAGAACCGAAGAGGATGGGACATTAGCTTTCTTGTTCTTGGAAGTTTTTGACTTCTTGGAAACCCGGGGACGCTAGGCTCTCCACTCGGGGGTGCTCGTTTCCCACCCGCGGGTGTATGGACCAGTTCCCGGCGGCAAGTCACATCAAGATACTCGGGCCTTTTCCCCATTTGCCCACTGAAAAAAGACAAACGCATCACGTATCTAAGCAAAGACAACAAAATTTGAGCCAATGAGAAATATCATACCCAAAACGGGTTTTGATCTATCACAAATAATATACTCGGCCGATTCCACCAAAGGCCCCTTTTTGCTGACGAGAGATGTTAAAGTAACAATGGCTTCATCCTCGGAATCAGAACGCTGCGAAAGGGCAGGCAAGAAATCCTTGGAATGAAAGTTGTGATGACTTTCACCCCAATACAGAGGAAAGTGTTCCTCAATTTCCCGGACGGACTCCTCCGTAGAAACCAAGGTACCTCCCGACTTTGGCAACAACTTTGAAAAAGAAGTTTTGAACCCTTTCCACGAATCGTGAACGGCTTCAAGAATTTACGTCCGTGACAAGCGCGAAGAGACGTCCAACCATACCACATCTTTTCCTCCTCCACCGTCATATTGGTTTCTAAAGGCGAAAAGAAGCTACAAAACACTTGTACCGAACACTTGAGTTCATGCTTTTGCGTAATTCTCAAACGCCAAGGCAAAGGCCCAACCATTCGGGTGTAATTGCGAGGGGGCCGAGATGCAAGTGGCGGAGTAGGCACATTTGGAAGTCGGAAAATGGGAACCGAAGGCCAAGACGGTAATTACGTCCCGATAAAAATAAAAGAAATGGCCACCTTTATTAGACAACCGACCGAGGCTACCGATTCGTTCAATGAGGGCAAAACTACGTTATACCCCGGCCACCCCGGATAATTCGGTCAAGCTCTCTTTCGTGCATTTTGTTCCGTACTCCGGTTAAGACATTGCTAATGACACATTCCTTCGCCGTCGCCATCCGAGAAGACCGGAAGGGGCAGATTCTCCGATCTCGGATTGATGAGATGGGTGAGAGGGGAAGACATCTAAAACCTATAATAAACAAAAAGCGAAGGGTAGAATCAGAATCATGAAGTATACCTGACATAACAGGATTGTGAAGACGAGTATCGAAAAACAAAGGAACAGGAGGAATCTGGGAAGCAACAGCCAAAGTCGTCTGTGGTTTGAGGAGACAGCGACATCTGCCCATTAATAAATCGGCGTCTCTATCTCGGCCGTAACGGGCCAGCTCTATCGCCTTATCACGGCAATTTTCGCACGGGTTGCAACCTCGGAATACGGTTGACGGATTATCAACCACGGGCGTCGAAGAAGACGTTGCCAAAGACAAAGTTGGCGCACTTGCGGCAGACAAAAATGGCGATGCAAAACCTCGGATGTCTCTAATTCTCCCACCTACCCGAGATCCACCTCTCCGAGAAGAGCCACCCCCTCGGGTGGGGCCAAGTAATCTTGCCATCCTTTCTTCTTCGCAGGAAGAAGGGACCATAGCCATTGTTTGGCCGTACTGTGGGTGTTTTTAATAATTTCCCTATCTTCCTCCGGGATGGGTCTACCATACATGTCTAGCATCTCGGATCGGAATCCATCTTTATTTTCGGCAAGAGTTTTCGGTGCAAATAACCTTTAGACGCTCGACTCAAAACACCCCGAAAACCAAGAACACCAAGAACGCCAAGAAAACCAAGAAAACCCAGAAAACTGACGAATAGAGAAATCACCTAATCGTGTATAGGGGCAAAAGGGAATACAATTCAAATGGAAGAGCACGAACGAAAGGTCAAAGAAAATACCTGAAAGGAAGAAGATGGAACTACGTTTGGAGTAAAACGAACAGAGAGTGAAGATGCTGCAAATGGGTTCTCTTTCAAGATCTTCAAATGCGTTATTATGGGTGCGTAAAGGATGAGACCAAGTCCACCAACTACATATAGGCAGAGCCAAGCGAAGGAATCCGAAACGTCTACCGTCATGACAATAACGAGGCGTAAACCCTAAGGCAATAATGACATATATGTCGAACGACGTGAAACGACAAGGGCCATTAATGGGCACGATAACCGAAGGCGACGTTTGAGGACGTATGGCCGCAGCGCGAATAGAGGTTATCCGTCGCTACGCGGGTAAATGAAAGGGCGCCCACCAACCTAGCCGATCGACAGGGGGCGGAAGAAACTCGTCCAAGTATAAGTTGATACCCGAGTTTAAAGTCGGGCATTCATAGGCCGCAGACGGAGGTTACTCAACTCCGAAACTCGGGCGTAGCAAATTCGTCGAGAATAACATCGCTCGGCCGATCGTAAACCCGAACGACCTAGCTTGGGGGCAATCGTTATGGACCGAGATAAATGGGCCTCGGCCGAGAAGGCCCATCAACGTGCTCCTACGGGCACATGTGCCCCCACGATCCCATGATCCCATGAATTCGGATCCAACGATCCCATGATCCCATGAACTCGGATCCCACGATCCCCATCATCATAAATAATGGGAAGGACATGCCGAGTAAAGTGGCCAATCACGTGAGGACCCTTCTATAAATAGGAAGGATCCAACGGGTGCACGGCACACACATTCTCCGAATCTATTTACCATATCGCATACACAGAGCACACACCCCACACCTCTCGGGTGAAAACCCCGCGCGTTTAAGCTCTGTGATCTCCATCTATCTGGATATCTCCACCATAGATATCTAAGAGAAGAGTGAAAGATCCTATATTAACTTACTAGCAAGCCTAGACATTTGTGTTCTATGCGAACAACATCTATAGTGCAAAAAATGGAAAAAAAAATTAACTTTATATTAATAAGTTACTTATTTTACGATCAAATTTTAACAATTTAAATTTTTTTTTTTTTTTTAAGTAAAAATAAAAATATTTTTATTATAAGATTTAAAATTTAAACCATTAAAATTTTCTTCCAATGTAGAGATGAGAAAATGAGAGCAAAAGTAGAGGAAAATGAGAGTAAAGGGTTAGTTTGGATTGAGGGAAGGGGAGGGAAGGGGAGGGGAGGGGAGAAAAATTGGGGGAGGAGAAAATTGACTTGAATTTGAGAATTTAGTGGGGCCTACAAAATTTTTCTCTCCCCATTTTTTTTCTCTCCCCTCCCTCCCCTTCCCTCCCCTTCCTCAATCCAAACTAACCCTAAGGGAAAAAGAGAAAGCCACAGGTTGAATTCAATCCACGGTGCAATTGAAGGGGATGTACAAATCCCACGTGTGAGTTGAAAGAGATGCTATGTATGCACAGGGCCGGAGTGCCTGATATGCTTTGGTTGATGTGCCTTGAGTTCTGTACTTCCTGGTTTTCTAAATACTACCTCCGGTCTTAATTATAAGAGCTAGTTGACTTTTTTTTTGGAGAGATCAAGGAAGGTAAATAAGTTACTTAATTATTTTATATGTTGTGTTTTCTTAGATTATATATTAGTTTATTAGTCAAATTATTAAGTTTGAAGAAAAAAATAAAAATAAAAAATACTCTAAGCTAATTTAATTAGCTTTTTTAATCTCTCCAAAAAAGTCAACTAGCTCTTATAATTAGGACCGGAGGAAGTATGTTTTTTATGGTTCTTTTGATAATTAAATTTTACATGAGTGATATTTTGATATGATAATGTATCGATTTAAGTAAGCTAATGGGAAGGTTATATGAGAAAGAAAATGTAAATTGAGATACCCAAAAATGATATGAGGAAATAAGTTGAGAAAGCCATAAGAAATACTGAGATAAAGGGTAGACAAGAATCTCACTTCTTCCCTAAAAGAGTCCAGGAGAATCTCCGAACCAATTTACCTTCTGAAAATTCAATGCCTTTATTGATGAGGGAATATGCCAATTTATAGAGATGGTTTATAAAGAGCAAAACTCTAATTCAAAATTCGAATACGAAATCTAAATATGAAATTCAAATGACTAATAATCATATATTCTAGCAATTAAATCTGCAGGGATATTTCACTTATTTCCTGATTTCCTAAAGATAATAATAAAAAGATCCAATCTATCTTGTAGGATATTCCACTTATTTCCGATTTCTTAAAGATAATAAATAATAATAATAATAAACTCAATTATATAATAATAAAAATAGACTCAATTAATTAAATAACAAAAAAATATTATTCTTACCTGATACGCTTTCCTTTCCTTGAATAAATCAACCGACAGTGAGGATCAGTATCATATCTTCCCCTTGAAAAATGACTTGCCCTCAAGTTGAAAATGAGGATATTGTTCAACAACTAAGTCATATTCCCTCCCAAGTAGCTTTAAGGCTACTAAATTGTATGTATATATATATATATATATATTGAATCTTAAATATTTAAAATCATAAAAAACAGAAGGAAAAAATACCCTATTTTTTACTCATAAAATCTCAAAATGTCACTCATTTCATATAAAATCTAATTATTAAAAAACATGAAAATAATATTTGAGGAGGGCTCAAAATTGAGGGGCGGAGCATCCAGCGCGCGTGTGTGTATATATATATATATATATATATATATTACGATTTCCCCCTAAATTATTCAGTATCGACCATAATCCAATAGCCCCAGAATCCATTCGCTTGCAAACCGAAGGAAGAGGCTCTTTCTAGTCTACTATAGAACCCTCCGATCCTTTATCCTCTCGTTTGATAGTGGAGGGCGATTTCCGTTTCCCCAGTGGAGCATCATGGAGCATGTGGTGGCAATGGATGGAGTAGCACTGTTTCTTCCACAAGAAATCATCACAAATATTCTCAGTTTCCTTCCTGTCAAAGCCCTAATCAAATTTCAGTGCGTGTGCAAGCATTGGAAGAATCTCATAAAAACCCCTTCCTTCGTAGCGGCACACCTCCACCACTCCACTCAACTTGGACCTTGTCTTCTTCTACACCGGCATCTCAATCGTTATTGTTTGCAGTTATATTTTCTTGATTGCAAGATGCAAATCGTTAAAGTTCCGAACTTGCCGGCGGTCGATGGTGAGGTTCGGATTGTCGGTTCCAGCAATGGCTTGCTCTATTTACAAATAGGTTCTGGTTCTATTTCTCCTCCTCGTTCTTACTTACTGTGGAATCCAGCGTTTAGAGAGGTTAGACATGTGCCCTTGAATTTTCCTGATTTTAGCTGTGTTGGCCCGGGAGTATTTGGATTTGGATTCAGTCCAATTGTTAATGATTACAAGATAGTGTCACTATATCGAGCTATGGATGATGGTGATATCCAAAATTATCTCGTAGTGTATTCATTAGGTACAGGGTCATGGAAGCAGATAAAAGTTGAGATCTTAAGAGGTATATATTTTAGTTATCGTGTGGTGGGTTTCACTATGAATGGATCTATCTTTTGGCTTGGGTATAAGCAAGATTGTTGGGAGAATTCTGGATGTGTTATTATTTCATTTGATATAGCTATGGAAGAATTTGCATTGATGCCAATGCCTAGTGTAGGCCTAAACCTTACCCGTGCAGTTCATATTACTGAGTTTGAGCACAGACTTGCTCTGCTTTGTTCCCCTTGGACGCAAAATTACAAATCTTGTTTGATTGAAATGTGGGTGTGGGAGAAGGGTACAGGTGGATCTGGTGAGAGATGGAGTTGGGTTAAGAAATATACTAGCAGCCCTTATTTGTTCTTGTTGACTCCTATAACTATTTGGAGAAATGAAATTGTGTGCCTATGTTATCGACCTCTTCAACGTAAAGGATCACAACTTGTAAGGACTGTTATGTCCAATTTCAGTAATACTGAAATGAATGTGTTATCTAACAAGGCTCATCTGAGTTATAACTATGTGGAAAGCCTTGTCCCAGTTAGCAACATCTATGTTAAAGAGTCTTAACCTACATGTACTGATGCATTGCAACTTTGCTTTAACCGCTTTTGGTGAAAATGCAACGATTGACAATGTGGATCATTATTTATTCACAAACTTTATGTCCTTTTTAGTTTAGAGATGCCTAGAATGATAAATGTAAACATTCATTACTAAATATTTCTCTCTTTTTTACCTATCTATAATTTCAGGTTCTTCAACTTTCTTCGAAAGATCTAAGATGTATAATTTAGTATTTTGTACTTTTTGTCCAACTAATGCCTATATTTTTTATAAAATAAGGAGCTCAGCCTATGGCCAACGAGTTTGGGAGGTGGATATCACATCCTTCTTAATCAACCCATCTATGCTTCATGTCTATTTTTAAAGACACTGGTTTACTCAAATAGCTCTCTGCAAGCTTTTGCATCTTATATCTAAAATTTTATTTTTATTTTTCTATTTTTACCTCCATTGGTTATGTCTCTGTATTTATTATCACATAATTTTATTGGGTTAAACACTTTCATTATTGTAATTTACCTACCATAACTAATCGATTGTGTACTACTTAGTTGAAAAAAATATTAAAAATTAATTGCTAGCTTGCTTGAAATTGAATTTTAGACGGTTGCATCATTGTGAGCCTAATACCACTGCTTAATTCCTTAGATAAGTGCTATCTTGCTGTATAGGTCATTTTCTCTTAGATGTATGTGAATTCTCCTATTATCGGCTAAGCAAGTGGAAAATATATGTGTTCTTTTCTTCTAGTGCTTGTTGGGATAATTTGGTGTTTGTTTGTTTGTTTTTTTTTTTTCCCCTAATTGCAAAAGGTTGGTTGAACTAAGCTTGTGCTTATACACTTATTCTAAGAGCCACTGCTACTTTTCGGCTAAGCTGCTTTGGCGGTAAATTCTACATTTGATAATTTTGCAATTTTGGGGCATTTCAAAATTAAAATAAAAAAGAGAGTAAATACCCTTTCTGGTTCCTGACAAAAAACACGGACCCCATTTTGGTCCCTTACAAAAAAATCGACCCTTATTCGTCCTTTTTATGGACTAAAAATGACCTTTTGGAAATTTGTGAGGGATCAAAATGTCAACCAATCGACTCTTATTTGTCCTTTTTTTGGACTAAAAAGAACCTTTTGTTTGTAAGAGACCAAAATGGGGATCGCGTTTTTTGTGTAGGACCAGAAAGGGTATTTACTCTAAGAAAGAAGAAGAATGATGTTATTTCCATGCACTAATTCGGTTCAGTGTCACTTTTAGGGTGTTTTGTGTTATAAAACTGAAGAAAATGTAAAGAAAAGTATAGAGAAGTTAGAGAGAAATTCTAGAGAGATGGAGGAATTCTCATTTCAAGTAAGTTCTGAATATTTACACAAGACCTCTATTTATGTAATCTTCGCTATTCTGCAATCGACATCCACATAATACATATATTTATAACACTCCCCTTGGATGTCCATTATGAATATGCTTCATTAAAAACTTTAACTAGGAAACCCAGTGGGATAAAACCTACTAAAGAAAAAAGAGACATTATCCATTGATACAATTTCTAATGTTGCCTCATTAAAAACCTTTAGGAAAACCCAAGTGGGATAAAACCTAGATAAGGGAAAAAGTACAACGTATCGATGCTCCCTCTTAATTACATCGATTTTCTTAATGCCGCCTCATTAAAAACCTTCTAGGAAAACCCAAATGTGGGATAAAACCTAGATAAGGGAAAAGAGTCTAGCCAGACATCAATTGCTCTACTAAAATACATAAGATTTACTCCCCCACGATGACTACATTACTTCCAACGCCTTTGTGTTGGTGAAGAATTATCTCACGCTAAGCGTGATAGATAAGTGTCATTCTTCAACTTCTTTGCTTGAGGTTGAAATTGTTTTTATCCATCCGCAAATACTTTAAAATATATAATGGATATTACTTATCCATATAAAATCAATCTAGGACCTCCTTTTGTATAAACAAAAGATCTAATTCTTTAGGTATTAAATCTGTAATCTAATACAGAATTTCCTTCTTCTCAAGTCCTTTATTTCAAATTCTATCTTTAAACAATTAATTGTCTTATGAAGCTTTTGCGTTTCAATAATGTTGATATCATCAACATAAATTGTAATTAAAACATTCACTCTCTTTATACCCTTTTTTCAACATATTTCTTGAGAAGATTATACCACTGTGCCCTAATTGATTTAAGTCATACATAGACTTTTCCCTTTTATTGTTCTCAATATCTTGAATTAGATGCTTTTAGCATCCTAAGTTCTTCAGAACTCGTCATTCGGCAGACATTAAATCCTTTGACGCTTAAGCACCTTAAATCATTCGAGGACATGTCTTCAAGCATTTAAGTCTTTTCGGGACATGTCTTTCACACATTAAGTCTTTCTAGGACATGTGTCTTCGACCTTAAGTCCTTCCTTACCACATTAAGTCCTTTTGAGGACATGTGCTACTAAGCACTTTTGATCCTTTAAAGATTCTTCTTAATCTTCATAATTTAGTAAGCCTTATGCATAGGCTATATAACAATATCTAATAGACGATAATTTTTCTTTCTTTCATAAATTGCCGATTAACAATATATAAAAAAAATTATTGTATCCACCACAAAATCATATATCATATCATAATCATATTAGACTTTGTGAAAATCTTTATTTTCACATAAACATTCATATAACACAATTTGGACTTTGGTCCATAACTATCATAATATGATTATATTTCAAGGCCATTTTCAATTTCACTTATTCTCTTCTACAATCATCTATATGTCAACTTCTTCGTGACATATCTTTATATAATATCCTCATTTCATCACGTGATATCATTATCAAAAATTGTTGTCGACAATTTCATCTTTTCGGTTCTATTTTTCCAATTCGACATAACTTATCAATATAATTTAGGTACCTGAACCTCTCTTGAGGTTTTTACAATTAGTTATGTCTCGATACTCTTCTGGAGTATCTACCTCCTTAATATGATCATCTTAATTATTGCTCCAATTTATCCATAACATTTATAATTGGAACCGAATAATTTCTCATGCTTCGAGCATGCCACATTCATATTCATACAGATTGGAGCATTTTCAGCTGGAGTATGAGATTTAATAAATCTCATTTGGGTCAGTAATATTATCTGGCAAATAATACATGAATGCATAATCTGATGAACTTCTTGTTCATACTACATTATTCGAGGATATATACAATGTTATAATGCATTCCATGTATTCACTTTTCCAGCTATCCAATTTCTCCCCCTCAAAGTAAGAAAACAATGTCAAACGACAATTGACTAATCATGTAGTATAAGTATCTTAAATCCATTTGTTTCCTTTAGAAACATCTTTCTATTTCATATAGAGACAAACAAGAAATAGAAGGTACTTATACAACATTTATCTCAAATTTCTTTCTATATCCATCTATGTGCATTGTGGTGGATTTATAATTATTCACATTCAACCCTTTTAAGATGGAAATTTATTTGGCTCTGACCAAAAGCCAATTTTAGGGAGAATTTTGTTGGCTTATATAAATGCTGCTATATAATATCAAATATATCAACATAAAATTTTGTTCTCATAAGCATTCATCCAACTTATTTATGGAGGCTTTAATTATGATTCTTAAATCATATCTTTTGGAAATTCTTTGCGCTTAATTTATTCAAACATCAAACATTATTGCAATCTTCATATTGCAATCTCATTTGCAATCTTTATGTTGCAATTATTCGCAAGCTTCATGTTGCAAGCAAATAATCTCACATGTAACCATCTTATAGATCATCTATCAAATTTCTCATATCATTGTATGGTTTACATGCTATTTCAATGGGCCCATATAAATCTGTTTGATATATTTCCGAGATCCATTATTACCAATTATGACCTATGACATTTTCATAGTCATTTAAATTTGAGAACAATAATTATTTATGAAGAATTTTCGATTCTTCAATGGATGTCAATACAAATTCTTATTTGTATTATATATGACTTGGATGATTAAACAAGTCATGCCAACAAATAGTAAACTTCTAGTTTACTGTAACATATATCTCAACTCAGTAAACTTCTGGTTTACTGTAACATTATGATTTTAAATCATAATTTCGGGAGATCATATTTGTCAATGTGTGGGAAGTATATGAGTATCACACTTGTATTGCTAACAATCTTCCCCTCAAGTGTGAGACAAAACTTTCACCTTAAAATTCAAGGACTTTGTTCTTCATAAAAGAGACTTAATGTAGGAAGTATATCACTTTTCAAAATTTCACTCACACTTGTATTCTAGAAATCTCCCCTCAAGTGTGAGTCCTTTAAAAATACTTCACAAACATTAATGGACTTCAATCAAATGTGAGTTTTCACTTACAAATCCTTTAATTTATTATCAAAGGAGTTTTACACCCAACATATATTCTCATCCTCCATTGAGGACCATATTAGTGCATTAAAATAGTGCTACAGACACTTCTACACACCCAATGGAAAATATCTCAAATATCTCCTCCTTGTATCAACTCTAGAAAAATGAATAATCATTTTCTATTTTTCTTTTTGTTATTGGTCAGGAATTTATAATATTTGTTTACACATCAAGATATGAATTCTCAATTATTTTTCATATCTTTATTGACCACATATGACCTAACTGGTCATACTGTAAACTTCTAGTTTACATTTTACAAACCTTAAATTATTATTTGTAAACTTCTGGTTTACAATTGTATGTGGTTCAATACTTTTCTATATGATATCCATTTCTGTAGATATCTTTGAAACTCACAAAGTTTCTTTCATTTTTGGTAGAATAAAATGCATATTCAATGATAATTTTGTCCCTTCAAGTAACAAAATATTAGCTCTTCCAGAGCCTTAAATCAAATTTATACTTTCATAAATTTCTTAGGAGCCTTAAATTTATACTACCAAATATACCGAACATTGGTCTTTCAAATGTAGTGGGCAAACTATGCTAATTAGTCTCCAAGACTATTAGCCTTTAATTATTACTCATATGTGGCATAAATTTCTACGCAAGTTATTTGTCTTTAAGACAATAACTTAAAACTCTTTGTATATACATATTAACTTAAATTTTTTTGTATATACATATACCTTCGTGGTCTTAGTATTTATAATAATCTATAAAATTTTTCTTGTCATGTCATTTCTTTAAACCAATATTGTTCTTTTATAAAAGAACAATTATAAAAATTGATAAACTTAAACATCAAATAATAAATTTATGGCAATAAAAATGATAAATTTTCTAGTCATAAAATCATAATAGTATGACTACTTCTTGCCATAAAAACATAATATTTATGGCTACTTGCCATTCAAAAATTTCATTTTTTTTTCGTGAATAGTATTTACTATTCATAATAATAAAATAATATAAACACATGGGACCCAAAACCAAATTTTTCTCTCTTCAACCGTGCCTTCACGTGGGAAGGTTTGAAAATTGAGTTTGGGGAAAAATACATAACATGACCCCAAATTCTATGAATGTTATTTTACTACCACGTAAAATTATAAAATAATACCCTAATTAACTTAAAATTCCAAATTGGTCCCATATTCAAAATCAATGCCTCATACTTTCGAAATTGATTTTGAGGCCGATTTACATATAATACTTATCTTATCGATAGTTTATATCAAATATTTAACTTTTAACAAATATAGCATGGCATAAAATAAATACAAAAACTAATGACCCTTGCCACCACAACAATAACATGAATTTCTATCATGTTTGTTATACCCAATATCTCATTCTCGCTGGTTCTTATCAATAATCTTTCCTCACTTCGGTGAGAATTTGAACCATCATAACTACAACCATGTCCATATGTAAACAAATTTACACACATATCCACAACCATAATTAAATTCATTCATTACTACATTCACGGGAATGTAGTTGATTATGTTGGAGGAAATTCATGATTCTTAAAACAAAACTCATTGTTTTGTTTGATCACAGGCAAGAAATTAATTCAAAATATTTCTTGACTTATTCACAATATTGCTACTACCAGAGCAAATTAAATATTCTCATTTATAATAAACTTTTATAAGAACAACCATCTTCTGGTGGTCATACATTCCCATTAATTTGTTCTAAAGAACAAAAGAATCTATCAATGCCAAATATATAATTTTGAGACTTTCATACAAATGATACCATACAAAAATTATGGATCGTGCCATGTCTCATAACTCAGACAAATTTATCTCTTTGCTTCAGCCAATATGTCTCACAAGATCGCCAAATTATCATTTGGCTTCGTGCCAAATTATACCTCATCTTGGCTTCTTGCCAATATATGCCTCTCTTGGCTTCTTTTGGTTTTTTCGACAAACTTTTGTCATATATCTCAATGCCATTTTTTCCTCTTCAAGAGAAATACAATCAAAATGGCTTCCAAATGTTTATCTTCGGATAAACAAAGGTTTTCACCATTATATATGACGTCGATGATATAATAAGAAAAATATTAATATTAATAATAACAATAATAAAATGACAAATAATAAATAAAACATAAACAATAAATGTTATGTTAGAAACAATAACATAAATGTTATGTTAGTAAACATAAAAGTAAATGTTATGTTAGTAACATAAAAGTAAATGCTTAATTTAAATAGCATAAAATAAATGCTTAATTTAAATAGCATAAAGTAAATGCATAATTTAAATATCTAGACTTCCGGTTAGGAGGTTTAACCCCAAGTAGGTGTCGTAATTAAAATATAAATAAATGGCATAAAGTAAATGCATAATATTAAATCAAGACGTCCAGTTAGGAGGTTTAACCCCAAGTAGGTGTCGAAATTAATAATAATTATAAAATATAAATAAATAAACATAAATAAATGCTAACATAAAAATAAATACTTAAATATAAATATGTTAGCAATTAAATTGCATAAAATTAAATGCATAATATTAAATCAAGACTTAGGTTAGGAGGTTTAACTCAAGTAGGTGTCGAAATTAATAATAATTATAAAATATAAATAAATAAACATAAATAAATGCTAACATAAAAATAAATACTTAAATATAAATATTTTAGCAATAATAAAAATAAAATGCTGAATCATAAATATGTTAGCAACATTTATAAAATAAAATATTATATTAAAACAATAAATGATTAATATATATCTTTGCGTAATTATTGTGCAATCAATTGCAATTCAAATAATAAAAACATTGCATAATCATTGTACAATCATTGCGCAATCGTTACTAAATTATTTTTCAGCCGACGGTTTTTTTTTGGAATTAACCATTCAAATAGTAATTATAATAAAAAAATATTAAAAACACGTGGGGCCCGCGGACATTTTTTTCAAAACACATCCGTGACTTTTTTTTGCAAATAGTAATATTAATAATAAAATAAAACGTGGGACCCACATGAAATTTTTCCTAACAGACCATTTTCTTCTTCCTCTTCGCCTGAACCTCACCTTCGTCTTCCTCTCTCGCTCGCAACGCACACAGGAATCATTTTTCAAAAATCAACAACTAAAAACTTAATAGAAAACATACCTGAGTGGAGAGATCACATTACTACCGATCCAAAATCGTTTCTAGCTTGAAAACGCCTCCTACGAGAGAAATTTGAAAAACTTCTTCTTTCGCTGGGAAGATGAACGACGGTGATGATGAAGCAGGTGTTAGGGAGGCTCAGTTGATTAGAGCCTCGTGCTGTTAACGTGTTATAAAACTGAAGAAAATGTAAAGAAAAGTAGAGAGAAGTTAGAGAGAGATTCTAGAGAGATTGAGGAATTCTCATTTCAAGTAAGTTCTGAATGTTTACACAAGACCTCTATTTATAGACCTTCAAGGGTTACTATGAAATGGACATCCACATAATACATATATTTATAACATTTTGAATATTTTTCTTTGATCTCTAACCTCTGACTTTTATACATTATACTTGAGATTGAGGCAAATGTTCTTAATAACAATTGTAGAATATTATTCATAACACTTGTAACAATCACTTTCATATTAAAATTAAATCCTATTTTAGATCAATTATGTTATTAAATATATGAATTAAATATATTATCCATATTATGAATCCAACAAGTGTTATCAATAAAGCAGACTCAACGTCCCAGATATCTACCACTATAAAAATCATCAAATCCAATTGTAAATGTAAAGTAATATATAATAACAAAAGATAATAAGGAGAAAGAATCAAGATGAAAAATCATTTGCATATTATCAATAGAGCAATAAGGCTCATACAAAGAGTAATAGTGAGGGCTTAATGTCCAATACTCACTAACTATTCATATTAGCTAAGATCCTCTATTTATATATTAGGGTCCTAACTAA
The DNA here is from genome assembly GCA_019022615.1 of Acacia melanoxylon. Lineage (NCBI taxonomy): Eukaryota > Viridiplantae > Streptophyta > Magnoliopsida > Fabales > Fabaceae > Acacia > Acacia melanoxylon. The sequence continues at coordinate 5,448,348 of JAFJYJ010000027.1, forward strand.
CTCTCTAACTAATAGACTAATTCACTAACTAATCAATCAACCACTTATACTTCCAACACCCCCCTCAAGTACATTATTTATCTAAAAAGTGTTCAACTTGAACAACACAAAAATAAGGGGTAAGGTGAATTATATTGACCATTTTTTAATCAACAAAAAAAACAACACAAAAATATCTTCAATTTAAACATTCTTCTCCATATCCTCACTTGAAAAGCTTCTCTTGTATGCAAGTCAGGCACAAAATTCTCATCTCTTAACACATACTCTTAACACATATCCAAATCCACATTGCAACTCTTTGAGAGCATCAAGTGCCTTCTCATCGTTGTTCTCTTGCCAAACTCCAACAATCACATCCATAGTTGACGACAGGGATCTCTCACTAAGAACTGAAATTAGAGAAAATACAAACCCTCGATGGAATAACATCACCGAGAATACAAGCCCTCGATGGAATAACGTCACCGACAATACAACCCCCTCAATGGAAGAACATCACCAAGACAAGTAAGATCACAAACGGGATATGTCTGGAGACGACAAACCAACACTCAACAGAACATATAAAGGCCCAAATGTGACCAAACGGGATATGTCTGGAGGCGACAAACCAACATTCAACAGAACATATAAAGGCCCGAATGTGATCGGAATTACAAGAGACAAGTAAGATCACGAACGAGATATGTCTGGAGGTGACAAACCAACAATCAACAAAACATATAAAGGCCTAAATGTGACCGGAATTGCAAGACAGGAGCAAGGAGGCGAAAACTCTACTCTCAACAAAAAAACTGGTCCGCAAACACCACATCTAACATCATGACTTGTATTAGCTAGACAAACACATATGAACCAGCAAAGCCAATGGTTCCTCATTACAATTATTTGCTTGCAATCCTTGAACATTAGTCAAAATAAGGATTCCCCTGGCATCAATCGATTGATGGCTATTGAAGATGGCAACAAACTCCACAACGACACCGAGCAAAAGAAAGAACCCACGAAAATACTAGAAAACGACCGAGAATGACTCGGAACCAAATGAAGCAAAGTTGACAAATTTTTTGAATATTCTAGAATGCGGAGTTTGAAGGAAAAACAGATCGAGAGGAAAAATCAGGTATGAAATTCGCAGCAAACCTCATAACCAAATGAATCAGTGATGGCAAAACAGGCTTTCAACGGCAATTGAATCTCAAAACAGTGACGGAGAGGGAAGAACGGTGGTGTCGGGTTTCTCCACCATCTTGCAAAGTTCAAGAGCCTTCAATCAAAAACGCCACCAATCGTCCGAGAATCTTCAATCAATTACTAGAAAATGCTTCAAACACTTCAAGATATTACAAAACCTTTGTACAGCAATTTCAACAAGAATCTTTGAACCCTTGACGGAAGATGAGAAGTTGATTCTGACTCTCGAAGCAATACCGTTGATGAAAGGATTATCTTCAAATTGCCGGGTTCGGAGGAGGCTTTGACGGTGAAGATTGTGCTTTCTCGCCGGGCTAGACGCAGACTTTGACGGCGGCGGCGGCAAAGAAATTCATCTCTCGGGGTTCTTGAAAGATCAAGCAAGATGGCAAGATCGATGAATCAAAGCGAAATCATGAACTGGGTTTGAAGCATCTGACCGATTGTTAGCGTGTGTGTGTGTGTCAAAGCGGATCTCCGAGTTGCCTGATGCGGGTCTTCTCTTGGGCTTCTTAGACATAGAGGAAACTCCTTTCCCTGAAGCCCTCATTGGGCTAAAACCCAAGAAACACCAAGAAAGGTTGAAATGCAGTATAGAGAAGGGTTGGCAGATAACAATTAGGCCAAAAAATTCAATTCCCTTTCTGCCGAATTGAGTGTGGAGTTAATCTTGAGAGAGAAAGTAGAGGGAGAAAGTAGAGGGAAACGACAAGCTGATGGCGGATGATGGGAGGACAGAGGGCGACGGGAAGAATGTGGGCAACGGTGGGGGAAGTAAGGAGCGGTCGGAGAGGGTTGAGGTAATGAAAGAGTTAAAAGCTGGAGGTGGAGGAAAGATGGAGGGCGGGAGTAGAGGAAGCAAGAGGTGGATGGAAAGAGATAGAGGAATGAAAGAGTTTGGTTCTAAGGTAACCAACTATGCTGAAAATCTTAAGAGTAGGGAGGCTGGTTCGGCGTCTAAACAAGAGATCACTGGGAAGACGTATTCGACACCTAGGGACCTCCGACTGTCATACAAGGATAAACTACTATACCTTGGTGAATCTGGGTTCTTGGAACATAATACCTCAGCAGCTAATGCACTAACTGGCTGGAAGGATTACTTTACAAAAACTAATGAGGAACAGAGTATGAAGGAGGCGGAGGAGATTGACGAAGAAGTGGCGCATGAAGAGGATGTGGTGGAAACTTGGCACCGTACGGGCAAACTACCAAAGCTTAAGGTTAGTTGTAAGAAAGAGTATATCAGTATGGTGCAAGCCATATATAAACTCACTAATTGTTAAGCTTCTCGGGAAATCTTTTAACGTGGGTTTTATGCGGCAAAGGATGGAGCGAATGTGGGCGCCAAAGGAACCGATGAGAGTAACCCAGCTGAATAATGGGTATTTTCTTGTTTCTTTCTCTTCGAAGGCAGATCAGGAATATGCCCTGCACGAGGGACCTTGGATGGTAGCAGATCACTACTTGCTGGTTCAAAGGTGGCAAGCGAATTTTAATCCTTGGAAAGCCGATAACCAGAAGCGAGTAGCGGTTTGGGTTAGAATTCCTGACCTCCCACATGAGCTATATAATGTTGAAGCCATACGGAGAGTGGGTAATATGATTGGGAAAACTCTTAAGATAGATCGAACCACGACATTTTCAGAGAAAGGTGGTTTTGCTCGGATGTGTGTTGAAATTGACCTGCAAAGGCCTTTATTGCCAAGATTCACTCATTTTGGAGAGGAGCGACGGTTTGAGTATGAAGGTCTCCACTTAGTGTGCTTTAAATGTGGAAAATATGGGCACCGTATGGATCATTGTGGGGCAAATCTGCCAGCTCAAGATCCTGATAACATCTCTATAGTTAATCAATCGGTGCCTGCAGCGGTACCGGAAAAGACGAGGAAGGAGGATCAACCGGTGCCTAAGAAGACAAGGAAGGAGGATCTATCAGTGCCTGCGGCGGGTCTGGAGACGATGAGGAAGGATGATGCTACAGTGGGAGAGATGACAAGAAATAATTCTCGTGTAATTTACGGTCCGCAGATGTTGGTGAAAAGAGAGTTTGATAAGAAAATTAGCAAGGAAAATTTGAAAGGCTCACAGCAGGATACAACGCCAAAAAAGGCAGGGAAGAAAAATGGTGGATCTAATGTAGGCCATGAGCCTAGGGATCCGGTGCTTAAAGAGAGGAATTTGGAGAGTAGAAAGTCGTTTGGGTTGGAAGAAGAGACACGAAGATTTGGTGAGGAGGTGCAAAATAAAATCAAAAGTCAAGAATGGGTCCAAGTGGGGTCCAAGAAGAAGAATGGTGCCAAAAAGCTTAAAAGTGGCAAGGAGAATAAATTGCATGTGAAGACTCGTAGGAAGGGTAAAGGAAAGTTTGCTAATGTGCATCCCACCCTATTAATTGCCAATTCCTTTTCTCTTACAATGGAAGAACCTAGTTTGACCAAAGAAATAAGGGAAGGGCCTACGAGTTTGAAAAATAAGAATGGAGATAGTGGTGGGCCGTCTAGAGTTGAAAATCCGGAGATCATTGATAATGGACATCTAAATAACGAAGGAACTGTGCCCAATACGAAATGGAGATCCAAGTAGGGTCGGCGATTCCGATTCTGTCTTGGGAGGCAAGTCTTGAAATGGACCTCCCTCCTCCAAAATTTGGACCGGGTGAAGATTTGAAGCTTAATGGTCTTCCGTGTAAGTTTTGGGCTGACCCAACTTCTTCAAACCCGGATTGTGAAATGGTCCCGAGACGCCCGCAGTTATTGGAGCGAGTAGTAGCCCTGGTTGCACGTTATCTAAGTTAATCTGCTAACTTTTTGATAAAAGTTGCCCGTTAGTCGACCCGTGATTTATTTTGCATTGTTGTAAAAAAAACAAAAAGATTTGTTTTATAATGTATAATATTGTTTATTGGAATATTAGAGGGACAGGAGGACTAAACATGCTTCGAATATTCGCTTGCTTTGCTCTAAGAATTGCCCCGCTCTTATTTTGTCAGTTTCGGAAACGAAATGTGTGATCGATGAGCATCTACAAGTGTCTTAGTCGATTAGGCTTTGATGGGTTTGAGTGTGTTCCGAGCTTGGGAAGATCTGGAGGTATTGCGGCTGCGTGGAAAAAGCATCTCCTTGATATTGTGATCCTCCGGAAACATCGCCAGTTCATCCATCTCAAATGTAGTGGGGGGAATCTTCAACCTTTTGTCCTTACTGCCGTGTATGCCTTGCCGGAGCACAACCAGAAGCAAGTGTTTTGGAATGAATTAAGGGGTTTTGCATCTTCAATCACTGATCTGTTGGTCCTTATCGGTGATTTTAATGACATTGCTGCTGCGAACGAGAGGACAGGAGGTAATGGTAGGCTGGAGGCACGATTTACTGCCTTTTCTGATCGTCTTCAACAATGTAAACTCTCGGACCTGGGGGCAATTGGTCCTAAATTTACCTGGAGAGGCCCCCGCTTGCGTGATAGTCGTCGGCTCTTAGAGAGGTTAGATCGGGCGATTGCAAATCAGTCTTTTCTTTCTCAGTTCACGGACTGCTCGGTGCAGGTACTTCCCCGAACCAGGTTCTCCGACCACAACCCGATTTGTCTTAAATGTGTGATTCATGATATGGGTTATTCTCGAAATAGGCCATTTAGATTTGAGGCCATGTGGATTTTCCATGAGAATTACAATGAATTTCTGAATAAATCCTGGTCTAGTGAGGGTGATATTAATCTCTCCTTGAATAATCTATGCCTCTCTTGACTCCCGGAGCGGAAGAAGCATAGCATTTTGAACAGACTGGCAGGTATTCAAAATGCTAGTGCTTATCCTCATTTTGATTTTTTATTTAATCTAGAATGAGAACTTCAAGAGGAGCTGGAGCGACTTTTAAAGCTAGAGGAGATTAAATGGTTTCAAAAGTCCAGATGTGAATGGATTACGAAGGGGATAGAAATACTAAATACTACCATTTAAAATCTAAAATGCGTAGTAGGAAGAAATTTAATTCTATCTTTGAAGGATGAACAAGGAAATTGGGTGGATAATGAAGAGGAGTTTAAACTGTTAGTGACAAGGCATTTCAGGAATCTTTATTGTTCTCCTCCGCTAATGTAGAACCGGTTTCTAGGTCTCGCCCGTTATCGAGGCTCGTCCTTATGTAGTCTCTCTTCAGTTCCCACTGATGTGGAAATCAAATCTGCTTTGTTTTCTATGGGAAGTTATAAGGCCCCGGGGATTGATGGGTTTCCTCCAGTTTTCTATAAATCTAATTGGAATTTGGTTGGCCCTGCCCTTTGTACGTTTGTGAAACAGACATTCAGAGGGGAGGTAGATCTTACAGAGGCGAATCGTACTCTGATCTCCCTTATTCCGAAGAGTGATAAAGTTGATTTGGTGACTCGCTTTAGGCCCATATCTCTTTGTACGGTGCATTATAAGTGTATTACCAAAATTATAGCTTCTCGGTTGCGTGAGGTGATGGATAAGATTATCTCTCCTTTCCAATCTAGCTTTATCAAAGGTAGATGCATTCAGGATAACATTATAGTGGGCCAGGAAATTCTTCATATTATGGGGAAGAATAGAAGTAAAAAAGGCCTTATGGCAATTAAGATTGATATGGAGAAGGCATATGATAGAATCAGTTGGGCTTTCTGTAACGTTTTGTTGGAGGTGGGATTTGATAGCGTTTGGTCAATCTTATTATCAATTGTGTTTCATCTGTTTCGTATAATGTTCTCTGGAATGGTTGGAAGACCGAGTTCTTCCGCCCCCTTCGAGGGATTAGGCAAGGTGACCCATTATCCCCTCTTCTTTTTGTGTTATGCATGGATAAGCTTTCACACTTGATTTGTGATGATGTGGAAAGTGGGAGCCGGAAATCTATTTATGTTACCGGGGTGGACCGAGTGTATCGCACCTTATGTTTGCTTCGATGATCTACTCCTCTTTGGTGTTGCTTCGGAAGCTCAAGCATTGTGTATGATGAATTGTGTTCAACGGTTTATGGTAGCGTCAGGTGGAAAAGTTAATACTGCAAAGTCTTCCATTTTCGTTTCTCCTAAAGTTCCATTGCACACTAAGCTTCGTATTAAGGAAATTACCCATATGCATATTTCAAGTGAGATTGGGAGGTATTTGGGATTCCCTCTATCCCGTAATAGGTACTCCCGATCTAAGTTCCAAGATATTGTTGAGAGAGTTAAAGCCAAATTGAGTGTTTGGAAGGCTAATAGTCTTTCGATGGCTGGCAGAATTATTCTTGCTAAATCTGTTATTAGCACTATTCCCTTGTATCCCATGCTTGTTGCTAAATTACCGGTTAGTGTTTGCCAGGAAGTTGAGAGATTGCAGAGAAACTTTATTTGGGGCCATGATGAGATTAATATAAGATCTCATTCTATTGTATGGGATCATATTACAAGAATGAAAGAGTTTGGAGGCTTGGGGTTTAGAAGACTGACTTCAGTGAATCAAGCTTGCGGTATGAAATTAGCATGGAAGTTAATTGCTGGTTCTAAAGGTCTTTGGGCTGATATTCTTTTCCATCGGTACATGATCGAGATGAGGAATCGCTTCTATCATATAGAGATGGTGATTCAAGACTCGGAAGTTCATATGTGATCGAGTGAGATGATCTCCAAAGGATCTAAGTGGCAAATCGGGAATGGTCTAGACGAGCTTTTTCTATGATTGTTGGCTTGATAATAATCTGACGGTTAGTGAATTTTGCGTGCGAGACTTATCTGGGGATGAAGAGGCTTCAATAGTGGCCGATTGGGTTGTGGGGGGAGTTTGGAATATTAATAAACTAGCTTCCTGCATTAGCCCGACTGGGTTGAGTAGAATAGCTGTTGTTCTTCCTCCTAGGGCTGATGCTAACCATGATTGCTTAGTTTGGGGTGCATCTAGTGATGGTAAATTCTCACTCAGGAGTGCCTATTACCTCATTGAGCCTAATCCCATGTCGCTCAAGGATAAGCTGTATAGATCTGTATGGAAATGGAAAGGGGTAGAAAGAATTATGGTGTTTATGTGGAAGGTATCCTTAAATAAACTCCCAACTCTTGCATGGAGAAGTTCATGGTCAAATTCCTCAGTTTTATGTGGATTCTGTAATGCTGGTTCGGAGGATATCCTACACATTTTGTGTGACTGCTCGTTTGCCAGAAGTGTGTGGACCAGGCTTATTAAGCAAAGGTATGCCTTGTATTTTTTCTCCTTATCCCTTTGGGATTGGCTGGCCTTTAACTTGTCTACTCAAGTAGGGTGTAAGTGGGATGGGTGTTGGAATTTATTTTTTGGTGTTGCAATTTGGAAGCTGTGGGAATGGCGCAATAATTGTATTTTTTATAACAACTTTTGTAAGCCGCGTGATCCGGCATTAGTTATTTCACTGATTTGGCCTAGGTTTGTGGTTAGTCTTGGAGATGAAGGGTATGCTAGTGTGCAGAGGCCTGAACTGGTTAGTGGCTGGGAAAAACCTCCTGTTGGGTGGTTAAAATTGAATGTTGATGGTGCTATGTCTTTGCAATCTTCTTGGGTGTGGAGGAGTGGTCCGTGATTGCCATGGTATTTGGGTTGCGGATTTAGCAAGTCACTGGGTATTTGCCAATCTAATTCAGCGGAGGAATGGGCTATCTTAGAAGGCCTCCAACTAGCTTGGGATCTTGGTTTCAGGAAGATCATATTGGAATCTGATGCTGAGGAAATTGTGAGACTAATTCTTGATGATACATGTTCTTCTTGCAGCAACCTTGTATTGAAGGCTAAAGATTTAATTAGTCTTAATTCGTTAAAAGTGGACGTTAGAGTAATTTGTAGAGATTCAAATAGAGTAGCCGATGCTTTGGCTAAATTTGATATTTCTAAGTCCGTAGTTTTCGATGAGTGCCCTAGTTTTACTCGGAACTGGGTTGATAATGAGTGCTTGGGATTCATTTCCCCTTTGGTGTAATTTCTTCTTTGTAATGTAGGCCTTGTGCCATCTCTTTTAGCAAAAAAAAAAAGGCCAAAAATCAATTAGAGAAGAATTAGCAGAACCTAGCTCTGATACCATGTAAAGTAATATATAATAACAGAAGATAATAAGGAGAAAGAATCAAGATGAAGAATCAATTGTATATTATCAATAGAGCAATAAGGCTCATATGAAGAGTAATAGTAAGGGCTCAATGCCCAACACTCACTAACTATTCATATTAGCTAAGATCCCCTATTTATAGATTAGGGTCCTAACTAACTCTCTAACTAATAGACTAATTCACTAACTAATCAATCAACCACCTATACTTCCAACGGTAAAAATAAAACAAGCAAGTAAAAATAATAAACATTTAAAAAAATAACAAATGGCTGAAGATTCAATAATAATATGTGTGTGAGTGTGTATGATGAAGATACATATGTTTGTTTAGAATATTTTTATGTTTTAATGTTTATATTGCTTTACATTATATTAATTGCAATTGGAATTTTCAATCTCACAGTTGAATTTATATTGCACTAACAATTAAGATAGTAGTTCAAAGCCCGGTTAGAAAAGCAAACCGCAAGTGTCATTTTAACCAGTCTTGAAAGTTTTTTTTTTTATATAGTAACTATACAAAAGTTTTTTTTTGTTCTACTAGTGTTTGAACGTCAAGAAAACAAGGAATTAAAAACTGAAACCAAACAAACTATTATGAAATCAAGAAAATATAAGTGATTGAGAGGAAAGTGGTGAAGAGATATGAAGAGAGAATTGGAGATAAAGATTGAGCAATATCTTATTCATTTAGATGCAACTAAAATGTAGTACATAGTGCTATATTTATAGGGCCCTCAACCACAACCAAGAATTACATAAAGTAAATAGCAAAGTTAATCCTCATGAGCCCATAAATTGTAACCTTTGAGTTATGGGGATAAAGATTTCTAAAGACTATTCATTAAAGAGGTTATGAAGTGTAGAAAGTGAAAAGCCAAGAGTTGGGAGCTTATGGACATCCACATCATCTAATATTTTACAATACTTCCCCTTAGATGTCCATGAATACATAGTGTGCCTTATTAAAACCTTACTAAAAAAAACTTTGTGGGACAAAAACCTAGTAAAAGAAAAAGAGTACACTATACAAATCGAAGTAAAAACCTTACCAAAAACATTTCGTTCAATAAAACCTTGGTTGAGGAAAAAAATATGACATGGTCTCTACTTCACCTAATGATAATGTCATACTTACTCCCCCTGATAATAACATCAGTTTTACTCCCCCTGACATCACTTCCAATGTATTTTCGAGCATATCATTCTTTTCGCCGCCAAACTATAAATGGGGCATTGTCATCAATTGTTCTGCCAAAATGTATTTCTCTAACATATCTTTTTTATATGCTAAAATATCATTATATTATGAAAATCACCAAAATATATCTTGCATCCACATATTCAGTTTGTTCTGAACAAAATAATATCATATAATATATTCATAGGACTTTCACACCAAGTCTCATTTTCGTTATCCACTGTGTACCTGCAAGAACTAATTGTTACCAATAAAATCATAATAAATACAATATTAGCATGATACAAAAAAAATATTCTCATAAGGTATGGACCATTAAATTCAATATATATTTGCAAGAAAATTCACTATAGCAAAAATATGTGATTTTGAAATCATTATTGCATTCGATATTCGAACTGCAAGTTAAGTAAAATGTAAAATTACTCATTTTTTAATATATTTTTCAATCAGTTATATATGCTTGTATTATTTTCAAACTCCCATAACATTTTATATATAGAATGATTTTCTTGGATATGCTTTTGCCATTTTAGATCTTCAATGATTCTTATATAAATTTAACCATTTAATGAGCCATATGAATATGTTGTATATAAATATATCTAACAAACGCATAATTTTATTTTCATATGCTGCCATAAATATATAATTGTTGTATCCATTATAAAATAGTATGTTTCATCATAGTCTTCCTCAGCATTTGTGAAAAATTTTATTTTGACTCAAAGATTTATATATTTCATATTTCAGCTGGGACTGTAAGTCCATAATTTTCACATATTGAAATAATATAATCTCATTTTCATTGTGTTTTTCTCTTTTACTTTTCCATTTTAGCCAATCACCATTCGTCTACTCGCAAGATAGATTTATGCATAAGATCTTCAATTGATCATGTGAAATTATTATAAGACCGTTGTCGACAAATTAATCTTTTTAGTTCCATTTTTCCTATGACATAATTCATTGTGATCTATTTATTACTTTTATGTGTCTGAACCTCTTTTAAAGTTTTTGCAATTAGTTATGTCTTGGCCTCTTCTAGATTACATGCCTCCTCAATATGATTATCTTGATTATTTGCTTCTTTCTCTTTTCTATTGGAACTGATTATTCTCTTATGCTTTCGGGCATGTCTCACTTTCATTTATGCGGATTAGAGCATTTTTAACTAGAACATACATACACACCTACCTACCTTATCAAACACATTACTGCTCTTGTGAATCTCATTACGAAATTTGTGAAATACTACAAATGTACTCATTACTGTTCTTGTGAATCCCATTACAAAATTTGTCAAAGCCCACAGATGTTGGTGAATCCTGGCTAACATTTTTTCATTAGGAAACGTTCTTGTAAAAACCATTATGAATCTTGTCAAACTCATTACTACTCTTATGAATCTCATTATGAACTTTTCAAAGCCCACAAATGTAGTTGAATCATGCCTAACATTTTTTTCCATGACCATTACGAATCTTGTCAAACTCATTATTGTTCTTGTCAGTCTCATTATGAATTTGGGAGTCTCAAACTCATCATGTAGTTATATGACATATTGACAATAACCATGAGGTAGAATCTTAAAAGGCCATGAAATCAAAATATTAATATCATTACCAATAATGTTTAAATTTGTAAATAACTATATTAAAATTTTAAAATGACCAATAATTATCTTTTTTTTCTATTTGATTTCATATATCACTCATAAACACTTATCGATATCACAATATCAAACAATAATTTTCCTCTCACAAATTAATCACAATAAGTTTAAATTTAAACACTAATGAAAATCATATAGCTTCTTCGAGCTTACAATTATTTCTTTTAATTTTACAATTTGGTCATCTTTCTCCATAACTTATTGTTCTAAGCAGCATAACTACTTTTGATATTTTTCACAATATCTCATAGTGTTTTTGGCTTCACAACTATTTTTTATCTTTACTTTCAATAAATTGATACATATTAATCTATATGACTTCTAATCATATATATGCCCTTTTTTCTATCCATATGACTTCTACTCATAGTATAATGTTTGCTCATAATGGCCTTAGAAATATTATTATTTTCACAACTGTGATTCAATAGCCAAAACAAAGAATTATTGGCTTTCAACTATCAATTCCATCTTTTGGCAAAAAAAAAAAAAAAAAAAAAAAACTATCAATTCCATCAATGATATGTGATCATGTTCATTTTCACTCTTATAGATATGTCCTTTGCTTTCAATAGTACATCATCAATTTCTTCAAATATTGGTTTTCAAGATCTTGCAAAGCAATTTTTTTTTTTTTTTTAGTTTGATATTTTAACCTTTAACCTTCAGAACTTTGATATTTGTAACAATAAAATTATCAAGTGCCAAAGTTTTTCTTGTCAATCATTTCATTTAATGAAAACAATAGTGTTCTTTTATATAAGAACTAGTATAAAAGTGATGTGACTTCTAGTCATCTGAAGAATATTATGGCTTCTAGCCTTTCAATAAAATTAAAATACTATAAAATAAAATAAGTAAATTCAAATTCATAATCAAATATAAACAATAGATAAGTTCATGATTATATAGATCACATATGATCATATATAATACTATTATATATTAATGTAATAATAAAAAATGAAAATAAAATATCGACATCATGATATAATAATAAATAAATAAATAAATAAAATTAAAATAAAACAAGATTAAATGAATAACATAAAAAAATAAAATAAAATAAAATCAAATAAAATCTAAATAAAAAAAGAAATATAAATGTTGAATAAGTAAATAAACAAATTAAACATAAATAAAATGAAATAATATAATATAACATCATAAAATGTAAAGAATACCAAAATAAAAAAAAATAAAAAAAAAATGTTGCATAATAAGAGATTTTTGGACAATGATAAATAAAAGTTGGAAAAAAAAATTGCAAATGAGAATAAAGTATCAATAATCTCCAATTTTAGTCATGGAACTTAATGTATAAAACAATAAGTAAAATTGTCTTTTTAATTTCATATAATGACTTAGATCATCCCAGATAAATCAAATAGATGTACTATAAAATAAGGTAGGAGAAATCATTAAACCAAACCATGAGAAAAATATACTTTTGTTAGAGCTTCATGCTGATAACATGTTATGAAATCAAGAAAATATAAGAGATTGAGATGAAAGAGATATAAAGAGATAATTGGAGTCAAAGATGGAGTAATATCTTATTTATTTGTTCAATGAAAGTGTAGTACATAGTGCTCTATTTATTTGCCCTCAACATCAATCAAGAATTATATAAAGTAAATAGCAAAATTACTCCGGGTGCACATCATCTAGTATTTTTAGAATACAAATAGACATAATATTGACATGAATTACAACAAGTGGGATCAATATCATGACCTTCCATTACTAGGGTAATATCCACATCATTAAGCCATAAGGCCTATGGTATATTTGTTTTATCTCTTCTATTTCTTTTTAGGGTTAAGGAGCAATTTGGCCAACGAACTATTACCTCAAAAGCGCCCAGCACAAAAAACTATTAAGTGGACCAAAAATGCCAAAGAACTTTTAAAATTGTAAAGTTTGCACAAATCCATTAAAAGCAATTTGACATCCGTTACTTTCCCTGGAACACCATCTCTTCTCTTTTCCCTCTCACTCTTCTTCTTCTTTTACACATTGCCTCATTGCCATTTCACTGTGGCTATTTCTACGCACGACCCACCATAAAGAAAGGAAGCCAGTAGGTTGAATGCAGAATTGAAACGGTAGCTCCGATAGTTGACAGATATTCGACGGTGTAACCATATTACTTGTCTCACATCTATGATTCTACCGGTTGAACAATATTTTTTTTCTTCTTGGAATAGGTTCTTGCATTTCCTTTAACATTTAATTTAACTCTGATGCCATCATCCCTAATAACTTCGTCATCTTCTTCTTCACCGTCATCACCGACATCTGCTTCATCCAACATCACCAACAAAATCTCCGACTCCAAAGACACCGTCATCACCAGGAGGGGGTACTTTTGGGTGATTTACACTTACATGGTTTCACCAATTCTTCAATCAGCACCTCCTATTCCATAGGCATAGTCAAGTGCGGATTGAAGAACAGATTGTGAAACTTTAGATTTAGGCATTTAGCCACACGCACCAGTTCTGCCTAGAAACTAAAGAAGCAGCATTAGAGCTAGAAAGCAATTTTATCGATCACATTGAAGACAATGCCTTTATTTAGCAGAAATGTCTTATTTTGTGGTAAAGTAACTGACGTTAACGGATTTGTGCAAACTTTACAATTTTAAAAGTTCTTTGGCATTTTTGGTCCCCTTAATAGTTTTTTGTGCTAGGCGCTCCTGAGGTAATAGTTTGTTGACCAAATTGCTCCTTAACCCTTCTTTTTATACCACCATTTGAATTTATGAGTTTGACCCTAAAATTACACCTTGAAGGGTTTACCATTTATACCAGATATGCTAGTTTGTGTTACCTAGTTATTTTAATAATTTTCCTTTTCATAACCCAGTAAGTTTTTTCCTTTTCATAACCTCATACCGATCCAGTAGTTGGATTGAAATTTGAATCGGTTCGGATTTAATCTTTTATAAAAGTATTATTTTTATATTAAAAAATATATTAAATTATTAAAATATATATAAAAATAATAAGTTTATATAATGGGGAAAATAGTCAGACAAAAAAATAGGAGGGAAAAAAGAAAAGCCAAACCCTAGTCATTAGCCCCATGAAGTTGTCATGCACAATCAAGTATCAACCACATCTCACGTAACGAATTTCCATCTTGCCCTTCTTGGTTGGGTTAATTTTGAAACAAACCCTAGCAAGCAACAATTTGTTTGTTTAACCATCGATTTATATTCTCAATCCTGAACTAAATTTTTCCCGTTCGGTTTTCTTTCCTCTCGTTACTCACATACATATGGCGTTTTCCGGATTTCTCGGTGTTTGATCAATTGTGAAAGCATCGGAGATTGATAGAAAGAGCGACGAGAAGCTGTGTCAATGATGGATCAGGCGGAGGTGCCGGAGGCGACGGTGGAGAACATACTGAGCCAAGAGACTCTCAAGTGGATCTTCGTCGGAGGCAAAGGAGGTGTTGGCAAGACCACCTGTAGCTCCGTTATTTCGATCCTCCTCGCCGGAGTTCGAAGCTCCGTTCTGCTCATCTCTACCGATCCTGCTCATAATCTGAGTGATGCTTTTCACCAAAAGTTCGCGAACGCGCCCACTTTGGTTAATGGATTTACCAATCTTTATGCGATGGTAAAAATCCATTTCTTGATTATTTGTTTTTACGCTGTATCCTTGTGATTTAACCTTTGAATTAGTGTTGATTATTTGTTTTTATCATTGATTTTCCCCTTTCTGATAAATTGAGCATGCTCAAGTAATGGATTTCATTATTCATTGAAGTTTAAATGAAGAATTGGATTCTCACACACTCTTTCTGTGTAAAATAAGGGGATTGCTCTTTTATCCGTTGTGGAATTTCACATATTTTCAAAGTTGTTTGGTAGCTTTATGAAGAATTGGTATCATTTACAAGTGCAAAGCCTTTCATGCTTCGGAGGCATGTATATCCTCTGAGTTCATGCTAAATGATTATCTCTGTTTTTTTGGCAGAAACTTTTTTGGTTTATACCGTTCCTTTGATCTCTTGTCATAGTATGTAATCAAAGTCCTCATAATATTCACTGTAACTATTTTACAAAGTGTTTTTCTCATTCTTTATCATTATCCCTACTTTGTAGGAGGTGGATCCTGCTGTTGAACAAGAGGAAACGAGTTCTAAGGAAATAGATTCTTTGTTTTCAGACCTAGCAGGTGCTATACCTGGAATTGATGAGGCAATGAGCTTTGCTGAGATGTTGAAGTAAGAAATATGTGTTGTTTTATTGATTCTGTTTTGACTTGAATTTTGTTCAATACTGTGTGTGCCTAAATTTGAAACTTATTTGTACCAAGCTGTGTTTATGATAGTATAGACTTGTTGATTTCAAGGTATATTAGATTAAGAGTCCTTTAAATGCCCAAGCCAAAACAGAGAATTATGATTGCTTCTATATGTAGGAGATTCATTGGTTAAGTGAATGATACCTAATACTTCTTTGATGTAATTATCCAAAGGGTTTTGTCTGTAGTTATGATACCTTTGTTAAATTAATTTTACAGAAAATTTCAATTTTGAGATAAATATCCAAGTGTTTAACATTTCATGTATGGTATGTCTTTCTGTATTGGAAATTACTGAATTCCTCTGAATACCCCCTAGGCATCTTTGGTTGCCGACTCTGATTATAAATACTTTGGCCATGATTATTGTTCTTTTGCTGCTCAATGGCTCATTGCTTTATTCCTTGGATGTTTACATCATCTCAATGACTTTTGGATATCGCTTTTGTGGTCAGAGTGTTTTAAACCATAAAAACAAGAAACAGTATGCATGTCAACCATTATATGTATGGTTGCATTGAACAAACGCAATTGAATATGTTTGGTAAGGAATGATAACATGATGAATTGAGTGTAGATGAGGCTTAGCTCTGCATTGTATCAGTTCAAATATATTATCCATTTAATTCCAAAGTGTGTCAAATGCTGCTTTCAAAATTTATGGATCAGAATTAATTTTACACCTTGGTGTAATATTATTTTGTCTAGAAACAACCTCTCTGATTGCAAGGATAAGGCTTGCATGCATCTATCTCTCCCCAAACCCCACATGATAGGAGCCTTTGCACTGGTATAAAATTATTTTGTAGGGAAACAGTGATTTGAATGCCATACCAAACATGAGTTATATGCCCATCTCTGAGGAATAAATCTAAAATCCATATATTAAATACCCTGTAAATTGCAATATTGAGTTTTTGATTCATGAATTAGGAGTTAAAATTTAGCAAACTGCAGGCACAAGTCTCATTAATGAGAGAAATATGAATCTAGCAGGATTTGAAGCAAGTTTAACTTCATATTTGGAAAGCATAAAGTTAAGTAGGGATAGAAATCTGCATAATTCTTCTGATTATAGTTTCTTATTCAGGTCCCCAATGAAAGAAATCTGCATATTTTCCAATATATTATGTGAAATCTGCTTATTCTGATTATTGTGATTTGATTCATTATAGTTCTTTTACAGATTGGTGCAAACAATGGATTATTCTGTTATTGTATTTGATACTGCTCCCACAGGCCATACACTTAGACTTTTGCAGTTCCCAGCCCTTCTGGAAAAGGGTATTGCAAAAGTATTGTCCTTGAAAAATAAATTTGGCGGTTTGATAAATCAGGTGTGAACTAGATTAATTTTTGTCTTCTCTCCCATTATATAATCTGTACAAGAGTGAACCTGGTTCAATTTTTACATAAATCATCCTTCACAACAAAAAATCAATTTGTTTAACAAATTAATTACTCCCTCCGGTCCCTTATGTAAGACCTACTATATGGTTCATTTTGAACCACAAACTATAAAGTAGGTCTTACATTAAGAATTGGAGGAGTATATCTTTATTGGAATGTCAATATGATGAGCTATTCTTTGTTAAATATTAGACTTATCTGGAAGCTTTTCTTTGTTCTGTTTCAAATTTTTTTATTGCAGATGACCCGTATGTTTGGCATGGAGGATGATTTTAGTGATGATGGGTTTCTTATGAGACTTGAAGGCATGAAGGAGGTGATTGAACAAGTTAATAACCAGTTCAAGGATCCAGTAAGACTTCGTTATTGTCTCATTTTGTTTAGCTGTTACTAAGTTTTCTGTTGTATTCTTAGTTTCCTTTTACTAAAAGGAAGACATTATTGATGAGTAGAAAGAATGAAACAAATGTAGAGGACATAAGATTCTCCTCATCCAAAAGAACAATAACCAAGCAACGTTAACTCAAACTTTCTCATTGACTGAAACCCACACAAAAAACCATAATAGAAGGAACTTCTGATTAAAATTCTCACTGTAATTCTGTGAAACCAGTGCAATGCTATAACATTTATGCTCCTTTCTCTTCTCATAACCAGTGCACTTGTAAATCAGGTAGACAGTCCATCTTTGTCAGTTCTGCCAAATATAGCCGTCCAAACAAAAGCCTTGCCTCATCCATTGAACTATTCTTAATTTTATTTGTCATGTCCTTCTAAGTTTTGCTTTACTTGTGTATATTCATTGCCTTCATTGCAGCCAAACTTTTAAAACATTTATACTCTATTCATCAATTTTTCTCTTTGCATTTCAATGGTTTGGCCTGTTTAAGTTATTGTTCCTGCCTCTCTGCTTTTTGTTTGACCTATATCATTGTTTTTTATTCTGTAGCATTTATTAAATAAAGTCAAGCTGGAATTCTGTTGAATTAGTTTGTGAGGTGGCAGTTGGACTTAAATGAAATTTTGAAACCATTTTATTAATAGTTAAAATTATATTCATTATTATAATTTCTTCATAGGATTATCTCAAAGATTTTCTTTGTTTATTTCCTATTCCCAACATGAATTACAACAATGCCCCTGAACCTCAACCCTTCTGACTTGAGCCAATGTCTAGGTATCTAAGTTGCAGATTTCCAATACTTTGATTAAATGTAATTCTATTGTATTTTTTTATTCACAGGACATGACAACGTTTGTTTGTGTATGCATTCCGGAGTTCCTATCTCTGTATGAAACAGAGAGGTTGGTTCAAGAACTCACAAAGTTTGAGATTGATACACACAATATCATAATTAATCAAGTGATCTTTGAAGATGAAGGTAGCCGGCCGCCTGCCATTCATTTTGTTAATTAATGTGTTGTATTTATTTATCCATTGTTGTAGCTTATTTATTCTGCTTGTTCATATGATTATCCTTGTAGATGTTGAATCCAAGTTACTTAAGGCAAGAATGAAGATGCAACAGAAGTACCTAGACCAGTTTTACATGTTGTATGATGACTTTAACATCACAAAACTGCCACTGCTCCCTGAAGAGGTAATTCACTGTATTTTAATTTATAGAGAATATATATATATAATAACAAACTGTTATGATTATGGTGGCCTGACAAATATCTTGTGTGTATTTGTGAGGAATGTTGAGCTGGTTATTATTTACTGGGGTAGAAATTACAAGATACGTTTGGGCAAAGGATGGTAATAGGGATTTTTTTTTTGAAAGATGACAGTTAAAGACAGGGCTTAAAAACCAGAATTTGTTGAGAACCATAGAACATGTTATCACTTATGATTCTTAAAGTCACCCCTCATGCTCTTTAAAGTTATGACTTGATCTTCTTAATGTTACAAAGGCCTCTCAAGGACTTGAATAAGTTGTCATGATACTTTTATAAGATTATCATCCACACTGTTCAAAGCTGCACTTTGATTTTTCAGATAATATAAAGATCTTTTAAATTTGTTATTACAGTTTGAATAAAAATATTCTCTTAGAATTTAAAAGATTATACTGAAGCTTCAAAGAACATGTGCGACAGACTTCTGAAAACAACAAGAATAATTTATTTCTATAGCCTTGAAAGAAATTTTAAGTATCTTAACTTTCATTTTCCTTAATTTTTTTTCCTGACCATCCATAATGCCATTGAGGATGCGTTTGGTTCATGAAATGGTTATTTGAAGAAATGAAAAATGTGAGAAAAAGTTATTTGTTCCATGGGCCCTGAATGTAGTTGCTTTTCGTCCATGAACACTACTTTATCCCTGTAAAGTGACTTAACAAATTGAATACCATCATCATCTGCTGCAAGCATAATAAAGCTTGTTGAAAGAGCACAATGACACCATGCAATCTATATAGCCAACTTCATCTAGTAAGATAAGGCTTGCGGTTGTATCATTTTGAAGGACATGAACCTAAAGCCCAATATTAGAATATATGGCCCAACTTTCCTCCCCAAGTGTATACTTTTGTTTTGGGCCTTAGATATGTTGGATCAGGCTACAAAAACACATTGTAGCCTCTTTAATCTGACTCTTTTCTTTTGGGTATTCCTCCACTTCACTAATCTCACACAAAGTGACATAATTGTCCTCCTGGTTTACATCAGTAGGTGCAGAATACATGGAGATGGGTGTTTTTGGTATTTTATGGGTGATGGTTAGAATAGAGAGGAATATATATATATATAGTGTGAGAGACGACTGTAGAGGGTATGAAAAGTCTAAGGAGTGAATTGGGGAGAGTGTATGTGCCTCTCAATTGCACACAGTGAGGTTGGTTTTATTTGCTTAGGCCTTAGGGTATCCTCTATAAGACTCAATTTTTATCTTTGAATAATACCTATTTTCTTGAGTTTGTTCTATCACATTCACTGCTCATTCTTCTAGCATTTTGATTAAGCTATTGTGAATTTGAACTTGATAGGTTACTAAGGTTGAAGAATTGAAGGCATTTTCTAGACATTTTTTGTCACCCTACCAATCTTTATCCAGTAACGATGAAGTAGAACGATTACAGTGTAGAATATCAGCACTAAAGCAGCAGTTAAGTGAAGCTGAAACAGCATTGGACAGACTCAAATAGTTGGGGGGGAAAAAAGCATTCAAGTTTTCTCATGACATTCCATTACCAGTTCTGCAATTTCAGAGCCTCTTTTCTTCACATTCTTTTTAAGTTTACAATCAGGCAAAACATGCCAAGATAAAGCTAATTCTCCCCCCTCCCTCCCTCTCTCTCTCCCTACTTCTGCATAATTTTAGATTGAGGCTAGCCTCCCTATTTTTTTCATTATTTATTTCTGGTATTTTACAGATAATTATGTATTTGGTATATACATTGTATAAAGCATACACTCTTTTCTTCTGTCTTTCATTATAATAGATTATAATAAAAAAAAAATCCACTTATCCACCTTCGCTGAATATTATAAACAGAACTATATTCTCCAATGAGCCTGACTTGTACTTGTTGGTTGGTGTAATAAGGAAATGACATTAGTTATTAATTGTCAGCTAACTAATAAATCCCAGTTTAGTTATTATTGTTCACCAACAATCCTTGATAGGATCTTGCATTGAGTAATCACGAGTAAACTTAATTATGCAGTTTGGTTTTGCACATACTAAAATCACATGTTTTGAGAAGCAAATAAATGTATAAATTAACAAGTGAAAAAATGTTCATAAGAATGATTTTATCCTTTTTTATGATTTCTAGAAATATAAAGAGTTCCATGTATATTGACAAAGTTGTTAAGTTTCAAATAAAGATCACCTGAACTAATTTTTTCATATAGCTTTTCATAGCTTTCTATTTTTATTTTTATTATTTGGAAAAACAAACACTAATAGCTTTAGTTCTCTATTTTTATACAAAATTTCGATTTAGTCTTCTAATTTTATATAGTATCTCTTTAATCCTACACACTATTATGTTAACCTCAAAGGAGGATTTTTGTACTAATCATTTTTATTTTAAAAGTTCAAACTTAATATGTTAGTATTTGTAAACTTTTTATCAACATTTAAAATATTAATATTGGTATTTTAAAAAAAATGGAAAAAATATCATTTGATTCTATAATTTTATAAAAAGTTTCAGCTTGGAACTTTAATTTTAAGAAGTATATTTTTAGTCATTTAACCCTAACATCCTTAGTTTCAAATGATGATTTTTTGTAACACTTATTGTTAGTTTGAAATTAAACTCAATATATCAGTATTTGAGAGGGAAAAAAAATGCACATCTAAAATTTCAAAATCATCAGCATCTTGGTTAAAATTAAGGGACCAAAATAGAATTTTATATAAAGTTAAAGGATTAAATGTTGATTTAGGTGTGTGAATTGTTGGGTCTTGCACCAGCATGAAATTCAAAAACTTGCATTAGAAGAGGTGTCAAACTGATATAAAGATTGTTCCAAAATATAATTAAAAAAAATTGATTTAGGTGTGTGAATTGTTTTCTTAGATTTGAAGTGAAGCAAGGAGGAGATATTACTTTTTTCTCATTTAAGAAATATATATATATATGCTAGTGTTCACTTCAAAAACATTAGGAAATTCTCCGAGAATGTTCAATCTGTTTCAAAGCCATAATATCTTCTTTTGGGTTCAAATTTGAATCAAGTAATTTAATCTAACAATCTAGTGAGGACTCTGTTAAAAAATATTTTTGTTAATGTATATAATCTGTTGCCCTTTGTATTTCTATTTATTTTTCTTGTCCAATTAATCAGATCAATCCAATAAATTATCCTTGCTCCCTTCGTTTTTATACGAACACATTATATTAACTTTTTTTTTTTTTATAACAAGGCGATAGGGGGATGGGGGGGATCGAACCTAGGACAAGGGAGGGGGAAATGAATCCCAATACCATTTTAGCGCTTCTTAAGACGCTTTGGTCACATTATATTAACTACTTTACCTACATTAAAAAATTGTCAAAAATGTATCTTTGGCCCTATAATTTTATATCAGGTTTAAGTTTTGTTTCTTAATTTTAGGCAACAACATATATTTGATATTTTAATTTTATACAAATTTTTAGTTTTAACCCTTAATTATTGTTTTTTTAAAAAAAAAACATGTTTTCTAGTTATTTATTCATAATATTGTTAGTCCAAAATAATAATTTTTTTGTAATGACCATTGGTATATTAAAAATTAAAATTAATATGTCAGTATTTAAAAAAAAAAATCAACATTTAAAATTTAGATATCAGCGTTTTTTGTTAGCGTAAAATGTTAGGATTAAAGTATTAAAAAAGACACTTTATAAAATTAAGAAACCAACCTAAAACCTTGTATGAAATTAAAGGAAAAATTATGGATACTCTTGCCGTTAATTTTAGAAACTTTCTTTTTAATCATTATTATTTTTTAGCAAAACAATTATTATCATTTTTAATTTAAACTTAATATGTCACTATTTTATAATATTTTGTTAACATTTGAAATTTCAATATCTGCATTTTTTTTGTTAACATGTTAAATATTTACTTTTGTCTTGAAATTTTTAATCAGCATCTTTTTTTAATGACATGTTAAATATTTATTTATACCATAAAAAATTAATTAAAATAAAACTACTTTCAACAAAAAGTTCATTGTCGCGAAACTTTTGGGTTTTCTGGTCAATATATAAAAAGTTCATTAATTACGAATAAATACCATAGTGCTATTTTCATATGAGGCGGAACATCTTCATCGTGTCAATTATCAACAAAAGAATTTTAACTGATAAAATAATAAAAGTTAAGATACATATCGAAGTAAAAATATTTTCTAGGTGCCAAAATGCATATATGCGAAGAACGTCCAACAATAAAGGCTTATTTTAGGTATAAAAGTGCACATATGGTTATAAATTAGGTGTAAAAATATTGTTTAATCTGTTAAGTTTGACTTTTTTCTTGTTAAATGATGGCGTGGTTTTGAAAAGCGACAAAAATATCGTGTGGTTTGGTAAAAAAAAGAGTGTCCAAACCAAGTGTTTTTTTTTTTTTTTAATTTAGTAATTTTATTTCAATTTAAGGAAAATTTGGCCTTCCAGGAATTATAGCTAGAAAAATAATAATTTTCTTTAAATTGAAATAAAATTATTAAATAAAAAAAAAGTACTTAATCTTTTTTTTTTTTGTCAAACCACATGTGTATTTTTATACCTTTGAAAGCCACGTCATCCTCCAATCAAAAAAAAAAAGTTAAATTTAACGGTCAAACGATATTTTTACACCTAATTTGTAACCACGTGTGCACTTTTGCACCGAAAAAAAATACTTGGTGTTGGACACTCCTCAAAGTAAAGCGCATGTGCATTTTTACACTTTAACCCTATTTTTTAAAGTGCATCCAATAGTTTAAGTATTTTAGTGTATATATAACACTAAATATTTTTCAAATGTATCTAGCACTCTAAATTATTACTATTATATTTTGGTGACGGATACACCAAAAAATATTTTTAGATATTGAATGCACATGAAAAAAATATTTTAAGATGTTGTGTATATCTAATATCATTGCTAGATAAAATAGAGGTGAGCAGGTGAGGTATGAACAGCGGCCAGATTAAAAATAAAAATATTTACCAAGTTGATAGAAAAAAAAAATTCAGTGAGGATTCTGGGGCTATTACTACGAGAAAGAAGCCAATCAGATTTTGTTTTGTTAATCACAATTACAAAAAGTGTATAACAGAGGGTCCCATCTGACGTGGAAGTAGATCCTCATGTTTGTTGGGATGTTGCTTTTCTGAGGTGATTTATAGTATATAAAATAAGTATGTGAGAGGAATTTCATCTTAATTTATGTGAGTGTACACACTTTTTGAACGCCAACTCAAACAGGCCGATTCATTTATCAACAGTGAAGCACACACCGATAACTCATAAGGCCATAACTCACACGATTATCATGCTCTAATTTTATGATCATAATTTATTTTATAAAATTCCATTATTTTTTTCAATTTTCTAATTCTAACCCCCTTATCTCAGATGATGACTTTTTACCAATTATTGCTTATTTGAAAAATTAAAGGTAATATGTCAAAATTAGTGAATATTTTGTCAATATTTGAAATTTCAATATTAGTATTTTCTTAATTAATGAAACTAACAGTGTTATAGTTAGAAAAGAGAGTTAGAAGACTAAAAATAAAATTGTGTGTGAAGTTAAAAGGTCAAAAGTGTATTTTTGCTCCAAGTTAAACATTTTACAAAATAATTTTATCTATTTCCTTTTTTTTTTCAGTAGAATATGGGGACAGAGCCCATCGAAGCTATTTCTTTTCTTAAAAAAATAATAATAATAAGCACCAAGCTTGAAGATAAAACCCCACCAAGACCCAACAAGCCCCACATTAGCTTAGATCTGCCAAAAGTTGACCCAAACAATAAGTTAGGAGCATCCGGGATAATAGACAAAGCACTGCTCTCCTCGTGAGACTTTTTTTTTTTTCATCCGGTATTTAAAGCTTCGCCTTGACTAATATGAATCTCACCCAAGTCGCAAGACATACATGGTGGGTGGGTGAGTTCCCAAAGAGTTTTTTTTTTTTTTTTTTTCAAGGTTTCAACTCGCACTGTTTAAGCGGCACATGCTCGCTACCAGCATGTCAACCCCTGTTGGTCTCCTTGTGAGACTTTTTAATACGATAGTCAGCACTTTGTTGAGCCTCTTTTTTGTGAAAGTAAAATCTCAAAGTCCCAATTAAAAAAAAAAAACAAGATTAGTGCACGAGTAATCTCGTGTCTCAAATGGTTTGAAAGACCACAATCTATTAGCAACAACTACTGTGAAGGAAAAAAAAAAAACTATATAGAGCTAAACTTTATTAAAACCATGTCGTTTAAACCATGGAACACTTAAATCAATTGGCATAAGCTGTTCTAGTTTAACCAAGGGTTTAGAGTCTGAGACTCGGGATCGCAGTAGGGGTGTCGTCTGAAAAATGGTCTTGTCAATCTTTAAATCCAAATTAGTCTGAGCTCACTGAATCCCTATGACAAAAGGCTAGTCAAGTTTCGAATCCAAATTAGTCTGAGCTCGTTGAGTTTCTTGTGATAAGAAGCTAGCTTGAGATATTGTAGATTAGTCTAAGCATGTTGAATTCTTGGTAAGAAGGGATTGGCTTGCCCAAGTGTGGGAAAAAAATTAGTTCTGCAATTGTTGATGAATTATAGCTATCCAAACTCTTTTGTCATCTCTAATTAGACCACCACACCACACGCAATGATAATGGAAAGTTGGTTTTCTAATCAATACAAAATTTGAAGGAAAAAAAAAACAGCTTTGTA
Organism: Acacia melanoxylon; assembly: GCA_019022615.1. Classification (NCBI taxonomy): domain Eukaryota; kingdom Viridiplantae; phylum Streptophyta; class Magnoliopsida; order Fabales; family Fabaceae; genus Acacia; species Acacia melanoxylon. Next base: position 5,473,593 of record JAFJYJ010000027.1, read on the forward strand.
AATTGTGGTGTGGGACAATGTCACACAATGGGAGGGTGCCCCTCTCCCCCCTTATGCGCTTGATAGAGCACCCACTGGATTAAGGTCCCCAACCAGAAACTTCTACTCACAAGGTAAGTAGGGACCAATGTTTTTATTATTATTTTTTAAAAAAAAAAAAGTAAATGAGGACAAACTGATTCCAAAAAAAAAAAGTTATAATAAAAATATGGGTCCTGGATGGCCGGTCATGTCCATTTTCCACTTGATGGCATGGCCCACCCTATTATGTGGGGCCCAGATCCCCTACACCAAAGTTATGTGCGGAGCAAATGGTGGGTCCCATGGCAATCCCCCACCAGCCGTTGGTCGGTCCACCCCAGGGGGAGTGCATGCGTGGGGCCCACTAGGAAAGTTAGGGGTTGCCAGAGTGGGCCCAGTGGGTTGGGCCTAGTGAGAATAATGGAATCGTGTAATAGCAGCCATTGGATTGACACACAACCGGCCCCTACCCTGTCCGTACGTGGCAAGTTGTGCTGTGCGGCTCCACAGTTAAGATCCGTCAAGATAAAGTGGGGCCCCCCTGCCTATGCGCCCATTAACGTGACGGGGCCATTGCCTGTGGGGCCCATAGGTTCTAGCTTCCAAACACGTGTGAAACCGCCTCAATATAGTATAACCCGCTAAATAATCAAATAGTGACTCCCAACATATTTCACGCAACTAAGGCTTTGTTTGGTTTGGGGGTGGGGGGGGGAGGAAGGGAGGGAGGGAAAATGAGGGGAAAATTTTACCAAAATTTAATGTGGTGGGATCACAAGAGTTTTACTCCCCATTTAAATTTTTCCCTCCCTCCCCTCCCCTCAAACCAAACCAAACCAAGCCAAGCCTAAGGAAAACATTAAATTTTATTAACTAACTATCCTTTAAAATTTAATAACTGCTCAGCCACATTTATTATAGTATGCTGCATGGGAATAAATTTTTTACTGTAATAATTGATAAAATCATTTAAAAAATTTAATGAGATAATTTATAAATAAGATAAAAAGTTTTTTTCTCCGCCTTATAAATTTGACTAAAGAAATTATATTATAGGTAATTACTGATAATATTCTAGTGAGTGTCTTTCATCAAAACCCTTTTAAACTTTTTACTGAAAAAGTGAATAATACTATTATTTATTAATCACTAGTAGTATATTATACCAATAGCTAATTTATATATATTAAGAAAATTAGTTAAAATCAATAAATATTTTTATAATTCTCTCTCATAACAAACATAATAAATTCTAAATCAATCCTATTCATTTACCCCGGTCCTCTTTTTAACCATAGATATTTAATATTCCATCTATATCAATAGCAATATTCTAGTTGATGAAGAGTCGGCTCATAATGCACAAAATCAAAAGTTTAAATTCCTTTAATGATGTGAGAATTTACTGGGGAGCCATAGGCAAGTATCCTAATAAACGTTCCTTTAATGATGTGAGAATTTTACTAGGGAACCATAGGCAAGTATCCTAGTAAACGCTGAGAGACTTGGTGCATGTTTTTAGGTGGAAATAGATATCGGTGTCCCACTAGAGCTAGGGCATGCCGCTTAGAGAAGTACTTACAAATCACTCACTAATGAGGTCATCACATCGACCAACGGGTATCGAACCTCCTCCCTTTTGGGGTAAAAACCGACACCTTAATCAATTATGTCAATCCTCATTGGCAGTGGCGAAACGTTTTGATGGCTAGCTGGGGCCTTGGCCCCAGCTGGCTCCGACTGATCTTATAAAATTTGTTAAAATATATATGTATTTATTATATGATATTTTATTTAGCCACAAATTTGGCCGCAGCTAATTTTTTATCTTCTCTGTAAAGATAATGTTTGTTTTATTACTCATTAAAAATTTTGTGAGAGGAAAGTAAAATTCTTATTTGAGATCTTGAAAAAATTAATATCATCCTATATATTGTTTTGATTTATAATTATCTGTTATTATTTGTTTGTATTTTACGGGTTATTTGGTACTTATTTAAGTAAATACTCCCTTTGATCCTTATTTAAGCGAACCAACTAACAATTCTCATGATCAATAAAAAGCAGTTAAAGTCATTAAATTTGTCCTAAAATTTAAGTAATTTTCAATATTATCCCTATTAATTACACTAAACTCTAATATCATATTAATTATTATTCTCACTCACTACCTTTTTAATTATGGATATACATGGAAAAAAATATTTAATGCTATTTAAAAACAAGCAAGTGTTTTATAAAAAGAACCAAAATATCTTGTTAGTTGCATCTTATAATAAGTTAATTAACGGTAGTAGTTGATATGTTTATTTTAGTAGGGATAAAAAAATTTCCGGTTCGCTCCACCACTGCTTTCATTGGCTACATGTTATATCTCGTATAAGCCCCTTAATTCAAATCACTGAAGCTCTTTGCAACCCAAAAATAGTAAAAAAATATTAATTATTTTACAGATTTACAAAATGATAGTAACTAAAAAATATTAATTATTTCACATATTTACAAAATGATAGTAGTATGAAAATCGTTTCATGTTTTTTTTTTTAAAAAAAAATAGGTAACCGTTTATTTACAAGGTTGACTTAAAAGTAAATCAAAAATTCCAAACGTTGGGGTGGTGCCAACTCTGCAGAATGCAAATGGGATTGACATCATAGGAGGGCCCACCCCACTCACGTGTTGAGTCTCTTATGGCTCCCGCAACCTCCACGTCCATTTCCTCCATACTATAATAATCCCACCCAATCAACCCCAACGAGGGCCCCACCTGCCATACAAACCCTCTTTTGTTCCTTTTTCTCGTCCCTTTTTTAAATCAGAAAACTGACTTCTTTTTTTTTCTTGTATATTATTTTCAATATTTAAAATCTAGTTTTAATTATTGGATATCAATCGGAAATGTAGATATTAAAATAATTTTATTCTGTAATACATGATATTATTTATCATTTCTTAATAATATAAATTATTATTTCTTCATTGGCAAAAAATTATTATTTCTGGAAATGTAGATATTAAAATAATTTTATTCTGTAATACATGATACTCCTCGAATTATAATTATAAGGCGCAGTTAACTTTTTTGGAGAGATTAAAAACTAATTAAATTAAATTTTTAGAGTATTTTTATTTTTTATTTTTTTCTTCAAACTAATAGTTTAATTAATAAACTAATATATAATCTAAAAACACAATATATGAAATGATTAAGAACTTATTTAACTTCCTTAATCTTTCCAAAAAAAATTTAACTGATGCCTTATAATTAGGATCGGAGGTAGTATTATTTATCATTCATTGATAGTATAAATTATTATTTCTTCATTGGCAAAAAAATGATTATTTCTTATTTAATTTTATTATTAATAAAAAACGAATAATATAAGAACGAAGAATTTCTCCTCGTTCTTCCGTTTTAAACCTGCCATTGGCTTCTTGCTTTCTTCGTTCCTAGTTCCTTCTCTTCCTCCATAAACTTCCACTGTGAATTCTTCTCTTGCTTTCAGCTTCTGTAGCCAAGTATACTCTCTTCTCAGTTTTCTTTTCATCCAATTGATCCAAACATGGATGCTCTTCAGAAACACGCTGTCCAATTCCGGGATCCGCTAAGCGTTGATCTCAGGCTTCACAGTGGCGGAGAAGAAGAACCCAAAACGGCGCTGATAAACGGACCCAAACAAGAACCGGCTTCGGAGGAGGGCTCACCGGAGGCGATGCAGGTTATGCCGGTGGCGGTGCACGTGCAGCCAAAGAAGGCTTGGACGAAGGACCGTCACACGAAGGTAGAGGGGCGAGGCCGGAGGATCCGAATGCCTCCCACATGCGCTGCTCGGATCTTCCAGTTGACCCGGGAATTGGGTCACAAGTCCGACGGCGAAACCATCCGATGGCTTCTTGAACATGCGGAGCCCGCCATCATCGCCGCCACTGGCACCGGCACTGTCCCCGCCATAGCCATGTCCGTTAACGGAACCCTCAAAATCCCAACTACCCCGTCCACCAGTAACAAGCCCGAACCCGATGACCCACCCAAAAGGAAGAAACAAAAGCGATCGACGAACAATTCGTACGCAGAGCTGAACGACGGCGTCTCAGTTTCCGTCGGCCTTGCTCCGATATCAACAACGGCAACAACAAAGCCAAGTATCACAACAGTTAATACCCAACAAGCAACAGTACCGTTGGCACAAGGATTAGTCCCCATGTGGGCAATCCCATCAAACGTGGTCGTTCCGGCGGGTGCGTGTTTCTTAGTCCCACCGATGGGTTCCATCACCGGAAATTCGACAAGCCAGCCACAGCTTTTCGCAATTCCCGTGAATGCTACGCCTCTGGTAAACATTCCGGCCAGACCCATATCGGCTTTCGTCTCATTAATGGAGAACATCGTTGCGCCTGTTCAGTTCCAAACAACGATGACAATACCTCAGTGTTCAACTTCCCCGTCAGTGAAACCACCGAGAGAAGCAGCGACTCCGGCACCGAGCTCAACCTCTGGTGCTACCACCCCAAGCACAACACAGACGCTGAGAAAATTCTCACTAGAGATTTACGATAAGGAGGAGCTTCAGCTCAATTTCGGCTATTCAAAGCAGTGACGAAAACGAAGAAGAAACCGAGAAGCATGTCAAAACGGTGGGTTCGGTAAGAGAATTTACCTGCCGAAAGAGGGTAGGTGGTGGGGTTCTTGTTATCACGGAATCCGCCATTGATGACGTGGCTGGATGGATGATTTGCCGACTGGGGAGTGGGAACATCGTGAGGTGGGAGAGGAGAGAGAGAGAGATCGAGAGGAGTCACGTGCGCACGTGAAGGGAAGTGGATTACAAGTTAGGGTGGGGCCCATCGGAGGAGGAGTGGGGCCCAAAGCAAATGCGGGAAGGTGGGGACACACTCTCTCCTACTGGTGCTTCTGTGTTGGACCGTGGAAAATGGGGTGAGCAAGAAGAGGGAAGAAATTGTATGAGGGCTTATTTTTATTTTCCAAATAAATTAATTTCATGTAACGAATGATTTAGATTTGTGGACCTTGCAAACTTGCAAAGACAGCTATGTATATTATATATATTTCCTGTTTTTTTTTTTTTCCTTTTAAGAAAATATTCTAGGTCGTTGTGGTACCAAAAGTTGACACAAGTGTTTCATTAAAATATCTGTCTACTTGTTCCAAGAAAAAAATATTTGTCCATTAAAATATTAGCAAGACCCTCATGGAAACGTTCTGATTCAAGGGATTATAATGAAGTTTTGTGATTTTAATTGCACCACTGACTGCGTGACATTGTGACATTTGTTTAAAGTTTTGTAAATAATCAATACTGTCATGTTCTATGTAAATACTATTGATTTGGGCCTGACAAATTATCTAATTTAGGGAGGTTAAATAAATTAATATATGTAACACGGTCTCTTTAAAATATTTTTATTTAATATTAGATTATATATCAATTTATAAATTAAATAATTAGTTTAGAAAAAAATTTATAAATCTATAAGAGATAAAATGTGGAAAAAAAAATTCTCATATTTAAGGCTAAAATTTACCTCCATTTTTTTTTTTTGGGTCATTTAACATCTTAGGAGTACAAAGTTAAAAATTGGAGTATACTCTCCCAGTTCATAGAAGTTGTGCTTTTAAACTTTTTACGAAATTATTAAATAATTTAGATTATAATAAAATTTAATTGTGTATTACTAAAAGACCCTTAATTTTTTTAAAAAAAATAAAAATAAAAACACACCCTTTAACTTAAATACTCTCATATGAATGGAAATAATTTAGCATATTTAATATTTTATTGAAATTCTAAAGGAACAATTATTTTAAGGGTGAAGATATAAATTTAGCAACCAACTATTTTTCTATAGGCACCCAACACAATTAATTATTTTTAGATGTAAAAATAGACAAAATAATTTATATGGAAGCGAGATATAGCAACGTCATTAAAGAGATTTAACTTTCCTTACCTTTTGCAATATGAGTTTCACTGATTTTCTCACTCTTTATTATTTTAATATATTTTCAAAAAGGTTAAGGTGCAAATTTAGCAATATCTTATTTCCTTATAGACATCCAACACAATTGTTTTTTACAAGAGCATTTACAAGACAAATATGACCATTTACATTAATGCCCTTACTTAATTTTTTTCATAAGAACATTTACAAGATAAATAAAAGGATTTGAAAGAATACAATGAGTTAAAAAAAAATTCTACACCCCCTAGATCAAAATAAAATTAAGTTTTGTTAATGAAAAAACAAAAATGAGTATTTACAAGACAAACATGTAAAGGACCAAATTTTTTTATTCTCGGGATTCATTTAAATCCCTTTATTTAGCTGGTAAATATCTTTACTTGTCTTGTAAATGCCTATGTTTGTCCACTACAAAAAAAGTTAGTTTTTGAGGCGGAAAAAATCCGTCGCAAAAAAGGGATTTTCCATCGTAAAATTCATTTATCGCAAAAACACTGTCGCAATTGCAACTAAAAATCAAAATTCCGTTGCAAATCGTGAGATTTGCGATGGAAAACTATTTTCGTCGCAAATCTCGGGATGCGACGGAATCCAAATCCGTCGCAAATCCTTCCTATTCCATCGCAAAATTCATTTTATTAAAAAAATAATAATTAAAAATATACAAAAAGTACATTAAAAATATAAAAATTACATTAAAAAATTCCTTTATTCCTTCCCTAAACTCACACAGTCCTCATAATTAATTAATTCTCTTATCCTAAACATCACTTTTCAACACTTCACTATTTTCATTTCAACATCATTCTATTTATAGATTTACGTATCATTACCAACTAATACAATATCATAACAATTATAATAAGATACCAACAAACTAATCACCAAGGTTATAAAATAAATATTAATTAAAATTGTTCATAGAGTTCTTATTGTACATATTAATAACAACATCTCTCAAGCTTATTGGAGTTCTTAATAGGGGCAGAAAAATCTTATTCTTGCGTATCTATTAGACTTTTACTTTTAATTAATTTTAGCATATTTTTTAAAAATCTGATTTAATCATTGATTTTTATCATTCAAACCTTTATATTAACAAAGTGGATTGAGTAATTTTACATGTAAAACTTGTAAAAAAAATTAAGTTTAATGTATACCCATTATTAATTTAAGTTTCTATTCTGGTCATAATTAGTTTGAAAAATTGATTTAGAAAATGTAATTAGCTAGATTATTTTACACTATGTTCACAGTACTTAAGCCATAACAGTTCAAGCTAACCTTGTGGACATTTTACATTAGAGTTCAAGTGTGTGTGTAGAGATTGATAATTATACTGGAGAAGTTGACTAAAAAAACTACATCTAATGCAAAAAAAAAAAAAAAAAAAAAAAAAAAAAAAGGGATAGAGACTTACCAAATGATGCTATGAAGAGGAGGCTAGAGGTGAGAAGAGAGAAGGCCGACGCTGGCGGTGAGATGAGAGGAGGCCGGAAACAGGAGGAGGAGGATGGAACCAGAGGGAGAGGAGGCCGGGAGGAGGCTGCACGGCGGTCCGAAGGCTGGCCGGAGCGACTGAGAGAGAGCACAACGGAGGGAGAGAAAATTGGAAAAATGAGGGAGGAGAAGACTCTTAAGCTTGATTTCGGGCTTAAGAGCAAATTTTGCGACGGATCCGCTTTCCGTCGTAAATAGGCGGCAATCCAAGCTTAGTGGGCACCGGTTGAGAAGCCATTTTGCGACAGATGTTTTTTTCCGTTGCAAAATCATCCTTTTTTGCTACAGATTTAAAAATCTGTTGCAATTTTTTTTTTTTGTTTATTTGCGATGGATTTATAAATCCGTCGCAACTTTTTTTTTTATTATTTGCGACGGATTTATAAATCCGTCACCAATATTGAAAAATTTGTGATAGAACTAATTCCGTCGCAAAATCCATCACAGTTTTAGTCTTTTCTAGTAGTGATCTTGTAAATGCTCTTATTAAAAAAATAAAGTAAGAGCATTATTGTAAATGCTCTTACCTAAATGCCCGTGTTCGTCTTGTAAAACTCTTATGAAAATTAATTGTGTTGACTGCCCATAGAAAAATAGTTCATTGCTAAATTTGTATCTTAACCCTTCCAAAAATATATCAAAATAATAGAGAGTAATAAAATTGATGTATCCCATAGTACAAAAAGTAACCGAAGTTAACTTAGGTTATGTCTAATTTTGCACTAAAAAATAGTTAGTTACATTGGGTGCACATTGAGAAATAGTTAGTTACTAAATTTATACCCTTAACTCTTATTTTAAATATCTTTAATGATTTTATATGCCAAACAAGCATCATTCTCCCTCCCGTGTGCACTTACGCATGGACACGAAAACAGAAGCTTATAATTTGACCATTATTGAAATTTAGAGTATGACCTTAATGGAAAAAGTAGTGATTATGATGTAGCCTGAACTTTACCATTGATTCTTAGTGCCTGTTTGGCCTAGCTTATTTTTAGCTTATAATCTACTTATAAGTATAAGCTAGGCCAAACAAGATTTTAAATAAGCTCTTATATTATAAGAGCTTATTTTACAATGAACAAATAAGCTCTTAAAAAAAAGCTGCTGATAGGAGCTTAATAAACTCTTTTTATTTAAGCTTTTTTATTTAAGACAACCCTCCCACCCGACTACCCGACACTACCACGATTGTCTCCATCGTTTCCAAACCTCATTCATCGTCTCGCACTCTCGCCTCTGTGAGCACTCATCTTCAAGGAAAAAGGTGGACAAAGGATTGAAGGGATCATTGCCTTTGTGAGATTTCAGTCGTCTCCTCTGCTCGGTTAGTTTCTTATCTTGACTGTGCTTCTTTTTCTTCTTCTTCCTCTAGATTTCTTAGAGATTGATTTCTGCGCTTTTTGCTTCACTTTATGTTGGATTGCTAATTGATTTCAGTGTTAACGTCGCCCTAATTTTTTATCTCGGATTGATTTCTCCTGGGTAATTTATGGGTCGCGGTTTTTCTTCTTCTTCTTCCTCTGGACCTTCTTCTTCTTCTCCTGGGTAATTGATTTCAGTGTTAACTCCATTGATTTGTTAAATTAATAGCTCAACTACAATTGTTCTAGTGATAGACCCTTTTGGCTTGTTTCTTATTTAAATTCATGACAGACATGCGCTGTTGACCAGCTGAACAATTACGAAACATATTGCCAATCCACTAGTCAGCATCAAATAAAAACATAATTTAACACTATCATAAATTGAAATCACTGATAAATTTTCAGCAAATCAAGTACTAGAAATAGAATGTATTAGTATAGAGCAAGCGAAAACCGATTATGAACTCCATTTAGGAAAACAATCCTAGGGAAATTTACATCCAGTCAACTGCATAGTCCACCATTTGCTTGCTCTGTGCATCAAATTGCGCAGAAATCTTTTGATAAATCCTAGTAAAGCAGATTGGTCTCCATATCAAACTGACCACAAAATCTTCCAATAAAACTCTATCTTGATATCCTCACTTGTCATATTTATCTGTCATTCACATTCAAGTTTTCAAGACTATTTTCTACAAACACAAAAGTGGCAATGAAGTTCATGTAACAAAGGCTCAGTGTTACATTATTTCCTCCAAAGAGAAACTCATGTGTTCAATTTAAGGCATTTCATAGATCAAACATAGCATAAAACTTGTTGTGTTATACGCAGGAAACTTCCTTAGCTGACTTGCACTTGCATTTAAACTTCATCCACTCGCATATTCATATGAACATCTTATCCTCCTTAACATAAACTTAAAAGGTCCTCTTGAGCTATCACATATATTTCAATTTCAGACTCAACCAATTTTGTCTGAGTAGTTTGCTTCAAGTCCCAATCCGGTTAGGCCCAATGTGACAACCGTTGGGCAAGGGTGGAAGGGTGGCTTAAAATCAATTGTGATGGCTTTTTTATTGCTGAGAATTTATCTGTTTATCTGCTGCTATTGGTGTGGTGTTTTGAGATAGTTCTGTTTCACTCAAATGCTTACTTCAGCTTTTATTACTGAACTGTATGCTTTTATGCATTGAGATAGTTCTATTTTATTACTGAACTGTATGCTTTTATGCATTGAGATAGTTCTGTTTTATTACTGAACTGTATGCTTTTGAGATAGTTATGTTTCACTCAAATGCGATCTCGTGTTGTTTGCTTCTGCACTATCGTGTTGTTTCACTACCAAGAACTTAATTGAAATTTGTGTAAAGGAGATTCAAACTAGTGGAAAACCAGGAATTGGTTTTAAAGCTAGGAGATGGGAAGTTGTAGTTGATGAATTTAATAAACGTACTAATAAAAACTATAACAAAAAGCAATTGAAAAATAGGTTAGATTTTTTGAGGCTTGATTGGAGTGCATGGAAACAATTATTGGGCAAAGAAACGGGATTGGGATGGAACCATGAGACGGGAACTATTGTAGCCGATGACACATGGTGGGAAGCTAAGATAAAAGTAAGCATTATAATTTTTAAGTTTTTAGTTATTTTATGTTTATTTAAAAATTTGGGTTTGTCTAAAGTTTGTTTCTCTTTTATGATTGGGCAGGATAATAGTAAATATGCAAGATTTCGATATCAAGGACTAGAATTTCATGAGGAATTGGAAATCATCTTTGGGGAAACAAAGTGGCAACAAGTCAACGTTCATGGACCCCAAAGAATGGGTGTCGAAGTGAAGATAGTGCCATAAAAACCAATCCAACTATTCCGGAGGAAATTGCTGAATATGATGAAGAAGAAACCAATCTTGATGAAGATGCTAGCTATATGGCAAATAACCAACTCAAGAGGGAAAAAATGACATCAGAAGCAATGAGTAAAAATATGGCCAAGGGTAAGCAAAAGAGTGGGATTACAACAAGCATGCTTAAAACATTAGATCGAATGACCAATGCGCAGAGAGTCATAATGCATTTGAAGCGGTGGAAATTTCACAAACATCTGAAATAAATGGACTCTTTTCCATTCCGGATGGCATTAAAATATCGAGAAATTTGAAGGTGAAGGAAATTGGATGCCAAACAATTTTTCTATGCAGTAAATTTGCTTAGAATGCAACAAGAAAGGATCATTATTATGTCCTTTTCAGAGTCAATTGATGAACTCGTAGGGTGGATTTTGTACAAGTATGAATTAGATAAAAAAAAGTCTAGTGATTAGGTTTGAATTTGATTTTATATTTGCTATTCTTATGTTTACTGTTGGATTGATTTTATACCTTTTATTCTCATGTTAATTGTTGGATTGATTTCATACCTTTTATTCTCATGTTGAACTATTGTGGATTTGATATTTGAATGACATTATATTTATGGTTTTGGACTATTGTTTACTTATGTTTATGGTATCATTTTTTAGGTAAGAAGTTATTAGAAGATAATACATGGCATCTAGACAAGCAGAATCATCATCAAGAATTGTTAAGAGAAGAAAATGTGCAAAGTTTTATCGAGAAATGAATGGAGCAAAGAACAATTGCATATTTACATTACATGAGACATTTAATGAAGCAAGGTAACCGGTTTAATTATTCTGATGGATGGAACTGGGTTCGAAATACCTTAAACACTCTAGGTGAAAGTTATAGAATGTTTAGGATGGAATCAAATGTTGTATTAGAACTTGAAAACATATTGGTGAGTAAAGGTTGGTTACATCCATCTAGGGAATTGACATCATTGGAGGCACTTTCTATGTTTCTTTGGACATGTGCACATAGTGAGACAAATAGAAATGTCCAAAATAGATTTGGAAAATCAGGAGAGACGGTAAGTAGAAAGTTTAATGAAGTACTAGATAGTTTATGTTCACTTTGGCAAAGGAAATTGTGAGGCCTCAGATTTTCGGTTTGAAGAATGTAAAAAACAGAAATTTGAACCCAAGGGGTGAATTGGGTGAAGATTAAAAAACTTATATCTTTGAAAATCTTTTCGTGTCTTCTAAATCAACAGTTAGATATTCAAACAAGCATATACTCGGAAATATAAGAGATAAGGGAGGAGAATATGCAAACCGTGATTTATATCGGTTCGGCCCAATCCTTGACCTACGTCCGGTCCCAAGCTCCACTTGAGATTTTCAATCCACTATCCTCTTGTTTAACCGGGCACAAGAGAAGCCTATACATACGCACAAGTTCACCCCAGGCACTTGTGAAGCCGAATCTCTCACTAAGATACTTCTTTCAATCGGTTACACACTCGTACTCAAGTTATCCTCTCACTAGGATACACTCCCCCTTACAAGTTGTAAACTGATAACCCAATCTCCAAGTCCCACGACTTGAGATTCTTACAATGATTTAATAATCAGAGAAGTTCTCTCTAAAAGAGTAAATGAATAAACACTGAAGTACAATACAAATAATCTCACTCTCTAAGGTAAATTATATGATCATGGAGATAATCGGAGAGTAAGTGATATAGATGTCAGAGTATTGGCATTTTGACAATGAAACAAAGTAATCTCATGTCTCCAACCTCTTTCTGTCTTGAATGCTTCTCCTTTTATAGTTAGTTGCAATTTATGACCGTTGAGCAATTCCTCCGGCTTAGAATATGACCGTTGTAAGCGTATATGACCTTTGGAAAATATTACCGTTGGAGCTTCTGACATAATCATTTGCTTTTCGTAATCCGATGTTAATCCTTCACATAATCATCTGAAACTCATTAACAAACTGATTAAAGATGATTAGGAATAGTAAGGAGTAATGGTAAGGATTAATGAAATCACAAACAATGATTTTGAGATTTCGGACACGGTGATTTTCTGATGCAGGAACGCTGACTCGAGTTATTCCATATGACTCAAGTTGATTTAAATACCAGATGTTTTCTGTGTCCTTGAGTGACTCGAGTTGGTGAACTTGACTCGAGTTATGCTTTTCGAATCGTAAGAAATGAAGAGACACAGATGCAGCAGATATGTATAGCAATCGAGTGACTCGAGTCATTTAATGAGTGACTCGAGTTGGATTTTGTCGCCAAGCTTCTGGTTACTCTCTGTGTAAATTGTGACTCGAGTTGCTACTGGATGACTCGAGGAGCGCCTCGAGTTGAATCTGTCTCGACTCAAGTCAACTTTGCGTTTCAACAATTCCCGGTTGCTCTCTGTCTTTGTCCTTGAACTCGAGTTACTCGTAACTTGACTCGAGGTAAGAGCTCATCAAAATTGGTTGCTTCCAAATTCTTTGAAACACTTGTTGAGTCTAGATTCATATGGAATTGGTTTCATTTCATTTGATTGTGCATGAGCTATTTCCAGAAGATCAAGGCTATGCTGAACTGAATTCAGAATTTCAAGTATCAACTTTCGAAGGCCATATCTTCGTGGTATGAACTCCGTTTTAGTTGGTTCAAATCTTGATGGAAATAATTTTGAGTCTAATTTCATATGCCACTAATTTCAGCTCAATTGGATTTGTAATTTGTGAGTTACACTCAAAATACCAAAGCTATGTCTGCACTGTGGCGTGAATTGTAGTGTCAACTTGCACAATTCATAAATCCTTGTTATCAACTCCTTTGGGCTTGAATTTTATATCAAAATGACGCATTGGGAGTCTAGTTTCATATGCCACTGGTTTCACCTCAATCCGATCTCTGGTTTGGGAGATATCATCAAAATACCAGAGGTCGCCAGCTGAAACGCGAAACAGGTAAAATGAGTTGCTTGAAATACACCTTGACTCGAGTCATTTAGTGTTTGACTCGAGTTACGACTCGAGTTACTCATACATGACTCGAGTTAACTCATCCCAGAAGAGGGAAAACGCTGTAGCAAAGTGGTTAACTCGAGTTGCAACCTCATGACTCGAGTTGGATCATCCTGAACCTTATATTTGCTTGGTTTTAACTCTGAATTGAGCTATTCCAACTCTCATTTGATCATAGAGGCTTCTAGCATCAATATAAGAACTTGAATAACCATATTCTCATCAAGTTCTTCCTTCTTTAATCTCCCATCTTGAACATTCTTCATAATCCAACTCTTTCTTCCTTCTCTTCTCTTGATCATTCTTTGACCTTCAACTTGAACTCGCATTCTCTTCAAGTTCTACCTTCTTCAATATTTCCTCTTCTTCTTGATTATTCCCAAAATCCTTTGATAAGTTCTTGCTTCCTTGATATTCGATATTCCAATTATATTGTGTGCAAGAACTTCTTTCTTCAATCTCTTATCTCCTTTTTGATTAATCTCTATAACTCAACTCTTTCTTTCTTTTCTTGATCATTCTTCATAATTGAACTTGGACTAAAATACATTAAATATAACAGTTAGTTAGTCAATGTATATGATATAAACTTTTTGCTCGAATAATAATGGCATCTATATAAGACATCATCAAAACTAATCATATCTAACAGAAGTTCCATCACGAATTAGAGGTGATAAAAGATATTGGCCTTATTTTCAAAGATGCATAGGTGCTATAGATGGATCACATATTCCTGCCATTCCTCCTACTAATGATCAAATTCGTTTTATAGGCAAAAACGGATACCCAACACATAATGTCATGTTAGTTTGCAACTTTGACATGATATTCACTTTTGTTGTTGTTGGTTGGCCTGGTACAAGACACATGACTCACGTATTCTTTCATCCGTGCTTGAGGAAATGAAAAGTGTGTTCCTCATCCTCCCGAAGGTACAATTTTTTTTATTTTATAAACTATTTTAGTTTTATATTTATTTAATTGAAATTTTATATGAACTAATAATAAATCTTTTAATTTTTTAGGGAAGTATTATGTAGTAGATGCTGGATATTCTAATTTGAAAGGGTATTTAGCACCATTTAAAGGAGAAAGGTATCACATTCCTGATTTTAGAGGATGCAGTGAACCACAAGGATTACAAGAAGTTTTCAATCATGCACATTCCTCACTAAGAAATGTCATTGAGAGAACGATTGGAGTTTGGAAGAACAAGTGGCACATCTTACGTGATATGAAGCCATTTTCATTAATCAAACAGGAGAAAATTATTATTGCAACAATAACCCTTCATAACTTCATTAGAAAGTCTGGTGTTGATGATGAAGAGTTTGACAAGTGTGATCTTAATCCCGATTATATTCCGAGGGTCAAGAAGAATGTGACATTGATGAAGAAATGAGTATCCATAATCAGAGAAGAACTGAAGATAATGGTTATATGAATAGAGTTCGAAATCAAATAGCAACAACATTAATGGAAAATAGAAATAGGTGATTTCAGGTGAATGAAATATTGGTTGACAATTTGTAAGACCTTTGATAATTTCTTGATTGTGCTCCACGGTTGGAAAGTCTATTCTCAGAGTATTTTTATTTTGTAAATATATTGATAGTTTAAAGGTTATTTTATAATATACCTTTTAAGTTAATTTTTATTAGAAAAAGTATTTATGCACAAAAATTTTGCCAAACAGCTTATTTTTAATTTAATCTTTTAAGTAACTTTTAAGCTATAAAATTTATATAATCACTAAAAACTGCTTTTAGCTTTTTTTAAAAGCTCTTTTTTTTTTTTTAAATTTTTAAAAGTAGGCTTTTAAGTTAAAAATAAATTTAGCTAAAAAATTTCTTAATTTGTTTGTATATAAGGGGATATGACACAAATTCTAGATAAAGTCACGGGATGAGATTATCTTATTCTAATCAAGTTGAATTTTCATTGCAAGATAGAGTATTAATTATCATTCATATATTTTACATATTAGTAAAATAATTTTTGTTTTAAATTTTTTGTGTGTTAGGACTGATTGCATAATTTAAAATGGTATTTAATTTTTAATATATATTTATTGGTTATAATATTTGTTCATATGTTTCATAAAAATGAGGTTAATTAATTAATTTACAATGTATATTTTAGAAAGAAAATTGGAATGATTTTTAGTGTAAAGTATTAGTCCTATATATAGGCTCATTAGACAATATTATGGTATATATTTCACTTTACAATAATTTCAATTTTCATATTCTTTTAAAAAAGGGTAAAGTGCAATTTGATCATCTAACTTTAGTGTTTTAGTTTTGTCATTTAATTTTAGGGTTAAAGTGCAAATTTACCATAAAATGTTTTACTTAAGAACATTGTTGTCATAGAAGGTTTTTTTTTTTTTTTGGTTGAATGTCACCTCAAAATTTTCAAAATATAACAATATTACCCCTATTAAAAGACTGACGTTGAGTATTAAAAATTGATGTTGACTTATAAATTTTTTAATGGTAAGGACTACATTGTTACATTTTAATACTTTCATGGCAACTTTAAACCCAATTGTTTTTTTTGAGAAAATGATATCATAAAAGTCTCATAACTTGTCAATGATAACTCATTTACTTATCAATTACTGTTATTTCACCTGTTATTAACAAGTTATGAAACATTTTTTATATTATTTTCCTTAATTAGTACTTTGATGTCATTTTCCCAAAAAAAATTCGGTAACATTTCTCCTAATTTAAAAATTTTGAAGCAAGTTTGTATATTAACTCTTAATTTTATAAAGTATCTTTTTAATCTTTTAGCCTTAATATTTTTATTAATTAACAAAAAAATGTTGACAGTGTAAATTTTAATGCTACCAAATTGTTCTAAAAATAGGAATGACGTTATTGAAAATGTTGACAAAATATTTTTAAATATTGATATATTAAGTTTCATTTTTTTTAAAAAAAAATATTTGAATAAAAGAAAATCGTTAAAAACTTTTGTTCGCATTTAAAATTGTTAAAGAATTAGCTTTTTTCCCACTAAGATATAAGTTACTATCAAGTTGTTAATTAAAGTGGTAAGTGATTTTGTCCTATACTGAGAAGGGAACATAGTTTGAGTTCTTGGAAGCACAATTGTTGGAAGAGGCGGTGAAAGCCCTTTACACTCTAAAGCTCAAAAAGGAAAACCCATAATCCAAAAAACAAAAAACAAAGCCACTTTGAGGCTTGAAAAGAAAAACCCTTAATCAAATAGGAAAAAAAATCACAATGTGTGGATTTTCAGTTAATGAGACTGACTATTTTAGGATAAGAGGATTAAAAAAAAAACTTTATAAAATTAAGTGATCATTTATTGAATATCTTATATAAGGTTAAAGGATTGAAAATGTAGTTTTGTGACAATAAATAAATAAATATACTCTTACAATATATAGAGAATAATATTTATTGGGAAGGACCATAAAAATCGTAATTATTTAGAAAGACCAATCATCAAAGTATAAATTTTAAAATACTAAATTACCCTTGAAAGTGATTTAATTTTTTTCCCACCAAAATTACTACCGCCAAAATCATCCTTTTTTTTTTTTTTTTTTTTTTTAACTTTTACTAATATCTATATAATCTTATCATTTATCATTTAATTATTACTCGTAAGGTAGATATTGGCACTTTAACCCTTTTATATCATTAATTTTTTTCTCTCTCTCTTGATTTATATAATTTTATATAAATCAGGAAAAAAAAAGCTCCATCAAAGGAACTTTATCAACCAAACTAAAAAATTAAATGTATTTCATATCTTATCATTATATAATTTAATTATTACTGGTAACATAGATATTGGCCTTTTAACCCTTTTATATCATTAATTTTTTTTTCTCTTGATTTATATGTAAATCAAGAATAAAAAAAAAAAAAGCTCTTTCAAAGAAACTTTATCAACCAAAATAAAAAATTAAACGCATTTTTTATCTTATTAGAATTAAGCTATGTAGGCTCAAATAACAAAAATAAAACATTACTATACTGTATCAAAAATTGAAATATTATAATGTGTTAATGTCTGTTGACACTAAAAGGCACGCTCGTGCTGAACATGACCCTATTAATTATATATATATATATATATATATATATATATATAAACATTTATTTAATGTTTATAATTAATTATAAAGAAATTTGAGATTTTCCTAAAATTATATATTTTTTCACTTCAAGTTTGCGTCAATTTTAAAAATAAAATTATAATTTTGACAAAATTGAAAGATGTTTGTGTTATTTTTTTTATAAATTAAATATCTATGATGAGAGAGATTGTGTTTAATTTAATTAAATTCAGAAATTCATATTAGTTTCAAACATTAAATGTGAGAGAAAATGTAGGAGATTTGATTAGGGACAATTTAGTATTTTTAATTTTTAATTTTGTTAATTAGTCTTTCTAAATAATTACAATTTTTACGGTTCTTCTCAATAAATATTATCTGCTTTATAGGTCCTTGATTTTAATTTTTCCTAATAAAATTGATGTGACACATAATGTAAAAAGTAACAGAAGTTAACTTAAGCTAACGACGTTGCTATATCTTCTCCACAATACATTGATTATGTCTAATTTTGCACCCAAAAATAGTTAGTTAAGTTGGATGCACATAATTGAGAAATAGTTTGTTACTAAATTTGTACCTTAACTCTTATTTTAAATATCTTTAATGATTTTATATTCCAAACAAGCATCATTCTCCCTCCCGTGTGCACTTACACATGGACACGAAAACGGAAGCTTATAATTTGACCATTATTGAAATTTAGAGCATGACCTTAATGGAAAAAGTAGTGATTATGATGTAGCCTGAACTTTACCATTGACTATTAATTTGTTTGTATATATATATATATAGTCATATAAGGGGATAGCGATGAGATTATTCTAATCAAGTTGAATTTTCATTGCAAGATAGAGTATTAATTAACATTCATATATTTTACATATTAGTAAAATAATTTTTGTTTTTGTGTGTGTGTTAGGACTGATTGCATAATTTGAAATGGTATTTTTTAATATATATTTTTTGGTTATAATATTCTTTCATATGTTTCATAAAAATGAAGTTAATTTAATTAATTTAAAATGTATATCTTTGAAAGAAAATTGGAATTATTTAGTAGTGTAAAGTATTAGTCCTATAGGCTCGTGATACAATATTATGGTTTATATTTCACTTTACAATAATTTCAATTTTCACATTCTTTTAAAAAAGGGTAAAGTGGAATTCAATCATCTAACTTCACATGGTGTTTTAGTTTTGTCATTTAATTTTAAGGTTATAGTGCAAATTTACCCTAAAAATTTCTGCTCAAGAACATTGTTGTCATAGTTTTTTTTTTTTTTTTTGGTTGAACGTCACCTCAAAATTTTCAAAATATAACAATATTACTCCTATTAAAAGACTAACGTTGAGTATTAAAAATTGATGTTGACTTATAACTTTTTTAATGGTAAGGATTACATTGCTACATTTTAATATTTTTAAGGCAACTTTAAACCCAAAAAAAAAAAATAAGAAAATGACACCAAGGTCCTAATTAAGAAAAATGATATCATAAAATTTTCATAACTTGTCAATGATAACTCATTTATTTATCAATGACTGCTTTTTTATTTGTCATTGACAAGTTATGAAATTTTTTAATATTATTTTCCTTAATTAATACTTTGATGTCATTTTCCCAAAAAATTTCAAGTCACATTGCTCCTAATTTAAATCTTTTGAAGTAAATTTGTAAATTAACTCTTAATTTTATAAAATATCTTTTAACCTTAATATTTTTATTTTTATTAATTGAAAAAAATGTTGACAGTGTAAATTTTAATGCTACCAAAATATTGTTCTAAAAATAGGAATGATGTTATTGAAAATGTTGACAAAATATTTTTAAATATTGATATATTAAGTTTAATTTTTTTGAAAAAATATTTGAATAAAAGAAAATCGTTAAAAACTTTTGTTCGCATTCAAAATTGTTAAAGATTTAGCTTTTCTTTCCAATAAGATATACGAGTTACTATCAAGTTGTTGATTGAAGTGGTAAGTGATTTTATCCTATATAGAAGGGAACATAATTTGAGTCCTAGGAAGCATGATTGTTGGAAGAGGCACGCGAAAGCCCTTTACACTATGAGGCTCAAAAGGGGAAACCCTTAATCGAATAAAAAAAAAACACACACACTTTGAGGCTTGAAAGGGGAAACACTTAATCAAATTGATATTTTTTTTTTTTTTATTTACAGTGTGTGCATTTTCAGTTAATGAGACTGACTATTTTAGGATGAGAGGATTAAAAAAAGCACTTTATAAAATTAAGTGATCATTTATTGAATATCTTATATAAGGTTAAAGGATTTAAAATGTAGTTTTGTGAAAATAAATAAATAAATATGCTCTTACAATATATGTAGAGTAAGATTTTTTTTTTTTAAAAAAAAAATCTGATAGTAAAATCTAAAATACATTGAAAATTGGTGAAATCAATAAAATACAAAAATAAAATAAAGTTCGCCCAAAAATATAGTGAAGAATAGAATAAGAAAAAACTAATGCAAATTCCACTACTACATATTTATGGAATTTATCACTATTGTTTGCTCTTTTTATGAAAAGTTGGACAAGTTACTAGAGAAGGAAGAATCTGATGATGCATCGTATTCTTATAACATCTTCATAACTTTTTATTTTTAGTTTGTTTATGTACATTGTCTTTTTGTTTTTTATTTTGTTTGTAAAATGGTGGTTGCATAATCAACCACCAATTTTTTTTATTTTTGTTTTCTAAAAAAGTTCAACTACATAATAGTCAATAACTAAAACCCGTCATTTGTTAAAATATCATGCAAATAAGTAACGGTTGTAATTAGTAATCATCATATTTTGTCTCACAAAAATGACGGTTGTTACGCAAAAATCGTAATGAAACAACAAACACTATGATGGTTTGAAATATTTCCCTTCCCCACGTTGATGATAACACTTTGTACATGCTTCTTTGTTCTTTGATTATTAGGCATGAGAACCAAGTACCCATTCATTACCCAATATTATGCGGAAAGTTCCTCTTTAACTTTCAATGTGTGCAATGATGGTTCGAACCCGTCACTTTCAATTTATTTAAATTTTCATTTTCTTATGTTTTTCATACCATTTCTTCGTTGTTCTTCTCCATTCTCTCAAGATGAGATGCCATGCTATAGACTAACTAAAAAATCCTTAGCTTCATCCTCCTTCACAACTCCACCTCCTTGTCTTCCTCTACAACCTCACCAGCTCCTCCGCCTCCATATCCTCTGTTCCCTCAAGTGGAGGCAATTATGCGTTATGCAGAATGCATTGACAATACTAATACTTGTTGAGTGTGAACAGGAAGGTCAATTTCATTATTGATGAGTATGAGATTGGTCACAATGATCTTGACATACTTCCAGATGATTCAAGTCACTCCTCTAACGATGAGTAGTGTGATGATGTGAGGTATGCTGCGAGTTTTAGAACTATTGATTCTTTCAAAATAAAGAAAAAAAAAAGTTATGAAATTCGTGGCAAACCTCATATCATCTATCAGAGGGTGATATTTTTTTGTTTTATTTTTATAAAATATAATAATGTAATTATCCGGGCACTATTATCTGAAATATATATATACACACACACCTCAGTTATTAACAAAGAACCCTAATAAATGTAAATCAATAAATAAGAGTTCTTACAAACGAACCATGACGTAAAATCTTAGGCATGATAACTTAAAAAACCTATCATTCTTCTTCTATTTAAACGTCTGAAATAGAATACATACACTTAACACTTAGTATGTTCGAATGAAACCCACCAACGTCGTTACCCTACTACTTTTGTTGTCTTTTTCGGCTGTCGAGAGTCATTTTCAGTTAAACCCCACCATAAAAAGCCTTCGTTTGACTTATCATGGACAATCACACTATTGAATATACTTGACCCTTGTCTCAGTGACTACCGTGCAACTTGTTTTCACTTGCCCCAACTCACGTTTTTGTTTGTGAGCCCTAGCCAAGTAGCTATGCTTTTCTTCATCTATTTCGCTTTATCCTTTTTGTTTTAACTTCAAAGGTTCCTCTCCTGTTACTTGTAGTATTCAACTCGACCAATTAGCTGCCTTTATGATGTCACGATGGGATAAGCATTAATGGTGACATTAAATTACTTTTACGAAGTTATGTTTTTTTCTTTTTGAAAACCTATTATTGCTCTTGTAATGAGCTAGAAAATAAAATAGGATAATTAAAAGTAAAACAAGATAATTACTTCCTTTATAGTTGATATTTTATTTATTTGTTGCACACTTTTACATGTGGTAAGCTGGTAGCATAGTGGTACTATGGTTGGTGCATATAAATACGGTTTTGGGTTCAATTTCTAGGAGTGCTATATGATAAATTTTTATTTAACACCTTCAAATTACCATAATGCCATTATGTAAAAAAATAATAACACTAGATTTTTTTTTCCTTCTTTTGTTTTTTGATACAAACGAAAACTAAAAACTATCCGTTATACGTTATTCGCATCAAACAAATTAGAGCACATCCGGCCCAAGTAAGGTCATTTCCGGGTAATTATTGAGAGCTTTAAGCCAGGAGCTCCTCTATTGTGTTGCTTTCTCTTGCAATATATTACAATTTCACCTTCCAGCTACAACTCTTATGAAATTTATTAGGAATGTCCTTCTGGATTAGGCTTAAAGCCTCTTGAGAATTGCTCTATAGTTTAAGGGTCCAATGACCACCGTCCCATTCAAACCCACAAGACAACCCTATAATTCCACTATTAAAGAATTGCCATTTTCTAGACGAAAACAAAACCCCTCTATAACCACTCCTTGTGCATCCTTAATAATCCCTCCACAAGCAGCTTTTCGATGTATGTGAGAAAATGCACCATCCACTTCAATCCCAATCTCTAGCTCTGGGCTCCTGGTTTCTAATAAGCTAGTTGGTCTTTGGTTCTTGCCCAAATTTACACCAGAGTTTTTTAAGAGTGTTAGTTGTGCTTCACAAAATTGTTGACGTTCTTGGATATACTTGGTCAACTCTGATGCTGATCTTCGAGTGCACCCATTCATTTCAGTCTCACTAAAGTAGCCAGCAAATGATAACAAACAAGTTTTTCCAACATTTTCAGGCCTGATATTTTGTCTCAAATTTAATTGCATCCAATAACTAGTGGTCCCATAACTAGTGGTCCCAGAGAAGATAAGAATGCTTTGAATGAATGTTCGACGCCCAAAAATTCCAGACAGCTCCATAATCTCGAATGGCATGGAGATCATCTTCTATGCAGGAGTTGTAACACTCACACAAACTGTTCATCCGGCACTTCATTATATTGGTGATAAGTCTTCCATACATCATTAGCCATGCAAAAGTCTTGCGTATCTTGAGTCTCAACAATTACTAGGAGTATCAATAGGCTGAAAAACTAGGAGTATCAATAGGCTGAAAAAGGGACAGTAAGCTGAGCGAATTATAAACATACCACTCTTTTCCTTCGAACAAGACAACAGAAGTATTAGCAAGAGCAAAGGAGGTTTCAAGAAGATAATTTTTTCCCTTTCATGAGAACACCGCCTTGCCCTTCTCCTCTGCCTATCTTCGGCGGTGGTTGTGCAGAGCCTCGATGATCTTGCTTCCTCTTCGATCTTCAATCTCTCCATCGTCAACCTCATCTTCATCTCTGCCATGGGAGCTCTCGACCATGGAACGACATCTTCTTTCCTGTTTCTCTTGGCGTGGGTAGTGGGGCTGTGGCGTGTGAGTTCCCTATTCTTCGTCTTTGCTGCTCTGGGTGGCTATTGGAAAGACGATTATTCGAAAGATTGGAGTAGGAGAGCTCACTTGAACTAGGTACATATTCTCCCAAATTTGATGTGCTCTGTTCTATTTTAATTGTGAATTATCCTTCTTTTAAACCAAAACGTTTTCAAGAAATTGGGAGTGTTATTTTTGTTAATGGAATATTTGAGCCTTGTTAATAGACACAAGTTGTGTGGTCCCTGATTTGAAAGAGGGAGGCTTACTTTACAACTTTGGTATATTTATGCATATCAGATGTTTGACAAAATGTGTAAGAAAGAAATTATAACTAAAATTAGATTTTAAGTGTGTTTAACATAATATTGACCAAATTATATTGCACAAGCTTGTTAAAATATTGAAAGGATTACAAGCTAATTAAATATGAAACTTTAAGTTTTATGCTTCTAGAATAAAGTTACTCATCAAAACTTATCTTTCTATTTTTCCACTTGATTTTATTTCACCTTTTCGCTTCATTTTTTTTAGCAACATGCTGATGTGGTTGAATTGACTGTATATAATGTAGATGTTTATATTCTCTCTTTTGTATATCTACATGATATCATATTCTGAAATTGTTTGGTTGAAGATTGAACTAGGAAATTTAAGAAAGTTGTAACATATATAGAGTGTTCAAATGTTTTTGGAAAGAAATGTGAATGTGTTGGCAAGTTAGCTGTTAGTGAGCCTGTTTGGGTTAGCGGTGAGAGCGGTGTCTTATTTTCTATCTGACTTTTTTAGAAGCTTGGTAGGAAAAAAGTCAGGTTATAAATATGATTTGTGTTTGGATTGATGGTGGTAGAAGTGGCGGGGCCCACGTCAAAAAGCTACCATATTGAGCTTTTTCCTTAAGTGGCTTTTAGGAGCTTTTTGACTTAAAACCCAGTGAACTTAAAACTCAACTCAAACACTCAACTTCTAGCTTTTTTTCCACTAGAGCTTCTTTTTTCCCCCTAACTTTAAGCCACTAGCTACTTAAAGCTCTCCCCAAATAGGCCCAAGTAACCATACCATGTCACTCAAGTTGCTTTAGACCACTCGAGTGCCTTTCTTAGTTTTTTTCAAAAACATTGATTGATTACTAACAAGTAACTAAAGAGTGATAACATGATTTTTACATGTGTCACTCAAGTGAATAATTTGCACTCAGGTGTTCTTATTTTTATAAAACTTTCACATGTTATCTCCTTCCAGTTACTAGAAGGTAACTTGCAATACTTGTGTATCAATCGAGCTACCTTAGCAACTCGAGTGACTAGCCTTCTTTCCCTTGGTTACCTTTAGGTACCCTGCGGAATATTTAGGCATCACTTGAGTGCCTCTTATGTAACTCAAGTGCGTAAGTAGTTTTTTAAGATTGACCATCGGGTACCTTGCAAGTGACACAAGTATCACTAAAGTGCCCCTCTTGAACTCGAGTGCATGAGAGTTTTTCACACATTCTATCACTCACTAGCTGGCACCTTGATAGTTATGATAGGGTATCACTCAAGTTACACTTCTCTCACTCGGTGTATCAACCATTTTTCACAAATCAACTTCATCACTAGCTAGT
This sequence comes from Acacia melanoxylon, assembly GCA_019022615.1. NCBI lineage: Eukaryota > Viridiplantae > Streptophyta > Magnoliopsida > Fabales > Fabaceae > Acacia > Acacia melanoxylon. The sequence continues at coordinate 5,498,787 of JAFJYJ010000027.1, forward strand.
TACCTACTGGTGACATGATTCTTAGAGACATCACTCTTTTTTTTTTTTTTTTTTTTTTTTTGTAAATTACAGGCAAGCTTGGAAAGATGAGAAAAGGACTAGATCATGAAATCCAGTCCTTAAAACATCAATCTAGCAAAATAAACTAAGCAAAACAGGCCATCTGGTCTCTGAAAAACATATACAGGCATCCCCTGGGAACAAATGGGACAAGAATCATGTCAGCATCAGCAAGAGCATCATGGCCCTGCTTGGCCATATAATCGGAGCATGAAATGTTTCCTCTCGAAGTATAGTGGAGCTCCACGTTCCAGTCTTTGTAGAGCAAGTCTCTAGTCTCCCCAATAATTTCTCTAAGGGGTGGTCGGATGGTAGTCCCTCATAAGGATGTTGACAGCATCCAACGAGTCCGAGTAGAGGACAATTCTTTGAAAGCCCATCTGACGGCACAGCTTCAAACCAAGCATGATAGCATGTATTTCTGCTTCGAGCACAGTGTGGAGGCCAAGCGACTTGTGGAATCCCATCAACTAGTGACCCTGAGAGTTCCTTATGACGCCACCGCAAGCTGCTTGATGCTGATAACACACAGAGCCATCAACGTCAATACGGACAACGTTTGCTGGAGGAGGAGTCCAAGCTTTTTCAACATCACGCCAAGGTTAAAAATTTTGTGCGTTAGGGTTTGATTAGATGTACTCTCCATGAGCAGGTAGGTACAAGTATGAAGCATCTCCCTGGTATTCGCATTTTCGCCTTGGAAGAGAAATCTGCATCTGGCCGTCCAAAGGACCCAGCACGCCAAGCTGAAGGTTCTCTGCCAAGAGGTATTCTGGAATCGTCCCTTTCCAGGATTGTGGTTGGTATTCCACTTGAGCCATTCCTGCACATTTCCTGTAAAAAAGAGAGAGAAATAGTTAGGCCTCACAAGTTGTTTCCACGGGCTTTTTTCTCTCTCACGGTCCCCGATAACGTGAATCACGTCTTCCTCATTGTTGCAATTGAAAGGACAAAGGTTTCCATCGATAGCCCTCTTCTGGCTCTTAGAGAGTTAGTCACTAGTCTTTCGTGACCAACTTGCCACATGAACATTTTAACTTTCTCAGGGAGCTGCCATTTCCACAATAGGGACCAGAGGCTATTAGCACCCATCTCGTCATGATCAGAGAGGTAATTGTAAGCGATTTAATGAGAAGCACCCATCTTTAGCAGCTCGCCAAGTGAAGCAATCGGGAAACTATTAGTAGGGGTTGCATTCTTGAAATAGAGTTTATAATTATAGAAGGTAGGACTCCCTGCCATCTGTTAGTATTCCTCTTCCGTTGCTTGAAATTTGGTCTCTTACCGTCTCATCAGGATTTATCGTGGATGGATCCTGAACAAAGGTTATGAGAGGGCGGTCAAGAGGGAGCCAGAGGTCATGCCAGAATTTGATTTCGCTCCCATTATTAACTTTTCTGCCAATGCCAGCAAGAAACTTATCCCAGACCTCGACCACCGCCTTCCAAACGGAAGAAGAGTTCCTCTTTTTAGAAACCTTAGGCACAGAGGAGCAACCGCAATTATACTTGGACCAAAGGCATTGGGCCCATAGAGAGTCCTTTTTTGTCAAGAGATTCCAGCAGATCTTCATAATAAAAGCTTTATTTTGGCGACGAAGATTTTTAATTCCAAGTCCCCCCTGCTTCTTAGCTTTAGTTACTTTGTCCCAAGCAATGAGATGCATCTTCTTTACGTCCTCTTCCTGAGACCAGAGAAAGTTCCTCGATATCTTGTCAAGCTCATTAATAATACAAATAGGAAGGAGGGTTGATTGCATTTGATAGGAGGGCAGAGAGGATAGCACCGATTTAATCAGAACAGTGCGACCAGCCATAGTTAAGAACTTGCTTTTCCAAGTAGACAGTCTTTGCCTGGTTTTTTGCACAATGTGTTGATAGGTGGCTTTGGTAGTCCTCTTGTGAATGATTGGCACCCCCAAATATTTCCCAAGATCATGAGTAATACCAATGCCAAGAAGTTGACTTAGCTCGAGAGCTCTGTTAAAGTTGACATTACAAGAGAAGAACATTCGAGACTTAGCTGGGTTGATTCTGTGACCAGAGACCTCGCAGAAACTTTGCATCACATTACGGACTTCAGCCATTTGATGAGGAGAGGCCTCAGTGAAAAGAATGAGGTCGTCGGCGAAGAACAAATGAGAGATGGCGAGGCTCCCTCTCTTGAAGGTGAACGGCTTCCAGCGCCGGGCCTCACATTCGGCTTTGATTAAGTGCCCCAACCTTTCCATGCAAAGAACAAAGATATATGAGCTTAGGGGGTCTCCTTGCCTAATGCCTCTAGAGGGGGTAAAACTCGGACTCTCATCACAGTTCCAGAGGACAGACATGGATGAGGTAGAAAGGCAAGCCATGATAAGATCAATGAGATTGCTGTTAAGCCTCAAGCATGCAAGAGTATTCTTTATGAACCCCCAATCAAGTCTGTCGAAAGCCTTTTCCATATCAACCTTGATGGCGACAAATCCTTTCTTCTTACCCTTCATTCTCATAGAGTGGATGATCTCCTGAGCAATGATAATGTTATCACAGCTGGTTCTGTTGGCGATAAAGCTGCATTGCTCAGACCCTATGAGATGGCCCATAACATCTTTAAACCTATTCGCCAAGATCTTGGTGATGATCTTGAAACTCACGTTACATAGGGATATTGGCCAGAATTCCTTTAAGGTAGAAGGGTGGTCAACTTTAGGGATAAGGACAATCTTAGATCTGTTAATAGTAGCCATAGAGGGTGGATTAGTAAAGCACTCTTCAATAAACTCACAAATTTTATCCCCAACGGCATTCCATTGCATTTGGAAAAAGTGGGCCTGAAGGCCGTCGGGGCCCGGGGCCTTAAAAGCACCCATGGCGAAAGTTGCATTCTTTATTTCTAATCTGGTGACTCTATCTGAAAGCATGTGCATCTCGCGAGTATGGATGGTAGGAAAGTTTGAGCACCACCCGTCAGGGTTCTTCACATGAGGATCGCGAGTATATAGGTTGGAGAAAAAATCATGCGCCATTTTTTTTGCCAGATCATGGTCTTCAATCCAATCCCCTACCTCATTTTGAATGGCACCAATATTCAGCTTCCATCACTCTAGTGATACTTTCTGACACAAGTGATCTATTTCATAATAACATTTATGAGATTTGTTATCATCAAAACTTGAACTCTAGCAGTGCCCACATTTATGATGGTTTAAAACCATGATTTATGGTCGATAATAAACATTATGTATTCACGATTTTGTACTAGTTCATGACTTTAAAAATAAGATGAGAATTTAATTATCATGTGTTACCTATAGTTTCTAATATAAGAGCTAATTGAGAGTAGGATTTTGTACTAAATAAAATATCACAATCCTTTTTATCTTCTATGTTTATCATTTCTTTTCAAATTAATGTATCTAACTTAGAAATTGATATATAATCTAATATTATATAAAAAATATTTTAGGAAAAAAAATAATATTTTAGTCCTTCAACTAATAGCTCACTTATAACTTTGTCCCTCAACTATGACTCAGTATGACTTAGTCCTTGAACTTTTGACTCATTTATGACTCAATTCTTTATCTTTTCACATTTTATATTATTATCCTTGTCACTTCCAACTCACATATTGAGTCGCCCTACTTTGGCAAAAATTGCTTCCGAGTCAGCTCCAACTCTTCCTTGGACATATCTCCAACTCTTTCTCCTGCCAAACCCCACCGCCCCTCTCCTACGGATGGATGGGTTTGAAGGGAAGGAGCTAAGGATTGGAACTTGGAAGTTGGAGATGGAGGAGAGGGGCGGTGGGGGTTTGCCGGAGAAAGAGTTGGAGAGACTTGGAAGAATTGTGGTGATGAGTTGTAAGCAATTTTTGTCAAGTAGGATGATTCAATAGGTGAATTGTAAGCGACATGGATAACAATATAAAAGATAAAGGACTAAGTCATGAGTGAGTCAAAGGTTCAAAGACTGAGTTGCGTCGAGTCGTAATTAAGAGATTGAGTTAAAAATTGAGAGACTAAAAAAATAATCTTCACAATATTTTAAGGAAATCAAATTACATTGATAATAATTAACTAGTTTTTTTTTTCTTAATTTCTTAATCTATTTGAATTAGTTCCTATTTATTCTAACTTTTTAAAAGTGATTTTACAACGTTCGGATAAATATGAGAAGAGTTTTGTATTGATTTATAAAAAAATGTTTTTTGTACTTCCCAAAATGAGCACTAAGTAGAGAATATTTTGTTTCGGTTTTTCTTTTTACAATAAAGTTTAGGTGAGTTGAGTCACATGAGCTTACTGGCCGGGTCGGGACATGCCTTTGAACTCAAAGAGAGCTTGTAAAGGTATTTACAAATTACACATCAACAAAGTTCTTACATCGGTAAAATTTAAACCCACAATCATATAATTATGAGTCAACTCTTTAATCTATTGAACCAACCTTTGTTAGTTATTATTATTATTACGGAGTATTTTTTATTTTTATTTATTTTTTGGTAAAAAGTATTTTTTATTGATATAAACCTTTGTTGGTTATTTGTTTTGGGTTTTGTGGGGTCACGTTTGAGAAAGCTAAGGCCCTTTTTTTTTTTGATACATAAAAGGTTTTGGAGGGGTTCGACATCGGTCCCCACTGCGCAAAAGACGGCCGGGCTCTATGAAAGACTTATTGGGGACTTACGAGATCGCTACTAAAGGAGTCAGCGACGGAGGGATCGAACCCACGACCCAAGGGACCTAATCCTGGATCCCTTACCATCTATGACAACTCACATTGGCCCTTCTTTTTTATAATTTTTTTTTTATATAAGAAAAAACTTTTGGAGGGGTTCGACATCGCCCCCACTAAGGCAAGCACGGCCGGGCATGAAAGCACTTGCGGGGACTTACGAGATCGCCTACCAAAGGAGTCCCCAGCCAGAGGAGGATCGAACCCACGACCCAAGCGGCCTAATCTTGGATCCTTACCATCTACGCCAACTCACATTGGCTTCTTTTTTATAATTTCAATGTTCAACTGTTGACAAATGTGCCCTTCTAAGTGTGGGGGCCCAAAGAAATAAATGGGTGGACCTTATTGGACCCCCGCATTAAAAGCCTTTTCCTCGTTCTGGGACACGTGTCAACCAGAGCATTTGAGCTATGGGGTCCACTGGGGCGAATGCACTCGTGATGGGGTTTCGATGTGGAGTGGCCTGAGAGAACTTGAGGCCCCATGAGGGACTGGGCCCTACACTTAGCCCAAGGATTTGATGTGCATGCGCCAATATTGTCCTTCGGCCGCGCCTCTAAATTAGCATTATGTTATATACTCCTACGAGTGCAAAGAAATTTTGATAATGTTTTTAGATATAAAGAAATTTAGAAAACTATTTCTCCCTCCCACCCCGAATATTAGAGATATTTAATTAATTTCAGTAAATTAAGGAAATGAAAATTTGATACAAAAAAAAAAGATGAAATAAATTGATCCAACAGATGCAAAGTAATTTCCTTAAAATATCTTTTGATAAATTAGATCATATACATCAATTTACGAGTTAGTTAAATTAGTTTGAAGAAAAATGAGAAATATACTAACTCCGGTCATTAATATAAGACCCAACTAGCTTTTTTAATGAGAAAAAAAAGCTAAATAAATTACTTTAATGTATTTATATTTATTATTTTTTCTCTAAACTAATTTTCTTGACTTATAAACTAATATATAATCTCAATACACAACATATGCAATAATTAGTTTATTTATTTAGATGTCTTAATCTCTCTAAAAAAATTAACAGGCTTTTATATTAAGGATTAGAGGGAGAAAAAAATAAAATAGGTTGATATATTATATTTTAAATTAGACTCAACCTCCAACTAACTCTTATATTGTGTTGGAAAAAAAGCTATCACTTATATTTGGGACCTAAGGTGATATTTAGTTGGGAAAATTCTCTTAAAATACCATTTGAATTTACAAATCCCCCACAAACCCACCGAAATTGTAAAAAGTCTGAGATGTGACAAGGACTTTTGAGGGATATGCAAATTCATGCAAAGTGACCACACTGCCCTTAAGGGTTATGAAGACAGAATATGCAAATTCATTCTCGATTCATTTGCCCTGCATCTTGTTCGTTGCTTGACCCACTGCGTCGCCGCCGCTCCCGCCGCAGAGTTTCTAGATCATGTTTTGCAAGATGCTCTGTTTTGTGGTCAGAGTTACAGAGTCTAACAGAGGTTGATAATTCTCAAGAATGATTTTATCATACTCGAAAATTGGTATATCATCTTCCCTCAATTCATTCCAATTTCTAAACCTATTCTCGAGAATTGACAATGAGTTCTCGAGAAATATCAAGATTTGATGAATCTGCTGAGTGTATTGTGCAAAATAAGATCATCATTCTCGAGAATCACTAAGGAATTCTCGAGAATTGTCAAAGACATAAACCATCATTGATCATAGTAAGAGGGAATTCTCAAGTACTCCCAAGGAATTCTCGAGAATTATCGAGAAGGAGTCCAATACAGAACCTCTTCCATCTGGGAAATCTCGAAAATCACCAAGGCATTCTTGAGAATTGTCGAGACAGACTCAATACAGAGTCTTTTTTAATTTCGCATTCTCAAGAATCATCATAGCATTCTCGAGAATTATCGAGAATTGGCGAAGTCTCAAACAGAATATTTTTAACTTAGCATAGCATTCTCGAGAATCAATCTTTGAATTCTCGAAAATCAACATATAATTCTCGAGAATTGTCATGCATTTTATAACCAAGGCGTATAATTGGTTTAATTCTCGAGAATCCATATTCAATTCTTGAGAATCATCGAGCCTGAGTGAATCCTTAAGATGTGTCATTTCATTTATCTCACTTCGCCTTTTCATTTATTTTTTCTGTTCTTTTTCGTTAAATCCTCAACTTTCGGCCACGGCGGCGGGAGTGGCGGCGACGCAGTGGGTCTAGACGACGAACAAGACGCAGGGCGAATGACTTGAGAATGAATTTGCATATTCTGTCTTCATAACCCTTAAGGACAGTGTGGTCATTTTGCATGAATTTGCATATCCTTCAAAAGTCCTTGTCACCTCTCAATCTTTTTACAAATTCAGTGGACTTCTGAAGGTTTTACAAATTCAAATGGTATTTATTTGTAATTTTTCCTGTTTAGTTTTATTATTCCATCTTGTGAAATATCAGGCTTATTTTTGGAAGGAAAGCTAATGCTTAACTACATTTGGTCCTAAATATGAACTAGATAAGTGTTTTACTTTGACCCTAAAAAGAAAATTTCAATCCAATGTATCTCTCAAATTTATATTGTTTTTTTCTTAAAGTGACCTATTGATTGATTGTCATATTAAGGAGGTTTTTATCAAAAGATGGTTTCAATGTACATGATTAAAAATAATATTTTAGAGAAACTACATATTTTTATCACAAATAACTAGCTTAAATAATTTTCTTAATTTCTGAAGGTGGAATATCATCTAGAGGGGGTGAATATGTGATTATAATTTTCTTTCGCTTATTGGTCAAGAACACTTAAAACAGAGATAGAGAGAAGAGCAATGAACACAAGAGGTTATACTGGTTTGGTCCAACTCTTGACCTACGTCCAGTCCCCAGAAACACTATGGGATTTCACTATCTGGTAACTTGATTACACACTCTGTAACTCTTGAGTAATCCTCTCACTAGGACTTACCCCTCTTTACAAGTTGTAACCAAATAACTACAGACACAATTACACACACTGTAAACGAAGGATGATCCTCTTCACTCCCCCTTACAAGTTGTAATTGTACACCCACACTTAAGGTTCCACAACCTTAAGATTTTACAACATAATAATCAAATAAGTGTTTGGACTCTCTCACATAGTAGATGAATAATAAACACTGAAGCTCAGTAATATCCGAAGATATATACAGAATAGAAATTGAACACTTTGAATGCTTTGTCTGTGTATGCGTTGGTTGTGTTCGCTTGATGAATTCAATCCTTCAGGTATTTATAAGTTGAAGCTTGAGGACCGTTGGAAGGATTTGAATATGCCCGTTAGAGTATTTGAATATGTCCGTTGATTGCGCGAATCATGCGTTGGAGTATTTGAATATGTCTCGTTGATTTCGCGCCTAGCCATGATTGATTGTCTTGGCGGAGTCACTTTACATATCGTCATACTCGTCGTCTCCGATGAGGATAGTCTTATAATATTGATTCATGTACTTTTGCTGTATGGGCATTTTAAGATGATCTTCTTTTTGTCGACTCTGTTCTTCGACACTTTTAGTACGCCAGCTTGTCAGAATTTTAACTTTGAGAAGTAGCTGAAAAGCAAAGCTTTGATCTTCTGAAATCTCATAAGCAAACTGGTTAAGTATGACTGAAGGAAATATAAGTCAATGATAATAACAAGACATATTCAATCATTTGCACATCAGCAACAGTAGGCATTCTCGGTGTTCTTCATCCGATTTTGAAACTTTGATTCTAAATCTGAAAAACACTCAGGAAGATGATTAATGATATCATAGTTAATATTGAATGATGTATTGGAAGATAGAATCAATTAACTAGATCATTTGAATGAAGTTGCAGATGAATCATGTTTGCTGTCAAGCCATCGGTACCCATGCTGTCTGGGCATTCTCGAGAACTGATGAAATCATACTCGAGAATCATTCAATAGAATCAAAGCTGATGCTGAACAACTTCCGATCATTCTCGAGAATCACCAAGTGATTCTCCAGAACCATTCTCGAGAATTGGTTTCCAATTCTCGAGAATCACTTCGTGAAACAGATAACTCAGAAGAACATCAGGTGAAGCAATCGTTCATACTCGAGAATCCTTTGCTCATTCACGAGAACCATTCTCGAGAATTGATTCCTCATTCTCGAGAATTACATGTAGCGTAAAGCTTTTGCATTCCTCATTCCCGATCATTCTCGAGAGCTGCTGTTGGTGCATTCTCGAGAACCACTCTCGAGAATCCTCACTTATTCTCGGGAGTCCTTTCTTTGCGATGGTGATTCATCCGTACTCTTGAACACATATTCCTTAACCAGCGTTTTTGCAGAATCCAGAACAGACTATCAACTTCAAAACATCATATCTCCTTCCATTGATCTTCGTTTTCTTTGTTCTTTATGTTTATGAAACGGTATTTGAGTCTAGTTTCCAATGGCACTGGTTTCAGCTCATTTGGATTTTCCGTTTGTGAGATACACTCGAATTACCGAAGGTTGGTCTGGATTGTGACGTTGATTTTTGTTCCAACTTTCGAAAATCATATCTCTCTCATCTGGACTCATTTGGACTTGATATTTTTTCAAAAGTATGTGTTGGATGTCTAGTGTAATATGCCACTGGTTTCATATCAATCTGACTCCTGGTTTGAGAGATATCATTGAATTACCAGACGTCGCCAGAAACAGAGCTGAACAGAGGAAGCTGAAATCGATGATTCTTGAGAATCAGAATAGCATTCTCGAGAACCATTCTCGAGAATGGATGTTTCAAACTCGAGAATGACTTCCAATTTTCACATGAACAGTACCATACTCGAGAATTGCTTCAGAATGAACTTGTAACTCGTTTTCACTCATTTTAACTCCGAATTGATCCGTTCCAACTTCTATATCATCGTGGAGACTTCTAGAATTAATCTAAGAGCTTGTATAATGATTTTATTCTTTCTTTCTTCTCTCCTCTTGATCATTCTTCATTGTTTAACTTTCATATCTACATTAAATATAACAATTAGTCAAGGTATAAGATAAATGTAGTATGCAAGCTTTTTGCTCTGGATAATGACATCTATATAAGACATCATCAAAACTAATCATAACCAACAATTTCTGCCACTACAAAAAAACAGACCATTAGTAGCGGTTAAAATGACCTATTTGTAGCGGTTTTAACCGCAACACACGACATTTGTAGCGGTTACAACAACCGTAACAAAATCCATTGTGGCAAAACTATTTGTAGCGGTCTAAAAAAACCGCTACTACATATATCATGAACGCGATTGTATTTGTGGTGGTTACAAATAACCGCCACTATATGACGCGAGGCCCGACACCTTGTTCGACAATTAGTCGCAGTTACATGACTGCCACAAGTGGAGATTGACCAGGATAGTAGCAGTTACACAACCGCAACTAGATATATTAAAAAGTAGCGCCAAAGGTTTCAAACTTTGTCGCGGTTACATGACCGCTACATATATTCCCGCCAAATTTTGGGAAAAAATTTTGGCGCCAATTTTGTAGCGGTTACTTGACCGCAACAAAATATATCCCGTCATTTTGCGGAAAAAATTGGGTGGCAATCAATTTTGTACCTATTTGTAGCGGTTTTAACCGCAACACACGACATTTGTAGCGGTTACAACAACCGTAACAAAATCCATTGTGGCAAAACTATTTGTAGCGGTCTAAAAAAACCGCTACTACATATATCATGAACGCGACTGTATTTGTGGTGGTTACAAATAACCGCCACTATATGACGCCAGACTGACACCTTGTTCGACAATTAGTCGCGGTTACATGACCACCACAAGTGGAGATTGACCAGGATAGTAGCGGTTACACAACCACAACTAGATATATTAAAAAGTAGCGCCAAAGGTTTCAAAATTTGTCGCGGTTACATGACCACTACATATATTCTAGCCAAATTTTGGGAAAAAAAATTTGGCGCCAATTTTGTAGCGGTTACTTGACCGCAACAAAATATATCCCGTCATTTTGTGGAAAAAATTGGGCGGCAATTTTGAGTATTTAATTATTGTAGCGGCTTGAAACCGCTACAAAATATTATGGTCATGTCATATATGTGTTCGTTTTTGTAGCGGTTCCCTAACCACTACAAATAGTTGGATTTTTTTTTTTAAAAAATAGTAATTAAAGTAATTAGTTACATATTGTATTAATAATAATTTATATTTTTGGAGAAAATAAATCATATTAAAATATGATATTTGATTACGAAGGTTAATATATAATAGAAAACAATAAGAATATGTAGAAAGTAGAAAAAATGTATTAATTAAAATATAATTAATTCTATAGAAAATGTGAGTAAAAGTGGAATAATATATACGAGAAAGTGTAAAAAATACGAAATGCACCTGCAAAACAACAAAAGTTAGTATCAGTAGGGGGTAGATAAGCAATAGAATTGATACGGTTTAACGACACTTACCCCCAAACACTTAAGCTATTTGAGAAAACGTAAAACTATAAGTAAATATGAAGAGAAAACCAAAGTTGAAGTAGGATCGAGCAAAAGAAGAAGCAAGAAGCACATTAAGTGAGGGTGGGTGGGGGTATTTATTTTGATATCTGTGAATCATTTTGTAGAGGTTTAGTACAATTTTTGTAGCGGATTTATTTAGTAGCGGTTAGTGACACGTCATTAGTAGCAGGTGTTTTTGTAGCGGATTTTGTGGTGTTGTAGCGGTTTCATGACCGCTACAAACATTATTGTGGTTTTTTTTAAAAAATAAAATATTAAAAAGTTAATAAGAAATCAAAATAATAAATAAATAAAAATCGAATACGAATATTAGACTAAAATAGAACAATATTAGAATACAAAAAGAAAGTAGAATGAATATAGAATATATATAGAAGTATAGAAGAAAACATGAGTCGAATTAATGACGAATCAAATGATGAATCAAATAACAAAAAAAGTAGACCAAAAAAATTATAAGAAGATTACAGATTAACTATCCATTGCATAATTTTTTCTCTCAATCTTCGTCACCACCCCTAAAAAGAGAGTTTGTATAAAATGTTGCGTGTGAGTTGAATATGTTTGAACACAAATAAAACTTTGGTTAAATGTTATTATTTCATAAAACGTATATTAAAAAACTTACCGAACTATAGGTAAATTGTCATCGCCGCCTCTGGGAAGAAGTTGTCGAAATTTGGCCGGAACGGATCACAATCATAGGCGACGTTATCACCATCGCCCATATCGTAAAGGTCCCAAGGCTTTAAGTGAACCACCATATTCCAATCCACGTGCCTCTCATCGGCGACATAATAAAAATGTTGGGCCTCTGAGTCAAGAATATACGGCTTGTCATCTTCAGACACCCCAATGTGAATAGGCCGGGAGAAATTCACCGATGTGATGCCTAAGTCGTTTGTCGTGAGTCCCTGGGGCGTTGTCGTATTCGCCCACAAACACTTGAACAACGTCATGGGGAAAAGGCCTTGGTAAGTTATTTTCACCACATCAAGCGCTTTTCCGTAATACGGACGTCACCGAACTGCATGTTCCCATCACTGCTGCTTGCATAACTCCTCATCCCAAACGTGCCATATACACCCGAGTTTTGGGTTAGCAGTCCCTGATCTCGTGAAACGGTGCAAAACTTGAAACCATTGACATTGTATGCCGTAAATCTTTAGGCGTGGTCAAGCGGGCCGAGTGCGAGAGCCCGAATTCCGTGAGTGCGGGTTGTGGTCGTTCATTATTCTCCTCCTAAACCATCGAGGAATTCTCGTGGACCTTTCTATCAATTTTAGAGGATGTCTGCGTACAGATCCTCAGTTGACGCTTCACATGACTCCTGAATTCCCTGCAATTAAACATGCGATGACGAGCATGAAATTTGAGTATAAAATGTAAAGAAATATATAGGATAGCATATATATATATATATATATATATATATATATATGTGGAATCTTATCGAAGGTACGGTTCAACTTTAGTGCAATTGATCAAGACATGTCTATGTGCTTGAATCTTCTCAAGTGTCGTGAGTTTGAAATTCTCACTTTCGCCAATTGGTTTACCAACACGAGGGACTAACAACTCTGTTCCTGGTGGCTCTGGGTCAGGACAATCGTCAACACGAGGCGGTCAGTTGAATGACGTCTCAATGTCATCAAAGTACCTGGAACAAAAATACAAGACATTATCCCCAATATAGCCTTCGCTATTGAACCTTCGTGCCACGCCTTATTCCTCACGTAAGACTTTAGTTTCCCAAGAAACCTATAAATTAATGAAGGGAAAATATCGATCCATCAATGGTTAGACGTGGGACTAGGGAGTAATATAATGCTAAAGTAATTAATTTTAAATGAGTACCTCTCAATAGGATACATTCATTTGGGTTAAATTACCTTCATATCCCTTAATTATTAAAACAACAAAATTGAAAATATGACCCTACTAGTTTCTCTATCAATTAATTCCTTAGGAAATACGGCATGACGAAGGACTTTTTGTTCTCCAACTTTTTTTCCAAATATTAATTATGCACAATATTCTTATTTTATACAACATTCATTTTTTTAAAAAAATATTATTAGAATAAATTGAAATCTATTGTGACGGTAGAACTATATTACCTTCTTTCAATATTTATATTTAATTTTTATTGACCCGAGTTTGAATTTTGAATATCTACATATATATCCTGAATATATAATCATGATTATTATTTTTATATATATGTAAAAATTCCATACGAACATATTCGTGAAACATTTTTTTTTCCGATCAGGAAGTTTGGCGAACAAGCTTGGCCAATAAGATTCAGCCTAACCAAAGGCCTTGTAGCCTAGTGGTATGAGTACTTCGTAACTAGTGGGAGGTTGTGGGTTTGATCCCGCTCCTTGTAATTTAGGCCATTAGTGCCCGCTGCCTTGTAATTCAAACAATAAGATTCAGCTTGAACATTTGCCGCCTTCACGATGGTCGATATCTACAAGGCAGGATCAAAATGCCGTCAGCATTGAGGGTTGAGTTTCTCTCATCATCCCCATAATCTTTAAATTATGTTCATCCAATCGATCTGAAAGGTCATAATATTATTTTGACTTTTTTCTCATATTCTCAATCAATAATCTAGATAGACTGATAGGAGATAATAAAAAATCAATGGTCTAGATAGATTGATAGGAGATAATAAGAAAAAATGATGAGGAGAAGATCAGTTTCCCATCATGGAAGATCAAAAGCGCCTAGGTGAAAGTAGCCTCTCCAATCAACATGGCAACTGAGATGAACATTGTATAAAAAAAAATATTGTGCATAATTAATATTTGGAAAGAAGTTAAAGAATAAACGATGCTTTGTCATACAGTACTTCCTAAAGAATTAATTGATAGATCAAATAATAAGGTTATGTTTTCAATTTTGTTGTTTTATAAGATATAAAGGTAATTTGACCTAAATTTTAAATCCCTAATTATGATGCATAATCGATATATAATTTGATAAATTTAGTGAAAAAAAGGTAATTCAACCATTTTTATATGAGAATTTCCCCCTTTTTTTTTTTGGATAAAGCTTTTTTTAATGACTAAGATATTAGATAGAAAATTTAAAATCTTTTATATTCGTCTATTTTACTAGAGTTTATTTTTTAATATAAGTCTTGAAAATTAATGATTTAAATGGGTCAATATCTGGATTAATAATTAGAGAAAAAATGACAGAAAAATATCACTTGAACTTCAAAATCCTGTTGCCCACAAGAGTAATGGGATTAATAACAACAATAATGCAATTGAACACTTGTTTTAGTGGAAAATCACCTATTTGGCCCTCCCACTGCAATTCCAAAAATAAGGAAAAAAAAATCCTACTATTCAATGGCTACTGCAACTTCTCGATTCCTTCCAAGAAGAGTGAAAGAACGAATTCAGAATATGACAATGATGGTTGAACAGATGGGGTCCATTCTAGAAGAGCTTGTGTCTGTGAAAGAAAATTGGCAAAGTTGTGAGAATTGCTGCGGAGGAAAAGATTCAGTCGAAAATTCCCCAAGAAGCTAAGGCCCGATCAACCACAAGGGACCTGACAAAGTTTAAGAAGACGACGAAGACCTTGAATCCTCTGATCTTGAGCAAGAATCCAAGAGTCATGATGTAACATCCTGAAATTTAAATAGGATAGATTAATGATAATTAATTTATCAAGAATATTCAGTGTAAAACTTTAGTAATAATATAATAATTTTTATTATAATATATTATAGTTATATATATATATTTATTGGAAATGTGGTCGGCCATGTTAAAGTTAAAGGAGGAGGGGGTAATAAATTTCACCCCCAACTACCCCACATTTCATTACAACTACCCCCATTTTCACCCGAATTACCCCCTCCTCAACCACTATAAATACGCACCTTCGGGTGCGTATTCAAGCAGAGCAAATGAACGTGAGAAAATTAAAGAGAGGAGAGAAAGGAGAGAGGGAAAGCGTAGAGATAATTATTTGGGGAGCCTGTAGTAGCTTTTTGGAATATTCTTTCATATACTTGTAAATTGTGTATGATTATAAATTATTTTTTATAGACTCGAATTATATGTATATGTATTATAAATATTATTAAAATAAAAAATGAATATTACAGTTTTGTGTCCACAAAAATTATAGTTTTGTGCCCATAAAAATTACAGCTTTGTGCCTAGCAAAAAATACGGTCTTGCCCCTGAATTTCAGAAATGACAGTTTAGTCCTGAATTTCAAAATGACAGTTTAGTCCTTTGAATTTCAAGAATGACAGATTGGTCCGTTGAGGTTTTATGAGATGTTTGGTTTACCCGATGATGATATCTTATAAGCTTGTTTTAATATATTTTATTTTTATAATTATTAGAGCTGTCAATCAGGGCCGGCCCGGCCCTCCAGGGCCCCCGTGAAGGGCCGGGGCCTAACAGGCCGGCCTCCCGTGGTCGGCCCTCCGGGTTCGGAGTAAGAAAAACACATGTTTTTCAAAGCCCGCCCGAAAGCACTGGCCGAGGCCCGCATAGGCCAGGAAATTACTATTCCAAATTTTAACTATTTTTCCTCCGTGTGTTTCAAAGAAATATAATTAGTAAATTACAACACGAATCATCTAATAAATAAGCACAGTCACTAATTCATAATCAAAAGAAAACTATGTTCACAAATAACTCACATACTAGTAAAACATAAAAAGCATATCACTAAACGACATTAGTACGATGACTATTATTGTCGTCATTTTCGTTACTATCATCAATTTTAACGACATTTGATTGTTCTTCACTTTGAGTAGTAGCCTTTGGCTCATGAGTAAGAATATCATGAAATTCTTCTCCCGCATCATGAACACATCCATAATATTTATTTGTAACAAATTATAAATCAAATCATAAAATTAAAGTATAGTTATTATGTATTTGTAGTTAAATAGATAAACAACTCTATAACAAATACAAAATATATATAAATTAATAAATTTAAAAAGGAAAAAAAGAAAAAGCTACAGTGAAAAGGGCCTCAAATTGCCGTCTGCGACCTCCAGTGGCCCGTGTAAGCCGTGGGTCGCCGGGCTAATTTCAAATATCTCGTCCATTTTTCAAGCCCCGCCCTTGAAGGCCGGGGCTTAAAGCTTAACGGCCGATGGATGGGCCGGCCCGTTTTGATTTTCTAATAATTATCATGGCGGTTGTATTTGTGATGGGTTGGAGTAAGAAGAAATTTGAATGATAAGATTTTTGTATGTCATCACTCAGTGCACAGTGGATGGTACTTGTCAGGGCCCCATCTTCCATGTTTTCCTCTGGCCGGGATCACATTGGAGTTGTGGGACACGTGACACCTCCTTAGTTGTTATTTTAAGTAGGGAAGCCATAATCCATACTTAAGTTCTATACCTTTGGCCGGGTATATCTTAGGTTTTGGTGAGCTTGGAACTATCAAGTCAAATGAATGAGTTTCTGTTGGACTATATGTTAGCCTATGACTCCAGTCAGCGATACAAGGGTGGACAATGATATAAAGGAGGCTGCATATTGCATATTGTATAATTGTATAGTTCACAATTTGACATAATGATGATTACTTTTGCAAAAGAATTTTGTATGAGAAATTATAATATATACAAATATATATATATATATATATATATATATATATGTAATCAACTCCTGCTTTTTGTCATATATAATTTGCTTGTATACGGTAGAAACTTTCAGTAGTTACTGAAACATGAAATCTCATCCTATATTAACATTTTTCAGGTGAACATTCTAGTAGGGAGTAAGGGAAGACACCTATGGAGTGAGCTTTGAAAGCTCTTTTGTACTCCTGTAGCTTATGTTATATTGAGCTTGTTTGGGATACCGGTGGGCAATCGAACTTATGGAAAAGTCCGATTGTGAAACGTGATTTATGTTTGGATGAGTGATTGCATAAGTAGCTTATGGAAAAGTCCGATTGGGTATAAACTTGTTTGGAATGACTTATGAATAAGTGACTTTTGAGATAATAAAAAAAATCAAAATTACCAAAAATATGAAAAATGCTAAATTACAAAATTTGACAATACTAAAATACATAATTTGATCAAATAAATATTACATAACTAACTAGAAAATTAGGCTTTGTACAATGATTTGGGATCTAATAAGAGCTTATGATAAGCTCCAAATTGAAGCTTGTGAAATAAGCTCAAGTTGGACCATAAGCTCTGTTGGCAATTTTTTTCGATCAAACATAAATTTTGACAAAAACTCCATAAAGACTTTTGATAAATTGCATCATGCTCTCGAAATAAGCTCTCCCAAACAAGCACATTATTTTTGTTTGCCATGACTCTAAGATTTCTGCTTTGTATTTAACTCTAAAATATTTTGGAAACTTATTTTAACTTTGTATTATGAATTTTATTTGAAATGATTATGTAATTTTAATGATTTGGATATTGATTATCCTATTAGAGATATTTCAAATATTTTGGCTAAGTTTTTCGAGTGTTGAATTTCGGGTGTTACACATGATGAAGCTCAAATCACGCGATTCACGACTGAGCAGAATGATGACACAAAGATGAGTAGTAGCGGGCAAGCACCTTTGTTGGCAATGGACAGAAGAGAAGCGTCAAACAAAATGGTCAAACGAGGTGAAGCCAAGAACCTCGACATTCGTAAACCTTTTCAGAAGGGGTCACACAAGGAACCTTCAAATTCGGCGCTATCACCAACTGCTTCTACTCCATCGATGCCGGCTGTTTCAGTCCTCTTCTTGCCGTTAAGTTCTCTTCCTTCATCGTTCTCTTTGGTTAGGTTGCCAATCGAAGGTCACTTCATCATTGTCTTTGTTTTGGTTTATTAACCAAAGGATCTGGCAAGGTTATGTGCGTGTTTCAAGAATAGCTGAGCTGGTTATGGAGGATGTTCAAAAGAGCACGTGGCTGACTATTTGTGAGTTTGAAAAATCACAGCTAACTAGCACTTTCTTTAGGCAGCAGAGCTATTTCGAATATCCACTGGGTTTGATACAAAAAGGTGCAATTTTGGTTGTCTTTCAAGAAAAGGTCTCAAAGTCATCAATGCCCTACTCTATGTGTGAGTCTAACTTGGTTCAAGGGATGCCTAATTCAGATGCTTTTAGGGTCTTGTTTAATACAAGGGGTAATATACTTCGCTGAGGCAAATAACTAGTGGGAAATAGCTTGGAGTTATGCGTCATGCAGAAAAGGCAGCAAGTATCATTTGAATTGCACATGGTGGGACCCTCAAGCTCAGAAGACAAAAGCTCTCACAAATGTTCAGTTATTCTCCACATTTGGTAGGAGTACTTTGATGGTCCACTGGGTTGGTTAATGTCAGATGAGTGTTTGGGCTTTTCCTTTGTAGAAAATGGCTCAAGTTTGTTGCTGCAATTGAATCTTAAAAGGTCTGAATATATAGGTGACAGGTTGCTGCAAAATTGGCACTGGTTTCTTCAGTTCTCTCTTATACAAGAACTCTGCTGTAAATTTCAGGAGCAACTTAATTGAAATGCTCCATGGAAGGTTTTGCTCTCTAAGAGGGAAAGACAAGAAAATGCCTAAAGAGTGTGTAGCAGAATTAAACACAATCTCCTGAGAAAGCTTCTGATTCCTAGGGACTTAAGTGTAAAATAAAATAGGACTAGGGACCTATTTATAAACTATATAGTTAGTGTGTTAGTTAGTAACCTAAAATAACATTATAAATAGCCTACTATCCTATTTGAATGTTTGCTGTCCAGTTTGTGAGTGAATACAGAATCAATAGAGATTATTCAAAATCTCTATTCAACATCTTCTTCTTCTTCTCCTATTCTGTCTCTTCTCTATATCTTTTTCTCAATTCTATGGTTAAAACCATACTACTCAGCCATTTGACCATGCTGAACTCAAAATATGAATAGTTTGTCTGTATAATTTTATTGGTACTTGAAGTCCATCGGGTCTATCTTTATAGTAATTATAGGTATTTTGATGTTAGTGAAGGTTAGTTTGAGTGCATTAGCGTTCTTGTTCGCAGAGCTCGTGCAGTACAACCAGACACATATCGACAATATTGCTGAGTTAGAACGAAGGTGATTGCTCTGTTTTAGTATGTTCTTTATTTTTCCATTCAGATGGGATCAATGAAGATAAAGAAATGTGATACGAGTAATATTTATTTATTTTTGGTTAATTTTCCCCATATGATTCTTAATTGGAATCACTAAATTTACTTTATCTTATGGTTGTGGAAAGCAGGTCACACTCGTTTGATGAGGTTGATCTCGTTTTATCGTTAATAAATGATTAAAAAAATATTATACTTTGTGTGAATAACTCAGAATCTATTATCCATTGAATTATATCGAGTACAATAGAGAGATATATATAGGAATGCCTGCCCAGTGTAAACCCTAGTATCTGGCCGAAAGTAAGGGAAATAAAAACAGAAAGATAACAAACTTTCAAATCGAAGATTCTGATATAAGATACTGATTTATTCTAGACCTGATAACAATAATTAACCTAATGGGCTAAGGCCCAAGTCGCTAACCAACACTTTGTGTAATATTAGTATAATTGTCATCATCTACTTTAATTGCAATTTTTTTTGATACAAAAAAGGTTTTGGAGGGGTTCGACATCGGTCACTAGCTAAGCAGCAGATTTACGCATTATGAAGACTTCTGCGGTGACTTACGAGATCGCTTACCAAAGAGTCTCCGCAATGACGGAGAGGATCAACCCACGACCCAAGGCCTAATCCCGAATCCCTTACCATCTATGCCAACTCACAATGGACAGGACAAAATTGAAGACTATATGAAACATAGGATTGAATTAGGCTTGTAACCATACTTAGGGCCGTTTGGGATAACGGTGATAGAAGTGGTTTTTTTTTTTTCCTTCCTTCCTGTTGAGCTTTTCTAGATAGGTTTTTTTTTTTAAAAAAAAAAAGTCAGATTGTACATGTGATTTGTGTTTAAGATAGTGGTGGCGAAGTGTTTTTTTTTTCCGATGGATTTTTTTTAAGCGTTTGAAAAAGCCATTGTGATTGCGTGTATGTGGGGGCAGTTGGTTTTTTTTTTAGCTACAGTGAAAAAGCCGCTGTGATGGACACAAGAAGCTCCAAGAAGTTGCTTCATCCAAGAAGCTACTTTTTTTGACAAAAGTCTATCATAACAAGAAGCCATACCAAATAGAGCTTTTTCATATTTTCTTTCCAATTGGGCTTTTTATGGTTTTGCAGCTATACCAAACAGGCTCTTAGTGTGATGTCACAATGGACTCCATGTCACTTGATGACCTCTCAGTAGCCCTCTTTCTTCCTACTTCCTCTTCAAATGATTTGTGTTTTTTTTTCCTCTTCCTGTTAAGATTTCTAGGCAGCTTCCATTCTATCTTTTACTCCCTCCGATCCTAATCATAGAACATATTTAACTAATTTTGGAGGGATTAAGAATAAGGGTTAAATTAGTTAATTTTACTCATTTTCCTAAAATGCCCTTGTATAAATTTTATACTTTAAATTACCTTGTTGATTTCTCATAATCCCTCATTCATATCAATAAGGATATTTTAGGAAGAAATTGACAAAAATTTAGAATGTTGTTCTATAATTAGGATCAAAATAAACTCCTAAATGTTGTATTTGAATATATCTTTACTTATTATAAATGAATTTTCAGCCAAGTGTAAGTTTTTTAAATGTATAAACAACATTCAAAATCAGTGAATGTTATGAATGATATCAAATTGCGGTTGTGAATGGAGTTATGTTTAGTTCTCAAAAACTGTTTTTAGATTTTGACTCTTACAATTACTTGTAATCACTATTGAAATGAAGTTGTATTATTAGCCTTCTTGCAATGAATTGGGAAGACGGGAACTATCATTTATGATGTTACATGTATATATAATTCTTTTCCTCAATTATAAAATAGAAAGACACTAATATGAAAACATTACTATAATGGTGTCTTCCTCTCAAAATTATCCTCTTTAAAGTTCATTTACCCTTCACAAGGAGGTATCTAAAAGGATTCTCGTTATGCTTTTCTTTTAGGTGTTTGTTAGGTGTTTATCTCATAATTTAGGGGTGTTGATATTTTTTATATATATTTATTTATTTAGATTAAATTGTGTGATGCATCCTGAAATATATGTTTTTTTTTTCACTCAATATCTTAAAGTAATTAATTTTCGAATCTTTTTGGTGTTATAGGAAAAATATTTGCATGAGTGAAAATTAATTACCCAGATATTTCTTTTTCACTCAAGACTCAAGAGCATTACCGACCTTTTTAACAAACAAATCAAAAGGTGTAAGAACCCAGATATTTCAAAAGATTTTTTTTAATAAATTATATAATATTATATAAGCTAATTATATATTTACTGTAAATAGTTGTCAAAGTAAAACTTGTAGTTTGATGGTATTGGAGATGAATAAAGGTCCCTTGTTCTGAGTTCAAATCGTGATTTTTATTTTTTTGTCTCAGCTGAGCTGTAATTACCAAAATACCCTTATAAGTTTTTTTTTTTTTTTTTTTTTAAAAAAAAAAAAAAAAAAAAAAAAAAGTGAAGAGAACATCAGATTTTTCTTCATTGCCACTATATGTTGAAAAACAGGGTTAGAGCAGAAGCTTCGTGAAAACTCCAGCCTCCTCCTTCCACCTCTCCTTGCCGCTGAAATCATCTCGAGCCGTCGTTCACTGGGGAAATTTTTGTCTTGTCGTTAGAGTCGTGATTTCTGCTGCCACGAACACCACTACTCCGCCGCTACTCTGCTCCTTTTCCCTTCTCATCACAGATCGCCACCTCCGTCGCTCTTCAACTCTGTTTTTTTTCATCGTCAGAACTACCTCCATAGTCGCCCTCTTCCGTCCCTCCGTTTTCCGTCGCCGGAATCGACCATCACCAACACTGTCGCGTTTTCTGTGTTTCGTCTTTATTTTGGGCTATCTCAATTCTGGGCATTTCTGTTGTTGAAGTATAGAAGCCAGCTCGATTCTTGCGGCTCCTCTTCTCTTCCCTTTTGCTGGTGGTTGTGTTGGTAGCAAGTAGTTTCTTCTCTTCACCGTGGCTGGATATTCCAAGTAGGGGAGGATTTTGGGTATTCGTTTGCTGAATGGTTGAGAGGGAAAAGAGCTTCCACAGAGAGGTATTTTTATAGCCATTTCTTTTCTCCTGATTGTGTCCTCATAGAAGATTGAAGAATATAATTTGATTTTCCCAAATCTGATTTCCTTGTCTTTCTAGTTGCTCTCGTGATGTATAGACTATGGAGTTGGGAATTGAGTTATTTTACCTCTCTTGATGGACATTCTTGGTTCTTAGATTATTGTTATTCCATACATGTCCTGTAACATCTTTCTTCTTTATAGAGTTGCGTTCGTTCTCCATTACTCTCCTTGCACATGCTAATTAATAAATTTGTTCAATGTTGTGTGCTTGAGTTTTAATTAGTAGTAGGGGTGTTAATCTCTGACATCTCCGCAAGGTTTTATTTTTCTGATATTGTTTTGTAAGTGGAAGTTGGTGATTGATTTTAATAATCCAAGATTAGACCTATTTCTGGAATATGAACCACAAAAGAAAATACAAATGAAACCAATCACAGGAAATCATCATGAATAATGAAGTTTATTATCAATTTGCAGTTTACTTGTTATAACTAATTCTAAAACAAATGTGCATTTTTTTTTGTTATTGTCCAATTATATCCAAATATTATGGATTAAAAAAAAAATCCAGAAATATGTGTTGTCACGTATGTCCTATATCTGGTCCGTTTTGTAGAAATTTGTGGGATAGAAAGCTTGTTTTATTAATTATAACTCATGAATGATACGGGTGATTAATTAAAGGTGTAAAAGATGAATTTGGTTGAATTAAGATTATTTAAATTCTTGATTGTAGCTTAGAGAGACAAGGATGTTTTTTTTTTTTGCATATTAATTATACTATGAGAAATAACTATCATTATTTATAGTATAATGAAGTTGAAAATAAAACAAATAAATTAATCTAAAAGTAACTGATTATAATTTAAGGGCCTAACTTGCTTGTTCTCATGTTAGAGAGAATACCTAGGAGGTATTTGATTGTGCTTATTCAAAGGTTGGAAATTATTGATGAATAACTTAAAGAACTTAAGGTAGGTGGATGGATGGTTTATAAATTCTGTAAACGGATTGTGATTTTATTTGAAACTAAATTGAAATGTTGATGAAGTAAATGATGATAGAATGAAGAATTTTATTTGAATAAGATATTATATGTTGAAAGCATATGTAAGTTATAATTGAAGTAATTTTATTTTGTATTATGGATATTAGGAGAGTTAGGAGTGATTAAGTTAGAAGCTGATAAATAGGAGAAATGTCATATTATGAAGCACAACCGATGGCATTGCTGACCTTGCACCTTCAGTTGAACGGTCCTTCAGTTGAACGGTGAAGATTGTCATCGTTGACCAAGCTTGTAGATATATTTTGGATCAACTGCTAGTGAATGTAAAGTTAAGTTTTCATTTATGCATTAACATCTGTAGTTTAGATGCTCCACGTAGTGTATGGGTAGGGTCCATGTCTTCCCTTGCAATAGAGAATATATTTTTATATGTATGAGTATTTAATATCCATTTATAAGTTTAAGCTAAGAAATGTGAGTTTGCTCATATTCCGTGCTGGTCACCCCTCAGTTTTTAGGGCGTGACACCAGGCCTGACCAGGCCCTAAACATGCCAAGCTATAGGCCGCCTGATAGGGGCCTGGCCTATTCCCACCCCTAGTTGCCTCATTGTTCCTCTAGTTAGTTTTGTTTACCTTTTGCAGATTTTTGGCCAAGCCCTCTCATTATTGGACATAGGGGAGAGCATGGTGCCTAGATGCCCGATACGCCCGCCCAAGCCCTGTAAAAAATTGCCCAGCCCAACCTTAAAAAAGTGGCCCAAAAAAATTAGGGCAATTTTGGGCTGGGCCGATAACTAGGCTGGGCAAGGGCTCCTGCCCGGAAAATTAAATATATTTAAATAAATATTATTCTATACATAATATATTTTAAATATATTATATTATACTTCAGGCATCTCTAAAACTTTGAAATTCTATGAGGTGTGAAATAAAATTTTCATAGAGCAAGGCAGGGCATTACTACTTGGGCAGGGGAAGCCCCCCCCCCCAGCCCATCCTTGTCCAGTCCAAAAATGATTAGGACTTTTGTTGGGCAGGGTCGGACATTGGGCTGCAAAAGGCAGCCCATTCATTCTTCGGGCAAGGGTCTCGCCACACCAGCCCTGCTGATGCTCACCCCTAATTGGATAGGTTAATTCCCATCTCAATTTGCGCACTTTTTTGGGACCGCAAAAGGCTAAATTCTTCTCCCTCTTTCGCAATCCCTTCCGTCGCTATTCTTGTCACCGTTGGGTTGAGCCATTCAATCATCTCCGTCTTCCTCCTTCTGCCATCAATAATCTAGATTCAGCGGGTGCAGCAGTTGAGCCAAGTTCGTTCTCATGTCGATTAGATCTATTTTGTTCAACTTTTGTGCTATTTCTCAATTTTTTCCTTTTGGCTCGAGTCGGTGTTTGTGCGGATACATTTAACTTCATTACCCCTTTCTCGTTTTCCTTCTCTCACGTTGTCTAAGGTTTAAATAAGTAAGAATACGATCACTTCTGTTCAAATTGACAAATTATGTTGCATCTTGATTTGCTCTTCGTTATTTTAAGACATAATTTATTTGACAGCGGTAAGTTCTGAATTACCTGTGTTCAGCATTTTCTTGCAGGGCCCTTTCCCTTTATCATATAACAAATTGCTCCATTATGAAGTGAGGCCCTAGACTTTTATGAGTATTTAGTTTGGTTGGCTCTTAATCAGCTCACTTTTTCTTAATATAGAAAGAAAATAAGTTCCCAGTGTTTGAGTTCGATTGATTTAACTTACATTTCCAATATCATTATCATGTAGTACGAAGTATTTGGGTCTCTGACTCTCTTTTCCTCCTTTCAAAATTCACAGTTTCTCTTATTAGTCCTTATCTAGATAAGAGCTGAATCTGTCATTTTATTTAGGTGTTTTATCAGTGTTTGCTTGCAAAGTTGCATGTAGTTTGTACTTTGTAGCCTTCGTGTTTATATATTGATTTCACTTTTTTTCTCTCCATTTTTGGGCAATTTCTTGCAGGATAAGAACTGAGTTTCAAACAATAATTGTGGGTGTTTCACGTTATTCATTCTGTATTTTCATTCTCATATGTTATGGGTGATACTGATACATTGGAGTATCCCATATCAGAACAAACCCCTCAGTTATTGTTTGGGGCCTCGAACTTGAATGACTTGGAAAAGTCCTTAGAAAAACTCATAGAAATTTCCAAATCTGCTTCTGGGCGTTCAGAGCTTGCTTCCAAAAGGGTTCTCCCAGCGGTGTTGGAGATAATTCATTCTGTGCCATGTACTTCACAGCACCATTTTCTTTCATTGTCTTTGAAGCTCCTTAGAAATCTATGTGCTGGAGAGATTGCTAATCAGAATTTATTTATTGAGCTCAAGGGAGCTGGTATTGTCTCAAATTGTTTAAGGTCGTTGGCAAGTTCTTCAGACCTAGATCAGGGATTGGTTCGTGTGTGTTTGCAAGTTTTGGCAAATGTTTCATTGACCGGGAAGGAACATCAGCTTGCTATTTGGGAAGAACTCTATCCTAATGGTTTTGTATCCCTGGCAAGACTCCAGAGTAGGGGGATTTGTGACCCCCTGTGTATGATAATCTATGCATGTTGTGGTGGAAATCCTGAATTGGTTAGAAATCTGTATAGTGATAGTGGGTGGCCTATAATGGTAGAAATTCTGCGAACTGCTTCTTTTGGTAAGTTTTAAGATGTATTTGTTTGTATATTGTGCTAGTTTTCTTTGTCATCATTAGGTTTTGAGAGTTTCTTTAGGTTTTATCACTGATTATATTCCTTTTCTTCTATTTTCTTTATTCATTGGTTTTCAATGACCCAGTTGGTTTTGGAGAGGATTGGTTAAAGTTACTCCTTTCAAGAGTCTGCTTAGAAGAATCTCAGCTGCCTCTGTTGTTCTCTAAGTTATGGTCTGGGGATGTTTCTGAGGGTGAAGTTTCTGAATTCAGAGATGATCAATTATCTTCTGAACAAGCTTTTCTTCTAAGAATTGTGGCAGAAATCTTAAATGAAAGGATCAGTGATGTTGCTGTTATAAAGGATTTTGCATTGTTTGTCTATGAAATATTCAAGCAGTCTATTGGAGTTCTCGAGCACACCCCTAAGGCCAAGTCTGGTATACCTACTGGCTGTGTGGCCATTGACGTTCTTGGATACTCTATGAGCATATTGAGAGATACATGTGCCCAAGATGATGTCAAAAAAGGAGGTAACAAAGGTGATGCAGAGGATGTTGTGGATGAACTATTATCACACGGCTTCATTGATTTGCTTTTGTCTTTGCTTCATGATCTTGAGCCTCCAGCAATAATCAGGAAAGCAATCAAGCAATCTGAAAACCGAGACCAAGCCGAAGCATCTAGGTCGTGGAAACCCTGCGTGTATAAGGGATTTAGGAGAGACATTGTTGCTCTTGTTGGCAATTGTGTGTACAGAAGAAAGCATGCACAAGATGCGATAAGGGAGAAAAATGGAATTATGATCCTATTGCAACAATGTGTTACTGATGAGGACAATCCATTTCTTAGAGAGTGGGGAATATGGTCAGTGAGGAATATGTTGGAGGGGAGTGAAGAGAACCAAAGGGCAGTTGCAGAGTTGGAGGTTCAGGGATCGGTTGATATGCCAGAAATTTCATCACTTGGACTTAAAGTGGAAGTCGATCAGAAAACTCGACGTGCAAAGCTTGTAAATGTCCCATGAAAATTCACCTTACATGAGATGTCTTGTGAAGAAAATGCATTTATCAGAAAATCAGGACTTGGTTTTTGATATACCATTTTTGTTGCAGTAAGGAGAAAAGAAACTGTTAAGTGAGGTGGTAAGCGTTCTCATCTCTCACCCTAGGAGAACACAATTCAAATCTTGGGAAGCAATTGTTGGAAGAGGCGAAAACTCTTTGACCTCTACGTCTCAAAAGGAAAACCTTGATCAAATAAAAAAGGGACTTCTTTTTATCTCTTGTTTTTCCCCCAACGTCATCTATAGTTAAATAGATCTTAATTTTGGCTTTTCATCTTATTTGGGTTTGTCTTTTGGTCTACATCATGACTGGTTATTGATCGTGGAGGATGGATTATGAATTGATTAGAGGGCTAACGGCAGATGAATTGTATGCGATATTGAGTTATGTATATAATAATTTTTCTTGTTCAAGATATTTACCAGTGCAATACAGGCTGCGAGTTTTTGTATTGGTTCATGCTTATATCTTCGATGTATTTAAGTTTATTAAGTTAAAATATCCACAAAACAAATACCACTTTACAAAGATCAAGTACTACTTCCAGTCATAATTATAAAAACACTTTTGTAGTACAATTTGCATTACAAGAGTGTTCCTATAATTAGGACCGGAAGAAGTATTTTGGAAGAAACAATGTTTTTATGTTGCAGGGGTCAAAAATTGCCAGCGTCTAGCAAGTTAGATATCTTCACTTTGAAAACGATTCGATATGATTTGTCAGTGATAACAGAATGAATTGAAATTATAGGAAACGATGAAAAAATATTTTTTAATTAAAAATAAGAAACAATAGTAACTACAAATCTTAAAGTACATTATAAAAATTCAAATCGAAAAAATGAGGCTCGAGTTTGTCATATGCAGTGTCATTGTGTCAATGGAAGTTAACAGACTGAATATCGTGAAGCTTCACCATATGTATGCACTCGGGACTGTGGATCATCTAATAAAATCAACATGGCAAAAAAAGTATTAAAAAGCCAACCTCATTTCAAAATGTTTGCAGAGCAACAATTACATATAGTTACAATATTTCTAGTTGTTACCCTCCAAAAATCAAAAAAAAAAAAAAAAAAAAATTCACATGAACAAAAACTAGACATGTAGGCTCTCACTTTTTCCTCCCGGCAAGGCAAAAGAAAAACCAAAATGAGTTCTTATTTACAAAAAAGAAAAAACCTGTACATTGTATCTGTATCTTCAACAAGTATGACGCACTTAAAAATTGCCAACTCTTCTATGTCGTAAATTATTTCCCAAAAACTATAAAACAATCTATTTTGCAATATACATTCGTCTTATTCTAATGGCTTGGTGGAAGAAATGAATGTTCATCAAATTTCATTAAATGGTAAGATTCTCCTGAATGGCAAGGAATGACCCTGTTATTTTGCCTCCAACATCAGGGAAATTTTCATGGCCAGGGAGGGATCTAACCTTTCCCTTTTGACCAACTTCTACTGGGTATTTAAGTAGGTGCCCTTTCATCTCTGTTACTTCGGGTGCCGCGAATTGTTTCCAGTTCATTTCACCCATCGCTCTTACTCTTCTTACGCATTCAAGGCTCTCCGGTTGCAAGAAGCAGCTTTCAATTGTCGCTGTGTGTTCTGCCCAGAGCGACATCCTATATCCATGGATCTACATAGTGCGGTTTCATGAAGAATGGCAGTCAGGTCTAAGTAATTGTTACAGAAATCATAATGCACCAAAGTTGGAAAGCAAATTAAAACCAAAACAATGAAGTTTTTAAGGTGGCGTTAGGGACAAGGAAACATAATCTCCAAAAGTTGAAAAGCTATCTATAAGTTGACTGAGCTTAACAAATTGAAGTTGACATACAGATTTCCAAGTATATGGGGAAAATAGGATATTTCTACACCACATGCCACCTTAATTATTCTTTTGTAATTCCATAATGGAAAAAAAAAAGGTTTAGGGGCTCATCTTCCCTCCTTTTCTCACTCTAAATAGAATCCTGGCAGCCCACGAGTAAACAATGATATTCTTGTCACGGCATATCCTTGATTGTTTTGCATCAATCAGAACTAAAGCACTAGACATTTAGTAAGTAACTTTCCCTAATAATAGAAAGTTAGAAACTAAATGAAGAATTGTTTAATAGGTCCATGGATATTTTATTGCATGATATCTCTAGACAAAGTCACATTTATACTCTGAGGTATGGAGGAATCGGAAGATAACCCCAAGACCTCAGATTTGTGGCTTCATTATCATGAAGAATTTGTCTAGAGACATCAAGCAATAAAATACAAATAATATAAAAATGTATCTACAGATAGTTCAGAATACAACCATGGTGGTGCACATACAACCTAATCTACTTCTCATGGTAGTAAGCTATCCTGCTATAACAAATGGTTTTATCATGCATCATGCTCCTACTTCACGTCTCTCTCTATTAAGTGACACCTTCGAGAATTTCCTTATGACTATGAGATATTTAGTGATGATCAACATTTTTGCTAGAATACCAAGAGCGAAGATTGAATTTGGTTTAGTGAAAAATGGCTTTTATGAAAAGATTAATTGCCGATAGAATATACCTGTCCACGTGGAAAAGAATGTCTTCTTGCCCATGTATAATGAGGTTGGTAAGCTCCCATTGCAATCTCACTGTCCCTTGTTCCTTCCATCGAGCGTTGGTTGATGTTTGCAGATCCCAATATCACATACTCATCATCAACTATCATGCCTTTTGAATGAACGTAAATCATAAAGCGTCGGCTACTTTGACTTAGTGCCTGGGAAGTAACACCAATATAGAACAAATTTAGGAGTGCATTTGCTACAGAGTATAAGAATATGCCATATAAAAACTTGATGAAGTAGCTTTGGCTATACTCAGGTCATTAGTCAGGAAATAAGAAGCAGAAGGCACATTGGTAGATGACAGTGATCTGATGGCCGACAGGTATAAGCGAGTTAGAGTTAGTTAAAGGGGTTGGTCAAAATGGTATTATGATTTTTTTATATGGGTAAGATATAACATTAGTTCCTTGACATTGATTTGCAACTGTGGGGACTTAAACAGTATTAATTTTCTTCTAAGGTACTTATTTGCAATTTTCAAAGGATCTTATCTATAATTTCTCCTGTCCACTATTGGTCAAAATAGTGGAGGTTTTACGGAGGGGTATTATTGCACCCTTTTAGTAGATAGAAGTGACATCGTGCCACCCTTGACTTTGAGGTGACTAGTGCACCCCCCAAAAAAAAAGTATAGGGATAAAAGTACACTTTCACCCTAAAAATTCGTGGTGCGAAAAAAGTACTGGGAATGTGGAAGGGTGGACACTGGGCAGAACCGAAAAAAATACTCATACCTGTGGACTATTTGCTTGAGGAGGGTCTCCAGGCATTGCATTATTACCATATGTATCATTGACCTCCCGATTGCCAAGACAGAAAAAGTTCAAGTAGTCTTCTGGTGAGAAAGCCTCTTCCAGCCCAGCCTCAACCAAAGCCTTGTAAATTGTCTCATACATCATTTGCATTGTTTTACACTGCAAAAATCAAATAGTAACTCCAGATGATTAGATTCAATCAACCAATAACCAATTACTAACAGATACAATAACATTATCTTCTTAATAATTAACAGAAAAAGTAGTTCCTTTATTTCGAATTTTGAACGCTACAAGGATGTTTCTCACACCAATATTTCATAGAAGTACAAATTTCCTAAGGTTATGACAGCTAAATTCTTATAGCATCCAAAGTGCAGTCTTAAAAATCCAGGTGCCAAGTTTGATAAACTATGAAAAATCACTAAGGCGATAATTTCATAGAGTAGTTGTCATGCATGAATGTAGACAAAAAAAAGAACACCAAGTGGCCATTATAAGGAGAGGATGGAAATTATGCAGAGCAGTAAACTGCAAGAGGAGATCTAACAAACCATTTGCCAACAAAAACCATGATGTTGGTAATATCTGAAATTGATAGTTACAGGCCCCTCTGAACTTAAAGGTAAAAAATTGTGTTTAGATCTCCTTCTAACTTCTCTTTTGCTTCTTAAATTTGACATGCCTTATACAAGTCAAACATTGTACAGATGGACAGCTACAACTGTGGATATGCACCTAGAAGAAGTTTCATCAGTCTTGTCATAGAAAAGTAAAAAGAAAAATGTTTAAATGGAAACCAAGAAAACAGAGTTTACGGCATTAATTGAAGATAGACCTCCAATTAAAAAGGTTTATTCTAGAAGGCCTAGAAGGGTGTGGTGGGATGCCATGGTGGTTGTCTTGGGTATTTTGGGCAAGAACAGGAAAGAGGACATGCGCAGCATTTAGAATGGTTTGGTTTGGTGTTTCTGTCAGTTACAGGAAGCTTTAAGGACGAAGAAAGTAAGTGAGGGCGTTTAGAATTCTGGTAAGATTTTGGAGATTCCTAATGTCTCAAATAGCTAGAGTTTTCTTATTTTCTTCATATTTCTTCCTTCAAGCTGTTTCTAATGTCAAGCTATAAAGCAACAGCCTAATCATGTGTACAATCAATCAAATCCCTGCCAAGTACAATTTGTGGCTTTCATATTGTTAATGGAAGCATACCTGCCAAAATAGAATCCTTTGCGTGGCAGCCCCAGTTGGAACACCCTCAGGCCACATTGGAATAACAATATACACAGCAAATCGCTCATTGGCCCTGATCTTTTCAGCAATCTTGAGGGCAATTTCCATTGGAATCAAATTATTAGCACCTGCGATAAAAAGATATGCATGATGATTTCACACGTCAAAGAGATCCATAACATAAATTTGTGGATAATCTCATTAATATTTAATGCAGCATTTTTATTATTTCTTTTGAATTGCAACAGAAATCAGAGGAAAATATATAGAACCAAGAAATTTCCTTGTACTTGCTAGTCATTGTTTAGAAAACCAGACCAGACAAGCTAGTTAGACACTAGTCACAAATATTTTATTCCTCATTTTTTCAATGTTTACCTTAGGGAAAAAAGGGAATTAAAGTGGTTAATGATAAAATTAGATCTACTATTTAATTATTTGAATAACACAATCATCAAGGATTTATATTATAAAATTATAACTATTTTTTAAAGATAAAAATGATCACAAGATTCTAACATATTTATTAAACATTCTTTATTTTGTTTATATTCCATCTCATTATTATTATCAAATCTGTTACTTAAGTATTATTTTGATATATAGATATAAATAAAAATACAATAATGTCACATCGCATGAATATAGAAAATTGAGAAGTCGGCAGGAAGAATATGAAGATTTTGAAGGAGATAACCTCTGGTGGAATAAGCAACCGCACAGAAGACCTTATACTAAGGTGAAATTTCCAAAGTTTGAAGGAGGAGACCCAAGAGGATGGATTATGAAGGCTGAAAAGCAGCGATGAATTTGGAAGGCAATGCTTTGGATGTTTTCACCTGGGTTTCTTCAAGTTGGACAATTCATTTTTGGGACGAGTTAATTCAAGTGTTCCAAGATAACTTCCGTCCAACAGAGTTCTAGAATCCTGATATATTTTTGTGCGATATTTTACAATCTGGAATATTGGAAGAATATAGGAAGGAGTTTATTAGGCACTCATCTAGGGTTGACGGCTGGCCAGAAAATTGTTTATTGGCACTTTTTATTCATGGGTTAAAAGAGGAATTGAAGGCTGATGTTAAAATTCAAAAACCCAGGACTGTCTATAAGGCCGCAAGTTTAGCCTTAGAATTTGAATCCAAATTACAGAGTCAACAAACGTAGCGGCCTCCACAACAGTTTTCATCTTTTTGTGGCAATGACTGGGGCGTTAATTATAAAGATATTAATACTACAGCGCCACGTCAGCATTGGTATTTCAATTCTGCACAAAATCAGAATCAGAATCAATCACAGATTGCAACGGGATTCTCTAATCAGAGTATTGCAATGAGATTTTCCAATCAAAATCGACCACCGATTACGACGGGGATTACCAACAGTGCTGCAAATCCGATCTTCTCGCAATCTTCATCTCTTTCCGTCGCCGATCGTCAACTCCGGAGAGAAAAGGGATTATGCTACCGTTGCGGCAAGAAATTTTATCCCGGTCACCGCTGTACTTCGTCGACACTGAGAATAATAGAACTTTCGGATAGTACAGACAGCAGAGGACGCGGGCAATCCAGCGCTGTATCCGACGCATGTTGAAAACAATCACGATGAGACCGAGACTCCTATGGTAGAAATAACACTCCACGCGATT
Source organism: Acacia melanoxylon (assembly GCA_019022615.1). NCBI lineage: Eukaryota > Viridiplantae > Streptophyta > Magnoliopsida > Fabales > Fabaceae > Acacia > Acacia melanoxylon. The sequence goes on from JAFJYJ010000027.1 coordinate 5,532,287, forward strand.
CTGGGCAGATCATCGACTACTACAATGAAAGTGAAGGGAACAATATTTTCAAAGGAAATCCTCATCTTAATTGATAGTGGGTCATCCCACAACTTCATCTACAACAAATTGGTGGCTGACTTGAACATTCCAACTCAACAATTACCGCCATTTGGAGTTCAAGTAGGAGACGGTGCAATGATATCTTGCCACAAAATATGTAGGAACGTAGAAATAAAGGTGCAGCGAGTAACAATCCGTGAAGAATTTTTCCCTTTTAATCTTTGTGGAGTTGATATGGTCTTGGGAATCAAATGGTTAGCCTCTTTAAATACTGCTGAAGCTAATTGGCAGCAGCTGTTCATGGTGTTTTGGGTTGATGGCAAGCGATATAAGCTTCAAGGAATTACTCAACCACCTGCAAAATCTAGCTGAGAACCTTATGATCTGATAGCTACACAGTTTCCTCACTTCTGCCTTGAGGACAAGGCTCATTTTCAAGGGGAGGGTAATGATAGGATACCAAATGACCGACCTCTTCTTGTCTATTCTAGAAAGAGGCGTTTGGATAAGAATGTTTAGTTTGGATAAGAATAATGTCACTTATTCTTCCTACCAACTCCTCAATTTTCTTCATATTCTTTATTCGTATAATCAGGACAAGGCTTATTCTCAAGGGGAGGATATTGTTAGGGTTCCACCACGCCCCCTGTTAGTTTACTCTAGAAAGAGGAAAAGTGCTTAGGATAAGATATAGAAGTTATTCCTAGTAGTTATCCTTATCTTATCTATTTGGTATTTACTGAATTATATAAATATTTGTAATGTGTTTTATGGAAGACAAGTATTGTAATCTGATTGTATTGTTCAAATGGCTAGAGATTTCAGATACTGGCTCTAGAGTTTCTTTTCCTTCATTTCTTCTCTTATATTCTGCAAAATCCTAACACTTAAACTGGTTCAATCACAGTTTGACTATGACTCAACCATTGAACATTCATCCGGTAGTTTAATCGGTTCAATGACCAATCTGACTATAAAAATATTGCTTCTAGGTATAGAATAGGATAAATCCTGATCCAAACTGGGTAAATTTCAATCAAAACATACTAACTATAATCCTAAATAACATTATTGTTAACAAAAATTAAATTCTAGATATTCCTCTTCCATTCTCCATCATTCTCCCCAGCTTGAAAGAACTCTCCCTTGGACTCTTGGATAGTAAAACTGATGATATAACTCCAACAAGAAAAATGTAAGTAGGACCTCCTCCAAGAAGCATCTAAATGAGAATATCCTTTCCAATTAATGAGGTGGTGATGGAGGGGAACAGCAGGTGAGAAAACATTCCAAACTACTCCCAGTTTCTTCAATTCCTTCAACTGGAGGAAAATACTATGGAGAAATAGAAGCATGATGAATTTGCATACCTGCTTTGTTCCTACTTCCCAACCTACTCCCAGTCATAAATCTCCAAGGCCTTTGACTCCGGATTTTTTTAGCATCAGCTTGAAATCCTCATTCCATTCAGGATTGAAGTTCTGGTAGTTGAGGTAACCCTAAGGCTACCCTAGGTGCAACTATTTGAAATAATAATCTAAGTTAATCCTAGATAAGATAATATCTGATAATAGACTAAACCCTGAGGCTACCCTAGGTGCAACTTTTTGAAATAATAATCTAAATTAATCCTAGATAAGATAATATCTGATAATAGACTAAATCCTGAGGCTACCCTAGGGGCAACTATATGAAATAATAATCTAAATTAATCCTAGATAAGATAATATCTGATAATAGACTAAATCCTGAGGCTACCCTAGGTGCAACTATTTGAAATAATAATCTAAACTAATCCTATATAACATAATATCCGATAACAGACTAAATCCTATAATTCCTAATCCTAATTAATCTTAATATTACTTTTAAAAGTAACTAATTAAATTATATATTTTCCTCTTCCATTCTCCCTCACAGCTCCATATCTTATACTTAAAGGTTTTAACGAGATACACTTCACTACGGGCAAAATGCATTTCAAAAATGTCCAGCTTTGAAGGGGAAGAATCTTGTGAGATCTAAATTCAACTTTGAAGCTGTTAGTGTATACCATGTCTCACTACGGGCAAAATGCATTTCAAAGGTAAAATAAGTATCTTCTGCTTTTTACTTGTAGCTGGTAGGCTACTAAATTCAATCAGGGGCAATTTCGATTAGATTCTGGATATTTATATCCTGCAGAAACTTGTACACAATATTCATTTGTAGTTTCCAAAAATGTCCAGCATATTATTGGATGATCAGGTGAAAATTTGTAAGGTAACCACAACACTCATGCAAAAGTCACATACCAAGGTCTCTATGTTGACTCCAATTGTATGAAGACCCAATGAAATATTGATTCTCTATATATATGTAGTGCTGCGCAGCACGGATGGCCTTCACATACGCTGTATGTATGCTCATGTCGATCAACACATTCTTCCCACAAACTAAGTTCTGAGAAAACAAAGTAAAGTTGAACATTCACAAGGTCACCCAGAAACTGTTTCAAATCTGATGGATTGATTGATGGTTCTAAGCGTTTAAAACAGAGCCTTAACTCACCTGGCTTGTTGCATCTTTTGGATCCTTTGGAAACCCCTTTACAGAATTTGAATCAATTGATCTAAATATCTGGTATTCATAATGAAGCAAAAAATACAGATCATTTCTAGAAGAAGTTATATTGAGCAACAAAGTGCTCATGGAAAAACTAAATATCTATTTGATGTCAGTAAAAGACAAACTACCTGAACATGCCAACCTTCAGGGTCATTATCATTAGCACTAAGAGCATCAGACATGCCAATAATGTCTGGGATTCTATCCAGCCTAAGCAAAGAATCATCATATGAACTTCTCAACTTTTTCATCCCATGAGGTTTTGAAGCTTTTAACCAGCGCTCCTCAAAGTTGGTCAGAACATCATATGCTGCTGGACCATCAATTCTAGAATGCAAGTCATGCCATGGCTCCCGTGGACAGCCACCAACATTACTCTGTCACACAACAACCCTTGTAAGAGGAATAAACTGGTAAGCTTAATTCAAACATTACTATTTTAGAACCATATCTCATTAGATTCAAGCTACAGATTCACTGTGATTGAGATTTGTTGGAATATTGTTTGAAACAACAGAGTGATCAACACCTCAGATTCTAGCATTATTTCCTTCCTTATAGAATGTTTCTAGTCTTCTCTCCTTGTGTGGACAACATGTTAGTGAATCCTCCATATTCAAGTAAATAAGAAGAATCAGAGAACTCCACTCTGATCTGCCCCCCCAAAATAAATAAATAAATAAATAAAAAAGGAAATTCTTGATTGTATGTCAAAAATTCGTGCTTTGCAGGGGTGGAAAAATAACATGCAAGTCTGATTAATGTCATAAATTTACCGAAAAAGAATCTATAGGTTTTGAAGATATCACTGACAGGGATAATTTCAAACAATTATAATAAAAATTTGCAGTTCAAAGCATGCTGCCATGCTGCACTTTAAAACCACACGATAAATGGAAACAATCTCATAGGCCCTTCCTGATCATTAAGAAAGGAACGAAATTTTTACTATGAAGGTTTGACTTCTTAAGGAACTAGTGTTTGCAACTATTTTTTTATGATGGTTCTACTCACCACTTGCTTTGTACTCCTAATGAAAAATTTTAGTTAGTCTTGACATGATCTTGCAAACATTGCTAATGAGAAAATAAGATACTTACCAATATCACAAAAAAGGAAAAAGAAGATACTTACTGTGAAAGTAGGGTTATGATAGTCATCCTTGTGTAGTGTCTGAAGTGTCCTAAAAATAGGATGGTGGGGAGTATCATATCGCCCATCACACAAATCAAGTCCGCCAACAAATGCTATAATTTTTCTTCTATTATTTCCAGAATCAGCATCAACAATTACAGTTTTCTGGTGATGCGTATATATAGTACTGGTTTCCTGATTGTCAAAGTTCAATGTAAAACTATCAATCATAAATTGCAGAAAAATGTTTAAACATTAACACGACAAGATATAACATAACAACCACCAAACAGTACCTTGCCAGAATTCTTAAAATCATGAAATTTAATTCACTTGAGAGCACATTTTACAAAAATCAGACTGTCAATTACCTTTGATTTCCAAGTATAAACAGGTAAAACAGTGAGGAATAATAGGACATTGCTTTTTATAAGGCATGAGCTTGATGACAAGAATCCACATCTAAAATACTATGACATTCACAACATGAATTACATTCCTCATCCACCTCTACAGATTGACATCCACTTGGTCCTTCTCTTTTTCATTTTAAAAATAATTCTCCTACAACAATTGTCTCTCTCTGGTAAGAGTTTAGAGTATCTAACCAAGCAATCCTGGTCAAACTTTTGCTGAAACATCCTTATAGGCATTCCTGCATGGATACATTCTCTATCTCTTAATTATTCCACACCACCCAAATTCAACTATCCAAAATCACGCTTGCATATGCAATCATAGTCTAACTTAATCCCAAATGCCAATAAAAAAATACACAGTGAATTGAAGACAATGTACATGACGTCAGTGGCACATCATACATCAGGGATTCTACAAGATCAAGCAACACCTATGGAAAATGGGCAAAAAAGAAAGAAAAAGAAAACTGATTTCAAGTATAAGCCAATTTACACAAAAGTGGGATACAAATTTAGCTTAAATAACTTTTTTTTTATTGTGAGCTTAAATAAGTTATCAGATGATGCAACAGTTCAGTTTTTCATTTATTAGTCATCTTCAACAATAAAGTTTAAAAATTTCGATAAACAATAACTACATATAACAACTTTTAGGATCAGGTAACAAGAATCATGCTAAATGAATAGCTATAATAATATTCATAATAATGATTATTATAAAAATCTATATCATTATAATTTATAAGAATGAAAAAGGCAGATTTCGAAGAATGATATGAATAAAATTATGATATGAAATCAGTTTAAAGGAGGATAGGGGGTCTCTTTCTGATAGATCAAAAAACCAGAGAATACTGGGTCTCTCTCTCTCTCTCTTCACATTTTTACATGATGATTAAGCCAGAGATGGCCAACAGTTTATGGTCCACGATATTTCAGGAATAATCACAACAAAGTGGAGGCAATAAGTTTTCCTTGCAATCATCATTGCTTGTTATAACCTAGAATTAGGCAAACTACCAGATGGGGCCACATTATCAGCAGTCAAGTATACAACAACAGCAATAAAGCATTATCCCACTAGGTGGGTTCAGTTGTATAGATTGCATGACATTGTGCTCTATAGTCTATCAACAACCAAGTCTTTAGATAGATTGTTAACCAAATAATCTTATGCATGCATAAATATTTACAATTCACAAAAACAAATCAGCATTAAAATGTCAATGATGCAGTTTCAAAGAATGACCCAATGTTGAAAATAAATTCAATTGGGTAAATCAGAACAAGTTAATCAATAAGCAAAGTAAACATCAAAGCTAACCCTTTGCTTCACCCAGCTATGTCGTTTTCCTGCAATGCGTGGACAAAGCAGCACTTGAACAGAAGAGTTTTTGAAAAATCGTCGAGTTTCTTCATCGTGAGTTGCCATGACACCATCCTAAGTGCAAATCAGAATTTTTTTGAATAGATGTGAAAAAATCCTTATAACCAAAATATATAACAAAATAAATTTCTAAGGGCTGGTTCAAGAACTTTATCTCACTCAAGGATAAAAGGACACTAATACAGCACACAAGTTAATTATTTATCTGGGCAAATAACAATGACCTGGATGATATTTGATTTATTTACAATCACACAATCTCTTGTTAAAAAGGCAAAGAGAATCTGTTTTTAATCTTTGATTTCTATTGGAAGGAATCACTAGTCTGACAAAAGGAATGTAATATTTGGAAACCTCAATAAGGGTCAGTGTAATTTAGTTTTCATTTTAAGCATGAAGAGAAGAGCAATAACAAATTAAATAGTACTGTTGGCACAGTTTCACAACAGATAACAACAGATTATTCTAGTTTGAGAATACTACAGCACAGGAAACAAAGTATTTCTAATTCAAACGTAAAAAAGTTGTAATGATATTCATTTATTATCTCAGTTATTGATTTTCAGGGCCACCATCTACCAATGCAACACAAAAATAACTTAGTAGGGGAACTTAAAAAAGAAACACATTTAAAATTAGTTGAATAAAGTCCCAAAATTAAATGATATAATGTAACAAGATTCAGTAACAATGTGCACATGCAGGCAATTGCATTACTCACTGTTTTATAACCTAAAATGCTCCTTGACGTAGGATCATCCCAAATAAGGAGAAGCACTCTGACTCCTTCCTGTGACTTGGACCTTAGAAGGTCACCCAGTGCGTAACCTGATGGATTACCAACATCCCTTACCAACTGAACTTTGTGCCAAACTGACCACCCTGTAATATAAATCAAACGCCGAGCTTGACGAATGGCATCAAAGATGTCATGCCAACATTTTCCATGTGCATAATACATCCCTTGGTCAAGTATCACATTAGGGAGGCAGCCATCCGGAACATGGGCGTCTTGATATAGAGTAACAGTTCCACCTTTCCTCAGAGGAAAATAAGTGCCAGGAACTCCAGTGTATTCTGGCCCAGCTCCAACTCCTTGGTGATAAATGCTCAGTCTCTCCATTGGGATGTACTGAATGGACAAGCTCAATACAGCACCTGGCTTACAAGGCTTCCCATTATTATTCAGCACAGGATAGGTCCCTTCTATTCTTTCCCCTGAGTATATTTGTTCCACAGGAATTGATACAATGCCCATGAGCTGTGAACCTACTACATCGTTGTCTTTAACAGCAAAGTGCACTTCAGCACCATTATGTGCAACAGGAACATGAAAATGTTGAGTCCAAACAGGATTCTCGCTGTTGCTAATCACAAAAGTCCTTGCAATTACAGCATTGGATACTGAAATTGTAACATAAGGATCACTAGTAATCTTACTCATAGTTCCCTCAATTTTGTTGCCCATATTTCCAGGTAATTTACCAAACATATCCCCTAAAGTTTTGTGGAACATGTCCATATTTGGAAGATTTTTGGCTTCGTGAATACATATATCTAGATTTCCATGTAGAAGCAAAACTTTCAATGATCCTTTATTCTGTGATGGAACAATCTGCAAACTCTGACTATGAACTGAATCATTAAATGAGCCTGAATAAGATGAAAGTTTAGATGAATTGATCCGACCAGAGTGGGAAGTTCCTGATCCAGAGAAGGAGTTATTAGGATAAGCGTAAAATTCCCCTCTCCCATCTTGGTGTGGAACTGAAATGGGATGTGCCAGTTGCTGCCCTACTGGTGCAGGGGGTGATGCAGGAGCGGTTGGCTGGTTATCAGACAAGCTAACTTTGTCCATAAGATCATCCAAAGGTGGGTAAGCAGAAGTCCGAGAAGGACTGAAACTATGACTAGTTTGCAATGACATACCACCAGCAGAGCTCATTCTCTCATGCTGGGGGGAACCAGAAAAACTATTTGCACGTGAATGGGAAAGAGGTTGACTTTGGGGATATGGACCTGCCTCGGTTTGTTGGGGAGGATAATGAGATGATTCATACTGAAAACTATGAGGGGTGTTATGAACTGCAGGAGGAATGGGGTATGGATGAGGATAAGGCTGAGGAGTAGAATACGGCTGTTGAGGGGGATAATTGAAGTCAGGTGGTAGACTGGTATGGCTATAATCCGCCGGTGGAGGGGGGTGGCTATAGTCTGGTGGCGGAGGGTAATGGCTATGACCAAATGGTGGCGGAGGTGGGGGGTAGGAATAGTTGGAGGAATGTGAATGATTGAATGCATAAGGGTAAGGAGGAGGTGCCATTGGATCTGAAGCTGGGGGTGGATGAGATGGAGGAGGATTACTATAATATCCATACGGGCTTGGATAACGGTGTGGTGATGAAGACCCATAATTATCCATGATTAAACTACAGAACTCTCACTCTTGATGATGCAAAATAGATTAGATCCTTTGAGAAATCGAAATGGGATTATGGTAAGGGGGATAAACTTCAATCAGACTAGAACTGACACCAAAAGAATTGCAGTTTAGCACAGAAGTCAACTGAGGAAGTTCTTAATTCTCAATTCTTGAATAAGATGACTGCGATTAATAGGATACAATTAATGGTAGTATATCGCAAGACAAGACTGACCAAATATCGATGATGACCCTAATCCTATATGGGACAAGAAACGAAGAAACGTATGATCAACAAAGGCGAGATTTCCTTAAACCCGAAAAGGGTTTACCTGTGCTTTAGAAAACTGAAGGGTTGACGCAATCGAAATACACGGAAGCTTCAAAGAAGAGTAGGTGCAAGAAGAAGATTGAGGGAGACAGAGATGGGACTCTCTCTCTCCATTGACGACGTGTACAAAGCCACCAAGCGCTTTTTTTTTTTGTTTTTTTGGCAGAACACACCCAGCTCACCAGGTTCGATGGCGGGTCCAGATCTCTCATCATCACCCTCCTCATTATCCCTCATCATTACCATCTCAACCGTTTAAATCTTGATCCAACGGCCCATATTTATTTTTTTAAAAAAATTATTTTTAAAACATATTTTTTGGAGACAACATCTCTATTACGTCCTAAATCGGATCGGACGATCAGAGATGAGATCACGCCCGGATAGAGATGGGGAGAGCGGCTGCTGGGCAGAAAATCCTCTCCCTTCGATGGCGGGTCTGGAAGTTAAGAAGACGACCTTGAAGTTTTTTTTTTAAATTTTTTGGTCAACAAAATGACCTTGAAGTTAACGATTATAAAATTATATATTTTATATTTTGTTGGCCAACAACAAAAAGTAAAGCTTATAAAATTATCTGGTCGAAGAAGCTAAAAAAAATATAAAATTAACTTTTTTTTTTAATGAAAAGAATAACTTTTTTGGGGCAAAACAAAAGCTAAAAACTAAAAAGTAAAGCTTATAAAACTTTCCGCCGATGAAGTTTATGTTTAATAATAATAATAATAAAAGAAAGCCTATGTTTTTTTTTGGTTGCCAATCATCCGTATTTCGCCCGAGTTTTTTCGCTGTCAAGATACCTACATGCAAGACTAACTGGATTTCTTAGTGACATAAGTCGCTTATCATTTATATCAAACCCCGTAATACCCTAAAAACTCTAACTAATATAAGTAAAATATTTGGATAAATATTTACGAGAAGTATATTGCCTCTAATTTTGTAACTTAATTGTTATAAATTTATGAGCAATTTCTCTTTAAAATATCATTTAGGGATCATAACACACCATAAAATAAATGTTGAATTTTAGTAAATAAATTTCGAGACTACCAAGGTGAATATGTGGTCTCAAGTTGTAGGTTTTAATTTTCTTATTTTCTAAGGTAATTACTTTGAAAATGAGAGAAAAAAGAGATCGAAAGTCATGAAAAATGTATTTTATAGGTCATAAAACGAATCGAAAATATTATGATAAATCCTATATGTTAACAAATATTGGCAAAAACTTAGGAAGTATGTTATTTTTAATTTTAGGAATTTTTGGGATTATTTCCTGAAAAATAATAGAGCATGAATATAATATTATTAAAAATACTTTTTTAAGGTGTTTTTAATATTTTACATGGGACATAAAATACCAACGATTGCAAAAATTGTGAGATAATAATTAATCCTAATTATGAAAATTATCAACAATTAGTAAGTGGCTAATTAAGTAATTAGTGGCTAATTGTTTAGATTAAGATATAAGTAAATTAATTATTAAAATAATTAATTTAGGGAGAAATTCGAAATTAATAAATAAATAAAAATAAAATATAAAATGCTTAGAAAAATAAATAAAAAATAAAAATAAAAAAATAAAAAATCTTGATATTTTGATTAAAATAATAATATATATGGTAAAAAGTCAACGGGACATTTGAGAACGAGATAGAAACTAAATCCTACACCAAGATATATGGATTTAGTCTAAGTCATCCTGGACTTTTTATAAACCAAAGTGAAATTCTACTCGGAGTGGACTATCTCGAAGTAATTTATGTAACCAACTAGGTCATTAAGTTACAAGATAAATAAAGAATATAGAGATAGTGCAAAAGAACCATAGAAAAGCGAAATAGTTGTGACAAACCATGGATAAGGTTTCTTAGGACAGAACATATTACGAACCAGCGAATTTATTTTCGAAAGGCCGGTTCTACCGAAGTTATTTCCAGAATCGACAAGCCGAGCGTTTATCCGAAAATCTTCGCAGACAAATAATACCCTTAATGGGATCAAAATTTAGTTAACCTAAGTAGTTTTAAAGAGAAATGGTGGAACTACAAAACCTAGTTCCCGCATTTTTTGAGATTCTCCGAGATTGCGCGTTTTGGACACCGAAGGAACTTTTTATCGGACAAGGCCATAAAGCAAGAGCTTGTGATGTCATGCATGACATCAATTTGCATTGGGAAGGGTGCAAGGAGGTCGGCCAAGGCAAGGGAAGGGCCAAGATGAGGCCACGTGGCGAAGTGCGATCCAACGGCCGAAAATCGATCTGAAAAAGGCATGAATAGTGCCATACTTTTTCCTATAAATAGCAACCTCCTCTTCTCATTTCCCACACCAAAATTTCGTGCCTTAGAGAGAGGTTAGAGAGAAGGAAGAGCCCGGGAAATTCTAGCCGAGTTCTGGGTAAGTTCTTCGGTCCTTAGTCTTTAGATACGGTAGTTCTTTTAGTAGAAATACTAGAATTGTCTTTAAATTTCCCAGATAGTCTAGATATCATATTGATGGGTAGATATGGTATTTATTTCGAAAATATACTGGGAAAAGAGATATGTAAAAATTCTGGAGAGATAGGGTCAAAGTAGCAAAGCTCTGGCGGAATTCCGCCGATTAGGGGGTCAAGGGCAAAATGGTAATTTTTACCTAAAATGTCTGTTATGCTGCTAGATATTGATAAATACTATCCTTATAGGATATCTCGAGATAATTGATCCATTGTCGTCGTCATACATTGTCGTACCGCGTTGTACCGCCGTCGGCCGTCATTTGTCAAAAATACAGTTTTTTGTAAAACGTACCGAAAGTACCGTCAACGAAGGTATGTTCGCGACGTACAGTAACACTGACTCTGATGATTATGATATGCTTATATATGCTTGTGTTCTGTCGAGACTGCATCTCATTTGAAATTGGTGGAGTTATGAGTACACGGGTTATGGTATTGTTAACACCGTTGAGAGTTTTCCTAGCGCTATGGACACGACGGTACATCGTGGCACCGGAGAGTGTGCAACCGGGATAACAAACATCTGCGAGGGCCGTGTATTGTTATTGCCGTATATACATATTTGTGTATCTGTTGTGTCATTGTAGTAGTTTTTGTGAAAATGTCATGAATGCCCATCATACATATATTGTGTACATAAGCATGAGGTTAACCGTTACCTGAGGTCCGATGGGCATTGGACCTCAATCTGAATGAATAGACAGGAAAGGGTCATGAACCAAAGGAGGCACCCGGGGACGGAGCTATAGATATATGCCAGTAGACGAAGCCGTGAGAAGGCACCGGTCAAAAGAAATGCAGGAAGAAAGTCAATAGAACCTACCTTATGGCATGAATCTAATAAAGTTACTTCATATCATTTGGTGCTTAAACTAGAAATGGTCGTCTATGTGGTTGATCAATCGGTCCCTAAGATGGTGAGACTTCCACTAGACCTACCCACTGGCCAAATGGGATGATTTAACTGAGTTAGGTTCAATGCCCCAAGTCTACTCAAGGCTCGGATGAACAGGGTATAGTTATACAGAAGAACTGTAATGATAAGTTTTGTATTACTGTACCACATGAACATTCCTTCGGGAAATTTCTAGTATATCAGTATACATCAGGCATCATCATATGTCTGAGTATTTTCATATCAGATACTCATTGTTAAACTCATTGTTATACTTGTTGTTCAAATTTTTAGTACGCTTTCTTCGTTTCCGCAAAACGCTAAGCGTAACACCTCAAAACTCGATGAATTTTTATAAAACCACGTGTCAAGACGATTTATGCTACGGAATTTGGGGTGTTACAAACCCTGTTAGTAAAAGAAAGCCTATGTTAAAACTGTCTATGCATTTTATGAAAAAAAATCTGAACATATAATATAATTTTTTTTTTAAAAAAAACACTTCAGGTTTATTTATATTATATTGCATAGTCCTCTCCCCTAATTTATCTCCATATGATATAAAACTGGAAAAAAAAAAAAAAAAACAAAAAAAACTCGTCAGGTTTATTCATATTATATGAGTAAAATTTAAAACTGTTTTTATTTATTAGATTTTAAATTAAGGAGGAAAGACTAATTTTGTGTGTATATATCAGACCAAAAAAAAATCTCTGGGACATCAATTCTTTTTTTCCTCTAATCACACCCTTGGGGGTCCCCCTCGTTTTATGCCGGCCACATTGTTGTGTATAGAAATATTTAAATGTTCTAGAAGCATTATGTCATTTAAACTAGGTGCAATAAAAATATGATCCGGTCCAAATTATAAACCAGTTGACTTTTGTTGAAGAGGTTAAGAAAGCTAAATAAGATACTTAATCATTTTATATGTTATGTATCCTTAGATTATGTATTAGTTAATTAGTCAAACTAATTAGTTTGAAGAAAAAAATAAAAATAAAAATACTCTAAAGTAATCTGCTTCCTTAATTTCTCCAAAAAAGTCAACTGCGCCTTATAATTGTGATAGGAGGGAGTAAATGTAATAGTTTATATTATTTTAATTCTAATTGATGATGACTCATCTAAAAAGAATTCAAATTTTATACTCCCTCCGGTCCTAATTATAAGAGTTAGTTGATTTTTTTGGAAAGATTAAATAAGCTAATTATATTAGTTGAGTATTTTTATTTTTATTTTTTTCTTCAAAATAAATAGTTTGACTAATAAAATAATATATAATCTAAAAAAATACAACATATGAAATGATTAAGTAACTTATTTAGCTTCCTTAATATCTCCAAAAAAAAGTCAACTAACTCTTATAATTAGAACCGGAGGTAGTATTATTTTTAAAGAGAAAAAAAATATGATTAATCATTTTGTTTTATTTTTCCTTAAGAAATTAAGATATTTTTTCTTAAAAATAATATAAAATTTGAATTCTTTTTAGATGAATCATCAAAATGATACAAGTTGTTGTATTTTCATATTAGACAAAGTTCAAATAACGGGATACTCCAAAAGTATGTAAGTACTCCGTATTTCCTAAGTTTCAAGCGCGTGTATATATATATACACACCTTTGAGCAAAAAAAAAAAAGTATATATATATACACACATTTGAAAATTTCAAAATGACGACATTAGCGGACTAAGTCAAGAATGAAATTTAAAATACCTACTACTCCACATTGAATTTAGAGGTTTCGGATCTTCGAAAGTGTACCAAGATTGGATGCGACAAAGGGGGACGTTAGAAGAAGTTCAGAAAGGAAACAATAAAATATAGGAAAATCTTTTTTTTTTAAAAAAAAAAAAAAATATATCATAAAAAATTATGATGTCAAAAAAATCTCATTGATGATTCTTTCCATACGTTATTAACAACTTCATCAGTAAGTTTTAATAATTATTTGAGATTTTTTAATATTAAAATTTTTTTATGAGACTTTTTTTGACATTTTTATAGTCCTTTGGATTTTTAAAAGGATTTTCCCTGAAATATATTAAAAACAACGCGGCTGCTTGCAAAATGCCCCTGAGAAAATTAACCAAAGCATATGGGGAGGCCACGCGTCAGTCAGATTTGAAGAAATTAACTAAGGTCGATTTGGTCTCAGGGAGGAGTTTTATAAGTTCCTATAATCATCGATCAGCCAATCATTATCAATCATGTGGATTTGCATGCTGATTGGTCCCAAGTAATATGCTTATTTGGCTAATATACATGGCCATGACTATCTTTGTATATGGTTCATTGAAATTTCAGTTCATTGATTTTTGTGTTTTGATTTTGGATTGTTTGAGTTCATTGGATTTGTTTACTTAGTCATTTAATTATTTGAATTGGTTGTGTGTTCATTAACTTAGTTTCTTAGTTATTCAATTATTTAGATAGTGATATCGACTGTAACTCCTTATAAATTTATAATTGTATTGTCATTATTTTATTTTTTTGGTTGTTCCATCCAGGTATTTAGAGCTTATTTCTAATCCGAATCCGAATCGATCGGCCGTATAACCTGGTTTATGGTGAGTAGATCTCCCAACAAGGTTTTTCTACATTCACAAGGCCAACTGAAACCTTACTTAAGCGACATGGTAACTGCGCGTTTACCACTTCGCTAACCCCATTAGTAATTGTATTATCATTAGTCATTCCAACCAACCAAATTGAAATGGGTTTGAGTTGGCAAAATGACAATCCGTTAGAATGCAGGCTTTTTCAGCCCGTGCTCACCAACCATGGTCTACCAGGACAACCCATACCTTGTAGCTCTGCCCACTTTACCATCTCAAATCGTAATCGCCTATTCTCCATTAGTCATCAATTGGCTTCTTGTGCAATTAAATGTTAATTGCCTACCATGTAATACTCATCTATCGATGAATTGACTCTTCTAACAACTTTTTAAAACAGTTTGTTTGTGTCTAACATCTTCTTCACTCATGAAAACTATAAATGAGTCTTGTACAAATGAGGGTAAGAAAAGGCCAAAACAATTAGAGAATGCTAGAAACAACTTTCATACATCAGAAAAACATATTTTTTTTACGTCAAACTTTATGCAAAGCATAAGACCTACATTCTTCAACATTTAAATGACATAAGATTTTTTATTTTTTTAAAAAAAAAAATCTAAAAGTAACAACAATAATGACAACAATAATTATATTTGAAACAACTTGCATCAAATGGCAATAAGCAATAATAAATTATTGTCATCCCACTACCTGGAATTAATTGGGATATATCTTAACAACAACAATGATAGGCCGTCTTGAAGTTCTCTGCCTCTGTTAGATAGAAGAAACTCTCACTATTGCCATGTTACTGCTATGGGACTTCTTACAGTATAATGCCCAGAAACCCAGATCAGTGACCCAAAAGATGAACTACCAGAAGCTCTTGCTCTTCCATCTGCAACAAAGGTCACATTATAACTCAACTTCTCACCCACTTTTCCAAAATTCAAATTCTTTGGTTCCACAGTCACTGATACTCCCATTGGTTTTTCCACTTTCACTGCATAATTACTTTTGGGGTACCCTACATTAGTGACCAACCTCTTGTAGGTCACACTAGCCTTCTTGCTACTTCTGCTGCTGAACAAAACTGCAAATGAAGGGTAGTTCAGGTCACCAGGTTGAAGACCTCCATCAATGGAGCAAGTGTGATTACCACCCCCTGATAATAAAGCAATCTGAGAGGAAGTATAGTTCAGGCTGCACAAGTAGCTCAAATAGTCTTGTGTATTAATGTCATAAATCAGCCCTGGATTAGAAGCCCTTTCTGGGTCAACATGTCCTGAGCCTAAAGCAAAAGGGTTAGCCATTTCTGACGTCCTGTTTGAGCTAATGTCTCCGATCGGGTGTCCTCTGTGGTTCAAAGTGTAAGCTGTGGTCATAAGGGCTGATTTTATAGCCGCAGGAGACCAATCTTTGTGCATAGACTTAAGCAAAGCTGCTATGCCGGTCACATGAGGACAAGACATTGATGTGCCAGAGACTATGTTAAATAGTACACTTCTTTTGTCACTTTTGAGTGAACTTGGACTTGTTTTGGGAGGCCAAGCAGCTAAAATGTTCACACCAGGTGCAGTCAAATCTGGCTTTATGACATCTGGTCCTACCAAACTGGGTCCTCTAGAAGAAAAAGCAGCCATTGTTGGCGCATCAGAATCTCCATATACAGTCCCTATAAAGGAAATTGAAGCAGTTGGGTTCTTATCAGTTAAAACATAACTTCTGATGGTTTTAGATGCAGAAAATCCTATTGAAGTTGCAGGTAGAATATGAGCATCAGCAAAAAGCTCTTCTCCTTGGGACCCAGTATTAAGCAGAATCATTCCTAACCCACCTGCCATTTTCACTTCCTCTCCTTTCTGAGTTCTGCCACTGATTCCACTCTCACAAGCAACCATTTTCCCTTTCACAAGCTTCGGATCAAGCGAGCCCCTAATGCAATACTGTGCCAATCTTTCACTTCCATTGTTTGCTGCTGATATCCCATAAACAACAAGCAACTGCTTTGTGGGTTTTCCTTTATACAGAGAAGACCCTTTGAAAACCTGGCCATTCCCAAGCTTCACCTTTGTTAGCAAGCTTCTGTCAGTGTAGCTAGCTGCCACAGTCATGAGCCATGGAGCTACATTTCCTACATTTGATTTGGAAGGACCAGAGTTACCTGCAGAACAAGAGACAAAAACCCCTTTTTCGATTGCTCCAAATGAAGCTATGGCTATGCTATCACTATAATAAGGCCTGGCTGAGCCGCCTAATGAGAGTGACAATATATCAACTCCATCAGCAATTGCTTTATCTGCTGCTGCTATTATATCTGAGTTTGTGCATCCCAAGGACCAGCATACTTTGTAAGCTGCTATTCTTGAAGTATACCTGTATATACAATTTCACAAGTATCCCATTATGTGATTTTACATGTGAATAATAATACAAGTGCAAAAGTAAACTATTCTTTAGGTTATTGAAAAATGATGATTGCTTTCATGTATGGACTAAATTAGATAAGTTTGACAACAAATGACAAGCTAAAATAGATAATAAAGATTATTGATTCTATTTCTCTATAGTGCATGTACTATGCAGCACGATGCCGTGCAACAGACCTAAAGCACTAGAGGTAGGGCCCACCACACTATCGAGTAACTGGTTGTGAAGTGCATCTAAAGTAGACAAAAAGAACCTGTGTTTTTACCGGATCAAACATTGAAAAAGACTATAAATATATATATTTTCAAATTAAAAGGCTTTCCTACCCCCAAATCTAGACTCTAATACTCCATCATGTTCTAAATGTAGGAGTTAGTTGAATGATTTGTTTTGGTCATTAAATCTCAAATCCACTTTATCTTACAAATTATTAATTCTTTTGCTAAACAATCTTATTGATTGCATATACTAAATGAGGTTTTTTTTAAATGGGTATTTTGTAATATAAATGATTAAATAAGGTATTTTAAGGAAATTAACAAATTTTTGTTACAAATAATTAAAAGCGGCCCGTGTACAAAACTGGTAGTAGATATACATAGTTTTTGAAAGCATGACCTCTAAAGCACATGGCAGTAAATTTACCATTACTTTAAGGCTCACTATCTATTGATTACAAATAATTAACTTCACTAATTTAATTTTCTTAAATCTGTAAATTAGATATCTGGCTCATATATTTATGATTGGCTCATATATTTATGATGAGAAAGGATAACAAATTTACCTCATTCCAGCAGCTCTACCTTTAGCAAGGCCAAACAAGCTAGCATTATCAACCAAAGCACCAGCAGCAGTAGAAGAAGTGTGAGTTCCATGGCCTTCAGAATCCCTTGGAGAGCGATAGTCCACAGTCTCATTAATCCTTCCAACAACCTTCTCATACCCTTTAAAAAACGCTCTTGCTCCTATCAGCTTCTTGTTACAGTTCTCAGAAGAAAACTGTGTCCCATTTTCACAAACACCTTTCCAGCTAGAAGGTACTGGAGACATCCCTGTGTCTCTAAAGCTCATATGTTCAGGCCAAATCCCAGAATCAAGCACTCCAATTATCACATCAGAGGCTAAGTTTGTTTCACTCCAAAGCCCTTTTCCTTTTGAAAGTCCTAGAAAATGGGGTGTGTATGTTGTGTGGAGATGTAAAAGTTCATCTGGTATTGCTGTGAGGAACCCTTCGATTTGGTTTAAGGATTTGAGGTGGGTTGGTGATAGATGGGCAGAAAAACCAAACATGGTGGTTTCATATACGTAAAGAAGGTCTGGGTTTGATGATGTTTGTTCTTCTTCTTCTTCTTCGTCGTCTTCTTGTTCGACTTTCGATGAAGCTTGGGAGATTGAATCTAGGACTGATTCGTACCATGGTTTTGTGATGTCTTGAGAATGAACTGAGGATTTTATTTTGGTCTTGTCCATGTAGATTATGTAGGTCTGTTTCTCCATTACAGCAATTGATTTGTTTGTTACCATCATCATCGTTAGCACTAACAGTATGAGTGTTTTGAAAATCATGGTGCCTGTAATAAAAAAACGAACTATATTAAAAACAAATACTCTTTATGTATCAACAAGTTCCTCTTTGGAAAAGAAGTTTAATTTGCCTGCATGCTTATTTTTGCATCAAGAACGGGACAATAATATATGTATGATGTTCTATACTAGAAACTGGACCAGTGGCTATAGTGAACTGAAAAGCTAAAATAATATATGAAAATAAATAAACATATCAATAAACTTGACTTTCCTCTCTTTCCCCCCTCTTTTTAATACGACTTTTTTTTTTTTTTTTTTTGTCATCCTTCACTCAACATAAGGAACTCACCTACCCATCGCACAACCTTATGCTTAAACAAGTTTTAAGGAGGGTGTTAAGTGTATGTTGAGCTAAATGACTCTAACACTATCTGGCATCTTTATTAGCGACTCATATTTAAGTACTGTTATGACTAATGAGAATAATTTTCTTGATGTGATTTTCTTTTTCATTCAAAGGATTCAATGCCGTGACTTTGATTAAATGTATGGAGTTCCTTCCACTCGATTAAACTAATTAATATGATTTTTCTCACTCTTTATACCTTTCACATTTCTTTTAAATAATTCAAATAAAATTTTAACTACTCAAACTAATATTTCAAGTAAGACATTAAAATCTAAACAAACAAAACTAAACCATAATGGTGTAATTTGAGCAGTTGAGAGACTGGAAAAGAAAGGAAGAGGAGAGAAGCTAGCTAGCTAGATTGTAGAAGCTAGAGAGGGTAAGGATCCATACCTCTAAAATGCTGATTCCAGCAAAGATGAGAAATGTAATGCAATAACTAAATGACACGAGAGGACAGCTTATATAGGTTTATAAGCACAAGCCTGATGAAGACGGTGAAAGCTTGAGCATTTATTATTGTTATTATTATTGTTAAGTGCTGTGCTCATTGCGATTCAAAAAGTCAAACTTTTTCTTTGCTTGATCTTCACGACTGTATGCACACCCACATATAAATAATGATGACATTCTCAGATGTACCTAGCTAATAGAAAAAAAAGGTTTTTTCCATTTTAATAAGCAATTTGTTACGTAAAGATCATTGTGAATTCCTAGTGATGTACATGTGAATGTCAAAACCATAGGATAAGAGAGAGTTTGTGTTCTGTAACTATAAGTGTCAATATTTGTTGTTTCCAATGTATTGAGTAGGTAGAAATTGAATATAGAGTAAGTAGAATAGCATAACAAGAATCTGTATTATTGAAACAGCACATACATAGAGCATACAACAAGTCTGTATAATATGAAAAAGTTGTAAACGAACTCACAAGACTGTCGAATATGGTAATAAACTATGCAAAAATCCGGGCCCAACTTACGTTGTGTCCTTAAGACAATTTTGCTCTCTCAATATGGATGCCGAAGGTTTCTGAGCAATTGCCTCCCAGGATAGAGCGGATTATTCGTCTCCAGAAAGATGGCTCTATCAATCTGAAGCCCAAGCGAATCCAACAAGTTTGCTTTCGGAACGTACAAAATGTTTTGTATATGCAGTATGCAGAAAGAGTGTATGTAGAAAAAATCTGATACAATTCTATGACTAGGGCACTCTATTTATAGACAACGAAAAACTTGATCAAATAGACTTGTCTGTTGCTACGAACTAGTGCGTTGTGCAAACAGACGCACCAGAACGGAACGAACAGGAGAGACCTGCGTCTCTTGCCGGCGAATTGGTGCGTCGCACGAACAGACGCATCAGAACGGAGCGAACGATCCGAATGGATCGCAACACCCAGCCGCTAGTTGGAAAACCTCGAAAGGGCAAAACCATAATTATTAAAAGTTCAGGGTCAAATTGGAAATTCAAAAATTTATTTTTTTATTTCACACACGTGCGAACCAAACTGGCGGCGCGCGCGACCGAGCTCGGTCGGTCAGTCGGCGGCGCGCGTGTGTGTGGTGGACCAAGGATCACCTAAGTCCTCACCCCTCCACAAAAGTGGGTTTAGTAGGAGCAAAGTTGAGGCTTCTAGACTCTCCAACTTTTCTCCAACTAACCAGTGTAGGACTTCTATCCACACACATTCCTTCTTCTTTTTCCCTCTTCTTTTTCAACCTTCTTCTTATTCATAAGTCATGGGATTTTATCCTAAATTCCAACAATATTTAATTCAAGCAAAACAAAAAGTAAGTTTCAATATTTAATTAATACTAGTACTTTTTTTTCCAGCTCTTATAATCACCTAATAATAACTACTACATAAATTAGTGTAGCTAAAATTAGTTACTTTATGTAAGACATCAAAATTATCTTCAATAAAAGTCATTAGTTAGAATTTATGAAGTTGTTTAATTGGTTGAGGATATTAGGTGGAAAAAAATTAATACTCTATACAAGACGTGTTATATTATGAAATATGTTGTTGGAGGTGTTTATAATTAGGACGAGAGAGAGTACCGATTTCATTCACACATGACACATGGAGTAGCTAAGGGCCGTTTGGTATGGGAAAATTTGAGGAGGGAAAGGAACTTTAGAGAAAGGAAAGGAAGATTTTAAAGGATGAGGGAAAATGGCTTGAGAGAAGATGATTTGTTTGGTATGAAGAAAATGAAGGGGTGGTAATTGGTAAAGAATCAAGAATTATATATTTTGCCCTCAAAAGTAATTAATTCAAAATAAAAAGGAAAAATATTTTTTTTGCTCAAATATATTTTATCAACTTATCAGTTTGAATTTGTCTAAAATATTCTTAAAATTTGTTTATTTTCAAGTTCGAATATACCTAAAATATTTTTCACCAAATTCAAACTTATCGCATAAGTTTCAAAAGTAATTAATTCAAAATTTTTTTTGCTCAAAATATTTTAAAAATATCAACTTATCAAGTTTGAATTTGTCTAAAATATTCTTCCGTCAAGTTCGAATTTGTTTAAAAAAATTCCCGCCAAAGTTTGAATATACCTAAAATATTTTCTCACCAAATTCAAACTTATCGCATAAGTTTGAATTTATCGTATAAGTTCAAATTTATCGCATAAATTTGAATTTAATCATATTTTCTTGCATTGTAGAAAAAAATATTTTATGAAGAGTAAATATGTCTAACAGTGTCATTGTTCACGTGAAAACTTAATATCCCACCAATTTTGATGGGATCTTATCTTCCCACATATAAGGGAAGATTGGTGGGTTCGGGAACTTAGGTTGCCGGGAAGATTTGACACAAAAAACATACCAAATAAAGGAACTTACTAATCTTTCTTTTTCCTCCCACCAAATCTGAGTACCAAACGGGCCCTAAATATAGATAACCCATGATCTCATGCTCCAGTTTTAGTACCCACCTTTTGTGACCACCAAAAGTCCATTTTTTTAGTGATAAATTCTTTATCTCACTCTTCTTAAACTTATATGTGTTTGGATGGAACAAATAGTATGAGGAAGACAATACTAGAGGAGAAGGCTTATGGGAAATAAATCTTCTTCCAGTTTAATTAGATGACAAGAGGAAACAAATAAAAAAATTGTAGCGAAGAAATAGAAACATGATACCTACAGTATTGTCGCGAAGAAATAGAAAAAAATTCTTTATCGCATACGGTTTTTTTAAAAATTACTCTAGACCCTTGGATCAAGATTTCGACGGCCAGGATCGAAGATGAGGAGGGATGGGCAGAGTATCTACTTCCATAACTCTGCAGGCATGACTCAAATCATTTTTTTTTTAAATAATCTTATTTTTCATGTTTTTTTCAGGAGATTACAACATTATTACCATTGTGAATTATATTAGTCGCTTTGTTTCCTGATGACTTCATATTTTTGATAGATTTGAGATATATTTTGATATAATTAGGAAGTCATCAATGCTAAATTAAAGAGATTTTGTTAATATTTTAAGGGATATCAATCTAGATGTATTATTAGTAGATTTCAATTTAAAATAAAAGCTTTTGAGTTTATGTTATAAATAATAGTAACAGGAAGTTTTCTAGGAAAAAAAAAATCAGTTTATCAGTATGCAATTTCCTTTTGCTTCTTGACCATGACTATTGATACGGGAATTAAATTGAAGGAGATTTGGAATAGATGTGGGCCCCAAAGATTGAAAGAGAATTGAAGACAAAAGGCATAGTGAATGAAAATGTGGGGACCACAAAAAAAGAAGAAGAATGAAGCAGATCACGTACAGGGAGCATGTGGAGATAGGATTTGGAAAGTTTGATTATATGAATAAAGTGAATTGAAGTGAATGGAATTGGGCCCACCAATTAAAACTTATAACCGAAGTAATTGAGAGGAAGAATGGAGGCGTGGCCCAACACACACAAATAAAACGTGGAACCCGAGCCACGAGAGGAATAAAAAAAGGAGCAGCAAGCAAGCGTGGAGAGGGGAGGAGGATGTGGAGAAGAGTTGCAGTACGCGTTGCACAAGGAGAAGGCTCCACAATTTTGTGATCTTGTCTTTTTCTTCTTCCTCTCTTTATCTTTGAAATCTGAATTTCTTGTTTTTGTAATTGAATTTCTTATAGCCATGTGTGGCTAATTTTTCTTTTCAACCTAGAGTACTATGAACTTGTTTGAGACTTAGAAATTGTTCCCACTCATTAGTTTTGCTTAATTTTAATCTAGTTTATTTAATCTTGTTTTATTATTTATTGCTTATTGAGTGGCTACCATTGAGCATGTTGTGGGAATTTAGGGTTGAACTTGGAAGAGAGAATCCTAAATAGACCTTGAGATTAAATAATGTGGAATTAGGTTTAAATTTAATGTGAAATTAGGTTTTAATCTAATTTGCGTCTAGGATAGGAATATACCTAGAAGCTCTACATAATCAAATTAAGTGAGCCCGACTTAAAAACGCATCTTATTTAGTTGTGTGAGGCATTGCATAATTAATTAAGGTAGGTATATAAGTGGACCGGAAGGCATTTATAGACGTTGATACTCTAGATTAGCTGATTAAGTTAAGTCGAAATTAATTTAGTGGGGATAAAATCTAAGAAACAAACAAGGGATTAAAATCTCTAGGTTGTCCTTCGATATTTGAATTCTCTCTCTCACGAAAGTGCTTGTTTTTATTAAATTCCTTTTTTTTTTTTACTATTATTGAAAGCAATTCTCGATTTGCTCAACTTAAACGAAAAAAAGGAAATTTAACACCTAATCACTAGCTTGATTTCGAGTCTACGTGGGATGACCATGATTTACCACTTACTATTTTCATGACCCGTACACTTGCGGTGCTTAGTTAACTTTTGGTAGCATCAAGTTTTTGACGCCGTTGCCGGGGACTTGTGTGCCACAACTGTCTTAGTTAGAATTGATTGAGCATTAGTAGTTTGAGTTTGAGTTCGTAAATATCTTATCTTATTTTATTTTTTTAAGGATTTTTTTTTTAAAAAATGGATTTCAATTGGCAACCAACCTGGTCTTAATATTGAGAAGGAGATGAATTCTTTGTCTTCTACACAAAATGGATTGATTGCTACTTTAAATTCTTTGAATGAATATTGGCAACATAAAAGGAGCATAAATGATGGTTGTATTCCATATGTTGATTCTTCTCAATATGTTTGCATGTCTAGTGTTTATTGTGGAGGGAATCATTTATATGAATATTGTCCATATAATACAACTAGTCATTTTGAGAGAGATGATTACACTAGGAACCAAGCTTGTTTTGATAACTCATTTTGTCCTAGTGAAGGTTTTGAGCAACATAATTTTAGGGATCCACATGTCTATTGTTCTCATGAAAATACCCCTCTTTTTTACTCTTATCCACCTATTGAAGAACACACCATTGAGTACAGGGAAAAATCTAATTTGGAAAGATTAGTTGAGGAGTGTGTGGAAGCATCAGAGAGATCTAATAGAGAGCAAAAGGAGCTTTTCTCTAGCATGGAGTCAAGTCTCCAAGATATTGGGGTAAGTGTCCAAAATATTGGGATAAGTGTGAGTCAAATTCTTTCAACCCTTGAGACTATATGGGGCAAGATAATTCCTTAAACATGGTGACCACTTCTTATGATGATAATGATTATGGTGAGGAAGTTGAAGGTATGAGATTGCATGAGACTAAGGATAATGTAGAAAGTGATTGTGAGCTTGAAATTGATGAGAATAGTGGATGTTTAGAAGAGGTTCCGGCTGTGGAGCCTAAGGATTGTGATGTTGGTGATCAAATTGATGTAGATGTCCCAATTGTTGTTGTTCATGACCCTCCTCTTGAAGTGTTGACTCTTACTGATGAGAGTCAAGTTGATTTTATTGAATGTTCTAAATTCTTGGAAGTGCCTATATTTATTTTCAAGGATATGCATGTTGTGCCTCATTTGAATTCAGTGATTGCTTGTAATCTAAGATTGTCTATGATTAAGGAAGTACAAGTAATTAACTTGAATGATCAATTTTTGTGTGTGATACCTTGTTGCTTGAAAAGGAATAAAGACAAGGTAATTATGGTGTTTGATACTTATGATTAGTGGTTTGTTTTGAAAAGTCTGGCTGAAGACTATAAATTTAGCGCTTCTTGGGAGGCAACCCAAGGGTTTTGCTTGCATATATTATTATTATTATTATTATTATTATTATTATTTCTTTCTTTCTTTTAGTTTTATTCAGGTTTGAAGAAGATCACTCCTCTTGTTGCTGCAAGGTCTTGCTTGAGCATTCTCTTCTCCCTTAAAGTTTGAAATATCATGGATGGTACCAAAGGAAGCACTCCACATCGAGGCCTAAACTAGGGGAGTACTAGTTTCTTTCCCTCTTTATATTGTTGCAACATTGAGGACAATGTTTGATTTAAGTGTGGGGGAGGGATATAATTTCTTTGGTTATGCTTGTCCTTATGCAATTGAAAAGATTTTTTTATTTGAGATTTTTGCATTGTTGAGGATTGACCTTAATTTTGAGCTTCCCCATCTTAGAGAATATTATCAAGTCAAAAATTAAAATAGAAAAAAAATGTTTCAACCAAGTCTCTAAGCCTTGAGTTTTTTTTTTGCAATTTTGAGATGGACTATGAGAATAGGGATTAGTTTGTAATATAATCAATAGATTATTAGTTCATGAATATTTTGCTACATGATTTCTTTAGAAAATTAGATGATGACCTTTGCTAGCTAAGTAAAACTTTTGTTTAGGTAAATGACTCAAGTGAAAAAAAAAAGAAAAGAAAAGAAAAACAACTCCAATGACTTCTCTAGACCTCACTTAGTAACCGGGGGCACTTCATCACCAATGTTGGCACTCGCGTAAAACGGTAAAGTCAAAGAGGGTTATGAGTTGGGCTAAAAGCCTCTTGAGGTGCCTATTGGGGTAAGCGAAAGTAACCGGTCTTTGCATCACCCATGTGCAGGGTCGCGTCAAAAGGGGACCTACAACGGCTCAAGAAACAAAAAAAAATTAAAAAAGAAAAAAAAGGAGTTATCTTCTACCTGAGAATTCTTAATAAATTAAATGAAAAGCTTGGTTTGGTGGGAGCATTTGAATTTTTCTGGAGAAATTGAGAAGCGTAATATTCTTTTACTAATCTTATGGTTGAACTTATTGCTTGCCGATCTTTTGATCATGGGACGTTAAGAGATTTTTACACTCTATTGGCTTAATGACCTATTTTTATAAGACATTAACTTAAATAAGATTTGATGATATGATCCAAATGTGGTGGTTTATTGCTCTCTGTTTAGGAATTTCATAAGCAATGTTCTTTTCGGATAATAAATTCTCTTTCTTTTCTTTGGAGGACAAACAAATGTTTAAGTATGGGGGAGTTTGATAAGTATATATTTTATGATTAAATAGGTGTATATTTTATGAGTATTAGCTAGATTTGTTAATATTATATGCCTATTTAATTATCTTTTATAAACTTGTCCATCATTGAATCAAACTTAGGATCAAAGAATAAATCGACATAAAATCTACTCATATCCTATTTTTATTGTGCAGGAAATATTAGCTGATTTGGAATGAAGTAAGGAAACCAATTAAGAGGATATGCAATCAGCCAAACTCGATGGTCCCACGCAAGAAAAATAGAAACAAAATCAATTGCGTGATCTAGTGGAGTTGATTACAAGATATAAAATATCTTTTTAATAAGAAAAGGAGAATCGGTGACCCATGGCCTAAGTTATATTTAGGTTATATATATGAATAAAGGGAGAAGCAAAAAAAGACACGGAAGAGGGACATAGGAGCAAAAGAGGGAATGAAGAAGCAGAGGAGTAGGGGCTGAGCGTTCGGTTTTCTTCATCATCTCCACGGAAGGACGGAAGGACTGTGGAGGCGACGGAGAAACTTTCTTTCATCTCTTTCCTTTATTCTTTCAATCTGAGTTTCATCTTTTTGTTATGGATTTTATTATAGCCATGTGTGGCTAATTGGTTTTGCAACCTAGAGGACCTATGAACTTGTTTAGGTTCTAGAGATTATTCCCACTATTAGTTTTGCTTAATTTTATTTCAGTTTATTTAATCCTGTGTTTATTGTTATTACTTATTGATTGATCACCATTGAGCATGTTTTGGGGATTTAGGGTTGAACTTGGAAGAGGGAATCCTAAATTGACCATGGGAATAAATAATGTGGAATTAGGTTTAAATTTAATGTGAAATTAGGTTTTAATCTAATTTGCATCTAGGATAGGAATATACCTAGAAGCTCCGCATAATCACATTAGAGTGAGCCCGATCTAAAACGCATCTTATTTAGTTGTGTGAGGCATTACATAATTAATTAAGATAGGTATATAAATGGACCGGAAGGCATTAATAGACGTTGATACTCTAGATTAGCTGAGTAAGTCAAAATTAATTTAGTGGGGATAAAATCTAGGAAACAAATAAGGGATTAGTGACTCTAGGTTGCTCTATCATTAGTGTGGTAGTTTCTTTGTTTTAATTTTAATTTCTTTTCTCTTCATTAAATTTAATTTGGTTGCTCAACTTAAACGAAATTGTGAAATTAATGCTTAACTGAAGTTGTGGGTACTAAGTCCTCGTGGGAACGATATCTTACTTGCTCTTTATTACTTGATAAGGCCCGTGCACTTGCGGAGTTTTTTAGGCTATAAAGTTTTGCCCTATCAAGTTTTTGGTGCCGTTGCCGGGGACTCAAGGCAATTGGTGATTAGTATTAGAAATCCTTTAGTAGTTTTAGTTTGAGTGTTTTTTTTTTTAAAAAAAAAAATCCATTTTTTAAAGCTTTTGGTGTTAGTTTGATACTTTGAGATTTATTTGGCTTTGCAGGTACTTTGGTACATGCTTCTTAGATCCAAAGCTACTAAAACACCACAGAAAACAAGGAATATCCAAGAGCTTTTGGAATCTATAACACCTCAGATCCAAGAGGAAGAAGTAATACATCCGGCGAAGAGATGGCTGAGGATGAAAATGATAATTTGTGTATCAATGATTTTTTGGGAAGACAATCTCGGGGCTATCAATCAGGAATCAGAGTGCCTGATTTTCAAGCCAACAAATTTGAAATCAGGCAGACTATGCTTAAGATGCTTGAACTACAAGGTCAATATTCAGGAAACGACTCAGAAGATCCAAACCGGCATCTGATACAATTCCTTGATGTTTGCAACTCATTCAAACAGAATGGAGTTCCTAATGGTGTGATCCGTCTTCGGCTCTTTCCTTACTCTCTACAAGGGAAAGGCAAAGAATCACTCAACAATTTAGAAGAGGGCAGCATAACCTCTTGGGAGACATTGGAAGAAAAATTCAGATCAAGATTTTTTCCACATAACAAGATGGTGGATGCAAGAGCGGCTCTTACTAATTTCTGTCAAAAATTTTGGGAACATCTGTATGAAGCTTGGGAGAGGTTCAAGTTGCTTGTTAGGCAGAGCCCAGGTCACAATCTAGAAAAATGAGTCTTACTTCAGATTTTTAGTACTCGGTTGACTTCTGAATCTAAATCAGAATTAAATGCTGTTACTAATGTGGGAATTACAAAAACCGGTTAATCATGCGGAAATGCTTGGATGACTTATCAGCTGACTTTATACAGAACAACAATGAAAGAAGGCCAGTGAAATCAGTTGATAAAGTTATTGAGGAACCTTCTTCACAGTTGATGGCAATGTTGACTACAATCAACAAGAGGTTTGATAACTTAGAAGATCAAGTAAACCGATCTAATGGTAGACAGATGGGAGTCAATGCTATTCATGCTTCTTGTGATTACTATGGAAATGGTCATGCTAATGGACAATGCCTCATATCTCAACAGGTGAAGCCAGTGAACTATGCAGGTAACTACCGTGGCAACAACCAGTACAATCCATACTCAAACACCTACAATTCTGGGTGGCGAAAAAATCCCAACCTCTCTTGGAAATATGGAGCGACTCTTAATGAAGCATCAAGTTCTGATACGAAACAAGTGTCACCTCCTGGCTTTCATCAATTGGAAAGGGAAGTCGTTCCTACTCAAGAACCTAAATCTGACCTACAAGCAATGATAGCTCAGCTCGTAAGTTGTCAATTAAAGAGCGCTCAAGATCAAGCTGCTACTAATGCCTCTATCAATAATCTTCAGGCACAAATGAGACAACTTGCAAATGCTGTGAATGTTTTACAACCGAGAGAATTGCCAAGTAATACTGCGTCTAATCCTCGTAGAGATGGGAAAGAGGAATGCAAAGCTCTGACATTGAGAAGTGGAAAGGAATTACCTGAGGTTCCACAACCAATGAAGAAACCCTCATCTTCTAATGATCAAACAAACCTTACAGTCACTATAAAGGATAATGAAGAGGTTACACAGACAGTGAATGAAAAAGTCAATGAAGAGAAAGTTGAGATTGAGTCTAAAGAGGGTGAAGTGAAAAAGAAGGCAAACCAGGAGAATCTTAAATGGGTACCGCCTTTACCATTCCCTCAAATATTTTATAAGAAAGCTTTAGATGAGCAATATAAGAAGTTTTTGGGGATTTTCAAGCAACTACACATTAACATCCCTATCCTTGAGGTGTTAGAGCAAATGCCTCAATATGTGAAGTTTCTAAAGGAGATGTTGAGTAAGAAGAGGAGGTTTGGTGATTATGAAACCGTAGCCTTAAGAAAGAGTGTAGTGCTATTCTTCTCAACAAGCTACCCTTAAACGAGAAAGATCCAAGCAATTTTTCTATACCTTGCATTATTGGAGAAAAGTTTCGGGGAAGAGCATTATGTGATCTAGGATCAAGTGTCAACTTGATGCCACTATCTCGTGTTCGAGAAAATTGCAATTTGGGTGAAGCTCAACCAACTCGTGACACTTGACTAGCGATCGAAGTTTAGCTTTTCCAAAGGGTATCATTGAAGATGTTTTGGTTAAAGTTGACAAGTTTATTTTCCTTGACTTTATTGTCTTGGATCGTGATGAAGATAGAGATCTACCGCTCATTGTGGGAAGACCTTTCCTTGCTACAGCTCGAACATTGATTGATGTTGAAAAGGGAGAGATCAAGTTGAGGGTGCATGATGAAGAAGTTATATTCAACATGAATAAGGCATTGAAGTATTCTAGGGATGTTACAGTTTGCTTCAGGGTTGACACGTTTGATGAGATGATTCAAGAGACTTTAGAGTCTTTTTCTATAAAAGAACCGTTAGCATCTGTTTTACTTGGGACTGATGAAATTGAAGAAGAGAATATAGTTGAATGCAAGAAGTTACTTGAAGCCTCTCCTTATTACAGTAAACCATCACAGTAGTTTGAGTTGTTAGAGATGGAATCAAGGCCAACTACTTCTTTGAAGCCTTTTATTGAATGAGCACCAATTCTAGAGCTTAAACCCTTACCACCGCATCTTGAATATGCATACTTGGGTGAATCTAAGACACTACCAATTATCATCTCTTCTTCCTTATCTAAAGATAAAAAAGAACGGTTGTTGAAAGTTCTCAAGGGCCACAAAGGTGTCTTAGGTTGGACAATTGCAGACATAAAAGGTTTAAGCCCATCAATTGTAATGCACAAGATACTCTTGGAAGATGATCACAAGAAATCTATCCAAAATCAGAGAAGATTAAATCGTATGATGAAAGAAGTGGTAAGAAGAAAATTATTAAATGGTTAGATGCTGGGATCATTTACCCCATTTCTGATAGCTCATGGGTCAGCCCAGTGCAATGTGTTCCTAAAAAAAGGGGTATGACAGTGATTACTAATGAGTAAGATGAGATTATCCACACTCGCATAGTTACTGGTTGGCATATTTGCATGGATTACAGAAAGTTGAATGATGCTACAAGGAAAGATCATTTTCCACTTCCTTTTATTGACCAGATGTTAGACCGATTGGCTGGTAAAGAATTCTTCTGTTTCTTGGATGGGTATAATCAAATTGTGGTTTCTCCCAAAGATCAAGAGAAGACAACATTTACCTGTCATTATGACACTTTTTCCTTTAGAAGAATGCCATTTGGTTTATGTAATGCTCCTGCCACTTTCCAAAGATGTATGATGAGTATATTCTCTGATATGATAGAAGAGATAATGGAAGTGTTCATGGATGATTTCTCGGTATTTGGAGAATCATTTGAAGAGTACTTGATCAATCTGGAAAAGGTGTTGAAGCGATGTGAGGAGACAAACTTGGTGCTCAACTGAGAGAAATGTCATTTCATGGTGAATGAAGGCATAGTTTTGGGTCATAAAGTTTCTAAAAATGGTTTAGAGGTTGACAGAGCCAAGATTTACGTGATTGAGCGACTTCCTCCTCCTTCTAATGTCAAAGTTGTAAGAAGCTTCTTGGGCCATCTTTGGATTCTATCATCGATTCATCAAAGATTTTTCCAAGATTTCAAAGCCCCTTTCACGATTCTTGGAGAAAGATACTCCTTTTCAGTTTACTGAGGAGTGTATGAAGGCTTTTGAAGAACTGAAGAAAAGATTGACTTCAGCTCCTATCATTGTTGCTCCTGATTGGTCACTACCTTTTGAAGTAATGTGTGATGCGAGTGATTATGCTGTTGGAGCTGTGTTGGCACAGAGGCGTGTGAAGATCTTCCATCCTATTTACTATGCGAGCAGGACCCTAATAGTAGCTCAGGTAAATTACTCTACCACTGAAAAGGAAATGCTTGCTATAGTGTTTGCTTTTGAAAAGTTTAGGGTATATTTGATGGGTGCTAAGGTTATAGTTCATACGATCATCGCCATTAAATATTTGTTAGGGAAGAAAGAGTCTAAACCTAGATTGATTAGATGGGTCCTGTTGCTACAAGAATTTGATGTGCATATAGTTGATAGGAAAGGAATTAATAATCAAGTTGCTGATCATTTGTCTAGAATTGTGAACTCTTCTGATCATGTGAGTGATTTGTTGGTGAATGAATGTTTTCCTGATGAACAATTGTTTGCTGTAAGTAGTTGTGGTTTGCCATGGTATGCTGATATTGTGAACTATCTTGTGTGTGAAGTATTACCTCTTGATTTGAATTTCTATCAAAGAAAGAAATTTTTGCATGCTGTTGCCTACTATATTTGGGAAGAACCATTTCTTTTCAAGAGATGTGTTGATTTGATTATTAGAAAATGTGTGCCTGAGGTAGAACAAGAGGAAATTTTGAATGCATGTCATGTATCTGCATATGGGGGACATTATGGGGGCAAAGAACTGCATCTAAGGTGCTTGAATATGGTTTTTATTGGCCTACTTTACTTAAAGATGCTCACCAATTTGTTACCAAGTGTGATAGATGTCAAAGAACAGGTAATATTTCTAAGAGACATGAGATGCCTCAATATGGAATCTTTGAGGTTGAGCAATTCGATGTCTGGGGGATGGATTTCATGGGTCCATTCCCATCCTCAAGAGGAAACAAATACATCCTTGTTGCTGTGGAATATGTGAGTAAATGGGCTGAAGCTATGGCTTGTCAAGCTAACGATGCCAACACAGTGATTCGATTCTTGAAGAAGTATATCTTGACAAGATTTGGCACCCCCAAAGCAATCATTACTGATGAAGGGACCCACTTCAACAATAAGAATTTCGAGGCTCTCTTGGAAAAATATAAAGTGCACCACCGAATGTCACTTGCATACCACCCCCAAACTAATGGTTTGTGTGAGTTGACTAACAGGGAAATTAAGAGGATCCTTGAGAAGACTATGGGTCCAACTAGAAAAGATTGGTCTGACAAGCTTGATGATGCTTTATGGGCTTATAGGACAATTTTCCATACTCCAATTGGCATGTCACCATACCGTTTGGTTTTCAGAAAAGCGTGTCATTTACCACTTGAATTGGAATATAAAGCATGGTGGGCAATCAAGAAGCTAAATATGGATCACAAGCAAGCGGGTTCAAAAAGGTCTGCTGAATCGAATGAGTTGGAAGAATTTAGACTTCAAGCATATGATAGTGCACGATTGTATAAAGAAAGAACAAAGAAATGGCATGACAATCATATCTTGAAGCGATCTTTTGAGCCCGGGCAGTTGGTGCTTCTCTTCAATTCAAGACTGCATTTATTTCCTGGGAAGCTTAAATCAAGGTGGTTGGGTCCTTTCAGAGTGGTTTCGGTGTCATCAAAAGTTGCAATTGAGGTTAAAGATGAGAGAACAGGAAATTGCTTTAAAGCGAATCGACAAAGACTGAAGCATTACCATGGTGGTGAAGTGAACCGGCAAACAATGGTTCACCACTTGTCCCCGCCTACTTAGATTGCTGACATAGTCGGGCTGAAGACTATAAACCAAGCGCTTCTTGGGAGGCAACCCAAGGTGTGATTTGATGCTTTATTTGATTTTGTAGGACTGTTGATAGCCCTTGATGATATGGTCCACTTTGGTAGCAAGGATTGAAAGCGCAATCAAGGACAAATAGGGGAGTTTCCTTCTACTTTTCTTTGATTTTTTTTATCGATTGTTGATGATATATTGCTTGGGAATGAGTGCTCCTCTTAGTTGGATATGCATGCGATGATTTGTTTGTGATAACTATTGAGTGATCAAGTAGCACTTGAGCTGTTCCATTGGTGGAAAGCTGAAATCTCTGAAATTGGTGTTACCCTTACACTTTAGATATGGTTGCTCTTCACTTCCATTACTTGTTGTTACTTATGCACATTGAGGACAATGTGTCATTTAAGTGTGGGGATGAGAGTATCCTTGATTTTAACTTGCTTTGTCCTCAATTTTTTATGGGCTTGCCGCTTTGTCCTCAATTTTTTTTTAAAATAAATAAATAAATTCTTATGGAAGTTTGAGTTTTATTCGTGAGCATTGTCACAATTGGGTTAATTTGAACATGAAAAGAAATGAATTTGATTGGGAATTGATTCTCTTTTCTTTGAATGTTAGTAAATAGGGAAAGATTTGGTTTGGGTATTTTACTTTAGGATGTCAAGGAACCTCGTAAGGAATTTGAGCCCAAATATTCATCCTTCTAAGAGAGTACACCTATTGTAATTTTGTCTCTAGAACTTGTTGTGAATCTCTTTTGAAGCGAAAAAAAAATCCCTTGCATCAATAAAGATGATTTAGGCATTCTTTTTTATTAGTTACTCTAGTAAGTGCTAAGTACAAAAGAGAGAGAGAGAGATTGAAAAAAAAGGAAAAGAGGAATAAGGACAATAATAACAACTTCGTTGACATCTCTAGACTTGACTTAGTAACCGGGGGCACTTCATCACCAATGTTGGCACTCGCGTCAAACGGTTCAGTCAAAGAGGGTTATGAGTTGGGCTAAAAGCCTCTTGAGGTGCCTGTTGGAGTAACTGAGTAACCGGTGCTGCATCACCCATGTGCAGGGTCACGTCAAAAGGGGACCTACAACGGCTTAAGATTTTTTTTTAATAAAAAAGTTCCTTCATTCTTCATATTATGTATTGAGTTGCTTGGCACTAACTAAAGTAGTTATCTATTATCAAAGTTCTTGTATATGTAATGGAATAATATAGTGGAGAATGAGATGAGGAACAAGCTTATGGTAGATAAATTGCAATAGGTGGAAAAGAGTGAAACACAAGCCCGTGAATACCTAGAGATATGAGTGTAAACACTTGACTTGTGAGAGACATTTTATTGTGATTTATCTGGTCCGATTAATTACCTTGCTACTCGCATTTTTGGAAGGTGGAAGAGATCTCTGAGAAAGTTTGATTCTTGAAAGTTTGAATTGAATTGATTTCAATTTTATAGTGTTTGCTTTAAAAATCTTGCTTCCATAGTTTTCTTGAAATTGGTTGTTTTGGAATTTAAAAATCTTGAGGACAAGATTTGATGCAAGTGTGGGGGTGTGATGACTTCCTATTTTTAATAGATTTGAGATATATTTTGATATAATTAGGAAGTCATCAATGCTAAATTAAAGAGATTTTGTTAAGATTTTAAGGGATATCAATCTAGATGTATTATTAGTGGATTTCAATTTAAAATAAAAGCTTTTGAGTTTAGGAAATAAATAATAGTAATAGGAAGTTTCCTAGGAAAAAATAAATAAAAATAAAAATTCAGTTTATCAGTATATAATTTCCTTTTGCTTCTTGACCATGACTAGGAGAGTTGACACGGCAATTAAATTGAAGGAGATTTGGAATAGATGTGGGCCCCAAAGATTGAAAGAGAATTGAAGACAAAAGGCATAGTGAATGAAAACGTGGGGACCACAACAAAAAGAATGAAGCCTACAGATCACGTACATGGAGCATGTGGAGATAGGATTTGGAAAGTTTTACTATATATATATATATATATATTGCTATAGAAGATGGCATAAAGCCTACATTACATAGAAATAAATTACACTAAAGGGGAAATGAATCCCAAACACTCTTGATGAACCCAACTCCTCAAAATAATTGGGCACTCATTAAGGATACTAGAAGTTGAGATGCCCGTTTAGCTAAGGCATCCGCAACTCTATTGTATCCCCAGGAATAGATCGAACATCTACCCGGTTTAAAGACAATAACTCTCTAGCTTTTAAAATTAAATTACTACAAGTAATACAATCATTATCTAAAAGCAAATTAACTACGGAGTCCGAATCGATTCCAATATAATCTTCCTGTACCCCAAATCCCAAACAAGTCTCAGTCCTTCAACAATAGCCCATTCCTCAGCAGAATTAGCATGGCAATCACCTATCAGCTTGGAAAGTTTTACTATATGAATAAAGTGAATTGGAGTGAATGGAATTGGGCCCACCAATTAAAACTTATAACCTAAGTAATTGAGAGGAAGAATGGAGGCGTGGCCCAACACACACAAATAAAACGTGGAACTCGAGCCACGAGAGGAATAAAAAAAGGAGCAGCAAGCAAGCGTGGAGAGGGGAGGAGGATGTGGAGAAGAGTTGTAGTATGCGTTGCACAAGGAGAAGGCTCCACGGTTTGTGATCTTGTCTTTCTTCTTCCTCTCTTTATCTTTGAAATATGAATTTCTTGTTTTTGTAATTGAATTTCTTATAGCTATGTGTGGCTAATTTTCCTTTTCAACCTAGAGTACTATGAACTTGTTTGAGACTTAGAAATTGTTCCCACTCATTAGTTTTGCTTAATTTTAATCTAGTTTATTTAATCTTGTTTTATTATTTATTGCTTATTGAGTGGCCACCATTGAGCATGTTGTGGGGATTTAGAGTTGAACTTGGAAGAGGGAATCCTAAATAGACCTTGAGATTAAATAATGTGGAATTAGATTTAAATTTAATGTGAAATTAGGTTTTAATCTAATTTGCGTCTAGGATAGGAATATACCTAGAAGCTCGCATAATTAGAGTGAGCCCGACTTAAAACGCATCTTATTTAGTTGTGTGAGGCATTGCATAATTAATTAAGGTAGGTATATAAGTGAATGGGAAGGCATTTATAGACGTTGATACTCTAGATTATTTGATTAAGTTAAGTCGAAATTAATTTAACACCTAATCACTAGCTTGACTGAGTCTCTGTGGGATGACCTTGATTTACCACTTACTATTTTCATGACCCGTACACTTGCGGTGCTTAGTTAACTTTTTTGGGGCAAAACAAAAGCTAAAAAGTAAAAAGTAAAAAAAAAAAAAAAAGCTTATAAAACTTTCCGCCAATGAAGTTTATGTTTAATAATAATAATAATAAAAGAAAGCCTATGTTTTTTTTCCCTATCCGTATCCACAGTTTCGCACTGACTAATCTGAATCCGACCCGCGTCGTGTACTTGGTTATGAAGGGAGAGACTCCAAACGAGACTTTTCTGCATTTACAATACTTGAATTCAAGACCTTACTTAAGCAACAAGCCGCTTATAATTTGTATCAAACCCTATTAGTAAAAGAAATCCTATGTTAATTTTTCCCAACCAGCTTATGTTGCCTCTTCATGCCAATGAAAAAAAAAATCTGTACATATAATATAATTTTTTTTTTAAAAAACACTTCAGGTTTATTTATATTATAGTTTACAAAAAATGCATAGACCTCTCCCTAATTTATCTCCATATGTTATAAAACTGAAAAAAAAACGTCAGGTTTATTCATATTATATGTGTAAAATTTTAAACTGTTTTTATTTATTAGATTTTAAATTAAGGAGGAAAGACCAATTTTGTATGTATATATATCAGACCAAAAAAAATCTCTGGGACATCAATTCTTTTTTTCCTCTAATCACACCCTTGGGGGTCCCCCTCGTTTTATGCCGGCCACATTGTTGTGTATAGAAATATTTAAATGTTCTAGAAGCATTATATCATTTAAACTACGGGCAATAAAAATATACTACCTCCCTCTGTCCTAATTATGACATCTAGTTGACTTTTTTTTAGAGAGGTTAAGGAAGCTAAATAAGATACTTAATCATTTTATATGTTCTGTATCTTTATATTATATATTAGTTAATTAGTCAAACTAATTAGTTTGAAGAAAAAATAAAAATAAAAATAAAAATACTTTAAAATAATTTAATCTGCTTCCTTAATTTCTCCAAAAAAGTCAACTAGGTTTTATAATTAGGACCGGAGGGAGCAAATGAGAAATAGTTTATACTATCTCCGGTCCTAATTATAATACATAGTTGACTTTGTTTGGAGAGATTAAGGAAGCTAAATAAGTTACTTAATCATTTCATATGTTGTGTATCTTTAGATTATATATTAATTTATTAGTCAAACTAATTACATTGAAGAAAAAAATTAAAATTAAAATACTCTAAAGTAATTTAATTAGCTTCCTTAATTTCTCCAAAAAAGTCAACTATATCTTATAATTAGGACCGGAGAGAGTATTATTTTAATTCTAATTGATGATGACTCATCTAAAAAGAATTCAAATTCATATTATTTTTAAATAGGAAAAAATATGATTAATCATTTTGTTTTATTTTTCTTTAAAAAATTAAGATATTTTTTCTTAAAAATAATATAAATTTGAATTCTTTTTTAGATGAGTCATCAGCCAATTAGGATTAAAAATGATATAACATACTAACGTGATACTCCAAAAGTGTAAGTATTTCCTAAGTTTCAAGAACACACACATTTGAAAATTTCAAAATGACGACATTAGCGGACTAAGTCAAGAATGAAATTTTAAATACCTACTACTCCACATTGAATTTAGAGGATTCGGATCTTCGAAAGTGTACCAAGATTGGATACGACAAAGGGGGACGTTACAAGAAGTTCAGAAAGGAAACAATAAAATATAGGAAAATCTTTTTAACGTCTTAAAAGACCCAAAAAATTAAAAATTAAAAAAAAGTCTCATAAAAAATTCTGATGTAAAAAAAAAAATCTCATAGATGATTCTTTCAGTATGTGATTAACAACTCAATCATTAAGTTTTAATAATTATTTGAGATTTTTTAACATTTAATTTTTTTATGAGACTTCTTTGACAACGCGGGCTGCCTGCAAAATGCACTTGAGAAAATTAACCAAAGCGTATGGGGAGGCCACGCGTCAGTCAGATTTGAAGAAATTAACTAAGGTCGATTTTGTTAGTTAAGGGGTATTTTAGTAAGTGTGTATTTAAAAACTGATATAAATAGGTGGTCATGTGTTGTGATGACTAGAATAATGTACTTGTTGTTATAAATATATGTATTATGTGGATGTCGAATTTCATAGATAAGAACCCTCAAGATCTATAAATAGAGATCTTGTGTAAACATTCACACTACACTTGAAATGAGAATTCCTCCATCTCTAGAATTTATCTCTGACTTCTCTCTACTTTTCTTTACATTTTCTTCAATTTTATAACACGTTATCACCACGAAACTCTAATCAATTGAGCTTTGCGTTGTTCATCATAACCATCGTCCTTTTTCCTTCTTCTTTTCACTTGAATCCGTCATGTGCATGTTTATTATCCAAACACTTATTGCTTGCATTTTAAAATTCTTTCACTACCACCACCAATAAAATCGCCGTGTGTCAGAGAGGATAAAAAAAAAAGGAAGGTTGTGGATTTTCTGAGATGATATGGAATGATGGAACATAATGAAAGAAGAAGGATGCTCTGGTTCGAGAAGAAGAAGTTTTTCATATTGCTCAAAAGGAGGCGTTTTTTGAGAGATTGATTTACGATCGGTGATTATGCGATTTCTTCACACTCGGGTATGTTTTCTATTAAAGTTTTGATTGTTGATTTTTAATAATATGCTTCTTGAGAGGATGAAGAAGGTTGAAAGTCGAGGTTCAGGCGAAGAAGAAGAAAGAAAGAATTTTTTACGAAAAAAAAATTGTGGGTCCCACGTCTTTTTATATTATAATATTATATTTTTTAAAAAAAAGATGAACAGTTATCGGCGGCTGAATTCCGTGGGAGTTGAAAAAAAATGCTCATGGACCCCACATGTTTTTATTATTATATTATATTTAAATAATTATTACTATTTATATTATATTATAAAATATATATTATTTAAATAAAGTACTATTAATCAATCATGCACATTAAACTGTCGGGGAAAAAATTATAGTTGCGATTTCTTTTTATTGTTTTTTTTGAGATTATTTATTTTATTTTTATAGCTAACATATTTATGTTATAGCATTTATTTTTATTTATTGTTGCTAATCATATTTATGTTTAAGCTTTATTCAGCATTTTATTTTTATTATTGCTAACATATTTATATTTAAGTATTTATTTTTATGTTAGCATTTATTTATGTTTATTTATTTATATTTTATAATTATTATTAATTTGACACCTACTTGGGGTTAAACCTCCTAACCGGAAGTCTAGATTTAATATTTAGCAATTTACTTTTATGTTACTAACATATTTATGATTCAGCAATTTACTTTTATGTTACTAACATATTTATGATTCAACAATTTACTTTTATGTTACTAACATAACTTTTATTTTTATGTTATTAACATAACATTAACATTTACTTTTATGTTAACTAACATAACATTTACATTTATGTTTGCTAACATAACATTTATTGTTTATGTTTTATTTATTATTTGTCATTTTATTATTGTTATTATTAATATTAATATTTTTCTTATTATATGATCAGACGTCATATATAATGGCGAGAAACCTTTGTTTATCCGAAGATAAACAGGTTGGAAGCCATTTTGATTTAATTTCTCTTGAAGAGAAAAAATGGCATTGAGATATATGACAAAAATTGGCCAAGCCAAATGAAGATATAAAGTGGTAATTAGCCTAGAAGAGGCATAATTTAGCCAAGAAGGCATAAAGTGGCAAGAAGCCAAGAGATGACATAATTTAGCCAAGCTAAGAGGCATAATTTGGCACGATCTTTGAGAGACATATTGGCTGAAGCAAAGAGATAAATTTTCTGAAGTTATGAGACATGGCCGATCCATAATTTTTGTATGGTATCATTTGTATGAAAGTCTCAGTTGTATATTTTGTATTAAAAGATTTTTTTGTTCTTTAGAACAAATTAATGGGAATGTATGACCACGGAAGATGGTTGTTCTTCTAAAAATTTATTATAAATGGGAATATTCAATTTGCTCGAAGTAGCAATATTGTGAAGGAATGAAGAAATATTTTGAATTAATTTCTTGTATTTATATGATCAAACAAAACAGTGAGTTTTTGTTTTAAGGATCATGAATTTCCTCTAACAGGCTCGACTCCATTCCCATAAGTGAATGTAGTAATGAATAAATTTAATTGTAGTTGTGGATATGTGTGTAGACTTGTTTACATATGGATGGTTGTAATTATGATGGTTCAAATTCTCACCAGAAGTGAGGAAAGATTATTGATAAGAACCACAGAATGAGATATTGGGTATAATAAACATGATAGAAATTCATGTTATTGTTGTGGTGGCAAGGGTCATTAGTTTTTGTATTTATTTTATGCCATGCTATATTTGTTAAAAGTCAAATATTTGATATAAACTATTTGACAAGATAAGTATTATATGTAAATCAGCCTCAAAATCAATTTCAAAAGT
The DNA here is from genome assembly GCA_019022615.1 of Acacia melanoxylon. Lineage (NCBI taxonomy): Eukaryota > Viridiplantae > Streptophyta > Magnoliopsida > Fabales > Fabaceae > Acacia > Acacia melanoxylon. The sequence continues at coordinate 5,572,980 of JAFJYJ010000027.1, forward strand.
ATGAGGCGTTGATTTTCGGAAAATGTGACCAATTTAGAATTTTAAATAATTAGGGTATTATTTTATAATTTTACGTGGTAGTAAAATAACATTCATAGAATTTGGGGTCATGTTATGTATTTTTCCCCAAACTCAATTTTCAAACCTTCCCACGTGAAGGCACGACTGAAGAGAGAAAAATTTGGCTGTGGCCTATGTGTTTATATTATTTTATTATTATGAATAGTAAATACTATTCACACAAAAATTGATATTTTTGAATGGCAAGTAGCCATAATATTATGTTTTTATGGCAAGAAGTAGTCATAATATTATGATTTTATGACTAGAAAATTTATCATTTTTATTGCCATAAATTTATTATTTGATGTTTAAGAAGTTTATTAATTTTTATAATTGTTCTTTTATAAAAGAAGAATATTAGTTTAAAGAAATGGCATGACAAGAAAAATTTTATGGATTATTATAAATACTAAGACCACGAAGGTATATGTATATACAAACAATTTTAAGTTAATACGTATATACAAAGAGTTTTAAGTTATTGTCTTAAAGACAAATAACTTGCGAAGAAATTATGCCACATATGAGTAATAATTCTAAAGTCTAATAGTCTTGGAGACTAATTAGCATAGTTTGCCCACTACATTTGAAAGACCAATGTTCAGATTATATTTGGTAGTAAAAATTTGAGGCTCCAGGATGAGCTATGAAAGTATAAATTTTATTTAAGGCTCCGAAGAGCTAATATTTTGTTACGAAGGGACACAATTATGCATTGAATATGCATTTTATTCTACCAAAAATGAAAGAAACTTTTTGAGTTTCGAGATATCTGAGAAATGGATATCATATAGAAAAGTATTGAACCACATACAATTGTAAACCAGAAGTTTACAAATAATAATTCAAGGTTTGTAAAATGTAAACTAAAAGTTTACAATATGACCAGTGAGGTCATATGTGATTAATAATGATATGAAAAATTATTGAGAATTCATATCTTGATATATAAACAAATATTATAAATAGAAAGTGATTATTCATTTTTCTAGATCTGATACAAGGAGGAGATATTTGAGATATTTTCCATTGGGTGTGCAGAAGTGTCTGTAGCACTATTATAATGCACTAATATGGTCTTGTTCGCCTCGCAAGTGCACGAGTTTCGCAAGTAATAAAGTGAAAAATAAAGTATCGTTCCCACGAGGATTTGTTTAACAAATTGGTCAAGCAAGAGGCTTAGTGAATTTCATCAAGTTGAGTTAGAACAAAGTTTTTATGTGGAATGAGAATTTTTAAAGACTATTTGTAAAACTAAGAATTGATAAAGGCAAATGACTCTTTGACTTAAAGGATTTAGAGACTATGATTCTTTTTCCCCTTTTGCATTTCATAAAACTTGGTTACTTTCCTCTCTAGTAGCATTTCAATACATATATGTGTTAGTCTAAGGTTCTAAAACACTTGACCCGCTCTCTCGAGTCAAAATCAAGTTTCTCTTCTCATTACGTTGCACAATCTCTTGCTACAATTAATGAGAATCAATATTTAAGCAACAACCCTAATGTGACAATGCAAGATTAGTAAATATATCTCTATTTTACCAACAAACCATCCATTTATCAAGTAAACTTCAAGACAAGCATGATTTCAATCAAGTTCTACACCTAGATTAGCTCTCTCAAGTCATAACCTAAGTGAATAAATCATCTAAATGGAGGCCAATCACTTAGAAGCATTAAGCCAAGGTTGAAATCAACACATATATATATTTATCTACCAAAAGAGAGGAATATTCAAGTATTAATCCATACAAAGGGTCAAAAGAACCCTAGAATGAAAGATTTAGCTACTCATATCCAAATACAAAGAGATTCTAAGTAAAGAAACTGAATACATGAAGAAACTAGGAAGAAAAGATAAGAAAAGAGGAAGAACCAAGGTGAAATCCCCAAAATCACTCTTAGGTTGAGCACCCAAGCCTCCAAGATTGTCCAAATCTCTCTCCCAAGCTCTTCCCTTGTGTGCCCACTTGTTTCCTTAGGTCAAGAGTGTGTTTTTCGGCCCTTCCCTTCAGGTTAAATAGTATTTTTCTGTTTCTGAAATGTAAAACGCGCAGCTGCACTTTCTGCATTTTTTTACGACTGGCTGCGGCCAGTTGTTGACTTTCCGTGGAAACTACTGGCTGCGGCCAGTTGTTGACTTGCTGCAGCCAGTTGTATAGGTTCTTCTAACTTTGCACTGCTTCACCTCCTTTATTTCTTTCCTTGTTTCTTGGTTCTTATAGAGCTTCAAAACTTGTCTCCATCTTCCTACAAAAGAGGAAGCAATTATCAATTCTCAATTGAATCAATAACTCTATAATAACAAGAATTTCTTTGATTTTTGCCTTATACTTTGATATGCACATTTTCTCTATAACTTCATTTCTATGCACATTTTGAACCAAAAAATAGGTAATAAGAGAGAGAAAATGTGCTGGAATATTGTCAATTTCTAAGAGTTAACAGGTCCTCAATGGAGGATGAGAATATATGTTGGGTGTAAAACTCCTTTGATAATAAATTAAAGGATTTGTAAGTGAAAACCCACATTTTGATTGAAGTCCATTAATGTTTGTGAAGTATTTTTAAATGACTCACACTTGAGGGAGAGATTTCTAGAATACAAGTGTGAGTGAAATTTTGAAGAGTTATATACTTCATACATTAAGTCTCTCTTATGAAGAACAAAGTCCATGAATTTTAAGGGGAATGTTATGTCTCACACTTGATGGGGAGATTGTTAGTATGCAAGTGTGAGCTAATTTGTAGAAAGTCATACTCATACTTCCCACATAATGACAAATATGATCTCCGAAAATGAATGATAAATTATGATTGTGGATCATAATGTTACGTAAAAGAAGTTCTTGAGATGAGATATATGTTACGATAAACTAGAAGTTTACTATTTGTTGGCATGACTTGTTTGATCATCCAAGTCATATATAATACAAATAAGAATTTGTATTGACATCCATTGAAGAATTAGAAAATTCTTCATAAATTGCTGCTTGTTCTCAAATATAAATGACTATGAAAATATCATAGGTCATAATTGGTAATGAATCTCTGGAAATATATCAAACAGATTTATATGGGCCCATTGAAATAGCATGTAAACCATACAATGATATGAGAAATTTGATAGATGCATCTATAAGATGGTTACGTGTGAGATTATTTGCTTGCAACATGAAGTTTGCGAGAAATAATTGCAACATGAAGTTTGCAAAAGAGATTGCAATATGAAGTTTGCAATAATGTTTGATGTTTGAATAAATTAAGCGCACAATTTTCCAGATGATATGATTTAAGAATCATAATTAAAGCCTCCATAAATAAGCTGAATGAAAGCTTATGAGAACAAAATTTTATGTTGATATGTATGATATTATATAGCAGCATTTATAAGCCAACAAAATTCTCCCAGTAAAATTGGCTTTTGGTCAGAAGCCAGATAAATTTCCATCTTAAAAGGGTTGAATGTGCAATGATTATAAATCCACCACAATGCACATAGATGAATATAGAAAGAAATTTGAGATAAATGTTGTATAAGTACCTTCTATTTCTTGTTTGTCTCTATATGAAAGAAAGATGTTTCTAAAGGAAACAAATGGATTTAGGAGACTTATCTTTGCATGATTTGTCAATTGTCATTTGACATTGTTTTCTTACCATGAGGGGAGAAATTGGATTCTTTGGAAAAGTAAATACATGGAATGCATTATAACAAAGTATATATCCTCGAATAAAGTAGTATGAACAGAAGTTCATCAGATTATGCATTCATGAATTATTTGCCAGATAATATTACTGACTCTAAATGAGATTTATTAAATCTCATACTCCAGCTGAAAATGCTCCAATCTGTATAAATATGAATGTAGCATGCTCGAAGCATGAGAAATTATTCGGTTCCAATTATAAATGTTATGGATAAATTGGAGCAATAATTATGATGATCATATTAATGAGGTAGATACTCCAGAAGAGTATCGAGACATAACTAATTGTAAAAACTTCAAAAGAGGTTCAGGTACCTGAATTATGTTGATCTTGATAAGTTATGTCGAATTGGAAAAATGGAACCGAAAAGATAAAGTTGTCTACAACAATTTTGAAAGATGATATCACGTGATCAAATGAGGATATTATATAAAGATATGTCACAAGAAGTAGACATATAGATGATTGGCCAAGAGGATAAGTGAAATTGAATATGACGCAAATATAATCATATTATGAGTTATGGACCGAAGTCAAAATTGAGATATATGAATGTTTATGTGAAAATAAAGATTTTCACAAAGTCTAATATGATTATGATGTGATATATGATTTTGTGGTGGATACAATAATTTTGTATATATATTGTTAATCCTGCAATTTATGAAAGAAAGAAAAATTATGCGTCTATTAGATATTGTTATATAGCCTATGCATAAGGCTTACTAAATTATGAAGATTATAGAAGAATCTTCAAAGGATCAAAAAGTGCTAGTAGCACATGTCCTCAAAAGGACTTAATGTGGTAAGGAAGGACTTAAGGTGCCAGAAGCACATGTCCTAGAAAGACTTAATGTGCGAGAAGCACATGTCCCTGAAAGACTTAAGGTGCCGGAAGCACGAGTCCCTGAAGGACTTAGGATGCTAAAAGCATCTAATTCAAGTTATTGAGAACAATAAAGGGGAAAAATCTATGTATGACTTAAATCAATTAGGGCACAATGGTATAATCTTCTCAAGAAATATATTGAAAGAAGGGTATAAAGAGAGTGAATCAATATGCCCATGCATCTTTATGAAAAGATCTAGAAGTGAATATTTTAATTGCAATTTATGTTGATGATATCAACATTATTGAAATTTGAAGAGCTTCAATAAGGCAATTAATTGTTTAAAGAAAGAATTTGAAATAAAGGACTTGAGAAGAATGAAATTCTGTATTAGATTACAGATTTAATACCTAAAGAATGAGATCTTTTGTTTATACAAAAGGAGGTCCTAGATTGATTTTATATGGATAAGTCATATCCATTATATATTTTAAAGTATTTGCAGGTGGATAAAGAATAATTTCAACCTCAAGCAAAGAAGTTGAAGAATGACACTTATGTATCATGCTTATTTGCATGACATAATTCTTCACCAACACAAAGACATTGGGAGTAATGTAGTCATCGGGGGAGTATATCGATGTAATTTAGAAATACAAGTTGATGTATCTTTGTACTCTTTTTCCCTTATCTAGGTTTTGTCCCACCGGGTTTTCCTAGAAAGGTTTTTAATGAGCGGCATTAGAATATCTAATGTAATTAAGAGGGGAGCGTCGATACACGTTGTACTCTTTTTCCCTTATCTAGGTTTTTGTCCCCCGGGTTTTCCTAGAAAGGTTTTTAATGAGGCAAATAAGAAAGTGTATCGATGGATAATGTACTCTTTTCTTTAGCTAGGTTTTATCCCTTTGGGTTTTCCTAGTTAAAGTTTTTAATGAGGCATATTCATAATGGACATCCAAGGGGAGTGTTATAAATATATGTATTATGTGGATGTCCATTGCATAGTAACCCTTGAAGGTCTATAAATAGAGGTCTTGTGTAAACATTCACACTACACTTGAAATGATAATTCCTCCATCTCTCTAGAATTTCTCTCTGACTTCTCTCTACTTTTCTTTACATTTTCTTCAGTTTTATAACAGTAATATTCTCTCAATTAATAATAATTGTTACATAGATTTATTATTTCCTCGTCCAATATGAGATCTGTATCTCACGCATAACATGGTATCAGAGCCATAAACCTTGTCAAGAAGCCTAAGATCCACCCCAAGATCCGAACCCACAACCCAAGATCCGAGTCTTCCCAAGTCGTCCTTTCAAGATTCAGCGGCTTCCTTGTGTTTCTTCACGTACAGACGCGTTCGCATTTTCTCTCCACCGTCGAATCCTCTCGATCTCGTCTGTGCGTTGCTATGGCCATCGCAAGGTGGTCGGATCTTGTCTCAATCACCAATCGCCGCTTCGAGCTTCATCATTCTTGATCCTCGTTCTTCATCGCAGCCCAGATCCAGAGACCATTTTTGCGCCAGAACGAATTTTTGCCTTGACGGTGACGAGACTCCGACGAGGACGACGACCAAAGCGTTCTTCATCGTGGCCCTGCTCCAGTGACATTTTTTTTTCACCAGAGCGCGTTTCAGGCTTGACGGTGACGAGGTCTTGTTAGTTCGATGGTGTTTCCGATGATTTTCAAAGCTTGATGGTTCTCTAGATTGTCCTTTCTGATTTGCGATGTTTTCTTATTCGTCCACATTCAGATGATTTTACAAGCTTGATTTTCTTTCCTCCTTCCAGTTTTCGGTGCTAGCTTATATTTTTGTGTGGGCATTGCTTCCGCTGATCTGCACCCTTATGGCTAGCGAAAGGGCTACTGAGAGTGAGAAGGTCACTTCGGCTAAAATCACTGCCGATTCATTACCGTTCACCCATCCTCTTTTTCTGCATCCCTCAGATACGCAGGGCTCTACCATAGTGCATCATATGCTTTCCGGCGTCGATAATTACACGGTGTGGAGCCGTGCTATGAAGATTGCTCTCCGGGGTAAGCAGAAACTTGGTTTCGTTGATGGCACATGTTTGAAGGGGAGCTACGATTCTGGGTTGCAAGAACAATGGGAGCGATGTAATGCTGTGGTCTTCTCCTGGATTCTCAATTCCATTTCGAAGGAGTTGGCTAATGGAGTCATTTTTTTTCATGACGCTCATCAAGCCTGGACTGATCTTAGAGATCGTTTTGATAAGAAGACGGGTTCACGGGTTTTTTCCCTATATCGAGAACTGTCTTCACACCGTCAAGGTTCTGTTTTTGTCACTACCTATTTTTCTAAGCTCAAGGAGCTTTGGGAAGAGCAATTTGCTCTTATAGCTATTCCTACGTGTAGCTGTGCGTCCTCTAAGGCTCATACAGAATCTTCTGAGCACCAGAAGCTTTTTCAATTCCTAATGGGGTTGAACGAGTCATATGCTCAGGCACGTAGTCAAATTCTCCTCATGTTGCCTCTTCCTTCTGTTAATGAGGCTTATGGGATGATAATTCAAGATGAGACTCAAAAATTCATTGCTGTTAATGATCGAAACCTTGGTTCTGAAGGAATTGCCATGGCAGCCAAGGGTAAGGGTCGTGGTAGGGGCAAGGGTCGCGGAGAGAATGCCCCTGAGTGTTCCTACTGCCATAAAAGGGGTCATACCCGAGATAGCTGCTATCAGCTCGTTGGCTATCCCCCTTCTTCCAAGGGTGGTCGGCAGAACAAGGACCACCAGCAAGGAGTTGAAGATTCCTTTCAAGCTACTGAAGGTTCCAACAGCAATGTTACTATAGCTGCACCCACCTTTACACAAGCACAATATCAGCAACTTTTGGATTTACTCAAGAAAGATGCAGAACCCACTGTACATGCCCTCACCGAGTACAGGTTTGGCTGTTCCTAGTTCTTATTCTAATGATTTTACAAGTTGGATTTTAGATTCTGGGGCCACTACTCATATGATAGGAAATTTAAACTTACTTACTGTTAACTTAGAGAAGCAGAGAGGAAGGAGAAAATGTATACTGAATTGCTTGTATTACATTGTATGATGATACACCTACTTATACACAACTAGAAGGACATAATAGTAAAGATACAAAGGACACTAATGGAGGTTTAATTTGGACACTAATGGAGCACTACAGAGACAGCTAGATGATAAGATGGAGGACCCCTAAATGACCCTACTCTAAAGGACCCTAAAGGGTTACAACCCTTAAAGGGTTACATCTATTCTAACACTCCCCCTCAAGTTGGAGCATTGATGTTAATCATGCCCAACTTGTTACAAAGATAATCAACCCAAATTCCTCAAAAAACTTTAGATAATAAATCACCTCAAAAAACTTTAGATAATAAATCACAAAACAAAATTCTCACACTCCCCCTCAAGCTGTAAGCAGCTTGAATGTGAGCAGCAACAAATCACCAATAATTTGCTTCTTCATGAGATCTTGAAACAAACAGCAAATAGTACACGAGTACCAAATCAAAGTAGAAGCTAACCAATCAGACTCCAAACAGCAAATAATTGCCAAACTTCTCACCGGAGGCAAAGAACGAACTGGTCACACATGGACCACCAACCTGCATCTCACCGAGACAAACACCTCACTCGGAGTCAAAGCAACGAACGGGCCATGAAATTACCCAACCACAAACACGACATTCAAGACAAAAGAACACTTCACGAACGTGCTGGAAAACAGACAAAGAACCCAGCCACCAGAAACAAGTGAACGTGCATAGAACGAAATGCCGAAAACCCAGTCTCACAACGCAACCTTCGAAGTAAAGAACCGACCTACATATACCGGAAATGAAGGCTCGATGTCGGAGACAGCAAAGCCAAAGCACAAACGTCCAAACGAAACCCAAATGACCAGTACAACAAGCAAACGAGGTATCAATAACCTCAACAGAAACCTCTTTAGTCACCACAGAACAATCTCATCCGAGATTACAACAACCAAATTGAGGCTTCACAATTCTTGACAGCAAACGTCACCAACATGACCAAACAGAAGCAAACGTCATCCTAATGACCAAATAACACTTCCACAACCAGGAAGCAAATAACCACCAACCAGAAGCAGATTGATGAAACGGCACTGGAACCGAAGACAAACTAACAAAGGAAAATCACCATACGTACGTATGAACAGTACCGTACGTATGAATAGTACCCAGACGTATAAATGAACAGTGCCATACAGTACCTATAAAACAGTACCCAATTATGCTGATGATGAAATAGTGATATGGAAATATTCATCTATTAGTAAAATCTGGGTCAGGCAAAACGTGAGATTCACTACTTTATTTTGTCAAATAAGTAGGACCCACCACTACCAAACCTTTGCCTTTAGTAAAATCTGAGTGCGCTGCATGAATATTTTACTAACTCTTCCATACCCACTCATGAATATTTTACTAACTCTTCCATACCCACTAGCCATTCTTTCCAACTCACTTCGATTCCTTTTCTTTCTTTCAACGTGCCTACTATACCTTGCACACATGATGGACCCCACCTATTACCAAAGCTTTCACTTTATGTGATTCTTTCCACCGCATGATTCTGCATCATTGCACTACTACCTTTACTTTCCTTCACGACCTTCATCTCACCTTCACCGTGGCTCCACTTCGATTGCCGGTGACTTCACCTTCTTCTCCAACGTCGCTGACAATCTTCCACTATCGCCACCTTTGATTATTCACTACTCTTTCTCCCCCAAATCGAAACAAAGCGACCAACCGGAGAAATAGCATAATCGAGCCACCGCATCTTCTTCACCAACTTCACCGGAATCGAACTCCAAGTGTCCAAACAACAAATCAGATCGTTGAGCCTCCGAAAAGCACTGCGCACATGATTAAATCAGATACAATCGATTGGAAACACTAAGTCGATCCCAAAAGAGGAAGCGGACGATGTAGATCTTCTTTGGAATCGAAGAAATACTCGCGAGAAAATTCTAGAACACTCGCCGGAATCTGGAAAATATTCGCCGGAACCGGAAATCTTCGCGAAGCGGAAAATTCAGAACCTCACCGAAAAACAAAGAATAGCGCCGAAATAATAGAAGAAGTCCGAAAATGGTGGTCAGACGAGAATGCGGAAAACTCGGTAGAAAATCCAAGAAACTCGAACAAGCTCGCGCACCACCAAAATAAGCTCCGTGACCAACTAGAAATAGACAACAAATGACCACGGACGAACCACGGCATACATGAAGAAAGGAGGCAGACACTGCAACGCGCAAACGGAACATGCAGAACCAAAAAATTGATGTTCCAACCAGCAGACCAGAACCTGCAGAAACAAAGGCTCCACCGTTGATTCTCTCCCTCCACACCACCGTCAGTGCAGAACCAAACAACCACGGATGTGGTAACCAAACAAGTATAGTGTACAACAGAACAAACAAATGAAGAGGTACACACTTTCTCTCCCCCTGTGAATAGTGACTAACACGGTCACTGTTCACAAAACAGCAAACAGAAGAGTACCCCATTCAACCAGAAAATCGACAGAAAGCGAAGAAGAGCAAACCACCAAAAACCCAATTGCCAAATGCAACCTTCTAAACACGAAACCGGAAAGTCTTACCGGAAAAGAAACAGAGATAGCAATAGGTCTTTGGTCGCATATTCTCATGTTAACACTATAGTAACAGCGGCCACCGGAAAACCTAAATTTACTAAGAACTATACCTTAGCTCTGATACCATGTTAACTTAGAGAAGCAGAGAGGAAGGAGAAAATGTATACTGAATTGCTTGTATTACATTGTATGATGATACACCTACTTATACACAACTAGAAGGACATAATAGTAAAGATACAAAGGACACTAATGGAGGTTTAGGCTGGACACTAATGGAGCACTACAGAGACAGCTAGATGATAAGATGGAGGACCCCTAAATGATCCTACTCTAAAGGACCCTAAAGGGTTACAACCCTTAAAGGGTTACAACTATTCTAACACTTACTAATTCTTGTAGATATGATGGTCCTATTAAATCTATTAGGATTCCCAATGGTGAGAGTATCCCAGTTACACATGTTGGCAGTATTAGATTAACTAAGGACATAACTATTACTAATGTTCTTTATGCTCCTTTGTTGAAATTTAATCTGCTTTCTGTGGCTCGATTGACGAAGGAGCATCGCTGTCTAGCATCTTTTTTCTCTGATTTTTGCTTTCTGCAGGACCTTCAGGATGGGAAGATACTGCTGACTGGTAAACTCACTGGAGGGCTTTACATGTTTAAATTTTTTCCTCAATGTAATACTGCCTGTGTTGTTAAGGGTCCCTCAAATGAATCATTAGCCACCACTGTATCCTTGTGGCATAGAAGATTAGGACACACACCTATTTCCATTATGAGACATATCAGTGTTGTTCCTGTTGATAGCACTGTTTTGAATAAATTCTGTGACGTTTGTGTGCAAGCTAAGCAAACGAAATTTCCTTTTAACTCTAGTTGCATTAAAACTCATGGTATTTTTGAATTAATACATGCGATGTTTGGGGCCTTATAAGACTCCTACGCATCATGGTTTTCAATATTTCCTTACTTTGGTTGACGATTATTCAAGAGCCACTTGGGTTTTTCTTATGCGATCTAAATCTGAAACTGTTATGCATCTCAAGCATTTTGTTGCACATGTTTCTACTCAGTTTTCAGCTATTGTTAAGAGAATTAGGAGTGATAATGGGGCCGAGTTTGTGAACAATGACTCTAAGGACTTTTTCCTTCAAAAGGGCATTGTTCATGAGACTTCTTGTCCCTACACTCCGGAGCAGAACGGGGTGGTTGAACATAAGCATCGAACTATTATTCAAATTACTCGCATAAACAAGCCTCACGACAATGAAATCAAAAGCTGACTGACGCACTAATGAAAGGAGGTTTTAAACAGAGTAAACATGATTATTCATTATTTACTCTACATAGGCCTGATGGTGTAGTGCTTATTCTAGTTTATGTTGATGATTTGCTTGTGGCAGGTAGTTCAGAACAAGGAATTGTAGAAACGAAGCAATTTCTGCATAATAATTTTAAGATTAAAGATCTTGGCATGATGAAATATTTCTTAGGAATAGAAGTTGCAAGATCTGATAAGGGTATTACATTGTGCCAAATAAAATATACTCTTGATCTCTTGTCTGAAACAGGTTTAAGTGGATGTAAACCATTGAGTGTGCCTATGGCACAAAAATTAAAACTTCTGCCTTATCGAGAAGGGAAGGATAAGCCTGACATTTTGCTTAAGAATCCAGATATAGACGACTTGTGGGTAAGTTGCTGTATTTAACAATGACGAGGGCTGACATATGTTTTTCTGTGCAGAACTTGTCTCAATTTATGCAATTACCTACCAAGGCACATATGGCAGTGGCTCTCAAGGTAGTTCGTTACCTTAAAGGGAGTCCCGGCTTGGGGATATTGATCAGCTCAGAGGGTCCACTTCGATTGGAGTGTTTCTGTGACTCAGTTAGGCGGCTTGTCTTTAACGAGGAGGTCGATAATTGGATATGTACTCAAGCTCGGAGGATCTCTCATAATGTGGAAGAGCAAGAAACAACATCGTGTCAAAGTCATCCGGGAAATTTGAATACAGGGCTTTAAGCATGGTTGTATCTGAGATCGTATGGGTTTGCGGTCTGTTGAAAGATTTGAAGGTTGAGCATCATGCTCCAGTAAATGTATTTTGTGATAGTCAAGCAGCAATTCACATTGCAGCTAACCCTCTATTTCATGAGCGTACAAAACATATTGAGATAGATTGTCACTTTATTAGAGAGAAGTGGCAGCAAAAGTTGATTGATTTAAAGCATATTCGTTCTCTGGATCAGCAAGCTGATATGTTCACAAAAGCGGTTGCCGGAGATGCACAAAGAAAGTTCCTTCGCCAGTTGGGCACCATAGATTTGTTTAGTTGCCAACTTGAGGGGGAGTGTTAGTTAAGGGGTATTTTAGTAAGTGTGTATTTAAAAACTGATATAAATAGGTGGTCATGTGTTGTGATGACTAGAATAATGTACTTGTAATATTCTCTCAATTAATAATAATTTTTACAAAGATTTATTATTTCCTCTGTCCAATATGAGATCTGTATCTCACGCATAACAGATTTGGTCTCAGGGAGGAGTTTTATAAGTTCCTATAATCATCGATCAGCCAATCATTATCAATCATGTGGATTTGCATGCTGATTGGTCCCAAGTAATATGCTTATTTGGCTAATATACATGGCCATGACTATCTTTGTATATGGTTCATTGAAATTTCAGTTCATTGATTTTTGTGTTTTGGATTTATATGTGTTCATTGGATTTGCATACTTAGTCATTTAATTACTTGAATCGGTTGTGTGTTCATTGAACTTAGTTTCTTAGTTATTCAATTATTTAGATAGTGATATCAACTGTAACCCCTTATAAATTCATAATTGCATTGTCATTATTGTTCTGGTATAGAACACAAATGTCTAGCTTCGATGGACTAGGGGATGTTGATATAGAATCGAATGATTCCTCAGAGATGTCTATTGCTTAAACACCAAAGAGAATGTGATTGCTCACTGATACCTATGAAGAAAATATCAGAGAGCGTTCTAAGATCACTGTGCTACACAGGTGCGGCGTTTCGCCAGAGGGGTGGGGTGTATGCACAGTGAGACTGAATAATAAACAATGAAATAGTGAATGTAAACATGCACCTGGTAGGTAATCTCCTATTTATAGGGATTATCTAGGGTTTTGCTTTCATGACCGTGAATCCATTGATCAGGCAAATATGCGCCTCCCACGTTCTGCCAATACCTGTACGTTCTTGGATTATAGGCACGATCGAGAGGGGGGTGATTAGTCATTTACCTGATCCAAGAGGGATTCCAGCATAAACATTCTCACTAGGCCGCATATCTGTTAAGCCCAATATATGAGTCAATAACAATTATCATTAGTAATTCCAACCAACCTGCCAACCTAATTGAAATGGGTTTGAGTTGGCGAAATGTCAATCCACTATAATGCAAGCTTTTTCAGCCTGTGCTCGCCAACAGTGGTCTACCAGGCCAACCCATACCTTGTGGCCCTGCCTTCTTTACCATCTTTAATCGTAATCGCCTATTCTCCATCAGTCATCAATTGTCTTCTTGTGCAATTAAATGTTAACTGCCTACCATATAATATTCATCTATCGATGAATTGACTATTCTAACAACTTTTTAAAACGGGTTGTTTGTGTCTAACATCTCTTCACTCATGAAAACTATAAATTTGAGTCTTGTATAGATGAGGGTAAGAAAAGGCCAAAGCAATTAGAGAATGCTAGAAACTACTTTCATAATACATCAGAAAAACATATTTATTTACGTCAAACTTTATGCAAAGCATAAGACCTACATTCTTCAACATTTAAATGACATAAGATTTTTTAATTAAAAAAAAAATTCTAAAAGTAACAACAATAATGACAACAATAATTATATTTGAAACAACTTGCATCAAATGGCAATAAGCAATAGTAATAAATTATTGTCATCCCACTACCTGGAATTAATTGGGATATATCTTAACAACAACAATGATAGGCCGTCTTGAAGTTCTCTGCCTCTGTTAGATAGAAGAAACTCTCACTATTGCCATGTTACTGCTATGGGACTTCTTACAGTATAATGCCCAGAAACCCAGATCAGTGACCCAAAAGATGAACTACCAGAAGCTCTTGCTCTTCCATCTGCAACAAAGGTCACATTATAACTCAACTTCTCACCCACTTTTCCAAAATTCAAATTCTTTGGTTCCACAGTCACTGATACTCCCATTGGTGTTTCCACTTTCACTGCATAATTACTTTTGGGGTACCCTACATTAGTGACCAACCTCTTGTAGGTCACACTAGCCTTCTTGCTACTTCTGCTGCTGAACAAAACTGCAAATGAAGGGTAGTTCAGGTCACCAGGTTGAAGACCTCCATCAATGGAGCAAGTGTGATTACCTCCCCCTGATAACAAAGCAATCTGAGAGGAAGTATAGTTCAGGCTGCACAAGTAGCTCAAATAGTCTTGTGTAGTAATGTCATAGACCAGCCCTGGATTAGAAGCCCTTTCTGGGTCAACATGTCCTGAGCCTAAAGCAAAAGGGTTAGCCATTTCTGACGTCCTGTTTGAGCTAATGTCTCCGATCGGGCGTCCTCTGTGGTTCAAAGTGTAAGCTGTGGTCATAAGGGCTGATTTTATAGCCGCAGGAGACCAATCTTTGTGCATAGACTTAAGCAAAGCTGCTATGCCGGTCACATGGGGACAAGACATTGATGTACCAGAGACTATGTTAAAAAGTACACTTCTTTTGTCACTTTTGAGTGAACTTGGACTAGTTTTGGGAGGCCAAGCAGCCATAATATTCACACCAGGTGCAGTCAAATCTGGCTTTATGACATCTGGTCCTACCAAACTGGGTCCTCTGGAAGAAAAAGCAGCCATTGTTGGCGCATCAGAATCTCCATATACAGTCCCTATAAAAGAAATTGAAGCAGTTGGGTTCGTATCAGTTAAAACATAACTTCTGATGGTTTTAGATGCAGAAAATCCTATTGAAGTTGCAGGTAGAATATGAGCATCAGCAAAAAGCTCTTCTCCTTGGGACGCAGTATTAAGCAGAATCATTCCTAACCCACCTGCCATTTTCACTTCCTCTCCTTTCTGAGTTCTGCCACTGATTCCTCTCTCACAAGCAACCATTTTCCCTTTCACAAGCTTCGGATCAAGCGAGCCCCTAATGCAATACTGTGCCAATCTTTCACTTCCATTGTTTGCTGCTGATTTCCCATAAACAACAAGCAACTGCTTTGTGGGTTTTCCTTTATACAGAGAAGACCCTTTGAAAACCTGATGGCCATTCCCAAGCTTCACCTTTGTTAGCAAGCTTCTGTCAGTGTAGCTAGCTGCCACAGTCATGAGCCATGGAGCTACATTTCCTACACTTGATTTGGAAGGACCAGAGTTACCTGCAGAACAAGAGACAAAAACCCCTTTGTCGATTGCTCCAAATGAAGCTATGGCTATGCTATCACTATAATAAGGCCTGGCTGAGCCGCCTAATGAGAGTGACAATATATCAACTCCATCAGCAATTGCTTTATCTGCTGCTGCTATTATATCTGAGTTTGTGCATCCCAAGGGCCAGCATACTTTGTAAGCTGCTATTCTTGAAGTATACCTGTATATACGATTTCACAAGTATCCCATTTTGTCATTTTACATGTGAATAATAATACAAGTGCAAAAGTAAACTATTCTTTAGGTTATTGAAAAATGATGGTTGCTTTCATGTATGGACTAAATTAGATAAGTTTGACAACAAATGACAAGCTAGCTAAAATAGATAATAAAGATTATTGTGGATTCTATTTCTCTATAGTGCATGTACTATGCAGCACGATGCCGTGCAACAGACCTAAAGCACTAGAGGTAGGGTCCACCACACTATCGAGTAACTGGTTGTGAAGTGCATTTAAAGTAGACAAAAAGAACCCGAGTTTTTACTGGATTAAACATTGAAAAAGACTAAAATTATATATTTTCGAATTAAAAGGCTTTCCTACCCCCAAATCTAGACTCTAATACTCCATCATGTTCTAAATGTAGGAGTTAGTTGAAGGATTTGTTTTGGTCATTAAATCTCAAATCCACTTTATCTTACAAATTTTTAATTCTTTTGCTAAACAATCTTATTGATTGCAAATAATAAAAGAGGATTTTTTTTAAAAATGGGTATTTTGTAATATAAATGATTAAATAAGGTATTTTAAGGAAATTAACAAATTTTTGTTACAAATAATTTAAAGCGGCCTGTATAGAAAGCTCTTAACAAATATACGTAGTTTTTGAACGCATGACCTCCAAATTTTCTTAAATCTGTAAATCAATTATTTGACTCATATATTTATGATGAGAAAGGAAAGCAAATTTACCTCATTCCAGCAGCTCTACCTTTAGCAAGGCCAAACAAGCTAGCATTATCAACCAAAGCACCAGCAGCAGTAGAAGAAGTGTGAGTTCCATGGCCTTCAGAATCCCTTGGAGAACGATAGTCCAGAGTCTCATTAATCCTCCCAACAACCTTCTCATACCCTTTAAAAAACGCTCTTGCTCCTATCAGCTTCTTGTTACAGTTCTCAGAAGAAAACTGTGTCCCATTTTCACAAACACCTTTCCATCTAGAAGGTACTGGAGACATCCCTGTGTCTCTAAAGCTCATATGTTCAGGCCAAATCCCAGAATCAAGCACTCCAATTATCACATCAGAGGCTAAGTTTGTTTCACTCCAAAGCCCTTTTCCTTTTGAAAGCCCTAGAAAATGGGGTGTGTATGTTGTGTGGAGATATAAAAGTTCATCTGGTATTGCTGTGAGGAAACCTTCGATTTGGTTTAAGGATTTGAGGTGGGTTGGTGATAGATGAGCAGCAAAACCAAACATGGTGGTTTCATATACGTAAAGAAGGTCTGGGTTTGATGATGTTTGTTCTTGTTCTAGTTCTTCTTCACCGTCTTCTTGTTCGACTTTCGATGAAGCTTGGGAGATGGAATCTAGGACTGATTCGTACCATGGTTTTGTGATGTCTTGAGAATGAACTGAGGATTTGATTTTGGTCTTGTCCATGTAGATTATGTAGGTCTGTTTCTCCACTACAGCAATTGATTTGTTTGTTACCATCATCATGGTTAGCAATAACAGGATGAGTGTTTTGAAAATCATGGTGCCTGTAATAAAAAAACGAACTATATTAAAAACAAATACTCTTTATGTATCAACAAGTTCCTCTTTGGAAAAGAAGTTTAATTTGCCTGCTTGCTTATTTTTGTATCAAGAACGGGACAATAATATATGTATGATGTTCTATACTAGAAACTGGACCAGTGGCTATAGTGAACTGAAAAGCTAAAATAATATATGAAAATAAATAAACATATCAATAAACTTGACTTTCCTCTCCTTCCCCCCTCTTTTTAATACGACTATTTTTTTTTTTTTTTTGTCATCCTTCACTCAACATAAGGAACTCACCTACCCATCGCACAACCTTATGCTTAAACAAGTCTTAAGGAGGGTGTTAAGTGTATATATGTTGAGCTAAATGACTCTAACACTATCTGGCATCTTTATTAGCGACTCATATTTAAGTACTGTTATGACTAATGGGAATAATTTTCTTGATGTGATTTTCTTTTTCATTAAAAGGATTCAATGCCGTGACTTTGATTAAATGTATGGAGTTCCTTCCACTCGATTAAACTAATTAATATGAGTTTTCTCACTCTTTATACCTTTCACATTTCTTTTAAATCATTCAAATAAAATTTTAACTACTCAAACTAATATTTCAAGTAAGACATTAAAATCTAAACAAACAAAACTAAACCATAATGGTGTAATTTGAGCAGTTGAGAGACTGGAAAAGAAAGGAAGAGGAGAGAAGCTAGCTAGCTAGATTGTAGAAGCTAGATAGGGTAAGGATCCATACCTCTAAAATGCTGATTCCAGCAAAGATGAGAAATGTAATGCAATAACTAAATGACACGAGAGGACAGCTTATATAGGTTTATAAGCACAAGCCTGATGAAGACGGTGAAAGCTTGAGCATTTATTATTGTTATTATTATTGTTAAGTGCTGTGCTCATTGCGATTCAAAAAGTCAAACTTTTTCTTTGCTTGATCTTCACGACTGTATGCACACCCACATATAAATAATGATGACATTCTCAGATGTACCTAGCTAATAGAAAAAAAAAATCCATTTTAATAAGCAATTTATTACGTAAAGATCATTGTGAATTCCTAGTGATGTACATGTGAATGTCAAAACCATAGGATAAGAGAGAGTTTGTGTTCTGTAACTATAAGTGTCAATATTTGTTGTTTCCAATGTATTGAGTAGTATTGAGTAGATAGAAATTGAATATACAGTAAACAGGAACAAGAATCTGTATTGTATTATTGAAACAGCACATACAGATAGCATACAACAAGTCTGTATAATATGATAAAGCTGTAAACGAACTCACAAGACTATCGAATATGGTAATAAACTATGCAGAAATCCAGGCCCAACTTACATTGTGTCCTTAAGACAATTTTGCTCTCTCAATATGGATGCCGAAGGTTTCTGAGCAATTGCCTCCCAGGATAGAGCGGATTATTCGTCTCCAGAAAGATGGCTCTATCAATCTGAAGCCCAAGCGAATCCAACGAGACTGCTTTCAGAACGCACAAAATGTTTTGTATATGCAGTATGCAGAAAGAGTGTATGTAGAAAAAATCAGATACAATTCTATGACTAGGGCGCCCTATTTATAGACAACGAAAAACTTGATCAAATGGACTCGTTTGTTGCTGCGAACTGGTGCGTTGTGCAAACAGACGCACTAGAACGAAACGAACAGGAGCGACCCGCGTCTCTTGCCGGCGAACTGGTGCGTCGCACGAACAGACGCACCAGAACGAAGTGAACGATTCGAATGGATTGCAACAAGCAGCCATTGGTTGGAAAACCTCGAAAGGGTAAAACCGTAATTATTAAAAGTTTGGGGTCAAATTGGAAATTCAAAAAATTATTTAATGAAAAATTATTTTTTATTTCACACACGCGCGAACCGAACTGGCGGCGCGTGCGACCGAGCTCGGTTGGTCTGTCGGCGGCGCACGCGTGTGTGTGGTGGACCAAGGGTCACCTAAGTCCTCACCCCTCCACAAAAGTGGGTTGGCCCAAGGGCCCATTTAGTAGGAGCAAAGTTGAGGCTTCTATACCTTCCAACTTTTCTCCATCTAACCAATGTAGAACTTCTATCCACACACATTCCTTCTTCCTTTTTCCCTCTTCTTTTCCAACGTTCTTCTTATTCATAACTCGTGGATTTTATCATAAATTCCAACAATATTTAATTCGAGCAAAACAAAAAGTAAGTTTCAATATTTAATGGGTTAAGGAGCAATTTGGCCAATAAACTATTGGCTCAGGAGCGCCCAACACAATAAACTCTTGACTGGACCTTAAATACCAAACAACTATTAAAAATATAAAATTACCACAAATTTGTTAGTTTGATCTTAACGGCGTGTGAGAAAGCAAACGCGGCCTAATTCATCTTCTTGAGATAATGCAGAAGAAGGCCATGTCTGATGTCTTCTTAAGTCCAAACCAAACCCCTGAAAAATTCTACCATGCCTTTAGCTCCCTATATACTTTCAGATTCTCTCTTTTTCTTCTCTCTCCCTCTTCCCCATTTTCTATCTCTGACAATGAAGTAGAAACGACCGCTACCTAACGCCAAATACCATCCTCTTACATGACGATTTCAATCTTCTCCGTCAACGTCCGCCTCATCGCCGCGTTCTCTTCTCTCGCAATCCCCTTCATCCATGCTCGGGTTCCGGCGCCTCTCTTGTCAGAATCGATGACGACTCCTCCGGCACCGTCTCGTGGCATCGTGGCGGGGCAAACAACCCAGCGCATTGAATGCTACCGTCGAGGTCAGATCGTTCCCGTTACTCCCAACATTTCGTTTTCTTCGATTTCCGGCGGGAGAAGCAACTTCTGCGGCCTTAGGTCCGATAACTTCAGTTTGCTCTGTTGGGATCCTGTCTCATCCAATTCCAACGAGTTCCAAGAGAAAAGGCTTTACTCTAGTTTTACTGTTCTGTTGGAGAATCTGGCGGTTGGGGATACCCAAGTTTGCGCAACAATTGTGGGTTTCGGCTCTGTTCTGTGTTGGAGACCCAATGACAGACCTACCCAAAATGCCTTCCACATGTACACCCAGCAATTCCAGTCAAAGTAAAGTAACGGCGTTAACATCCAACTAACAGATTTGTGGTAACATTACATTTTTAATAGTTGTTTGGTATTTAAGGTCCAGTGAAAAGTTTATTGTGTTGGGCGCTCCTGAGCCAATAGTTTATTGGCCAAATTGCTCCTTAACCCATATTTAATTAATACTAGTACTTTTTTTTGCGGCTCTTATAATCACCTAATAATAACTACTACATAGATTAGTGTAGCTAAAATTAGTTACTTTATGTAAGACATCAAAATTATCTTCAATAAAAGTCATTAGTTAGAAGTTATGAAGTTGTTTAATTGGTTGAGGATATGAGGTGGAAAAAAAAAATTAATACTCTAAACAAGACGTGTTATATTATGAAATATGTTGTTGGAGGTGTTATAATTAGGACTAGAGAGAGTACCAATTTCATTCACACATGGAGTAGCTAAGGACCGTTTGGTATGGGAAAATTTGAGGAGGAAAAGGAACTTTAGAGAAGGGAAAGGAAGATTTTGAAGGATGAGGGGAAATGGCTTGAGAGAAGATGATTTGTTTGGTAGGAAGAAAATGAAGGGGTAGTAATTGGTAAAGAATCAAAAATTACCTATTTTTCCCTCAAAAGTAATTAATTCAAAATGAAAAAGGAAAATATTTTTTTTGCTCAAATATATTTAAAAAATATCAACTTATCAAGTTCGAATTTGTCTAAAATATTCTTCCGTCAAGTTCGAATTTGTTTAAAAAAATTTCCCGCCAAGTTTGAATTTACCTAAAATATTTTCTCACCAAGTTCAAACTTATCGCATAAGTTCGAATTTATCGTATAAGTTGAAATTTATCTCATAAATTTGAATTTAATCCAATTTTCTTGCATTGTAGAAAAAAAATATTTTATGAAGAGTAAATATGTCTAACCGTGTCACTGTTCACGTGAAAACTTAAGATCCCACCAATTTTGATAGGATCTTATTTCTCACATATAAGGGAAGATTGGTGGGTTCGAGAACTTAGATTGCCGGGAAGATTTCACACAAAAAGCATACCAAATAAAGGAACTTACTAATCTTCCTTTTTCCTCTCACCGAATCTGTGTACCAAACGGGCCCTAAATATAGATAACCCATGATCTCATGCTCCAGTTTTAGTACCCACCTTTTGTGACCACCAAAAGTCCATTTTTTTAGTGATAAATTCTTTATCTCACTCTTCTTAAACTTATATGTGTTTGGATGGAACAAATAGTATGAGGAAGACAATACTAGAGGAGAAGGCTTATGGGAAATAAATCTTCTTCCAGTTTAATTAGATGACAAGAGGAAACAAATAAAAAAATTGTAGCGAAGAAATAGAAACATGAGACCTACATTATTGTCGCGAAGAAATAGAAAAAAAAATTCTTTATCACATGCAGTTTTTTAAAAAATTACTCTGGACCCTTGGATCAAGATTTCAACGGCCAGGATCAAAGATGAGAAGAGATGGGCAGAGTATCTACTTCCATAACTCTGCAGGCATGACTCAAATCAATTTTTTTTTTTTAAAAAAATAATCTTATTTTTCATGTTTTTTCAGGAGATTACAACATTATTATCATTGTGAATTATATTAGTCGTTTTGTTTCCTATGTGTTTTTTTTTCCATTCATCTAAAACAAAGAGGGAGAGAGAGAATATTTTCTCCTCATTTTTATATATCTTAATTTCTTTTATCATGTTCTCTACTTTCCTTTTGTTTTCTCTCATTTTCTCCCCTCATCAAACAAATAGTTACCCTCTTTGATTATTGTTGGTCATCTTTCAGTTAACTAACCACGTTGCTTAGCTAATTGATGACAATATAATTATATTTTATGTAATTAAGTTAATATTCAATATACTTTCAGCTCATTATTATTTATTTCTTTCACATGTGAAAAAAGTCAATACTTCCACAAATCAAACAGTACATGTATGATAATGATTAATGATGGCATTTACTATATACACTAGTGGAGTCGTGTGTGGAAATCTGTTCAGAAACCATAAAGAACAATTACCAATCATTTTTAGGAGATCAGACTTCTAAAGTAAAGTGGGGTTAATATCTATATATCGCTGCTTCCTGATGTACCAATCCAACACTTTCATTTCTTTGAAGCTTTGCGTTTAAGGAAAGTAATTGAAATTATTAAAAGAATTAATAGGAATAATAATTTTCTTTTTCAAAAGTATTTTAACTTTTGATAAGAACTTCATCTGACTGACATGTGGTATATGTTTTGGATTCAAGAGTGTATAATAATTTTGATTTTTAAATTATTAATGATTACCTTTAAAAAATTTAATCTTTTAAATATACCTTTTCTCTTTCCAAAAGTGTACACTTCATCATATGATAAATGCAATAATTAGATGACTAATTTATGAAGATTAAAGAAATTATTTGAGGTCGTTATTTGTAAAAAAAAAATGTTTGTTTTTCTAAGATACCTCATTTAATCATTTGTAATGAGAACTACCCCATATCTTTAATATATGCACATTTAATAAGGATAATTTAGAAAAAAATTATAAATTTAAGAGATAAAAGTGGCTTGAGATATTACATTTTTTTATATGGATATCTCATTGTGCCATATTTGAGTATTATCGGGTCTAATTGGGGCTTTTCTCCCAAAGATGTTTTATACATTTATAAAAACTCGAGATATCTTGGTTGGTGTCTTAATTACATTTAACATCACATCAAACTTTTTAATTAGTTCTTATATGAAGAGTTTTTCCCAAAAGTGAATATGGGTGTTACATTTTTTTATACTGTTACCTGACCCAGTTAGATTTAAGCATTATTGGGCTTAATTGGAGACAGTTCTACCAAAAGTGTTTTTTTTTTTTAAATATTCACACAAACTTGAAATATCATAATTAACCAATCAAAACCTCTTTCACTATAATGAACGATAGTTAGTTGGGGTCTTACATTTAAAAGCAAAGCAAACCTTTGAACTATCTCTTATATTTATTAGCAGATAGAGTATTTTTCTTCCATCATACTACCTTCGGTCCTAATTATAAGAGCACTTTTGTAGTGTAAATTATACTACAAAAGTACTCCTATAATTAGGACCGGAGGGAGTAGTATATATAAAAAAAAGAGAGTATTTTTCTTCCATCATGTTCATGATGGTCCATGATGTTCACATGTCATTTCTGATGCGATCAGAGACGTTCCTTGGAGTCCAATTCAAGGTAGAGTTAGGCCACGCAATATGGATTGACATACATGTGCGTAAGGACATTATTACATGTTTGGACTTTGCAAATATATATATGATGTACAATGATTACGTGGTTGCCACATTTTGATGGCATCAAATTATATATGTTCCTTTACGTGCGTAATTATGCACAAGGGGAATGGCATTTACATCTCAAAACATTAATTTAATTAATGACATTTAAAGTCTAACAAAGTTTGTTGAAAGATGAGTCATAAATACTTATTTAAATTGTAGTAAATATAGAAATATTATATACAAATTATTGAGAATGACCTATGTATTATGAGACTCAAATGCATTATAAGTGTTATTTTTTTTTGCTCTGACATTATAAGTGTTATGACTAGGTCAGTTAAAGTAGTTTTTCGCATTTGAAAAATTATAATACATAGAAAGTTATACATATTTAAGACAAACGTATCCTCTAACTTTACACAAGATTTAAATTTGGTCCCATAATTTTACCAACAAAAAAAAAAAAACCCTCTAACGATAACATTATTATTTTCAAATGATGATTTTTTGTGTCATCAATTATTATTATTTTTTTAAAAAAATTAACTTAATATATCAATATTACAAAATATTTTGTCAACTTTTACAATTTTAATGTCATTTTTTTAATTAATATACTGAAATTAACAATGTTAAAGTTATATGATCGAAAAGATATATACTTTAGAAAATTGAAGAACAAAAATGAAACCTCATGTGAAGTTAAATTATGAAAGATGTACTTTTACTCATGATTAAAGTAATGGATGAAGTGTTGCCTTTTGTATTTGAGAGGGGATTTGATACATCGAAGCTTGTAACTTTATTTGGATGAACAAAACGTAAGAGGACTCCCCCAATATTCAAGAAGCAACATACTGATCACTAATATTCCCATTTCCCATTATGGACTATAAACCACAATAGGACTCCTAACATCATAACGTGAACTCCTCCAAACAAGTGAACCAGACACAATCTTCATACTAGCCATAGACTTAGCCTTAACCACAACCTTGAAGCTCCGTTTTTGAAGCGCCTTTGAGAAACCAAGACTCTTGGGACTCACAGTGACTTCAACACCTGGAGGAGCATTAACGGTGGCGTTAAACATGGTGGGGCCATCGGGTCCCACGTTGGTGACCGTCCTCCGGAACACGGCGAGTGTGGAGGGTTTCTTGGCCTGCAAGCTAAGTTGGAAGGTGGGGTAGTTGATGGCGTCGTGGCCGAGACCGGGGAGGATGGAGGAGCAGTTGACGCGGGAGCCGGTGAAGACGGAGAGGTCAGAGCCTTTGTAGCCTTCATGGCAGAGGAATTGGAGGTAGGAGAAGGCGTCCATTTCGTAGACTAAACCGGGGTTTTTGGCTCTCATTGGGTTCACTTGACCTCCTCCATAACCAAATTCTGCTTCCACGTTCACCCTCTTGCTCATTGGTTTGGCTTTAAAACGTACATGTCACACATGGACCAATCAGCAAAAAAAGAAAAATCATTAAAAAATAGTTAACTTGGTTATTTATAAAAAAAAATTGTGGGTAACTTTCCATATAGTACTTTTAATTATTTTCATTAAAAAATACTCCTTCGATAGAAAATTCCCTTAATATGTGTAGAGAGTTTATGAAAAGAATTATGAATTTGAGAGATAAATTCAACTGAGATCTTATATTTAGGGCTAATGCAAATATTTTTATTAACTCTTATATTTAGGATTGCAGAGTATATCATTGAATTGAACAAAACTTTTAGCAAAAGGCCAGCCATGAGACTTCAAATCACACATACACACATATATATAATTTTTATTTTTTAAAACGATTTATAGCTCTTTTTAAGTTCATTAAAATTGCATAAAAGGTTTTTTTTTTCGTATTTTCAAATTTACTTGAATTTCTCTTCAAAATAAAACATAAATTAAATGGACATCTAAATTTTGTTAAAATTATATCGATTATACACACACACACACACACACACACAATTTCAAGGAATGTTTGTGTATATCATTATTAGGTCTATGTCTTTTTAATAAATACATAAAATTTCAATGAAAAAAATTACACAAATGTCTCTTGAGACTATGGAATGTTCCTTGTATTTTTTTATATAGACACAACATTTTCTTGAAAATATGACGGAGTGCATGTATAATTTTAACAAAAAAATATGAGAGGTTCATCTGAAAAGTTTATAAAAGATGTTTTGAAAATAGAAAGGATATCTATATAATTTTTAAAAACTAAAGATAATTAAGTCGATGTAAACATATAAATAATAAGATATTTATATATAATTTCAATAAATTTTTTTTTTTTTTTAAAAAAATTAATGTCACCTGTAGTGATAATGGCAGATCTAATAGCAGCAGGAGACCAATTAGGATGAAAAGATTTAACATAAGCAGCTACTCCAGCAACATGAGGGCAAGCCATGGAAGTGCCAGACATTAATGTGAATTTTGAGAATTGGGTGTCTCCTTCTTGACCTGTCAGTGATCTTTTAAGTGTGAAAGATGCCAATATGTTAATCCCAGGGGCTGCAATGTCAGGCTGCATTATTTATATATCATAATAACACATTAATTAGTTACAAATATCTTATGAGTAGTTAATCAAATGAAAACAAATTAATTAAATATAATGTTGGTGATGATTATTCAAATTAATTAAGCTTCTTGCAATATCATCATCATCAATGGTTAGTTAAATAATTAATTACCTTGAGAACATGAATGGAACCTGGATTTGGACCCCTAGAAGAAAATGAAGCAACAAATGGAGCTGGTTTCTTCATTTCATGGGTCTTATATATCACTGCTGATGGTGATCTTGTAGTTTAACATCATAAAATTTCATATCAGTTACAATTATAAAGGATTGAAAAACAAAATGTATAAAGTACTCACTCTTGTGTCTATGAAGTGTTATAAGTAATCTGGATACTTTAAATTACTTTCTATATATAGATGTGGATCTCTCATCACCTTCTTTTCATGCATCTCTCTCTAGTCTCTACTTTTGGTTCACATTCTTTTTAAGTAAAATGGTATTGACCTAACTAAATTTGTGTACACTTAAGCATATCAGAACCGAAAGAACCTGGAGAGAAGCTCTTGACCCTGCTACTTTACACACACACACTTGATTGTTGTGATTCAAATTTAGGTACTTAATGCTTAGCCCATATAATGGGATTAATTTTCTGAGTATGAGTGTGTTAGCGGTGGCAAGTTTACAATGTTACTCTATTGTGTCTCATATGATGAGTGTCAAATAATCTAGCTAGATATTTTAAAATACTCCCTCAGGTCCCAAACATATGAGCTAGTTAGAGGGTTATTTTGCTCCTTAAATATAAGATCTCATTTTACTTTGACTTCAAAATTATAATTTTGTTTTTTACCTATTCCTATTGATTGCACATATTATGAGAGTTTTCATTAAGGGATAGTTTAAATGCATATAATTAAAGAGAATATTTAAGAAAATCAATACATATTTTTTTTTTTAACTTAACTAGTTTTTTCAATCTCTACATATTATTTAGTTCCTAGGTTAAGGATAGGATGACTTTACTCCATTCCCTGAAAAGTAAAGGGGAGAAGAGTGGACCCGACCTCTACAGATGTGTAGCTCTCTCTATTTAGGATTCATATTCTCTTCAATTGAAATGGTGATATATAACGGCTTTTTGACCAATTTGCCCCTTATTAAATAACTATTTACCAAAATGCCCCTGTTTAGAAACTATTCACCCATTTGCCCCTGTTTAATCGACTAGACCCTCATTTAGTCGACTAAAACGCAGGGCAATTTTTTTTTTAAAAATGTTCCCGTGATTTAGTCGACTAAACCAGAGGGCTTAGTCGACTAAATCGAAACAGGGGTTTTTTAAAAACCCCTATCGCGGCATTTGGAACCTGTCGTCGCGATTTAGTCGACTAAGCCCTCTGGTTTAGTCGACTAAATCAAGGGAACATTTTTTAAAAAAAAAAATTTACCCCGCGTTTTAGTCAACTAAATGAGGGTCTAGTCGACTAAACAGGGGCATATGGGTGAATAGTTTCCAGATAGGGGTGTTTTGGTAAATAGTTATTTAATAAGGGGCAAATGGGTCAAAAAGCCGATATATAACTATCTAATAGTTTGTGTGCACTTATAGACAGACTGAAAATTAAAAATCTAGAGAGAAACTTGACCCCTCTACTTCATCCCCTCATATATTTATGTATTTCAAGAGATCCAAATTTGAGTATCATGTACTATACTAGTTATAAGGAAGATGTTGTGCGTGTACTCCCTCCTGTACTTAATATAAGATATGTTTAGGGACTTCATCTTAGTCCTAAATATAAAACATAATATTTATATTTATCAATCTTTTCCTAATTTAACCCTATGATTCTCCTTCCAAAATAATCAATAAGGAAAGGGAATGAAGGAATTAAAGAAAATGACTAGGATATTTTAGAAAGTATATGTCATACTAACTAACTTAACTAACTTTTTTTAATCTTATCCAATTAGATAAATATATATTATATTAGCTATCGGAGGGGAGTATATATATACCTTGTGGATTTGATGTAACTAGCGATAGATTCACCAACAGAGGTATTGACAGCAGTAGCAGGAGCCATGAAAATTTGAGCAAGGTCAAGATATTGCTCATTCTCCATTATGGCCCCAATGCCTCCAAGTGCTTTCACTACTGAGTCTGAGCCTGATGAGTCTGGTATGCAGAAAACAAGCCTTCCCTTTACCTTCTTTGGGTCTAAGGAACTTGGATAGCATGATCTGCATGCAAGCAAATATTAATAAATTAAACAAGAATCAAGTTAATAAATTAATTAATTATATATTTAAAGCTGTTGAAAAATTACAATTAATACTGTTCAGTTTTAAGAAGTAGATAAAGAAAGTTAATTGTTTGCCTTGCTTCTTCCTTTCTTGCTGAGGATGAGGCTGCATCAGCTCCATTTATGAGAGGATATTGCTTTTGCTTTGGATTGAAAGTGTTCACTCCTCTTCCCTACATATATATATATTGAATTTATATTACCAGTACTTGGCAATCAACTTTAGGCGCTTCAAACATTCTCAAGCTTGTAAACACCACCTCAAAATCTCGTTTACAATGTTTCTCAAAAGCAGTACCATCCATTTGCTTTTGGAAAATTACGTTTGGACAGGGAGAAAATTAGGGGAGAAAAATATTATGAGGCAAAACTCCCAAAAATATTAATTTTTTTTACCATTTATGGAAGTTTTTTTTCCCCCCAAGTATTCTCAGCCCCTATATATGTTTTCTCCACTTCTCTCTCCATCCAAATGTGAATCAAATTCTCTATTTCCCAGAAGAGAATGAGACTTATTACACATACATTCTTTCCATTTTCAGATTTGGAACCCCATATGCAAAACAAAAATTTTATTGAAGAGAAGATATTGAATATCATACCGGTTATTAAACTGGTCGAGATAATAGTTTAAGGATTAGTAATCTAGGTATAGTTGAGCCAAGGTCAACCCGATGATGATTAAGTTAAATAATATAACGTAATCAAAATATACAAAATTTTCATATATAATCTTGAAAAGAGTAACATTTAGATAAAAAATTTATTAATCCACAACTACAAGTAAATGGAACATTTATGTATAAACCATATATAATCAAATAAAACAAACTTATTAAAGCACAATCTAACGGACTGCTATTTTTCTTTTTCTTTTTTTTTTTTTAAAAAAAAAAACTCAAAACGGCATCATTTCCAACTCAACAAATTAAAGGGAGGGAAAAAATGACTCTATCCAAAACTCCTGACCGCTTCACTAATTTGTAAGATTCCGGTTATATTTTAATTCCATGATTAAACACACAATGAATTTGCATTCAACTTCAGACATTTTCAATTCTAGCTAGAGCATCAAGATTCTCAATTTTCAAAAAGAGAGATGAGTGGTGAGACTTACTGAGACATTCTTTCCATTGCCCAACTGCACAGTGCTGATGAATTGCCTATCAATGCCACTAGCTCCAACAGTAACAATCCATGGAGCAGTATTTACAACTGTGGTCAAAGAAGGGCCATCATTCCCAGCTGAAGCCACCGTGATTATCCCTTTCTTCATCGCATGAAACGATCCGATTGCTATCGAGTCTTTGTCATAGCTCGGATTGCCTCCTCCGATGGAAATCGATATCACATCCACTCCATCATGTATTGCTGCTTCAAATCCTGCAAGTATGTCCATGTCTGCACAACCATTGCTCTCCCAACACACCTTGTATACCGCCACTCTCGCCGATGGCACGGCCCCGCGAGCAGTCCCTTTGGCCAGCCCGAATAAGCTCGCGTTTGGGACTAGATTTCCAGCCGCCGTTGAAGAAGTGTGGGTGCCGTGGCCGTCCACATCTATGGGAGATTGTATGTCATCGGCGTCTGGGTTGCCATCTAGCTTAAAGTACTTGGCCCCTATCAGCTTGCTTCAAGTTTTGACATATAAAAAAGTTTGATTTTTGAATTAGCGTTGATAGAATAGTTTTTCAATAAAATTGATTTATAATAATGAATTTAAAAATAAATTCAGTTCTAACTTGTAATTAATTTATAAAATTGATTTATAGAAATTATTTTGGGTATGATTAAAAATGGGAAAATCCCATAAAAATACTATTAAAATAGGGAAAAGATAAATAAGGTAAGCCAATATCTAAAATCTCAAGTCAGACTTCAAAAAGAAATCAAGGATTTCCAGCTCTTTCCAATTAATGACCAATCCGCCTTTGAGTAAGTTTTGAAAAACAAAGTGAAGTCAATATGTATACCAAAGTTGTTATTTAAGATTATGAAATTGTTATTATCTATACCTAAGTTATTAAATGACGCCGACAACATTTGGGGAGGTCAAATAGTCAATATGTATATTAAAGTTGTTATTACTTATACATAAGTTGTTAATGACACTTGAAATGTGTAGCTTTAAAGGGTATATTGGTCATTTGAAAAGATTTGGAAATCTCATATTCCTTCATGAGGTGTTACTTGAAACTTCAGATATTGGCTTCCTTTATTTGTTTTTTGTAAACCTATTTTAATAGTATTTTTCTGGGATTTTGCTATTAAAAATTAAAATTATGATTGTCTTGAAAAATATTTAATTAAATATTCTTTATACATTCTAAAATCATTTATGGATCCAAAACTATAGATATCTCATAAGGCGTAAGCTACCAAACCCTTTTATGCATTCAAAAATCACTTATAAACCTAAAACCATGGATATGTTATACGCTACCAAACATTCCTATGCAAGTCAAAATCAATTATATATATGAACCAAAAATCAGGTTATTCTTAAAGCTTCTCAATTATACAATTTTAAATATTTATCCAAAAACTCTATTTTGATTAAATAGGTGTTTGCAAGGATAAATTTAAAGAAGCCAAAATTTTAAAATTGAAATTTTATTATGAAAAAAACAAACAAACAAACAGGGCCTTAGATTATTTTGGGCCATATTAGAATTTGCGCAATTTATGATTATTACCAAGATTTCAATTTTAGAAAGGAGAATTGATTTACAGTTCCGTATTTTTTTTACTATCAAGTTTTCTAAGTGCATATTTTGCTTGCTCTCAGCATAGTGCAAATGGTTTTTTCACTTGATAAAAATATTACGCGTTCAATAATTTTATCGAAGAAGGTGAACACTACTGGACTATTATTTTAAAAGTTGGAGACTATATTGAACTGCTAATATCTCTAAATTTAAATTTTATTGGATAATTTTATGAGAATAAATTTCATAAATTCGTTTGAAATAAAAACTCTAAAATTATACAACAACTCTTAAAATTATCTTGTGAAAAAAATTATGTAACTGTAGGATTTAAATGTAATATGCTCTAATAATTATGCTAGGTCAAGGGGATAAATGTATGCGTAAGTAATAACGTAAACAGTTTTATCTAGAAAAATGAATGTCATATTGTTGTAATATTCCAAAATAATTAAAGAAGTATTCATTTAATATATTTTGAGATTTCATACAATTGAATAATAAAAATTGGGGCCTTAGTGAAAATTTTCACAACATTATCTTTCTTTGAATAACTTTAAAACAAAAAATTATTAAATTATTACATAAATACATGAAGAACAAGTAATAATTTCATGAGATTGAACAAAACCCAAATATGAACAATGTTTGATGCATCACATTCATTTTCTATTAATTAATGTACAACAACAGAATTCATCATCTGAAAACTCAAAAAAAAAAAAAAAAAAAAAAAAAGGAAATAGAATCGATCTTGGTGATACTCGTAATATATATAGAAACCAAAGAGATAATATCTTTAAAAAAAAATATACCATCGAGTTCTATTTTGATTGTCTATTAGTACGTACACCCTTAATAAATTAAATATTAAAAAAAATATAGAATTTGTATATATATATATATTTCATTAAATTTGACTAAATATTATATATTTTAATTTATGGATGATATTCTAATCAAAATATTTACGATTAGAAGAAAGTGTACCAACGTTTATTTTAAATTTTCTTTTAAAAAAACATGTATAATGTTTTAAATTATATGAAGTCTAAGTAAATTCTTGGAGATAATTATTTTTACAAGTTGATAATTAATAAAAATATAATGCAGATATATTTTACATCTCCAAAATCAAATCAATATTGACTAGAATTTTTCATGAAGACCATACTTACATTAAGTTTCTTCCATTCATTATATCAGGTTCTCCAAGTCATGTGTCCTATTTTTTTCAAGTGGATTTATAGTTAAATGATAATATTTTAAAACTAAGAGACATAACCATGTGTGTGATTAGAAAACTTGATATAATCGATATAAGAAATTTGACCTGAATGTTTTTATTTTCCATAATATTCATGATTTTATTAATAAAAAAAAACTTAAAGTAGTTAGTATGGCTTACTATATTTTATATAATTAATTATTAAGTTTGCAAGTATTCAAAGGAAGAAAGAAACCACTTGAATGTGAAACACAACATGCGAAGGAAAATAAACAAATAAATAAATGAGCGTAATAATGTGGAAGAGAGGGAAAGAGAATTTACTTATTGCATCCTGAGAAATTAGCAAAATGACCACAAGATCCCTTCCATTTTGCTGGTGGAGGACCTAACCCATCATCCTTGAAGCTTTCGGATTCAGGTGTGGTCCCTGCACTCTCATCATCCACAAAAGTCCATTTGTTCATCATATGAATTCATGAAGGAAAAAATTAATTAAATTAGGGAAAATCAAACAATTAAGAAATATTATATAAAAAAACACATTTGCAGTATAATATAAAGGGTCAAGGATTTCTCTAGTCACTGGAGATAAGTTATCTCCAGTGACCCCCAAAACTACGTCGTTTTGGATTAATGAAGGTGTTTCCGTAATTTTGCACCCTTCATTCATTCACCTAAAATTATAAACACACATTTCATTAATTCAAAACGACGTAGTTTTAGGGATCACTGAAGATAATAACTTATTTCCAGTGACTGAAGAAATACTTTTCTCTAATTTAAAATACAAAACTGCTCTAACATATTATGTTTACAACTATGTATGGATTAAAAAAAATTAGGTGAGGCGTGGTGGGGCAGCAGTTGCTACCAACACATTTTTCTCCCAAATTCTCTCCACTTATCAAGAGAAATTTTGAGAGAAAAATAGGGGCGTGAGACGCGTGACCACAGTTTTCTTTCTCTCCCATTTTCTCTCCTATCCAAATAGAGGAAAACTTCATTCCTCCCCGATGGAAGTATAGGTGGGGCCTACCAAATATTTGTCCTTACTTTTCCCTCCCTCAGAGTTTTGCCTTCACAAAAAATCCTTAACTAAGAGCACTAAAATGTATTTTAGAAAATTCAATTCTTAAATACTTCCTCCATTTTTATTTATTAACGAAATTTTGGAGAATGATTTGGTTTTACTTATAGGACAAATTACAAATTTAAGGATTATTTAATATTTTTTCGGTATTTCACTATTAAATATATGAAATAATCTGCTATAAATGTTGTCTTCCCCATTAAATGTTAGCAAATAAACTGGACACTAAGAATATAATAGAACTTAAAAATTAAAATATAAGTAGGTTTAAGATATGAATTAATTAAGTTATAAGTTAATTTGATTGGTATATGAAAATTATGTTAGGCCCACATAGGTGGGACCATATATATGACTCGACATGCCTCTCTAATCCCTAATGTCAATAATTAATTATCGTTTATCTTTTATTAAATTGTACTCTTGTACATGTAAATTAATATCAATATAAATATAAGCTTCCAAGAAAAGTCCGGTCTATTTATAATAAGCAGTCATGATGAACAGTGTCATTCCTAATAAAAAGTTCAGACTCTGTAATATGCAAGAGACCCAAGATCTAACATGATCATAAAAACGTAATTTTGAACTTGAAAATGAAGAAATTATTTTAAAAAGATTGATTCAAATGAAGAACCTGTATCGAGAAGACCAACAATAATATCTCTCTCTAGTTTCAATCTTCTCTTTGCAGTTACAGGCAAGCCTATGAAGTCCCATGATCTTGTTGTGTGTAGCTTACGATACCCATTCGGAATCACAGAAACTACTTCCTCCACATCTGCATATATATATATATATATATATATATAAACAAAGAGATGAAGAAGAACTATATAGCTGGAGAATAATAATAATAATAAATCACATACCAGATAACTTTCTGGCCTCATCATCAGATAATTTTGCAGCAAATGCATTGAAACTCTTTGAATAGCTATATACCATCGATTCTCTTGCTTCATGGTGGCTATACACATACCAACACGTCATAAATTAATTAAACTCGTAATAATTTTATTGAAGAACTTGATGGGGCTATATATACACAAATACCTTCCTTTTACAGAAGACATAATATTCAAATGAGTACTCTCAATCTGTAAACTATTTTCTGGGCTTATATCATCATCAGCTCTTAAGAAAACGATATAGAAATTCTGCAGAAATTAAACAGATAATAAAAATAAACAATCTCGGAGAGATAATAAATCCAACAGTTAAAGAGAACGGAATTAATTAAACTAATAAAACAGTGAAATGCTTATATATGCCTTTTGCTGATCATCTCCAACAGCGACAGATTTTCTCAGCAGAATCATCAGAAGCAGCAAAAGTAGAAGAGAAGAGAATGATCTAATCATGAAGATTTTCTGGGAAAACATGTTTAGATTAGAAGAACCTAATCATAATATGGATTTGGATATGGCCAAGAAGAAGCAATATATGTATATATATATATATATGATTATGAAGATGGCCAACAGATCAGAGGATATAGCATTAGCTTCTTAGATACAAATAATGATTTAATTAATTATGGTTATGGTGGTGGTGGTGGGGGACGAACCGTCAAAGATTGAATTCAGAATATTTTGAAATCACTATATATTTATTGGTAATGTTTATGTCAGTATCACATTGAAGCCTAAGATTGCTTCCTCATAGGAGAAACTTCTCTATATCAGCAATCTTTATTTTTTAACCGGTTAATACGATTGTTAGCCGCCCCTTACAGTTTGATTTTAATCTAATTTTGATTTTGGTCCCTATATTGTGGCGTTTGGACTCTGTAGTTTCATGTGTTAAAAATGTATGGACCAAAACCACAAATTCAGTTAACTATAGTTAACACATATTAAACTTAAGCCAAGTCTTTATGAAACTATATGGACCAAAAACCACGGTTTCGACTACCATGATCAAAACCAAAATTTGATTAAATTGTAAACACAAACCCTTTTGTAATTAACTAAATTATTAGACTTATTTTTCTAACTTTACTAATTAAAACTGCAGATTCTACTTTATTTTCAAGACATACATGCACTTCTTTCAATTTTTTTTAAGGATATCATTTAATCTAGTCTAAATCTATTCTTATCAAAATATTCTTAATTGAAACTTTATAATTAAGTCCTTTCCAATCAAGTTTTATCGAGGTCGTAGTTAATATTATGAGTTGTCATAAAGAAATTCCAAATACGTTTAATTTAAACAAAAAATAATATAAAAAATTAAATAACATATATTATAAATATAAAAAAATATTGATCGAAACATAAAGACAAAGGCTATGTTAAAAATTATTGAAAAATAAATGAATTTAGTTATTTAGCTAATATATAGAACTAAAAGCATTTTTTTTTTCATTTTTTGATAAAAATTTGTATATAGTCTATATTAAATGAAAAAAAAAAAATCAATTTCAATAAATAAAAAATTATAACATTTTTTATTGTTTGACTTGGCCACTAGGAGATGTCTGTCAATATGGTGATATCCACACAAGGCCAATTACTTCTAATATTATTGTTTCTTTAATCACTAATTAAGCCTATGATAGTTGGGTCAACTAGACGCATTAGTTACGCATACACATTGTTGTCCTAGTCTTAACATTCATGATTAAATAATGAGAAAAGTATTTCTCCGGTAACGGAGATAAGTTTATCTCCAGTGATCCCTAAAACTACGTCGTTTTGAATTAATGAAGGGTGTGTTTGTAATTTTAGGTGAATTAATGAAGAGTGTTTCGGTAAAATTTATATAATAAAAAAGTAAATAAAATTACGGAAATACCCTTCATTAATACAAAACGACGTAGTTTTGGGGGTCACTGAAGATAACTTATCTCAAGTGACTGGAGAAATTCTTTACCCTTAAATAATTTAATAATATTTGCATGACTCTTTGTGGTTAATTTAATTTCTTAGTTATGCTTTATAATTTATTTCTCGGTTAATAATATTTTTTATTGGATTGCTTATTATTGTGCATAATTTAGTGGCCCATTTTATGCTTAAAATTTCTGAGCAAGAAATGATGGCTTGCAAGACAATTTGGGAGGCTTAAAGTTTTTGTACAATTGAATTGAACTACACTAGTTGATTTGACCAATGTATCAACTCTTAATCTAATTTAAAATATTTCAAAATTTAAGATTAACAATTTTTTTTTATATATATAAATGAAGATTAATAATTAAAAGCCCTTCATAAACTGATAAAAAATGAATTTTTCATCATATAAAATATTACTTGGAACATATTAATTTTTCGGGCAAAAAAAAGGAACATATTAATTTTGTTCAGATCAGATTAATTATGGTCAAATTATTGAGTCGTGCGTGTTTTTATTAATTATTTGTTATTTGTATAATTTTAAAAATACAATTTTCATTAATTATCATTAATATAAATTATTAAATTGTAAATTCTAAAATACACTGCACGATCTCCTATTCCTAGATCATAAAATGGTTAACGAAGAGTATGTTCACTTAGTTAAAGACTTAAAGTTAATATATTAAATACTCTTGCCACTTTCTATGTGATAAATATGGGAGTTAGTTGAAAGATTTGTTTTAGTCACAAACATAAGAACTCAATCCACTATGTTTTACAGATTTATAATTTGTTTCGTAAGCAATCTTATTGATACATATACTAAAGGGATTTTTATTGATAGTGGTAATTTTCAATATAAATTATTAAAGAGGATATTTTTAAAAAAGTACCAAACATTTGTATATCAGAAAACTAACTTATCTAATTTTTTAAAGGGATAAATACTATTTTTGCTATGGAAGTTTAACTTAAGAAGCACTGGTCACCGGAAGTTTTTTTAGTCTTATTTTTGCCCCAAAAGTTAACAAAACAAAACAATTTTACCCCGAAAGTTTTTTTTATGTGAGTACTTTTGCCCCAGAAATTTTTGTTAGGAGCAATTGTGCCCTTAAAAGTTTACAAATTAGAGCAACAATTTAATGGTTAAAAATCAAGAGAAGGGCAAGATTGCTACGTTTTTAAACTTTTAGGGCAAAAATGAGACAAAAAATATTATAAGGTCAATTACAATAAACACATGTGGATGATAGATTTTGCTTAAGAAACAAGAGGTGTGTTGACCAAATTAAAGGAGGTTTATATATATTTCTTGAATTCCAATGCAAGCTTGTTAACAATTCAGTTTTCATTACTTACCCATAACAGCTTTAGCTTCAAGTTTAACCCAAATGAGCCACACATTTTTAAAGACGTGAAATTTTGCTTTCATATTTATATTTTATTATAAAATCATCTGAAAAAGGCATGCGGATAATTGTAATCTTAGATTAATTTAACCAAATGGGTAAAGAGATAGGGACGTCCTATTATTTTAACCAAAATGTGGATGATTTGCTTTCACGAATATCTAATATGAGTGGCATAGTGCGACATCCTATAAATATTATACTTATACATATAGATATTATACCAATTTACATATCTTTAAATTCAATTGATCATGCTGGTTTATTTGTTTATTTTATTTTTTCCAACTTTTAATTTGTAGTTTGTATTATTATACGAATCTTGAATTATTAACTTAATATATTAGGCATGTAATTTGTCAAATTAGGGCCGTGGTTGATGTAACAAATATTTTCTTGTACACATTTTACTATGAAGTATAAAAGATAAATTAAACAAAAAAAAGTGATGAAATAATATAAAAATAAAAGGTTCCAAAAATTTTACTTAAAAAAGTGTAACAAGGATAACTCCTAAAAAAAATCACACACCAAAAATTAGTTATTGAGGTGGAGAAACTCAAGGCTTTATAAGACCTCTCTTTAAAGAAAACTCACCAAATCAACGTGGGACCAAATGAGGAAACTCACACACCAAATGAGGAAAAGTTTATGTAAAAGTTTAGGTGGGACAGACATCCCATCGCACAAGGTATTACAGATCACCTACCAATAAGACTCACATCGACCAAAGGTGAAGATCGAACCTCTTCCTTTTAGAGTGAAAACCGACGCCTTAACCAATTGTATCACTCCTCGTCGTTGGCGGTTCAAAACATTAATTTAATCAGCATATCACGCCAAGTTTAGGATGGAATGCGTAAGTCGAAATACAAGTAGGAAGCGGATGATGTATTATTATTACTAGCTACTTCTAAGAAAGATTAATTATTTTATACTCTTGGAAAGTATTAGTATTTTTTTCCTTTTTTTTTTTTGTAAACTATTTGTAATTTTTTTCTATCAAAATAGTCCAAAATATGGGGGGAAATGTAAAGGAAGAAATAATGCTAAGGAAGAGAAAAAATATATGCCCATTGAAAAAAAAAAATAATTTGAACTAAACTAATTAAAAAGAGTATGAATAATATTACTTTTACTTTATACATATAGGTTTGCTCTTTTGGCCAGAAATAATTAACAATTTATTAATATAACACGTTGCCACCATTTCAGAACCATAACTGTTCCTTTGACCAAAAAAAAGAAAAAAGAACCATAACTGTACTGCCTCATTAATTACATCTGCAGTGGGGAAAAAACATTCTTCTGTTAGGAATAATATATTTAGATGGATGTCCATATCCCCATTATTTTCTATTTATTCTTCCATTAATTCCTATGATTATAAAATCACGGCAATTGTAGATTAGATAGTTGTGCTTATAAATATAATGCATATATTATGTATTACAAACATCTATGGAATAGCGAATGAAAATTATTCTCTGTTGCTCTCACGTTCTCTCCTTCACTTCACATATCTCTTTTTATTTTATAACACGTTATCAGTATAAAGCTATAGTCATGCTTATTCTCCACCAGTTCTTTTTTCTTCTACTCCTGTGTGACCTAAAGTCACCATTTTCGATGGAACTTAAAGTTCCAATTGATTTTTAAACATTCCTCCGTGACTTAATGTTATTATCTCCAATGAAACTAGAAGTTCCAATCAATATTTTTATACATTCTTTGGTGTTATGGAATAAAATATTAGGCCTACTCAAGGTGTAGCCCAACAACAAAGAACCAATATTACGATCCGATGGCACAACGTTTGGCTTTGGAAGCACAAGAGGCCCAACAGGTCAAACCCTAACCCTAAGGTATCCACTATAAATAGATGGTAAACTCTAAAGGTACACAGACTCTAAACTCTCTCTCTTTACTATTCGACCACACTGTGCACACACACCACCCCCTTATGCTGTGTACAGTGATCGTCTATTCTCAAAGGTATCACATCCATGGATATCTGAGAGGGAGCTATTTGATCCTATATTAACATACTAGTCCACCTAGGGCTAGACATCTGTATTGTAACATCCTATTTTAACAGCGGAATTTTTTTAAAAAAAATCAGAGTAGAGCAGAGTAGAGCATGGGAGCGGAAAAGTAACTGAGTAACTGAACCATTAACAAAACGTTAACCATAGTGTAAGAGTAATGATACAGTCATCCAAGGTTCGTAAGTAAATACAGAAAACAGTAAATAAATCTTCATCCGGAATCCTACGCCGGCTGCTTGCCCCGATCACCAACCCTCGGTCCTCCTGACCCTGAAGCTACAGCTGAGATCTATTTCCCATATGGATCTCAGTTAACGGTTAACCTTATACCCAAATAAAACAGTATATGGACAACAAATATTCATAACAAAACAGCAGTATATCAATACATAAGCACAGAGCAGATGCATGATCATAACAACGACAGAACATAAGCACAAAGCAATATGTAAAGCCTAACAACATGTCTGCACATACCCTGTGCCACGATCACAACACGTGTCCTCAGCGCTAGGAAAACTCCTACGGTGTTATCAATTCTATAACCCGTGTAAACTGTATGTATGATTGACGACCCTAAATGAGCCTCGCCTATGAACGTATCTATCACATATATGTATATGAGCAGACGGGATTAGGGTTACAATACGCGTCCGTACCTTTGCCGACGGCACTACGGTACTTTCCCCGAAAAAACATTTTGACAGGCGACGGCGGGTAACGGCGGAATGACGGCGGTACAACAAATGCGGACTAACAA
This sequence comes from Acacia melanoxylon, assembly GCA_019022615.1. Taxonomy (NCBI): domain Eukaryota; kingdom Viridiplantae; phylum Streptophyta; class Magnoliopsida; order Fabales; family Fabaceae; genus Acacia; species Acacia melanoxylon. The sequence goes on from JAFJYJ010000027.1 coordinate 5,613,667, forward strand.
TGTCCGATCAACTCGGATATCCTATAAGGATAACATTTATCAATATTTAAGACTATAACGGGCTTTCTAGGTAAAAATTACCATTTTGCCCCCGACCCCCTAATCAGCGGAGAATTTCGCTGTAGCTTTTGCATTTTCGCTCTATCTTTCTCCAGAATTTTGACAGATCTTCTACGCCAACAATATTTTCGAAAATAATACCTTATATACCCCTATATATGATATCTAGACTATCTTGAAAATTTAAAGATAAATCTAGCACTTCTACTATATCTACCGAAGAAACTACCGAAGCTTAAGACTAAGGACCGAAGAACTTACCCGTGGCCCGGCTAGAACTTCCTCGAGCTCTTCCTTCTCTCTAACCTCTCTCTAGGATTGGTTGTGGTGTGAAGAAATGAGAGAAGGGAGCTTGCTATTTATAGAGATTTTCATGTTACTATTCATGCTTTATCTGCTCAGTTTTCGGCCGTTGGATCACACTTGGACAAATGGCTTCATCTTGGCCTTACACATGTCTTGCCTATGTCATCCTTCTAGAAGAAGATGATGTCATCTTGCTGACTTACCAATAAAGTTCCACGATCGGTGTCTAATCGCGTAATCTTGACGAAACTCAAAAATCCGGAACTAGGTTTTGTAGTTCCCTTCTTTCTCTTTAAAACCATTGGGTTTTGCTAAATTTTTGATCTCATTAAGGGTACTCTGTTGTCTGTTGAAGATTTTGTCGGAGACGCCATCGTTACTTTAAATCACTTCCGGAAGTGTCACCTTCGGATTTAAATTTGGTTTGTAATATGTTAAATCCTAAGAAACCTTATCCCTAGTTTGTCACAACTAATTCGTTTTCTATAGGTTCTCATTTGTACTATCTGTCCTATTCTTAATTTATCCTGTACCCTAAGTACGCTGTTGGTTTCATAAATGACTTCGGAGACGGCTCACTCGGGATAAAATTTCATAGGTTTATAAAATGTCTAGATGTTACTGAATTAATTTCTATATTTTGGTGTAGGATTTTATTTCTATCCATTCTTAAATGTCCCGTTGGCTCTTTACCAAATATAATATTATTTTAATCAAAATATCTAGATATTTTTTTTCTTTTTTCTTTTATTTATTTTTCTAAGCATAAAATTTTTTTTTTTTTTTTTTATTTATTTATTTCGAATTTCAGCCCTTATTAAAATTATTTTTAATTAATTTTATCTTATAACTTAAACATCCAATAATATCCTATTAATTACTTAATTAGTCATTTACTAATTGCTGATAATTTTCTTAATTAGAATAAATCATTATCTCACAACTATTTTACTTACATTGGTATTTTATATCCCATGTAAAATATTAAAAATCATAAAGCCTAAAAGAGTTTTTACAATAATATTAAATCTTCTCTCTTATTTTTCCAAGGAAATAATTTATTAAATTGTTATAATTAAGGGCAATATTGTCCCTAATTTTTAATAATTATTCCACAGCCTTCTAAAATTTATCATAATAATTTCAGGCTATTTTATGCCTCAAAAATGTATTTTTTGGCCTTTTGGCACCTTTATTTCAAAAATTACTTTAGAAAATAAGATAATTCATGCTCATTATTTTAAGACCACAAATACACTTATAAAAAATACTCATTTATATAGAATTCCAGATATTTAAATATCCGGGTATTACATGTGTTCTTATGATAGAACATTTGGTGATCTAATGTCACTATCTTCGAAGGAACTTGAAGTTTCAATCGATATTTACGATAAAGGATTACCGTCAAATCTATATATTTTGTTTTTGAACTATTTATTTACATGATTGTGATTGGGTCAAGGGATAGAAGGATAATACACTTGTTTTCTCCAATATAATAACCTATTGCCTACTTCATTGAGACTCGAAAAACCTAAACTCATAGCCTTTGTTTGCATTGAAATATTAAAATTTTATTCTTGGCTCATTTTTATTTTCTTACGACATCGTTATTTTGATATTATGTAATTTTTATTTTAAATTTTGAGATTATATGGCCAGAAGGTATATTACTTTATCCTTTTTATTACTAAATGGCCAAAAGCCATATAATTTTTATTTCTTATTTGGAGATTACATAACCATAAGCCATATAACTTATATCCTCCATTTTATTAAATGACCAGAAGCCATATAATTTTTATTTTCTATTTTGAGATTATATGGCCATTAGCCATATACTTTTGATTTTTGATTTTGAAATTATATGGTTAGAGGCCATAAAGTATTAACCCGAAACTTGATGATTCTACAAATATTTCTGTTGTTCTTTGTGGTATCTGATTACTTTCACTTTGTATGGCATGTGATTTAGCTAAGGTGCGATGTTTCCATCTGTGGAAGATGTAAGCAGCCAGAGCAAAATATCTACAGTAATATGTTTAGTGAGATAATGGCAAATGTCTCTATCCTCCATGTTATGGAATAAAATATTAGGCTGTTAGTGGCGCCCAACAAGCAAGCAACCAAACCCTAACCCTAAGAAAGACCCATTATCCCACAATCACATAGTGGGAGGACCGGGAGAAGAAATGTAAAGCGAGTGATGGGAACGTCTAAACGGATCCTCTATGCCTCACTATAAATAAAGGGGAATTCCCTGCGCGAATGTGAGACACAAGATCTTCTACTCGCCTCTTTACAATTCTCCGCTTACTGTAACACACACCCCACTCCCAGCGAAAGCCTTCATGTGTGTGTCTTCTGTGATCTCTTATTCTCATAGGTATCCCATCCATGGATACCTGGAGGTAAAGCCTATTTGATCCTACATCAACATACTATTCACCTGCGCTGACATCCGCGTTTCTTTATAACAACATGGCTAAGGACCGTGGGGAATCAATAAATTTTTGATTCCCGTGACCAAAAATGGTGAATGAATATTCGAAAGCCAGCGTAACCTATGAAGCTTACTGGTGGCAGAAATAACACAAGAAGCAGATCTGGAAATCCTATAGCACTCCTGTTTCATCTTGTTGATTTCCTCTTAACGTTATGGCTGCGAGGCGTCTTCAAGAAGACTCACCTCCTGAACAAACTGCTTGTTGATTTCCTCTTAACGCTCAAACGCGTCTGGGTGAATATTGGTATTGGTTTCTCTCATATGGGTGGAATTTATAGAGGTGAAATCCACCAACGTCGATTTTTAGTATCCATGATAAATTTATATTATATTGGAGAAAATGTCAGGCCTGCGGGTGTTCTGCTTATTACTTGAGTCGATGTCGTGACTCCCCGCCTGCCATGATGATGATATTTATTTTGTGACGGGATACCTGAATCAAGATCAATCGCCGATGTTCCGAGATGTGGACATCGAAGGGGGATGAATTCCGAAGGTCCAATGCCGAAGTTGGGAAGTGTCGTGAGCTTCTTGCCGTGTTCGATTAGTGGCTGATGTGATGATGTGCCGAGGTTGGTAATAAGCCAATGATAAATTTCCATGTCGTCCTGACTCATTGCGGTGTGGCTGAGCAAGTGCCGAGATAATGACGTGTCGAGCCGAGTTACGCAAGCTTGTAACCCATGTGGAGGCATCAGAACAGTAGACGGTGGTCCAAGCAGCTACATCAACCAAGCATCATCAAAACAGCGCCGAGAAGGGTTGATGCCGAGATTCCTTAAAAATCCAAGTTAAATTATGGCGGGATATTTGATCTGGGTATATTTCTGAGATGCCAAGTTGCTGTAAGTTGCCGAGATATGCATGTTGCCGAGTAGCTGAGATACTGAGATGCATGCTGAGATTGTATGTGGTGCTGAGATTTCCAGAGTGCATGCAGAGATGAATGCCGAGATGATGTGTTGTGTTTTTAACTCTGTTGCCCAAGTCGATCCGGGATCCATTGGGTGAGTGCCGACATTTGAGTCCACGTCATCATATGCTGCCGAGATGACGAGCTGTCATCATCTGTTTAATTCTCTCATTTAAAAGTCAAACCAGGATCCAATGTTGGGGGCCGAGATCACTAAACTCAGCACAAATCCAGAGCCGAGATAGGGATTCATTTTTCATTATGCCGACGCCACTGTATGATGGAGATGGTTTATTGGTTTTGTCGGGACTTGATAAACGGTTCAGGCTGAGCATCAAACTTGCTCTGGTCCGAGGTACTTTCGAAGCTGAGTTGAGATGTCCGAGATGCCCTCAATGTTGATCCAATGAAGGTAGCCCGAGATAAAGCAAAACCGAGTTTCAGGCAATTTTAATCTGCAAATTTGCTATTTATCTCAGTCGACTGGAGGGCATACTGTGTTCTTATGACTGGTAAGCTGCCATTTTCTCGGGTATTTAGTTTGGTCGTTCGAAATGACAGCCACAACGAGGGAGATGATAGTGCCCAGAACAACATTGAGAAAGCCGAAATGCCACCTGACAGTTTGATAGAAGGATTGGCGAAATCATTGAAGGAGGCGACGGGTCTTAATCTATTCAATCTCGATGTGATTAGAGATGCCAGTGATCCGAAAAGGTACCTGGTTATTAATGTCAATTACTTTCCTGGATATGCAAAATTGCCAAATTGCGTGCCGTTCTTCACAAATTTTTTGTGGGATACTGTACACTCCAAAACTGCTTACACAAGTCACAGGATGGAGCAAGAGGTTAATAGTTCTGGAAAGCTGTAAGGTGGTATGGATTTTCTCATTCAATCACTTGCTTTAAAATTATTATTCAATTATATGAGTCAGAAGAAATGCATATAGAAGTATCTGCTTGGCTTAAAGATATTGTTGGATTCTATGAGAATGCCAAGTTTGATACATTCAAATTGTTTTCAAGTTTTAACTTTGTTAGATTCACTTCAGCATGTGGAACGAACCATTGTTGTGTATAACGTGTTAATTAAAGTACCTGCATCGTATAATATGCTTGATGGTGCATTTGATGGGTTCATGAGAATTAAGCGCATGGGATTTGAAGCTCATTATTGTCGTGCAATTTATTGGCGAAATGCTTGATGGAGAGAAACAAGGGAAGAGATAAATGTTCTTGCTGCACTATCCATTTCATCATTCTAAACCCATAATATTGATAATGGCGTCAATGGATTCTACTTCATTTTCTCGGGGCAAGAGCCTAGGGGCAGAGTCTCCTATTTCTGGCTTCATAGCATTGCTTGCAGCGGTTGATGCTCTCTTATGTAAATGTGGCTAGCTCATCTTCAAGTGCAAAAATTTGATTGAGAAGATTCGGAGAAGACTGTGTTCAAGACAATAAAGTTGACAGGTGGATAAGTTTCCAAAACTCAACACCGGTGAACACTTTCAGAAGGCATCTTCTATCTTGTTTGGGGAGTGATTGAAACTCTCGGCGACATGGCAGGAGCTGTACTGGAGCTTCTCTTCACACCTTTGTGGTACATTGTCACTGTAGTTTGGAGGGTTACTTCTTCAATCCTATATCCTATATTATGGATTACCAGTGAAATTCTGTATGCTCCTATACGTCGGGTACTGGCGATATCCTGTTTTACGGCTTCCATATACACCATTATGCTTGGCTAATATATTTGGAGTTGCATGGGAGTTTGTACGTAGCATCTTCCAGCTTGCATCATCTGCTGAGGCAGCAGTCAGCACCGCATGTAACAGGCACCGTCTTAGGTACGCTTATACTCAATTTTAATTACTTGAAGAGATCAAAATCATATATGCTAGTTTGTGATAGTTGAGATTGCATACGAGCTCTAGCAATTTCAAGTAAATATTTATTTTTATGTTTAACAATGCCATGTTGTTGTGGGTTATGAGGGCGAGTGGTTCTGCATATAATAATACCATGAGTCCTTGAGAAAGTTGCCTAGAAATATCAACATGGCACAATTGAATTGAGTGAATTAAGGAATTTGATGAAAGTGGAGGGGACATTAGAATTGTCTCCAGATGCACGATTAGCATCTTTCATTTCACTTGATGGCATGCTGAAAGAAATCAAGGATATGGCAAGGCATTCTACACTAAATGCGTGAAGCTTGTTACCACGAGAAGAGGCCTTACGGACTCAAAGAGGGACAAGGAAAATTGATTGAAGAGGATGATGGATGCGCCTTGAAGGGTCAAAGGCTTTGAAGAGGAAGCTGATAATTTAGCAAATTATAATTTGCTGGAATTTCATAAAAACAAGTATGTATTTTTGTAAGGTTTTGATGCTTAAAATGGATCAACGATTCAGTTCTTGTTCCCTTCTCCTTTGTGATTCCATCAATTGCAGAAGTGTGAAAAGTTTTCCCAAGAATTCTGTTCTTCAATTAATTATAGAAGACATATGCATACCCCCACTAGTATGAAAAGTCTGTTCCCTGCTCACCACCGGTTGAAAAAGACTGATAAGATTCAACAAAAGTTGGAGATTTGAATATCTCTTCTTCCTGTTTGATGACGAATAAAGAAAGAGTGATAGGTTCTACCACATATTAAAAGCATTTGACTCCGTTGATCAAGACAAACCGCTAAATGTCATGAATGACATTTAGCCAAAATGTGAATATTTTCTTAAACAATATGATCAAGTTATCAGCACAAAGAAACCCTTGTGGGTTTGCAAGTTTTTCAGCGTGCTTGATGAAAATATGAGCATTGGCTTTGAAAGGTTCGCCTCACCTACACATCTTCCAGGCATAACATCTTGGTTGATAAGGAGATTGGCAAGCACGTGGAAAATGAAGTACTCCTATCATGTCTTAAGCAGCATGTGAAGAACAATATTTTGCAGTTGGAAGGAAAATTCTACTTGCAAGGCGTTGGTATTCCTCGAGAAGGTGCTTGAAATGACTAGATGTGTCATGTGATTTGGTATGCATGCCACAGGTGTAGTTGTTATTATTGCCCAGACGTGTCTCTTGATTCGGTGGCGAAATGTGATTTTGTTTTAAATTTTTAAAAGACGTGCATAGATATTGTTAAAGTCATCAACTTTATTATGCCTTTCTTAGCCTTTACATGAAGGGACCCATTAATCGGATAAAAAGTCACGGGAGCATACTTGTTTGTATTATATATTGTTGAAGTCTTGAATCAGGCAAAGTATGCACTGAAAACTTGGAATCTGGCTATGTGGAAAAATTTGAAAAAGACTAAAATTGGTCTGAAGTCATGAAGAGGATGAAAAGACAACAATTTTAGTCAAGTCAAAAGGAGCAATCCACCTCTAAAAAAGAAAAGAAGACGGACCCCGATTAAACCGAATCTGGTTAAAATCAGGCTCCGTGTAAATTTTTAAAGCCGGACCCGGTTAACCGAATCTGGTTAAAATCCGAGATCCGTGTAAAATTTTGAAGGCGGCCTTGGTTAACTGAATCTAGTTAAAAGCCAGGATCCGTGTGGAGTCCGTCCCTACGAAAGGGATGAAGGCGAAGACCCGGTTTAAACTGAATCTAGTTAAAATCTAGGATCCGTGTAAACTTGTATGAATCCGGGGTAAACAAAACAGTTTTCATAAATCATGTTGTGACGGCAATACCGCCATTTATATCTCAAATTCCTATAAAGGAAAAGAAGGCGAACCCGATTTAAACTGAATCTAGTTAAAATTCGGGATTCCTATGGAGTCCGTTTCCTACGAAAGGGAACGAAGACGGACCCCGGTTAAACCGAATCCGGTTAAAACCTGGGCTCTGTATAAAGTTTTGCAGGAAACAAAAATAGAAGACAGACCCGATTTTAACTGAATCTAGTTAAAATGTGGGATCCGTGTAAATTTTTGAAGGCGGCCCCGGTTACACCGAACCCAGTTAAAATCCGAGTTCCGTATGAAATGAACCCTTACGACAGGGATGAAGGCAGACCCGGTTAACACTAAACATGTATGAATAGAGGTTCGAAACTCCTTCATAAATCATGTGGTGTAAAGGACCGAGTTTTAACTCATTCATGAATGACATGAGCGACTCAGGGTAAAAAGCCCGATTACGCGAAATTTGTCATAGCGGCAAAGCCGCCAAAGAAAAAATATACCCCGAGTCCAAATAGACAAGGCGAGTATAAATACAAGACATGAGCGACTCGGGGTAAAAGCCCGATTACGCAAAATTTGTCATAGCGGCAAAGCCGCCAAAGAAAAAAACATACCCGAGTCCAAATAGACAAGGCGAGTATAAATATAAGACATGAGTGACTCGGTGGTAAAAGCCCGATTAAGCAAAATTTGTCATAGCGGCAAAGCCGCCAAAGAAAAACATACCCCGAGTCTAAAATGACTAGGAGAGTATCGATCGAGAAAGGTTTTTCCAAGTTTTGCAGGAAACATTGTTGAAAGCGGACTCAGTTAAACGAATCTAGTTTATAATTCGGGATCCGTGTAAATTTTTAAAGGCAGACCCAGTTAACTGAATCTAGTTAAAATACGGGATCCGCCAGTAAAGACGGCAATGCCGCAAGTCTATTTAAACGATTGAATTTTGGGTAAACAAACCCGTTTTCAGAAATCATTAACCTTGAATCTCGGTGTTAGAAGATATTAACCCGGAATCTCGGGGTTAGAGATATTAACCCGGAATCTCGGTGTTATAAGATATTAATCCGGAATCTCGGGGTTAGAATATATGAACCGGAATCTAGGGTCAACACGCAAGCAATCCCAACAATCACGAACATCCGGTCGGGTTGGAAAATCAACACATCCCTAACCAGCTCGGTGACTGAACTACTAGGCCGGGAGGCAACAGAATGGATAACGATTTGTTAGTGGAAAAGCACATTATCAATAGTCGGGATTATTGCAAACCGTAATGTTTAATGCAAATTCGGACAAGCATTCGAAATGAGCAAGCTAAACGAATTGTGTAAATAGTAAGTATTTTTCATTTTATTGTGATTTGCTTATACATTATTGAATGCGGGAATATAGACCGGTGATTGTCCCGGAGAAATTGCTACGAAAGCAAATTCGGATTTAAGGGATCTCGGAAAGTAGCTAAACAGAAGAAAACTCGAATACACCATGTCCAGGGTTAAGCGAGTCAATTAATCTCGGCGGCTCGTAGACCGAACTACCAAGCTTGGGGGCAAATGTTATGGAATAAAATATTAGGCCCGTTCAAGTGAGGCCCAACAAGGGGCAACCAAACCCTAACCCTAAGAGGCACCCATTATCCCACAATCACATAGTGGGAGGACCGGGAGAAGAAACAAAGCGAGTGATGGGAACGTGCTAAACGGATCCTCTATGCCTCACTATAAATAAGAGGGGAATTAAGGGTGAAGTGCGACACAAGATCTTCTACTCGCCTCTTTACAATTCTCGCTTACAGAACACACACCCCACCCCCCAGGCGAAAGCCTTCATGCGTGCTTCGTGATCTCTTATTCTCATAGGCATCCCATCCGTGTGGATACCAGGAGGTATTATTTGATCCTACATCAACATACTACCACCTGCGCTAGCTACATATGTGTTCTTATGACAGAACACTCCATATTTCTCAGTACCTTTTCTACAAAAGATACTAACTTTTCTTATGGGAGCGCATGCCAAACTAATAAAAGCTTAAGAAATAGCTCCACTTTGACTTTTCAAATTCCATTGTCTGCATTAATTTTGTTTCATAATATCTGATGCTTCATATGGGTTTGGACTCTATGAAGCAAGTGGGCTTGGGCTCAAAGAGTTGTATAACAAGAGCTGTTTGAAACTTCTTGAAAATTGAACGAATATATTATCAAAAAAAAAAAAAAAATTGAACGAATATGTTATGTATAGTGTAGAAGAATAAGTAAATATAATAAGAGGGGGTAGGCATGGTTAACGGCGGTGTTAAGTCTTTGAGGCCGTTAACTAGAGGGGTATTAGAAACAATATTGTCAAAATTAAGTTTCTAAGTAGAAGCGGAAGGAGATGGTAGAAACGTAAATCGTAAAAACAATACAAAATGTAAAGTTTCTACTACTTAAGGTCATGATATAAAATCATCACTATTTTAGCCAATCTCATTACTTAAAAGCTCGTTTGGATGTAGCTTTTGGGATTTACAAGGTAAAAATGACTTTTAGAGAATAGTTTTTGAGATTTACGAGGTAAAAATGACTTTTAGAGAATAACTTTTGAGATTTACGAGATAAAAATGACTTTTGGAGAATAACTTTTAGATAAAAATGATAGTGTTTGGATATTGTTATCATAATAACTTTTTTAGGGTCAAATTTACCAAAAAGGACATTAGTTTTTTTTTTTTTTTTATATAATTACATATAAAAGATAAGGTTGTATTTTGAATATTATAAACATTATATTTCATAATAAATACCAAAACTTACATAAATTTGTGTACATAATTAAAATACTTATGGGTACCGACCGGGCAAGACCGAAAAATACTTCATAATCTTGAAAATTTATTTCAAGATATGGAAAAAATATTTCAGGGTAATGACTGATCTTGAAAAAAATATTTCAGGGTATTGACAGGTATTGAAAAAAATACTTCTCATGGTCTTAAAAATTTATTTTAGGATCTTGAAAAAATATTTCGAAGAGTACTAACTAATCTTTTTTTAAAAAAATCAAGGTATTAACGAGTACTAAAAAGATACTTAAGGATACTGAAAAAATATTTCATGATCTTGAATTTTTTTTTAGGATATTGAAAAAATATTTCAAGATAATGATTGATCTTGAAAAAATATTTTAGGGTACTAAAAAAATATTTTAGGGTACTAAAAAAATACTTAAGGATATTGACTGGTACTAAAAAAATACTGATGATGGCAGAGGAGAGAGAAAAATCCGATTTTTTTTTCCAAAACTTAGGTTTTGATGGAGAATAGCGTGTTTGAATGACTTATTGCAAAACCTAGGTTTTGATGCAAAATAGCTTCTGCAAAAAAGAGGGGTGTTTGGCAGACTTGTGATAAAACCTAGGTTTTGGAACCCCCCAAACAAGCCCTTAGTCACAACACAAAACTCTTTATCAATTGTTTTACACATATTGTGTCAATATTTATAAATTTTGTCAAAATCATTATTCTTTTAGTCAATCTTATTATTCAATTGGTTGCAAACCAAAATTCAATCATTTTACATAAAAATCAGAGCCAAGAATCCATGCCCAAGAGCCAAGAATCAGAGCCTAAGAGCCAAGAATTAAAGCCTAAAAAATATCACCTCCCTCCTTCTACCATCTTCTCCGTCGTGGATTCACCCACCAGACCTCCTTACCAAAGATGAGCTTCGCGAGGTGGCCGAGAATCTCCGCCCATGGCAGAGAAAGCTTTGCGAGGTGGTTGAGACTCGCTGCTGGTATTCCGTCGATTGAGAAGGCTTTGCGAGGTTGCCGAGACTTGCTGCTGGTATTTCGTTGGCTAAGAAAGCTTCGCGAGGTAGAGAGGGAGAAGGGACAAGTTTATTGCCGCTGCCGTCAGAAATCTTGCATTCACCATCAAGATCCCCAGTGACCACCGCCGGAGGTCACACAACACCACCATCGGAAGGCATTGGTCGTTCTCTCGTCCTCATCACCACCACCCTTCATCTCACCATCGTCGTAATCCGTTCATCACCAACACCACTATCGGCCTCTCCATTCTCATTGCCAATCGATAGAAATCTGGGCTAGAAGGGAGGCTATGATTTTGTGATGAAGAAGGGAAAGAAGGAAATCATAGAGGGAGAGAGAAGAAAATAGTGAGAAATACAGGGGAGGGCATTTAAGTCTTTTTCCTCAACTTTTGATATCTCATATTCTTACCAGACTAGTTATTTGTCTTTTTGCTAATTTAACAGACATTTTAAGGTTTTATAAATTTAAATGGTATTTATGTGTCTTTTTCCCTTGTTTTTATGTTATACATGTATAGTTTTTATAAGATGTTTCTGTAGTTGGTAAATTTTACATATACTTTCCGTTTAGTGCAGGCATGGTTGGCAAGTTATATTTGGTAGGCCAATTTTTATCATAGGAATGTAAAGTGTATATAATGAAGAAAATGGAATAAAAATAACTATTCCTTTCGTCCCTAAATATTTTTTTTTCCTAGTCTCCGTTCCTAAATATAATAGGTAGTTCATAATTTCATGATATTTTAAAAAATCTTTCCAAAGAAACGCTCCTCTTTAATGATTTGTCCCTTACCCTCGGTTAATTATCCAATACTGATGAGCTCAATATACCATCTTTTGATAAGGCATCAGCTAGGGAGTTTTGATGTCTAGGAACATGACTGTGGTGCAGCTCCCAATTGTGGTCCATTAAATTGTAGATTTAGGCATCTTTAATGTGGCGTTTAAAAAGCACATTTAGGCATAGATAAAATTTCTCTCACATACATACATTGTATACTATAAATTACGAAAAAAAAAATCACCGCTACTCAAACTGACAGTTAAAAATTAGTTAAAAATAAATATGTAAAAAATGACATGTCTTTTCTAAATATGTTCTATTTATGAAAAGAACATAGTATATAGTATAAACACAAAACAATATGTATTTAAAGAATGGATAATAAATGATTGATTGAAAGAGAATTAATAGTTTATTAATATAAAGATATGTATTTAATAGAAATAGAAAAGAAAAAAGTAGTTTAAAGTTTGAGACATAAAAAAAGTTAATTATATATATGTGTGTGTGTGAAGGATCGGCTCTAAAAAAAAGAAAGTTGCTTATAAATAGGATCAAAAGGAGTATCATACATTGATTCCAACAATTCAATATAACACTAGCGAGATCACTTGGCTTTCGAAAACCATAATAAAAAATTATAATTAGTCCTCCACAGGACCATAATTTCCAAATTGCTACACCCCCATAAAAGGTCCCAATTGACAATTCCATTTTTCCCCATCTCCTTTTTAAAGATTTAGAGCAAACCAATACGTAAGGAGGGAATAATAACATGCACCCGAACTTATAACTTTCTGACGTAATTTGGGTAGATACAGAGTGCCTAGTGAACAAATGAAAAATTGACTTCTATTTTTAGTAGGTCACAAAACAGAGAGATGAATAGGTTGTTGTACAGAAACTAAATCAATTTAAAAAAAAAAAAACATAACAGTTACAAATGAAAAAAGGCTAACAAAAGCCTAGTCAATTAACTAGTATTACTTTTGATCCTTAATATAAGATTTAGTTGACTTGTTTTAGAAATTAAAAAGCTAAATAAATTCATTTAGAGTATTTATATTTATTTTTATCATACTAGACACTAATTTGTCTAACTTATAAACTGATATATAATAAAATTATACACAACATATGTTATTATTAACTAACTTATTTAGTTTCATTAATTTTTTTTTAAAAAGTCAACTCAGTCTTATATTAAAAACTGGAGATAGCAGAATATAATTCATTAATCGTTTAATTTACCCATGTTAAAGTTTGAAAAACCTTAGCTTCTAAGTTTTCTCAAAAACATGTTCTTGAACGAAACAAAGTTTTGTCGAATCATTTTAATTGGAAGCAACAATTGACCAAGAAAATAACCAAGTTACTTCCCAAAAACTACCACATTACAAGTAGAAGCCCTAAAGAACAAACTATTAAGCTTAGTCTTCACTTATAGAAGCTTCTTCAACACTTGAATGGTAATTTTCTATAAGATCACAATGTTCATAATTTTATTACCATCCAAAACATGAATATTTGCACCTTTATGTCTTTTTTTAAAAAAAAAAAAAAAAAAACTTATATATGCCTTTATCCTCTAACTTTCCAAGTTAGAGAATTGGGCTGTTACTCCTTCTAAAAGTATTTACCGGCCCACTCGTTTCTTGGGTTGTTGCCTCACTCGTTTGAGGAATTGGGCTCATCATAGCATTGTCATGCCTAGGAAAACATTTTTTTTAATTAACATCAATAAAATAATTTATTTTAAATAATAAATAAATATATCAAATATAATCATTTTTTTTAGTATTAATAACACTAACTCTGATCCTAAATGTAAGGTCTAATTTATAGTGCAATTTTGTTCTATAAATTAAGTCATACATTTAAGATCATATCAGAGATATACATAGATACTAATAGTGATTCAAGGCTTGAAATTTTTATAAATATAAAAAAGAATGTTGAAAGAACTATCCTAATTAAATAATACTAACATTTGACTTGGTAATTAATATTCTTATTATATAAGACCTATTTATTTGATTTGGGAAGGTTGAGAAAGCTAAATAAATAAATTAATAATAATAATAATAATAATAATAATAAATGTGACATAATTTCTCTAAAATACTTGTGTAACATTAGGTTATATATCATTTTACAAGCTAGGAAAATTAATTAAAAGAAAAATAATGGAACAAAAAAAAGGTCTTACATGTAGGACCAAAATTCACCCAAAAATTATTTCTACATTTAGGATCAAAGGGTTACCATATGTCAAACATGTAAAAAAAAAAAAAAAAAAGGCTATTGGGAAGTACTAGATTCTTACATATAGTCAACTAACTTATGTATTAAGGATCGGGAAGTACTAGATTCTTAAAGGGAAAAAAGGCTAAACCGGAATTTACAACATGGCAATTATCTTCTCCAATCTACAATTTTTTTTCTAACCCAAGAACGAAAAAGTGATTTAAAAAAGTTAGGGTTAAGGTCCATTTTTATCCTAAAAGTTTTAAGAAAAAAACAAATTTGCCCCGAAAATGTCAAAAGTGATACAATGTAGCCCTCACTGATTGTAATTGTTAACTTTGACCATTAGTTTAACTAATATTACACATTGAGTACAACCACCTCATCATCCAAGCCACTCCGATCCCTCCCTCTTTCTTCCCTGCCACCTGCTCCATCGTCTTCATCTTCAGACAGTCTCCTCCGCCTTCCTCTTCCACTCCTCCACTTGTTGCATCCTCTCTTCTTCCTCTTCTCTACAAACTATTCTCTGCAACTTGTCCCACTTTATCATAGTTCATTGTAGATCGAAGAAGAAGATAGGCCGACAGTTGGGTTTCTGGTTTTCAAATTTGACTTGATATGATTGTTTTGTGATTTTTTTGTTGGGAAAATCACAAGCAGGTCCAAACAAGAGAAATAAACACAATTAGGTCCATTGAAATCACTAAATTACACTAAAGTCTGATATTAATTTTAATTGTGAAATGACCTTTTTGCCCTCTTTCAAACTCTACATTGCCCACCTTCCATGAATCATGCCATTATCGCATTTATTGTAGATTTCTTCGCTTATGAAGCTCTCTTTATTTCTCTACAACTCAACATTTCTTCCTATTATTCTTCACCACTAGTGCCAGCAATCTCGTCAGCTTCCTCTACCTCCCCACCATCCACCATACCACCAATAAGAGGTTCAAAGAAATCGATACACATCTCAACATCGCCAGCCTTCTACCGATAGCCGGTAAGGACATGCCTAAACCAGTGCTTGAACGAAATGATTTCATTTACGAAGAATTCCTGAAATGCTTTGTTCTAGCATGCAAAACATATGGTATTATTGTTCACACATGTAAAGCTCTGGACTACAAGTATCTCAGAGAAAGTTCCAATGGGTTTTGTGAATTGGATGGTCCAACGCTACCCATTTATCCGATCGGTCCTGTGATTGCTCTGGATAAAGGAAAAGCTGCGAATCATGAGTGTGTTAGGTGGTTAGCTTCTCAGCCTTAGAGAAGCGTTATGTTTTTTAGAGATGGAATTGTCAAAACGTGGAGATGGAATTGTTAAAACGTGGAGATGGAATTGTCAAAAACTGGACATTGATTTGTCAAAACGTGGAAATGAAATTGTCAACAAATGGACATGAACTTGTGAAAATAGTCTAATAGGATAGTAACAACATCCACAACATGCACATTGAATTGGCAACGCATGCCCCTATTGTTGAAATTGGGACAGAGGCTTGAAAAAATAGGCACATTAAGTGTCATTCTATAATTTGTCATAACTTGGCACATTCACTAGCCGTAGGATAAGTTGTCAAAAAACATAATATCATTGCCAATGTAGAGACATAAAGTTGTCAAAAAACAAAATAACATGCCCCTCTATAGTATTCGGAATTATATAATATGATTAGTTTCCTACATACATAATATAATTACTCCAAGGTCTCTTTCTTCTTCTTGCTTTGTTGGTTACTTGCTACAATGGACAACACCTTTTGAACATGTATGTTCTTCTTTGTAAAAGGCTTCAGCCCTTCATTGTTCTTCTTTTTCTTGTAATATACTTTTGTGAACAATATGTAGCCACCTTTGGTTGTCTTTCCCTGTCTTTATCTTTCCTTTTCTATTGTTCGACATATTCTTCTTACCCTGTAAAATAATTACTATTTCAATCACCCCACAACACAAATAGATGACATGCATTACACACAACAACAAAGGAAAACATTATAGAACTCTTAACCTATAAAAAAACATGAGTACAAACTTTAAGAGATGCAAAAAACACTACAGATTTTAACAGCACAAACTTTAAGAAAGGCCTAAACCACTACAGATTTAACAGTCTCACTTTTCTATCATACCCAAAGACATCACAGACCAGCAACATAGCACAAATCTTTTAATTTACATCAAAATACTAATGGTCATAAATGAAACTTGGATACAATTCTCTATTACATCCAACCTTCATTTACATATGCAAATGCATCTACAACGTGCTTACTTAATACATATACTATATCAGAAAAGCTATCCAATCAGTAGTTCAGATAAAAACTATCAAGTTGAGAAGATAATCACCCACCAAACAAATAGCTTACAGCATTGCACAATAGAAAGACTCTTCCATTACAGCCACAAGTCAAACAGAAGTTTGCTATACAAAAATCGAAATTTTAAATTTTAAAGGGTAAAAGAGCAATTTTACATATGACATTTTCTCCCCGGAGCGCCCAGCACCACGACCTTTTTTCTGGAGCAAAAATACACACGACGTTACATTTTGGGAGCAAAAATACCACGGGCCATTAGTTGACCGTCAACTTGGATGGAACGTTGACGTGACGTTGATTTGGACTGACACGCTGACGTGGACGCTAAAAAATTCAAAAAAAGTGAAAAAAAATTAGAAAAAAATTCAAAAAATTAGAAAAAAATTCAAATAATTAGGAAAAATTCAAATAAATAGAAAAAAATCAAATAATTAGGAAAAAAAATCAAATAAGTTAGAAATAATTCAAATAATTAAGAAAAATTCAAATAATTAGGGAAACATTAAAATACTTCTACCAGTGGGCCCCACAACCGGCAACCGTCGGCCGCCACCTGGCGGTGGCGATCGGTCGCCGGCGGCGGCGGCCGGATAACCAACTGGTGGAGGAGGATTTGTATATACACGAGCCGGTGCAGTTGTTGAAGATGCACTAGGGTAAGTTGTTCATTGAAAAAAAAATTAATTAGTTAATTAAGATAATCTTCTTGTCAATTCTCCCTACAGAGATAAATCTAATCGATTTGTGAAGTCGACTAAGAACTGGTGGGGCCCTTTGGCGGGGGTATTTTTTTTTTTCTAATTATTTTTTTTTTCCTAATTTTTGAATTTTTTTCTAATTATTTTTTGTTTCTAATTTTGTTTTGATTTTTTTTCTAATTATTTGAATTTTTCCTAATTATTTAAATTTTTCTAATTATTGAAATTTTTTCCTAATTATTTGAATTTTTTCTAATTATTTGAATTTTTTTCTAATTTTTTGAATTATTTCTAATTTTTTTTTTCAAATTTTTTGATAATATTTAAAACTAAGGGGCAAAAAGGTAATTTCACCTAAAACTAAGGGAAAAAGTGTAATTTCACCCGCATTCTTCGTTCACTTCCATCCAAGTTAACGTTGACCGTTTGGTCAACTAACGGTCGTGGTGCTGGGCGCTCCCAAAACGTAACGTCGTGTGTAATACCCTAAAAATCCTATTTATGATAAGTATCATAAATTAGTAAATAATACCTATTGGATATAGGTGAATATGTGGTGTCAAATAATAAGTTATAATTATCTTATTTTCTAAGGTAATTTCTATTGAAATTAGGGTGAATAAAAAGCTAAAATCCCTAAAATGCAATTGTGGGGCATAAAATGGCCTGAAAATATTATGATAAATCCCTAGAGGCAATAAAATATTTGCTAAAAATTAGAAAGTATGTTGTCTCTAATTTTGGAATTTTTGGGATTATTTCCTTGAAAAATAGAGAAGCATAAATATAATATTATTAAAAGCACTTTTTGGCCCCATGATTTTTAATATTTTACATGGGATATAAAATACCAATGTCAGTAAAATAGTTGTGAGATAATAATTAATCCTAATTATGAAAATTATCAACAATTAGTAAGTGGCTAATTAAGTAATTAATGGCTAATTGTTTAGATTATGATATAAGTAAATTAATTAGTAAATAATTAATTTAAGGGGAGAAATTTGAAATTATTAATTAAATAAATAATAAATAAATAAATGAAAAAGTAGTGTGAAAAGGGTTATGGCTATTTCAAATAATATCTAGATATTTGGAATTTAATAATAATATATCCGGTAAAGAGCCAATGGGACATTTGAGAATGAATAGAAATTAAATCCTACACCAAAATATAAGGATTTAGCCTATGTCATCTGGACTTTTTATAAACCAGTGAATTTCTACCTCGGAGTGGACTATCTCAGAAGTCATTTCTGAAACCAACAGAGCACTTAAGATACAGGATAAATGAGAAATAGGGTAGATAGCAGAAATAAGACCCAATAGAAGATAAAGTAGTTGTGACAAACCAGGGATAAGGTTTCTTAGGTCTGGACATATTATAAACCCGTGAATTTTCGTCCAGAAGCTGGTGCTATCGAAAGTTATTTCCGTAACCAACAGCGTTTATCCGAAAATCTTCAGCAGACCATGGAATACCCTTAATAGGATCAAAAATTTAGTTAACCCAAGTAGTTTTGAAGAGAAAGAATAAAACTTCAGTTCCTTGCTACTGAATTTTTGAGATTCTCCGAGATTGCACGATTTGGACACCGAACTGGGAACTTTATCGGTACAAGGCCATAAAGCAAAAAGATGACATCATGGATGACATAAGGGAGGAGAATTTGTGGTGGAGAAGAGAGGAGAATAAGTGGTTGGCAAGAGGCCACATCTCCATCATCCTAACAGTTGGTGCGCGAAGTTGATCCAAGGGTTGAGATCGCTGGAAATTCCCTATAAATAGGCAATCCTCTTCACTTCAAAACTCACCAATTCCTTGATCCTAGAGAGAGGTTAGAGAGAAGTGAGAGCAAGGAGGAGCTCTAGAAAAGGAGTAGCGAAGTGCTGGGTAAGTTTTTCGGTCCCTGGTCTTTAGCTTTGGTAGATATAGTAGAATTGCTAGATATATCTTTAAATTTTTCAAGGTAGTTTAGATATCATGTTTTAGGGGTAAATATGGTATTTATCTTGAAAATATATTGGGAGAAGAGATATGTCAAAATTCTGGAGAGATAGGATTAAAGTAGCAAAGCTCTGGCAAAATTCCGTCGATTAGGGGGTCAGGGGCAAAATGGTAATCTGTACCTAAAATGCCTGTTATGATGCCAAATCTTTATAAATGTGATATTATCCTTATAGGATATCTGTAATCACAAACCGCTGTCATACCGCTGTCGTACCGCTGTTTTCCGTCAAACGTACCGTTTTCCGTCAACGAAGGTACGTTTGCGTACTGTAACACTAACTCTGATATTTATGGTATGCGTATATGTGATATGTGTGTTGGTGGTGTGTTATTTGAATGCATGGTGGTGTTAGAGGATATCTGAACATATGCATGCGCTGGGAGCGGTATATCTGTATGCGCTGGGAGCGGTACATCTGCATTCGCTGGGAGTGGTACATCTGCATTCACTGGGAGCGGTACATTTAGGAATGATTCATTTGTTGTGTTGTTATACTGTATATGTTGTACGTTCACGTACTGTAACACTAACGCTGATGTTTATGTTATGCATGTATGTGCTATGTGTATTGTGTGTGTATAGTTGTTATGTTGTATGTTGTACGTTCGCGTACGGTAACACTAACTCTGATATTTATTGTATGCGTATATGTGCTATGTGTATGTTATGTTTATGTGAAGTAGTTGATAGCTTTGTGGTATGCTCATTGTACTGTTATGATGCTTGCTGGGTGTCGGGATACGGTTGTTAGGTGTGAAATTCTTGGTATGAAACGACTGCTAGGTGTGAAACGTTTGCTAAGTGTGACATATCTGCCAGGGGGCTTATATGATGTTGGGATATGCTTGTTGGTATGCTTATATACTGTATATGTAAATATGAGGTTAAAGTTACCGAGGTTCAATGGGCATTGAACCTCGGCTCTTAATATAGCGTCGGGTTACGGAGGAACGAGGACCGAGGAGAAAGGCAAGCAAAGACGCGTAGGGACTCGACCGGAGACTTTCTCTCTCGCTATTTACTTTTGAAAACTCTCGGTCATTGTACCGCTTCTGTAATTAGCCAGACTTACGGCATTTTGAATATAAGTATCAGTTACTTTTACGCTCCGATGCTCTACTCTGATGAAAAAAAAATATACTGCTTTTGGAAAATGGGATGTTACATCGTGTGTATTTTTGCTCCAGAAAAAAGGTCGTGGTGCTGGGCGCTTCCTGGGGCAAAGTTCATGTGTAAAATTGCTCCTTCACCCAATTTTAAAAATTTCAATTTGGGCTTGCCCACCACTTCATTTAGTTTGGGACAAGATAGTTCATTTTACTATGCATTAACCTAGTTTTTGATGGTTAATTTTGCCTATTACATGACTTTCATGCAAAGGTTCATGAGGTTGAAAACAAAAAAAATTGTTTAATCGTTGCGAAAACTCGTAACTCCTTACAATCCTCATGAGTTATTAACCTTAACTCATTACATTAATTAGTTAATAATTATTAATCCGTAACTCTTTACAGCGCTCATGAGAATTCATAACAATTTATAATATTCATGAACTTTGGGATTACTCGTTAAAACAACTATTGGGAATTAGGATAACTTGATAATACGACTATTAGAGATTAGGATTACCTTAGATCACTTGAAGACCTCAATGTTGTTGATGTCCTCTAACGTTGATCCACACGACTACCCCCCGATTGCAACGAGAACTCCTTCTCTTGAAACCTCTCACTCCTTGAATGCTTGCTAGGCGAAGACAAGGTTGATGTTTGGTTTCCTTGGGTTTTACTCTTTTCAAGAAGGTGATGGTTTCTTGGAATTAGGTTATCGATAGGATGATCAAGGTTGGAACCTTACCCATTTATGGATGGTGCCTTTTCCTCTCTAAACATCCTTTGGTAAAGACCGAAATTTAGAGAGCATAAGGATGCTTGTTTTTCTCCTAAAAAAACGTGCAAGAAGAAGACACACAAAAAATCAGCACTTTATAAGAGTCTAACCCTAATTTAAGTGCTTATAAGAAAGACCCAATCCAAGCTTGAATTGGAAAATCCAATTCACAATTAATTAAATTCATATCTTGATTGGATTTAAGATGATGAATCAAATTCATATCTTGATTGATTGATTGATTGAATTTAATATGATGAATGATATTCATATCTTGTCAAGCAAGTCACATTAAATTCACATCTTGATTGATTGATTGAATTTAATATGATGAATCATATTCATATCTTGTCAACCAAGTCACATTAAATTCACATCTTGATTGATTGAATTTAATATGATGAATCATATTCATATCTTGTCAACCAAGTCACATTAAATTCACATTTTTTCTTCAAAAAACGTCCATAAAAAGGGCACATAAAAAATCAGCATTTTATAAGAGTCTAATCCTATTTTAAGTGCTCACAAGAAAAGCCCAATCCAAACTTGAATTGGAAAATCCAAATCGTAATGAATTAAATTCATATCTTGAATATTGAATAATAATTTAAGATGATGAATCACATTCATCTCTTAAACTAAAATTCAAAATCATTTTAAATCAATCCTCATTTATTATTTCTCCTATCTTCATCCAATCATTATTGGATCTTTATATTTATATATATATATAAGATAATTCAGAATTATCTTTTATAACCTATCATCTTTGAATTAAAATTCAAATCTCCTCAATGGGCTTGGAGTCCCACTCCAACTCAATTACACATTTACTCTTGATAAAGCCCAATAACAATTATTGGTCAAAGTTTGCTAATTTTAAACAATCGGGAATAACCTTTGTGTGTGACCCATTAGGCCCAATTAGTCACTGACATAAATAAACTTAAACCAATTAAAACTCCTTTAACGGACCCAATTTATTTAATGACCTCATAAGACACTAGCAATGCTCTGTGGCCCCAGAACTAATTGAGTTGATCAAGTGATCTACCTTTCATATTTGGACACCGTGCAGACATCATCCCTCACATCGTCATTCATATTTAGTCGAGAGCAAAGATAAAGTATCATCTCTCTTAATTGACTAAATGTAGCTAATTCACGGAACTAAGAATCTTCTTATATTAACTCTATAACGGATCATGACTCTTCATGATCACTTGCTGTGCGCACAGACTCTTGAGTTAATTAGAAGCTATCCAAGCTCTACCGATCTTATGAATGACTAATCCCTTGTAGGGGACTGTGAGTCCTCTCAGCATGTCCATCTATACTCATGTATTCGAGTTACACCCAATAGTACACTGTTCTCCCCATTTTCAGGTGGATAGAGTTGTACAGTCAAAATATAACCCTAAGACATAGTGTTCGATGACATCCTTAAGTCTAGGACGATCCGCACTACCAAACGATGAGAGACTTTATATATCCAATGATACTCTCTACAATGAATCTTTGTGGAGTCTCTCGGCGGGTTAGTTCGGTGCTATCTGTTCTCCTACAGATCCACCCACGACATCAACTAAGGCATCACCATGCCTGTATTCCATGAGGTTCCTACCTTGTATCTCTATACAAGTAGACAATGTCGTACTAGTCTTATTGAGATCATCAATGCCCTTTCTTGGTGATTCAAGACTAGGAACAAATTTTAGGTAATAGTTATACAATGTTCTCGAGTCCTCATGATCATGATCTCTTATCATTGATCCTCGAGACTAACACATATTCTATTCTTAGGGCTTTTATCTTCAAACACATATTTACTTTAAAATAAAGGTGAGACATAAATATGATAAAGATAAAATATGCTCATTTATGAAATACTACGCAATAGAAAAAGGTGCTGATCTATCCTTATGGATTGTCTCTAGGACACCTAAATACTAACAGTTTTTGCATGTGAGGTGTAACATCCTAATTTTTTATTCTAAAACTAAAAAAATATTTTAGAAGAAATTAATTAACAATAATTAAAATTTACCATGTAATTACTCTATGACAATAAATTTTCTAAAGTGAGAGTTTACATTTTTTAATATTTTATATATATATATATATATATATATTATTAAAAATAATATATTGATAACGGTGGGTGAGGGAACCCACCGTATAGGAAGAAGGGGGAGGGAATATTAATATAATATATATACAATATTGTTAGTGCGCCGCTATATACATGTTCAGAGCGAGAGCTTGAGCGGAGAGAGTAGAGAAGGAAAGAAAGAAAGAGAAGAGGGAGAGAAGGAGAGCTGTGAGAAGTTGTGATGAAAAAGTTGTGATGATAAAAAAAGTTTTATTTGGTAGGTAGGTAGGTAGGTAGGAAATAAGTATTGATAAAAATAAGTTTGAAATAGTAGGTAATTTGTATGTATTATTATGTTTATATACTTGTCATGTATGTATGTATGTATGTATGTATGTATGTATTAAACTGTTTTGAGATTTGTTGTGCTTACAAAGTGCTTAATTTGAAATTATATATTTAATTAAACTTATATTGATGATATGAGAAACTATTCAAGCATGCTTGTGTGTATTAAAACTTATGGTTATATATTTTGGAAATTATTCAAGCATGCTTATTTGTTATGATAATCGTTTTTTATAAATGGTTTTAAAATAACGCTATATATTTTAGATGATATTATTTGTTATTTTAAATATGATTGAGGATGAATTATTTGATAAATCATGTTTGGAATTATACTCATGATTTGAAACTTGTATATACATGTCAATATTATGATTGTTTGTCATTGATGCATATAGTTGTGATGGGTTGGAGTAAAAAAGAATTTGTATGATGAGATTTCTTACCATGTGTTATGCCATCACTCAGTGCATAATGAATGATACTTGTTAGGGCTCATTCTTCCATGTTTTCCTTTATCCGAGATTGCATTAGAGCTGTGGGGCATGTGACACATTCTTAGTTGTGTTCTTTTAAGGAGGGGACCCATAATTCAGACTTGAGCTCTTCACCTTTGGCCGGGTACATCATAAGAACTGGTGAACTTTGAATAATTCAATCAAATAGATGGGTTTCTGATGGACTATATGTTAACCTATGACTCCAGTCAATGATTATAAGGTTGGTAATGGGTAATGATGATGGTCTATGCATCAATCATTCGCTTGGCATGTTATACATGCGATTTATGAATTGAATGATAAAGATTTTGTATAATTATTTTTATAACAAGGTTGAGACATGTTTTGTGAAATCTTTTGTGAACGATATTTGGAAAATAAATTGATGTTCAATCATTTTAAAACACTTTTTTGGGCAAGGGATTTGGTAACCAAATCGATAACTAGTTTGTGGAAGTTTTTATGTTGATAATATTAATAAATTATTGTAAGCTGAACTTGATTTTGAAACCATATGTTCTCGATCTTAGTTTGCACATATATTTCTGAATAATTAATGATTATAGAGATCTTTGGATCTTATGGTTACTATATTAATTTTTAGGAGATTATTAGGGAGCAAGGGAAGACACATATGAAGTGAGTTTTGAAGACTCTTTTGTATTTCTAGAGTTCATGTTATGTCATT
This sequence comes from Acacia melanoxylon, assembly GCA_019022615.1. Classification (NCBI taxonomy): domain Eukaryota; kingdom Viridiplantae; phylum Streptophyta; class Magnoliopsida; order Fabales; family Fabaceae; genus Acacia; species Acacia melanoxylon. The sequence continues at coordinate 5,638,566 of JAFJYJ010000027.1, forward strand.
TGTATTTTCTATGACCATAAGACTTTTGCATTTTATTAACTCTGAAATAATTTTAGAAATTTATTTTGAAACTGTAAATATGAGTTTTCGCTAAACAAAATTTTGTATTTTGGTGATGAGTATCGTTATTATTGACAATATTTCAAATATTTTGGTGGTTGGATTTGAAGTGTTATATGAGGTCCTAAAATAAGTGCTCTACGGGACCGGAGTGTTTTATGGCATGGTGCTTGGGTGATTACCCAATTTTTTCTTTTAAAGAAAGTCTATTTCCTAATTAAAATTCCAACCTTGAAACAAATGTTAACAACTCAACAAAGAGGCCACGATGCCTCCTTTAACATACTGAAATTCTACTAGAGCCCACCCTAAAATTTTCAGCAACTTGTTGGGTGCTGCTCGCAACTGACATCAAACTGAAAAGAAAATAAAAGACCAATCACTTCAAAATAGGCTGTTTTTTTCATAAGCTTTCCAAAAAGACTTAACTACCAACAATTTGATGCATAACACATATCGCAAATGAAGTGATGATTCTCATGACAATAAATAAACTACCATAATCACAAATCTTCTTCCCATTACATCTTGACAAGACGAATCCAAAAATAGTCATGATGATTCATAAAGGATAATCAGGGTTGACAATAAATAAAGCTATATATTGAGACCATTGGTTTAATCACAAATCTTCTTCCAATTCCGGGAAGGATTAAGCTTATAGCGATATCAAGCATTATCCATTATCAGTAGGCAAAATAAAATTTAGAACATAATCTATTGCACTAACTGTAATCAGATTTCAAAAGAATGATTTCCTAGAAAGAAGAATGGCAATTAGATTTCAGATCCCAACTATCGGGGAAGAAGCCGGATACCAGAATCGATGAAAAATCAAGAAATTGTTCTGCTGTAGGGGCGGTTGACCGTGGTCCAGCTAAGGTTCAGGTACAAGATGGCAGCGGTGATAGGGCTGAGGTTGACGGCGGCCGTGGCAGAAAAATCCTTTCTCAAGGAAAAGAAGCAAAGATTTGAAAAGAATGACAATTTACGCTTGAATAGGGAATGCAAACTTTGCGCTTACACGGAAGTGTTCGGACTACAAAGATTTCACGAGTGTGAGCTGATTCATGGAAGGTGGGCAATGCAAAGATTGAAAGAAGGCAAAATCGTCATTCAAAATTAGAATTAATATCATCAATGTCCTTAGGACTTCAGTGTAATTTAGAGATTTTCAGAGGCCTAATTGTGTTTATTTTTTTTGTTTGGGACCTGTTTGTGCTTCCTCCGATTTCTGGATGATGAGGTGGTGGTTGTGCTAGTGTCTAATATTAGTAAAAAAAACTAACAACCAAAATTAATAATTTAATAATTATTAACTGTGAGGGTAACATTGCACCACTTTTAAAATTTTTGAATAACATTATTCCATGAAAAAATTTGGAACAAAATTGCCCTTAACCTTACCCCAAAAAGTTATTAAAGAGAGAAAAGTAGAAAAAGATGAAACCAAAGTTAAAAACAGAGAAAAGAAAAGGGAAAATCTATATGAGGGCCTTTTTAGCCCAAAAAAACCTAAAAAATTCTCAAAGATTCTTAAAATCCCAGAAAAGACCGTAGGGCCCTTTTTGACATTTGAATATGTGCTTATACGTCGAAGTATATCTTTGTGTAAGTGGTGGGTTAAGCGCATATTCAGATGTCAAAAAGGGCCGTGTGGCCTTTTTTGAGATTTTCAGAATCATAGGGTCTTTTTTGAGTTTTTTTTTTGAGCTAAAAGGGCCTTCATATAGATTTTCCCAAAAGAAAAAGCACAAAACCTGAAACAAAAATAAGGGTCTGTTTGGCAAGAGGGGAATGGTAGAAAAGGAAGGGAGTGAAAAAATTTTAGAGTTGGATTTAAAAAATTGTAGAAGTAGGGTTATAAAATTATAGTAAATATAAGATATAAAATAAAAGAGTTAATAATATTAATTACAAGCTTTCAACCCCTCTTCTATATATTTTTTTAAAAAATTTAAGTTATAAAAATCTTCCCTCCCATCCTCACCGCTCCAAATTCCTCATATCAAACAACCGGGTGATTGCTAGGCGACAAAAATGGCTATCATTTAAAGTGTGATGTGGTTTCGACTTTTAATTGGCTATCATCATTTCAGTACGCTTTTGAAATGGACTTATTCGTTGTATTGTATCTAACTGTGCTATAGCTGGCAACTTCCGGCAACTCGTCAGCCTTTTTTTTTCATTAGTATTGACCCCCTCTGTCAAAAAATATTGACTTTTCCATTTATTCTAAACAAATGGTCTTCTTCTCTAGGGGGATTGTTTATAAGGTTCTAGACCAAGAATTGCATCTACACCTTGAAGTACCTGCAAACAATTTCAGCTCAATTGCAACATTATTTTAGGGAGGAATGTTTCCATCAATCTATTTTTATTTTCTCTTATTGAATTGAATGTCTCCACCATTAGATCAAATTTCAATGGTTGGTATTTAATACTATATAAAAATCTTATTATAACATGTTGTATTAAATTTCAACCATTGAAACTTAATTTAATAGTTGATACATTCAGTTGAGAGAAAATGAAAAGAGAGATGAATAAAAACATTCATTTCTACATTTTCCAAGCATTAAACAACGTTACCAAAGTAAAAACAAAGGAAGGGAACAAACACAATACAATCATTATACTTCAACTGTTGAACAAGAAGGCCACACTACACTCTAAATTAAACACTCGTCACAAACTCATTGCCAATGTATAAGCAAAGAGGAAAATGAGTCCACATGCACAATTAAAGACAAGACTGACTTAATAAGGTAAGAAAAAAAATTCCGAAATCTTACCATGTGAGAGCAACAATTGATTGAGGGAGTGAGAGTTCATGGCAATTACGATCTTCCCAACTCTTAGAAGGCCATGACGAGGAATAGCGACCACAACAATTGGCGACTACACTTAAGATAGATCATTGTGATGACGATAAGAGCTAGGGCTTGTGAGAGATAGATTCAATCTCCTTTGAATCCTTGAGCCATAACCTTATTTTATGATTTCATTTCAATAAATTAGGGCAAACTCACATTTTCACAATTCCAATAAATCTTCCACAAGTCCTTTGCGATTTCATATTAATTTGATGATTTTATAGGACCTAATACTAATAATTTGTCTTCTTGGGTCCTGAGTGTAGTTTCCCCTATTTATTTTTTCATGTCTGTTGCAGCTTTGGCAAAAGGGGGAAAAAAGAAAATAAAACATTCATTCGTTTACCAAAACAAGCCACGGGTCGTTGGTCTCCATTTTCCAATTTCCATTGTCAAAAAAAAAAAAAATCGCTTTGTACAGCGAACAAGCATAAAATTTTCTTGATTAATAAGGAAAGGTATGTCTCATTTTGTTTTCTGTTCCTCTTTTCTTTCACTTTCTGGATTCAGCAGTACAGTAAGCTAAGGTTTCAGGTTCCTCTTGTTTTTGCTTTATGTTTTTCTCTTTCGATCTGCTTTATTTTCTCTCCCACAACTCTCATAGCTCTCCAAGATTTCCAGGTGTCTAGGCTTTTGACTGTTAGCTTTCTCTCCATGTACACTTCAAGAATTTGATCTATTTTCAGCCGAATATTTGCTGAGATTTAATCTGTTGCATTTTCTATCTCTTATAGCTTTCTGGGTGTTCTTCAAATCTCGAAGCTGCAATTTTCTTATAGTTGAGCCATAAGTTTATCATTTAATTCTATGTTTTCTTTCTCTGTGAGGACTCGGATGGAACTGAGTCAGCTCGTTTCGAATAACTTGTTAAGCTGATAAGAGATTCTTTGTAATTCACAGATCGAGAGGTGTAAAGAATAAATAAAGATGGTGAGAAGGAAGACAGAGATGAAGCGTATAGAGAACAAAACAAACAGGCAATTGACATTCTCAAAGAGGCGTAAGGGACTCTTGAAGAAGGCTTTTGAGCTCTCAGTTCTGTGTGATGTTGAGGTTGCCCTCATCGTCTTCTCTGCCAATGGCAAACTCTATGAATTTTCAAGCTCCAGGTATGTGTGTGTGTATGTATTTGTATCTGTATATATGTATATATTCATGCTCTTCATCACTATCTGTTTTAAGTTTTCTTCAATCACTTCACGTAAATGGTTAGTGTGACTGGGTCGAATTCGAGTATTGCCGGCATAATTAGGGAGCAATTTATACACACACACATTTCATCTGTGTGTGTGTGGAAATGTTTGATGTAGTGCACAAATTACTAATAAAGTTGGGGACGCTTGTGTATTTGTATTTTAAGTTTCATTTTCAGTACCCTTCATAGGGGCTTGGTTTAGTTTTATGCAAAATGAACTGCAGGGAGCTAATTAAGAGCTTCTCCAACTCATCGTACAAGCCAAAGTAGAAATATAAAAGGCTAAATCAAATTCGGATCAGAGCAGACAATCACCCTAGATGAGAGGAAGCTTTGTCAAAGTAGCTTTTTATATATATTTAGAAATCAATAATTGTTTTGGCCAGAAAATATACAGTATTTCATTAAAACTAACCCAATGAGCGATATAAGCTTAAAATAAAATGTTTACAAAACGAAAACCCAAATACATAACAATGCAAAGAACCCTAAAAATAACCTAACCCTAAAATAGGTGAGAGGGGGCCACCGTCACAGTCAAGAACCTTACTGCCTTCATAATCACTTCTTTGTAATCTGTTGGTAGAAAAACTCCGTCACTGACAATAAAGCCATTGTAATAAGTGGTTTTTTGACGAACCATCCTAAAGGATCCACCCCTTTTGAGAACTTAGTTATAATTGTATTTATATATATTTTAATTTTATTAATATGCATTTGTCATTAATATTTTGATATAAACACATTGTATACAGAAATAAATTGGAAGAACTTTTCAATCAATTTTTAAATAACTTTATTTATTTTCATTCTTGACTGATTTTCATTAAATGTTAACTTATTTTATTGTCTTGATTTAAAATGTCTATTGATTAATCTAGTTTGTTGGTTCACTACTGATTAAATCAGTCCATCAAGCCTGATATTTATAACATTGAAATATATAACCTTGTCTGCCACACCATATATCATATTATTATATGACCAAAGTCAAAGCATCTAAGGAGGGGCTTATTGTTGAAATAATGACTTATTGATGAAGCTTTTTCCCCTTGTCATATAATCATGCATGCTATAACTTATAAGTACCACATTAGCTTATAGCTTTCATTCCAACAAAATGAAATCTTGGATAGATTAAAGTAAAAGGTTACCTGAAGTGTATTTCATGATCATATATATATACACATATAATAGGCTGATAAATTTGTTCTACTTTTGTAATTTTGAACTATAAAAAATGAAAAATTTATTTTATTCTCGTAATTTTAGTATAAAGTCGAAACTTCATTGCGTTTGCAATTTTATGGTATTCTGAACTTTTATTGTGGTTACCTTCACTAGCTTTAGAAGGACATATATAAAAGTTTTTTGTTACCTTTTTAAAGGTCTAAGTACTTTAGATATATATTCATATCTTAAAGTCTATACAGATTCATAGATGATGAGTTAGTAAATAATTAGGGAAATATTTACATAGTATTGAAATATTTGGTACTATTGCTGTTAGTATTTTGATAAATGAACAACTCATTTTTCTTTAGGCTCTAACTATACAACATTGACTTAACCAAATTAGATGTACGGACATCACACATTGACCTAAAAACCTATAGCTAGCCATTTAGACTTATGCTCAATGTTTTTAAGCATAAAGCTTATAACATAATTGTAATCTTCTACGTAAGTTTTCTCCCTAATATTTATGTTCTTCACTTCTTTCCCTCCAAAATATACGCGCGTGTGTGTGCGGCAAGAAAATAATATTAATTTCCTTCACATACATTTTCGTTCTCTCCAAAATAATTGCTTCCACTACTACATATACAGCTTGAAGGAGACAATTGACCGATACCACACATATGTTAAAGATACTCATGTCTTCGAACAAAATATGCAGGTTCATAATTATTATTTCCTTATTTCTTATGTTCTTTTTATCATCTTCCATCCTAAGGTAAAGACCTAGTATTTTTTTTTTTTTGGCAGAAAAGATCTGGTGTTTAACTTCTCTGTTTGTCTACGCACACACACACACTCTCTCTGGGGATGATGTGAAAAATTTTCATATGTTTCCTATGTGCTCTAATTTTTATTTCTTTTTGTATACATGCTCATTTGGTCCTTTTCATTTTAGCTTAATGAAAATTTGAAGAGAAAGTTGGGATGAAGTCCCCCATTATAAATTTTTTATACAAACTCAAATTTTGTATACAGAATACCGGTACTTTGATTTAAGTCATTCCCACTAATAAAATTTTCAATGCGGACTTTTCCCCCATTTTTCTTGGTGTGCTCATTTAAAATTTCACAATATTTGTCTTATATTTCAAAGTTATCGTACTTTTTTTGGATTTGACCAAAATATTTTACATCATAACAAACATAATTAGTGAACAAAACTAATCAAAAGAATAAGTTAACGTAAATCAGACACAAATTCACCTTTTTGATCTTAAACTTATGTGTCTCTACATTTTGCCATGCAGCATAAAAACTCACAAAATACAACTCGCAATGGAAAAAAAAGTGTAATGAATACTGCCATTTTTTCTTATATGTCCTAAGTTTAGTGAAATGTTTACGATTTCAGAAATTTTGCAAACACATAAAAATTAATTTTTCTTGAAAATGACTTGTTTTCTGATTTTCCTTTCTCTCAGAGACTTTCAGGACATAAATGCAATTATAAAAATTAGTTTATTTATATTCCTCTGTGTTTTATTTCCGTCCAACTTGCCAATTAACACATAATCCTGAAAATGGCAGCATCTGAATCAAGAAACAACAAGTATGAAGAAGAAGATTGAGCTTCTTGAAGCTTCAAAACGGTTCCAATATCAACTTAATTAAATGAATTATTACAGTACTTTTTGAATTCGTTGTTGATATTCATTCATATTGAAAGATCAATTGATTACTTTGCTGTTTCTAATTTTATTCTTTTAGGAAACTTAGAGGAGAAGGTTTGAACACATATTCCCAACAAGAACTGGAAGAGATTGAACAAGAGGTTCTAAAGAGTGTTAGAAACGTTCGAGCAAGAAAGGTCAACTTAATGTGCCTACACACAGACACACACTCTTTTATGTAAGTTTCAAAGTTAATTTTTATCTGAATTCAACTTTATAAATATTTTTCAGAATCAAATCATTAAGGAGCAAATGGAGAAACTAGAAGAGAAGGTAGGGTGTCCCTTGACAAATGGTTTGATAATTGAATTGTGAATGAATTTCCACGTGTTCCGGGAGGAATGTTCACCATTGAATTGATACGGAGATCAATATCAAAAACGCCGTATCGTATGGCACCAAATGAGATCGCAGGAGTTTCGAAGAACTTCTAGAGAAAGGGTTCATCCGACCTAGCGTATCACCATGGGGAGCCCCGGTGTTGTTTGTAAAGAAGGATGGAAGTTTTCGACTTTGTATCGATTATCGCGAAATTTGAACAAAGTGACTGTCAAGAACAAGTACCCACTTCCCGGGATTGATGATTGTTAGATCAATTATCTAGTTCTAGTATCTTTTCGAAGATTGATTTCGTTCGGGATATCATCACGAGTTCTAGTGATGACGGTCTAGAACAGGTATGCCATTCGGTTTGACAAATACTGCTAGTGTTCATGGACTACATGAATCGTATTTTCCATCAACACCTAGATAAGTTTGTAGTGGTGTTTATTGACGATATCCTCATCTATTCTAAAAGTAGAGAGGAGCACGAAGAACATCTACGACTAGTATTGAGTATACTCGGGGAAGCGACTCTTTGCTAAATTAAGCAAATGTGAGTTTTGGTCACGGAAGTTAGATTCTGGGCCATGTCATATCACGCGACGGAGTTGCTGTGATCGAGTTCTAGATATGACGGAGATACGTAGTTTTGGGTCTAGCGGGATCTTACCCTTGATTTTCAAATGTTGTGATGCCGAGTGGGCATGGATTGGGATGTGTCCTGCGTCTGCGCGAGGCGAGTGGTGGCTTACGCCTCGTCGTCGGTGAAGCCTCACGAGTCGAATTATCCTACGCATGATTTAGAACTTGCGGCTATCGTGTTTGCTTTGAAGATATGGAGGCATTATCTTTTTAGAATTATCTTTGCGACCACAAGAAAGTTACGAAATACCTTTTTGATCAAAGGAACTGATATGAATGTTACTCAAAGACTATGACTTGGAGATTAAATATCATCCAGGTAAAGCGAACGTAATGCTCTTAGCAGAAAATTTTACATGATGATTCTGAAAGGGATTTGAATTTGTCAAATCAAGTTACGGAAATTGTGATGCTGGTGAAGCCTTTCTTGCACGTCTTCTTGTTAGTCAAGGAGAATACGATTTGAGAGGCGAGGTCGAGGAAGCTCAAAAACAAGATGATCAAGCTATTGCAATGCGGGAGATGATCGCTCGAGGCGAAACTCAAGACTATGACCTATCACTTAATCGGATACAAAAAGCGGATTTACATACCGCGGTCGATGATTTGAGGCGTAAAGATGCGGATTGAGGCTCATAAGAGTAAGTATACTCTACATCCGGGAATGGTCAAAATGTATCAAAACCTTAAGTCCGAACTCACGGTGTTCGAAGAAAGACGTGACCGAATACGTGGCTAAATGTTTGACTTGTCAGAAAGTTAAGATTGAACATCAACGACCCGCTGGTCCTCTTCAAGTACTAGAAATTCCCGAATGGAAATGGGAGTGCGTAACCATGGATCTAGTTGTGGGTTTGCCTAAGATCAGGAATCACGATGCAATGCAGGTAATTGTTGATCGATTAACCAAATCATCACACTTTATTCCCATTAGCATTAACTATTCTCCGAGAGAGGTTGGCGAGAGATTTACATCAAAGAAATCGTGAGACTTCATGGTGTACCAAAGAGCATTATCTCCGATCGAGATCCACGATTTACATCTCGTTTTGGCAAGAACAGTTTTCCTAGCGCGGAGGACACGAATGTACATCGTTTGGTGAATTGGGGATAACATACATGTGCGATGGCTATGTGTGGTTATTGTTTTACATATGTGATTTTGTGCGGGGCGACATGTCATGTCATCCATATATTGTTTACATAAGCATGAGGTTAACCGTTACACGAGGTCCGATGGGCATTGGACCTCGGACCGGGATCCGGGGAATCGGGATCGAGGACAAGGGTTAAGAACCGGATGGAGACGTTATTGTGTACTTTATTAAATACGGATCGGAGATGATAATTGAATGTCATTTTGCGTTTAATTTTTCATCAAGTGGCCATGGGTCTCCATATGTGTGTGTATGGAATCTGATTTAAAGGATTACTCTTTAGAGTGTGTATAGTTCAGATACACGTACTAGTTTGAAAATTTAGAACTTTGTACCCTTTGTCTATATAAAATAATTAAATAGATCGCGTGAACCACAAATACATATACATGCAAGTATATTATATTTACACTATTTCACCAGAGAAGCTAAACTTTGATTTGCTTACACATTTCTGCTCAAGTCATGGTTAGTTAGCTTATATTGTTAGCTGAATTCATCCATAAGGATTTCTGAAGTTGCGTTGATGTTGTATTCTTCATCTATGTTAGTTAGCTTATATTGTTAGCTGAATTCATCCATAAGGATTTCTGAAGTTGCGTTGATGTTGTATTCTTCATCTATGGTGTCTGACTGGCGATTGAAAAGATTTTACCCGCAAAAATAAAAGTCAAAAGGAACATGCTGATTAGTATATTTGTTTTTACTACTATTCAGGAAAACACCCTAACAGAAGAATATGCAAGGCTTTCTGAGAAGGTGAGATTGTAGTAAATTCTTATCTGAAAATTATTTTAAGATTTTCATTTTATTTTATCGCCATCCTTAAAGCCAAGGAGATGTTGCAGAGAGAGAATGTTTGGTCTGAGGAATTAAAGGAGATGGAAAACAAAGTTCGTTTAGACATTCACACCTGGGAATAAATCATTTGATTTAGAATCAATCATTTCAATCTCAATTTAAAAAAGAAAACAAAACAAAATCAGAAGTTTAATTGCATATTATGAGATTGCAATTGAATGAAAAAGACACGGTGAGATTGATTTTGCTGTGCAGTGTGGTATGGAGGCAAATCAAGGAAGACAGAATCAGAGTGAAAATATTTCATATTCAGATGTGGAGACTGGCTTGTTCATCGGACTTCCAGAAACAGGATCACGAAATAAATTATGATATCTTGTACGGATAATTGTTCCAGAAACAATGTTGAAGATTGTGAAATCAACATGTGCGCGCCAACATCATCAACAATTTAATATGAAACAATTGTGCAACAATAATGACCATGATTTGTGGTGTTCTATTGATTTCGAGTTGCATGCATAATCTATGCACAATTGATTTTGCACTGTCACCCCATACCTTGACCATGTTTTTCTCGATCAGAAGATGCAAACTTGTGGCTTTATTTAATGAACATATTTCTGCGATCAACACAAGCATCAAATTTTTTGGCAGTTAATGGGTTGACGCAAGTCTGATGAATCCATATTGAGTTTATTTTCATAGTGATTTGAGAGTTGATTGTATTTTTGAGTTATAATTTAGGAGATTGATGTAATGAAATTAAACAAAATGGTTATAGATTAATGTATAGTCGAAATAGGCGCTTTAGTGGTGTGTGATTTTGGCATTAAATGAGTTTACTATATAAATAGGAAATAAACTTATGGGCAAGTGGTTTTATGTTTTCGTTGCCACTAGAGCATGATATAATGTTCATGATGTTATTTGGATTTTAACAAGGCTGTATATTTCAACGGTTTTAGTAATTATATATGTAGTTTGGCGAAAAAAAACTAATAATATATGTAAACTACAAGAGGCCTAAAATCACTAATTTGCTGTAAGCGGCTTCATCTGCAGCTTTCCCAAATGCTTGCCATTCGTGCACTTGAGGGAGAACCAGTTTATCAAGTCTCAATCTAAATTAAACGAAGTTGTTTTTATAAGTATATTCTGAGCCGTTCTTTCTTGCAACAAATTGTGGCCGTCCAAATTCCTTATCCTTTTCCAAATCTTTTATTTTTGCCAACTTCTTATTAGATTCTATGTCCTTCATTGTACCTTAAGGATTCCGGGCATACATGTCACCTGATTGTTCGGTTGAATTGCACATGAAAATAGAGCAATGCATCAAGCAACACAACAAATGCATCAAAGAGAAAAAGAGAGCATAACAGGGAGAGAGTTGAGAGACCATTCACTCACGGACGAAAAAACTAACTCCACTAACTCCCCAGCCCTTTGTCCATATTATGTACCCTGTGGTTGTATGGACTTAAGCTTTTAGAACTTAAAGAGAAAACTCCCTCTACTAACTCATATTTCTCTTTATTGGAATAATAGACCCACTTACATTGGGTTTATAAACCCTAATCCACCGATGATTAACTAGGTTTACTCAATAATCACTACCATAGGGTATATTTTTAACGTCGCCGATTAACGTCTATTTTTTAAAAATAGAGGTTAAAAAGTAGGTAGTGACATTTTTTAAATTTGGGCCCTACTTTTAAGGTCTGATTTTTTGGGAAAACAAATGTTAAAAGCCTAATTTTAAATAGACATTAAAAGTATTGCTTTTAACATCTGTTTTCCAAAAAAAAAAACAGACGTCAAAACCCTTAATAAAATTTCAGATCCACCATCATCAGCATTCAGTCCTCTCTCTTCTTCACTCTCCAATCCCTTTGCTCTCTCACTCGCATCTATTCCGTCAGTCACCAACGTCGTACCTCCTCTATTAGTCCGTCGCGACCCCTTTCCTCCTCCATCACGACCTTTCTCCTCTGTCAGGCATATCCTCCTCATCCTCCCTCTGCCACCATTCCTCCTCTGGCATTGCAAGTCTGCATTCATTTAGGTTAGTGACTCTATCTTTATGGAATAGTTGCTTTCATTGATGCTTACAAATTATAGTGGAGGGCTGATTAAAAAGAAAAAGAGTTAGGAATTTTAAGAGATTACATTGATGCTTAAAATCTTATTGTTTGGTGGGATTATGTACTTGAATGTTTTTTTTGAGTTATTATAAATGCCCATAAGGCGTTTGATGAAATGAATGATTGAGAAATTATAGGTGTTAGATGAATTGAGGAACTTGCTTTGCTTACTTAAACCTTCAAGAGTGATAGGTAGATTTGATGGACAATATGTTATACTCTTATTTTGGACACTTGATTATATTTGTTTAAGTTGATCCATATTTTGTTTTGGAGCACTTGATTATATTTATAAAGTGTTGGATGTATATATACTTGCTTAGCAGTGTTCTGTTTTGTGCACATGCTTATTTTCTAGGAATTTGTTGTATTATGTTGTGTACAGACTGTGGATAGAAAATATAAATTACATATTTTTTTAAAAAATTACTTACAATGTTGGTTTTGAAAAAATAGATGTTGTATGTCTGTCACTTACAACATCTGTTTTTGAATCGGTAGAAAATATAAATTACACGTTTTTTAAAAAAAATAAATAAATTGATTTTCAATATCTATTTTTTAAAATGAAACAAGAATAGGGGACATGTACATGATGTAGTTGAAACTCAAGGGGATGAGAGAGATGTAGAACCAGGGGTAATTTAGGATGACATAGAAAGGATAGATGGGTTTGACAACATAAATGATGCTGCTGGAATTGTGGACATTTTTAAGACCAAAGTGAAATTTAGAAAAGTGGTGGAAGACAAACTAAGATAGTTGGAAATGGAATTCAGGACTTAGATGAGATCGTTCGAGAGGACGACAAAGGATTCTGTGAATATGACGATGACTTTGACTGTGAGGATGTGGATGCGGATGATTTTGATAGTTAGGATGATAGCTATATGGTTGAAACTTGAAGCTTTGATATCGTAGAGAGTGTTGATAATGATTTTGAAGTGAGTGAATTTTTTAGGATGAGGAGGATTTGTGCCTCCAATATAATGATGGGTCTCCAGAAGAGAGGTATGGGCTTGTTGAGTTTAAAGGGTCGGCTCGCATCCAAAGCTTATAGAAATGCGGTTCAATTAGTCTTGCAACTATAATCATCTTCCCTTTCTTATCTCGTTTTTGTATTCCTTCCCTAGGAGCAATAGAAAAAAGAAAATAAAAAATCTCAGTCAAGCGATGAGACTCCTGGGAGGTGTCTTAACTAAGAAAGCTTTGAATTGATTGCAGGCTTTGGAAAGCTTGAGAACATTGATTGCAAGGAAGAGTAAACTCAAATAGACCTTTTCAATTTCAAAACAATTCTCAGCACAAATGCTTGACATCTGAGACATGTCAAAGAAGAACAAGCTCTTTTCTTTCCAAGAAGGCTGTAAGCAATGGGTAAAAGCTAAGTTACAGAGACGAGGAGTGTGGGATTTGGCATCAACCTAGGGAATGCCCAAAGAGTCCACTTTTTGAATTGAGCTCCTCCTTCCCTCTTTACTCCGCTTTTACTGAAATTAGTGAATTAGACTCCCTGCTATAGACATAGTAAGTTATTGTTCAAGGCACTTTTTCATGTTGGGCATGGCCTTTGGGGACGAAGAGGTGCTAAAGAGGGCTATTGATAGTTATGCCATCACGAAGTGGGTTAATATAGGAGTAGTTAAAAGTGAGAAAATGTTAGTGAAAGCTATTTGTGAAGTGCTTGACCATTCATGTTATATCCCTCTAATGATGGGTTGAATGTGGCTCTCTCATTAGTCCGGTCGTACTCTCTTGCTAGGGCTTGTTGTCTCTCCCTATGAGAGCTCATTTTCGCTACCCACTATGACAAAATATTTTCTCTTGTAGTTTGGCATGAAAAATCAAAATTGCAAGGGAAGATAACATTCAACTTTATGCGTGCATGCATACTTGTTGATGTTAAAAAACCTCTTGTCTCTAGATTTTGGGTTTCAAGGCTAGAGTTATCTAATGTTCGGGCCTCTATTAAATATGAATGACTATCAAATTTTTGCTATAGTTGCGGTATTTTGGGCCATGAAAATAGGATATGCAAAAATCTAAAGACAAGAAGAAACATGGATTCAGACCTTGGATGACAATGCAAGCAATTAAGCATTGGGATGAAGCTTCGGTCAAGAGTAAATCTTAATGGACAGAGGAAGACTCTTTTCTCAATTCAATGACACATGAAAAACATAAAGAGCGGTCAAATGAATTTAGTAAAGCCAAAATTCATTCTAAGCTATATAGTTAGGAAGGTCTGGCGATCCACTTTGATAAAGGGAGAATGCCCGCCAAAGTGTGCTTTATTGAAAATGGGACATTATACGGGGCCTTGGGGAATTTCTTCCCTAACTTTCTTCGGATTGGTTAGATGGATGAGTGCATTGTTTAGTAAAGACAATTTCTTTGTCGAGAGAGTTGAAGACGGAATATCACCACAAGAAGGGAGTGAATTGGGTGATTTCAAAAACTTTCACAATTATGACTCGAACAGAATAATAGAGCAAGGATTAGAGAAGAAATTAACACAAAGGATTTATATTGGTTCGACCCAAACTCTTGACCTACGTCCAGTCCCCAAACACTTGGTTTTCACTAACACTTTCAAATGATTACACACTCTGTAACTTGAGTAATCCTCTCTCTAGGATTTACTCCCCCTTATAAGCTGTAATCAATACACCCACACTCAAGGTCCCTCTACCTTGAGATTCTTATATAAATAATGATCAGAAAATAACTCTCTTACAGAGTAGATAAAGAATCACAGAAGTACAAAATACCTGAAGATATTACAAAGTAATGAATGAAACAGTAATTGACAATAAATTCGTTTGAGCGTAAATGTTTTAGTGGTTGATTCATATAGAATGCTTCACCTTATATTTGGTGGTTGCAATTAATGACCGTTGAAAAGCTTTAATTAATTTGTTGTGAGTAATAAATATAATCGTTAGATATTGAAGTTCGTTCGTTACTCATACGCTTCGAATATGCAGAATAATCGTTGTCATTCTGCCGCTTTGATATTATCTTTGTTTTGCCCGTTGAGTTGCAGCAATTAATGCAAAATGGGAATAGTAGAAAAGTCTTTCTGATTGCTGAGAGAATGTTTGCCTCGTTGGTGCTTGGTTTTTGTAGCCGCATTTAATGCCTTCTGACACAGATTTGCTTTCTGATAATCTGCTTGATAATTCTTGATCTAATAATCTAAAACTCATTAATACTTTAGATAAATATAGTTAAGAATAGTAATGAGTGAAGATGAGAAGATTATAGATCACTATCAAAGATTTAAGCATTTACGGACACGTTGATTTACTGAGACAGAAATGAAATACTCGAGTTATCATTAATTGACTCGAGTTGGTTATTTCAGTACTCGAGTGAAGATGATTTTCTTTTGAAAAGAACATGTTTGAAACAGAAGTTTTAAGTTGAGAAAATCACTTCACAAAGTATAACTCAAGGCTAAAAATACTGACTTGAGTTGTTCACTTGAGTCAAATCTTTATAACTTGAGTCGAGAAGTTTTGTTCACAAATTGATGACTTCGAGTTATATTAAAAAATAAGTTTAAGCAAAGGACACTTGAGTCTTGAAATGCTAACTCTAACGGATGACTTGAGTGCACAAGATTATAACTCTATTTTCCAAAATTTGTTCACAAAGATAAAGGTTGAGAAATAAATTGGAATTGATTTTGAACAAACGACACTCAAGTGCTGAAAAGTTAACTCTAACGATTAACTCGAGTGTATGAATATTACCTCGAGTTGAAGATTTTAACTTTTGGAAAGACGGTGATGGCGGGAGTTAAGGTTTGAAAAACAAAGTTTAGCACTCACCAAGTCAACTTGAGTTGAATGTAGGTAACTTGAATTATTATCTTTAGGTTCAAAAGTAATAGAAAATGTTCACTCAAGTTATGAACCACTAACTCGAGTTAGAAAAAACTAAAAACTATTTCGACCAAGGTTTTAAACCTCTTACTCGAGTTTTTGGGCCATGACTCGAGTATGTCTATGACAGACACATGAAATCACTTTTTGCTTGAAGATTTGATTGAAATGAAAGTTATTCATTTAAGTGCCATTAAAGATACACTCAAGTGACTTGAATCATCAAATCTATATTCTTTATAAGTGTCAGTTATCATCAAAACATATTAAGAACTAACATTATCCCCCTTTTTGATGATGGCAACACTTGTGAATTTTTTGAAAGATTCTTTCAGATTGCAAATGACAAAAGTATATAATTGAAAAGCTCAAAGAAATAAAACTTCTCATGTTAATTAAAGGAAGTTTAATACATCAATGTTTAAGCAATATACGAAAATGAAATACATAGAGGATAGATAAACTAACTACACAGTCACTAAACCTCTACTTCTCTCCCCCTTTGTTATCAGGCAAAATAGGGAAGGAGATATCAGATGAAGGGGAAGTGGGGCAATTGACTGGATAGGCAGAGGAGCATGGATCAGAGATGGATCCAGGGTAAGAGATGGAGAAGTAGTAAAGGATGGTGAGTTTGGTTTGAGATGTTAGACCTGGCTATTACCCAAGAGGGGGGGTGAATTGGGTGTCTGATAAAACTTTGGGAACTTTGAAAATCTTTTTGCAACTTACTGAAATCAATTCGTATGATGGAAATACTTTATAAAGCAATAGTCAGTCATTCAAACATATATGTTGGAAATATAAGAGTTTAGGGAAGACAATATGCAAACTATGATTTATCCTGGTTCGGCCCAATCCTTGACCTACGTCCAGTCCCCAAGCTCCACTTGAGATTTTCAATCCACTATCTCCTTGTTTAACCAGGTACAAGAGAAAAGCCTTTACAACCTCACAAGTTTAGACGGGGACTTGTGCAACCTTTACAAATCTCTTACCGAGATACTCCCCCTTACCCACTGTAAGGATACAATCTTTGTAATGAATAATTACAAATAATCTTCTCTCTTAGAAGTGATAAGATGAACACTGAAGTGCATTACAAATAATCTCACTCTCTAATAAACTATATGATCATTGAGAAAACAGAGAGAAAATGAGATAAATGTCAGAAGGCATTTTGACTGAGGAGGAAATTTTGTCTTTGTTGATTGTTCGTTAATCGTCACCTCTTCCGGTTTGAAGACTTCGCAATTTATAGGTATTTGTGTTTTGACCGTTGCGAGTATCCGACAATTGAGCAATTCTTCCAGTTTAGAATATGACCGTTGGAGAGAGATTAATGAGCCGTTGAGAGTAGTAAATATATCTGTTGCTCTGTCTCTTCGTAATCTTCCCATGTTGGTCAATATACTCCGTTGACATTCTTTGTCCGATTTGTCCGTTGAGACTTAGGTAGAATACTGACATGGAAATATTTGGAATGCTTTTCAGTTGCTCAGAGGTTCATATTCTACTTTCGTGCTTCGTCTCTATTTTGCATTTAATGCGTCTGACACATTTTTGCTTTATGAAAATTTGATGATTAAAAACATGTTAATCATATCTGAAAAGTACTAACAAACTGATTTAACTTGGTTAGACAAAGTATAAATCAATAACATGAAACACCCAAGTCTTAATCAATGATTTAAGGTTTACGCAAAACGAAGGCTTCAAAGCCAATAATCATTCTCGAGAATTGTTCTTCTGGTTCTCGAGAATTACAGGAGAAAATGTTCTTCCAGAAAGCATGTTTCAAAGATACTCGAGAGTTATAACTTAGATACCCGAGAATGACACGTCAAAGTATTTTCGTAAAGCATTCGTGACAAAGCATTCTCGAGAATCCTATACTCATACTCGAGAATTGCGTTTTAAAGTCGAAACTCAGAAGAGAATGATTAAAACATTTACCGTTCATTCTCGAGAATCCCTTATTGATTCTCGAGAGCCATTCTCGAGAATTGATTTCCAATTCTCGAGAATCACATCAGAGAAGTCTTCTACTATGTGATTCTGTTAAAGCATTCTCGAGAATTATCTTACCTATTCTCGAGTACCATTCTCGAGAATCCCTTACTCATTCTCGAGAATCATATCAGATAAGAACTGATGTAGGCGAAGAAGAGACATTCAGAGAGGCCTGCGATGTTGATTATGTCATATACCATTCTCGAGAATCTTTGAACCATTCTCGAGAATCAATTACACAAGAAGATGCAAGTGAGTTAATTCTGATTCAAATATTTGAACTCTTTAAAGCCTTCTTTCCATGCAAGACGAATCAGCTCCAAACTCATTGTAGTTCGTCCGTTATCATCAGATGAATGGAGGCTGTTCTTGACCAGCGTTTTTGCAACGTCCTGAACTGATTGTCAACTTTCGAAGGTCATATCTCCTTGGTCGTAACTCCATTTTGGTCCATTCAAGTCTTGATGGAAATCCCTTTGAGTCTACTTTCATATGCCACCAATTTCAGCTCAATCGGATTTGTAGTTTGTGGACTAGACTCAAAACATTAAAGGTGGGTCTGGACTATGACGTTGATTGTTGTGGTAACTTGCAAAAATCATAGCTCCTTCATCTGGACTCTTTTGGACTCGAATTTTATATCAAAATGACGCATTGGGAGTCTAGTTTCATAGTCTACAAGTTTCACCTCAATCCGATCTCTGGTTTAGGAGATATCATCGAAATACCTGACCTCGCCCGAGTGAATCATGAAACAAAGCTGAACAGATTTTTTGAAACACGCTGATTCTCGAGAATTGATGTTTCATACTCGAGAATGACTGGAGTTTATGCGTAGGAAGGAGTTGTTCATGCATAGGACTGTAGCAATTCAATTGTAGCAACTCCTATTCATCTGGAAGCTTGAATTTACTTATTTTAACTTCGAATTGAGCCATTCCAACTTCTGTTTGATCACAGAGACTTGAATATTGATATTCTCATAATATTTAACAAGTTCTTCTTTCTTCAATCTCCCATCTTGATCATTCTTTGCCATTTAACTTGGACTCAATTCTCTGTAAGTTCTACCTTCTTCAATATGTCCTCTTCTTCTCTTCTCTTAATCATTCTCCACAATTAAACTTCTTCTTCAATATCTCCTCTTCTTCTATTCTCTTGATCATTCTCCACAATTCAACTTCTTCAATATTAGATATAAGAATTAGTCAAAGTAGAAGATAAATGTACTATGGAAACTTTTACTCTTAATATTGATAAGCATATTTGTCATCATCAAAACTAACCATAACTGACATGGGAGAGTAAGAGGGAAGGCTTTCTGTGGAAGATGAGGGTGAGAGTTTGATAGTGGGTGGTTGGGAAGCCGGAATTGGTATGGTACCAGAAGTAGAGGATACAATGGGTTTCGTGAAACTAGGAATGGGAGAGATGAAGATGGTAGGAAAGTGAGTATAAGGTGAGGAAGGTCTAGAAGGGGAGAACCCAAAAGCTTGGCAACTTTGGAATCAATAATATTGAGCATGCCCAAAATCTTTGTTGAACTTCTCAACATAGTCTTCCAGTGTTCCCTCCATGTTCTCAATTTTCTTAGCTTTCTTTTCCTGAGCCTCAACCAGTTTGTTGTGACTCTCAGTGACCTCAGACACCAATTTCCTAATCTCAATCTCAATATTCTCAGTCAACTCATGATATTAGGCTATCATTGAGGTCTGTAATGAACTTATAGCATCAGCCACAACCTTCTCATCAATTTCCTTAATACAGGCACCAAGGATAAATGGATGAGGCTGAGAGAAAGCAGACTGAGCACCCACTAGGGAGGATTGAGCCTCATTGTCTCTAGAAGTTGTAGCTTTGGTCTTGGTGGGAGCCCTAGACTGTCCTAAACCCTCTCTGAAGGAGATCCTCTAGGTGGAATTGACCAAACATCTATGATTTCACTTGTTTCTCATTCAACTCAAGATGCCATATCTTTTGTTGAAAAAGAATAAGAGAAACCAAGTTGGGAAATAGAATGGTGGCTGACTTTTTAGAGTCAAACCTAAACCTTTTGATCTCATTGTACACCCACTGACCTATATTATGAGGGATTTTAGAAATCATAGAAGTAAAAAGAAAGTAGTCTCTTTTTAAAATGAGTGAAGTTATTTCCCTTTTGAATTAGATTTCTAGAATAGATATACCAAAGAGCTCTATGAATAGGTGGCATTTCCATAGTAGCAAAGGTCAGTGACCTTAATGGTTCACCTGGCCTAAGGATTTTAAAGATATCCTCTTCAGTAAAGGCGTTTTCAGGCACAGGGGGAGAATTAATGATCCTTAAGAGAGAATTTATGAAATCTGCAATTATTATTACTTTCTTTCCCTTTCACAAAGTCATGCTTTCTTCCAATAGCTCACCATTGTAAACAAGACTATTGGTGATTCTCATATTGAAATAGAAAGATTTGACTACAAAAGGACAATAAGAAGTGCGAATGGCCAAAAGATTTTTAAGAGATTTTAGCCAAAGGGATAAATCAAGATTGCACCATCCCTTAGCTTAGCAAGATCAACAAAAATTTGGGGACAGAAGCCATGGTTTTCATAATGCTCTCGAAATAATTTTAGGTCAAACTCACAATAAGAGATAGGATTACAAACAAATCCAGTGGGTGGAACAAGAGACCTAGAGGATTATGTAAGTTCCCTATGTTTTTGATGTTTTGATGATAGCAATTATAATGGAAAAGATTCAATATAATCTTTGTTTGTTAATTTGAAGTTCCTGATTACCTCGAGTTAAATAATGATTTGCCTCGAGTTGTAACACCCAAATTCCATACTTCAAATTGTGTCGGTTGACACATAGTTTTAGAAAAATCGACAGAGTTTGAGGTGCTACAGCTCAGATCCATACGGAAACGGAGAGCATGCACTTACGTTCGGACAATGAGTAACTGATATAAAATGCTCAGGCATAAGCTTGTATATTAAAAATTTCCCGAATGAATATTCGTGTAATACAATAACACAGGACTTGTATAATTACAACTTTTCAATAGTAACTATACATTCTTAAACCAAGTCTTAACTAGACTTGTGGCTTAGAACCCAATACAGTTAAATCAAACTCATTTGGTCAGGCCAGGTAAAGTCTAGTGGAAGTCTCCCCGTCTTTCACGGTGACTTATGACTGAACCACATAGACCGACCCTTTCTTAGTTTAAGAACCAAATGGTTTGAAACAACTCTATCAGATTCATGCCAGAACTAGTCCTATTAGACTTCTTTCGACTCTTGTCTCGACCGGTGCCTCTTCACGGCTCTGTCCATCAGTGCCTCCCTTCGGCTCCATCCTTCGGTGCTTTTTCACAGCTCCAACTACCGGTCCCTTCTCTGATCCTGGTTCCTTTCCTGAACCTTAGACAGATATGAGGTCCAATATCCATCGGACCTCAGGTAATAGTTAACCTCATATAAAAAGTATGAACAGTATATGTATGACAGATGTTCATTACATTACAGCAATAATCAATATATAAGTACACAACAGATGTAAGATTTGTCACAATAACAGTACATAGCACATAACACATATAAAGTCATCTACGTCTGCACAAACCAGTGCCACGATGGCCCTCGTGTCCTCAGCGCTAAGAAAACTCAACGGTATTATCAAGACTATAACCCGTATAAAGCTAAATGTATAAACAGTGACCTAAGACAAAGCCTTAGCCACGGTACATGATCCAAGACATAGTCCTGTTCATGACCCTATGAATCATACTATCACATACATGCATACAAGACACATCAGAGTTAAAATAATTGTACGCGAATGTACCTTTCACCATGTAGATACCAACATGTTCGACCTTTGAATCCGACTCCGGACTTCCCAGATATCCTATACATTATCGTCGGATTATTATATGATATTGTGATAAATATCATATTGCTTAGAATAATATCCTAAAGGTTTAATTTACCTTTCTATCCTTGGTGGGTTTATTACTCCATTTTTACCCTTACATTTTCTTAAAAACGTAATGCTGGATTTTCTGAGCAGATTTTACAGCAACTTTGGAAAATCATAATTAATTCTAGAAACATCGAAACGAGGATCCGTAAAATTCCCCGGAATCCTTAGGAAGTCTATTTTTGAGGAAAAATACTGGTTTTTACCCAGAACTAGTGAATCATTCCCAGTTTTAGCGTTTTCAGCCTCTGCCCAGAAAATTTCCAGAAAACGTAGCCCCTTTTCAAGAATTTTTATCTCTTTGCGAAAAATTCCAAATGACACAATCTAGGTATATTTGGAAAGCTCTAGGTGTCTAATTTAACCATGAAAAATTTCAGAATTTTATAACTTCATCGTCTACATAAAATCATGACCTTTTTGTTGCTGATTCCTAACCGAAATTTTTTCCAGAATTTCGCTACTTTTGATCTTCAACTTCCAAGAATTTTGCTCCATTATATCTTCCATCAAATTTTCGAAATGAAGCCATAAAAACATGAATCAAAACTATATTGGAAGATTCAAGATCAAAATATAATCTAACTATGAATTTAAAACTAGAACTTCAAGAACTTACTTGCTTTTGCTTCAACTCCTTCAAGCTTTCCTCACTCACTCTTACTTCTCTTTAGAAATCACCACTTGGGGTTGATTTGGTGTGAAGAATGAAGAAGCCGTGCCTGTTTATAGTGAAAGTTCAAGATTCTCACCCATTGGATTATTTTTCTTCATCAAGGGCTCATGTTGTTTGGTTTTCATGAAGACTCATTCTATGGTTTAAAAGCTTCTCATTGGTTAATCTAATTTACATAGGATTAAACCATTTTTCTTTGATTTTTCTCATTGGTTGATTTAATTAATATTGAATTAAATCAAATAATCTCAATCTCTCTCTCTCTCCCTCCTTATCTTCCAAAATCCTATCCTCTTCCACAAGCATGTGCTCTCATTTATGACCCATGTGCTTCAATTATCCCATGTGCTAATCTAATTTTAATAACTTGATTTATTAAATAATCTCTTATCCTCTCATCTTGATCCTTCACCCTTGGATCAATTTGTGTTTGTTCAAAATAAATCCTCACCATTTATCCATAGCTTAATTTTCCCATTGGTCCATTTAATTATCTAAGGATTTAGCTCAATTCTTTGATTTTCCATTGGCTAATTCAATTACAAGAGGATTAAGCTTATTATAGGATTAATTAGGACCATTGGATTCAATTGTGTTTGTTTAAACCCAATCTTCACCCTTAATTGCATTTGCTATTAGTTAATTGATTTATTAACTAATCATGAAAATTAGTGCTTAATTAGACAAGTATTATTTCATCCTCATTGGCTTAATTATTTTCAAATATAATTAGCCCTTATTTGATACTTTTAATTTGTCTCTACTCATTTAGAATAATTATGCAACTAATCTCAATTAGTGCAAGTTTATTTTGCTAAAGATAATTGTTAATAGATAACATACAATTAAACTAAGTGTTTCTTTATTATCACCTTTTTCTTGTTTTATGAGCACTTAAAATAATTATTATTCTATGTGATTTTATGTCACATTTTATAGCCCTCATTATGTAGTCTCATAATTAACCATTGGTTAATTAATTCCAAAGTAAAATTTGGATGAAAATATAATCAATAGATTATAATTCTTTGAGACACATATTCACCTTTTTATTTTAGTAATTATTTTCCAAAATACAATATGTACATAAATTATGAAAATTAGGGTATTACACGAGTCATACCTTTCAAAGGCAAAAATATTTACTTTAGATACCACAAGTTAAATCAAGTTTAACTTGAAGTCAACTAGTTTGAAATATATCGCATTTCGAGTTAAATATGATTTGCCTCGAGTTAACTATTTGAAAAGGTTTTAAATGAAAGTTTTTGCCTCCAGTTAATTATGTTTTTACCTCGAGTTGTGCTTGCGCGAACTTATTCCAAAGTTTTCAGTTTGTAAATCAGAACAGCTTGACTCCAGTTAAGTAATAATCGACTCAAGGCAAATACTTTTAAACTTGAAGATTAATGTTGTCTTCTTCCATCTTGCGTTTTTAACTCTTCAAGAAAAACATTTAACTTGAAGTTTAATCATAAATGACTCAAGGAAAATATTTTGTAACTTGAAGTTAAAACTAAATGACTCGGTCAATGACTTTACATATCAAATCATTGACTCAAGGCATAGCTTTCCAACTTCAAGTTATATGTTATTTAGAAAAGAAAGTTTTTGACTTTTGGATATCAAGTCATTGACTCAAGGCATAGCTTTCCAACTTCAAGTTATATGTTATTTCGAAAAGAAAGTTTTTGACTTGTGAATATCAAGTCACCGCCTCAAGTCATTGACTCAAGGCAATTATTTTTTAACTCAAGTTAAGCTTTCAACTTGTCTGTATGCAAAGAGAAAGTTTTTTGACTTTTGCATATCAAGTCATTGCCTCAAGTCATTAACTCAAGACAATTATTTTTTTAACTCAAGTCAAGTTTTAGTTTCTTTCAACTTGCGTTTTTAACTCTTGAAGAAAGAAATTGCCTCTAGTCAAAATATCAAGTTAACTTCTTCTAAACTTTGACTTTTCTTGAAGATCGACATTGACTCGAGTCAAATATATTTTCACCTCGAGTCATTAACTCAAGGCAACATCATTTTAACTGGAAGTTAATTTTACTGTTTTCGAAATCACTGTCTTCGTAAATCTAAAATCATTGTGTGTGATTTTATTACTTCATATCATAACTCATTACTATTCCTAATTGCTTTTAATCAGTTTGCTAATGAGTTTCAGATGATTATTCAAAGGATTAACATCAAATTATCATAAAGCAATTTGTTGTTAGAGAACATTTAATGCAGTTGCCTAAATGAGACACAAACACTGCAACCATTCCTTTGAGCATTTTAAAGCAGTCTCTGCTATTCCATTCATATAATAAATGTTGTTTTACAACGGGGAAAATAGAAGGAATGAAAGAATGTCGTGACGACACAATTACACCTGGAACAATAACGACAAAAGTGACTATCGAACTTCATCTATCTAACGGCTACTTTGAAGAGTCACAACGGATAATCTTCTAGCTTCTTCAATGATCATTAATGGCAATCAATATAAATATCAGAAGCATTGAATTCTCCAACTACCAAAACTCTGCACTTTCAATTTGAATTTATTGCAATCTATTGTTTCACTAGTTTCATTTAATATCTTCGGATATATTGTGTACTTCAGTGATTATTATTCATATACTCTATGAGAGAGTATAAACACTTATCTGATTACTTGCTTAGTGTTTAAATCTTAAGGTTGTGGAACCTTAAGTGTGGGTGTATGATTACAACTTGTAAGGGGGAGTGAGTCCTAGTGTGAAAGGATCATCCTGAGTTACAAAGTGTATGATTGTACTCGTGTTTGAAGAGTTAGTGAAAATCCCAGAGCGTCTGGAGACTGGACGTAGGTCAAGGAGTTGGACCAAACCAGTATAATTTCTCTGTGTCATTTCTCTCTATCTCTATCTTTGTTTCTGTCTCTGTTTTATTGCCTTCGCTCCTTCCAAAAAAGAATTTTGTAATCACTTATTCACCCCTAGGTGATATTCCACCTTCAGATTCTAACAGAAAGGGTAGTCTAGATACCTTTGAAGATGGACCTTGATCAGAGTATGAAGTCACAGGGGCTTTTTTGGGCCTTTTTGGAACAACAATCACTGGCTCCTTGTCCATGCATTTGCTAGGCGTAAAAGCAGACTTAGCACGAGATTGAGGTAATTGCTCCGAGGGTTCTTTGATTATAATTCCATGAGCTTTAGGTTTCAAATGCTCCACTTCAGTCACAACCTTTGGTCGATACCTCTTTGTAGGTTGTTTGTCTCTTCTGGTTCGTTTAGATGGTGAAGGAGACAAATAAGGTGTGGCTTCATAGTCGGAGGAGAATTATTGGTAGAATGTGAGGCTTAGAGGGGTTTTTGGATCTCATTTTGCGAGATAGCTCGAGTTAGTTACGAGTTTAGAGAGTTTTAGAGAGAGGACTCGAGGGATTTGAGAAAGTGAAGAGAAAAAGATTGTGCAGGTATATATAGTAAAGTGCTATACTCAAGTTAGCACTTAATGACTCGACTTACCTCATCATGACTCGAGTGTTCATATAAAATTCGCTTAACTGGACTTCAAGTGTGTGTTGCGAACACTTGAAAAATGTCTTTCACTCGAGTTCCTTAAGAGCACACTCGAGTGTCCTACTTGAGTTCCAAGTTGATTTCAGTATTGTGAGTTCTCTGACCTCTGTTGACTTGAGTTCACCATGTTTACACTTGAGTGTTGAACTTACTCCAAACTTGGGTGCTCTCTGACCTCATTTGACTCGAGTCCTTCATATGCCCACTCGAGTCATCCACTCGAGTATGACTTTTCACACTTCCGGTGGAAGAAAAACTTGCAAAATTTAAACAAGAGTCATACACTTGAATTGGGGCTAACTAAAGTCATTTACCTTGAACTCAAGTTAGGGTTTCTTCATGTAACATCCCATTTTCAAAAGCAGTATAATTTTTTTTTTCATCAGAGTATCATCAGAGTAGAGCATCGGAGCGTAAAAGTAACTGATACTTATATTCAAATTGCCGTAAGTCTGGCTGATTTACAGAAGCGGTACATTGACCGAGAGTTTTCAAAATGAATAACACCCGAAGAAAGTCTTCAGCCTGGTCTCTGTGCGGCCTGCTCGCCTTTATCCTCGGTTCTCCTGAACCTGACGCTATGATAAGAGCTGAGATCCAATTGCAATTTGGATCTCAGGTAACGGTTAACCTCATGCTTAAATACGACAATATATACACGACAACAGCAATCAATACAACAGTCCACAACAGATGTATGATTAAAAATACATAACCACGTATGTAAGATAATAACCACGTATGTAACATAACCACGTATGATACAACAATAATAACCTCGTATGTGACATAACCACGTATGTGACATAACCGTGTATATAACATAACCACGTATGCTACAACAACAAACATAACACAACAAACATATATAATCATACAATAACCATCAGAGTTAGTGTTACAATACGCGAACGTACATACCTAACAACACATATACGCATATAATAAGCATCAGAGTTAGTGTTACAGTACGCGAACGTACATACCTAACAACACATATACGCATATAATAAGCATCGAGTTAGTGTTACAAAGACGCGAACGTACATACCTAACAACACATATACGCATATAATAAGCATCGAGTTAGTGTTACAAAGACGCGAACGTACCTTTTTGGCGGTACAACGGAACTTTTACGGAAAAACGGTAAATTTCCGACGACGGAAAAAACGGTGTGACGGCGGCACAACAAATGCGGCTCGATTATGCGGTACGATTATCTCAGATATCCTATAAGGATAATATTTATCAATATCTAGCAGCATAACGGGCATTTTAGGTACAAATTACCATTTTGCCCCGAACCCCTAATCGGCGGAATTTCGCGAAGCCATTTGTTTTCGCTCTATCTCTAGAATTTTGACAGATCTTTTCCCTCATCATATTTTCGAAATATATATCATATTTACCCCTAAATATGATATCTAGACTATCTTGAAAATTTAAAGATAAATCTAGCATTCCTACTATATCTACCGAAAGAACTACCGAAACTAAAGACTAAGGACCGAAGAACTTACCCGGACTTTGCTCGAGACTTTCTCCGAGCTTCTCTCTCTAACTTCTCTCTAAGAGGCAGATTTTTGGTGTGAGAAATGAAGAAGAGGAGCTTGGTATTTATAGAAGAGACGGATGGCGAACGGTAAATAATTCGAAAAGTCTTGACGAATATGGACCGTAGGATCGCATTTTGAGGACAAAACACTCTTGGCCATCCATGGTCAAGATCGAAATCTAAGAGCCCTAAAGTCAATGGATGAGTTGTCATCCATGATGGCTCTTGCTTTATGGCCTCGGCCCGATAAAGCTACCGTCGTGTCCGTTTTCAAACGCGATTTCGCGAAACTCAAAAATCCGGGCGTGTAACTTTGAAGATCTTTTCATCCTCTTTCATATTATCTATTTGGATCCTCTTTTTGATCATATCCAGGTATTCTCCGGTGCGTCGGAAGATATTCGGACAAACGCGTCCGGTTCGGAAATCGCTTCCGATAGAACCAACTCGGACAACAATTCACCGAATCGTAAAACGTCCAGTTGTTGCCTAACTTAATCTTGTGTTTAAAAAGACGCAATTGTTTCTATAGGTTCTCACTTTGCCTATCGACTCTACTCTATCGATCAACTTTTCGTCTTATTTGAAATTAGGGTTTTCGGTTGCGGAAACAACGCTGGTAAATTCTTTCTTCGTGTAAAAATTCACTTGTTCTTAATTTGATCAGTCTGAAAAGACTTTTACCTCTGGTTTACCTGTAGAATTTATTTCTAACCTTTCCCCTGGCCCGCTATGTTTCGACTCACCGCATTATATTATTATTTTATTAAAAATGCCTTCACATTTATTTATTTTTCTTTTATTTTTATTTATTTTTCTAAGCATAAAATATTTTATTATTTATTTATTTATTTATTTAATAATTTCGAATTTCTCCAATTAAAAATAATTATTTAAATTATTTTTAATTCATTTACTTTATACCCTAATTATCCCATTAATTACCAGATTAGCCACTTACTAATTTTTGATAATTTTCTTAATTAGGATAAATCATTATCTCACAATTATTTTACTTACATTGGTATTTTATATCCCATGTAAAATATTAAAAATCATGGGGTCAATTATGATCCCAAAAATAATATTAAATCTTGCCTCAATATTTTCCAAGGAAATTAATCCCAAAAATTACCTAAATTAGAGACAACATATTCTCCAATTTTTAATAAATATTTCATTGCCTCTTAGGATTTATCATAATATTTTAGGGTATTTTATGGCCCACAATTGCATTTAGGGATTTTTAGCTCTTTATTCACCCTAATTTCAATAGAAATTACCTTAGGAAATAAGATAATTATTACTTATTATTTGAAACCACATATTCACCTATTTTCAATAGGTATTATTTATCGAAATATAATATTCCGAGATAAATAATTACCCGGTATTACATTTCTCCTCGTTAAACAAAATTTCGCCCTCGAAATTTGCTCTATCCCAATTTAGACTTTGTACAGACTAACCTTCGGACTAATCGCTCCGGAATTTTTTTTCTCTATATGTTGGCCGCTTCGCTCGATGATCGAGAATTTGCTCAGGTTTGACTGTAAAGATCTTGTCATTTTGTACTTTGATATATAGTGTTTCCCCGTGACACCCATATACCGCGGTTGACACCAGATATCAAAATGTCTCCATGGCGCCCATACACCATGGTAACACAAGATACCTTAAATGTTTCCATGGCGCCCATACACCATGACAACACAAGATACCTCCTACTCAATGACACAATCGCGGTCGGAAAGTAACAATTAAGAAACATAGAACACGTCACGCGAGGTAATTCACGTAATCGTATGGCTAATACCTACGTCATATACCGTCTAGAGAAGATTCCTTTGAAAAGAGATAGTACCTTGGACCATCTCAGGAAGTCCCCGTCCTCGGTACATGTTAGTGTGTACACTCGGCCTCTCGGAGCTTCGACTCCTCGTAAATTCGCCATATCTCGTTCTTTTCTCTTTATGAGTGTATACGTTTAGATTTTAAAATAAAAACAACAAGTAGCATATCACGAGACTTTACCACACTTAGCATTTATACCACACATAGACTCTATTCACACCGCAAATAAACAGACGCCCGCAACCTTTCCTTCGTCAGATTCTCGTTGGTTCTTTCTACTCGAATATGGAAATACGTGTCGGGAGTTTTCTCTACATGAGTAAAATACTGCATGTACTTATCTTTATTGATCTCGGAATTTCATCCGCGTGGCCCAGCTCCACATAAAAGCTCGGGTTCGAATGGAATCATCGTTCGCACAAACGGAGATTATCATAATTATCGAATTAGATTGATATTAGGGTTATCGAATTTATCGAGATCGATATCGATATAGGTACCGATGATGGACTCGACTTAGGGTTTAGAGTGATGCACCGACGAGAGTGGTACACCGTTCGGATGGTATACCAATGCAGACGGGGTACACCGACTTAGGGCTATATCGTACTCATTTTCAAAACATGCTCTTTAAAAAGGCGATTTGAACATAACTCCGTTATCCAAAGAATGGCCGATAAGTGTCTATCATGGGGACCTCACCAACTCTATGGCGACCGATTGGCCACACCCACATAGACTAGCCTTAACTTCGTCCTACCATAAGGTTTTTCCGTAATAACATAGTCATATCAATGCCGGGACTACGCTCCGATACCAAAAGTGTAACATCCCATTTTCAAAAGCAAAGATAATTTTTTTTTTCATCGAGTAGAGTATCATCGAGCAGAGCATTGAGTAAAAGTAATCGATACTTTATTCAAATTGCCGTAAGTCCGGCTGATTTACGAAGCGGTACATTGACCGAGAGTTTTCAAAATGAATAACACCCGAAGAAAGTCTTGACTCGGGTCTCCGTGCGGCCCGCTCGCCTTTATCCTCGGTTCTTCCGAACCCGACGCTATGATAAGAGCCGAGATCCAATTGCAATTTGGATCTCGTGTAACGGTTAACCTCATGCTTAAATACGACAATATATACACGACAACAAAGCAATCAATACAACAGTCCACAACAGAGATGTATGATTAAAAATACATAACCACGTATGTAAGATAATAACCACGTATGTAACATAACCACGTATGATACAACAATAATAACCTCGTATGTGACATAACCACGTATGTGACATAACCGTGTATATAACATAACACGTATGCTACAACAACAAACATAACACAACAAACATATATAATCATACAATAACCATCAGTTAGTGTTACAATCATATAATAAACATATACGCATATAATAAGCATCGAGTTAGTGTTACAAAGACGCGAACGTACATACCTAACAACACATATACGCATATAATAAGCATCGAGTTAGTGTTACAAAGACGCGAACGTACATACCTAACAACACATATACGCATATAATAAGCATCGAGTTAGTGTTAAGACGCGAACGTACCTTTTTGGCGGTACAACGGAACTTTTACGGAAAAATGGTAAATTTCGACGGCGGAAAAAAAACGGCGGTATGACGGCGGCACAACAACGGCTCGACGGCGGATACGATTATCTTAGATATCCTATAAGGATAATATTTATCAATATCTAGCAGCATAACAGGCATTTTAGGTACAAATTACCATTTTGCCCCTGAACCCCTAATCGGCGGAATTTCGCCAGAGCTTCGCTGTTTTCGCTCTATCTCTCCTAGAATTTTGACAGATCTTTTCCCTCATCATATTTTCGAAATATATATCATATTTACCCCTAAATATGATATCTAGACTATCTTGAAAATTAAAGATAAATCTAGCATTCCTACTATATCTACCGAAAGAACTACGAAACTAAAGACTAAGGACCGAAGAACTTACCGGACTTTGCTCGACTTTTTCCGAGCTTCTCTCTCTAACTTCTCTCTAAGAGGCAGATTTTTGGTGTGAGAAATGAAGAAGAGGAGCTTGGTATTTATAGAAGAGACGGATGGCGTGGGAACGGTAAATAATTCGAACTTCGGTCTTGACGAATATGGACCGTAGGATCGCATTTTTGAGGACAAAACACTCTTGGCCATCCATGGTCAAGATCGAAATCTAAGAGCCCTAAAGTCAATGGATGAGTTGTCATCCATGATGGCTCTTGCTTTATGGCCTCCGGTCCGATAAAGCTACCCGATCGGTGTCCGAAACGCGCGATTTCGCGAAACTCAAAAATCCGGGCGTGTAACTTTGAAGATCTTTTCATCCTCTTTCATATTATCTATTTTGATCCTCTTTTTGATCATATCCAGGTATTCTCCGGTGCGTCGGAAGATATTCGGACAAACGCGTCCGATTACGGAAATCGCTTCCGATAGAACCAACACGGACAACAATTCACCGAATCGTAAAACGTCCGGTTGTTGCCTAACTTAATCTTGTGTTTAAAAAGACGCAATTGTTTCTATAGGTTCTCACTTTGCCTATCGACTCTACTCTATCCGATCAACTTTTCGTCTTATTTGAAATCGGGGTTTTCGGTTGCGGAAACAACGCCTGGTAAATTCTTTCTTCGTGTAAAATTTCACTTGTTCTTAATTTGATCAGTCCGAAAAGACTTTTACCTCGGTTTACCTCGTAGAATTTATTTCTAACTTTTCCCGATTCCCCGCCTATGTTCGACTCACCGCATTATATTATTATTTTATTAAAATTACCTTCACATTTATTTTTTTTCTTTTTATTTTTATTTATTTTTCTAAGCATAAAATATTTTATTTTTTATTTTTTATTTATTTAATAATTTCGAATTTCTCCAATTAAAAATAATTATTTAAATTATTTTTAATTCATTTACTTTATACCCTAATTATCCCATTAATTACCAGATTAGCCACTTACTAATTTTTGATAATTTTCTTAATTAGGATAAATCATTATCTCACAATTATTTTACTTACATTGGTATTTTATATCCCATGTAAAATATTAAAAATCATGGGGTCAATTATGATCCCAAAAATAATATTAAATCTTGCCTCAATATTTTCCAAGGAAATTAATCCCAAAAATTACCTAAATTAGAGACAACATATTCTCCAATTTTTAATAAATATTTCATTGCCTCTTAGGATTTATCATAATATTTTAGGTATTTTATGGCCCAAAATTGCATTTAGGGATTTTTAGCTCTTTTTTCACCCTAATTTCAATAGAAATTACCTTAGGAAATAAGATAATTATTACTTATTATTTGAAACCACATATTCACCTATTTTCAATAGGTATTATTTATCGAAATATAATATTCCGATAAATAATTACCCGGTATTACATTTCTCCCTCGTTAAACAAAATTTCGCCCTCGAAATTTGCTCTATCCCAATTTAGACTTTGTACTTATTCGACTAACCTTCGGACTAATCGCTCCGGAACTTTTTTTCTCTATATGTTGGCCGCTTCGCTCGATGATCGAGAATTTGCTCGAGTTTGGTTTGTGTCAAAGATCTTGTCATTTTGTACTTTGATATATAGTGTTTCCCGTGACACCCATATACCGCGGTTGACACCAGATATCAAAATGTCTCCATGGCGCCCATACACCATGGTAACACAAGATACCTTAAATGTTTCCATGGCGCCCATACACCATGACAACACAAGATACCTCCTACTCAATGACACAATCGCAGTCGGAAAGTAACAACTAAGAAACATAGAACACGTCACAGAGGTAATTCACGTAATCGTATGGCTAATACCTACGTCATATACCGTCTAGAGAAGATTCCTTTGAAAAGAGATAGTACCTTGGACCATCTCCGGAAGTCCCCGTCCTCGGTACATGTTAGTGTGTACACTCGGCCTCTCGGAGCTTCGACTCCTCGTAAATTCGCCATATCTCGTTCTTTCTCTTTATGAGTGTATACGTTTAGATTTTAAAATAAAAACAACAAGTAGCATATCACAGACTTTACCACACTTAGCATTTATACCACACATAGACTCTATTCACACCGCAAATAAACAAGACGCCCGCAACCTTTCCTTCGTCGATTCTCGTTGGTTCTTTCTACTCGAATATGGAAATACGTGTCGGGAGTTTTCTCTACATGAGTCAAATACTACATGTACTTATCTTTATTGATCTCGGAATTTCATCCGGCGTGTTGACTCCACATAAAAGCTCGGGTTCGAATGGAATCATCGTTCGGTAACAAACCGGAGATTATCATAATATATTATCGAGTTATTAGAGATTGATATTAGGGTTATCGAATTTATCGAGTCGATATCGAAATATGAATATGGATGATGGACTACCGATTCGGTTTAGAGTGATGCACCGACGGAGAGTGGTACACCGTTCGGGATGGTATACCAATGCAGACTGGTACACCGACTTAGGGCTATATCAGTACTCATTTTCAAAACATGCTCTTTAAAAAGGCTGATTTGAACATAACTCCGTTACCAACCAATTTGGCCGGATAAGTGTCTATCATGGGGACCTCACCAACTCTATGGCGACCGATTGGCCACACCCACATAGACTAGCCTTAACTTCGTCCTACCATAGGTTTTTATAATAACATAGTCATATCAATGCCGGGACAACGCTCGATACCAAAATGTAACATCCCATTTTCAAAAGCAAGTATAATTTTTTTTTCATCGAGTAGAGCATCGGAGCGATTGAGTAAGCGATACATTTATTCAAATTGCCGTAAGTCCGGCTGATTTACGAAGCGGTACATTGACCGAGAGTTTTCAAAATGAATAACACCCGAAGAAAGTCTTGGTCGGGTCTCCGTGCGGCCCGCTCGCTTTCTCCTTATCCTCGGTTCTTCCCGAAACCGACGCTATGATAAGAGCGAGATCCAATTGCAATTTGGATCTCAGGTAACGGTTAACCTCATGCTTAAATACGACAATATATACACGACAACAGCAATCAATACAACAGTCCACAACAGATGTATGATTAAAAATACATAACCACGTATGTAAGATAATAACCACGTATGTAACATAACCACGTATGATACAACAATAATAACCTCGTATGTGACATAACCTCGTATGTAACATAACCGTGTATATAACATAACCACGTATGCTACAACAACAAACATAACACAACAAACATATATAATCATACAATAACCATCAGAGTTAGTGTTACAGTACGCGAACGTACATACCTAACAACACATATACGCATATAATAAGCATCAGAGTTAGTGTTACAGTACGCGAACGTACATACCTAACAACACATATACGCATATAATAAGCATCAGAGTTAGTGTTACAAAGACGCGAACGTACATACCTAACAACACATATACGCATATAATAAGCATCGAGTTAGTGTTACAAAGACGCGAACGTACCTTTTTGGCGGTACAACGGAACTTTTACGGAAAAACGTGAAATTTCCGACGGAAAAAAACGGCGGATGACGGCGGCACAACGGCGGCTCGGGGACGATTATCTCAGATATC
Organism: Acacia melanoxylon; assembly: GCA_019022615.1. Taxonomy (NCBI): domain Eukaryota; kingdom Viridiplantae; phylum Streptophyta; class Magnoliopsida; order Fabales; family Fabaceae; genus Acacia; species Acacia melanoxylon. Next base: position 5,673,793 of record JAFJYJ010000027.1, read on the forward strand.
CTATAAGGATAATATTTATCAATATCTAGCAGCATAACAGGCATTTTAGGTACAAATTACCATTTTGCCCCTGAACCCCTAATCGGCGGAATTTCGCCAGAGCTTCGCTGTTTTCGCTCTATCTCTCTAGAATTTTGAGATCTTTTCCCTCATCATATTTTCGAAATATATATCATATTTACCCCTAAATATGATATCTAGACTATCTTGAAAAATTAAAGATAAATCTAGCATTCCTACTATATCTACCGAAAGAACTACGAAACTAAAGACTAAGGACCGAAGAACTTACCCGGACTTTGCTCGGACTTTCTCCGAGCTTCTCTCTCTAACTTCTCTCTAAGAGGCAGATTTTTGGTGTGAGAAATGAAGAAGAGGAGCTTGGTATTTATAGAAGAAGACGGATGGCGACACGGTAAATAATTCGAACTTCGGTCTTGACGAATATGGACCGTAGGATCGCATTTTTGAGGACAAAACACTCTTGGCCATCCATGGTCAAGATCGAAATCTAAGAGCCCTAAAGTCAATGGATGAGTTGTCATCCATGATGGCTCTTGCTTTATGGCTCCCGGTCCGATAAAGCTACTCCGATCGGTGTCCGTTTGCGCGATTTCGCGAAACTCAAAAATCCGGGCGTGTAACTTTGAAGATCTTTTCATCCTCTTTCATATTATCTATTTTGATCCTCTTTTTGATCATATCCAGGTATTCTCCGGTGCGTCGGAAGATATTCGGACAAACGCGTCGGTTACGGAAATCGCTTCCGATAGAACCAACTTCCGGACAACAATTCACCGAATCGTAAAACGTCCAGTTGTTGCCTAACTTAATCTTGTGTTTAAAAAGACGCAATTGTTTCTATAGGTTCTCACTTTGCCTATCGACTCTACTCTATCGATCAACTTTTCGTCTTATTTGAAATCGGGGTTTTCGGTTGCGGAAACAACGCCCGGTAAATTCTTTCTTCGTGTAAAATTTCACTTGTTCTTAATTTGATCAGTCTGAAAAGACTTTTACCTCTCGGTTTACCTGTAGAATTTATTTCTAACTTTTCCCCTGGGCCGGCTATAAGCCGACTCACCGCATTATATTATTATTTTATTAAAAATTACCTTCACATTTATTTTTTTTTCTTTTATTTTTATTTATTTTTCTAAGCATAAAATATTTTATTTTTATTTATTTATTTATTTATTTAATAATTTCGAATTTCTCCAATTAAAAATAATTATTTAAATTATTTTTAATTCATTTACTTTATACCCTAATTATCCCATTAATTACCAGATTAGCCACTTACTAATTTTTGATAATTTTCTTAATTAGGATAAATCATTATCTCACAATTATTTTACTTACATTGGTATTTTATATCCCATGTAAAATATTAAAAATCATGGGGTCAATTATGATCCCAAAAATAATATTAAATCTTGCCTCAATATTTTCCAAGGAAATTAATCCCAAAAATTACCTAAATTAGAGACAACATATTCTCCAATTTTTAATAAATATTTCATTGCCTCTTAGGATTTATCATAATATTTTAGGGTATTTTATGGACCATTATATACATTGCATTTAGGGATTTTTAGCTCTTTATTCACCCTAATTTCAATAGAAATTACCTTAGGAAATAAGATAATTATTACTTATTATTTGAAACCACATATTCACCTATTTTCAATAGGTATTATTTATCGAAATATAATATTCCAGATAAATAATTATCGGGTATTACATTTCTCCCCTCGTTAAACAAAATTTCGCCCTCGAAATTTGCTCTATCCCAATTTAGACTTTGTACAAGACTAACCTTCGGACTAATCGCTCCGAATTTTTTTCTCTATATGTTGGCCGCTTCGCTCGATGATCGAGAATTTGCTCAGTTTGACCGTAAAGATCTTGTCATTTTGTACTTTGATATATAGTGTTTCCCGTGACACCCATATACCGCGGTTGACACCGAGATATCAAAATGTCTCCATGGCGCCCATACACCATGGTAACACAAGATACCTTAAATGTTTCCATGGCGCCCATACACCATGACAACACAAGATACCTCCTACTCAATGACACAATCGCGGTCGGAAAGTAACAATTAAGAAACATAGAACACGTCACGAGGTAATTCACGTAATCGTATGGCTAATACCTACGTCATATACCGTCTAGAGAAGATTCCTTTGAAAAGAGATAGTACCTTGGACCATCTCCGGAAGTCCCCGTCCTCGGTACATGTTAGTGTGTACACTCGGCCTCTCGGAGCTCCGACTCCTCGTAAATTCGCCATATCTCGTTCTTTCTCTTTATGAGTGTATACGTTTAGATTTTAAAATAAAAACAACAAGTAGCATATCACGAGACTTTACCACACTTAGCATTTATACCACACATAGACTCTATTCACACCGCAAATAAACAGACGCCCGCAACCTTTCCTTCGTCAGATTCTCGTTGGTTCTTTCTACTCGAATATGGAAATACGTGTCGGGAGTTTTCTCTACATGAGTCAAATACGCATGTACTTATCTTTATTGATCTCGGAATTTCATCCGGCGTGGCCCAGCTCCACATAAAAGCTCGGGTTCGAATGGAATCATCGTTCGCACAAACCGGAGATTATCGAGAATTATCGAGTTATAGAGATTGATATTAGGGTTATCGAATTATCGAGATCGATATCAAATATGAATACCGATGATGGACTCACCGCCCCGGGTTTAGAGTGATGCACCGACAGAGGTGGTACACCGATTCGGGATGGTATACCAATGCGGACCGGTACACCGACTTAGGGCTATATCGTACTCATTTTCAAAACATGCTCTTTAAAAGGCGATTTGAACATAACTCCGTTACTCAACCAATTTGGCCGGATAAGTGTCTATCATGGGGACCTCACCAACTCTATGGCGACCGATTGGCCACACCCACATAGACTAGCCTTGCCGTCCTACCATAGGTTTTTAGTAATAACATAGTCATATCAATGCCGGGACTACGCTCCGATACCAAAAGTGTAACATCCCATTTTCAAAAGCAAGATAATTTTTTTTTTCATCGAGTATCATCGAGTAGTAGAGCATCGGAGCGTAAAGTAATCGATATATTTATATTCAAATTGCCGTAAGTCCGGCTGATTTACGTGAAGCGGTACATTGACCGAGAGTTTTCAAAATGAATAACACCCGAAGAAAGTCTTGCCGGGTCTCGTGCGGCTCGCTCGCTTTCTCCTTATCCTCGGTTCTCCGAACCGACGCTATGATAAGAGCCGAGATCCAATTGCAATTTGGATCTCGTGTAACGGTTAACCTCATGCTTAAATACGACAATATATACACGACAACAAAGCAATCAATACAACAGTCCACAACAGATGTATGATTAAAAATACATAACCACGTATGTAAGATAATAACCACGTATGTAACATAACCTCGTATGATACAACAATAATAACCTCGTATGTGACATAACCACGTATGTGACATAACCGTGTATATAACATAACCACGTATGCTACAACAACAAACATAACACAACAAACATATATAATCATACAATAACCATCAGAGTTAGTGTTACAATACGCGAACGTACATACCTAACAACACATATACGCATATAATAAGCATCGTTAGTTAGTGTTGAACGTACATACCTAACAACACATATACGCATATAATAAGCATCGAGTTAGTGTTACAAAGACGCGAACGTACATACCTAACAACACATATACGCATATAATAAGCATCGAGTTAGTGTTACAAGACGCGAACGTACCTTTTTGGCGGTACAACGGAACTTTTACGGAAAAACGTGAAATTTCCGACGGGGAAAAACGGCGGTATGACGGCGGCACAACAACGGCTCGACAAATGTACGATTATCTAGATATCCTATAAGGATAATATTTATCAATATCTAGCAGCATAACAGGCATTTTAGGTACAAATTACCATTTTGCCCCCGAACCCCTAATCGGCGGAATTTCGCGGAGCTTCATTTATTTTCGCTCTATCTCTCTAGAATTTTGACAGATCTTTTCCCTCATCATATTTTCGAAATATATATCATATTTACCCCTAAATATGATATCTAGACTATCTTGAAAAATTAAAGATAAATCTAGCATTCCTACTATATCTACCGAAAGAACTACGAAACTAAAGACTAAGGAGAAGAACTTACCCGGACTTTGCTCGACTTTCTCCGCAGCTTCTCTCTCTAACTTCTCTCTAAGAGGCAGATTTTGGTGTGAGAAATGAAGAAGAGGAGCTTGGTATTTATAGAAGAGACGGATGGGACAACGGTAAATAATTCGAACTTCCAAAAAGTCTTGACGAATATGGACCGTAGGATCGCATTTTTGAGGACAAAACACTCTTGGCCATCCATGGTCAAGATCGAAATCTAAGAGCCCTAAAGTCAATGGATGAGTTGTCATCCATGATGGCTCTTGCTTTATGGCCTCCGCCCGATAAAGCTACCGATCGACGGTGTCCGTTTGCGCGATTTCGCGAAACTCAAAAATCCGGGCGTGTAACTTTGAAGATCTTTTCATCCTCTTTCATATTATCTATTTTGATCCTCTTTTTGATCATATCCAGGTATTCTCCGGTGCGTCGGAAGATATTCGGACAAACGCGTCCGATTTTAAATCGCTTCCGATAGAACCAACTTCGGACAACAATTCATTGAATCGTAAAACGTCCAGTTGTTGCCTAACTTAATCTTGTGTTTAAAAAGACGCAATTGTTTCTATAGGTTCTCACTTTGCCTATCAGACTCTACTCTATCTGATCAACTTTTCGTCTTATTTGAAATCAGGGTTTTCGGTTGCGGAAACAACGCCTGGTAAATTCTTTCTTCGTGTAAAATTTCACTTGTTCTTAATTTGATCAGTCTGAAAAGACTTTTACCTCTGGTTTACTGTAGAATTTATTTCTAACTTTTCCCCTGCCCCGCTATAAGCCGACTCACCGCATTATATTATTATTTTATTACAATTATGCCTTCACATTTTAATTTTTTTCTTTTATTTTTTATTTATTTTTCTAAGCATAAAATATTTTATTAATATTTTATTATTTATTTATTTATTTATTTAATAATTTCGAATTTTCCAATTAAAAATAATTATTTAAATTATTTTTAATTCATTTACTTTATACCCTAATTATCCCATTAATTACTTTTTAGGATTAGCCACTTACTAATTTTTGATAATTTTCTTAATTAGGATAAATCATTATCTCACAATTATTTTACTTACATTGGTATTTTATATCCCATGTAAAATATTAAAAATCATGGGGTCAATTATGATCCCAAAAATAATATTAAATCTTGCCTCAATATTTTCCAAGGAAATTAATCCCAAAAATTACCTAAATTAGAGACAACATATTCTCCAATTTTTAATAAATATTTCATTGCCTCTTAGGATTTATCATAATATTTTCAGGGTATTTTATCACCAATTGCATTTAGGGATTTTTAGCTCTTTATTCACCCTAATTTCAATAGAAATTACCTTAGGAAATAAGATAATTATTACTTATTATTTGAAACCACATATTCACCTATTTTCAATAGGTATTATTTATCGAAATATAATATTCCGATAAATAATTACCCGGGTATTACATTTCTCCCTCGTTAAACAAAATTTCGCCCTCGAAATTTGCTCTATCCCAATTTAGACTTTTACTGACGACAAAAGCTCCTAGTTTTACTGCCATTTCCCTTCGACTAATCGCTCCGAAGACTTATTTTTTTTCTCTATATGTTGGCCGCTCCACTCGATGATCGAGAATTTGCTCGGGTTTTGTCAAGATCTTGTCATTTTGTACTTTGATATATAGTGTTTCCCCGTGACACCCATATACCGCGGTTGACACCGAGATATCAAAATGTCTCCATGGCGCCCATACACCATGGTAACACAAGATACCTTAAATGTTTCCATGGCGCCCATACACCATGACAACACAAGATACCTCCTACTCAATGACACAATCGCGGTCGGAAAGTAACAATTAAGAAACATAGAACACGTCACGAGGTAATTCACGTAATCGTATGGCTAATACCTACGTCATATACCGTCTAGAGAAGATTCCTTTGAAAAGAGATAGTACCTTGGACCATCTCCGGAAGTCCCCGTCCTCGGTACATGTTAGTGTGTACACTCGGCCTCTCGAGCTCCGACTCCTCGTAAATTCGTCATATCTCGTTCTTTCTCTTTATGAGTGTATACGTTTAGATTTTAAAATAAAAACAACAAGTAGCATATCACGAGACTTTACCACACTTAGCATTTATACCACACATAGACTCTATTCACACCGCAAATAAATGACGCCCGCAACCTTTCCTTCGTCGATTCTCGTTGGTTCTTTCTACTCGAATATGGAAATACGTGTCGGGAGTTTTCTCTACATGAGTCAAATACGCATGTACTTATCTTTATTGATCTCGGAATTTCATCCGGCGTGGCCCAGCTCCACATAAAAGCTCGGGTTCGAATGGAATCATCGTTCGGAGATTATCGGAATTATCGAGTTATTAGAGATTGATATTAGGGTTATCGAATTTATCGTCGATATCAAATATCGAATAGGACGATGATGGACTCACCGCCCCGGTTTAGAGTGATGCACCGACAGAGAGAGTGGTACACCGTTCGGGATGGTATACCAATGCGGACCGGTACACCGACTTAGGGCTATATCGTACTCATTTTCAAAACATGCTCTTTAAAAGGCTGATTTGAACATAACTCCGTTATCCGAAAGAATGGCCAGATAAGTGTCTATCATGGGACCTCACCAACTCTATGGCGACCGATTGGCCACACCCACATAGACTAGCCTTAACTGTCCTACCATACTGTCCGTAATAACATAGTCATATCAATGCCAAGACTACAGCTCTGATACCAAAAGTGTAACATCCCATTTTCAAAAGCAGTATAATTTTTTTTTTCATCAGAGTATCATCAGAGTAGAGCATCAGAGCGTAAAAGTAACTGATACTTATATTCAAATTGCCGTAAGTCTGGCTGATTTACAGAAGCGGTACATTGACCGAGAGTTTTCAAAATGAATAACACCCGAAGAAAGTCTTGACTGGTCTCGTGCGGCCGCTCGCCTTTATCCTATCCTCGGTTCTCCCGAACCCGACGCTATGATAAGAGCCGAGATCCAATTGCAATTTGGATCTCGTGTAACGGTTAACCTCATGCTTAAATACGACAATATATACACGACAACAAAGCAATCAATACAACAGTCCACAACAGATGTATGATTAAAAATACATAACCACGTATGTAAGATAATAACCACGTATGTAACATAACCACGTATGATACAACAATAATAACCTCGTATGTGACATAACCACGTATGTGACATAACCGTGTATATAACATAACCACGTATGCTACAACAACAAACATAACACAACAAACATATATAATCATACAATAACCATCAGAGTTAGTGTTACAATACGCGAACGTACATACCTAACAACACATATACGCATATAATAAGCATCAGAGTTAGTGTTACAGTACGCGAACGTACATACCTAACAACACATATACGCATATAATAAGCATCAGAGTTAGTGTTACAAAGACGCGAACGTACATACCTAACAACACATATACGCATATAATAAGCATCGAGTTAGTGTTACAAAGACGCGAACGTACCTTTTTGGCGGTACAACGGAACTTTTACGGAAAAACGGTAAATTTCCGACAGCGGGAAAAACAGCGGTGTGACGGCGGCACAACAGCGGCTCGACAGCGGTACGATTATCTCAGATATCCTATAAGGATAATATTTATCAATATCTAGCAGCATAACAGGCATTTTAGGTACAAATTACCATTTTGCCCCTGAACCCCTAATCGGCGGAATTTCGCCGAAGCATTGTTTTCGCTCTATCTCTCCGAATTTTGACAGATCTTTTCCCTCATCATATTTTCGAAATATATATCATATTTACCCCTAAATATGATATCTAGACTATCTTGAAAATTTAAAGATAAATCTAGCATTCCTACTATATCTACCGAAAAAACTACCGAAACTAAAGACTAAGGACCGAAGAACTTACCCGGACTTTGCTCGACTTTCTCCGAGCTTCTCTCTCTAACTTCTCTCTAAGAGGCAGATTTTTGGTGTGAGAAATGAAGAAGAGGAGCTTGGTATTTATAGAAGAGACGGATGGCGAACGGTAAATAATTCGAACTTCGGTCTTGACGAATATGGACCGTAGGATCGCATTTTTGAGGACAAAACACTCTTGGCCATCCATGGTCAAGATCGAAATCTAAGAGCCCTAAAGTCAATGGATGAGTTGTCATCCATGATGGCTCTTGCTTTATGGCCTCCGGCCCGATAAAGCTACCCGATCGGTGTCCGTTTCGCGCGATTTCGCAGAAACTCAAAAATCCGGGCGTGTAACTTTGAAGATCTTTTCATCCTCTTTCATATTATCTATTTGGATCCTCTTTTTGATCATATCCAGGTATTCTCCGGTGCGTCGGAAGATATTCGGACAAACGCGTCGATTACGGAAATCGCTTCCGATAGAACCAAACGGACAACAATTCGAATCGTAAAACGTCCAGTTGTTGCCTAACTTAATCTTGTGTTTAAAAAGACGCAATTGTTTCTATAGGTTCTCACTTTGCCTATCGACTCTACTCTATCTCGATCAACTTTTCGTCTTATTTGAAATCGGGTTTTCGGTTGCGGAAACAACGCCGGTAAATTCTTTCTTCGTGTAAAAATTCACTTGTTCTTAATTTGATCAGTCTGAAAAGACTTTTACCTCGGTTTACCTGTAGAATTTATTTCTAACCTTTCCCTATTCCTTTGCCCATAAGTTCGACTCACCGCATTATATTATTATTTTATTAAAAATGCCTTCACATTTATTTTTTTTTTCTTTTATTTTTTATTTATTTTTCTAAGCATAAAATATTTTATTAATATTTTATTATTTATTTATTTATTTATTTAATAATTTCGAATTTCTCCAATTAAAAATAATTATTTAAATTATTTTTAATTCATTTACTTTATACCCTAATTATCCCATTAATTACCAGATTAGCCACTTACTAATTTTTGATAATTTTCTTAATTAGGATAAATCATTATCTCACAATTATTTTACTTACATTGGTATTTTATATCCCATGTAAAATATTAAAAATCATGGGGTCAATTATGATCCCAAAAATAATATTAAATCTTGCCTCAATATTTTCCAAGGAAATTAATCCCAAAAATTACCTAAATTAGAGACAACATATTCTCCAATTTTTAATAAATATTTCATTGCCTCTTAGGATTTATCATAATATTTTCGGGGTATTTTATGGCCCACAATTGCATTTAGGGATTTTTAGCTCTTTATTCACCCTAATTTCAATAGAAATTACCTTAGGAAATAAGATAATTATTACTTATTATTTGAAACCACATATTCACCTATTTTCAATAGGAATTATTTATCGAAATATAATATTCCAGATAAATAATTACCCGGGTATTACACTTCACTTCCAATGTGGCATTCGAGTAGGTGATCTTTGAACTTTGAGGAAGACAACAGTATAGTTGCTCAAGTTCTTGATGAGCCACTCGAGTCATTGACTCGAGTTACTATTATTGTATTCGAGTTGATGTAAGATCTGCACTAATAAACATAAGAAACATAGAGTACACAAAGCATATGTTAACATAAACACTCTAGTGCAAATTCCTTGGCTCGAGTTAGGGAATACACTCTCGAGTTATCCAAAGAATTTAGCAATTGAACATATGGATATAAACATAAAATAGCCCACACTCAAGTTAAGAACCACCAACTTGAGTTACCTACTCGAGTTGCCACTTAACCACTTGAAGTGATGTCTAACCTTCCTTTGAATTTCAGCTTTTGCACGATATGACTCGAGTTTGTACATTCTGACTCGAGTTTCCTTGACTTTGTTAGTCTCTGTTTCTTTTCTTCTTAACAAAGATCCTACAAAAACAAAATCTAGACACTTTGAAGCTTAAGTTAGTGAATATTTGTCATTAAAACATAATCAAAATGAATAAGAAGAGTGACTCACAGCTCATTGGGATTTACCATTCCTAATTCTCTTTTGATGAACATGAACTACTCCTTAGCTAATGGTTTGGTAAAGATGCTAGCAAGTTGAAGATAAGTAGGAATAAACAGCTGATAAGTATATATTTTATGATTAAATAGGTGTATATTTTATGAGAATTGACTAGATTTATTAATATTATATGCCTATTTAATTATCTTTTATAAACTTTTCCATCATTGAATCAAACTTAGGATTAAATAAAAGGAATAAAGACGTGAATCCCACATGCTAAAGATTAAACTTGGATCCTAAGCTTGGTGATTAAACTTGGATCCTAGGCTTGGCGATTAATTAAGAGGAGGAGACCTAAATTATAAATAGGGAGGACGAGACACGCACAAAAGAGGACAGAAGAGAGGAGCAGATCGAGAGACGCAGAACGAGAAGGAACAAAGAAGCAAAGGAGTAGCGGCTGAGCGTTTCGATTCTCTTCATCATCTCCACGGAAGGACGGAAGGACTGTGGAGGCGATGAAGAAACTTTCTCTCATCTCTTTCCTTTATTCTTTCAATCTGAGTTTCATCTTTTTTTTTATGGATTTTGTTATAGCCATGTGTGGCTAATTCTCTTTTCAACCTAGAGGACCTATGAACTTGTTTGGGTTCTAGAGATTATTCTCATTAATTAGTTTTGCTTAATTTTATTTCAGCTTATTTAATCTTGTTTTTATTGTTATTGCTTCTTGATTGGCCATCATTGAGCATGTTTTGGGGATTTAGGGTTGAACTTGGAAGAGGGAATCTTAAATTGACATTGGGATTAAATAATGTGGAATTAGGTTTTAATCTAATTTGCGTCTAGGATAGGCATATACCTAGAAGCTCTGCATAATCATATTAGAGTGAGCCCGATCTAAAATTCATCTTATTTAGTTATGAGAGACATTACATAATTAATTAAGATAGGTATATAAATGGACCGGAAGACATTTATAGACATTGATACTCTAGATTAGTTGAGTAAGTTAAGTCAAAATTAATTTAGTGGGGAAAAAATCTAGGAAACAAATAAGGGATTAGTGACTCTAGGTTGCTCGTTTGATTAGTGGTAGTTTGTTTATTTTAATTTTCGTTTTAATTTATTTTTTCTTAAGTAAATTTAATTTGGTTTGCTCAACTTAAACAAAAGTGTAAAATTAACGCTTAACTGAAGTTGTGGGTACTAAGTCCTCGTGGGAACGATATCTTACTTACTCTTTATTACTTAATACGGCCCGTGCACTTGCGGAGTTTTTAGGCTGTAAAGTTTTGCCTTATCAACAGCACCTTGATATCCTTTTTCTGGACATGATCTCTGATGAAGTGATGCCTTACATCAATATGTTTGGTTCTTGTATGTTGAACTGAATTCTTGGCCAAGCTTATTGTACTGGTGTTGTCACAGAGGATTGGGATTTCTTTAATGTGGATTCCCAAGTCTTAAAGCTGTTGCTTAAGCCATAACACTTGAGCATAACAGCTTGATGCAGCGATATACTCAGCTTCGGTCGAAGATAATGAGACAGTGGTTTGCTTCTTGCTAAACCAAGACACAAGCAATCCTCTAAGGAACTCACATTAACCACTTGTGCTCTTTCTGTCTGTCTTGTAGCCAGTATGATCTGAATCTGATTAAGCCACTAGATATTCAGATCGACCCTTGGGAAACCATAATCCAAGTTTCTCTGTGTTTGCAAGGTATCTAAAGATTCTCTTCACATGCTCAACATGAGATTCCTTTGGAGCAGATTGATATCTTGCACACATTTCAATCTAAATTGGATGTTTGGCTGACTTGCTGTCAAGTATAGCAAGGATCCGATTATTCCTCTATACTTGGTTATATTAAAGTCCTTGCCCTTTTCAACAGCGTCAAGAGAAGTAGTTGAGCTCATTGGAGTATTAGTTCCATTGCATTGGTCAATCCCGTACTTCTTTAGAAGATCTCTGAGATATTTAGTCTGGGAGATGAAGATTACATTCTTTTGTTGTTTGATTTGAAGACCAAGGAAATAATTCAATTCTTCCATCATAGACATCTCAAATTCTCCTTGCATTGTCTTATAGAAATCTTCACACAAAGCATCATTAGTAGCACCAAATATAATATCATCGACATATATTTGCATAATTAGAAAATCATTGTTCTTATTGCTTTTAATGAAGAGAGTTGTGTCTACTTTACCTCTGACAAATCATTGATCAAGAAGGAATTTGTTTAATCTCTCATACCAAGCTTTAGGAGTTTGTTTAAGACCATATAAAGCCTTTTTAAGATGAAACACATGATCTGGATGAGAATTATCTTCAAATACGAGAGGTTGTTCAACATAAACTTCCTTCGGAATAAAACCATTTAGAAAAGCACTTTTCACATCCATTTGATATAATCTTTAACGCAAGTAAAAGCTAAAAGAACTCGTATAGCTTCCAATGTTGCCACTGGAGCATACGTTTCTTGATAATAAATTCCACCCAGTTATCCTTCTTTGTACTTTGACTAACGCTGAGGAGGTTGTGGCAGAGTCCTTCTACAAGGTAAACATCTTTGAATTAGGGTCCATCTTTCTTTCCAACTTCGCCAATTCCAGCAATTCTTCCAGATTGGTTTCCCCAAAGGTCACCTAGCCACCATCTCTTGGTTTTATTGTATCAAACTTACATTGATCTCCCGTCATATGTCTAGAACATCTATTGTCAATATACCACTTGTTGAACCTTGATGCTCTTAGACAAACCTGTAAATAAGTAAGGATCAAGTCTTAGGTACCCATCTTTTCTTGGGTCCTTTTGAGTTAGTCTGTGACTTAAGAACCTCATATGATCCCTTTTGCACCCATCTATAATTCCCTATTGGTTTAACTTGTCTTTCTTTTCGGTGAAAATAAGAAGAATTATTATGCCCCTTTCGGTTGCAATAGTTACAGTGAGCAAAAGGGTTGGAAGAATGTATTGATTTTTGAAAATAGTTCAGGTATGTTCTTTCCCCATTTTTTTTCCTTTCTTTTTATCAAGATTAGGGCTATAACCAATTTCTGACTTGTCATTCGTAAATCTTTGTTGTTTCAAAATCACATTGAGCATATTTCATTGCCTTGAGTGAACTTCTTAAGAGTTTGTTGAGATAAACATTCTTCTTTTCCAAAATCAATAAATAGCTTTCACAAACCTTTTCGCAAACTTGGGGAACATCTTGAACTTGTTGCTCAAGAGTTTTAATTTTCTTCATTGAGGAAATAAGCTCTTCAGTAAGTTTTTGAAATTCAGAATGAAGAGAATTGTATTCAGATAAGAGTTCATCAATAGAAGGTTCAGAATCACATACCTCATCATTTTCGGGTTCTTCCTGAGCCACAAGGAAAATGTTGGCTACACTTCTTAATCACCTTCTTCTTCATCAAAAGAACTATCTCCCCAAATAGCTGAGAGACATAGGCCTTATTTATGAATTTATTGAACTTCTTCTTTTCTTTCTCTTTATTCTTCAACTAAGGACATTCAGTGTAATTTGGTGATTCCAAGAGACCTAATTATGTTTATTTCTCTTGCTTGATACCTGCTTGTGATTCCTCCTATTTTTGGATGATGAGGTGGCAGGATTATGAGGTGGTTGTACTGGGTTTCTAATATTAATAAAGAACTAACGGCTAAAATTAAAAATTAATAATTGTGAGGGCAACATTGTACCAATTTTCAAACTTTTGGGCAACATTATTCCAATTTTCATAATATCTTAATGATATATCCCTAAAATATAATACTCATCATATCTAATCTTAATAAATACTAAACGATATCCCTAACAATAATAATTAATTAATATTTCTAAACATGATATTCTCAACACTCTCCCTCAAGCTGGAAGCAACTTGCACATGTAGCAACTGATATTCAAGAAACTAATGATCCATAGCCTAGAACTCGAATAAATGTAATAACCCACTAGCTTTACCAAGAGCTTGAACAACAAGGGACCGAACCAACGATGGACGGTCTCACAAGGGACCAAAGCAACAACAAACGGTTTCACAAGGGACGAACACCAAACAGTCTCAGCAAAGACCTAAAATCAAAAAAATGCAGGCAGAAGAAGACGGAACTCACATGTCCAAATCTGAAAGGAGTAAAAGAAAGAGTTATAAGGCTCTGATACCATGTTGAGATGGAAGGATCACATCAAAGCACATGAGAAATACTCTAAAGATTGATCATTGAGAATAAAAGAGAGTACAATAAGGCATTTATATAGGTAAGAATATTCTAACTCTAGCCATAAAATCTATCATAATCCAATTAAATCAAATCAAATAATATCTTAAAGATATATTCCTAAAATATAATACTCATATCTAATCCTAATAAATACTAAATGATATCCCTAATAATAATAATTAATTAATATTTCTAAACCTGATATTCTCAACTATTCAAATTTTTAATCAATGATAATAGGGGCCAATGTTATAAAGGAGTGAAATCTAAGGAACCAAAATATCTGGTTTGAAACTTGAAGAACCAAAAATAAAATAAGGGTAAACTTGATGGAGTAAATGTATTAACCCGAAACTTGATGATTATACAAATATTTCTGTTATTCTTTGTGGTATCTGATTACTTTCACTTTGTATGGCATGGATTTTGCTTAGGTGCGATGTTTCCTTGGGAAAGCTCATATTCAGGATGTTAACTCAGTTCCACAATTTCTTTGAGGTATACACATGGAAAGGTTTTCTAGAAGGGGGGGTGAATTAATGCATTGCATTGTGTCATAAGTTTCATGTTCTCATAGAATCTTCATCCTGAATGGAACAGGCAGAATTCTTCCTACCATTTTTCCCATGGATGGTAAAAAGAGAAATTATGTACATTGGGCTAAAAGGGTGAGTCTTCAAACTTTAGCTCTAGTTTATGACTGTTCAAATGCAAAAAATAAATGGCAAGATTTAATCTTTCGAGCTTCTCTCTCTCACACGCACGCACACGAGTTATAAAATTGAAATTTTGTGGAAAGTCCTCTTTTGGCTGTTGAGATTCCTGACCTAAAACCTTAAGCTCTTTAACCAGTGTCAAATTTTTGGAACGCTTTGATTGTGGGGATTGGGCTTGCTAAAATGAAAGGGTTTTCTACTTCCTTCCATCTGTGGAAGATGTAAGCAGCCATAGCAAAATATCTACAGTAACATGTTTAGTGAGATAATGGAAAATGTCTCTATCTTCCATATTTCTCAGTAACTTTTCCACAGAAGATACTAACTTTTCTTATGGGAGCGCATGCCAAACTAATAAAAGCTTAAGAAATAGCACCACTTTGACTTTCAAATTCTATTGTCTGCATTAATTTTGTTTCATAATATCTGATGCTTCATATGGGTTTGGACTCTATGGAGCAAGTGGGCTTGGGCCTCAAAGAGTTGTATAACAAGAGCTGTTTGAAACTTCTTGAAAACTGAATGAATATGTTATGTATGGTGTAGAAGAATAAGTAAATATAATGAGAGGGGGTAGGCGTGGTTAACGGCGGTGTTAAGTCTTTGAGGCCGTTAATTAGAGGGGTATTAGAAACAATATTGTCAAAATTAAGTTTCTAAGTCGAAACTGAAGGAGGTCATAGAAACGTAAACCGTACCAATAATGCAAAATGTAAAATTTCTACTACTTAAAGTCATGATATAAAATCATCACTATTTTAGCCAATCTCATTACTTAATTAAAGCTCGTTTGAATGTAGCTTTTGAAGAATAGCTTTTGTGATTTATAAAGTAAAAATGACTTTTGGAGAATAGCTTTTACGATTCACGAGGTAGAAATGGCTTTTAGAGAATAACTTTTGATAAAAATAATAGTATTTGGATATTGTTGTCAGAATAGCTTTTTTAGGGTCAAATTGACAAAAAAGAAAAAGACATTAGCTTTTTGTATAATTGCATATAAAAGATAAGTTTTTTTTACCAATTTGCCCCTTATTAAATTACTATTTAACAAAATGCCCTTGTCTGCAAACTATTTAACGATTTGCCTTTGTTTGCCCCTTTTAGTGGACTACACCCCTTATGTAGTCTACTAAAATGCGGGGCAAATTTTTTTTTTTTGAATATCCCTGAGATTTAGTCGACTAAGCCTTGTAGTTTAGTCGACTAAATCGCGACAGAGAGGTTTTTTAAAAACCCCAATCGCGGCATTTGAAACCCTAATCGACTACGCTCCCTCCCCAAACCTCGACTAAGCACTCCTTTCCCTTTCCAATACTCTCTCTTTTCTCAGTTTTAGTGCGACCCATCAAGGTTTAATACCATCCCACCTTGTTGAAGGTATAATTGTTGTGTAATCTACCATAGTGGATGTCTCGAATGTAAATGCACCAATCTAACTTATATATGAACAAGCTTATGCGATTGATTATTTTTAAAATGTCTTTTTAATAAGAACAAACAAGTTGCTTGTTTATATCCCTTAGTTCCAATTCACTGGTACATTTAAAGGTGTACAAGTGTACAAATGAAAATGTTCTAATTTATTTTTTCGATGACATGAAGATTTTCTAATTTATATTATAATGACCGATACAAAATGTTACAAGTGGGTTCATAAATGAATTCAAAAGTGTACATCCAATCCGCCTTCTCCCAATCCTCTCAAATGTAGGGATATCGTAACAACTAAGATAGTAAAGATAAATATATATATATATATATATATATATATAAATATATATATATATATATATATATATATATATATATATATGCACAAAAATAAATTAAAGAGATGATCGAGAGATAGTTAGAAATTGCAAAATAGTTTAATATAAAAATATTTTTAAAATAAATATATTAAAAATAAAGAGATACATCACTCTCCCCGATAAATCATTTATTTTTATATTTCATATATAACAACTTGACTTATGATAAATCATTTTTAGAAATTAGAAGTTATTTTTATTTAATCAATAATAATATATTTTTAATGTCTCGGTTATGACTGATCACAATGTTAGCTCAACAAAAGATTCCATATTCAAATAAACTTATTATTTGCATGTATATTTAAGTTTTTAAAAATAAAAATATCTATTATCTAGTATTATATATTACAACGTTTAAAATATCACGTCGCATCCCCTGTTGATCCCACAACTCTATCCGATCAATCATTCTAGAAATTAGAAATTACTTTTATAATCATTTTTTAAAGTTAGAAATTATTTTTATATTTTAAACAACTTGACCCATAAATCATTTTTATAAATTAGAAGATATTTTTATTTAATCAGTAAAATACTTGACCCAACTATGTTTGATGCTGGCAAAGTTGTATTGGTGCATTTACATTCGAGACATTCATCTTATGATGATGCCGGGACGTAAGACTGCTTGTAATGTTGCTTCAATATAATGAAACGATCCTCCAGGAAGTTATATATGCAGCTATATTATTATTATTATACCTTCTCGTACCTAACCCCTCATAATAATAATAATAATATTTTTATTTTTATTTTTATAAATATGATAACTTACAAAATTGAACACCATCGAGTCCTACAAAATGCCTCCTACTATGGTAGATTACAGTAACGTGCGTGTTTGGACTTGAACTCATCCTTCACACCAGAATTTGGGAGTTGCAAAAGGAAGGGTTTCATGTTACAAACAAAAACAAAAGCTTAACAAAGTCAAACTACAAAGATTACACAATGGAGATGAGAACATACCGAAATCGACGCAAATGACACTAGAATGAAGTTTCCTTCGCTATCCACCAACGGATTCGGCAAGGATTTGGTGAAAAAACATAGGGGGAGAGGTTTGGGGAGGGAGTTTAGTCGATTAGGGTTCAAATGCCGCGATTGGGGTTTTTAAAAAACCCCTCTGTCGCGATTTAGTCGACTAAGCACTGTAGCTTAGTCGACTAAATCACGGGGAAATTAAAAAAAATTGCTTCCGTGGCGATTTAGTCGACTAAACTACAAGGCTCAGTCGACTAAATCTCGGGGATATTCAAAAAAAAATTGCCGCGCGTTTTAGTCGACTACATGAGTGGTGTAGTCAACTAAAAGGGGCAAACAGGGGCAAATCGTTAAATAGTTTGCAGATAGGGGCATTTTGTTAAATAATTATTTAATAAGGGGAAAATTGGTAAAAAAAGCCTAAAAGATAAGGTTGTATTTTGAATATTATAAACATTATATTTCATAATAAATACCAAGACTTACATAAATTTGTGTACACAATTAAAATACTTAAGGGTACCGATTTGGCATTGAAAAATACTTCATAATCTTGAAAATTTATTTCAAGATATGGAAAAAATATTTCGGGTAATGACTAATCTTGAAAAAATATTTCAAGGTACTAACGGGTACTGGAAAAATACTTCTCATGGTCTTAAAAATTTATTTAAGGATCTTAAAAAAATATTTTAGGGTAGTCGACTAATCTTTAAAAAAAAAATCATGGTATTCATGAGTACTAAAAAGATATTTAAAGATACTGAAAAAATACTTCATGATCTTGAAAAAAAAATTTAGGATATTGAAAAAATATTTCAAGGTAATGACGAATCTTGAAGAAATATTTTAGGGTACTAAAAATATACTTAAGGATATTGATTTGGTACTAAAAAAAAAAATACGATGATGGCGGATGAGAGATAAAAATCGAAGAAGAAAAAATAGTTTTTTCCAAAACCTAGGTTTTGATGGAGAATAGCTTCTGGCAAAAACGATTAGGGGTGTTTGGATGACTTATTGCAAAACTTAGGTTTTGATGTAAAATAACTTTTGGAAGTTTAAGGGTGTTTGGCAAACTTGTGACAAAACCTAGGTTTTGGAACCCCCCAAATAAGCCCTTAGTCACAACACAAAACTCTTTGTCAATCGTTTTACACATATTGTTAGTATTTATAAATTTTGTCAAAATCATTACTCTTTTAGTCAATCTCATTACTCAATTGGTTGCAAACCAAAACTCAATCATTTTACATAAAAATCAGAGCCAAGAATACATGCCCAAGAGCCAAGAATACATGCCCAAGAGCCAAGAATCAGAGCCTAAGAGCCAAGAATTAAAGCCCGGAAAATCTCACCTCCCTCCTTCTACCTTCTTCTCCGTCGTGGATTCACCCACCAGACCTCCTTACCAAAGATGACCTTCGTGAGGTCACCGAGAAGCTCCGCCCATGGTAGAGAAAGCTTCGCGAGGTGGCCAAGAATCGCTGCCAGTATTCCGTCGACCTAGAAGGCTTCGCGAGGTTGTCGAGACTCGCTGCTGGTATTCTATTGGCTAAGAAAGCTTTGTGAGGTAGAGAGGGAAAAGGGACGAGTTTAATGCCACCACCGCCGCCGGAAATCTTGCATTCACCATCAAGATCCCCCAATGATCCCACCAGAGGTCACACAACACTACCATCAAAAGGCACTAATCGTTCTCCCATCCTCATCACCACCACCCTTCATCTCACCATCGTCGTCATCCGTTCATCACCAACACCACTATCGGCCTCTCCATTCTCATTACCAACTGATAGAAATCTGGGCTAGAAGGGAGGCTATGATTTTGTGATGAAGAAGGGAAAGAAGGAAATCATAGAGGGAGAGAGAATAAAATAGTGAGAAATAGGAGAGCGCATTTAAGTCTTTTCCCTCAACTTTTGATATCTCAGATTCTTACCAGACTAGTTATTTGTCTTTTTGCTAATTTAATAGACATTTTAAGGTTTTACAAATTCAACTGGTATTTATGTGTCTTTTTCCCTTGTTTTTTTTGTTATACATGTTTAGTTTTTATAAGATATTTCTGTAGTTGGTAAATTTTACATATACTTTCCGTTTAGTGCAGGCATGGTTGGCAAATTATATTTGGTAGGCCACTTTTTATCATATATAGGAATGTAAAGTGTATATAATGAAGAAAATGGAATAAAAATAAGAGTAAATACCCTTTTGGGTCCCTGGAAAAAAACACGGACCCTATTTTGGTCCATCACACAAAGAAATGCCCTTTTAGTCCCTGAAAAGGACGAATAAGGGTCGATTTGTAAACATTTTGGTCCCTCGCAAATTTCCAAAAAGCCATTTTTAGTCCATAAAAAAGTCTCATTTTAGTCCCTAGGGACGAAAATGGAGTCTGTATTTTTTGTCGGAGACCCAAAAGGGTATTTACTCTAAAAATAACTATTCCTTTCGTCTCTAAATATATATAGTAGTTCATAATTTCGTGATATTTTAAAAGATCTTTCCGAAAAAATGCTCCTCTTAATTAATGATTTGTCCCTTACCCTTGGTTAATTATCCAATACTGATGAGCTCAATGTACCATCTTTTGTTAAAGCATCAGCTAGACAGTTTTGATGTCTAGGAACATGACTGTGGTGCAGCTCCCAATTGTGGTCCATTAAATTGTAGATTTTGGTATGTTTGATGTGGCATTTAAAAGGGGATAGGTTATTCTGCCTACTCTTATTTTACCTACCTTTGTCTGCTTCTCTTAATACCATTAGATTATAACCTCATCCAATGGTGAAGATTTGAGGGATAAAATATATTTTTTTACCGCTTTCTCTCTCCCACCACCTCCCACCTATCTCTCTCTCTCTCTTTCCCCTCCGCTGGCCAATTCACAATCCAGCCTTCAATTCACGATCACCACCACGCAAACCCATCAGATCCGTCTCCTTTTTCCCTCATGAAAATCATCAACAAAAAACCCTACTAGCATGTGAAACTCTCTCCGTCTCTTTGCCTTTTTTTTCTCTACCCAGTTTTCAGTTTTTTAATCTTTAATATATTTTGTTTCTTCCATTAAATTAAGACTTGTATCATATACTCTCAACAAAATATCCTTCCCTTTTTGTCTTCTTCCTCACTCTCTGGTCTCTTAACTATTCACCGCTTACTATAGCTTGCTTCGTCTTTTGTGTATTTCTTTGATTCTCTGACGCCGAACTAGGGGAGGGTTTTTAGTTCTAGGACTGAATTTCTGTTCAGGGATATAAGAAATGCAAGACCCAATGGCATTTCAGCCGATGAAACCCCAATTTCCTGATCTTAAATGTCCGGTGTTGTGATCCTGCCAACGCCAAATTCTGCTACTATAACAACTATAATCTCTCCCAGCCACGCCATTTTTGCAAGAATTGCAGAAGGTATTGGACCAAAGGCGGTGCTCTTCGAAACATACCAGTCGGTGCTACAGATGTTTAAACAAGTTCGTACAGCTGGGGGGAGGTGGGAGGTGTGGGAGAGAAAAGGGGATAAATTAAAAGGTTTCTTTTATACTTCAAATCTTCACCGTTACGTTAGATGATATTATAATTTAACAATAGAAGTAGGCAAAGATATGTAAAATAAGAGTAGATAGAATAACCTATCCCAAAAAAAAAATAGTTTAAAGTTTGAGATACAAAAAAAGTTAATTGTGTGTGAGTGTGTGTGAAGGACCGACTCCAAGAGAAAAAAGGTTACTTATAAATATGATCAAAAGGAGTATCATACACTGATTCCAACAATTCAATATCACACTAGCAGGATCAGTTGGCTTCCAAAAACCATCATAAAAAATTATAATTAGTCCTCCACAAGAAGACCATAATTTCCAAATTGCTACACCCCCATAAAAGGTCCCAATAATTAACAATTCCATTTTCCCCCATCTCCTTTTTTAAGATTTAGAGCAAACCAATACGTAAGGAGGGAATAATAATACAGTCAAATAGTCATATCAAGATATAATTAATAACATGCACCCGAACTGATAACTTTGTGACGTAATTTGGGTAAATACAGAGTGCCTAGTGAAAAAAGAAAAATTGACTTCTATTTTTAGTAGGTCACAAAACAAAGAGATGAATAGGTTGTTGTCCAGAAACTAAATAATTTTTTTAAAAAAATAACAGTTACAAATGAAAAAAGGCTAACAAAAGTCTAGTCAATTAACTAGTACTACCTTTGATCCTTAATATAAGGCTTAGTTGCCACAAAACAAAGAGATGAATAGGTTGTTGTCCAGAAACTAAATAATTTTTTTTTAAAAAAATAACAGTTACAAATGAAAAAAGGCTAACAAAAGTCTAGTCAATTAACTAGTACTACCTTTGATCCTTAATATAAGGCTTAGTTGATTTTTTTTTTTTTTTAGAAATTAAAAAGCTAAATAAATTCATTTAGAGGATTTATATTTATTTTTATTATACCAAACACTGATTTTTCTCGACTTATAAACTGATATATAATAAAATTACACACAACATATGTTATTATTAACTAATTTATTTAACTTCTTTAAAAAAAAAATAACTATGTCTTATATTAAAGACTAGAGATAACATAACATAATTGATTAATCGTTTAATTTACCCATGTTAAGTTTGGAAAACCTTAGCTTCTAAATTTTTTCAAAAACATGTTCTTGAATGAAACAAAGTTTTCTCAAATCATTTTGATTGGAAGCAACAATTGACCAAGAAAATAACCAAAGTTACTTCACAAAAACTACCACATTACAAGTAGGAGCCCTAAAGAATAAACTATTAAGCTTAGTCTTCACTTATAGAAGCTTCTTCAACACT
Source organism: Acacia melanoxylon (assembly GCA_019022615.1). NCBI lineage: Eukaryota > Viridiplantae > Streptophyta > Magnoliopsida > Fabales > Fabaceae > Acacia > Acacia melanoxylon. Next base: position 5,696,542 of record JAFJYJ010000027.1, read on the forward strand.
TGAATGGTAATTTCCTATAAGATCACAATGTTCATAATTTTATTACCATCCAAAACATGAATATTTGCACCTTTATGTCTTTTTTTTTTTTAAAAAAAAAAAAAAAACTTATATATGCCTTTATCCTCTAACTTTCCAAGTTAGACAATTGGGCTGTTACTCCTTCTAATACCGGCCCACTCGTTCCTTGGGTTGTTGCCTCACTCGTTTGAGGAATTGGGCTCATCATAGCATTGTCATGCCTAGGAAAACATTTTTTTTAATTAACATCAATAAAATAATTTATTTTAAATAATAAATAAATATATCAAATATAATGAATCTTTTTAGTATTAATAACACTAACTCTGATCCTAAATGTAAAGTCTAATTTATAGTGCAATTTCGTTCTATAAATTAAGTCATACATTTAAGATCGTATGAGAGATAGATATAGATACTAATAGTGATTCGAAGTTTGAAATTTTTATAAATATATATAAAAAAAAAACATGTTGAAAGAACTATCCTAATTAAATAATACTGACATTTGACTTGGCAATTAACATTCTTATTATATAAGACATATTTATTTAATTTGGGAAGGTTGAGAAAGCTAAATTAATAATAATAATAATATATGTGATATAATTTCTCTAAAATGTTTGTGTAACATTAGGTTATATATCATTTTACAAGCTAGGCAAATTAATTAAAAGAAAAGTGATGGAATAAAAAAAGGTCTTACATATAGAACCAATATTCACCCAAAAATTATATCCTACATTTAGGATCAAAGGGTTATCATATGTCATACGTGTAAAAAAAAGGCTATTGGGAAGTACTAGACTCTTACATGTAATCAACTAACTTATGTATTAAGGATCGGGAAGTACTAGATTCTTAAAGGAAAAAAAAGGCTAAACTGCAAATTTACAACATGCATTACGGCAGTTATCTTCTCCAATCTACAATTTTTTTTTTAACCCAAAAACGAAAAAGTAATTTAAGAAAGTTATAGTTAAGGTCCATTTTTATCCTTGAAGTTTTAAGAAAAAAGCAAATTTGCCTCGAAAATATCAAAAGTGGTACAATGTTACCCTCACCGTTTGTAATTGTTAACTTTGACCGTTAGTTTAACTAATACTACACACTGAGTACAACCACCTCATCATTCAAGCCACTCCCTCCCTCTCTCTTCCCCGCCACCTGCTCCATCGTCTTCATCTTCAGACAGTCTCCTCCGCCTTCCTCTTTCACTCCTCCACTTGTTACATCCTCTCTTCTTCCTCTTTTCTACAAACTATTCTCTACAACTCATCCCACTTTATCATAGTTCATTGTAGATCGAACAGGAAGGTAGGCTGACAGGAAGGTAGGCTGACGGTTGGGTTTCTGATTTTCAAATTTGACTTGATATGATTATCTATGATTTTTTTTTTGGGAAAATCACAAGCAGGTCCTAAGCAAGAGAAATAAACACAATTAGGTCCTTTGAAATCACAAAATTACACTAAAGTCTAATATTAATTTTAATTGTGAAATGACCTTTTTGCCCTCTTTCAATTTCTACATTGCCCACCTTCCATGAATCATGCCATTATCGCATTTATTGTAGATTTCTTTGCTTATGAAGCTCTCTTTATTTCTCTACAACTCAACATTTCTTCCTATTATTCTTCACCACTAGTGCCAGCAATCTCGTCAGCTTCCTCTACCTCCCCACCATCCACTAGACCACCAATAAGAGGTTCAAAGAAATCGATACACATCTCAACATCGCCAGCCTTCTGCCGATAGCCGGCAAGGACACACCTAAACCAGTGCTTGAATGGAATGATTTCATTATGGTTCACACATGTGAAGCTCTGGACTACAAGTATCTCAGAGAAATTTCCAATGGGTTTTGTGAATTGGATGGTCCAACGCTGCCCCTTTATCCGATCGGTCCTGTGATTGCTCAGGATAAAGGAAAAGCTACGAATCATGAGTGTGTTAGGTGGTTAGCTTCTCAACCTTAGAGACGTGTTATGTTTTTTAGAAATGGAATTGTCAAAACGTGGAGGTGCAATTGTCAAAACGTGGAGATGAAATTGTTAAAATGTGGAGATGAACTTGCCAAAAAAGTGGACATTGATTTGTCAAAACGTGGATATGGAATTGTTAAAACGTGGAGATGGAATTGTCAACAAATGAACATGAACTTGTGAAAATAGTCTAATAGGCTAGCCACAACATGCACATTGAATTGGCAACGCATGCCCCTGTTGTTGAAATTGGGACAGGGGCTTGTAAAAATAGGCACATTAAGTATCATTCTATAATTTGTTATAACTTGGAACATTCACTAGCCGTAGGATAAGTTGTCAAAAGACATAATATCATTGCCAATGTAGGGACATAAAGTTGTCAAAAAACATTATAACATGCCCCTCTATAGTATTTGGAATTACATAATATGATTAGTTTCCTAAATACATAATATAGCTAGTCCAAGGTCTCTTTTTTCCTCTCGCTTTGTTGGTTACTTGCTACAATGGACAACACTTTTTGCGCATGTATGTTCTTCTAAAAGGCTTCAGCTCTTCGTTGTTCTTCTTCTATTTCTTGTAATACGCTTTTGTGAACAATATGTAACCACCTTTGGCTGCCTTTCCCCATCTTTATCTTTCCTTTTTCTATTGTTCGACATATTCTTCTTAACTTGCAAAATAATTACTATTTCAATCACCCAGCAGCACAAATAGATTACATGCATTACACACAACACCAAATGAAAACATTACAGAACTCTTAACATATATATAAAAAAAAAAAAAAAAACATGAGCACAAACTTTAAGAGATGCCAAAAACACTACAGATTTTAACAGCACAAACTTTTAAAAAGGCCAAAAACACTACAGATTTAACAGACTAGCAACATAGCACAAATCCTTTAATTTACATCAGGAATACTAATGGTCATAAATGAAACTTAGATACAATTCTCTATTACATCCAACCATAATTTACATCTGCAAATGCATCTACAATGTGCTTACTTAATACATATACTATATCAGAAAAGCTATCCAATCAGTAGTTCAGATAAAAACTATCAAGTTGAGAAGATAATCAACCACCAAACAAATAGCTTACAGCATTTCACAATAGAAAGACTCTTCCATTACAGCCACAAGTCAAACAGAAGTTTTCTATACAAAAATCAAAATTTTAAAAATTTCAATCTGGGCTTGCCCACCACTTCATTTAGTTTGGGACAAGGTAGTTCATTTTACTATGCATTAACCTAGTTTTCGCATGTGAGGTATAACATCCCAATTTTTATTCTAAAATTTTTTTAAAAAAAAATTAGAAGAAATTAATTAACGATAATTAAAATTTACCATATAATTACTTTATGACAATATTGTTAGTGAGGGAACACACCGTATATGAAGAAGGGGGAGGGAATATTAATATCATATATATACAATATTGTTAGTGTGCTTCTTTAATACCCCACCCCCACACCCAACACACACAATATGTTAAGAACGAGAGCGTGAGGGGAGAGAGAAAAGAAAGAAAGAAAGAAAGAGAAAAGAGGGAGAGCCGCGAGAAGTTGTGGTGAAAATTATTTGGTGTTAGTAGGAAGTAAGTATTGGTAAAAATAAGCTTGAAATAGAGGTAACTTGGTTATTCTTTTACATACTTGTCAACTGTATGTATCTATGTACAGTGGCGGAGCCAGGATTCAAAGTTTGTGGGTACATAATTAGTGGTGAGATTCGGGGGTTCAGGGGCAGCGCCCCCGAATTTTTTTTAAGGAGGATAAAAGGCAATCCACTTATTCGTAAAGTTTAGGACCATAAATGAGGTTCAATTGAAAAGTATTTTCAAGGAAATCAATTTAAACAGAACAATATACTCTAATCTCATGGCATACAGATACTCAGATGTTACACAATCAAATTCCAAAGCAACATATAAGGAAAAATTATTATGGATATTTTTTCACATCTAACATAAAAAATAATGCAGTTAATAATCTTTCCTAATAGATATACATTCTGATGAAGAGAACGAAGTTATTTAACTTCTCACTGCTTTTTACTACTTTTAAATACTTAAAACTCGTTTTTAATATTTGTTTTTATAAAATAAAATAAAGAGAGTCATTATGCACTAAATGGTGCACACCAAACCACTAGGCACTAGCATATATTGTCAGCCAAAAAAGAAAAAAGAAAAAAACCATTAGTATATATTTTGGGATCAAAAGTAGCTTGATTTTAAGCAAACAACATTACAACCGGTCCATGAGCAACTTGATTCAAAGATTAGCATCACAAACTAGTCTGTTAAAATTAGACAATCTATATAATCATCTAATCAAACCACATCATTTGTTAAATCAGACAATCAACTGAACCAATTAATCAAAATCAATACCTCACACATCGAAATAATTAATTAAAGATGCAAGGAAAGAATACTAGATGCCCAAGAAGAACTATAGGTATGACAAATGTCAGAAGTCCAGCTTCCAGCTTGCTGTAGCATAGTCCTGTTCAGATCGGATGCTTTATAGCAGTAACTAGAAAAGCTATTAGATCCAAGACTCCTGCAGAATATATGGAAAATGATTACTTCAGAGTTCAGAATATAGGTATAAGGAAAAAGAGGGAAAAGAGGGAAAAGAAGGAAAAGAGAAATTGCTTCAAGGGGAAAACAAAAGGCTAAAGCCAAAACTGAAACATATTATCTTTCTCAACAAACCCGGCATCTTGAGGGCTAATCGGCGAGACAAGAGGGCATCGTCTTCTTAAACGTGCAACAATTAGCTTCTACCCCATGATCTAAATTAACAATAGAAGGTCTTAATAGACAAAGTATTGGGAAGAGAAATTTGTAACATTCCTAGAGCCCAATACTACAAAAGAATAAACGATCAAGGACCTTAACCATAAAGTAAGGTCTTTATATTAATCTAGTCTGTAAACATCTCACTATATCAATACTAGCAAGTCCAAAGCCAATTTAACTAGCTAAACTGAAACTTCTTCTCTCAATACAAAAACAAGTATAAAAGGAGAAAACAAAACAAAACATGCTCACAATTTCATCCTTTGGATTAAGAAACAAAGAGAAAGTATATAAAAATTATTATTTGAGTGATCCTAACTCGTCGAACAAACTTAACCAAGTCTTGCACCTTCTAACACTTCATAAAATAGTTGCCACCAAGCAAAAATTTCCTTGAGAAAAAATATGCTCCTCACCCATGGCAGACATAACACTCACAACCAGATCTTTACCCTCAGCAAAGCCATCCTTGATCTGCACAACAAAATAAGTTCAGTGCAACATAATAGTAATTCATATAAATAGAAAATTTTCATGAATGGCTCAAACTGCAATTTTTCAGAATTGCTCAAACTACAATAAAGTTGCACGAAAAAAAAACATTGCTAATACTTAGTCCAGATGTTCAATGCATCAATCTAAACATCGGGTTTACTCTTGGGTTCTATGCTAACTTGGGAAATGGGAATGCAGAGAAAGTAGAAACCAAATTGAGAAACAACCAAGAACAATTGCAAGAAAGCTGAAGCAACTCCAAGCTGATACGATTCCTAATAAGAGAAACTTGTATTGTTCGAGAGGATCCCATACATAAATTGAAAAAGTGATGGGAGCGAGAGAGGCAGCAGAAGCTAGCAGAGTCCAGGCGAGAGACAGAAATGACAGGCGGTGAGCGAAGACTGAGAGGCGACGGTGGAAGGCAAGCTGTAACATCCCATTTCCAAAAGCAGTATATTTTTTTTTTCATCAGAGTAGAGCATCGGAGCGATTGAGTAACTGATACATTTATTCAAATTGCCGTAAGTCTGGCTGATTTACAGAAGCGGTACATTGACCGAGAGTTTTCAAAATGAATAACGACGGAAGAAAGTCTTCGTTGGGACTCTATACGGCTTGCTCGCCATTCTCCTCGGTCCTCGGTTCTTCCGAACCCGACGCTATGATAAGAGCGAGATCCAATTGCAATTTGGATCTCGGAGTAACGGTTAACCTCATGCTTAAATACGACTACATATACACGACACAAAGCAATCAATACAACGAGTCCATAACAGATGTATGATTAAAAACACATAACCACGTATGTAACATAACCACGTATGATACAAAGCAATAATAACCTCGTATGTGACATAACCACGTATGTGACATAACCGTGTATATAACATAACCACGTATGCTACAACAACAAACGAACACACAACAAACATATATAATCATATAATAACCATCGAGTTAGTGTTACAAAGACGCGAACGTACAAACCTAACAACACATATACGCATATAATAAGCATCGAGTTAGTGTTACAAAGACGCGAACGTACATACAAATAAAGAGCTATCGGCTACCACATACAATACACATAGCATATATATGCATACTATAAACATCGGCGTTAGTGTTACATAAAGACGCGAACGTACATACCTAACAACACATATACGCATATAATAAGCATCAGAGTTAGTGTTACAGTACGTGAACGTACATACCTAACAACACATATAAGCATCAGAGTTAGTGTTACAGTACGCGAACGTACATTTTTGGCGGTACAACGGAACTTTTACGGAAAAACGTGAAATTCGACAAATGAAAAACAATGGTATGGCGGCACAACGGCGGCCCGAATGCAGTACGATTGTCTCGAGATATCCTATAAGGATAATATTTAACAACTTTTAGCAGCATAACGGGCATTTTAGGTACAAATTACCATTTTGCCCCGAACCCCTAATCGGCGGAATTTCGCCGAGCTTATTTGTTTTCGCTCTATCTCTCTAGAATTTTGACAGATCTTTTCCCTCATCATATTTTCGAAATATATATCATATTTACCCCTAAATATGATATCTAGACTATCTTGAAAAATTAAAGATAAATCTAGCATTCCTACTATATCTACCGAAAGAACTACCGAACCTAAAGACCGGGGACCGAAGAACTTACCCGAGACTTTGCTCGACTTTCTCCGAGCTTCTCTCTCTAACTTCTCTCTAAGAGGCAGATTTTTGGTGTGAGAAATGAAGAAGAGGAGCTTGGTATTTATAGAAGAGACGGATGGCGAACGGTAAATAATTCGAACTTCGGTCTTGACGAATATGGACCGTAGGATCGCATTTTGAGGACAAAACACTCTTGGCCATCCATGGTCAAGATCGAAATCTAAGAGCCCTAAAGTCAATGGATGAGTTGTCATCCATGATGGCTCTTGCTTTATGGCCTCCGGCCGATAAAGCTACCGACGTGTCCGTTTCGCGCGATTTCGCGAAACTCAAAAATCCGGCGTGTAACTTTGAAGATCTTTTCATCCTCTTTCATATTATCTATTTGGATCCTCTTTTTGATCATATCCAGGTATTCTCCGGTGCGTCGGAAGATATTCGGACAAACGCATCGGTTACGGAAATCGCTTCCGATAGAACCAACTTCCGGACAACAATTCACCGAATCGTAAAACGTCCGGTTGTTGCCTAACTTAATCTCGTGTTTAAAAAGACGCAATTGTTTCTATAGGTTCTCACTTTGCCTATCTCGACTCTACTCTATCCGATCAACTTTTCGTCTTATTTGAAATCGGGGTTTTCGGTTGCGGAAACAACGCACGGTAAATTCTTTCTTCGTGTAAAAATTCACTTGTTCTTAATTTGATCGTCCGAAAAGACTTTTACTTACAGTTTACTGTAGAATTTATTTCTAACTTTTCCCCTGGCCCGCCTATAAGCCGACTCACCGCATTATATTATTATTTTATTCTAATTACCTTCACATTTATTTTTTTTTTTTTTTATTTTTTATTTATTTTTCTAAGCATAAAATATTTTATTACTTTTATTTTTTATTTTTTTATTTATTTAATAATTTCGAATTTCTCCAATTAAAAATAATTATTTAAATTATTTTTAATTCATTTACTTTATACCTTAATTATCCCATTAATTACCAGATTAGCCACTTACTAATTTTTGATAATTTTCTTAATTAGGATAAATCATTATCTCACAACTATTTTACTTACATTGGTATTTTATATCCCATGTAAAATATTAAAAATCATGGGGTCACTTATGATCCCAAAATAATACTTAATTTTGCCTCATTATTTTTCAAGGGAAATTATCCCAAAAATTCCTAAAATTAGAGACAACATACTTTCTAATTTTTTATAAATATTTTACTACCTCTTGGGATTTATCATAATATTTTTAGGCCATTTAATGCCCTAAAAATACATTTTAGCTCTTTATCTTTCCTAATTTCCATAGTAATTACCTTAGAAAATAAGATAATTATTACTTATTATTTGAAACCACATGTTCACCTATTTTAAATAGGTATTATTTATCGAAATATAATATTCCGATAAATAATTATCCGGGTATTACATTTCTCCCCCGTTAAACAAAATTTCACCCTCGAAATTTGCTCTATACCAATTTAGACTTTGTACGAGACTAACCTTCGGACTAATCGCTCCGGAATTTTTTTTCTCTATATGTTGGCCGCTTTGCTTGATGTTCGAGAATTCGCTCGGGTTTGACCGTCAAGATCTTGTCATTTTGTACTTTGATATATAGTATTTCCCGTGGCACCCATATACCTCGGTCGGCCGACACCGAGATATCAAAATGTCTCTATGGCGCCCATACACCATGGTAACACAAGATACCTTAAATGTTTCCATGGCGCCCATACACCATGACAACACAAGATACCTCCTACTCAATGACACAATCGCAGTCCGGTTGTAGTAACTAAGAGATACGCATCATAAACTAAAATTTTCACGGCAAATAAGATAACTATTTATCAGCCCATAGGGGATTTCTTACTAAACATGTATCTTAACGATTTATTTTACCCTGGACTCAGGTGTAGTATTAAAACACAGGACTTCGCGTCTAATAAAACACAGAATTTCTCACTCATTTTAAAAAACACAGGACTTCTCGTCCATTTGAAAACAAAGGATTTCTCATCCAAAAAAAACGCAAGACTTCTCGTCCGTTTGAAAACAAAGGATTTCTCATCCATTTAAAAACACGGGACTTCTCGTCCATTAAAACAAAATTTCACGTTTTGCATAATCATATAGTTTAGACGAATGCTAACACTATAAACGATCGGACACTCGTTCTATTTCCCTTTGTTTAGAGTTTCGTTGATTCGGTCTAGTCGAAACGGGTACGAAATATTGTATCGGGAGTTCCTCTACATGAGTCAAATCTGCGTGTACCTATCCTTGTTGGTCTCGGAGTTTCATTCGGCGTGGCCTAGCTCCACATATAAGCTCGCGCTAGGATAGAATAGTCGTCCGTACAAACCGACGATTATCGAATTATCGAGTTATCGAGACCGATATCGAGTTATCGAGATCGATATCGTGGTTATCGAATGATCGGTCTCGATATCAAATATGAATATGGACGATGAATTTATCGATTCGGGTTAGAATGATGCACCGACGAGAGGTGGCACATCGGTTCAAGATGGTATACCGGTTCAAACCGGTACACCGACCTAGGGCTACCTCGCACTCATTTTCAAAACACGCTCAAAGTGTAAAAGGCTGATTTGAACATAACTCCGTTAACCGAATGAATGGCGAGATAAGTGTCTATCATGGGGACCTCACCAACTCTATGGCGACCGATTGGCCACACCCACATAGACTAGCCTTAATCGTCCTACCATACTGTCCGTAATAACATAGTCATATCAATGCCAGGACTACTGCTCTGATACCAAAATGTAACATCCCATTTCCAAAAGCAGTATATTTTTTTTTCATCAGAGTAGAGCATCGGAGCGATTGAGTAACTGATACATTTATTCAAATTGCCGTAAGTCTGGCTGATTTACAGAAGCGGTACATTGACCGAGAGTTTTCGAAATGAATAACGACAGAAGAAAGTCTTCAGTTGGGACTCTATACGGCTTGCTCGCCATTCTCCTCGGTCCTCGGTTCTTCCGAAACCGACGCTATGATAAGAGCGAGATCCAATTGCAATTTGGATCTCGAGTAACGGTTAACCTCATGCTTAAATACGACTACATATACACGATGACAATCAATACAACGAGTCCATAACGAGATGTATGATTAAAAACACATAACCACGTATGTAACATAACCACGTATGATACAAAGCAATAATAACCTCGTATGTGACATAACCACGTATGTGACATAACCGTGTATATAACATAACCACGTATGCTACAACAACAAACAGAACACAACAAACATATATAATCATATAATAACCATCAGAGTTAGTGTTACAGTACGCGAACGTACAAACCTAACAACACATATACGCATATAATAAGCATCAGAGTTAGTGTTACAGTACGCGAACGTACATACAAATAGCAGAGCTATCAGCTACCACATACAATACACATAGCATATATATGCATACTATAAACATCAGCGTTAGTGTTACAGTACGCGAACGTACATACCTAACAACACATATACGCATATAATAAGCATCAGAGTTAGTGTTACAAAGACGTGAACGTACATACCTAACAACACATATAAGCATCGAGTTAGTGTTACAAAGACGCGAACGTACATTTTGGCGGTACAACGGAACTTTTAAGGAAAAACGTGAAATTCGACGGCGGGAAAAACAATGGTATGACGCGGCTGCACAACAGCGGCCCGACAGCGGTACGATTGTCTCAGATATCCTATAAGGATAATATTTAACAACTTTTAGCAGCATAACAGGCATTTTAGGTACAAATTACCATTTTGCCCCTGAACCCCTAATCGGCGGAATTTCGCGGAGCTTCATTTGTTTTCGCTCTATCTCTCTAGAATTTTGACAGATCTTTTCCTCATCATATTTTCGAAATATATATCATATTTACCCCTAAATATGATATCTAGACTATCTTGAAAAATTAAAGATAAATCTAGCATTCCTACTATATCTACCGAAAGAACTACCGAACCTAAAGACCGGGGACCGAAGAACTTACCCAGAGACTTTGAGACTTTCTCCGAGCTTCTCTCTCTAACTTCTCTCTAAGAGGCAGATTTTTGGTGTGAGAAATGAAGAAGAGGAGCTTGGTATTTATAGAAGAGACGGATGGCGAACGGTAAATAATTCGAACTTCGGTCTTGACGAATATGGACCGTAGGATCGCATTTTTGAGGACAAAACACTCTTGGCCATCCATGGTCAAGATCGAAATCTAAGAGCCCTAAAGTCAATGGATGAGTTGTCATCCATGATGGCTCTTGCTTTATGGCCTCCGCCCGATAAAGCTACCCGATCGTGTCCGTTTCGCGCGATTTCGCAGAAACTCAAAAATCCGGGCGTGTAACTTTGAAGATCTTTTCATCCTCTTTCATATTATCTATTTGGATCCTCTTTTTGATCATATCCAGGTATTCTCCGGTGCGTCGGAAGATATTCGGACAAACGCATCCGGTTCGGAAATCGCTTCCGATAGAACCAACTTACGGACAACAATTCACCGAATCGTAAAACGTCCAGTTGTTGCCTAACTTAATCTCGTGTTTAAAAAGACGCAATTGTTTCTATAGGTTCTCACTTTGCCTATCGACTCTACTCTATCCGATCAACTTTTCGTCTTATTTGAAATCGGGTTTTCGGTTGCGGAAACAACGCACGGTAAATTCTTTCTTCGTGTAAAAATTCACTTGTTCTTAATTTGATCATCTGAAAAGACTTTTACTTCGGTTTACCCGTAGAATTTATTTCTAACTTTTCCTGGCCCCGCCTATGTTCGACTCACCGCATTATATTATTATTTTATTCTAATTACCTTCACATTTTTTTTTTTTCTTTTATTTTTTATTTATTTTTCTAAGCATAAAATATTTTATTACTTTTATTTTTTATTTTTTTATTTATTTAATAATTTCGAATTTCTCCAATTAAAAATAATTATTTAAATTATTTTTAATTCATTTACTTTATACCTTAATTATCCCATTAATTACCAGATTAGCCACTTACTAATTTTTGATAATTTTCTTAATTAGGATAAATCATTATCTCACAACTATTTTACTTACATTGGTATTTTATATCCCATGTAAAATATTAAAAATCATGGGGTCACTTATGATCCCAAAATAATACTTAATTTTGCCTCATTATTTTTCAAGGGAAATTATCCCAAAAATTCCTAAAATTAGAGACAACATACTTTCTAATTTTTTATAAATATTTTACTACCTCTTGGGATTTATCATAATATTTTTAGGCCATTTAATGCCCTAAAAATACATTTTAGCTCTTTATCTTTCCTAATTTCCATAGTAATTACCTTAGAAAATAAGATAATTATTACTTATTATTTGAAACCACATGTTCACCTATTTTAAATAGGTATTATTTATCGAAATATAATATTCCGATAAATAATTATCAAGGTATTACATTTCTTAAAGTTAAACAAAATTTCGCCCTCGAAATTTGCTCTATACCAATTTAGACTTTGTACGACTAACCTTCGGACTAATCGCTCCGGAATTTTTTCTCTATATGTTGGCCGCTTTGCTTGATGTTCGAGAATTCGCTCAGTTTGACCGTCAAGATCTTGTCATTTTGTACTTTGATATATAGTATTTCCCGTGGCACCCATATACCTCGGTCGACACCAGATATCAAAATGTCTCTATGGCGCCCATACACCATGGTAACACAAGATACCTTAAATGTTTCCATGGCGCCCATACACCATGACAACACAAGATACCTCCTACTCAATGACACAATCGCAAATCAGGTTGTAGTAACTAAGAGATACGCATCATAAACTAAAATTTTCACGGCAAATAAGATAACTATTTATCAGCCCATAGGGGATTTCTTACTAAACATGTATCTTAACGATTTATTTTACCCTGGACTCAGGTGTAGTATTAAAACACAGGACTTCGCGTCTAATAAAACACAGAATTTCTCACTCATTTTAAAAAACACAGACTTCTCGTCCATTTGAAAACAAAGGATTTCTCATCCATAAAAAAAACGCAAGACTTCTCGTCCGTTTGAAAACAAAGGATTTCTCATCCATTTAAAAACACAGACTTCTCGTCCATTAAAACAAAATTTCACGTTTTGCATAATCATATAGTTTAGACGAATGCTAACACTATAAACGATCGGACACTCGTTCTATTTCCCTTTGTTTAGAGTTTCGTTGATTCGGTCTAGTCGAAACGGGTACGAAATATTGTATCGGGAGTTCCTCTACATGAGTCAAATCGCATGTACCTATCCTTGTTGGTCTCGGAGTTTCATCGGCGTGGCCTAGCTCCACATATAAGCTCTGCGCTAGGATAGAATAGTCGTCCCGTACAACCGACGATTATCGGGAATTATCGAGTTATCGAGACCGATATCGAGTTATCGAGATCGATATCGGGTTATCGAATGATCGTGGTCTGATATCAAATATGAATATGGACGATGAATTTACGATTCGGGTTAGAATGATGCACCGAGAGGTGGCACATCGGTTCAAGATGGTATACCGGTTCAAACCGGTACACCGACCTAGGGCTACCTCGTACTCATTTTCAAAACACGCTCAAAGTGTAAAAGGCTGATTTGAACATAACTCCGTTAACCGAACGAATGGCCGAGATAAGTGTCTATCATGGGGACCTCACCAACTCTATGGCGACCGATTGGCCACACCCACATAGACTAGCCTTAGCGTCCTACCATACCGTCCGTAATAACATAGTCATATCAATGCCGGGACTCTTTGCTCCGATACCAAAATGTAACATCCCATTTCCAAAAGCAAGATATTTTTTTTTCATCGAGTAGAGCATCGGAGCGATTGAGTAAACGATACATTTATTCAAATTGCCGTAAGTCTGGCTGATTTACAGAAGCGGTACATTGACCGAGAGTTTTCGAAATGAATAACGACAGAAGAAAGTCTTCAGTTGGGACTCTATACGGCTTGCTCGCCATTCTCCTCGGTCCTCGGTTCTTCTGAACCTGACGCTATGATAAGAGCTGAGATCCAATTGCAATTTGGATCTCAGGTAACGGTTAACCTCATGCTTAAATACGACTACATATACACGACAAAGCAAAGAATCAATACAAAGTCCATAACGAGATGTATGATTAAAAACACATAACCACGTATGTAACATAACCACGTATGATACAGCAATAATAACCTCGTATGTGACATAACCACGTATGTGACATAACCGTGTATATAACATAACCACGTATGCTACAACAACAAACAGAACACAACAAACATATATAATCATATAATAACCATCGAGTTAGTGTTACAAAGACGCGAACGTACAAACCTAACAACACATATACGCATATAATAAGCATCGAGTTAGTGTTACAAAGACGCGAACGTACATACAAATAGCGAGCTATCGGCTACCACATACAATACACATAGCATATATATGCATACTATAAACATCGCGTTAGTGTTACAAAGACGCGAACGTACATACCTAACAACACATATACGCATATAATAAGCATCAGAGTTAGTGTTACAGTACGTGAACGTACATACCTAACAACACATATAAGCATCAGAGTTAGTGTTACAGTACGCGAACGTACATTTTTGGCGGTACAACGGAACTTTTAAGGAAAAACGTGAAATTCGACAGCGGGAAAAACAACGGTATGACGGCGGCACAACAGCGGCCCGACAGCGGTACGATTGTCTCAGATATCCTATAAGGATAATATTTAACAACTTTTAGCAGCATAATGGCATTTTAGGTACAAATTACCATTTTGCCCCCGAACCCCTAATCGGCGGAATTTCGCAGAGCTTAATAAGTTTTCGCTCTATCTCTCTAGAATTTTGACAGATCTTTTCCCTCATCATATTTTCGAAATATATATCATATTTACCCCTAAATATGATATCTAGACTATCTTGAAAAATTAAAGATAAATCTAGCATTCCTACTATATCTACCGAAAGAACTACCGAACCTAAAGACCGGGGACCGAAGAACTTACCCGGACTTTGCTCGACTTTCTCCGAGCTTCTCTCTCTAACTTCTCTCTAAGAGGCAGATTTTTGGTGTGAGAAATGAAGAAGAGGAGCTTGGTATTTATAGAAGAGACGGATGGCGAACGGTAAATAATTCGAACTTCGTCTTGACGAATATGGGACCGTAGGATCGCATTTTTGAGGACAAAACACTCTTGGCCATCCATGGTCAAGATCGAAATCTAAGAGCCCTAAAGTCAATGGATGAGTTGTCATCCATGATGGCTCTTGCTTTATGGCCTCCGCCCGATAAAGCTACTCCGATCGGTGTCCGTTTCGCGCGATTTCGCGAAACTCAAAAATCCGGGCGTGTAACTTTGAAGATCTTTTCATCCTCTTTCATATTATCTATTTGGATCCTCTTTTTGATCATATCCAGGTATTCTTCGGTGCGTCGGAAGATATTCGGACAAACGCGTCCGGTTACGGAAATCGCTTCCGATAGAACCAACTTCCGGACAACAATTCACTGAATCGTAAAACGTCCAGTTGTTGCCTAACTTAATCTTGTGTTTAAAAAGACGCAATTGTTTCTATAGGTTCTCACTTTGCCTATCGACTCTACTCTATCGATCAACTTTTCGTCTTATTTGAAATCGGGGTTTTCGGTTGCGGAAACAACGCCCGGTAAATTCTTTCTTCGTGTAAAAATTCACTTGTTCTTAATTTGATCAGTCGAAAAGACTTTTACCTCTGGTTTACTGTAGAATTTATTTCTAACCTTTCCCGGTCGCCTATGTTCGACTCACCGCATTATATTATTATTTTATTCTAATTACCTTCACATTTATTTTTTTTTTTTTTTTTATTTTTTATTTATTTTTCTAAGCATAAAATATTTTATTACTTTTATTTTTTATTTTTTTATTTATTTAATAATTTCGAATTTCTCCAATTAAAAATAATTATTTAAATTATTTTTAATTCATTTACTTTATACCTTAATTATCCCATTAATTACCAGATTAGCCACTTACTAAGTTTTGATAATTTTCTTAATTAGGATAAATCATTATCTCACAACTATTTTACTTACATTGGTATTTTATATCCCATGTAAAATATTAAAAATCATGGGGTCACTTATGATCCCAAAATAATACTTAATTTTGCCTCATTATTTTTCAAGGGAAATTATCCCAAAAATTCCTAAAATTAGAGACAACATACTTTCTAATTTTTTATAAATATTTTACTACCTCTTGGGATTTATCATAATATTTTTAGGCCATTTAATGCCCTAAAAATACATTTTAGCTCTTTATCTTTCCTAATTTCCATAGTAATTACCTTAGAAAATAAGATAATTATTACTTATTATTTGAAACCACATGTTCACCTATTTTAAATAGGTATTATTTATCGAAATATAATATTCCAGATAAATAATTATCCGGGTATTACATTTCTCCCCCCGTTAAACAAAATTTCGCCCTCGAAATTTGCTCTATACCAATTTAGACTTTGTACAGACTAACCTTCGGACTAATCGCTCCGGAATTTTTTTCTCTATATGTTGGCCGCTTTGCTTGATGTTCGAGAATTCGCTCAGGTTTGACCGTCAAGATCTTGTCATTTGGTACTTTGATATATAGTATTTCCGTGGCACCCATATACCTCGGCCGACACCGAGATATCAAAATGTCTCTATGGCGCCCATACACCATGGTAACACAAGATACCTTAAATGTTTCCATGGCGCCCATACACCATGACAACACAAGATACCTCCTACTCAATGACACAATCGCAGTCCGGTTGTAGTAACTATGAGATACGCATCAGAAACTAAAATTTTCACGGCAAATAAGATAACTATTTATCAGCCCATAGGGGATTTCTTACTAAACATGTATCTTAACGATTTATTTTACCCTGGACTCAGGTGTAGTATTAAAACACAGGACTTCGCGTCTAATAAAACACAGAATTTCTCACTCATTTTAAAAAACACAGGACTTCTCGTCCATTTGAAAACAAAGGATTTCTCATCCATAAAAAAAAACGCAAGACTTCTCGTCCGTTTGAAAACAAAGGATTTCTCATCCATTTAAAAACACAGGACTTCTCGTCCATTAAAACAAAATTTCACGTTTTGCATAATCATATAGTTTAGACGAATGCTAACACTATAAACGATCGGACACTCGTTCTATTTCCCTTTGTTTAGAGTTTCGTTGATTCGGTCTAGTCGAAACGGGTACGAAATATTGTATCGGGAGTTCCTCTACATGAGTCAAATACGCATGTACCTATCCTTGTTGGTCTCGGAGTTTCATGCGCGTGGCCTAGCTCCACATATAAGCTCGCGCTAGGATAGAATAGTCGTCCGTACAAACCGACGATTATCGAATTATCGAGTTATCGAGATCGATATCGAGTTATCGAGACCGATATCATGGTTATCGAATGATCGTGGTCTCGATATCAAATATGAATATGGACGATGAATTTATCGATTCTCGGGTTAGAATGATGCACCGACGAGGGTGGCACATCGGTTCAAGATGGTATACCGGTTCAAACCGGTACACCGACCTAGGGCTACCTCGTACTCATTTTCAAAACACGCTCAAAGTGTAAAAGGCTGATTTGAACATAACTCCGTTAACCGAACGAATGGCCGGATAAGTGTCTATCATGGGGACCTCACCAACTCTATGGCGGCGATTGGCCACACCCACATAGACTAGCCTTAACGTCCTACCATACCGTCCGTAATAACATAGTCATATCAATGCCGGGACTACGCTTCCGATACCAAAATGTAACATCCCATTTCCAAAAGCAAGTATATTTTTTTCATCGAGTAGAGCATCGGAGCGATTGAGTAATCGATACATTTATTCAAATTGCCGTAAGTCCGGCTGATTTACGAAGCGGTACATTGACCGAGAGTTTTCAAAATGAATAACGACGAAGAAAGTCTTGATTGGGACTCTATACGGCTTGCTCGCCATTCTCCTCGGTCCTCGGTTCTTCCGAACCCGACGCTATGATAAGAGCCGAGATCCAATTGCAATTTGGATCTCGTGTAACTGTTAACCTCATGCTTAAATACGACTACATATACACGATGCAAAGAATCAATACAAAGTCCATAACGAGATGTATGATTAAAAACACATAACCACGTATGTAACATAACCACGTATGATACAGCAATAATAACCTCGTATGTGACATAACCACGTATGTGACATAACCGTGTATATAACATAACCACGTATGCTACAACAACAAACAGAACACAACAAACATATATAATCATATAATAACCATCGAGTTAGTGTTACAAAGACGCGAACGTACAAACCTAACAACACATATACGCATATAATAAGCATCGAGTTAGTGTTACAAAGACGCGAACGTACATACAAATAGCGAGCTATCGGCTACCACATACAATACACATAGCATATATATGCATACTATAAACATCAGCGTTAGTGTTACAGTACGCGAACGTACATACCTAACAACACATATACGCATATAATAAGCATCAGAGTTAGTGTTACAGTACGTGAACGTACATACCTAACAACACATATAAGCATCAGAGTTAGTGTTACAGTACGCAAACGTATATTTTTGGCGGTACAACGGAACTTTTAAGGAAAAACGTGAAATTCGACAGCGGGAAAAACAATGGTATGACGGCGGCACAACAGCGGCCCGACAGCGGTACGATTGTCTCAGATATCCTATAAGGATAATATTTAACAACTTTTAGCAGCATAACAGGCATTTTAGGTACAAATTACCATTTTGCCCCTGAACCCCTAATCGGCGGAATTTCGCCATAGCTTCGCTTTGTTTTCGCTCTATCTCTCTAGAATTTTGACAGATCTTTTCCCTCATCATATTTTCGAAATATATATCATATTTACCCCTAAATATGATATCTAGACTATCTTGAAAAATTAAAGATAAATCTAGCATTCCTACTATATCTACCGAAAGAACTACCGAACCTAAAGACCGGGGACCGAAGAACTTACCCGGACTTTGCTCGACTTTCTCCGAGCTTCTCTCTCTAACTTCTCTCTAAGAGGCAGATTTTTGGTGTGAGAAATGAAGAAGAGGAGCTTGGTATTTATAGAAGAGACGGATGGCGAACGGTAAATAATTCGAACTTCGTCTTAACGAATATGGACCGTAGGATCACATTTTTGAGGACAAAACACTCTTGGCCATCCATGGTCAAGATCGAAATCTAAGAGCCCTAAAGTCAATGGATGAGTTGTCATCCATGATGGCTCTTGCTTTATGGCCTCCGCCCCGATAAAGCTACCCGACGGTGTCCGTTTCGCGCGATTTCGCGAAACTCAAAAATCCGGCGTGTAATTTGAAGATCTTTTCATCCTCTTTCATATTATCTATTTGGATCCTCTTTTTGATCATATCCAGGTATTCTCGGTGCGTCGGAAGATATTCGGACAAACGCGTCCGGTTACATATTTTAAATCGCTTCCGATAGAACCAACTTCTCGGACAACAATTCATCAATCGTAAAACGTCCAGTTGTTGCCTAACTTAATCTCGTGTTTAAAAAGACGCAATTGTTTCTATAGGTTCTCACTTTGCCTATCCGACTCTACTCTATCCGATCAACTTTTCGTCTTATTTGAAATCGGGGTTTTCGGTTGCGGAAACAACGCCTGGTAAATTCTTTCTTCGTGTAAAAATTCACTTGTTCTTAATTTGATCAGTCTGAAAAGACTTTTACTTCGGTTTTTGTAGAATTTATTTCTAACTTTTCCCTGGCCTCGCCTATAAGCCGACTCACCGCATTATATTATTATTTTATTCTAATTACCTTCACATTTATTTTTTTCTTTTATTTTTTATTTATTTTTCTAAGCATAAAATATTTTATTACTTTTATTTTTTATTTTTTTATTTATTTAATAATTTCGAATTTCTCCAATTAAAAATAATTATTTAAATTATTTTTAATTCATTTACTTTATACCTTAATTATCCCATTAATTACCAGATTAGCCACTTACTAATTTTTGATAATTTTCTTAATTAGGATAAATCATTATCTCACAACTATTTTACTTACATTGGTATTTTATATCCCATGTAAAATATTAAAAATCATGGGGTCACTTATGATCCCAAAATAATACTTAATTTTGCCTCATTATTTTTCAAGGGAAATTATCCCAAAAATTCCTAAAATTAGAGACAACATACTTTCTAATTTTTTATAAATATTTTACTACCTCTTGGGATTTATCATAATATTTTTAGGCCATTTAATGCCCTAAAAATACATTTTAGCTCTTTATCTTTCCTAATTTCCATAGTAATTACCTTAGAAAATAAGATAATTATTACTTATTATTTGAAACCACATGTTCACCTATTTTAAATAGGTATTATTTATCGAAATATAATATTCCAGATAAATAATTATCCGGGTATTACACAAGCTCGAGACGGTCGATAGGTTCAGAGCTTCGGGCATCTCAGGGATTAGGGGACGGACGGGAAAAGTCACAGGGATTAATTTTGAAGGGTTCTTTCATTTATTTAATTTATTTTTTTAAAAAAAAAATCCTGAAAGTTTGTGACCGCACGTGCGGTCACCTGCCCAGACGTGCCTCCGCCCCTGTCTATGTATGTATTAAACTGTTTTGGGATTTTTTGTGCTTATGGAGCACTTGATTTGAAATTATATATTTGATTAAACTTATATTGATGATATGAGAAACTATTCAAGCATGCTTATGTGTATTAAAACTCATGGTTATATATTTTGGAAATTGTTTAAGCATGCTTATGTGTTATGATAATTGTTTATTATAAATGATTTTAAAATAACGCTGTATGTTTCAGATGATATTATTTGTTATCTTAAAGATGATTGAGGATGAATTATTTGATAAATCCTATTTGGAATTATACTCGTGATTTGAAACTTGTATATACATGTCAATATTATGATTGTTTGTCATTGATGTATAAACTTGTATATGTTTTAGATATTGGTTTGCATATATATTTCTGAATAATCAATTATTACAGAGATCTTTGGATCTTATGGTTACTATATTAATTTTTAGGAGATTATTAGGGAGCAAGGGAAGACACATATGAAGTAAGTCTTGAAGGCATTTTTATACTTCTAGAGTTCATGTTATGTCATTTGTATTTTCTATGACCATAAGACTTTCGCATTTTATTAACTCTGAAATAATTTTAGAAATTTATTTTAAAACTGTAAATATGAGTTTTTGCTAAACAAAATTTTGTATTTTGATGATGAGTATCGTTATTGACAATATTTCAAATATTTTGGTGGTTGGATTTGAAGTGTTATATGAGGTCCTAAAATAAGTGCTCTACGGGCCGGACCGGAGTGTTTTATGGCACGGTGCTTGGGTGATTACCCAATTTTTTTCTTTTAAAGAAAGTCTATTTCCTAATTAAAATTCCAACCTTGAAACAAATTAACAACTCAACAAAGAGGCCACGATGCCTCCTTTAACATACTGAAATTCTACATAGAGCTTACCGGGGTTGGCTACGGTCCTCTTCCCTTCCCATCCACTTCCCATCATCTTCCTCATTTCAAAGTAGTTGGATTGAAATATTAACCGTTCAGATCTAATGTTTTATAAAAGTACTACAGTTATATTTTTTAATAATTTAATATTTTTTAATATAAAAATAATATTTTTATAAAAGATTAAACTTGAACCGTTCAGATTTCAATCCAACGGCTAAAATTGAGAAGATGATGAGAAGTGAATGGGAAGAGAAGAGAATGGGAGCCACTCCCAGAGCGCACCCTAAAATTTTCAGCAACTAGTTGGGTGCTGCTCGCAACTGACATCAAAGTGAAAAGAAAATAAAAGACTAATCACTTCAAAATAGGCTGTTTTTTTCATAAGCTTTCCAAAAAGAGTTAACCGGCCACCCACAGTTTGATGCATAACACGTATCGCAAATGAAGGGCGCCCAACCCAAGACGAAGTGATGATTCTCATGACAATAAATAAACTACCATAATCACAAATCTTCTTCAGGGAATATGTAGCTTGAGAATTAAGAGATGAAAAACATTACATCTTGACAAGCTATCATGCGAATCCAAAAATATTCGGTCATCGAACTACTCAAAAAAGGGATTTTGCATAAAGAATAATAGGAAGCGAGGGTTGATCTCAAGTAGCCTAGACCGAATAAGGAAGCAAGTTCACAGCTATATATTGAGACTCAAAGGTTTATTCTATATGACATTTTTAAATTTCAATTAACTTCAACTGTGTTACCCATGTTTGAAAAATAACCACGCTCCAATGACTAGAAACTCCAATTCCGGGAAGGATTACAGATATCAGGAGGCAAAATAAAATTTAGTACATAATCTATTGCACTAACTGTAATCAGATTTCAAAAGAATGATTTCCTAGAAAGAAGAATGGCAATTAGATTTCGGATCCCAACTATCGGGGAAGAAGCCGGATACCAGAATCGATGAAAAATCAAGAAATTGTTCTGCTGTAGGGGCGGTTGACCGTGGTCCAGCTAAGGTTCAGGTACAAGATGGCAGCGGTGATAGGGCTGAGGTTGACGGCGCCCGTGGCAGAAAAATCCTTTCTCAAGGAAAAGAAGCAAAGATTTGAAAAGAATGACAATTTACGCTTGAATAGGGAATGCAAACTTTGCGCTTACACGGAAGTGTTCGGACTACAAAGATTTCACGAGTGTGAGCTGATTCATGGAAGGGCTTATTGTTGAAATAATGACTTATTGATGAAGCTTTTTCCCCTTGTCATATAATAGGCTGATAAATTTGTTCTACTTTTGTAATTTTGAACTATAAAAAGTGAAAAATTTATTTTATTCTCGTAATTTTAGTATAAAGTCGAAGCTTCATTGCGTTTGCAATTTTATGGTATTCTGAACTTTTATTGTGGTTACCTTCACTAGCTTTAGAAGGACATATATAAAAGTTTTTTGTTACCTTTTTAAAGGTCTAAGTACTTTAGATATATATATTCATATCTTAAAGTCTATACAGATTCATAGATGATGAGTTAGTAAATAATTAGGGAAATATTTACATAGTATTGAAATATTTGGTACTATTGCTGTTAGTATTTTGATAAATGAACAACTCATTTTTCAGTTTAGGCTCTAACTATACAACATTGACTTAACCTAATCAGATGTACGGACATCACACATTGACCTAAAAACCTATAGCTAGCCATTTAGACTTATGCTCAATGTTTTTAAG
Source organism: Acacia melanoxylon (assembly GCA_019022615.1). Classification (NCBI taxonomy): domain Eukaryota; kingdom Viridiplantae; phylum Streptophyta; class Magnoliopsida; order Fabales; family Fabaceae; genus Acacia; species Acacia melanoxylon. Next base: position 5,719,921 of record JAFJYJ010000027.1, read on the forward strand.
CATAAAGCTTATAACATAATTGTAATCTTCTACGTAAGTTTTCTCCCTAATATTTATGTTCTTCACTTCTTTCCCTCCAAAATATACGCGCGCGTGTGTGCGGCAAGAAAATAATATTAATTTCCTTGACATTCATTTTAATTTTCTCCAAAATAATTGCTTCCACTATTACATATACAGCTTGAAGGAGACAATTGACCGTTACCAAACTTATGTTAAAGATACTCATGTCTTCGAACAAAATATGCAGGTTCATAATTATTATTTCCTTATTTTTATTGCAATTATTTCCTTATTTCTTATGTTCTTGTTATCATCTTCCATCCTAAAGTAAAGATACTCATGTATTTTTATTTTTTTGGCAGAAAAGATCTAGTGTTTAACTTCTCTGTTTGTCTACACACACACACACTCTCTCTCTCTGGGGATGATGTGAAAAAATTTCATATGTTTCCTATGTGCTCTAATTTTTATTTCTTTTTGTATAAATGCTCATTTGGTCCTTTTCATTTTAGCTTAATGAAATTTTGAAGAGAAAGTTGGGATGAAGTCCCCCATTATAAAATTTTATACACACTCAAATTTAGTATACAGAATACCGGTACTTTGATTTAAGTCATTCCCACTAATAAAATTTTCAATGCGGACTTTTCCCCCATTTTTCTTGGTGTGCTCATTTAAAATTTCACAATATTTGTCTTATATTTCAAAGTTATTGTACTTTTTTTTGGATTTGACCAAAATATTTTATATCATAACAATCATAATTAGTGAACGAAACTAATCAAAAGAATAAGTTAACGTAAATCAGACACAAATTCACCTTTTTGATCTTAAGCTTATGTGTCTCTACATTTTGCCATGCAGCATAAAAACTCACAAAATACAACTCGCAATGGGAAAAAAAGTGTAATGAATACTGCCATTTTTTCTCATATGTCCTAAGTTTAGTGAAATGTTTACGATTTCAGAAATTTTGCAAACACATAAAAATTAATTTTCCTTGAAAATGAATTGTTTTCTGATTTTCCTTTCTCTCAGAGACTTTCAGGACATAAATGCAATTATAAAAATTAGTTTATTTATATTCCTCTTTGTGTTTTATTTCCGTCCAACTTGCCAATTAACACGTAATCCTGAAAATGGCAGCATCTGAATCAAGAAACAGCAAGTATGAAGAAGAAGATTGAGCTTCTTGAAGCTTCAAAACGGTTCCAATATCAACTTAATTAAATGAATTATTACAGTACTTTTTGAATTCGTTGTTGATATTCATTCATATTGAAAGATCAATTGATTACTTTGCTGTTTCTAATTTTATTCTTTTAGGAAACTTAGAGGGGAAGGTTTGAACACATATTCCCAACAAGAACTGGAAGAGATTGAACAAGAGGTTCTAAAGAGTGTCAGAAACGTTCGAGCAAGAAAGGTCAACTTAATGTCCCTACACACAGACACACTCTTTTATGTAAGTTTCAAAGTTAAATTTTATCTGAATTCAACTTTATAAATATTTTTCAGAATCAAATCATTAAGGAGCAAATGGAGAAACTAGAAGAGAAGGTAGGGTGTCCCTTGACAAATGGTTTGATAATTGAATGTCATTTTGCGTTTAATTTTTCATCAAGTGGGTCTCCATATGTGTGTGTATGGAATCTGAGGCATTGTGCTAAAGACTTTTGCTTACCATAAATCTCATCTTTAATTTTATTGATCTGTCTGTACTTGAAATATTTTGATTTCATTTTAAAAAAAATTAACACACGCACACGCCATATGTAATAGGGATAAACATAGGTTGAGTTAACCCTAACCCGAAGTCCAATTCAATTATGCATCGATTAGAACCTGAGGCAATCCCGCACAATGACCAACTTGGGTTGGCCACCCCAAGTTAGACTTGGTTTGAGATAGAAAGCTTTAGGATTGGCTATTGGAGGATAACTTTTAAGATTTACGAAACAAGTATGTGAGAAAAGTTTTGTCTTGCCTTTTGAAAAATAGCTTCTGAAACTATAATTTTAGAGTTACCCAAACTCACTATGAACTTAAAAATATTGTTAAAAGATGAGAACTAAAAAAGAGGGAGGGAGACCAACAAACGTTAGTGATAGTGGAAGGGCTTTAGCCAAGCTCCGTAGATTACACAAATCAAGAACCATCTGATATACAATTATATATCAATCAAATTAAATCAAATCATGCTCAAGTCTTCCCATAAAAATAGGAATTAGAAAACCACAAATACGTCAATGGCTTTCTAGCCTAGCGGCGTGAAAGCTCTCCTATAAGTGGGAGGTTGCAAGTTCAATCCCACTTATAAATTGTCAAGTCGTTAGCATTTTCCCTTCTAGGAAATTTTAGGAGAGCTTAGTCCTAGCTAGCAGCTACACACATGGGAACTTGCAAACACGCACATAGTTAATATTAAGCCATAAACATGCTTCTAGATATGTGGTTGGGGTTAACTTGATAAAGAAAGAAATTGATTTAAAGGACTACTCTGTAGAGTGTGTATAGTTCAGATACACGTACTAGTTTGACAATTTAGAACTTTGTACATATAAAATAATTAAATAGGTCGCGTGAACCACAAATACATATACATGCAAATATATTATATTTACACTATTTCACCAGAGAAGCTAAACTTTGATTTGCTTACACATTTCTGCTCAAGTCATGGTTAGTTAGCTTATATTGTTAGCTGAATTCATCCATAAGGATTTCTGAAGTTGCGTTGATGTTGTATTCTTCATCTATGGTGTCTGACTGGCGATTGAAAAGATTTTAATTACCCGCAAAAATAAAAGTCAAAAGGAAAATGCTGATTACTATATTTGTTTTTACTACTATTCAGGAAAACACCCTAACAGAAGAATATGCAAGGCTTTCTGAGAAGGTGAGATTGTAGTAAATTCTTATCTGAAAATTATTTTAAGATTTTCATTTTATTTTCATCGCCATCCTTAAAGCCAAGGAGATGTTGCAGAGAGAGAATGTTTGGTCTGAGGAATTAAAGGAGATGGAAAACAAAGTTCGTTTAGACATTCACACCTGGGAATAAATCATTTGATTTAGAATCAATCATTTCAATCTCAATTTAAAAAAGAAAACAAAACAAAATCAGAAGTTTAATTGCATATTATGAGATTGCAATTGAATGAAAAAGACACGGTGAGATTGATTTTGCTGTGCAGTGTGGTATGGAGGCAAATCAAGGAAGACAGAATCAGAGTGAAAATATTTCATATTCAGATGTGGAGACTGGCTTGTTCATCGGACTTCCAGAAACAGGATCACGAAATAAATTATGATATCTTGTACGGATAATTGTTCCAGAAACAATGTTGAAGATTGTGAAATCAACATGTGCGCGCCAACATCATCAACAATTTAATATGAAACAATTGTGCAACAATAATGACCATGATTTGTGGTGTTCTATTGATTTCGAGTTGCATGTATGCACAATTGATTTTGCACTGTCACCCCATACCTTGACCATGTTTTTCTCGATCAGAAGATGCAAACTTGTGGCTTTATTTAATGAACATATCTCTGCGATCAACACAAGCATCAAATTTTTTTGGCAGTTAATGGGTTGACGCAAGTCTGATGAATCCATATTGAGTTTATTTTCATAGTGATTTGAGAGTTGATTGTATTTTTGAGTTATAATTTAGGAGATTGATGTAATGAAATTAAACAAAATGGTTATAGATTAATGTATAGTCGAAATAGGCGCTTTAGTAGTGTGTGATTTTGGCATTAAATGAGTTTACTATATAAATAGGAAATAAACTTATGGGCAAGTGGTTTTATGTTTTCGTTGCCACTAGAGCATGATATAATGTTCATGATGTTATTTGGATTTTAACAAGGCTGTATATTTCAACGGTTTTAGTAATTATATATGTAGTTTGGCGAAAAAAAAAGTAATAATATATGTAAACTACAAGAGGCCTAAAATCACTAATTTGCTGTAAGCGGCTTCATCTGCAGCTTTCCCAAATGCTTGCCATTCGTGCACTTGAGGGAGAACCAGTTTATCAAGTCTCAATCTAAATTAAACGAAGTTGTTTTTATAAGTATATTCTGAGCCGTTCTTTCTTGCAACAAATTGTGGCCGTCCAAATTCCTTATCCTTTTCAAAATCTTTTATTTTTGCCAACTTCTTATTAGATTCTATGTCCATCATTGTACCTTAAGGATTCCGGGCATACATGTCACCTGATTGTTTGGTTGAATTGCACATGAAAATAGAGCAATGCATCAAGCAACACAACAAATGCATCAAAGAGAAAAAGAGAACATAACAGGGAGAGAGTTGAGAGACCATTTACTCACGGACGAAAAAACTAACTCCCCAGCCCTTTGTCCATATTATGTACCCTGTGGTTGTGTGGATTTAAGCTTTTAGAACTTAAAGAGAAAACTCCCTCTACTAACTCATATTTCTCTTTATTGGAATAATAGACCCACTTACGTACATTGGGTTTATAAACCCTAATCCACCGATGATTAACTAGGTTTACTCAATAATCACTACCATAGGGTATATTTTTAATGTCGCCGATTAACGTCTATTTTTTAAAAATAGAGGTTAAAAAGTAGGTAGTGACATTTTTTAAATTTGGGCCCTACTTTTAAGGTCTGATTTTTTGGGAAAACAAATGTTAAAAGCCTAATTTTAAATAGACATTAAAAGTATTGCTTTTAACATCTGTTTTCCAAACAAACAGACGTCAAAACCCTTAATAAAATTTCAGATCCACCATCATCAGCATTCAGTCCTCTCTCTTCTTCACTCTCCAATCCCTTTGCTCTCTCACTCGCATCTATTCCGTCAGTCACCAACGTCGTACCTCCTCTATTAGTCCGTCGCGACCCCTTTCCTCCTCCATCACGACCTTTCTCCTCTGTTAGGCATATCCTCCTCATCCTCCCTCTGCCACCATTCCTCCTCTGGCATTGCAAGTCTGCATTCATTTAGGTTAGTGACTCTATCTTTATGGAATAGTTGCTTTCATTGATGCTTACAAATTATAGTGGAGGGCTGATTAAAAAGAAAAAGAGTTAGGAATTTTAAGAGATTACATTGATGCTTAAAATCTTATTGTTTGGTGGGATTATGTACTTGAATGTTTTTTTTTTTTGAGTTATTATAAATGCCCATAAGGCGTTTGATGAAATGAATGATCGAGAAATTATAGGTGTTAGATGAATTGAGGAACTTGCTTTGCTTACTTAAACCTTCAAGAGTGATAGGTAGATTTGATGGACAATATGTTATACTCTTATTTTGGACACTTGATTATATTTGTTTAAGTTGATCCATATTTTGTTTTGGAGCACTTGATTATATTTATAAAGTGTTGGATGTATATATACTTGCTTAGCAGTGTTCTATTTTGTGCACATGCTTATTTTCTAGGAATTTGTTGTATTATGTTGTGTACAGACTGTGGATAGAAAATATAAATTACATATTTAAAAAAAAATTACTTACAATGTTGGTTTTGAAAAAATAGATGTTGTATGTCTGTCACTTACAACATCTATTTTTGAATCGGTAGAAAATATAAATTACACGTTTTTTTTTTTAAAAAAATGATTTTCAATATCTATTTTTTAAAATGAAACAAGAATAGGGGACATGTACATGATGTAGTTGAAACTCAAGGGGATGAGAGAGATGTAGAACCAGGGGTAATTTAGGATGACATAGAAAGGATAGATGGGTTTGACAACATAAATGATGCTGCTGGAATTGTGGACATTTTTAAGACCAAAGTGAAATTTAGAAAAGTGGTGGAAGACAAACTAAGATAGTTGGAAATGGAATTCAGGACTTAGATGAGATCGTTCGAGAGGACGACAAAGGATTATGTGAATATGACCATGACGTTGACAGTGAGGATGTGGATGCGGATGATTTTGATAGTTAGGATGATAGCTATATGGTTGAAACTTGAAGCTTTGATATCGTAGAGAGTGTTGATAATGATTTTGAAGTGAGTGAATTTTTTAGGATGAGGAGGATTTGTGCCTCCAATATAATGATGGGCCTCCAGAAGAGAGGTATGGGCTTGTTGAGTTTAAAGGGTCGGCTGGCATCCAAAGCTTATAGAAATGCGGTTCAATTAGTCTTGCAACTATAATCATCTTCCCTTTCTTATCTCGTTTTTGTATTCCTTCCCTAGGAGCAATAGAAAAAAGAAAATAAAAAATCTCAGTCAAGCGATGAGACTCCTGGGAGGTGTCTTAAATAAGAAAGCTTTGAATTGATTGCAGGCTTTGGAAAGCTTGAGAACATTGATTGCGAGCAAGAGTAAACTCAAATAGACCATTTCAATTTCAAAACAATTCTCAGCACAAATGCTTGACATCTGAGACATGTCAAAGAAGAACAAGCTCTTTTCTTTCCTAGAAGGCCGTAAGCAATGGGTAAAAGCTAAGTTACAGAGACGAGGAGTGTGGGATTTGGCATCAACCTAGGGAATGCCCAAAGAGTCCACTTTTTGAATTGAGCTCCTCCTTCCCTCTTTACTCCGCTTTTACTGAAATTAGTGAATTAGACTCCCTGCTATAGACATAGTAAGTTATTTTCAAGGCACTTTTTCATGTTGGGCATGGCCTTTGGGGACGAAGAGGTGCTAAAGAGGGCTATTGATAGTTATGCCATCACGAAGTGGGTTAATATAGGAGTAGTTAAAAGTGAGAAAATGTTAGTGAAAGCTATTTGTGAAGTGCTTGACCATTCATGTTATATCCCTCTAATGATGGGTTGAATGTGGCTCTCTCATTAGTCCGGTCGTACTCTCTTGCTAGGGCTTGTTGTCTCTCCCTGTGAGAGCTCATTTTCGCTACCCACTATGACAAAATATTTTCTCTTGTAGTTTGGCATGAAAAATCAAAATTGCAAGGGAAGATAACATTCGACTTTATGCGTGCATGCATACTTGTTGATGTTAAAAAACCTCTTGTCTCTAGATTTTGGGTTTCAAGGCTAGAGTTATCTAATGTTCGGGCCTCTATTAAATATGAACGACTATCAAATTTTTGCTATAGTTGCGGTATTTTGGGCCATGAAAATAGGATATGCAAAAATCTAAAGACAAGAAGAAACATGGATTCAAACCTTGGATGACAATGCAAGCAATTAAGCATCGGGATGAAGCTTCGGTCAAGAGTAAATCTTAATGGACAGAGGTAGACTCTTTTCTCAATTCAATGACACATGAAAAACATAAAGAGCGGTCAAATGAATTTAGTAAAGCCAAAATTCATTCTAAGCTAAATAATCAGGAGGGTCTGGCGATCCGCTTCGATGGAGGGAGAATGCCCGCCAAAGTGTGCTTTATTGAAAAGGGGATATGATACGGGGCCTTGCTGGGGAATTTCTCCCCTAACTTTCTTCGGTTTGGTCAGAGGGGTGAGCGCATAGTTTAGTAAGGACAGTTGCTTTGTCGAGAGAGTTGAAGACGGAATATCACCACAAGAAGGGAGTGAATTGGGTGATTTCAAAAACTTTCGCAATTATGACTCGAACAGAATAATAGAGCAAGGATTAGAGAAAAAATGAACACAAAGGATTTATATTGGTTCGACCCAAACTCTTGACCTACGTCCAGTCCCCAAACACTTGGTTTTCACTAACACTTTCAAATGATTACACACTCTGTAACTTGAGTAATCCTCTCTCTAGGATTTGCTCCCCCTTATAAGCTGTAATCAATACACCCACACTCAAGGTCCCTCTACCTTGAGATTCTTATAGAAATAATGATCAGAAAATAACTCTCTTACAGAGTAGATAAAGAATCACAGAAGTACAAAATACCTGAAGATATTACAAAGTAATGAATGGAACAGTAATTGACAATAAATTCGTTTGAGCGTAAATGTTTCGGTGGTTGATTTGTATTGAATGCTTCACCTTATATTTGGTGGTTGCAATTAATGACCGTTGAAAAGCTTTAATGAATTTGTTGTGAGTAATAAATATAACTGTTAGTTATTGAAGTTCGTTCGTTACTCATACGCTTCGATTATGCATAATAATCGTTGTTATTCTGCCGCTTTGATATTATCTTTGTTTTGCTCGTTGAGTTGCAGCAATTAATGCAAAATGGGAATAGTAGAAAAGTCTTTCTGATTGCTGAGAGAATGTTTGCCTCGTTGGTGCTTGGTTTTTGTAGCCGCATTTAATGCCTTCTGACATAGATTTGCTTTCTGATAATCTTCTTGATAATTCTTGATCTAATCATCTAAAACTCATTAATACTTTAGTTAAATATAGTTAAGAATAGTAACGAGTGAAGATAAGAAGATTATAGATCACTATCAAAGATTTAAGCATTTACGGACACGTTGATTTACTGAGACAAAAATGAAATACTCGAGTTATCATTAATTGACTCAAGTTGGTTCTTTCAGTACTCGAGCGAAGATGATTTTCTTTTGAAAAGAACATGTTTGAAACAGAAGTTTTAAGTTGAGAAAATCACTTCACAAAGTATAACTCAAGGCTAAAAATACTGACTTGAGTTGTGCACTTGAGTCAAATCTTTATAACTTGAGACGAGAAGTTTTGTTCACACATTGATGACTTCGAGTTATATTGAAAAATAAGTTTAAGCAAAGGACACTTGAGTCTTGAAATGCTAACTCTAATGGATGACTTGAGTGCACAAGATTATAACTCGATTTTCCAAAATTTGTTCACAAAGATAAAGGTTGAGAAATAAATTGGAATTGATTTTAAACAAACGACACTCAAGTGCTGAAAAGTTAACTCTAACGATTAACTCGAGTGTATGAATATTACCTCGAGTTGAAGATTTTAACTTTTGGAAAGACAGCTGATGGCGGGAGTTAAGGTTTGAAAAACAAAGTTTAGCACTCACCAAGTCAACTTGAGTTGAATGCAGGTAACTCGAATTATTATCTTTAGGTTCAAAAGTAATAAAAAATGTTCACTCAAGTTATGAACCACTAACTCGAGTTAGAAAAAACTAAAAACTATTTCGACCAAGGTTTTAAACCTCTTACTCGAGTTTTTGGGCCATGACTCGAGTATGTCTATGACAGACACATGAAATCACTTTTTGCTTGAAGATTTGATTGAAATGAAAGTTATTCATTTAAGTGCCATTAAAGATACACTTAAGGGCCATGACTCGAGTATGTCTATGACAGACACATGAAATCACTTTTTGCTTGAAGATTTGATTGAAATGAAAGTTATTCATTTAAGTGCCATTAAAGATACACTTAAGTGACTTGAATCATCAAGTCTATATTCTTTATAAGTGTCAATTATCATCAAAACGTATTAAGAACTGACATTATCCCCCTTTTTGATGATGACAACACTTGTGAATTTTTTGAAAGATTCTTTTAGATTGCAAATGACAAAAGTATATAATTGAAAAGCTCAAAGAAATAAAACTTCTCATTTTAATTAAAGGAAGTTTAATACATCAAAGTTTAAGCAATATACAAAAATGAAATACATGGAGGATAGATAAACTAACTACACAGTCACTAACCCTCTACTTCTCTCCCCCTTTGTTATCAGACAAAATAGGGAAGGAGATATCAGATGAAGGGGAAGTGGGGCAATTGACTGGATACGCAGAGGAGCATGGATCAGAGATGGATCCAGGGTAAGAGATGGAGAAGTAGTAAAGGATGGTGAGTTTGGTCTGAGATGTTAGACCTGGCTATTACCCAAGAGGGGGGGTGAATTGGGTGTCTAATAAAACTTTGGGAAGTTTGAAAATCTTTTTGCAACTTACTGAAATAATTCGTATGATAGAAATACTTTATAAAGCAATAGTCAGTCATTCAAACATATATGTTGGAAATATAAGAGTTTAAGGAAGAGAATATGCAAACTATGATTTATCCTGGTTCGGCCCAATCCTTGACCTACGTCCAGTCTCCAAGCTCCGCTTGAGATTTTCAATCCACTATCTCCTTGTTTAACCAGGCACAAGAGAAAAGCCTTTACAACATCACAAGTTTAGCCAGACACTTGTGCAGCCTTTACAAATCTCTTACAGAGATTCTACCCCTTACCCACTGTAAGGATACAATCTTTGTAATGAATGATTACAAACAATCTTCTCTCTCAGAAGTGATAAGATGAACACTGAAGTGCATTACAAATAATCTCACTCTCTAATAAACTATATGATCACTGAGAAAACATAGAGAAAATGAGATAAACGTTAGAAGGCATTTTGACTGAGGAGGAAATTTTGTCTTTGTTGATCGTTCGTTAATCGTCACCTCTTTCGGTTTGAAGACTTCGCAATTTATAGGTATTTGTGTTTTGACTGTTGCGAGTATCCGACAATTGAGCAATTCTTCCAGTTTAGAATATGACCGTTGGAGAGAGATTAATGAGCGTTGAGAGTAATAAATATATCTGTTGCTCTGTCTCTTCGTAATCTTCCCATGTTGGTCAATATACTTCGTTGACATTCTTTGTCCAATTTGTCCGTTGAGACTTAGGTAGAATATTGACATGGAAATATTTGGAATGCTTTACAGTTGCTCAAAAGTCCATATTCTACTTTCGTGCTTCATCTCTGTTTTGCATTTAATGCGTCTGACACATTTTTGCTTTATGAAAATTTGATGATTAAAAACACGTTAATCATATATGAAAAGCACTAACAAACTGATTAAACTTGGTTAGACAAAGTATAAATCAATAACATGAAACACCCAAGTCTTAATCAATGATTTAAGGTTTACGCAGAACGAAGGCTTCAAAGCCAATAAGCATTCTCGAGAATTGTTCTTCTGGTTCTCGAGAATTACAGGAGAAAATGTTCTTCCAGAAAGCATGTTTCAAAGATACTAGATAACAATCAGGCTGAAGAATGAAAAGCACAGTGACCTCAGTAAATTGTAGAGGCCCTGTAGCATTCTATTTATAGAGATAGGTATCCAATACAATTGTTACACCTGTACATTTTCATAATAGAATAGAGAGAAGAGAATCTAACAGCTAATCATTCTAGACTTCTAATTGCTAGAATACAATTAATAATATTACATAATTAATCCTTAACATTCCCCCTCAAGCGAGAAGGGGTGATAACCACTCCAAGCTTGTTGCGAAAATCTGAGAAATAAGGATGAGCTAAAGCTTTTGTGAATCCATCAGCTATTTGTTGTGCAGATGAGATGTAACGAACCTCCAACTCACCAGCAAGAACTTTATCACATAAAAAATGAACATCTAGCTCAATATGTTTAGATCGAGCATGTTGAACTGGATTGGATGCCAATGCTTTGGCACTAACATTATTACACCAAATCACAGGTGGTTTTCTACACTTGAAACCAAGTTCAGAAAGCAAAGAGCGAAGCCACACAATTTCAGCAGAGGAATCAGCTAGGGAACGATACTTGACAGAGATTTGCCGTCATCTCCCAAAATAACCAGATTAGAAAAGATTTGCAGTATAATGTAACCTGGGTCGTTTCTCTCAAGGAATTTGCGGTGGGTTTAAATCGCAACAAAAAACAACAACAACAAAATTGGGGGTTTTTGATTTGAAACAGATTAAAACGAAAATAAACCGAAACAGATCGAAATATGCGTAAACAGATTAAAACGAGATTGCAATAGATTAAAACGATCAACCCAACGTTTAGATTCCGAAACTTCCTTCATTGAACGAAATATAAACGAACTCGCGTTTGGCCCCGGACGAACCGAAATCTCCCGCATTCGTCCGTAAATCCTCGACTAGACGATCGTCTAGAATCTGTCCGAACAGTGGCGTCTCACTGTGCAATCGCACAGCAACACTCTAACCTAGTTCGAACTCAGTCCTTGGGATGAACCAAACCGAATATTAAATCTAATATTCGAACTATTTCCATAAATCGGATCCGATAAGATGAAAACAGAAACGAGTAAAGTTACCGATTGAGTACGAGTTCTATGGATGAATCATGGAATCCTCAACGTTGGGTTAACCACAGAAGGTTTAGCCGAACATGGCTGGGAAAATCGAAGAACAGACGAAGAACGCGAAGAACACGAAGAACACGAAGAACATTTCGAGAATCGAAAACCTCTACTTTGATCCACAAAACATAATAAAAACGTGAATCCATGTGTTTGTGGCTACTGCCTTACTTAACCTAAGATGAAAAACGAAATGGGGCTCCAATCAATAATCCAGGCCCAAAACAGAAAATAATACAGAATGGGCTTTAGTCACAAATTCGAGCCCAAATAAAACATCTGACTTTGGCTTCAAAATCGACCGTCTTCTTGTCCAAATTTGCCCTTCATGTCTTCATAACAATTGTAGATCTCTGAATCATCTGAAATATGAAACAAAAATGAGGCAAATCCGATGTCTGGTTCAAGAGTTATGGTAAGATTAGTGAAGCAATGTAAAACTGGAATTTTATTAATAAAAATGGCTAAAATATAATCAAAGGCCCAAAGCCCAAATAAGTATAAAAGCCATTATTTATTAACTAAAAAGTCCTAAATTATTAATCAAGAGATAAAAAGAAGTGTATAAAATATTCAATTATCAATACTCTGACTTGGTACTGGAGCGTGATACAACACGCTGTTTCCTAGAAGACCAGGAAACTAAAGTTCCTCCTAAATAAACACCAATTCCAGACATAGATTTTCTATCATCTACATTAGTTGCCCAGTAGGCATCAGAAAAACCAGTCAAGTTTAAACCAGGAGAAGGTTTAATATGTAAGCTATAGTTAAAAGTGACCTTAAGATATCTTAGAATCCTCTTGACAGCTTTAAAGTGAACGTCGGTAGGCCTGCAAAGGAATTGACTGAGTTTGTTCACAGGGAAAGCTATATCTGGCCTGGTAGTTGTGAGATATTGTAAGGTACCAATTGCTTGACAAAACACAGTGGGATTAGGCAACAGATGTCCTTCATAAATAGAAAATTGTTTCCCAGAAATCATAGGAGTAGGCATAGGAGCAGCATCAAGTGAAGGTGGAATATCACCTAGAGGGGGGTGAATAGGTGATCTTGAAATTCTTTCGCTAATTGCTCAAGAACACTTAAAACAGAGATAGAGAGAAGAGCAATGAACACAAGAGATTATCTTGGTTCGGTCCAACTCTTGACCTACGTCCAGTCCCTTTAAACACTCGGGATTTCACTATCTTTAAACTTGATTACGACTCAGAACTCACGAGTAATCCTCTCACTAGGACTTACTCCTCTTTACAAGTTGTAACCAACTAACCGTGGACACAATTACACACTCGTAAACGAAGGATGATCCTTTCACTCTCGGACTCACTCCCCCTTACAAGTTGTAATTGATACACCCACACTCAAGATACCTCTACCTTGAAATTTGAATGAATTGTAAAACAAATGATAAGACTCTCTCACAGAGTAGATAAATGATAAACACTGAAGCTCAATGATATCCTAAGATATATACAGAATGTAGATTGAATGTTTTTAATGCTTTGTCTGTGTATTCGTCTATTCCACCATTGAAGAATTCAAACCTTCGTGTATTTATATTGGTTGGAGCCGGAAGACCGTTGGAAGGATTTGAATGTTGAAGTTCTTGTTTTGAGCATTCGACCGTTGGGAATGGTTCTTGGAGCGTCCGTGTTTCTCTATGTGTTGTCCGCTATTTTTACTTTGTTAAATGTCCGTTGGAGAGATTTAAACGTCCGTTGATTGTTTTGAAGCACTTGCGTCTTCTCGCTACCCATAATCAAATGTCTCCTTAGTTGGGTCATCTTTACAAGTTGTGACCTTGAGTGAAGAGAAACTTTAAAGATGCTTTTTAGTTATGGGTCCTCCGAGTCATGTCGGCTTTGCTTCTCCATACTTTCGGTGCGCTGACTGTCATGCTTTAAACCGAGATTCAATGTCCGAAAGCCACTCACAAAGATGATTAGCATATAATAAGATTCAAGAGGATATTTATATAATCAATTTATTCAAATGAGTTATAGTTGGGTTCAGTTTACGATACAAGTATTCATTCGAGTATTCCCTGCGAAACATCGTTGTTGGCTAATACTCGCATGTTCTTCATCCGAATGTGAAACTTTGACTATGAATCTGAAAAATACTTAGGAAGATGATTAATGATATCATAGTTAATGTAGAATGATGTATTGAAGAATTAAAACAATTAAATAGATCATTTAAATAAAGTTACAAATGAATCAGGTTTGCTGTCCAATCTGGTATGGGTGCTGTCTGACCATTCTCGAGAATGCTGAAGCTATACTCGAGAATCGCATAAGGAATCAATCTGAAGATTGATCAATTCTCGATCATTCTCGAGAGTTAATTCTTAGTTCTCGAGAATCACTCAAGCAACAGTACACACAGAAGCAAATATCAGTTAAGCATTCGTTAATACTCGAGAATCCTTTCTGGTTCTCGAGAACCATTCTCGAGAATTAGTTCTAATTCTCGAGAGTCACTTCAGAAACGGAATGCATCAGTACAGGCCATCGACCATTCTCGAGAATCACTTGCTGATTCTCGAGAACCATTCTTGAGAATGGATTCTCAATTCTCGGGAATCACTGGAGAGACATCTTCTGATTCTGATTCAGACTCGATCATTCTCGAGAGTGCTGGTGCATTCTCGAGAACCATTCTCCAGAATGCAATACCCATTCTCGAGAATTGCTTTGCTGTGATTGAATTACAGATTAGCAACCACTCTGGAATTCTGGAGAATCCTTGAGATAGTTCTCAAGAATTGATACCTGCACATCACATCGGGAATTAGAAGAGATAGCAAATTTTTCAAAGCTCTCATGCTCATAAATCTCTTCAAGCTTTCTTTCCATTGCAAGAAGAATCAGCCCAAACTTGATGTATTTCGTTGGTTATCATAGGATGAATGTAGGCTCTTCTTAATCAACACTTCTGCAGCATCCAGAACATACTACCAATTTCAAAACATCATAACTTCTTAAATTAATCTTAATTTTCTGTGTTCTTGATGGTTTTGAAAAGGTATTTGAGTCTAGTTTCCAATGGCACCGATTTCAGCGCAATCCGATTTTTCGTTTGTGAGTTACACTCAAAACACCGAAGGTTGGTCTGGACTGTGACGGTGATTTGTGTTTCAACTTTAGAAAATCATAGCTCTCTCCTATGGACTCATTTTGACTTGCAATTTTGTTAACAGTACGTGTTGGATGTCTAGTTTAATATGCCGCTGGTTTCATGTCAATCCAAGTCCTGGTTTGGGAGATATCGTTGATTTACCGAAGGTCGCCAGAAACAGAGCAGAACAGAGTATCTTTGAAGCACGATCATTCTCGAGAATCGAATAGCATTCTCGAGAACCATTCTCGAGAATGGACTTTCAATTCTCGAGAATTGCTTCCAAATTTCACATGTTCAGGACCATTCTCGAGAATTGCTTCAGGAATGAACTTGTAACTCGTTTTCACTCATTTTAACTCCGAATTGAGCCGTTCCAACTTCTATATCATCGTGGAGACTTCTAGAATCAATCTAGGAACTTGTATAATGATTTTCTCATTTCATTAAACAAGTTCTTCCTTTATTTCTACTCTTTTCTTGATTATTCTCCATCATTAAACTTCACATCTACATTAAATATAAGAATTAGTCCAAGTATAATGTAAATGTAGTGTGCAACCTTTTTGCTCTTAAGAATGACATCTATATAAGACATCATCAAAACTAATCAAAACCAACATTCTCCCCCTTTTTAATGATGGCAAATACTTTAAGAAAAATATACATGAATATGAAAATATATTAGAACATATATTTTTCTTGTCATTCTCTCCCCCTTATTTGTCATTAGCAAAAAGTTGAAATAAAGAAGAAATGCTTAGAGAGACAAGTATGAAACCAGACTATAAAGAATCAAGAAACCGATTTTCTCTCCCGATTTGAAATTGTTTTCATTTTAAATATGAAGCAATTTGGAATGTTTTTATGAAAACAAATTTGAAAGAGTTTGAAGAGGTTTTCAAAACATCTTTCACAATTAAGGCGTATAGATACAAAACATGTGCAGAAATTCTACTAAATATAAAAAGATAGAGATTAGAAATGCTCATGCATATTCTGCAGGTGATGAATGATCGATGAAGTCCTTTTTCTTGCTTTCTTGTTCCATGATATCATTTCCAGCCTTTTTCCTTTTCTTCATATAGCTATTCTGCAGAATATGTCTCTACTGGCTTCCAGAGGTTTTCCTCTTCCTTAGCTTCAATGTGATTGAACATCAAAGTATCCTTCCTTAATTTAATTGTTTCCCCTTGTAGTGTATTAAGGAAAGTTGAACACACGACAAAATCTCCGCTACAAATTGAAGACTTCCTTTCCAAAAGAGATTTGTTAGTACAACCAATATCAAAGTATTCCTTTCTAAATGATATTTTCACATGAAGATAATGAAAGGAAAATATGATATTAACTCATCATTAAAACTAATAAAACATGGTGAATACAAATGAGCAAACTTAAAAGGGTTTTCTTCAAATAAAGGAGATGAGCTTTTAAGATATCAAACACATGTGAATGTGAAGCTCCCCTTAATGAAAGCATGATTAAAACATGTGTAGCTCCCCTTTTAAAGATACCAAATAATAATGTGTCACCAAATTTTATGAGGTTTGGAAAAATCTTTGCTCACAACATGGTATCTGAATTTTCAAGAAGAAATCATTTATGCTTTTTATGATGATAAATATGTTTATAGCATAAGGATCATTTTGAAAATGAATGTGCTCAGGCTAAATTTCAAGAGATAGAATCAAATGAATAAAATCAAGTTAGCCTCGAGAACGCTTCGCATATACTCAAGAAGAGTTTCACTGCTTAACTTCCTTTTGTGAGAGAGAATGATGAGGGATTCTCGGGAGTTAGAGAGAATGATAAGGGAACAAAAGCTTCGATTTGGGGTTTTATAACGAAGGGACAAAACGACAGAGCAGAATAAATGAAACGACATCATATACGGCGATGATGAGACTCCTTGCTCGATGATTCTCGAGAATCAACTAAGTGATTCTCGAGAGCCGTTCTCGAGAATGACATTTCATTCTCGAGAATGATCTCAACAATGAAGAATTCCAGGAAGAGATCCATTCTGCTGAACACACTCTCTGCTACAATTCTCGGGAATGCGGTTGGCAATTCTCGAGAATGCTTAGCGAACACACGGTAAGCTTATCCTTCAATTCTCGAGAATGATGAAATCATTCTTGAGAATTATCGGTCTCAGACGCTTTTGTTCACTGGACTAGAACCCGCAAAACAACATCAAGAACATCCCGCACAAATCAAATGTATATGTTGATCTCGCATTTGACAATTATCATCCTTTGATAGACTCGTAATTCTAACCAAAGATCTCGCACAAATCAAATCTATATGCTTTTTGTACCCAATGAATCTTGAGTCCACACACGATTAGACAAGACAACTCTTATGCTCTTATAGGATTAAATCATATGATATTTGAGCAAGGAGTAAAACAATCAAAGATCAAAAGCATGATTTTACCCAATCAAATAAATTCAATCCAATGAATCAGATAAAGTAATAGATGATTCCAAGAATGTGATTTCTCAATGACAATTTGGAAATGCACTTTAAAATGATGTCATTGATGTGAATCTTCTGTAATCCATGGATCAAATAAAAATTTCAAAAATGAAACATGCAAATTGTTTCAAATCTTAAATGTTCTTTGAAACCGTGATGATGCATTATGAAATCAAAATGCTGATGAAAGATTCATTTTTGAAACATATTTGAAATCAATGCTCATTCTAAAACATGGTGGAAGTCAATCAGTTAAATGAGTATATCAGAATGCTTCAGATTGAGAACAGGTCAAACATTGAATCCCAAAAGCAAAAGTCATAAGGAGAATGAATTAGTCAACAAGACTAAGTAGGATATAAGCAAAATGACTTTGTTATTGACCAAGAGATAAACTTGCCTTTTAGAATTGTGTCTTGGAAACATATGAATGGTCAAGGCGGGAATATGAACATACAAATTGTAGTCACTCAAAATATGGATGGAAACAATGTAGAACAAAATGACTACTAGGATTCATAGATGACGAAGCATATATTCAATAGTCCAATTAACTTGAGTTCCAGTATATCATCCTAGTGGGTTATTCCACTAATTAACATTTAATGCACTAATGAACACAAAGCTTGGAATAACTTGATCAATAAGAATTTATGCAAGTAGACATAACACTCACGTGATTGAATCCTTTTATGGGAGATAGACTTGAAACTCATAGATGATCAATTTATTATATAGAATGAAACTGAAGAGTTCAAGCAGCACATTAAATATCAAAGATCAGTATGTGAATGATATAGAAAGCTCAACTTGACAAATTTGAAAACATATCTGACATTCCGTATACAATGATATTAACTTCCAATTTTGAAACATCATTTGAATGTAATCGAAGTATGAATATGTTTCAAAAACATCCATATGCATTTTTATAAAATAGAGTGAATCGAAATCCAAAACAAATTCTAAAATTGTGCATTTCAAAAACAAACTCAGAAGGTAATGCATAAATTCATTTATGGTTCCATTAAGCAATCTGAAAAACATTTTGAAAATCATAAATGATTGATTGCTAATGGAATGCAATAATGGACAAGTATTCATTACCCAAAATAATATGTAATCACAGTATGGGGTAAGAGTTAGATATCACCATAATTCCTCTTGTCCTTGTTGAAGATTGACATGAATTGATGTAGATAGCTTATTTTTTCGATGTTCATTATCAACCTCGCTTCTTTTTCATACTCGCTAGTCTTCTTATTGTACTCAAGTATCATGCCCATACTCAAGTATCACTTGCCTCATACTCGAGTATTGCTCGATATGTGAAGACTATTGTCACGATGAACCCACATACTCGAGTATTCAAAATCCCATACTCGAGTATCATATCAGTAGCAGTTTGCGAAGTTGAAACAACTGACCAATACTCAAGTATCTAAAACTCAATATTCGAGTATCATATCAGAACATATAAATGATGCCTGATCGATCAATCAATACTCGAGTATTCCTTTCTAACACTCAAGTATTGTATCCTGAAATACTTAAGCAGAGACATTAGAGCCCGACAGTATGGAAGTAGGTTAGCTTACTACTTGAGTACGATTCCAAAATATGCAGTTCACAGAGGAAATCATCAAATCATTGAATATGCATAAAGAGTCAGACTATTGAATATTCTAATCCATTTTAAATCAATAGATTTTTAAGAAGCTTAATAGTTTGCAGTACTCATTCCTATGGTTCCATAAGATAAAACTTCAATAAAATATTACAGATAGTAGCATAGGAAGTTTTACCATTGTATACCTTTTACCTTAGGCATTTGGAGGATCGACTTTGCTTACCCACTGCTTCTTCTTCATATGTCTTTCCATGGGTGTCTGCAAAGTTCTCTCAGAAGGTATAGACTTCAAGTGTCTTCTGCTTGATACTTGAGAAGATCTCCTTTTCGGCTCAAAAGAAACTCTTGGACTCTTATTCTTCTCTACACATCTAGGTCCATTCTTTTCATAATCATTACGCACATGTAAAGCACTAGATGGACATCTTGGTACCCATTTATACTTGGGTCCTTCCGGGTTAGCTCGAGCCTTAAGGAAAACATAAGTTCCTTTTGGTAGCCATTGATAATTACCAACGGGTTTATCCCTTCTTTCTTTCTTATGAAAGCAAGATGATGTGCTATGACCCTTACGATTACAGTAGTTACAATGAGCAAATGGATTTGAAGTATGAACAGATCTTTGAAAATAGTTCAAATAAGATTTTCCTCCCATCTTCTTTTTCCCTTTCTTTTTATCAAGAATAGGATTGTAACCAATGCCTGATCGATCATTTGTAAATCTCTGAGCCATTAAAATCACATTGAGCATTTCACTGCCTTTAGTGAATTTCTCAAGAGTTTTCGTAAGATAAGAGTTTTTCTTTTCAAGATCGGGCGTTTTTGCAAGCAATGTTTTCATAAACCGAAACGGAGGTAAATCTTTGGTTTGTTCAAGCAATTTAATTTTCCTCTTGGAGGCAATAAACTCGTTGCAAGTTTTTCAAATTCAGAATATAGTTCATTGTATTCTGACAATAATTCATCATAGGTAGGTTCAGAATCATATACCTCATCATCGTTTTCACATTGCTCTTCTTTTTCAGCAATTAAGCACATGCTCGCAACTTCTTCTTCCTCACATTCTTCATCTGAGGAGCTATCTCCACATATAGCATACACGTATGGTATTTCCAAAGCTTTCCACATCTCCTTGGCAGTAGGTAGATTGCAGATGCGGAAATACTCCCTTTGACTAAGAGCACTCTGAAGCATCAAAATGGCTTTGCTGTTAAGAGTTAGTTTTCGTCTGTCATCCTCGTTGAACTCATCTTCAGTCTTTGGAACATTAACTCCGCCTTCTACTCTTGTGGGAACATAATCTCCATTCTCTATTACTTGCCAGAGACCATACTCCGTAGCTAACACGAACACTCTGAATTTTGCTTTCCAGAATGAGAAGTGTTCACCGTTGAAGCCAAAGGCGGTCGGTTGATTGAGGCACCCTCGTGTAATATTCCTTC
Organism: Acacia melanoxylon; assembly: GCA_019022615.1. Taxonomy (NCBI): domain Eukaryota; kingdom Viridiplantae; phylum Streptophyta; class Magnoliopsida; order Fabales; family Fabaceae; genus Acacia; species Acacia melanoxylon. The sequence continues at coordinate 5,740,601 of JAFJYJ010000027.1, forward strand.
CATGATCTATCTCGGGGTGTTAAGCCCAACTGAGAAACCTATGCTTTGACACCAAATGAAGGTGGAATATCACCTAGAGGGGGGTGAATAGGTGATCTTGAAATTCTTTCGCTAATTGCTCAAGAACACTTAAAACAGAGATAGAGAGAAGAGCAATGAACACAAGAGATTATACGGTTCGGTCCAACTCTTGACCTACGTCCAGTCCCCAGAAACACTCTGGGATTTCACTATCTTTAAACTTGATTACAGACTCTATAACTCACGAGTAATCCTCTCACTAGGACTTACTCCTCTTTACAAGTTGTAACCAACTAACCGTGGACACAATTACACACTCGTAAACGAAGGATGATCCTTTCACTCTCGGACTCACTCCCCCTTACAAGTTGTAATTGATACACCCACACTCAAGATACCTCTACCTTGAAATTTGAATGAATTGTAAAACAAATGATAAGACTCTCTCACGAGTAGATAAATGATAAACACCGAAGCTCAATGATATCCTAAGATATATACGAGAATGTAGATTGAATGTTTTTAATGCTTTGTCTCGTGTATTCGTCTATTCCACCATTGAAGAATTCAAACCTTCGTGTATTTATATTGGTTGGAGCTGGAAGACCGTTGGAAGGATTTGAATGTTGAAGTTCTTGTTTTGAGCATTCGACCGTTGGGAATGGTTCTTTGGAGCGTCTGTGTTTCTCTATGTGTTGTCCGCTATTTTTACTTTGTTAAATGTCCGTTGGAGAGATTTAAACGTCCGTTGATTGTTTTGAAGCACTTGCGTCTTCTGCTTACCCATAATCAAATGTCTCCTTAGTTGGGTCATCTTTACAGTTGTGACCTTGAGTGAAGAGAAACTTTAAAGATGCTTTTTAGTTATGGGTCCTCGAGTCATGTCGGCTTTGCTTCTCCATACTTTCAGTGCGCCAGCCTGTCATGCTTTAAACCGAGATTCAATGTCTGAAAGCCACTCACAAAGATGATTAGCATATAATAAGATTCAAGAGGATATTTATATAATCAATTTATTCAAATGAGTTATAGTTGGGTTCAGTTTACTGATACAAGTATTCATTCGAGTATTCCTGCAGAAACATCGTTGTTGGCTAATACTCGCATGTTCTTCATCTTAATGTGAAACTTTGACTATGAATCTGAAAAATACTTAGGAAGATGATTAATGATATCATAGTTAATGTAGAATGATGTATTGAAGAATTAAAACAATTAAATAGATCATTTAAATAAAGTTACAAATGAATCAGTTTGTCTTTGTCAACTGGTATGGGTCTTTGTCGACCATTCTCGAGAATGCTGAAGCTATACTCGAGAATCGCATAAGGAATCAATCTGAAGATTGATCAATTCTCGATCATTCTCGAGAGTTAATTCTTAGTTCTCGAGAATCACTCAAGCAACAGTACACACATAAGCAAATATCAGTTAAGCATTCGTTAATACTCGAGAATCCTTTCTGGTTCTCGAGAACCATTCTCGAGAATTAGTTCTGATTCTCGAGAGTCACTTCAGAAACGGAATGCATCAGTACAGGCCATCGACCATTCTCGAGAATCACTTGCTGATTCTCGAGAACCATTCTTGAGAATGGATTCTCAATTCTCGGGAATCACGGAGAGACATCTTTCGATTCGATTCGAGACTCGATCATTCTCGAGAGTGCTTTGGTGCATTCTCGAGAACCATTCTCCGAATGCAATACCCATTCTCGAGAATTGCTTTGCTGTGATTGAATTACAGATTAGCAACCACTCGAATTCTCGGAGAATCCTTGAGATAGTTCTCAAGAATTGATACCGCACATCACATCGAGAATTAGAAGAGATAGCAAATTTTTCAAAGCACTCATGCTCATAAATCTCTTCAAGCTTTCTTTCCATTGCAAGAAGAATCAGCCCAAACTTGATGTATTTCGTTGGTTATCATAGGATGAATGTAGGCTCTTCTTAATCAACACTTCGCAGCATCCAGAACATACTACCAATTTCAAAACATCATAACTTCTTCAATTAATCTTAATTTTCTGTGTTCTTGATGGTTTTGAAAAGGTATTTGAGTCTAGTTTCCAATGGCACCGATTTCAGCACAATCCGATTTTTTGTTTGTGAGTTACACTCAAAACACCGAAGGTTGGTCTGGACTGTGACGGTGATTTGTGTTTCAACTTTCGAAAATCATAGCTCTCTCCTCTGGACTCATTGTGACTAGAAATTTTGTTAACAGTACGTGTTGGATGTCTAGTTTAATATGCCGCTGGTTTCATGTCAATCCAAGTCCTGGTTTGGGAGATATCATTGATTTACCGAAGGTCGCCAGAAACAGAGCAGAACAGATTATGCTGAAGCACGATCATTCTCGAGAATCAGAATAGCATTCTCGAGAACCATTCTCGAGAATGGACTTTCAATTCTCGAGAATTGCTTCCAAATTTCACATGTTCAGGACCATTCTCGAGAATTGCTTCAGGAATTGATTGCATTCTCGAGAATTGCTTCAGGAATGAACTTGTAACTCATTTTCACTCATTTTAACTCCGAATTGAGCCGTTCCAACTTCTATATCATCGTGGAGACTTCTAGAATCAATCTAGGAACTTGTATAATGATTTTCTCATTTCATTAAACAAGTTCTTCCTTTATTTCTACTCTTTTCTTGATTATTCTCCATCATTAAACTTCACATCTACATTAAATATAAGAATTAGTCCAAGTATAATGTAAATGTAGTGTGCAACCTTTTTGCTCTTAAGAATGACATCTATATAAGACATCATCAAAACTAATCAAAACCAACATCAAGCATTTCAAACTTTCTAAGTATATCTAGGACATATTTGCCTTGATTCAGATAAATACCAGAGGAATCTCGAAAAGCCTCAATACCCAAGAAATAGTGAATAGCACCAAGATCTTTCAAAGAAAACAATTTGTTCAAGTCAGTTACAAACTTGCTCAGATAGTGTTTGTCATTACCAGTAACGAGGATGTCGTCCACATATAGAAGAACATAAACAAGCAATTTGTTCCTCTTAAGCACAAACAAAGAAGTATCACTTCGAGTATTTCGGAAACCCCACTTAAGTAAGATTAGGCGTAAACGATCATACCAGGCCCGAGGTGCTTGCTTCAACCCGTATAGAGCTTTATCGAGTATGCAGACATGGGTTGGACAAGCTTGATCGATGAAGCCCTTCGGCTGCTTCATAAACACGTCCTCTTGAAGAAATCCGTTCAAGAATGCATTATTGATGTCCAGTTGACGAACCTCCCAGTCGAAAGTAGTCGCAATTGTAAGAACAGCTCGGATGGTGGTCGATTTGACCACTGGACTAAAGGTTTCGTGGTAATCGATTCCCTGAGATTGCTGGAATCCTTTGGCGACAAGGCGGGCTTTGCGTTTTTGAAGGGAACCATCGGAGTGAAACTTGTTCTTGAACACCCACCGACAATCAATCACCTTCTGAGAGCCATCGTTTGGAATAAGACGCCAGGTTCGATTACGGTCAAGAGCAGCAAATTCGTCGGCCATGGCCGCTTGCCATTCGGAGGAAGAGAGAGCTTGTTTGACAGTGACTGGCTCAGCAAGTCGTTTAAGAGAATAGGTAGACTCACACTGCATAAGCCCAATGAAGGGATATTTGGGCCGGTGAATTCCACTCTTGGCCCGTGTTACCATTAGATGCACATTGGCAATGGGCATTGAACTTGGACTCATAGTGGTTGAAGACGAAGGTCCGTCAATGGTAATGGGTTGAGGAGGAGAGGCCACATTGCCGGACGACGAAGAGGGACTATCCTGAAACAGAGAACCACGATCATTATCAGATAAAATAGCAGCAGACGAGACAGAAGAACCAGTAAAACCACTTGACCGAGCAGATATATCTCTAGATGGATTAATAACAACAGGGACAGTGGCAAGACTAGAATCAATCGAACGACCATGAAGAAAACCACTCGCAAAAGGAAATTCCTTAGGATTGAAGACAACATGTCGAGACGTGTATACACGGCCAGAGGAGCTGAGACACTTAAACCCTTTTTGTTGAGAAGCATAACCGAGAAATACACACTTCTGACTATGGAAGGAGAACTTGTGAGTATTGTATGGCTTGAGACAGGGGTAACACGCACAACCAAAGGGTTGAAGCAATGTATAATCAGGTTCCTTAGTGAACAATTTAAACAGAGGCATAGAATTCTTCAAAACAAGGGTAGGCATCCGATTAATAAGAAATGTTGCAGTTTGAAAAGCTTCCACCCAATAACGAAGGGGCATTTGAGCCTGAGCTAAATGAGTCAGTCCGGTCTCAACGATGTGCCTGTGTTTACGCTCAGCTCGAACATTTTGTTGAGACGTATAGGGACAAGTAAATCTCATCTGAATACCATGAGCATTAGCAACCGAAGCAACATGTTTAAACTCAGTACCCATGTCACACTGAATTGCCTTGATTTTAGCATTAAACTGATTCTCAACAAGTGTACGATAGTGATTAAAAGCATTAATAGCCTCCCCTTTGTGTTTAAGAGGATAAATCCAAGTGAAACGACTATAATCGTCAACAAAGTTAATGTAGAAACGATGTCCAGATGTAGACGAAACAGGGGCGGGTCCCCAAAGATCTGTATGAACCAGGGCCAGTGGAGCTAGAGCATGAGAAGAAGAAGAAGGAAATGGTTGGAACTTAGATTTACCATACTGACAGGCTTGACAGAAATCAAGATGTTCATTAAGTTTAAGCTTGACATTACATTTATTCAAAACATGACTAAGTATTTTCTGACCAGGATGGCCTAGTTTCCTATGCCAAATAACTGGATCATGATTCGTAATAGCAGAACTAAAAAGAGCCTGAGCAGTGGTGTGAACATCTTTCTCTGGGTACGCTTGATTACTTGTCAGTGGATACAGGCCCTGACTTGGTGTCCCGTGCATCAGAAGTGCCCCTGTCTTTCGATCCTTCACAAAGCAGCCAGAATTATCAAATGTAATAGCAACGGAGTTATCTCTAACCAGCTGAGAAACACTTAGCAATTTTTTAGTAGAAGAAGGAACTACTAATACGTGGTTAAGATTGATATGAGGAGAGAATAACTTAGATCCAACAGCTTTTACCAGAGTGCGTTCACCAGTACAGGTGGTAATAGGAAACTTACCAACAGGAGATGAGTGATCAATAAAATCAGAAGAGGGAGTAATATGATAGTTGGCACTGCTATCCAAGTACCATGCTGGATCAGCGACATCGCCAAGAGAGGTATAGTTGGCTTGAGCACCACCGTCGTCGTTCAGAAGATAGCAATGATTGACGTCATGGCCATGACACTTGCAGTAGGTGCAAAAATAGCGACTCCGACCTCCACGACCGCGAGAGGAACGACCACGGCCTCTGAAGTTTCCACGAGAGGGTGACGATCCTCTGTTTCCCCCTCGGTGACAACGCGAAAGGCCTTGAGAGCCATCGGAGTCAGTCTAGGACTGACGAGGAGCACCACTATGGTGCGCAAGATTAGCGGATGGCTCAAGACTAAGATTAGCAAATTGATTAAGCTGCTCAAGACGGCTTTCAAAAGCAAGAAGATTAGCTTGAACCTCAACCCAGGAGAGATGAGTGTGATCTAGCAGCTTGACCACGATGGCATTATACTCAGCGTCCAGGCCATTCAGCGTATGAATAACTAATTCATCATGTGGTAAAGGAGCACCGGCAAGGGCTAGCTGATTGGAGATGGTTTTCATCTTGTTCAGAAACTCCTCCATCTTCATTCCGCCTTTGCGAGTACGGTGAGGATCAGATTTGTAAACCATAATGCGAGCTTTGGTAAAGGCTCCGGCGAGTGAGCGTGCTTCAGTCTAGATGGCCTTCGTTGTTTGACAATGAAGCAGTTGAGTACCAACTTCAGTGCTCATCGTCGTCTGAAGCCAACCAACAAGGAGACGATCAGTAGAATGCCAATCTTCAAACTCAAGGTTAGCCTTCGTCACAGCATCTTCCGTAACAAGGTGAGCAGGAGGGTCAACAGCAATGTTAATGTGCTGGTAGAGTTTGTTACCTTCAATAATTGGAAGGACAATTGACTCCCAAAGCAAATAGTTATTTCGATCCAGCTTGACCGAATTGATTTGATTAAAAGAAGTAAACATAGGGTTGGTTTTGGACACATTATGAACGGTGATGTTTGTAGGAGAGGTGGAGGATGCAGAAGCAGGATGGGAAGGTGTCGAGGAAGGGGTTGCAGAGGCAGACATGGCGCCGAAAGAGAGAAACATTCTTGCAGCTCTGATACTGTAATACCCGGGTAATTATTTATCTAGAATATTATATTTCGATAAATAATACATATTGAAAATAGGTGAATATGTGGTTTCAAATAATAAGTAATAATTATCTTATTTCCTAAGGTAATTTCTATTGAAATTAGGGTGAATAAAGAGCTAAAAATCCCTAAATGCAATTGTGGGCCATAAAATACCCCGAAAATATTATGATAAATCCTAAGAGGCAATGAAATATTTATTAAAAATTGGAGAATATGTTGTCTCTAATTTAGGTAATTTTTGGGATTAATTTCCTTGGAAAATATTGAGGCAAGATTTAATATTATTTTGGGGATCATAATTGACCCCATGATTTTTAATATTTTACATGGGATATAAAATACCAATGTAAGTAAAATAATTGTGAGATAATGATTTATCCTAATTAAGAAAATTATCAAAAATTAGTAAGTGGCTAATCACGGTAATTAATGGGATAATTAAAGTATAAAGTCAATGAATTAAAAATAATTTAAATAATTATTTTTAATTGGAGAAATTCGAAATTATTAAATAAAAAAAAATATTAATAAAATATTTTATGCTTAGAAAAAAAATAAAAAATAAAAGAAAAAAAAAAATATCATGATATTTTTGTAAAATTGTATTATTATATAATATAGTGAATAGTAATGGAATAAATAGGAAACGGATCCTATCTAGAGAACCAGGAATAGGAATTCCAAAGTCAAGGTAAAATATTGATCAGTGAGTTTTTACCTTCAAGTGACCTCTTCCGGAAGTTAATTCCGAGGTCGATAGCGCATTTGCCTAATAAGACGAAATAGGGAAAAATGCGAGATATTCACATTTTGGATTTGAAGAAAATAAATTATAAGTCAACATCCGGAGATGAGTTTATAATTATATGGACATATTTGGAATCGTGAATTATTATCCGAGATTGATGATTCCGAAAGCAATTTCCGACACGGACGTGTTCGGACACGTTTTTCGAGAAAACTTCAATCGGATCTGTTGGAACCCGTAAGGACCGAAATCTAAGTTAAATTAGATATTATTGATGAGGAAGAGAAGATCTTCAAAGTTATGAATCCAGAATTTTGAGATTTCTTCGAAGAGACGCGAAACGGAGACCGAACAGGGAAAATCTGTCGAACCGGCCATAAAGCAAGTTGACTCACCATTTTTGGACCAATTGTTTGCTGCCAAATCAGCCTTGAATGTCGACCAACATGCTGCATGGCTAGGAATTAAACACCATTATGCTTTGATTTTACTTGGTTATAAGGTAAGAGAAAATTACAAGATTTGGAATATGGAAATTACCAAAGTGGCACAATTTTTCCCTATATAAGGGCATGAGCACCTTCTTCATTTTTCACACCAAAAATCTGCCCCTTAGAGAGAAGTTAGAGAGAGAAGCTCGGAGAAAGTCCGAGCAAAGTCGGGTAAGTTCTTCGGCCCCCGGTCTTTAGTTTCGGTAGATATAGTAGGAATGCTAGATTTATCTTTAATTTTTCAAGATAGTCTAGATATCATATTTAGGGGTAAATATGATATATATTTCGAAAATATGATTAGGGAAAAGATCTGTCAAAATTCTAGAGAGATAGAGCGAAAAAAAGAAGCTCGCGAAATTCCGCCGATTAGGGGTTCGGGGCAAAATGGTAATTTGTACCTAAAATGCCCGTTATGCTTGCTAAAAGTTGTTAAATATTATCCTTATAGGATATCTGTCATAATCGAACCGCTGTCGAGCCGCTGTTGTGCCGCCGTCACACCGCTGTTTTTCTCGCTATCGGAAATTTACCGTTTTCCGTCAACGAAGGTACGTTCGCGTACTGTAACACTAATGCTGATGTTTATAGTATGCATATATGTGCTATGTGTATTGTATGTGGTAGCTGATAGCTCTGCTGTTTGAATGTACGTTCGCGTACTGTAACACTAACTCTGATGGTTATTGTATGCATATATGTATTTTCCTCTGTCATGCTATATTTTCTATGTTGTGCCTTAACCTTACATCCGATCGTATTGTTATTGCCGTCCATATCCGATTATGTCCAATGTCCGTTGTGCCTTAACCTTACATCCGACGTATTGTTATTGCCGTGCATATCCGATCATGTACATTTCTTCTTGTGCCTTAACCTTACATCCGATCGTATGGTTATTGCCATATATATCGATTATGTATACCCTACTTTGAACGTAGTAAGTGTCGTCAAAATTCCATGAATATCTCGTAGTACTTATATGATGTATGTAAACATGAGGTTAACCGTTACCGGGGTCCGGTGCATTGGACCTCGCCTCTTAACATAGCGTCAGTTCGGGAGGACCAAGGACCGAGGAGAAAAGCAAGCGGGCCGCATAGAGATCCGGTGAAGATCTCTTCGTTGACACGGCATGGTTGTTGCGAGGGGAGACACTTTTGTTGTTATTCACTTTAAAAACTCTCGGTCATTGTACCGTTTTTGTAAATCAGCCAGACTTACGGCATTTATAAATATATGTATCAGTTACTCAATCGCTCCGATGCTCTACTCTGATGAAAAAAAAATATACTGCTTTTGAAAATGGGATGTTACAGATACCAAGATAACAATCAGGCTGAAGAATGAAAAGCGCAGTGACCTCAGTAAATTGTAGAGGCCCTGTAGCATTCTATTTATAGAGATAGGTATCCAATACAATTGTTACACCTGTACATTTTCATAACAGAATAGAGAGAATAGAATCTAACAGCTAATCATTCTAGACTATTCTAATTGCTAGAATACAATTAATAATATTACATAATTAATCCTTAACAATACTCGAGAGTTATAACTTAGATACTCGAGAATGACATGTCAAAGTATTTTTGTAAAGCATTCGTGACAAAGCATTCTCGAGAATCCTATACTCGTACTCAAGAATTGTGTTTTAAAGTCGAAACTCAGAAGAGAATGATTAGAACATTTACCGTTCATTCTCGAGAATCCCTTACTGATTCTCGAGAGCCATTCTCGAGAATTGATTTCCAATTCTTGAGAATCACATCAGAGAAGTCTTCTGCTATGTGATTCTGTTAAAGCATTCTCGAGAATTATCTTACCCATTCTCGAGAATCCCTTACTCATTCTCGAGAATCATATCAGATAGGAACTGATGTAGGCGAAGAAGAGACATTCAGAGAGGCCTGCGATGTTGATTATGTCATATACCATTCTCGAGAATCTTTGAACCATTCTCGAGAATCAATTACACAAGGAGATGCAAGTGAGTTAATTTTGATTCAAATATTTGAAATCTTTAAATCCTTCTTTCTGTGCAAGAAGAATCAGCTCCAAACTCATTGTAGTTCGTCTGTTATCATCAGATGAATGGAGGCTGTTATTGACCAGCGTTTTTGCAACATCCTGAACTGATTGTCAACTTTTGAAGGCCATATCTCCTTGGTCGTAACTCTGTTTTTGTCCTTTCAAGTCTTGATGGAAATACCTTTGAGTATACTTTCATATGCCACTGATTTCAGCTCAATCAGATTTTTAGTTTGTGAAATACACTCAAAACATTGAAGGTGTGTCTGGACTGTGACGTTGATTGTTGTGGTAACTTACAAAACTCATAGCTCCTTCATATGGACTCTTTTAGACTTTAAATTTATATCAAAATGACGATTTAGGAGTCTAGTTTCATATGCCACTGGTTTTACCTCAATCCGATCTCTGGTTTAGGAGATATCATTGCAATACCTGACCTCGCCCGAGTGAATCATGAAACAGAGCTGAACAGAGTTTTTGAAACACGCTGATTCTCGAGAATTGATGTTTCATACTCGAGAATGACTAGATTTTATGCATAGGAAGGAGCTGTTCATGCACAGGACTGTAGCAATTGAATTGTAGCAACTCCTATTCATCTGGAAGCTTGAATTTACTTATTTTAACTCCAAATTGAGCCATTCCAACTTCGTTTGATCACGAGACTTGAATATTGATATTCTCATAATATTTAACAAGTTCTTCTTTCTTCAATCTCCCATCTTGATCATTCTTCGCCATTTAACTTGGACTCATAATTCTCTCGTAAGTTCTACCTTCTTCAATATGTCCTCTTCTTCTCTTCTCTTAATCATTCTCCACAATTAAACTTCTTCTTCAATATCTCCTCTTCTTCTCTTCTCTTGATCATTCTCCACAATTTAACTTCTTCAATATTAAATATAAGCATTAGTCAAAGTAGAAGATAAATGTACTATGGAAACTTTTACTCTTAATATTGATAAGCATATTTGTCATCATCAAAACTAACCATAACTAATATGGGAGAGTAAGAGGGAAGGCTTTCTGTGGAAGATGAGGGTGAGAGTTTGATAGTGGATGGTTGGGAAGCCGGAATTGGTATGGTACCAGAAGTAGAGGATACAATGGGTTTCGTGAAACTAGGAATGGGAGAGATGAAGGTGGTAGGAAAGTGAGTATAAGGTGAGGAAGGTCTAGAAGGGGAGAACCCAAAAGCTTGGCAACTTTGGAATCAATAATATTGAGCATGCCCAAAATGCTGTTGAACTTCTCAACATAGTCTTCCAGTGTTCCCTCCATGTTCTCAATTTTCTTAGCTTGCTCTTCCTGAGCCTCAACCAGTTTGTTGTGACTCTCAGTGACCTCAGACACCAATTTCCTAATCTCAATCTCAATATTCTCAGTCAACTCATGATATTGGGCTATCATTGAGGTTTGTAATGAACTTATAGCATCAGCCACAACCTTCTCAACAATTTCCTTAATAGAGGCACCAAGGATAGATGGATGAGGCTGAGAGAAAGCAGACTGAGCACCCACTGGGGAGGATTGAGCCTCATTGTCTCTAGAAGTTGTAGCTTTGGTCTTGGTGGGAGCCCTAGACTGTCCTAAACCCTCTCTGAAGGAGATCCTCATATGATTGAGGTGGAATTGACCAAACATTTATGATTTCACTTGTTTCTCATTCAACTCAAGATGCCATATCTTTTGTTGAAAAAGAATAAGAGAAACCAAGTTGGGAAATGGAATGGTGGCTGAATTTTTAGAGTCAAACCTAAACCTTTTGATCTCATTGTACACCCACTGACCTATATTATGAGGGATTTTAGAAATCATAGAAGTAAAAAGAAAGTAGTCTCTTTTTAAAATGAGTGAAGTTCTTTCCCTTTTGAATTAGATTTCTAGAATAGATATACCAAAGAGCTCTATGAATAGGTGGCATTTCCATAGTAGCAAAGGTCAGTGACCTTAATGGTTCACCTGGCCTGAGGATTTTAAAGATATCCTCTTCAATAAAGGCGTTTTCAAGCACATGGGGAGAATTAATGATCCTTAAGAGAGAATTTATGAAATCTTCAATTATTATTACTTTCTTTCCCATTCACAAAAGTAGTCATGCTTTCTTCCAATAGCTCACCATTGTAAACAAGACTATTGGTGATTCTCATATTGAAATAGAAAGATTTGTCTACAAAAGGACAATAAGAAGTGCGAATGGCCAAAAGATTTTTAAGAGATTTTAGCCAAAGGGATAAATCAAGATTGCATCATCCCTTAGCTTAGCAAGATCAACAAAAATTTGGGGACAGAAGCCATGGTTTTCATAATGCTCTCGAAATAATTTTAGGTCAAACTCACAATAAGAGATAGGATTACAAACAAATCCAGTGGGTGGAACAGGAGACCTAGAGGATTATATAAGTTCCCTATGTTTTTGATGTTTTGATGATAGCAATTATAATGGAAAAGATTCAATATAATCTTCGTTTGTTAATTTGAAGTTCCTGATTACCTCGAGTTAAATAATGATTTGCCTCGAGTTGTAACACCCAAATTTCATACTTCAAATTGTGTCGGTTGACACATAGTTTTAGAAAAATCGACAGAGTTTGAGGTGCTACAGCTCAGATCCATATGGAAACGGAGAGCATGCACTTACGTTCAGACAATGAGTAACTGATATAAAATGCCCAGGCATAAGCTGGTATATTAAAAATTTCCCGAAGGAATATTCGTGTAATACAATAACACAGGACTTGTATAATTACAACTTTTCAATAGTAACTATACATTCTTAAACCAAGTCTTAACTAGACTTGTGGCTTAGAACCCAATACAGTTAAATCAAACTCATTTGGCCAGGCCGGGTAAAGTCTAGTGGAAGTCTCCCCGTCTTTCACGGCGACTTATGACTGAACCACATAAACCGACCCTTTCTTAGTTTAAGAGCCAAATGGTTTGAAACAACTCTATCGGATTCATGCCAGAATTAGTCCTATTAGACTTCTTCCGACTCTTGTCTCGACTTGTGCCTCTTCACGGCTCTATCCATCAGTGCCTCCCTTCGGCTCCATCCTTCTGTGCTTTTTCACAGCTCCAACTACCGATCCCTTCTCTGATCCTGGTTCCTTTCCTGAACCTTAGACAGATCTGATGTCCAATACCCATCGGACCTCAGGTAACAATTAACCTCATATAAAAAGTATGAACAGTATATGTATGACAGATGTTCATTACATTACAGCAATAACCAATACATAAGCACACATCAGATGTAAGACTTGTCACAATAACAGTACATAGCACACAACACATATAAAGTCATCTACGTCTGCACAAACCAGTGCCACGATGGCCCTCATGTCCTCAGCGCTAGGAAAACTCAACGGTATTATCAAGACCATAACCCGTATAAAGCTGAATGTATAAACAGTGACCTAAGACAAAGCCTTAGCCACGGTACATGATCCAAGACATAGTCATGTCCATGACCCTATGAATGATACTACCACATACATGCATAGAAGACACATCAGAGTTAAAGTTATTGTACGCGAACGTACCTTTCACCGTGTACATACCAACATGTTCGACCTTTGAATTTGACTCCAGACTTCCCGGATATCCTATACATTATCGTCGGATTATTATATGATATTGTGATAAATATCATATTGCTGAGAATAATATCCTAAAGGTTTAATTTACCTTTCTATCCTTGGTGGGTTTATTACTCCATTTTTACCCTTACATTTTCTTAAAAACGTAATGCTGGATTTTCTGAGCAGATTTTACAGCAACTTTGGAAAATCATAATTAATTCTAAAAACATCGAAACGAGGATCCGTAAAATTCCCCGGAATCCTTAGGAAGTATATTTTTGAGGAAAAATACTGGTTTTTATGCAGAATTAGTGAATCATTCCCAGTTTTAGCGTTTTCAGCCTCTGCCCAGAAACTTTCCAGAAAACGTAGCCCCTTTTCAAGATTTTTTATCTCTTTGCAAAAAATTCAAAATGACACACTCTAGGTATATTTGGAAAGCTCTATGTGTCTAATTGAACCATGAAAAGTTTTAGAATTTTATAACTTCATCTTCTACATAAAATCATGGCCTTTTGTCTGCTGATTCCTAACCAAATTTTTTTCCAGAATTTCGCTACTTTTGATCTTCAACTTCCAAGAATTTTGCTCCATCATATCTTCCATCAAATTTTCGAAATGAAGCCATAAAAACATGAATCAAAACTATATTGGAAGATTCAAGATCAAAATATAATCTAACTATGAATTTAAAACTAGAACTTCAAGAACTTACTTGCTTTTGCTTCAACTCCTTCAAGCTTTCCTCACTCACTCTCACTTCTCTTTAGAAATCACCACTTGGGGTTGATTTGGTGTGAAGAATTAAGAAGCCTAAGGTGCCTGTTTATAGTGAAAGTTCAAGATTCTCACCCATTGGATTATTTTTCTTCTTCAAGGGCTCATGTTGTTTGGTTTTCATGAAGACTCATTCTATGGTTTAAAAGCTTCTCATTGGTTAATCTAATTTACATAGGATTAAGCCATTTTTCTTTGATTTTTCTCATTGGTTGGTTTAATTAATATTGAATTAAATCAAATAATCTCAATCTCTCAATCTCTCTCTCTCTCTCTCTCTCTCTCTCTCTCTCTCTCTCTCTCTCTCTCTCTCTCCTTCCTTATCTTCCAAAATCCTATCCTCTTCCACAAGCATGTGCTCTCATTTATGACCCCATGTGCTTCAATTATCCCATGTGCTAATCTAATTTTAATAACTTGATTTATTAAATAATCTCTTATCCTCTCATCTTGATCCTTCACCCTTGGATCAATTTGTGTTTGTTCAAAATAAATCCTCACCATTTATCCATAGCTTAATTTTCCCATTGGTCCATTTAATTATTTAAGGATTTAGCTCAATTCTTTGATTTTCCATTGGCTAATTCAATTACAAGAGGATTAAGCTTACTATAGGATTAATTAGGACCATTGGATTCAATTGTGTTTGTTTAAACCCAATCTTCACCCTTAATTGCATTTGCTATTAGTTAATTGATTTATTAACTAATCATGAAAATTAGTGCTTAATTAGACAAGTATTATTTCATCCTCATTGGCTTAATTATTTTCAAATATAATTAGCCCTTATTTGATACTTTTAATTTGTCTCTACTCATTTAGAATAATTATGCAACTAATCTCAATTAGTGCAAGTTTATTTTGCTAAAGATAATTGTTAATAGATAACAATTAAACTAAGTGTTTCTTTATCCCCTTTTTCTTGTTTTATGAGCACTTAAAATAATTATTATTCTATGTGATTTTATGTCACATTTTATAGCCCTCATTATGTAGTCTCATAATTAACCATTGGTTAATTAATTCCAAAGTAAAATTTGGATGAAAATATAATCAATAGATTATAATTCTTTGAGACACATATTCACCTTTTTATTTTAGTAATTATTTTCCAAAATACAATATGTACATAAATTATGAAAATTAGGGTATTACACGAGTCATACCTTTCAAAGGCAAAAATATTTACTTCAGATACCACAAGTTAAATCAAGTTTAACTTGAAGTCAATTAGTTTGAAATATATCTGCCTCGAGTTAAATATGATTTGCCTCGAGTTAACTATTTGAAAAGGTTTTAAATGAAAGTTTTTGCCTCCAGTTAATTATGTTTTTACCTCGAGTTGTGCTTGCGCGAAATGATTCCAAAGTTTTCAGTTTGTAAATCAGAACAGCTTGACTCCAGTTAAGTAATAATTGACTCAAGGCAAATACTTTTAAACTTGAAGATTAATGTTGTCTTCTTCCATCTTGCGTTTTTAACTCTTCAAGAAAAACATTTAACTTGAAGTTTAATCATAAATGACTCAAGGCAAATATTTTGTAACTTGAAGTTAAAACTAAATGACTCCAGTCAATGACTTTACATATCAAGTCATTGACTCAAGGCATAGCTTTCCAACTTCAAGTTATATGTTATTTAGAAAAGAAAGTTTTTGACTTTTGGATATCAAGTCATTGACTCAAGGCATAGCTTTCCAACTTCAAGTTATATGTTATTTCAAAAAGAAAGTTTTTGACTTTTGAATATCAAGTCACTGCCTCAAGTCATTGACTCAAGGCAATTATTTTTTAACTCAAAGTTAAGCTTTCAACTTGTTTGTATGCAAAGAGAAAGTTTTTTGACTTTTGCATATCAAGTCATTGCCTCAAGTCATTAACTCAAGACAATTATTTTTTAACTCAAGTCAAGTTTTAGTTTTTTTCAACTTGCGTTTTTAACTCTTGAAGAAAGAAATTGCCTCCAGTCAAAATATCAAGTTAACTTCTTCTAAACTTTGACTTTTCTTGAAGATCGACATTGACTCGAGTCAAATATATTTTCACCTCGAGTCATTAACTCAAGGCAACATCCTTTTAACTGGAAGTTAATTTTACTGTTTTCGAAATCACTGTCTTCGTAAATCTAAAATCATTGTGTGATTTTATTACTTCATATCATAACTCATTACTATTCCTAATTGCTTTTAATAAGTTTGCTAATGAGTTTCAGATGATTATTCAAAGGATTAACATCAAATTATCATAAAGCAATTTGTTGTCGGAGAACATTTAATGCAGTTGCCTAAATGAGACACAAACACTGCAACCATTCCTTTGAGCATTTTAAAGCAGTCTCTGCTATTTCATTCATATAATAAATGTTGTTTTACAACGGGGAAAATAGAAGGAATGAAAGAATGTCGTGACGACACAATTACACTGGAACAATAACGACAAAAGTGACTATCGAACTTTATCATCTAACGGCTACTTTGAAGAGTCACAACGGATAATCTTCTAGCTTCTTCAATGATCATTAATGGCAACCAATATAAATATCAGAAGCATTGAATTCACCAACTACCAAAACTCTGCACTTTCAATTTGAATTTATTGCAATCTATTGTTTCACTAGTTTCATTGAATATCTTCGGATATATTGTGTACTTCAGTGATTATTATTCATATACTCTATGAGAGAGTATAAACACTTATCTGATTACTTGCTTAGTGTTTAAATCTTAAGGTTGTGGAACCTTAAGTGTGGGTGTATGATTACAACTTGTAAGGGGGAGTGAGTCGTAGTGTGAAAGGATCATCCTGAGTTACAGAGTGTATGATTGTACTCGTGTTTGAAGAGTTAGTGAAAATCCCAGAGCGTCTGGAGACTGGACGTAGGTCAAGGAGTTGGACCAAACCAGTATAATTTCTATGTGTCATTTCTCTCTATCTCTATCTTTGTTTCTGTCTCTGTTTTATTGCCTTCACTCCTTCCGCAAAAGAATTTTGTAATCACTTATTCACCCCTAGGTGATATTCCACCTTCAGATTCTAACAGAAAGGGTAGTCTAGATACCTTTGAAGATGGACCTTGAGCAGAGTATGAAGTCACAGGGGCTTTTCTGGGCCTTTTTGGAACAACAATCACTGGCTCCTTGTCCATGCATTTGCTAGGCGTAAAAGCAGACTTAGCACGAGATTGAGGTAATTGCTCCGAGGGTTCTTTGATTATAATTCCATGAGCTTTAGGTCTCAAAGGCTCCACTTCAGTCACAATCTTTGGTTGATACCTCTCTGTAGGTTGTTTGTCTCTTCTAGTTCGTTTAGATGGTGAAGGAGACAAATAAGGTGTGGCTTCATAGTCGGAGGAGGAATTATTGGTAGAATGTGAGGCTTAGAGGGGTTTTTGGATCTCATTTTGCTAGATAGCTCGAGTTAGTTACGAGTTTAGAGAGTTTTAGAGAGAGGACTCGAGGGATTTGAGAAAGTGAAGAGAAAAAGAATGTGCAGGTATATATAGTAAAGTGCTATACTCAAGTTACCACTTAATGACTCGACTTACCTCATCATGACTCGAGTGTTCATATAAAATTCGCTTAACTGGACTTCAAGTGTGTGTTGCGAACACTTGAAAAATGTCTTTCACTCGAGTTCCTTAAGAGCACACTCGAGTGTCCTACTTGAGTTCCAAGTTGATTTCAGCATTGTGAGTTCTCTGACCTCTGTTGACTCGAGTTCACCATGTTTACACTCGAGTGTTGAACTTACTCCAAACTTGGGTGCTCTCTGACCTCATTTGACTCGAGTCCTTCATATGCCCACTCGAGTCATCCACTCGAGTATGACTTTTCACACTTCCAGTGGAAAAAAAACTTGCAAAATTTAAACAAGAGTCATACACTTGAATTGGGGCTAACTAGAGTCATTTACCTTGAACTCAAGTTAGGGTTTCTTCACTTCCAATGTGGCATTCTGAGTAGGTGATCTTTGAACTTTGAGGAAGACAACAATATAGTTGCTCAAGTTCTTGATGAGCCACTCGAGTCATTGACTCGAGTTACTATTATTGTATTCGAGTTGATGTAAGATCTGCACTAATAAACATAAGAAACATAGAGTACACAAAGCATATGTTAACATAAACACTCTAGTGCAAATTCCTTGGCTCGAGTTAGGGAATACACTCTCGAGTTATCCAAAGAGTTTAGCAATTGAACATATGGATATAAACATAAAATAGCCCATACTCAAGTTAAGAACCACCAACTTGAGTTACCTACTCGAGTTGCCACTTAACCACTTGAAGTGATGTCTAACCTTCCTTTGAATTTCAGCATTTGCACGATATGACTCGAGTTTGTACATTCTGACTCGAGTTTCCTTGACTTTGTTAGTCTCTGTTTCTTTTCTTCTTAACAAATATCCTACAAAAACAAAATCTAGACACTCTGAAGCTTAAGTTAGTGAATATTTGTCATCAAAACATAATCAAAATGAATAAGAAGAGATGACTCACAGCTCATTGGGATTTACCATTCCTAATTCTCTTTTGATGAACATGAACTACTCCTTAGCTAATGGTTTGGTAAAGATGTTAGCAAGTTGAAGATGAGTAGGAATAAACAGCTGATAAGTATATATTTTATGATTAAATAGGTGTATATTTTATGAGAATTGACTAGATTTATTAATATTATATGCCTATTTAATTATCTTTTATAAACTTTTCCATCATTGAATCAAACTTAGGATTAAAGAATAAATCGACATAAAATCTACTCATATCCTATTTTTATTATGCAGGAGATATTATATGAAAGAGAAGAGACAAAAAACATATGGAGCTTGCAACCATAAATTAAATAAAAGGAATAAAGACATGAATCCCACATGCTAAAGATTAAACTTGGATCCTAAGCTTGG
Source organism: Acacia melanoxylon (assembly GCA_019022615.1). Classification (NCBI taxonomy): domain Eukaryota; kingdom Viridiplantae; phylum Streptophyta; class Magnoliopsida; order Fabales; family Fabaceae; genus Acacia; species Acacia melanoxylon. The sequence continues at coordinate 5,759,489 of JAFJYJ010000027.1, forward strand.
TGATTAAACTTGGATCCTAGGCTTGGCGATTAATTAAGAGGAGGAGACCTAAATTATAAATAGGGAGGACGAGACACGCACAAAGGAGGACGGAAGAGAGGAGCCGATCGAGAGACGCAGAACGAGAAGGAACAAAGAAACAAAGGAGTAGCGGTTGAGCGTTTCGGTTCTCTTCATCATCTCCACGGAAGGACGGAAGGACTGTGGAGGCGACGAAGAAACTTTCTCTCATCTCTTTCCTTTATTCTTTCAATATGAGTTTCATCTTCTTCTTTTTTATGGATTTTGTTATAGCCATGTGTGGCTAATTCTCTTTTCAGCCTAGAGGACCTATGAATTTGTTTGGGTTCTAGAGATTATTCCCATTAATTAGTTTTGCTTAATTTTATTTCAGTTTATTTAATCTTGTTTTTATTGTTATTGCTTCTTGATTGGCCATCATTGAGCATGTTTTGGGGATTTAGGGTTGAACTTGGAAGAGGGAATCTTAAATTGACCTTGGGATTAAATAATGTGGAATTAGGTTTTAATCTAATTTGCGTCTAGGATAGGCATATACCTAGAAGCTCCGCATAATCATATTAGAGTGAGCCCGATCTAAAACGCATCTTATTTAGTTATGTGAGACATTACATAATTAATTAAGATAGGTATATAAATGGACCGGAAGGCATTTATAGACATTGATACTCTAGATTAGTTCAGTAAGTTAAGTCAAAATTAATTTAGTGGGGAAAAAATCTAGGAAACAAATAAGGGATTGAAAGTGGAGCTAAATCACCAAGAGGGGGGTGAATTGGGGATTTTAAAAATCTTTTTCGAATACCTCTGTTTTTGAACACTAAAAACATAGATGAACTAAGATGAGAGTAGAAGAGCAAGACACAAGGATTTATACTGGTTCGGTCCAATCTCTTGACCTATGTCCAGTCCCCCGGACTCTCGGGATTTTCACTATCTCAATTGATTACACTCTGTACTCAAGAATAATTCTCTCACTAGAACTTACTCCCCCTTACAAGTTGCAATCAATGAACCCAATCACCAAGTCCCCTGATTTGTGATTCCTTACAATAAATGATTTACAGAAAAGAAACTCTCTCTAAGAGTGGATATTGATAAACACTGAAGCTTTAAGTGTCAAAAGACACAATACAAGTGAAAACAGAAAGGTAGTTGAAGAACTTTGAATGCTATACGTTTTCAGCAGGTGTGTTAGTTCAGAAGACTTGAATGCAGCTCTATTTATACCAAGAGAGCATTAGGTGACCGTTGTAATCTTCAATATAACCGTTGCCTACATTAGACAAGGTTCTGGTTTAGTTTTTGGTCTTCTTCTCTCTCTAATCTCCACTTAATCCAGCTGTGCCGAAGTTCAGAGTTGACTCTCTGCAAATTAATCCGTTGGAGTAGCAATTGCATTGGATGTGGTAGGTAGACATTAATCCTTTGTAAGCGTGTGCAGAAGGATTACCCAAAAGTATGCAACTTTCTGGGTTTAGCATTTAATGTTCTGACATGTTTTTTGCTTTTGCTTTAAACCTTCAATAAACACTTTCTAATTCATCTAAAACTCACTAAAAAAGTGGTTAAACATATCTAGGAACATTATAGAATAATCATAGAAAGTATTAAGATCAAACAAGAAGGTATTGCAAATTCGTCAGATTTGAAATTCTGAAGTCGCTATGAAACCTCGAGGTTTGTTCTTCAAACCTCGAGTTTTGGACTGCAGCAAGTGAAAGAGATTTAAGTCCAAAACATCAAACCTGGAGGTTACTCTCCAAAACTGGAGGTTTTCAAAGTAGCAAAAAGCCTCAGTCTCTCTGTCTGCCAAAACCTCGAGGTTTTATCAGAAACCTCGAGGTTTCACTTTGAATGTGAAACCTTGCAAAATCGCGCCAAGAACAAACCTAGAGGTTTTCTGTAAACCTGGAGGTTTTCAAAATTAGAAAAGTCGTTTGCTCTTTGGATGGAAGAAACCTCTTGGTTTTCGCCAAAACTCGAGGTTTCACTTAAATCTGGGAATTCTCAGTTTTTTGTACCAAAACAGAAACCTGGAGGTTTGAGAGTAAAACTGGAGGTTTTGTAACTTGGAAAAACATAGATCCTCTCTGCCTGGACAAACCTCGAGGTTTTTCCAGAAACCTTGAGTTTTCTCATAATTTTCAGAACTTAGAGGAAACAACATTTGAGCTTTCTCTGACAGGTCAAAACCTCGAGGTTTCTTACCAAACCTCGAGGTTTCACAAAACTTGTGAAACCTGGAATTTTCATGTTTAAAACAGAACCTTGAAGTTTTAGACAAAAACTGGAGGTTTTCAAGTGGTCAAAACTTAGGAGACTCTCTGTAAGTCAAAACCTCGAGGTTTAAACAGTAACCTCGAGTTTTGCGTTTTCCAGAAAATGCTGAGAAGTCTCTGTGTTATGAAACCTTGAGGTTTCTCTGAAAACCTTGAGGTTTTCTCAGTCCAGAAACCTTGAGTTCTTCTCGTAAGGCCAAACCTCGAGGTTTCGTGCAAACCTCGAGTTTTGCTCTTACAGTGAGTTTTACAATATTTGTGAGCAAAACTTCCTACTTTGTTTACAATTATTGGAGATCATCAAAACCTTTAGAGAACTAACAGGGATTAGTGACTCTAGGTTGCTCGTTTGATTAGTGGTAGTTTGTTTATTTTAATTTTAGTTTTAATTTCTTTTTTCTTAAGTAAATTTAATTTGGTTTGCTCAACTTGAAGAAAAGTGTAAAATTAACGCTTAACTGAAGTTGTGGGTATTAAGTCTTCGTGGGAACAATATCTTACTTACTCTTTATTACTTAATACGGCCCGTGCACTTGCGGAGTTTTTAGGCTGTAAAGTTTTGCCCTATCAACAGCACCTTGACATCCTTCTTCTGGACATGATCTCTGATGAAGTGATGCCTTACATCAATATGTTTGGTTCTTGTATGTTGAACTGAATTCTTGGCTAATCTTATTGTACTGGTGTTGTCACAGAGGATTGAGATTTCTTTAAGATGGATTCCCAAGTCATGAAGCTATTGCTTAAGCCATAGTACTTGAGCATAACAGCTTTATGCAACGATATACTCAGCTTCGGTCGAAGATAATGAGACAGTGGTTTGCTTCTTGCTAAACCAAGACACAAGCAATCCTCTAAGGAACTCACATTAACCTCTTGTGCTCTTTCAGTCTGTCTTGTAGCCAGCATGATCCGAATCTGATTAAGCCACTAGATATTCAGATCGACCCTTGGGAAACCATAATCCAAGTTTCTCTGTGTTTGCAAGATATCTAAAGATTCTCTTCACATGCTCAACATGAGATTCCTTTGGAGCAGATTGATATCTTGCACACATTCTCATGCTAAATTTGATGTTTGGCTGACTTGCTGTCAAGTATAGCAATGATCCGATTATTCCTTTATACTTGGTTATATTAAAGTCCTTGCCCTTTTCAACAGCGTCAAGAGAAGTAGTTCAGCTCATTGGAGTATTAGTTCCATTGCATTGGTCAATCCCGTACTTCTTTAGAAGATCTATGAGATATTTAGCCTGGGAGATGAAGATTACATTCTTTTGTTGTTTGATTTGAAGACCAAGGAAATAATTCAATTCTTCCATCATAGACATCTCAAATTCTCCTTGCATTGTCTTATAGAAATCTTCACACAAAGCATCATTAGTAGCACCAAATATAATATCATCGACATATATTTGCATAATTAGAAAATCATTTTTCTTATTGCTTTTAATGAAGAGAGTTGTGTCTACTTTGCCTCTGACAAATCATTGATCAAGAAGGAATTTGCTTAATCTCTCATACCAAGCTTTAGGAGTTTGTTTAAGACCATATAAAGCCTTTTTAAGACGAAACACATGATCTGGATGAGAATTATCTTCAAATACGAGAGGTTGTTCAACATAAACTTCCTTTGGAATAAAACCATTTAGAAAAGCACTTTTCACATCCATTTGATATAATCTTTAACGCAAGTAAAAGCTAAAAGAACTTGTATAGCTTCCAATGTTGCCACTGGAGCATACGTTTCTTGATAATCAATTCCACCCAGTTATCCTTCTTTGTACTTTGACTAACGCTGAGGAGGTTGTGGCAGAGTCCTTCTACAAGGTAAACATCTTTGAATAGGGTCCATCTTTCTTTCCAACTTCGCCAATTCCAACAATTCTTCCAGATTGGTTTCCCCAAAGGTCACCTAGCCATCATCTCTTGGTTTTATTGTATCAAACTTACATTGATCTCCCGTCATATGTCTAGAACATCTATTGTCAATATACCACTTGTTGAACCTTGATGCTCTTAGACAAACCTGTAAATCAGTAAGGATCAAGTCTTAGGTACCCATCTTTTCTTGGGTCCTTTTGAGTTAGTCTGTGTCTTAAGAACCTCATATGATCCCTTTGGCACCCATCTATAATTCCCTATTGGTTTAACTTGTCTTTCTTTTCGGTGAAAATAAGAAGAAGTATTATGCCCCTTTCGGTTGCAATAGTTACAGTGAGCAAAAGGGTTGGAAGAATGTATTGATTTTTGAAAATAGTTCAGGTATGTTCTTTCCCCGTTTTTTTTCCCTTTCTTTTTATCAAGATTAGGGCTATAACCAATTTCTGACTTGTCATTCGTAAATCTTTGTTGATTCAAAATCACATTGAGCATATTTCATTGCCTTGAGTGAACTTCTTAAGAGTTTGTTGAGATAAACATTCTTCTTTTCCAAAATCAATAAATAGTTTTCACAAACCTTTTCGCAAACTTTGGGAACATCTTGAACTTGTTGCTCAAGAGTTTTAATTTTCTTCATGGAGGAAATAAGCTCTTCAGTAAGTTTTTGAAATTCAGAATGAAGAGAATTGTATTCAGATAAGAGTTCATCAATAGAAGGTTCAGAATCACATACCTCATCATTTTCGGGTTCTTCCTGAGCCACAAGGAAAATGTTGGCTACACTTCTTAATCACCTTCTTCTTCATCAAAAGAACTATCTCCCCAGATAGCTGAGACATAGGCCTTATTTTTGAATTTATTGAACTTGTTCTTTTCTTTCTCTTTATTCTTCAACTGAGGACATTCAGTGTAATTTGGTGATTCCAAGAGACCTAATTATGTTTATTTCTCTTGCTTGATACCTGTAATACCCGGATATTTATTTAATTTAAATATTATAAAATAAGTGAATATGTGGTCTCAAATATTGAGCATAAATTATCTTATTTTCTAAGATAAATTCGTCGAAATTAAAAGAGATAAGGTGCCAAAAGGGCCAAAAAATACATTTTTAAGGCATAAAATGGATTGAAAATATTATGATAAATCTTAAAGGGCAGTAAAATAATTATTGAAAATTAGGGAAAATATTGTCCCTAATTATAGCAATTTAATAAATTATTTCCTTGGAAATAATAAGGGAAAATTTAATATTAATATAAAAACCCTAAATTAGGCCCCAAGATTTTTAATATAATGCATGGGATATAAAATACCAAAGTCAGTCAAATAGTTGTGAGATAATAATTTATCCTAATTAATAAAATTATCAACAATTAGTAAGTGGCTAATCTGGTATTTAATGAGATAATATAAGATGATTAAGATATTAATTAAATTAATTAAAAATAATTAAATAAATAAAGGGGCGAAATTCATAATAAACATAAATCAAAATATTAAATATGTGTGTGAAAAGGGTTGTGGTTATTTCAAATAATATCTAGATATTTGGAATTTAATAATAATATATTTGGTAAAGAGCGACGGGAGAAATGAGAACCTAGGTAGAAGTAAAATCCTACCTCAAAATATATGAACTAAGTCTTTAACATCCCGGACTTTTTATAAACCAAGTATAATTTTATCCGGAGTGGACTATCTCCGAAGTCATTTCGAAACCAACGAGTCATTAAGAGACGGGATAAATAAGAAATAGGGCAGATAGTAGAAATGTGAACCAATATAAAACAAGACCGTTGTGACAAACCAGGAACTAAGTTTCTTAGGTCGGGACATATTATAAACCAACGAATTTTTGTCCGAAAATTTGGTACTTAGGAAGTTATTTCCGTATCCGATGGCGTCTGTCCGAAAATGTTCGGCGGCAACGGAATACCCTTAATGGGATCAAAAATTTAGTTGACCCAAGTGGTTTTAAAGAGAAAGAATAGAACTTCAGTGCCTTGTTCCCGGATTTTTGGGATTCGTCAAGATTACGCGATTAAAACACCGAACTGGGAACTTTATCGGTGCAGGTGCATAAAGCACATGGGTGACATCATGGATGATGCAATCTTCTTCTAGAAGGATGACATGGGCATGAGGTCGGCCAAGGCATTGGAAGGCCAAGATTGAGCCACGTGTCAAAGTGCGATCCGACGGCTGAAATCCAGTCTGATAAAGCATGAATAGTAACCTCCTCTTTGCCTATAAATAGAAGCCAACCCTCTTCTCATTTCTCACACCAAAACCATGTTCTAGAGAGAGGTTAGAGAGAAGGAGGAGTTCGGAGAAAATCTGGCGGAGCTCTGGGTAAGTTCTTCGGTCCCTAGTCTTAAGCTTTGGTAGTTCTTTCGGTAGATATAGTAGAAATGCTAGATTTATCTTTAAATTTCCCAGATAGTTTAAATATCATGTTTAGGGGTAAATATGGTATTTATTTCGAAAATATATTGGGAAAAGAGATATGTCAAAATTCTGGAGGGATAGGGTCAAAGTAGCGAAGCTCTGGCGAAATTTCGTCGATTCGTCAAACTAGGGGCAAAATGGTAATTTGTACCTAAAATGCCTGTTATGCTGCTAGATATTGATAAATATTATCCTTATAGGATATCTGAGATAATTGCATCGCTGTTATACCGCTGTCGTACCGCTGTCGTACCACTGTTGTGCCGCTGTTTGCACCGCTGTCAAAAATTACCGTTTTCGTAAAACGTACCGAAATACCGTCAACGAAGGTACGTTCGCAGCGTACTGTAATACTGACTCTGATGCTTGTGTTATGCTTATATATGATTCTTTGTGTTCTGTCGAGACTCTGTCTTAATTGTTTTTGATACAATCATGAATATACACGGGTTATGGTATTGTTAACGCCGTTGAAAGTTTTCCTAGCGCTATGGACACGACTGTACATCGTGGCACCGGAGAGTGTGCAGACTGGGGTAACAAACATACTGCGAGGGGTTGTGTATTGTTATTGCCTTACATACATTATTATGTATTTCCTACATCTGTTATGGGCTTTTTGTAACACCTCAAATTCAACACCTGAAAACTTGGTCAAAATATTTGAAATACCTCCAACAGGGATAATCAATATCCAAATCATTAAATTACAAGACTATTTAAAATAAAGTTCATAATACATATTCAAAATAAATTTTCGAAAATGTTTCAGAGTTTAATACAAAGCGGAAGTTTTAGGTTCATGGCAAATAAAATAACATAACATAAACTAAAGGAGTACAAAAGAGCCTTCAAAGCTCACTCCATAGGTGCCTTCCCTTGCTCCCTACTAGGATATTCACCTGAAAAATGTTAATATGGGATGAGATTCCACGTCTCAGTAACTACTGAAAGTTTCTACCGTACACAAGCAAATTACATATGACAAAAAGCAAGGCGATCTCAAATATATTTATATATATACCATAATTTCTCATACAGAATTATTTTGCAAAAGTAATCATCATTATGTCGAATTGTGAATTATACAATTTTACAATATGCAATATGCAGCCTCCCTTATATCACCATCCGCCCTTGTACCGCTGACTAGAGCCATAGGCTAACACAAAGTCCAATAGAAACTCATTCATTTGACTGGATGGTTTCAAGCTCACCAGAACTTAAGATACACCTGGCCAAAGGTATAGAGCTTAAATTTGGACTATGGCTCCCCTCCTTAAAAATAACAACTAAGGAGGTGTCACATGTCTCACAACTCCAATGCAATCCCGGCCAGAGGAAAAACATGGAAGAAGGGGCCCTGAAAAGTACCATCCACTGTGCACCGAGTGGTGGCATAAAGAAATCTTATCATTCAAATTCCTCCTTACTCCAACCCATCACACATACATCCGCCATGATAATTATATTCAATAAAAATAAAGTAGATTAAAACATGCTTCCATTTATATCATCACAAGGAAAAATCAACATCTCATAAACCTCATCGGACCAATCTTTCATACTTGAGATTTCAAAGGACTAAATTGTCATTTCGAAATTCGGGGCAAAACCGTAATATTCAGTTTTCATCATGATAATATCGTAATACATATACAAATAATTTAGTCTATATAAAATATAACATAATTTATAAGCATACACAATTCACAAGTATATGGAAGAATATTGAGTTACTGTTACTCTATAGTTCCCAAAATTACCGCAAGGCTTCCTTCACTCTCTCTCTCTTCTCTCTCTTTCTCTACCTTTCTGTGAGTCTTGAGTGTTTGTGTGTTGTGAAAGAAGAGAAGGGGTGAGGTATTTATAGAGTTTTGGGTCTCTTTTTCAAAAATCACATGTCTATCTACTACCCAACTACTTCAATCTACCATCTATCTACCACTCTTATGTCCATCTATCGTGTAACTACCATTCACATCTCCATCTACCATCTAACTACCACTCTTATGTCCATCTACCGTGTAACTACCATTCACATCTCCATCTACCATCTAACTACCATACATATGTCCATATACCAAATACTTATCTACCGATCAAATTTCACATGCTTATCTACTACATAATCATCTACCAATCAAATTAATATTTGATTTTTTACCCTGATTGGAATGAAAAATACCGGTTATCAAGAGCCTAGTAGCTTTCTTATCTCAGTCTTATTCCTAAACTCTCTTGTTCCAAAATTTGAGATATTTCTTTATTATAAAAGTAATCTTAAATGATAAATTTTAATTATCATAAATTAATTTCTTCCAAAAAAAATCAGGATGTTACACTTTTGTAGTGATTATTGTGAAAATGTCATGAATACGTGTCATACATATATTATTTACATAAGCATGAGGTTAACCGTTACCTGAGGTCCGATGGGCATTGGACCTCAGTCTGAATGGATAGACAGGAAAGGGTCATGAACCAGAGGAGGCACTAGGGGATGGAGCCGTAGATAAATACCAGTAAATGGAGCCGTGAGAAGGCACCGGTCAAAGGAAATGCGGGAAGAAAATCAACAGAACCTACCTTATGGCATGAATCTAATAAAGTTACTTCACATCATTTGGTGCTTAAACTAGAAGGGTCGTCTATGCGGTTCGTCAATCGATCACCCTAGCACGGTGAGACTTCCACTAGACCTACCCGGCTGGCCAAATGGGATGATTTAAGCGAGTTAGGTTTTATGTCCCAAGTCTACCTAAGGCTTGGCGGAAAAGGGTATAGTTACATAGAAGAAATGTAATTATAAAGTTTTGTATTACTGTATCACATGAATAATTCCTTCGGGAGATTTTGCAATATATATATCAGTATACGTCAGGCATCATCATATGTCTGAGTGTTTCATATCAGTTACTCGGTGTTATACCCGTTGTTCAAATTTTTAGTACATGCTCTCCGTTTCCGCAAAAACGCTAAGTCGTAGCACCTCAAAACTCGATGAATTTTTATAAAACCACGTGTCACCAAAGCCACGATTTATACTACGAAATTTGGGGTGTCACAATACCTGCTTGTGATTCCTCCTATTTACGGATGATGAGGTGGTTGTACTGAGTTTCTAATATTAATAAAGAACTAACGGCTAAAATTAATAATTAATAATTGTGAGGGCAACATTGTACCAATTTTCAAACTTTTGGGCAACATTATTCCAAAAAAAAAAATTGGAACAAAATTGTCCTTAACCTTACCCCTTACCCCAAAAAGTTATTTAAGAAATAAAAGTAGAAAAAGATGAAACCAAAGTTAAATACAGAGAAAAGAAAAAGCACAAAACCTGAAACAAGAATAAGGGTCAGTTTGGCAAGAGGGGAATGAAAGAAAAGGAAAGAAGGAAAAAAAAAATTAGAGGTGGATTAAAAAAATTGAAGAAGTGGAGTTATAAAATTATAGTAAATATAAGATATAAAATAAAAGAATTAGAAATGTTAATTACAAACTTTCAACCCCTCTTCTAAATTCTTTTTTAAAATATGTTATAAAAATATTCCCTTTCATCCTCTCCCCTCCAAATTCCTCATACTTCCCTTTGATCTTTATTATAATGCACTAACTAACAATTATATTTAGTCATTTTGTAAGGCACTTGCTTGTTTCTAAAACGCATTAATTATTTTTTTATGTATGTCCATAATTAATAAAGGTAGTGGGTGAAGTAATAATTAATATAATTTAGAGTTTAGTATAATTAGTAGGGGTAATATTGAAAGTTACTTAAATTATAAGATAAATTTATTAACTTTAATTATTTTTATTGTTTTAAAAATTATTAGTTATCTCTTTATAATATAGAGAGGGAGTATCAAACAACTGGTTGATGGCTAGCCGACAAAAATGGCTATCATTTAAAGTGTGATGGGGTTTCGACTTTTGATTGGATGTTTCAGTACGCTGTTGTACGGATGTAATTGACTTATTGGTTGTAACTAACTGTGCAATAGCTGGAATTAACTCCTCAGCCGTTTTTCCCCCTGTTTCTCAATAAAAGATCAAAATTAGTATTGACTTTCCCCTCCATAAAAAAATATCGACTTTTCCACAATAGTATCTTTCTTCTACTTTAGTGCTATTTATTGTGGGAATTTACATTGAAGTTTTAAGAAAGATAAATTATTATTATTATTAGTTCTTTTAAAATCATCAAATTAATATAAAGTTTTAAGGAACTTGTGGACAATTTATTAGAATTGTGAAAACTTAACTTGTTTACTTGAAATGGAAAGGATCGAGTTAGGGCTCCAGGTTATACTTATTTATATTTGTGTTCGTAGCACAAAAATCAAAGCATATAAAACCTTTATGCTAGCTAATTAATATGCTTTATCCGAACAATGGTCTTCTTCTCTCAGGGGATTGTCTATAAGGTTCTAGACCAAGAATTGCATAACAATTTCAGCTCAATTGCAACATTTTTCGGAGAGGAATGTCTCCATCAATCTCTCTTTTCATTTTGTCTCATTGAATATTTTCACCATTAGATCAAATTTCAATTATTGGAATTTAATACTATATAAAAATATTATTACAACATTTTATATTAAATCTCAACTATTGAAACTTGATCTAATAGTAGATGCATTCAATTGAGAGAAAATGAAAAGAGAGATCAATAGACACATTCATTTCCACATTTTCCAAGCATTAAACAACTACCAAAGTAAAAACAAAGGAAGTCAACAAACACAACACAATCATTATACTTCAACTGTTGAACAAGAAAACCATACTAAACTCTAAACCAAACACTCATCACAAACTCATTGCCAATGAATAAGCAAGAGGAAAAAATAATAGAAAGTGCACACTGCACATACACAATTAAAGACAAGACTGACTTAATAAAGTAAGAAAAAAAAATTCCTAAATCTTACCATGAGAGCAACAATTGATTAAGGGAGCGAGAGTTCATGGCAATTACGATCTTAGAAGGCCACAACCTTCTCAACTCTTAGAAGGCCATGCAAGAACTAACGACTACAATAACTGACTACAACGCATTATTGTATGACGATTAGAGTTAGGATGAGTCAGAGATAAATTCAATCACCTTTGAATATGCCTTGAGCCCTAAACTCATTTTATGATTTCATTTCAATAAATAAGGGCAAACTCACATTTTGACAATTCCAATAAATCTTCCACAAGTCCTTTGAGATTTCAAATTAATTTGATGATTTTATAGGACCTAATAGTAATAATTTGTCTTCTTTGGGTTCTGAGTGTAATTTCCCTTATTTATTTTTTGATGTCAGTTGCAGCTTTTGCAAAAAGGGAGAAAAAATAAAATAAAACATTCATTCGTTTTACCAAAACAAGCCACGGGTCGTTCGTCTCCATTTTCCTATTTCCATTGCCAAAAATCAATCGCTTTTTACAGCGAACAAGCATAAATTTTTCTTCATTAATAAGGAAAGGTAGTTTTCCATTCCTCTTTTCTTTCTCTTTCTGGATTCAGCAGTACAATAAGCTAAGGTTTCAGCTTCCTCTTGTTTTTGCTTTATGTGTTTCTCTTTCGATCTGCATTATTTTCTCTGCCACAACTGTCATAGCTCTCAAAGATTTCCTGTTTTCTGGGCTTTGGACTGTTAGCTTTCTCTACTGTCTTACACTTCAAGAATTTGATCTATTTTCAGCCGAATATTTGCTGAGATTTAAACTTTTTAACACTTATAATATTATCTGTTGCATTTTCTATCTCTTGTAGCTTTCTGGGTGTTCTTCAAGTCTCGAACCGAAAGCTTATTTAATTTGCTGCAATTTTCTTATACGTTGAGCCATAAGTTAATCATTTAATTCTATGTTTTCTTTCTCTGTGAGGACTCGGATGGAACTGAGTCAGCTCGTTCGAATAACCTTGTAAGCTGATGAGAGATTCTTTGTAATTCACAGATCGAGAGGTGTAAAGAATAAATAAAGATGGTGAGAAGGAAGATAGAGATGAAGCGTATAGAGAACGAAACAAACAGGCAATTGACATTCTCAGAGGCGTAATGGACTCTTGAAGAAGGCTTTTGAGCTCTCAGTTCTGTGTGATGTTGAGGTTGCCCTCATCGTCATTTCTGCCAAAGGCAAAATCTATGAAATTTCAAGCTCCAGGTATGTGTGTGTGTGTGTGTGTATTTGTATGTGTATATATGTATATGTATGTATGTATATATTCATGCTCTTCATCACTATCAGTTTTAAGTTTTCTTCAATCACTTAAAGTTAATGGTTAGTGTGACTGAGTCGAATTCAAGAAATGCCGGGCATAACTAGGTAGCAATACACACACACACACATTTTATCTATATGTGTGTGGAGAAATGTTTGGTGTAGTGCACAAATTACTAATAAAGTTGGGCTTGAGGACGATTGTGTATTTATATTTTAAGTTTCATTTTCAGTACCCTTCATAGGGGCTTGGTTTAATTTTATGCAAAAAGAAATGGAGGGAGCTAATTAAGAGCTTCTCCAACTCATCGTACAAGCCAGAAAGCGAAAATATAAAAGGCTAACAACAAATTCGGATTAGAGCAGACATTCACCCTAGATGAGAGGAAGGTTTGTCAATGTAGCTTTTTATATTTACAAATCATTGTAGCTTTGTCATTGTATTTCATTAAAACTAACCCAATGAGATGAGAGGTACAAGCTCAAAATAAAAAGTTTTCAAAAAGAATGCTAAAATACATAACAATTCAAAGAACCCCAAAAATAACCTAGGTGAGAGGGAGCCGCCGTCACAGCCAGGAAGCCTATCGCTTTCATAATCCCTTCACTTGAATTTGTGGGTAGAAAAACTCTATCACCAACAACAAAGTCATTGCAAGAAGTGGTTGTTTGACAAACCATTCCAAATGATTCACTACTTTTAAGAACTTAGTTATAATTGTATTTATATAGATTATAATTTTATTAAATGCATTTATCATTAATATTGATATAAAAACAGTAAACAGAAATAAATTGGAAAAACTTTTTCAATCAATTTTTAAATAACTATATTTGCTTTCATTCTTGACTGATCTTCATTAAATTTTAACTTATTTTATTGTCTTGATTTAAAATGTCTTTTGATTAATCTAGTTTGTTGGTTCACTGCTGATTAAATCAGCCCATCAAGCCTGATATTTATAACATTGAAATATATAACCTTGTCTTACACACCCTATATCGTGTTATTATATGACAAAATCAACGCATCTAAGGAGGGGCTTATTGTTGAAATAATGACTTATTGATGAAGCTTTTTCCCCTTGTCATATAATCATGCATGCTATAACTTATAAGAACCACATTAGCTTAGCTTTCATTCCAACAAAATGAAATCTTGGATAGATTAAAGTAAAAGGTTACCTGAAGTGTATTTCATGATCATATATATACACATATAATAGGCTGATAAATTTGTTCTACTTTTGTAATTTTGAATTATAAATAATGAAAACTTTATTTTATTCTCGAAATTTTAGTATAAAGTCGAAGCTTCGTTGCGTTTTCAATTTTATGGTATTCTGAACTTTTATTGTGGTTACCTACACTAGCTTTAAATGGAATATGTAAAAGTTTTTTGTTACCTTTTTAAGGGTCTAAGTACTTTAGATATATATTGATATCATAAAGTCTATACAGATTCAGAGATGATGAGTTGGTAAATAATTAGGGAAATATTTACATAGTATTGAAATATTTGGTACTATTGCTGTAAGTATTTTGATAAATGAATAACTCATTTTTCTTTAGGCTCTAACTATACAACATTGACTTAACCGAATTAGATGTACGGACATCACACATTGACCTAAAAACCTATAGCTAGCCATTTAGACTTATGCTCAATGTTTTTAAGCATAAAGCTTATAACATAATTGTAATCTTCTACGTAAGTTTTCTCCCTAATATTTATGTTCTTCACTTCTTTCCCTCCAAAATATACGCGAGTGTGTGTGCGGCAAGAAAATAATATTAATTTCCTTCACATACATTTTCATTCTCTCCAAAATAATTGCTTCCACTATTACATATACAGCTTCAAGGAGACAATTGACCGATACCACACATATGTTTAAGATACTCATGTCTTCGAACAAAATAATGTTCATAATTATTATTTCCTTACTTCTTATGTTCTTTTTATCATATTCCATCCTAAAGTAAAGACCTAGTATTTTACTTTTTTGGCAGAAAAGATCTAGTGTTTAACTTCTCTGTTTGTACACACACACACACACACACTCTGGGGATCGATGATGTGAAAAAATTGCATGTTTCCCGTGTGCTCTAATTTTTTTGTGCTATAATTTTATTTTTCTTTTTGTATAAATGCTCACTTGGCCCTTTTCATTTTAGTTTAATGAAAATTTCAAGAGAAAGTTGGTAAAAAGTCTCCCATTATAAAATTTTATTTGTGAAAAGGACTTGATAAATTTTTATACACACTCAAATTTTGTATACTGAATGCTGGTACTTTGATCTTAAGCTTATGTGTCTTGTACATTTTGCCATGCAGCATAAAGACTCACAAAATACAACTTGTAATGGAAACAAAGTGTAATGAATACTGCCATTTTTTCTCATATGTCCTAAGTTTAGTGAAATGTTTACGGTTTCAGAAATTTTGCAAACACATAAAAATTAATTTTTCTTGAAAATGAATTGTTTTCTGATTTTCCTTTCTCTCAGAGACTTTTAGGACATAAATGCAATTATAAAGATTAGTTTATTTATATTCCTCTTTGTGTTTTGTATCCTTCCAACTTGCCAATTAACACATAATCCTGAAAAATGGCAGCATCTGAATCAAGAAACAGCAAGTATGAAGAAGAAGATTGAGCTTCTTGAAGCTTCAAAACGGTTCCAATATCAACTTAATTAAATGAATTATTACAGTACTTTTTGAATTCGTTGTTGATATTCATTCATATTGAAAGATTAATTGATTACTTTGCTGTTTCTAATTTTATTCTTTTAGGAAACTTACGGGAGAAGGTTTGAACACATGTTACCTAAAAGAACTGGAAGATATTGAACAAGAGGTGCTAAAGAGTGTCAGAAACGTTCGAACAAGAAAGTCAACTTAATGTGCCTACAAAAAGACACACTCTTTTATGTAAGTTTCAAATTTAATTTTTATCTGAATTCAACTTTATAAATATTTTCCAGAATCAAATTATTAAGGAGCAAATGGAGAAACAACAAGAGAAGGTAGGGCGTCCCTTGACAAATGGTTTGATAATTGAATGTCATTTTGCGTTTAATTTTTCATCAAGTGGGTCTCCATATTTGTGTGTATGGAATCTGAGGCATCGTGTTAACGACTTTCGCTTACCATAAATCTCATCTCTAATTTTATTCATCTGTCTGTTACTTGAAATATTTTGATTTCATTTTTAAAAAAAAAAAAACACACTCACACGCCTATGTAATAGGGATAAACATAGGTTGAGTTAACCCTAACCTGAAGTCCAATTCAATTATGCATCGATTAGAACCTGTGTAACATCTCATTTTCAAAAGCAGTATATTTTTTTTTTATTAGAGTAGAGCATCGGAGCAATTGAGTAACTGATACATTTATTCAAATTGCCGTAAGTCTGGCTGATTTACAGAAGCGGTACATTGACCGAGAGTTTTCAAAAATGAATAACAACGAAGAAAGTCTTGATAGGGTCTCGTGGCCCGCTCGCCTTTCTCCTCGGTTCTCGGTTCTCCGAACGACGCTATGATAAGAGCGAGGTTCAATGCACATTGAACCTCGGTAACGGAAGTTAACCTCATGCTTAAATATGACAATATATACACGACAACAAAGCAATCAATACAACATGTCCACAACGAGATGTATGATTAAAAATACATAACCACGTATGTAAGATATATAATAACCACGTATGTAACATAACCACGTATGATACAAAGCAATAATAACCTCGTATGTGACATAACCACGTATGTGACATAACCGTGTATATAACATAACCACGTATGCTACAACAACAAACAGAACACAACAAACATATATAATCATACAATAACCATCGAGTTAGTGTTACATAAAGACGCGAACGTACCTTCGTTGGTGATAGCGGATTACGTACGTCGGTCGGTATGTGTTCTCGGATAGCCTATAATGGTAATATCGCTTTATTAATCCATGAATAGTATCCTAAGAGATATTCTAACCAATAATGACCATTTTGCCCTTGATGGATTTATTTTACAATTTATTGCCCAAAACTTCGTAGAACCACGTTGGTTACAGCTTTCAGATTTTCGTCTAACTTTGAAAAAATCATAACTAATTCTAGAAAAATCGAAACGAGTATCCGTAAAATTATTTGGAATCTTTAAGATGTCTAATTTTGATTAAAAATACTGGTCTCAACCCAGATTCATTATAAAATTCCAAGTTTTTAATTTCCAAAGATCTGTCCAGAATTTTCGTCCATAAAAATGGCCTGATTTCAAAAATTCATAACCACTTGCAAAAAAACTCATTTTGACATGCTATTAGCATATTTTGAAAGGTCTATATGTCTACTCTATCCATGAAAAATTTCAGATTAAAACGACTTCATCTTCCCATAGATTTAAGGTTTTTGCGAAGCTAACTTCAGAAATCGCCTAACCGATAAAATTTCGCCGTAACTTCGTTACTTTGATGTTTCTCTTCCAGAAATTTTGCTCTAGGACTACCCTCACTATTTTTTCGAAATAAAGCTAATTTTAACCATAAAAACATGAAAATAAAATTGCTTCTAGGAATTTAAGATCAAAGCATAAATTTCTATGAATTTAAAAGCTAAAACTTAAGAACTAGAGAACTTACTCTTGAAGACTTTGCTACTACTTCCTTCTTGCTTCTCACTAGCTATCTTCTCTCTTTAGAAAACCACTACTTGGAGTTGGTTTTGGTGTGAAGAATATGAAGACACAAGGTGCCTATTTATACTAAAAGGTCATGGCACACTTGGTAATTATTCCTAACCTAATTCATCTTGCATGAGAACCATGGGTTTACACTAAATAATCTGAATTCTTCTTCAAGCCAAGGCCAAAAACGTGGCCCTCTCTCCCTCCATCACTTTCTTCCAATTCCAAGAGGATATCCTATCCAAAGGTACTTATCCTCTTCCAAAATTGAATATTATTATCACATGTGTGTTTTTGTTTATGTTAAACAATTCTTGGCTCGAAGAAGGCATTGGTGGCTTCTCCACCTTCATCCATTCTCCAAGCAAGCCTTGGTGGCCTCACCACCATCATGCATTTCCCATTTGTTGCTTAATTATCATTAAGTTCAATTTCAAGATTAAATTAGAACCATTAAATTTACTTTATGAATCTATGATGAGAATTAATGTTTAATTAGGCAAATATCACCTATGGAACCCTTGATCCACAATGTGCCAACAAGGCCAATTAAATCTAATCACTCCAACCCTTGATCCTCATTGTGCCAACAAGGCCTATTGGATTTAACTACTCCATTGATTAACTTTACCATAATTGCATTTAAATAAATTCCTCACTCCTCCACTAGACACACATCACTCACTACACACACACAACATGTCTCCCTCTCATACACTTTTCTTAATCTTTTCTATTTAATTAGCAAGTATACTTTATGCTAATCTTAGCCATAAACACTTAATTAAAGGGTTTTACATACTTTACCTTGAATTTTCTTTTATTCAAGCTTAAACAATTAGCCATTAATTACTTAATTAATCACTTACTAATTGTTGATAATTTTTTAAATTGAGATTAATTATTATCTCACAACTATTTTACTGACATTGGTATTTTATGCTCCATGTAAAATATTAAAAATCATGGGGTCAATTATGATCCCCAAAATAATATTAAATCTTGCCTCAATATTTTCCAAGGAAATTAATCCCAAAAATTACCTAAATTAGAGACAACATATTCTCCAATTTTTTATAAATATTTCATTGCCTCTTAGGATTTATCATAATATTTTCGGGGCATTCTATGACCCACAATTGCATTTAGGGATTTATAGCTCTTTATTCGCCCTAATTTCAATAGAAATTACCTTAGAAAATAAGGTATTTATTAAACTAGTTTCAAGACCACATATTCACCTATTTCTAATAGGTATTATTTACTAAAATATAATATTCCAGATAAATAATTATCCGGGTATTACAACCTGAGGCAATCCTGCATGATGACCAACTTGGGTTGACCACCCCAAGTTATGTGAGAAGAGTTTTGTCTCGGCTTGCAGCTTCTAAAACCATAGTTTCAGAGTTTCCTAAACACATTATAAACATAAAAATATTATTAAAAAATGAAAACTAAAAAAGAGGGAGGGAGATCAACAAATGTTAGTCATAGTGGATTACACAAAGCAAGAACCATCTGATATACAATTATATATCAATCAAATCAAATCATGCACAAGTCTTCCCTTGAAAATAGGAATTAGAAAACCACAATTATGTCAATGGCTTTCTATTCTAGTGGCGTGAGAGCTCTCCTATAAGTGCGAGGTTGCGAGTCCAATCTCACTTGTAAATTGTAACCTCAGGTCGTTAGCATTTTCCCTTCTAATTCAAAAATGAAATTTTAGGAGAGCTTAGTCCTAGCTAGCAGCTACACACAGGGAAACTTGCAAACACGCACATAGTTAATATTAAGCCATAAACATGCTTCTAGATATGTGGTTTGGGTTAAGTTGATACAGAAAAAAATGATTTAAAGGATTAATCTTTAGAGTGTATATAGTTCAGATACACTAGTTTGAAAATTTAGAACTTTGAACCCTTTCTCTATATAAAATAATTAAATAGATCGCGTTAACCACAAAGACATATACATGCAAGTATATTATATTTACATATTTCACCTGTGAAGCTGAACTTTGATTTGCTTACACATTTCTGCTCAAGTCATGGTTAGTTAGCTTAATTATATTGTTAGCTGAATTCATCCATAAGGATTTCTGAAGTTGCGTTGATATTATATTTTTCATCTACGGGTCTGATTGGCGATTGAAAAGAATTTACCCGCAAAAATAAAAGTCAAAAGGAAAATGCAGATTACTTTATTTGTTTTTACTACAATTCAGGAAAAAAACCCGAACAGAAGAATATGCAAGGCTTTCTGAGAAGGTGAGATTGTAGTAAATTTTTATCTGAAAATTATTTTAAGATTTTCATTTTACTTTCACCATCCTTAAAGAGAAAACTCCCTCTACTAACTCATATTTCTCTTTATTGGAATAATAGCCCTACTTGTATTAGGTTTATAGACCCTAGTCCACCGATGATGAACTAGGTTTACTCAATAATCACTACTACGGAGTATATTTTTAACGTCGCCAATTAACGTCCATTTTAAAAAAAAAAAACAGAGGTTAAAAAGTAGGAGGTGACATTTTGCAAATTTGGGCCCTACTTCTAACATGTTTTTTTTTTTTTTGGAAAACATATGTTAAAAGCCTGCATTTAAATAGACATTAAAAGTAATGCTTTTAACATCTATTTTCCAAAAAAAAAAAAAATTAAAAAAAAACAGACGTTAAAATCCTTAATAAAATTTTAGATCCACCGTCAACATTTTGTTCTCTCTCTTCTTCACTCCCCGATCCCTCTGCTCTCTCACTCTCATTTACTTCATTGGTCACCAACATCACACCTCCTCTATTAGACCGTCGCGACCCCTTTCCTCCTTTGTCGTGACCCTTTCCCTCTATTTTTGTTTTGCTTTGTTAGGCATCCTCTTCCTCCTTCCTCTGTAGCCACTCATCCTCTGGCATTGCAAGTTTGCTTTCATTTAGGTTAGTGACTCTATCTTTATGGAATAGTTGCTTTCATTGATTCTTAAAAATATATGGTGGACAGGTGGAGGGCTGATTGAAAAGAAAAAAAAGAGTTGGGTGTTTGATGCTTAAAATCTTATTGTTTCATGGGATTATGTACTTGAATGTTTGTTTTATGAGTTATTATAAATGCCCATAAGGTGTTTGATTAAATGAATGATTGAGAAATTATAGGTGTTAGAGGAATTGAGGAACTTGCTTTGCTTACTTAAAACTTCAAGTATGATAGGTAGATTTGATGGACAATATGTTATACTCAGTGGCGGAATTGTGTTATGCTGGCCTTCTAAAATTTGTCAAAATATGTGTTTATTATATAATATTTTATTTTTGCCAATTATTTGGCCCCAGCTAATCTCTTATCAAAATCCCAATTGGCCTTCTAGAAATTTGTTGAAATATATGTATTTAGTATATAATATTTTATTTTGGCCAATAATTTGGCCCAGTTAATCTTTTATCTTCTCTATAATTACTTTTTTTTTTTACATTTTCCCTATTTTTTTAATACATTTTCCCTCTCACGTGGACATTCTCCACAGCACACACTTCCTCTTCTCCACTCTGCTTTGTGCAGCTGTGCTCTCCAGTCTCTATCCTCTCTCGCGCAGACATTCTCCACAGTCCACACTCACACACTTCCTCTTCAAACATTCTGCTCTGTGCTCTCCAGTCTCCCTCTTCCTCTAAGTTTGACCACCGTCTTTCATTCCGTCGGCGATATTCGGAGGTTTTTTCGGAAGGTCGTCCTCCTTCCTTTAGTGGAATCAGCACCCTCTTCTCTTCTCAGTTTACCCATTCTCTGCAGTGTCAGCTCGTTGGCTCGCCATTAGGTATGGGATTCCTTCTCGTGTTTGAGATTCCATTGGCCTATTTCGTTTTGCATCATATTTTTTCTATGATCAATTGACAAGATGAATTAGAAGTTGTTTTAGACCCCAGCCAAATTAGAATTGATCCAAAGCAAACCTGTGTTGACACAATTTTTCACTGAATTTGATGTGTCATATAAGAAGTAAAACACATAAATGAAAAGTAAACTTATTGTGCAACACCTCCAGCTGGGCCAAATGCTTTGAAAAGTGACATGCCAATCATAGCAATACCATTAGCTGCTCCCCTCTGGTGTGGTTCCTATTTTTACAAATGAAGCATACCACATTAACAAATTGAAAAGAAAAATGAATAGTAATAAATAATGAACTTACAAAAAAAATTTTACCACTGCTTTGTTTTATGGGTTTAAATAATGAAAAATGAATAGTAATAAATAATGAAAAGTGCTAATTGTCTATATGGGTTTACAGGGGCTATTGTTGGTCAGTTACCTTGCATAGAGATATCTTCTAGTGTAACAAGCTCTGCAATGTATGCCTATTAATTTAAGATGAAATGCTTTGTGAAAGTTATTGTTTTGTTGATTTGAAGAGTTTGATGATCGCATAAATGTAATGTCCTGTATAGGTTGACATAAATGATTTAGCACACAAAAAAAACTCGAGGAAGATAAAAAAAACTTGTGCCATTGGATTGATGCCCATGAATCACCAGGTAAAAGTTGTTTTCCATTACCAAGATATTATATGTGTGTGTTTCATCATGCTACAAAAGATACAGTATTGGTCTACCTAAGAGTCTTCATTCTGGGTTTATTTATTTCTCTTGCCAATCAGTTGCCTATCTGCAAGTTAATTGAGCATTTATCCGAATATATACCACATTAGTTCTCATGTTTTATGGGCTTATTTCCACCATTAGCCCCTTTAATGTAGTCCTCAGTTCAGTTAGATTAGTCTTGTACAATTGAGATGTTTTTTTCCTGAAAAACAAGTGATGCGCTTGCAGAGAGACAAATTACATTTACATATTGTTTGTGGGAAATTCCACAGATTGCATCTACTTTTGCCAAGATAAGTAAATTTTACAGACTGAAAAGACCTTTAAAAATTGCTCTTTTCCAACCATTTTACTTCACCTTAACCCCATAATATTATTATTGTGGTTGTCAAAATCATGAATTAATCCGAACAGATGCACTTAGAGAGAGACAAAGCATAATGATAGAAACAATAGTTATCAATCGGTCCATTGTGAAGCCAGATAACAATGCCATCAAAGGGTGAATCTGCAAGATAGGTATGTATATAACCTGTATATATTAGCCAAAAAACAACAGTACAATTTGAGAAACAACAGAAAACGAAAATGCTGAATCATAGTGAATGTATAGTTATGCTTTAAGTTCAATATGTTTATTTTTTGGCCCGGGTTAAAAATATTTTATGGTTCCGCCATTGGTTATACTCTCATTTTGGACACTTGATTATATTTGCTTAAGTTGATCAATGTTTAGTTTTGGATCACTTGATTATATTTATGAAGTGTTGGATGTATATATACTTGCTTAGTAGTGTTCGGTTTTGTGCACAAGCTTATTTTCTAGGAATTGATTGTATTCTGTTGTGTACAAGCTATGGATATAAAATATAAATAACATATTTTAAAAAAAATTGACTTACAACATCTGTTTTTCCAAACAAGACATTGCAAGTCTGCCACTTACAACATCTGTTTTTGAACAGGTAGAAAATACAAATTAGATGTTTTTTTATATATAAAAAAATTGACTTTCAATGTCTGTTTTTAAAATGAAACAAGAATAGGAGAAATGTACATGATGTAGTTGAATCTGAAGGGGATGAGAGAGATGTAGAACCAGAGATAATTTAGGACGACATAGAAGGGACAGATGGGTTTGATGACATAAATATAATGATGCTGATGGAATTGAGGACATTTTTGAAGAACAAAGTGAAATTTAGAAAAGTGGTGGAAGACAAACTAAGATAGTGGGAAATGGAATTCAGGACTTGGATCAGGATGACTCTGACAGTGAGGATGTGGATGCAGATGATTTTGATAGTAAGGAGGATAGCTATATGGTTGAAACTGGAATCATATTGTAAAGAGTGTTGATAATGATTTTGAAGTGAGTGATTTTTTTAAGGATGAGGAGGATTTGTGACTCCAATATAATGATGGGCCTCTAGAGAAGAGAGGTTTGGGCTTGTTGAGTTTAAAGGGTCGGCTTTCCTCCAAAGCTTACAGAAATGAGGTTCAACATAAGAGCTATTTGGAAATCTGATTTAACACTAAATAAAAGACCACAATTTCTTTTATCTTTCAAATTTATAATTTTTCTATAAAGTATCTCTATTAATTACTTAAATAAAGAAGTACCTATCTAAAAGTAGTCATGAAAAAAGTTGATATTTTAAAAAAATCAACATATATTTATTACAAATAATTAATATAACTAACTTTCTTAATTTATCTAAATTAGTCAACTTAAATTTTGTATTAAAAATCGACAAGTACTAGATTCTTAAAGGGGGATAAAAAGGCTAAACTGCAAATTTACAAAGGATCCATGCATTACGGGCAGTTATCTTCTCCCATCTACAGAATATTTTTCTAACCCAGAAACGAGAAAGTGATTAAAAAAAAAAAAAAAAAAAAAAAACAGGTTACGGTTGAGGACTTGAGGTCCATTTTTATCTTAACATTTTTTTTTTTAAAAAAAAAATATCTTAGTTTTTTGTAGAACAATATTACTCGGAAGTGTCAAAAGTGATGTACCATTAGTACCCTTTCAATAATTTTCTGGCTGCACCGCCTGCAAACACTTATATCTGCAACTCATCCCTCTTTATGGTTCGGTTTTTGGTTTTCAAATTTGATTTGTTACGATTGTTCTTTGATTTTTTGTTTTGTTCCTCCGATTTCTGGTTGATGAGGTGGCAGGATGATAAGGTAGTTGTGCTGAGTGTGTAATAATAGTCAAATTAGCACTCAAAAGTCAAAATTAACAATTACCAACTGCCAGCGTAACATGCACATAAAAAGTTGTTTAGGAGGGAAACACACAGAAAAGTACAAAAGTCAGAAGACCTGAAACAAGGATAAAGGTGGTAGATCGCTAGCTGACACAAAATGGCTATCATTCAATGTGTGATGTGCTTTCGACTTTTGAGTGGATGTTTCAGTACGCTGTTGTACGGATGAAATGGACTTATTGGTTGTATATAACTGTGCCCTATTATTTTTTATTTTATTTTCCTGTTTCTCAATAAAAGATCAAACCAAACATATTAAGAAAGATAAATTATTATTATTAAATCTTTTAAAATCATCAAATTAATATAAAGTTTTAAATAACTTGTGGACAATTTATTGGAATTGTGAAAAGATAATTTCATCCTTGTTTATTTGAAATGAAAAGGAGTTAGGGCTCCCAGTAATACTTATTTATGACTGTGTTCCTAACCCAAAAATCAAAGCATATAAAACATTTATCCTTCCTAGTTAATATGCTCTATCTAAACAATGGTCTTCTTCTCGCAGGAATTGCCTATAAGGTTTTAGACCAAGAATTATATCTACACCTTGAAGTACCAGCAAATAATTTCAGCCTAATTGCAACATTTTTTCGAAGAGGAATGTCACTATCGATCTCTTTTTTCATTTTCTCTTATTGAATGTCTCCATCATTAAATCAAACTTTAATAGTTGAAATTTGATACTATATAAAAATATTATTATAACTTTTTGTATTAAATCTCAACCATTGAAATTTGATCTAATAGTTAATACATTTTGAGAGAAAATAAAAAGAGAGATCAATAAAAACATTCATTTCCACAATTAAATAACATCACCAAAGTAAAAACAAAGGAAGTCAACAAGCGCACTGTTGAACAAGAAAGGCACACTAAACTCTAAACTTAACACTCATCACAAACTCATTGCCAATGAATGAGCAAGAGGAAAAAATAATAGAAACTGCACATACACAATTAAAGATGAGACTGACTTGATAAAGTAAGAAGAAAATTCCAAAATTTTACCATGAGAGCAACAATCGATTCAGGGATTGAGAGTTCATGGCAACTACGATCTTCCCAACTCTTAGAAGGCCACGATAAGGACTAGCGACCACAATAAAAACGATAACAATCAATGATTACACTTAAGATAGAGTATTTTGATGACGATTAGAGTTAGGGTAAGTGAGAGATAGATTCAATCACTTTTTGATGCCTTGAGCCTAACCTCATTTTATGATTTCATTTCAATAAATAAGGGCAAACTCACATTTTCACAATTCCAATAAATCTTCCATAAGTCCTTTGAGATTTCAAATTAATTTGATGATTTTATAGGACCTAATGGTAATAGTTTGTCTTCTTTGGGTTCTGAGTGTAATTTCCCTTATTTATTTTTTCATGTCAGTTGAATCTTTGGCAAAAAGGGGGAAAAAATAAAATAAAACATTTTGGTCTCCATTTTCCAATTTCCATTGCCAAAAATAATCGCTTTTTAGAGCGAACAAGCATAAATATTTCTTCATTAATAAGGAAAGGTACGTCCCATTTTGTTTTTCATTCCTCTTTTCTTTCTCTTTCTGGATTCAGCAGTACAATAAGCTAAGGTTTCAGCTTCCTCTTATTTTTTCTTTATGTTTTTGTCTTTCGATCTGCATTATTCTCTCTTCCACAACTCTCATAGCCCTCCAAGATTTCCACGTTTCTGGGCCTTTGACTGTTAGCTTTCTCTCCTGTCTTACCACTTCAAGAATTTGATCTATTTTCAGCCGAATATTTGCTGAGATTTAAACTTTTTTACACTTATAATATTATCTGTTGCATTTTCTATCTCTTATAGCTTTCTGGGTGTTCTTCAACTCTCGAACCGAAAGCTTATTTAATTTGCTGCAATTTTATTATACGTTGAGCCATAAGTTAATCATCTAATTCTATGTTTTCTTTCTCTGTGAGGACTCGGATGGAACTGAGTCAGCTCGTTCGAATAACTTTGTAAGCTGATGAGAGATTCTTTGTAATTCACAGATCGAGAGGTGTTAAGAATAAATAAAGATGATGAGAAGGAAGATAGAGATAAAGCGTATAGAGAACAAAACAAACAGGCAATTGACATTCTCAAAGAGGCGTAATGGACTCTTGAAGAAGGCTTTTGAGCTCTCAGTTCTGTGTGATGTTGAGGTTGCCCTCATCGTCATCTCTGCCAAAGGCAAAATCTATGAATTTTCAAGCTCCAGGTATGTGTGTGCGTGTATTTGTATGTGTATTTATGTATATGTATGTATGTATATATTCATGCTCTTCATCACTATCTGTTTTAAGTTTTCTTCAATCACTTCACGTTAATGGTTAGTGTGACTGCATCCCATGAATATTGATATAGCTATCTGACTCAGTCGGATTCTGAGTATTGCCAGCCATAATCAGGGAGCAATACACACACACACACACATTTTATCTATGTGTGTGTGGAAATGTTTGGTGTAGTTCACAAATTACTAATAAAATTGGTTGGGGACGATTGTATAATTGTATTTTAAGTTTCATTTTCAGTACCCTTCATGGGGGCTTGGTTTAATATGCAAAAAGAAATGGAGGGAGCTAATTAAGAGCATCTCCAACTCATCGTACAAGCCAGAAAGTAGAAATATAAAAGGCTAACAACAAATTCGGATTAGAGCCGACTTTCACCCTAGATGAGAGGAAGCTTTGTCCTGGTAGCTTTTTATATTTACAAATCATTGTAGCTTTCTCATTGTATTTCATTAAAACTAACCCAATGAGAGATACAAGCTCAAAATAAAATAAAAAATAAAAAAAGAAAGCTAAAATACATAACAATTCAAAGAACCCTAAAAACAAGCTAACCCTAAAATAGGTGAGAGGGAGCCTCCGTCAATGTCAGGAACTCTACCGCCTTCATAATCCCTTCACTTGAATTTGTGGTAGAAAATCTCCATCATTGACAACAAAGTTATTGCAAGGAGTGGTCGTTTGACGAACCATCCCAAATAATCCATTGCTTTTAAAAACTTAGTTATAATTGTATTTATATAGATTATAATTTTAGTAAATGCATTTATCATTAATATTTTGATATAAAAACAGTAAACAGAAGTAAATTGGAAGAACTTTTTCAATCAATTTTTAAATAACTATATTTGTTTTCATTCTTGATTGATTTTCATTAAATTTTAACTTATTTTACTGTCTTGATGTAAAATGTCTTTTTTTTATATACACTTAAGAAAAACCAAACAGAAACTAAGCTTTATCTAGCATAAGAAGCCTCGCGAAATCTGTATCAGCAGACTGGATGATGTGAAACCCAGGCATCGCGGATAGGCTTGATTTAGCTACTCTGTCAGCTGTAGCGTTAGCCCATCTGCTGATGAGCTGAACTTCCACCACCCACTCTCGATCCAATATCCTTTTAATCTCTGCAATAAGTCAGTTATCTTCATGAGTGTCGTTCGTCGGACCCTTTATCAGTGTAGCTGCAGCTGAGGAATCAAGCTCCAGAATAACCTTTCGAAAACCAATTCCCACGCGAGTTTAATTCCATGGAGGCATCCCCATAATTCTACTGTCAGGCAATCCCCTTCGTCCCCTTTGAACATAAACATAGACAGGAACTCACCATGTTTGTTTCGCAAGATACCACCACTGGCTACACCAGGGGTCAAGGCCGAGAGAGCACCATCAGAATTGATCTTGACCCATCCAGCCGGAGGCGGTCGCCATTTCTCCCCCTGATCACTATCAGACAATCTCCTATCTGATCATGTGCACAATCTACTCCGCGCTTCATTCATGCTGCTAATCATGGCCGAAACACTGGAGTCGTCTTGCCTTCAAAGACTATGATGTTACGTCGCCTCCATAACCACCAACAGGTAATAACAAACCTTTTCCTCCTCAACTCCTTGGTCTGATCCACCCGACTCGGCTTTAGATTCCAACTCAGCCACTGGTCAAGGCGCTGGGAAAAGAATTTCTGTTGGAGCTTGGGGGGAACACTCTGTTTCCACAATGCATGTGTCTCAGGGCAATCCCTAAGTAAATGCATTAAATCTTCCATTGCCTGACCACACACCTGACACCCATCCTCCACACACAAACCCCGTTTACATCTAGCGGCATTAGTGAGGATGCGTTTCTGCAGGAACAGCCAAAGAAACATTTTACATCTCTCTGGAACCCTTAATTTCCAGAGTTTTCCCCTTATAGGATTCGGATTGACCCCATCCTGGATGAGAGCGTCCTATGCAGACTTCATTGAAAAA
This sequence comes from Acacia melanoxylon, assembly GCA_019022615.1. Lineage (NCBI taxonomy): Eukaryota > Viridiplantae > Streptophyta > Magnoliopsida > Fabales > Fabaceae > Acacia > Acacia melanoxylon. The sequence goes on from JAFJYJ010000027.1 coordinate 5,788,196, forward strand.
AATCCATTCTTACTCCATTTCCACTGCACTCTCTCATGTGGCATTTCCTCAATCCCTTCCCGCACATTGTTCCATGTACGTTTAATCCCACTCCACAAATTCGACCCACGCTTACCCAGGTCAATTTTTGGAAGTACATCCAGCCCACAGCTATATTTGTTCCGAATAACCCTAACCCAAAAGTCATCTCTTCTGGCTACTAGATTCCACCCAATCTTCATTAGGTAAGCATGATTATACTGACTTGAGTGTCAGAGCCCCAACCCTCCTCTAACTTTGGGTTTGCATACAGAATCCCAAGCTACCAGTCGTATTTTCTTTTGTCCTTCTGTACTACCCCAAAGAAATTGACGGTTACATTGGTCCAATGTCTCGCACATGCTAGCTGGCAAAAGGGACGTTTGCATGACATATCCTGGAATCGCGGTGGTAACGGAGGAGATCAGCGTAGCTCTCCATGCAGAAGATAGCGATTTAGTCTTCCATGTAGATAACCTTGTCTTCACCTTGTCCACCACGTAGTGAAATGATTCCTTTGTTATGCGCTTGTGGTGTAAGGGAACCCTCAAATACTTGCCCAGATCACTTGTAATGGGAAAGCTAAGTGATGCACACATCTCGCTCCTCCTAACATGGTGCACATTTTAGAGAAGAACACCCTAGTTTTCTGCTGGTTGATCTTTAGGCCAGAGCTATCGCAAAAAGACTTAAGACATCCTTTGATTGTATCAACTTGATCCATAGAGGCTTCTGAAAATAAAATAATATCATCTGCAAAAAAATAGGTGAGAAATGGGGTGGCTAGTTCGGGTAAGGTGAATTGGCTTCCAGTCTCCTTCCTGAATGGCAACTTGGATAAGATGAGCCAGTTTCTCCATACAGATGACAAACAAATACGGCGACATTGGATCCTCTTGTCTAACACTCCTAGATGGGCGAAAACAATCAGCCTTGTCACCATTCCATAAGAGCTGCAGATTAGAGCTGCAGGTAAGTTGATCTCCTGGAGGCATTGTAGTAGGAAACTCCAGTTAACGCAATCATAAGTCTTCTCCAAATCAATTTTGATTGCTAGAAATCCCTTCTTCTGGTTCATGCTTCTCATAGTATGAATGACCTCCTGAGCCACAATGATGTTGTCACTGCTATGTCTTCCAGGCACAAAACTACATTGATTGGGGGCAATCACCTGAGGAAGAATAGGCTTTAACCTATTCACAATTATTTTGGAGATGGTCTTGTAAATAACATTACACAGACTAATCGGTCTCAGGTCTCCCATCGTCTCTGGGTGGTCTCTCTTCGGGATGAGAACAATCAACGTGCCATTAACCTCGTTTATAGGCTGTGGGTTAGCAAAGAGATATTTAACATAATTCACAACAGATGTACATACCGTGCTCCATTGGTTCTAGTAGAACTGGGCATTACAGCCATCAAGGCCTGGAGACTTTAAGGCACCCAAGCTAAAGATAGCTTCTTTGATTTCAACCTCTGACACTTCTCTACTACACCATCTCATAAGACTCTCCTCCACCCCGGGATAAGACATAAAGCATTTTAATGTTGGACGGTCCCTATTACCTTCTATCAGTAGGTTAGAGAAAAATCCAGTGGCCATACCCTTAATGAGAGAAGTATCATACACCCATTCCCCCTCATTGTTCTTTATAGCCTCAACCTGTTGGGATTTCTGACGACGGTTGGCCCGGGCATGAAAGTAGCGAGTGTAGCGATCACCATGGACTGACCAGTCTGCCCTCGCTTTTTCCGACCAGATGAGAGATTCCTGAAGAAGCACATCCTCAAGCTCCTTCCAAATAGTTGACTGCAGATCCTCATATTTCAGCGACCAGCCACCTCGGGACACAGCCCTATTAATTCCATCAAGACGACGCATAAGATGCTTTTTCCAACCCTCCGTATGTCTGAAAACTTCCTTATTCCACCTCAAACAAGCCTCGGAAAATTGGGATATGTTGTGGACCCATGCATCATCATGCATCCAAGACTGTCGAACAAACTCATCAAACTGTTCATGAAGGACCCAGGCAGCAATAAACCGAAACGGTCGATTAGGCTTATTTACCTTAGCGAACGAATCAAGGCGGAAAAGCAATGGCCTATGATCCGATTTATAAAAAGGTAGATGAGTAACCGAGGCATTAGGGAACACATTAAACCACTGGTCATTAGCAAGCATTCTATCTAATCTTGCCTCTGTGTTTCCACGTTTCCAGGTAAATTCAGGGCCTACAAAGCCTACATCCCTCATCTCATGTGAGTCACGCCAAGCGAGAAAGTCACAGTCCACAGAGCAACAAAACGTGGCAGAAGAACGTCTCTCATAAAGGAGGAGTGTACCATTAAAATCCCCCTATTATCCAGGGCCCCTGAATCGAAGGTGCTAAATGAGAAAGATTATCCCAAAGAATCTGACGAGAAGCACTAGAGGGGCTCGCATATACCACAGTGAGAATCCAACTGCTACCCGATGCTCCAGACACCTGCAAGTGAATAAATTGGTGGTGATGTTCAAGCTCCGAAACAGAAGCAATGCTATGATCCCATAAGCACCAAATTCCACCACTATATCCCTCAGAATCTATTAATTCAAAATTAGGGAACCCCAGTTGACTGGCTCTCCTTATAGACAGCGCCGATGCACACCTTGTTTCCAAAAGAGCCATGAAATTCAAATGATAGTGAGATTTAAGGTCACGAACGAGAGCAGGAAAGCTTCTTGCTCCGGTGCCTCTAGAATCCCATATCAAAAATTCATTGGGACACAGTAGGTGTGGGTTGGGGTTTGGCAGCCTCCCCCTTGGTCTTATCCTGGTCAACCATGCACTCATCGGCCTGTTGTGGTGGATCCTCTTGACGTTGAGCACCCACATCATCCTCCATATGTCCCTACGTCATTCCTTCTAAATTATTTAGAGCCCCATTCGAATATACCACATGGCTTGGATTGGTCGAAGAACCATTTAAATTCACGCCAACCGTGGGTCCCTCCAACAGAGTAAGCACCATTTCACTCGTCTAGGCTTCGGACATCTGCAGGGAGCTAAATGAATTCTTAGTTTGGGGCCCACAACCAAGGCCCACTTAAGGAGCTCGTTGGATTCTATGACGTGCAGGTGGCTTGTTCTCTTTCCCTTTGGCCTTCCCCTTACTTGAACTCTTCCTTTAACTCCCACCTGTACCCACTCAGCTTTTTGTGGGGCCGAATTTTTATTAATCTCTCCTTTAATTTCGGACAGACCCATCCTGATATCCTTCTGCACATTTAGCCGCAACATATCTCTCTCTTCCTCAGCAAATCCTTGATCAACTGCCCGATTCATATCCTCATTACTTTCCTTCCTAGAGGAGATCGTGTGAGAGAATCCCCTGAAATCTCGCCTCAAAATCTGAATCTTTCCAAATAGACTCCCCTCCATTTTTATGCCGCCGGTTACACCCTTGGACCCACCGTTAATTACTGCTGCCTTTTCTTGCCCACTTCCGAAGCAACCGGTGTCACCGGTAGAACCTCCGGTAGCCACTGCTTCCTTCGCTTGCGTGTTTCCAACTGCACTTCCGACACCCCCTGTACCACCACTAGAGCTACCTTCATCCTTTGCTTCCTTCCCTTGCTTAGTTCCTTCGCTCCTTCCGATGCCTACATCAGACAGTTTGTTAACCTCTGTTTGCGCAGTAGTATCCTGAGACTTAACCATGCACGGGCAACCCTCCTTCTGATGTCCATACTTGCCACATTCGAAGAAGCACACATGATGGAGACCCTCATAAACAATGGGCCGCACACATGATGTAAAATGTCTTTTGATTACTCTAGTTTGTTGGTTCACTACTGATTAAATCAATCCATCAAGCCTGATATTTATAACATTGAAATATATAACCTTGTCTTCCACACCCTATATCATATTATTATATGACAAAATCAACGCATCTAAGGAGGGGCTTATTGTTGAAATAATGACTTATTGATGAAATTTTATTCTCGCAATTTTAGTATAAAGTCGAAGCTTCATTGCATTTGCAATTTTATGGTATTCTGAACTTTTATTGTGGTTACATACACTAGCTTTAAAAGGACATATGTAAAAGTTTTTTGTTACCTTTTAAAGGGTCTAAGTACTTTAGATATATATTGATATCATAAACCCTATACAGATTCAGAGATGATGAGTTAGTAGATAATTAGGGAATATTTACATAGCATTGAAATATTTGGTACTATTGATGTAAGTATTTCGATAAATGAACAACTCATTTTTCTTTAGGCTCTAACTATACAACATTGACTTAACCGAATTAGATGTACGGGCATCACACATTGACATAAAAACCTATAGCTAGCCATTTAGACTTATGCTCGATGTTTTTAAGCATAAAGTTTATAACATAATTGTAATCTTCTATGTATGTTTTCTCCCTAATATTTACGTTCTTCACTTCTTTCCCTCCAAAATATACGCGCGTGTGTGTGCGGCAAGAAAATAATATTAATTTCCTTCACATACATTTTCATTCTCTCCAAAATAATTGCTTCCACTATTCCATATACAGCTTGAAGGAGACAATTGACCGTTACCACACATATGTTAAAAATACCCATGTCTTCGAAGTAAATATGCAGGTTCATAATTATTATTTCCTTATTTTTATTGCAATTATTTCCTTACTTCTTGTGTTCTTTTTATCATCTTCCATCCTAAAGTAAAGACCAAGTATTTTTATATTTTTTGGCAGAAAATATCTAGAGTTTAACTTCTCTGTTTGTCTATATACATATATATATATATATATACTCTGGGGATCGATGATGTGAAAAAATTGCACATGTTTCCTGTGTGCACTAATTTTTTTGTGCTATAATGTTTTCTTCGTTTTGTATAAATGCTCATTTGGATCATTTCATTTTAGTTTAATGAATATTTCAAGAAAAAGTTGGTAAAAAGTGCCCCATTATAAATATTTGTGAAAAGGACTTGATAAATTTTTTTACACACTCAAATTTTGTAGAAAGAATACCGGTACTTTGATTTAAGTCATTCCCACTAATAAAATTTTCAATGGGGACTTTTCCCCAGTTTTCCTTGGTGTGCTCATTCGAGATTTCACATTATTTGTCTTCTATTTCAAAATTATCGTACCTCTTTTGGATTTGACCAAAATATTTACATCATAACAAACATAATTAGTGAACAAAACCAATCAAAAGAGTAAGTTAACGTAAATCAGACACAAATTTACCTTTTTTATCTTAAGCTTATGTGTCTTGTACATAAAGACTCACAAAATACAACTTGGAATGGAAACAAAGCGTAATGAATACTGTCATTTTTTATCATATTTCCTGAGTTTAGTGAAATGTTTACGATTTCAGAAATTTTGCGAACACATAAAAATTAATTTTGTTTGAAAATGAATTGTTTTCTGATTTTCCTTTCTCTCAGAGGCTTTCAGGACATAAATGCAATTATAAAAATTAGTTTATTTATATGCCTCTTTTTGTTTTGTTTCCTTCCAACTTGCCAATTAACACATAATCCTGCAAATGGCAGCATCTGAATCAAGAAACAGAAAGTATGAAGAAGATTGAGCTTCTTGAAGCTTCAAAACGTTTCCAATATCAACTTAATTAAATGAATTATTACGGTACTTTTGAACTCGTTGTTGATATTCATTCATATTGAAAGATTAATTGATTACTTTGCTGTTTCTAATTTTATTCTTTTAGGAAACTTACGGGAGAAGGTTTGAACACATGTTCCCTAAAAGAACTGGAAGATATTGAACAAGGGGTGCTAAAGAGTGTCAGAAACGTTCGAGCAAGAAAGTCAACTTAATGTGCCTACAAAAAGACACACACTCTTTTATGTAAGTTTCAAATTTAATTTTTATCTGAATTCAACTTTATAAATATTTTTCAGAATCAAATTATTAAGGAGCAAATGGAGAAACAAGAAGAGAAGGTAGGGTGTCCCTTGACAAATGGTTTGATAATTGAATGTCATTTTGCGTTTAATTTTTCATCAAGTGGGTCTCCATATGTGTGTGTATGGAATCTGAGGCATTGTGCTAACGACTTTTGCTTACCTTAAATCTCATCTTTAATTTTATTGATCTGTCTGTACTTGAAATATTTTGATTTTATTTTTAAAAAAATTAACATAGACACACACGCCTATGTTAGGGATAAACATAGGTTGAGTTAACCCTAACCTAAAGTCCAATTCAATTATGCATCGATTAGAACCTGAGGCAATCCCGCATAATGACCAACTTGGGTTGGCCACCCTAAGTTATATGAGAAGAGTTTTGTCTCGGCTTTTGGAAAAGGGCTTTAAAAACCATAGTTTTTGAGTTACCCAAACACATTATGAACATAAAAATATTATTAAAAAATGATAACTAAAAAAGAGGGAGCGAGACCAACAAACCTTAGTCATAGTGGAAGGGCTTTAGCCAAGCTTCATAGATTACACAAAGCAAGAACATCTGATATACAATTATATATCAATCAAATCAAATCATGCACAAGTCTTCGCTTGAAAATAGGAATTAGAAAACCACAAATACGTTAATGGCTTTCTAGCCTAGGGGTGTGAGAGCTCTTTTATAAGTGGGAGGTTGTGAGTCCAATCTCACTTGTAAATTATAACCTCAAGTCGTTAGCAGTTTCCCTTCTAATTCAAAAAGGAAATTTTATGAGAGTTTAGTCCTAGCTAGCAGCTACACACAGGGAAACTTGCAAACACGCACATAGTTAATATTAACTCATAAACATGCTTCTAGATATGTGGTTTGGGTTAAGTTGATAGAGAAAAAAATTGATTTAAAGGATTACTCTTTAGAGTGTGTATAGTTCAGATACACTAGTTTGAAAATTTAGAACTTCGTACCCTTTGTCTATATAAAATAATTAATCAGATCGCGTGAACCACAACTACATATACGTGCTGCAAGTATATTATATTTACACTATTTCACCAGTGAAGCTAAAGTTTGATTTGCTTACACATTTCTGCTCAAGTCATGGTTAGTTAGCTTATATTGTTAGCTGAATTCATCCATAAGGATTTCTGAAGCTGTGTTGATATTATATTGTTCATCTATGGTGTCTGATTGGCGATTGAAAAGATTTTACCCGCAAATATAAAAGTCAAAAGGAAAATGCTGATGACAACATTTATTTTTACTACAATTCAGGAAAAAACCCTAACAGAAGAATATGCAAGGCTTTCTGAGAAGGTGAGATTGTAGTAAATTTTTATCTGAAAATTATATTAATATTTTCATCACCATCCTTAAAGCTAAGGAGATGTTGCAGAGAGAGTATGTTTGGTTTGAGGAATTAAAGGAGATGGAAAACAAAGTTCGTTTAGACATTCACCTGGGAATAAATCATTTGATTTAGAATCAATCATTTCAATCTCAATTTTAAAAAGAAAACAAAAACAAAATTAGAAGGTTAATTGCATATTATGAGATTGCAATTGAATGAAAAAGACACGGTGAGATTGATTTTGCTGCGCAGTGTGGTATGGAGGCAAATCAAAGAAGACAGAATCAGAGTGAAAATATTTCATATTCAGATGTGGAGACTGGCTTGTTCATCGGACTTCCAGAAACAGGATCACGAAATAAATTATGACATCTTGTACGGATAATTGTTCCAGAAACAATGTTGAAGATTGTGAAATCAACATGGGCGCATCCACGCGTGCCAACATCATCAACAATTTAATATGAAACAATTGTGCAACAATTATGACCATGATTTGTGGTGTTCTATTGATTTTGCACTGTCACCCCATACCTTGACCATGTTTCTCTCGATGAGAAGGTGCAAACTTGTGGCATTATTTAATGAACATATCTCTGGGATCAACTCAAGCATCAAATTTTTTCTGGCAGTTAATGGGTTGACGTAGGTCTGATGAATCCATTTTGAGTTAATTTTCATAGTGATTCGAGAGTTGATTGTTTTTTTGAGTTATAATTTAGGAGATTGATGTAAGGAAATTAAACAAACTGGTTACAGGTTAATGTATAGTTGAAATAGGCGCTTTAGTGTGTGATTTTTGCATTAAATGAGTTGACTATATATATAGGAAATAAACTAATGGGCAAGTGTTTTTATGTTTTCGTTGCCACTAAAGCATGATATAATGTTCATTATGTTATTTCGATATTAACAAGGCCGTATATTTCAACGGTTTTAGTAATTATATATGTAGACTACAAGAGGCCTAAGATTTGACCAAAAAACAAACAAGAGGCCTAAGATCACTAATATGCTGTAAGCGGCTTCTCTGCAGCTTTCCCAAATGCTAGCCATTCGTGCAATTGAGAGAGAACCACTTTAATAAGTCTCAATCTAAACAAAGTTGTTTATGTAAGGATAATCTGAGCCGGTCTTTCTTGCACCAAATTGTGGCCGTCCAAATTCCTTATCCTTTTCCAAATCTTTTTATTTTTGGCCAACTTCTTATTAGATTCTATGTCCTTTATTGTACCTCAAGGATTTCAGGCATACATGTCATCTGGCATACATGTCATCTGTGATCGAATCATATTTTTATATGACTTTTCATAATTAAATTGGGATTCTTAATGCATTTTTTGTGATTTTATTGCATGATTAAACACTAATTTGAGTTGGGGACATTTGTATTGAATTAAGTGAAATTAGGGGTAAAATGATCATAATTTGTTAATTATTCATGCAAATGATTTTTGGACTTTTGATGCTACATTTTCTTTAATCTTGCATGTAGATGTTTAAGAAGAAAATAGAGATTTTTTAGGGTCAGAAATAATGTCAGAGAAAGACCAGAATTAATGTCAGAGAAGGACCTCAATTAACGTTAGAGAAGGACCTTAAATTGATAAATGTCAGAGAAGGACCAATGGGTGAAACAATGTGTTTTGATTAATTAGGTCTTCTTCTTCATTCAAAGGACCCGAGACGCAAGACTGAGTATGGGCTTGTTTGGATCACCATCTAATGGACTTATAAGTCCATCAGATGGGATAATAGGTCCATCAAGAAGAAAACTAGTGTTTGGGAGAGTTTCTTTTTTGATGGACTTATTGGTTTGATGCTGATATTTTGTTGAAGCTGGAACCCCAAGCTTATAAGTCCATCAGCTTCTTCTGCATCAAAAACACAAGTGGGCCCCATTTGTATAATGACCGTCCTACCCCTCCCAATTCGTGCCTCGCTCCTCTCCTTTTTTTTTTGTCTCATTCGCTTCGCTTCTGTTTGCCTACTCTCATCTCGGTTCTTGCCATTAATTCAAAATCCCAGCAATTAATGGAGATGGCGATGGGGAGCAGAGAATTGGCGGTGGGAGAAGTTAAAGCCGCGAGCTACCTCCTGTTCTCCATATTAAAGTCCGACCTGAAGGTATATCTCTAACATCCCTACTTCAATTACATTTAATTTAGTATTTATTTCACATTTCCTATAATTTAACAATGTTATATGAATGTCAACATTTATCAGGGAAATATTACTTGGTCGATGCTGGCTATCCAACACCAGTTGGATATATTGGTCCGTATAAACGTAAGCGTTATCACCTTCCAGAATTCAGGCGACAGTCGGGATTTCGAAATCCCAATGAGTACTTCAATTTTTATCATTCAAGTTTGAGGTGCACGATAGAAAGGACGTTTGGGGTATGGAAGAATAGGTTCCGCATCTTGCAAAATATGCCCCCATATAAATTTCGAACACAAGTCCACATAGTTTGCGCAACAATGGCGTTACATAAATTTATCCGAAGATATTCTCAAAATGATGTGGAATTTGATCAAGCTGAAGAAGGAAATATGGGTGATGAAGATAATGATGATCCACTTGATGAAGCTGTTAGCTCTGGATGTTTGTTTTGATGATAACTAACCTCTTGTATTACTTATGATTGAAAACAAAATGTTCTACTTTGCAAAATTCACATCTTCATTTTATCTGTCAGATTGGCTCTAGCCAATCTCTGCTGACTCTAGCCAACTGCCTAGTTTTGACAAAATGCAAATGTTGGCTCTAGCCAATTCCCGCCGACTCGAGCCAAGGCTGGACTCTAGCCTAACCCATCGACTCTAGCCAATATCCCGTCTACATTTGACAAAATGCAAATGTTGGCTCTAGCCAATTCCTGCTGACTCGAGCCAAGCCCTGGACTCTAGCCTAACCCATCAGACTCTAGCCAAAATCCTGTCTACATTTGAAAAAATACAAATGTTGGCTCTAGCCAAGTTTGTCTGACTCGAGCCAATCCCTCAGTGAATAAAATATTATTTTATTTGACTCCAGCCTAAGAGCATTGGCTCTAACCAAGTTTTTGACCGTTATCTTCAAATGAACTTCTGACTCTAGCCTACTCTGTGCAACTAGAGTTTTGACCCAAAATGGAGCCAAATAACTTTGACTCTAGCCTAGAGCACTCCCATGAGATTAATTTGACTCTAGCCAAAACAAAGCACCTTGAGTTTTGACCCAGACTCTAGCCAGAATATTTTGACTCAAGCCTAGCGCATTACATCCGATCAATTTGACTCTAGCCAACACGGTGTACCTTGAGTTTTGACCCGACTCTAGCCTGAATATTCGACTCTAGCCTAGCGCGTTTCATCGAACAATCGACTCTAGCCCGAATATTCGACTCAAGCCTAGCATGTTACATTTGAACTATTTGACTCTAGCCTACACAATATCCCTTGAGTCTTGACCAAAACTCTAGCCAGAATATTGAGACTCTAGCATAGTGTGTTCCATCAAAGCAATTTGACTCTAGCCGAGAACCTGACTCTAGCCAAATTTATCAATTTGAAAAAACCAGATTTCTAAACCTTGCGAAATCTCTGAGTATGGTTTACTTATTTTATATCTTCACTCATTATTGTTCCTAATCATGTTTAACAAGTTTGTTAATGAGTTTCGAAGATTTTTATGGGGATTAACGCTAATTTGAAATAAAGCAACAATGTGTCGAAGCATTTAATGCAAAGCGAGATATTCACCATTCTGGCAGATGACCTTCTGACAACAATAAACGGCTATTTCCTTGATACATTCTCACCTAATCTCAACGGACAATTTGAATAAAGAATGTCAACGGAGAATAACAGACGAATGTCATGTCAGAGGCATACGAAGGAAGAAACAGAGCAACGTTCTTCAACGGAAATATTTATTCACTCAACGGCTAATTCAAAGAGTCTCAACGGATAACTTCAAGCTTCTACAACGGACATAAATGCCACAACTATAAATGGTAGAAGCATTCAAATCTACAACTGTGAGAACGGGAAACGCTGTGCATTCAATACGATATTATTGCAATCTTCTGTTTCATTTAATATCTTCGGATATTCTTGTACTTCAGTGTTCATCACTCTATCTACTCGTGAGGAGTTCATAAACCTTTACCTTTTTATCAGTTGAATCTTAAGGTTGAGGAACCTTAAGAGAGGGTGTATCAATTACAACTTGTAAGGGGGAGTGGAGTCTGTGAGGATCATCCTTCGTTTACAGAGTGTGTAATTGTGTCTGTGGTTATTTGGTTACAACTTGTAAAGAGGAGTAAGTCCTAGTGAGAGGATTACTCGAGAGTTACGAGTGTGTAATCAAGTTTCGAGATAGTGAAATCCCAAAGTGTTTCGGGGATTTGGACGTAGGTCAAGGATTTGGACCGAACCAGTATAAATCCATTGTGTTAAATCTCTCTTACCCTTACTCTGTTTATCCTTGTTTCGCACTATCCCAACAGAGCATTTTCACGAGAAAATTTTATATCCCCAATTCACCCCCCCCTCTTGGTGATATTCCGTCTTTCAGAAGCATCCTCATCAACACGAATGAATGATCTTCGTGATCAAATCAGAAATGAACTTGTAGGGACTAGGTTTATTTAAGCACTTCATTGTGTTGTAATTTATTTAATGGAATTTTACTATTTTATTTAGCAAATTTATATTTAATTTTTTTATCCCAAATTATCACATTTTATACAACACATATGTGTGTGTGAATTTGATTCATGCTCTTTTCAGTCATTTTCCATCTCATCTATATTTTTAAAAGCTATGCCAAACAAGTTCCCATCACAAACAAAAGCCACTTCTGCTACTACTATCCCAAACACAAATCACATCAAAAAAAAGTCCATCAGGATAAGTCCATCAGATGCAAAAGCCACTTCTCCCTCCGCTATCCCAAACGGGCCCTATATACTGAACATCCAGCGCCGCGAACAGGGACTTGGGGGACCTTCACGCCTTCGACCGGGACATCCTTCATCATTCTCCATTCGGCCATAATCATCAACCTCCATCTCTCCATCACCGCCGATCGCCATTCCTCCATCATTACCGACACCCACCTCCGTCACTCACCACCATAGTCTGCCATCATCACTGCGATAGGAGACGCGAAAGTGAGGCTGGAAAAATTGAAAAGAAAAGACGATACATAGAGGGGAGTGAGGCCGCGAGGTGGAGAAGGAACAAGACCATCGACTTCCTACCTTCACCCTCACCTACACTCACCACACCTCGCTTCCGTCGACGTCATCACTGGTGAGGAGGAAGACAGAACAGAGACGCAAGAACTAGACCTTGGAGGAGCGCCGCGATTCTGGAGTTTCGACGAAATCTCACCACTACCTCCCTCTCTCTACCATTTATCCATCACAGTTACACCAAACCAACGCTGTCAACCTTTTCCCCTACCTCTCATCAACGCCAACAAGTCTCTGAATTTCCGGCGAAGTCTTTGAATTTTCCAGCGAGACAATTTTCAGATTCCGGCGAGATTGTTCCTATGGCTGGTTCATTTCTACATATTGTGCTAGACTATGTGTAGCTAAAACCTTTGCTTTTTGGTGATGAAGACTTGTGGCTTGAGCATTTGTGCTTCAATAGGGGAGTTATTTAATTCAATCTTTTGCTTAGATTTCATTTCCTTGTTTAGGTTTATTGTTATGTAGTTGTGAGACTTGGATTGTTGTTATGTGTTCATGTGGATTGATTATTGTAGTTTTAATTGGATGATGTATTTTGATGTTCAAATTTCCATATTTATTTAAATGCTTGATGAAATTATGCTTGCTGTGTTATGTTTATGAATGGAAATCATAGTTGATTTTATCTCTTGAATGATTCGTTAGAACATTCTAATTGAGAAGAACAATTTGCATCATCCCAATTTTAATTACACATTAAGTGGATTTTAACAATATCTCAAGAGGTAGTAGTTTGCTATATTTGTAGGAGCTACTATTAATTGAGATTATTGGACTCAAGTGTTATCTTGAGGTTGTTCTTTAGACTTAATGAAAGTTTAACTCCCATATATTTTTAGCAATGATAGACACCTTCTTCATTACCAAGAGCATCTATCATTAATCCCTTTTAATCAAAAGCATTCTTCACTATTTTCCAAAAATTCAGAAAACGATTAGAAATAGTTTATTTATATTTTCATGAATTTTAGTTTAGAGAAAATCAATTTCAAAACCCCTTTTCTAACCATGTTTTTAGCACTTAGTTTAACCTAGGGAATTCAAAATAAAAGGCTCATTGATAAGAGAACGATCCCGAGTTATTTGCACTATATTGTATTTTAATTTGTGATAAATTGTGATTTGACCCTGAGACAATTAAGGTTTTTGTGAAATCAATCTGATTGTTTGGTTGAATTGCACATGAAACTAGAGCAATAGTATGTAAATGGAGCAAATCACCAAGAGGGGGTGAATTGGGGATTTTAAAAATTCTTTTTAAAATACTATGTTAATAAGCAACCAAAACAGAGTAGAACAAAGGAGAAGGAGAGAAGCTTGACACGAGAGAATTTATACTGGTTCGGTCCAAATTCTTGACCTACGTCCCCAGACACTCTGGGATTTTCACTATCTCTCAAATCAGTTACACACTTTGTACTCGAAAGTTATCCTCTCTTTAGAATACACTCCCCCTTACAAATTGTAAACTGATATACTCAATCTCCAAGTCCCCTTGACTTGAGATTCTTACAATAAATGATTTCAATAAATGAAACTCTCACAAAGAGCAGATAAGATAATCACTGAAGTACAAAAGTATCAAAAGATACTTTACAAATAGAAAACTAAAAGAGTAGTTAGTAAACTTGAATGCTTTTCGTTTTTATGCAGATTGGTTGTTAAGAAGACTTGAATGCAACTTCTTATATATGAAGAAAGCATTAAATGAGCGTTGGATTTATCAATGTAATCGTTGGGAACATTGGTCTAGCTGTTAAGAGCACTTTGGTCTCTTCTCTCTCTAATCTTATGTTAATCTAGATGCACAGAGATTTATGGTTGACTTCCCTTGAATTAAATCCATTGGAAGAGCAGCTTCCTGATAGGGAAAGAAAACATTAATCCCTTTGCAACGTGTAGAGAATGATTGTCCAAAAGAATGCAAGATTTCTGAACTTTGCAATAAATGTGCTGACGTCACTTTTTGCTTTAAGTTGAATCTTCATTTAATACTCTTTAAATCATCTGAAACTCACTAACAAACTAATTAAACATAGTTAAGAATAGTAAGGAGTGATGATAAGAAGTATCTAGATCAAACATGAAGATTTCACAAATTCGTGCAATTTGATTTTCAAACTGAACAACACAAACTCGAGTTTGTTCTTCCAAACTGGAGTTTGTAGTTTTCCTTTAGAAGCTAAACTGGAGTTTAAAAACCTAAACTCGAGTTTACTTCATCCAGAGAAGAATATCACGATTTGATTTTTGAAGCATGTTTTAAATAGGAGCCAAACTCGAGTTCATTAGTGACTAACTCGAGTTTTGGACTTTTAAAATGAAAGATACGTTTAAGTCAAAAAGCTCAAAACTTGAGCTTTTAAAATCACAAAATATAGTAAAGCTCTCTGCTTGGTCCAAACTCGAGTTAACAAAACTAAACTCGAGTTTTCATAAATGTTTGGAAAAATGGAAACCTCTTTGTATGGAGAAAACTGGAGTTTGCAAAGGTAAACTAAAGTTTTCTCAAAAGAGAGAAAACTTTGTAAACTTTCGGCCAAATGCAAATTTGAGTTTATAAAACAAAACTGGAGTTTACTCAAGTTCAAAATGGAGCAAAGCTCTCTGTTTGCTATAAACTCGAGTTTGCAATCTTAAACTCAAGTTTCCATGAAAGCTTGGGAAACTTGAGAACTCTCTGTTAAGCACAAACTAGAGTTTCCAAATGGAAACTGGAGTTTGGCTTAGTTCAAAAATAGTGATAGTTCTCTGTCTTGAACAAACTCGAGTTTACATTTACAAACTTGAGTTTATCTTAACTTGAAAAACTTAGAGTGCTCTCTGTATGCCACAAACTGGAGTTTTGGCTTGGTTCATAAAAATGAGTTACTCTCTGTCAAGTCCAAACTTGAGTTTGACATTTCAAACTTGAGTTTGCTTTTGACAGTAAGTTTTTCAACTTACCAAGACAAACTTCATTCTTGAGTTTAGAATTGTCAGTTATCATCAAAACACATAGAAAACTAACATAGTCTAGACTTCGATCACGCAACACAATAAATGCATCAAATACAAAAAGAAAGCATATCAAGGAGAGAGTTGAGAGACCATTTACTCACGTACATAAAAACTAACTCCTCAACCCTTTATCCATATCTTATGAACTCTGTGGTTATATGGACTTAAGCTTTTAGAACATAAAGAGAAAACTCCCTCTACTAACTCATATTTCTCTTTATTGGAATAATAGCCCTACTTATATTTGGTTTATAGACCCTAGTCCACCGATGATGAACTAGGTTTACTCAATAATCACTACTATAGAGTATATTTTTAATGTCGCTAATTAATGTCCATTTAAAAAAAAAATAGAGGTTAAAAAGTGGGAGGTGACATTTTGTAAATTTGGACCCTACTTTTAACATATGTTTTTTTTTAGAAAACATACGTTAAAAGTCGGCTTTTAAATAGACATTAAAAGTAATGCTTTTAACATCTATTTTCCAAAAAAAAACAGACGTTAAAATTCTTAATAAAATTTTAGATCCACTGTCAACATTCTGTTCTCTCTCTTCTTCACTCCTTGATCCCTCTGCTCTGTTACTCGCATTTACTTTGTTGGTCACCAACGTCACACCTCCTTTATTAGACCGTCACGACCCCTTTCCTCCTTGTCGTGACCCTTTCCCTCTGTTTTCGTTTTGCTCTGTCAGGCATCCTCTTCCTCCTTCCTCTATCATCGCTCCTCTTCTGGCATTGCAAGTCTGCTTTAATTTAGGTTAGTGACTCTATCTTTATGGAATAGTTGCTTTCATTGATGCTTAAAAATATATGGTGGAGAGCTTATTAAAAAGGTAAAAAAGAGTTAGGTGTTTGATGCTTAAAATCTTATTGTTTGATGGAATTATGTACTTGAATGTTTGTTTTATGAGTTATTATAAATGCCCATAAGATGTTTGGTGAAATGAATGATTGAGAAATTATAGGTGTTAGAGGAATTGTGGAACTTGCTTTGCTTAATTAAACCTTCAAGTGTGATAGGTAGATTTGATGGACAATATGTTATACTCAGTGGCGGAATTGTAGTTGGCCTTCTAAAATCTTCTAAAATTTATTAAAATATGTGTTTATTATATAATATTTTATTTTGGCTAATAATTTGGCCCCAGCTAATCTCTTATCAAGGCCTCAACTGACCTTCTAAAATTTGTTAAAATATATGTATTTATTTTATTTTATTTTGGCCAATAATTTGGCCTATTTAATCTCTTATCTTCTCTATAATTACAATCCTTTTTTTTAACATCTCTCTCTCTCCTCTCTCTCTCTCTCTCTCTCTCTCTCTCTCTCTCTCTCTCTCTCTCTCTCTCTCTCTCTGTTTTCCTTCTCGCACAGATGTTCTCCACACACACATGCTTCCTCTTCTCCACTCCGCTCTTTGTAGCTATGCTCTCCAATCTCCATCCTCTCGAGCGCAGACGTTCTCCACAGTCCACACGCACACGCTTCCTCTTCTTCCACTCTGCTTTGTGCTCTCCAGTTTCCCTCTTCCTCCAAGTTTGACCACCATCTTTCATTCCGTCGGCGATTGTCAGAGGTTTTTTCGGAAGGTTTTCCTCCTTCCTTCAGCGGAATCAGTGTCCTCTTCTCTTCTCTTCTCAGTTTACTCTACAATGTCGGCTCATCAACTCGCCATTAGGTATGGGATTCCTTCTCTTGTTTGAGATTCCATCGACCTATTTTGTTTTGCATCATATTTTTTCTATGATCAATAAACAAGATGAATTAGAAGTTGTTTTAAACCCCAGCCAAATTTGAATCGATCCAAAGCAAACTTGTATTGACAATTTTTCACTCAATTTGATATGTCATATAAGAAGTAAAACACATAAATGAAAAGTAAACTTACAATGTAACACCCCCAGTAGGGCCAAATGCTTTCAAAAGTGACATGCCAGTCATAGCAATACCATTACCTGCTCCCCTTTGGTGTTGTTCATATTTGTACAAATGAAGCATACCACATTAACAACTTGAAAAGAAAAATGAATAGTAATAAATAATGAACTCAAAAAAAAACCACTGCTCTATTTTATGGGTTTAAATAATGAAAAATGAAAATGAATAGTAATAAATAATGAAAAAGTGCTGATTCTCTATATGGGTTTACAGGGGCTATCGTTTGTCAGTTACCATGCATAGAGATATCTTCTAGTGTAACAATCTCCGCTATGTATGCCCATTAATTTAAGATGACATGCTGTGAAAGTAATTGTTTTGTTGATTTGAAGAGTTTGATGATCGCATAAATGTAATATCCTGCATAGGTCAGCATAAATGATTGAGCGCACAAAAAAACTTGAGGAAGATAAAAAAACATCGTGCCATTGGATTGATGCCCATGATTGACCAGGTAAAAGTTGCTTTCAATTACCAAGATATTATGTGTGTGTGTGTGTGTGTTTCATCATGCTACAAGCGATATGCAAAAGAACCATATGAAGCTCTGCGAATAACAGTATTGTTCTACCTAATAGTCTTCATTTTGGGTTTATTTATTTCTCTTGCCAATCAATTGCCTCTCTACAGAATAATTGAGCATTTAGCCGAATATATACTACATTAGTTCTCATGTTTTATGGGCTTATTTCCAGCATTAGCCCCTTTAATGTAGTCCTCAATTCAGTTAGATCAGTCTTGTATAATTAAAATGTTTTTTTCCTGAAAAACAAGTGATGCGCTTGCAGAGAGACAAATGAGATTTACATTTTGTATGTGAGAAATTCCATAGATTGCATTTACTTTTGCCAAGATAAGTAAATTTTACAGACAAAAAATACCTTTAAGAATTATACTTTGCCAACCATTTTACTTCACCTTAACCCCATAATATTATTATTGTGGTTGGCAAAATCATGGAATAGCCTGAACAGATGCACTTAGAGAGAGACAGAGCATAAGGATAGAAACAATAGTTATCAATTGGTCCATTGTGAAGCCATATAACAATGCCATCAAAAGGTGAATATGCAAGATAGGTATGGATATAACCTACACACATTAGCCAAAAAACAACAATACAATTTGAGAAACAACAGAAAAAAAAAATGTTGAATCATAGTGAATGTATAGTTAACCTATAAGTTCAATATGTTTATTTTCTGGCTCGGGCTAAAAATATTGTCTAGTTCCGTCATTGGTTATACTCTCATTTTGGACACTTGATTATATTTGATTAAGTTGATCAATGTGTAGTTTTGGAGCACTTGATTATATTTATGAAGTGTTGGATGTATACATACTTGCTTAGTAGTGTTCGGTTTTCGTGCACAAGCTTATTTTCTTGGAATTGATTGTTTTTTGTTTTGTGTACAAGCTGTGGATAGAAAATATAAATTACATATTTTAAAAAAATTGACTTACAACATTTGTTTTTCCAAACTAGAAGTTGCAAGTCTGGCACTTACAACATCTATTTTTAAACGGGTAGAAAATATAAATTACATGTTTTTTAATTAAAAAAAAATTGACTTTAAATGTCTGTTTTTAAAATGAAACAAGAATAAGGGAAATGTACATGATGTAGTTGAATCAGAAGGGGATGAGAGAGATGTAGAACCAGGGATAATTTAGGATGACATAGAAGGGATAGATGGGTTTGATGACATAAATGATGCTGATGGAATTGAGGACATTTGTGAATACCAAAGTGAAATTTAGAAAAGTGGTGGAAGACAAACTAAGATGGTTGGATATGGAATTCAGAACTTAGATGAGGATGTGGATGCAGATGATTTTGATAGTAAGGAGGATAACTATATGGTTGAAACTGGGATCTTTGATATTGTAGAGAGTGTTGATAATGATTTTTTTTTAATATTCCACCCAGCTCACCGGAACCTTCGGTTCCAACTAATCCGGATTTCGTTTCGCGTTGGGTTCACGGTCGTGGAGGAAGAGTTCCCAACACTATTTTGTCCATTCCCACAACTCGAACCGAGGGCATGGTGGTAGGAGAGCAAGCCCTTTACTACTTGCTCCCAAGGGATGTTGGTTGTTGATAATGATTTTGAAGTGAGTGAATTTTTTAAGGATGAGGAGGATTTGTGCTTCCAAACCTTACAAAAATGAGGTTCAACATAAGAGCTAGTTGCAATTTAAATATAAGACCACAATTTCACCTCTCGTCTTTGGGTTCAACTAATAAAGGGGTCAGATACTTTAACCAAAGGGAGGGTTCAATCTTGAAGTTTTTTAAGGTGCTGGGATAGACATCTTAAGCGATGTAAACTTGTGGAAACGCAGTCTGAGACAAAGGTATGTGTATTTTCAGTCCTGTATGCCTTGGGAGCAAAGTTATAGCGCTTTGCCTTTAGACTGTGGGTGATCCCAACCCTTCTCCTAAAAATATTATAGCAAAAATAAAAATAAAAATAATAAGATTACAATTTCCTTTATCTTTCGAATTTATAATTTTTCTCTAAAGTATCTCTATTAATGACATATATTAAGAAGTTCCTATAAAAAAAGTAGTCATGATAAAAGATGATATTTTAAGAAAATCAACATATATTTATTACAAATAATTAATATAACTAACTTTTTTTAATTTATCTAAATTAGTCAACTTAACTTTTGTATTAAAAATCGAAAAGTACTAGATTTTTTTTTTTTTGGTAAAGACAAGTACTAGATTTTTTTTTTGGGGGGGGGAGGCTAAACAGCAAATTCACAAAGGATCCATGCATTACGGGCTGTTAATCTGTTATCTTCTCCCGTCTACAGAATTTTTTTTCTAACCCAGAAACGAGAAAGTGATTTAGAAAAAAAGTTACGGTTGAGGACTTGAGGTCCATTTTTATCTCAAAAAAAAAATTTATCTAAGTTTTCTGTAGAACAATATTACTCGGAAGTGTCAAAAGTGATATAATGTTGCTTTAACCGCTAGCAATTATTAAGTTTGACCGTGAGTTTAACTAATAACACGGCCACGTCTTCATCTTCAGACAGCTTCCTCCGCCTTCCTCTTCCACTCCTCCACTTGTTGCATCCTCTCTTCTTCCTGTTCCCTACAAACACTTATATCTGCAATTCATCCCTCTTTATCATAGTTCATCGTAGATCGAAGAGGAAGATAGGCCGGTTGGGTTTCTGGTTTTCAAATTTGATTTGTTATGATTGTTCTTGGTTTTTTTACCAAAATAATATATTTTAAAAAAAAAAACATTACTGATTTAGAACATTTTTGAAACTATTTATCAAACTATTCTGACATCATCAATGGCGTTGTACGTCCTAGTGGGACTACACAGTGGTGGGAGAAAGTACAACGTCACTGGGTGGCGTGAGACTGAGCCTTCAGGAAGGCGTCAATCATATAAACCATAAGATAGATATCTAATTAAGTAGTCATCTATCTTAATTAGTCTAAAATAGTCTTGTATGACTAATAAATTCATTAATTAGTCTTATATCCTAAGAGTTATAATAAATTTTAAATATTTTAATTTTCTTAATTATTTTTATTATGTATAACTAATTAACTAGTCATCAATAAATTCACTAATTAGTCTTATATCCTAAGAGTTATATAAATTTTAAATATTTTTATTTTTTTAATTATTAATTAAAAATTTATTATTTTTATTATTTATAAGTAAATAGAATTATTATTTATTATTTTAAATATATTAAAAAAAAATTGACGCCTTCAAACGTCAATTGTATTCACGTCTTCAGGAAAGCGTGAATATAATTAACGCCTTTCCCCGGGCGCGCCATCGATCTCACGCCACCAAATGGCAAGACTTTTGTACTTTCTCCCTAGACGTCACATTAGTTTGATAAATAGTTTCCCTAAATTGGTAATATTGTTTTAAAAAAATATTATTTTGGTAAAAAAAACCGATTGTTCTTTGATTTTTTGTTTTGTTCCTCCGATTTCTGGTTGATGAGGTGGCAGGGGGTGATAAGGTGTAATAATAGTCAAATTAGCACTCAAAATTAACAATTACTAACTGCGAGCGTAACATTGCACATAAAAACTAGGGAAAATTGGTAATATTTTTTTAAAAAATATTATTTTGGTGCGAAAAAAAAACCGATTGTTCTTTGATTTTTTGTTTTGTTCCTCCGATTTCTGGTTGATGAGGTGGCAGGGGGTGATAAGGTAGTTTTTCTGAGTGTGTAATAATAGTCAAATTAGCACTCAAAATTAACAATTACTAACTGCGAGCGTAACATTGCACATAAAAACTATGGGGACAAAATTATTTTTAATCTGACCCCAAAAAGTTATTTAAGAGGGAAACACACAGAAAAGTACAAAAATCAGAAAACCTGAAACAAGGATAAAGGTAGATGGCTGGCTGACACAAAGTGGCTATCATTCAATGTTTATGTGATGTGCTTTCGACTTTTGATTGGGTGTTTCAGTACGCTGTTGTACGGATGAAATGGACTTGTTGGTTTTATATAACTGTGCTGTAGCTGGCAACTCCTCAGGTAGTATTGACTTTTCAGCAGTAGTGCTATTTATTATGGCAACTCCTCAGACTACTTTTTATTTTTTATTTTTTTAATCTTTATCTTTGTTCTACTTTAGTTCTATTTATTGTGGGAATTTACATTAAAGTTTTAAGAAAGATAAATTATTACTCCCTTAGATCCTAATTATAAGACATAGTTGACTTTTTTGGAGAGATTAAGGAAGCTAATTAAATTACTTTAGAATGTTTTTGTTTTTGTTTTTTCTTTCAAACTAATTAGTTTAACTACTAAACTAATATATAATATAAGAATACACAACATACGAAATGATTAAATAACTTATTTAGCTTCTTTAATCTTTCCTAAAAAAAATGTTAACTATACCTTATAATTAGGACCGAAGGTAGTATTATTAACTCTTTCAAAATCATCAAATTAATATAAAGTTTTAAATAACTTGTGGACAATTTATTAGAATTGTGAAAAAAGATAATTTCATCCTTGTTTATTTGAAATGAAAAGGAGTTAGGGCTCCCGGTTATACTAATTTATGGCTATGTTCCTAGCTCAAAAATCAAAGCATATAAAACCTCTATGCTACCTAGTTAATATGCTTTATCTAGACAATGGTCTTCTTCTCTTAGGGATTGTCTATAAGCTTCTAGACCAAGAATTGTATCTACACCTTGAAGCACCAGCAAACAATTTCAGCTCATTTGCAACAATTTTTTTGAGAAGAATGTCTCTATCGATATCTCTTTTTATTTTTTATTATTGAATGTCTCCATCATTAGATTAAACTTTAATGATTAAAATATTTGATACTATATAAAAATATTATTATAACATTTTATATTAAATCTCAACCATTGAAATTTGATTTAATAATAGTGGATACATTTTGAGAGAAAATGAAAAGAAAAATCAATAAAAAACATTCATTTCCACAATTTTCCAAGCATTAAACAACATCACCAAAGTAAAAACAAAGGAAGTCAACAAGTGCACTGTTGAACAAGAAAGCCACACTAAACTCTAAACTAAACACTCATCATAAACTCATTGCCAATGAATGAGCAAGAGGAAAAAATAATAGAAACTGCACATACACAATTAAAGATGAGACTGACTTGATAAAGTAAGAAAAAAATTCCTAAATTTCACCATGAGAGCAACAATCGATTGAGGGAGTGAGAGTTCATGGAAACTACGATCTTCCCAATTCTTAGAAGGCTACAATAAAGACTAGCGACCACAATAAAATCGATAACAATCAATGATTACACTTAAAATAGAGCATTGTGATGATAGGGTGAGTGAGAGATATATTCAATCACTTTTAGATGCCTTGACTAACCTCATTTTTATGATTTCATTTCAATAAATAAGGGCAAAACTCACATTTTGACAATTCCAATAAATCCTCCACAAGTCCCTTGAGATTTCAAATTAATTTGATGATTTTATAGGACCTAATAGTAATAATTTGTCTTCTTTGGGTTCGGAGTGTAATTTCCATTATTTATTTTTTGATGCCAGTTGCAGCTTTTGCAAAAAGGGAGGGGGAAAAAAAAAATCATTCGTTTTACCAAAACAAGCCACGGGACACGGGTCGTTGGTCTCCATTTTCCTATTTCCATTGCAAAAAATAATCGCTTTTTAGAGCGAAGAAGCATAAATTTTTCTTCATTAATAAGGAAAGGTACGTCCCATTTTGTTTTTCATTCCTCTTTTCTTTCTCTTTCTGGATTCAGCTTCCTCTTGTTTTTTCTTTGTGTTTCTCTTTCGATCTGCATTATTTTCTCTTCCACAACTCTCATAGCTCTCCAAGATTTCCACGTTTTTGGGCCTTTGACTGTTAGCTTTCTCTCCTGTCTTACCATTTCAAGAATTTGATCTATTTTCAGCCGAATATTTGCTGGGATTTAAACTTTTTTAAACTTATAATATTATCTGTTGCATTTTCTATCTCTTATAGCTTTCTGGGTGTTCTTCAAGTCTCGAACCGAAAGCTTATTTAATGTGCTGGTATTTTCTTATACGTTGAGCCATAAGTTAATCATTTAATTCTATGTGTTCTTTCTCTGTGAGGACTCGGATGGAACTGAGTCAGCTCGTTCGAATAATTTTGTAAACTGATGAGAGATTCTTTGTATTTCACAGATCGAGAGGTGTAAAGAATAAATAAAGATGGTGAGAAGGAAAATAGAGATGAAGCGTATAGAGAACGAAACAAATAGGCAATTGACATTCTCAAAGAGGCGTAATGGACTCTTGAAGAAGGCTTTTGAGCTCTCAGTTCTGTGTGATGTTGAGGTTGCCCTCATCATCTTCTCTGCCAAAGGCAAACTCTATGAATTTTCAAGCTCCAGGTATGTGTGTGTGTGTGTGTATTTGTATGTGTATATATGTATATGTATGTATTCATGCTCTTCATCACTATCTGTTTTAAGTTTTCTTCAATCACTTCACGTTAATGGTTAGTGTGACTGCATCCCATGAATATTGATATAGCTATCTCACTGAGTCGGATTATATTCTGAGTATTGCCAGGCATAACCAGGGTATACACACACACACACACATTTTATCTATGTGTGTGTGGAAATGTTTGGTGTAGTGCACAAATTACTAATCAAGTTGGTTGGGGACGATTGTATAATTGTATTTTAAGTTTCATTTTCAGTACCCTTCATGGGGGCTTGGTTTAATTTTATGCAAAAAGAAATGGAGGGAGCTAATTAAGAGTTTCTCCAACTCATCGTACAAGCCAGAAAATAGATTAGGCTAACAACAAATTCGGATTAGGGCCGACTTTCACCCTAGATGAGAGGAAGCTTTGTCATTGTAGCTTTTTATATTTACAAATCCATAATTTTTTTTGGCCCGAAAATATACAATATTTCATTAAAACTAACATAATGAGATACAAGCTCAAAATAAAATGTTTACAAAAAGAAAGCTTAATAATTCAAAGAACCCTAAAAATAACTTAACACTAAAATAGGTGATAGGGAGCCGTCACAGCCAGGAACCTTACCGCCTCCATAATCCCTTCATTGGAATCTATTAGTAGAAAAACTCCGTCACCGACAACAAAGCCATTGTAAAAAGTTTGTAAAAAGTGGTTGTTCGACGAACCATCATAAAGGATCCACTACTTTTAAGAACTTAGCTATAATTGTACTTATATAGATTATAATTTTATTAATATGCATTTATCATTAATATTTTGATATAAAAACATTGTATACAATAATAAATTGGAAGAACTTTTTCAATCAATTTTTAAATCACTATATTTGTTTTCATTCTGGACTGATTTTCATTAAAGTTCAACTTATTTTACCGTCTTGATTTAAAATGTCTATTGATTAATCTCGTTTGTTGTTTCACTACTGATTAAATCAGTCCATCAAGCCTGATATTTAAGATAAGTTTTGTAATGAATTAGGCTGAATGACGATAATGCCTCTGAGCCTACATTATTCCATTTATAGAAAGAATCAACTAATTACATTGTGCCACATGTCCATATAGGACTCTTCTAGAATGAAATACATATTCACAATTAATAATAAATGTACATAGCATTTATTTCTAACTCCCTCATTTACTTTGGATCTTCTCCTCCTTTTTCTTCTGATTTAAGCTTGTGATAAGCTGAGGTTGTTGA
Organism: Acacia melanoxylon; assembly: GCA_019022615.1. Lineage (NCBI taxonomy): Eukaryota > Viridiplantae > Streptophyta > Magnoliopsida > Fabales > Fabaceae > Acacia > Acacia melanoxylon. The sequence continues at coordinate 5,813,891 of JAFJYJ010000027.1, forward strand.
TGTCTAGAACAACTGCGATTCCAAGTTTATCTCTGAGAAACTAGAAACGTGCATGATGTTGTAGTTTAGTCAAGCAATCAGCTACTTGGAATTATGTGGGAACATACTAAACTTTCAACAAACTAGATAAAACTTGATCTCTTATAAAATGAGCATCTATTTCAATATGTTTAATTCATGCATAGTGAACTGGATTTGATGCAAGAGCTGCTGCACTAGTGTTATCACACCATATAGTTGGTATGCTTTTCAGTCTCAAGCTTGGTTCAGATAGCAAGGATCTGATCCAACTAAGCTTAGATGCTATATTAGCTAGTGAACGGTATTTAGATCCATAGCTAGAATGAGAGAAAATTGGTTCTTTCTTGGAAGGCCATGTTTCTAGAGAATTTCCAAGAAATAGACAATAACCTCCAATAGATCTTGGATCATCAGGACAAGAGGCCCAATCAACATCAGAATATGCAACTATATCTAGGATTTTATAGGGTTTAATATGTATACCATAATGTATTGTCCCTCTTTGATACCTCAACACTCTTTTCACTGCTTTCCAATGTTCTGTAGTTGGTTGAGAGAGAAATTGACTCAACTTTCCAACACTAAAACTAATGTCTAGTCTTGTATTGCACAAATAATATAAAGCTCCTACAATACTAGATATTCATATGGGTTATCAAGTAATTCACAATAGTATGCTGATAATGACTTGTGAGCAGTCATCGGTGTTTGACATGGTGATGCATTACCTATGTGATATCTATCTAATAAATCACAAATTTATCTGCCTTGTGTCAAGTATAGGTCAATACTATCTCGATATGCTTCAATGGCAAGAAAATAGTGAAGAGGACCAAGATCTTTTAAGGAGAAAATATTATGTAGTCTTGTAGCAAAAACCCTTTAGTGTATATGGATTACTACTAGTAACCAGAATATCATCCACATATATCAAAATCATCAAGATCTAGGTGTTGTCTAAATAGATAAAAAGAGAAATATCACTCTTTGATTTTGTAAAACCCTAGGCTAATAGGACACTCTGTAATCTATCAAACCATGTTCTTGGTGCTTTCTTCAATCCATTGAGAGCTTTTGAGAGCTTACACACATAATTAGATTTAGAAGGGTGAAAAAAACCTTCTGGTTGTTTCATGAAAACAGATTCAAAAAGAAACCCCTTTAAAAAGGCATTATTGATATCAAGTTGCTTTATCTCCCAATTCAATGTAATATCAATTGTCAAGATAATTTGGATGGTGGAAGCTTTAATAACAAGACTAAAGGTTTCATAGAAATCATTACCTTCAGTTTGTTGAAAGCCTTTAGCAACAAGCCTTGCACTCCTCTTTGCCAAGCTCCCATATGGATTAAACTTTGATTTGAAGACCCTTTTGTTGTCAACCACATTCTGTTTAGGTGATCTTGGAACAAGAATCCAAGTTGAGTTTCTTTGAAGTGCATTAAATTCTTCAACGATGGCTTGTTTCTAGAGGGGTAGTTTCAGTGCTTCTTGTGCAGTTTTAGAAACACATTCAAAGATGACACCATAGCTTGTCATTTCTATGTTGTGACAAATTTCCCTTGCCACTAAAATGTTCTCTGTTGTGTGCTCTGCCTTAACGACTGCCTCTACCACACCAATTTAGGGATCGATTATGAGAATGAGTGTTTTATTGGAAAGAAAGGTTGGCAAAGGCAGTAGACAGGCTTGTAGAAGAATCAACATGAAGGTGTTCCATTCTCAAATCATAGGTTAGAAGCTCGGATTGGAGATCAGCCCGGCTCATATTGTCTTTTTCTGAAAGAAGAACCACAATCGGAGTGTATTTAGCATCAAGTCCGGCTAGGGTCTGTGTAATGAGGCCCATCATAGATAAAGGGAAACCAGCAAGAGTAAGATTGTCACAGAGGGATTTCATTTTTGTTAGATACTCTCTCATTTTAAAAGAAACCTTTTTTATCTGTTGAAATTCACTCTTGAGAAAGGTAATGCGAGATTTGGTATTAGCACCGACGAACTCAGTGATCGCCTTCCAAAGACCAGCTGAGGTCTCACAGTTCGTCATTTGAGATGCTATTTCAATTGTCATCGTTTCAAACAACCACCGAAGTAGGATCTGGTCGGTGGCGTGCCACTCATCGTACATCAGATTAGGGCAAACTTGTTCAACATTATCCAGAACATACTCATGTATAGCCTTGGTACCAAGGACATACCCTTCCAATCGATGTCCTCTGATGATCGGCATGACTATAGATTCCCAGGTAAGGAAATTATCATCATCTAGCTTTATGGGATTAGCCTGATTGAAAGAACTTAGGAGTGGAATGAGATGAGTCAGAACTTGCGGTGACTGATGGTAAGCAGAGGAAGAACCAAAAAGGGAGTTGTAGCCAGAAAATGACATTGAAGATGAAATGGGAAAGATCGACGGGGAAGATAGAGGAGGGGAATAGATGAAAGAGGGGTTAGACACGGTGGCGCAAAAAGAAGAGGGAAAAATGGTGAGAGGCAAGGTGCATGGCTATCGAAAATGAAGGAAAAGATGGAATGTGAGGCTTTGAGAAGGTATATGGAGCAGTGACGGAAACTGAGGTCGAAGATGGAAGAGTATGGGTACTGGTGTTGTCTTGAGGGGATGGTACAGAGAATGATTGAGCATGGACAACAAAGACAGAGGTGAGGCTAGGGTTAGGTGCAGACAATAGGGCGGTGGCGGCATTGTTTTGTTGATTATTGGAACTCCCAGAAAATGACGCCATTCGTGGCTTTTCAGCTCTAATATCAAGATAAGTTTTATAATAAATTAGGCTAAATGAGGATAATAGCTCTAAGCCTATACTATTCCATTTTTAGAAAGAATCAACTAATTATATTGTGCCACCTATCCTTATATAGGACTCTTCTAGAGTACAATACATATTCACAATTAGTAATAAATGTACATAATATTTATTTCTAACTATTTATAACAATGAAATATATAACCTTGTCTTCCACACCCTATATTATATTATTATATGACAAAATCAACGCATCTAAGGAGGGGTTATTGTTGAAATAATGATTAATTGATGAAGCTTTCCCCCTTGTCATATAATCATGCTATAACTTATAAGTACCACATTGGGTTAGCTTTCATTCCAGCAAAATGAAATCTTGAATAGATTAAAGTAAAAGGTTACCTGAAGTGTATTTCATGACCATATTATATACATATAACAGGCTGATAAATTTGTTCTACTTTTGTAATTTTGAATTATAAAAAATGAAAAATTTATTTTATTCTCGCAATTTTAGTATAAAGTCGAAGCTTCATTGCGTTTGTCATTTTATGGTATTCTGAACTTTTATTTTGGTTACCTACACTAGCTTTAAAAGACATTAAAAAAAAAAATTGTTACCTTTTTAAGGGTTTAAGTTCTTTAGAGATATATTGATATCTTAAAGTCTATACTGGTTCAGAGATGATGAGTTGCTAAAATAATTAAGGAAATATTTACATAGTATTGAAATATTTGGTACTATTGCTGTTAGTATTTTGATAAATGAACAACTCATTTTTCAATTTAGGCTCTAACTATACAACATTGACTTAACCGAATTAGATGTACGGACATCACACATTGACCTAAAAACCTATAGCTAGCCCCCTTAGACTTGTGCTCAATGTTTTTAAGCATAATTGTAATCTTCTACGTATTTTTTCTCCCAAATATTTTTGTTCTTCACTTCTTTCCCTAAAAAATATACGTGTATGTGTGTGTGTATGCGGCCAGAAAATAATATTAATTTCCTTCACATACATTTTCATTCTCTCCAAAATAATTACTTCCACTATTCCATATACAGCTTGAAGGAGACAATTGACCGTTACCACACATATGTTAAAGATACTCATGTCGACGTCTTCGAACAAAATATGCAGGTTCATAATTATTATTTCCTTATTTTTATTGTAATTATTTCCTTATTTCTTATGTTCTTTTTATCATCTTCCATCCTAAAGTAAAGACCTAGTATTTTTATTTTTTTGGCAGAAAAGATCTAGTGTTTAACTTCTCTGTTTGTCTATATATACACACACACACACACACACTCTGGGGATGATGTGAAAAAATTGCATATGTTTCCTGTGTGCTCTTTTTTTTTTTTTTTTTTTTTTTTTTTTTGTATAAATGCTCATTTGGTCCTTTTCATTTTAGTTTAATGAAAATTTCAAGAGAAAGTTGGGAAAAAGTCCCCCCCTTATAAAATTTTATTTGTGAAAAGGACTTGATAAATTTTTATACAGACTCAAATTTTGTATACAGAATACTGGTACTTTGATTTAAGTCATTCTCACTAATAAAATTTGCAATGGGGACTTTTCCCCAATTTTTCTTGGTTTGCTCATTCAAAATTTCACAATATTTGTCTTATATTTCAAAATTATCGTACTTTTTTGGGATTTGACCAAAATATTTACATCATAACAAACATAATTAGTGAACAAAACTAATCAAAAGAATAAGTTAACGTAAATCAGACACAAATTTACCTTTTTGATCTTGAGCTTATGTGTCTTGTACATTTTGCCATGCAGCATAAAAACTCACAAAATACAACTTGGAATGGAAAAAAAGTGCAATGAATACTGCCATTTTTTCTCATATTTCCTTAGTTTAGTGAAATGTTTACGGTTTCAGAAATTTTGCAAACACATAAAAATTAATTTTTCTTGAAATGAATTGTTGTCTGATTTTCCTTTCTCTCGGAGACTTTTAGGACATAAATGCAATTATAAAAATTAGTTTATTTATATTCCTCTTTGTGTTTTATTTCCTTCCAACTTGCCAATTCACACATAATCCTGAAAATGGCAGCATCTGAATCAAGAAACAGCAAGTATGAAGAAGAAGATTGAGTTTCTTGATGCTTCAAAACGGTTCCAATATCAACTTAATTAAATGAATTATTACAGTAATTTTTGAATTCGTTGTTGATATTCATTCATATTGAAAGATTAATTGATTACTTTGCTGTTTCTTATTTTATTCTTTTAGGAAACTTAGAGGAGAAGGTTTGAACACATATTCCCAACAAGAACTAGAAGAGATTGAACAAGAGGTGCTAAAGAGTGTCAGAAACGTTCGAGCAAGAAAGGTCAACTTAATGTGCCTACACAGAGACACACTCTTTTATGTAAGTTTCAAAGTTAAATTTTATCTGAATTCAACTTTATAAATATTTTTCAGAATCAAATCATTAAGGAGCAAATGGAGAAACTGGAAGAGAAGGTAGGGTGTCCCTTGACAAATGGCTTTGATAATTGAATGTCATTTTGCTTTCAATTTTTCATCAAGTGGGTCTCCGTGTGTGTATGGAATCTGGGGCATCGTGTTAACGACTTTCGCTTACCATAAATCTCATCTCTAATTTTATTGATCTGTCTGTACTTGAAATATTTTGATTTCATTTTAAAAAAAATTAACACACGCGTGCACCATAGGGATAAACATAGATTGAGTTAACCCTAACCTGAAGTCCAATTCAATTATGCATCGGTTAGAACCTTAGGCAATCCCGCATAACGACCAACTTGGGTTGGCCACCCCAAGTTAGACTTGGTTTGGGATTGAAAGCTAAAACATAAAATGTTGTTAAGAAATAAGAACTAAAAAAGAGGGAGACAGACCAACAAACGTTAGTCATAGTGAAAGGAGCCATGCCCTTTAGATTACACAATGCAAGAACCATCTTATATATCAATCAAATCATGATCAAGTCTTCCCATGAACATAGGAATTTGAAAACCACAAATAGGTCAATGGTTTTCTAGCCTAGTGGCGTGAGAGTTCTCCTATAAGTGGAAAGTTGTAAGTTCAATTCCGCATGTAAATTATATCCTCAAGTCATTAGAATTTGCCCTTCTAATTCATAAAGGAACTTTTAGCAGAGCTTAGTCCTAGCTAGCAGCTACACACATGGAAACTTGCAAGCACGCACATAGTTAATTTTAAGCCATAAACATGCTTCTAGATATGTGGTTTGGGTTAACTTGATAAAGAAAAAAATTGAATTGAAGGATTACTCTTTACAGTGTGTATAGTTCAGATACACTAGTTTGAAAATTTAGAACTTTGTACCCTTTGTCTATAAAAAATAATTAAATAGATTGTGTGAACCATAAATATATGTACATGCAAGTATATTATATTTATACTACTTCACCAGTGAAGCTAAACTTTCATTTGCTTGCACATTTCTGCTCAAGTCATGGTTAGTTAGCTTATATTGTTAGCTGAATTCATCCATAAGGATTCCTGAACGTGCATTGATATTATATTCATGAGTAAATACCATTTCTGATCCTTGATAAAAAACACAGACCTCATTTTGGTCCCTTACAAAAAAATCGACCCTTATTCATCCTTTTTATAGACTAAAAATGACATTTTTTGGTAAGGGACCAAAATGGGGATCGCGATTTTTGTCAGGGACCAGAAAGGGTATTTACTCTATATTCTTCATCTATGTGTCTGACTGGCGATTGAAAAGATTTTACCTACAAAAAATAGAAGTCAAAAGGAAAATGCTGATGACAGCATTTATTTTTACTACAATTCAGGAAAAAACCCTAACAGAAGAATATGCAAGGCTTTCTGAGGTGAGATTGTAGTAAATTTTTATCTGAAAATTATTTTAAGATTTTCATTTCATTTTCATCACCATGCTTAAAGCTAAGGTGATGTTGTCCGAGCATGTTTGGTTTGAGGAATTAAAGGAGACGGAAAAGAAAGTTCGTTTAGACATTCACCTGGGAATAAATCATTTGATTTAGAATCAATCATTTCAATCTCAATTTAAGAAAAACAAACAAAATTAGAAGGTTAATTGCAATTGAATGAAAAGGACATGGTGAGATTGATGTTGCTGTGCAGTGTGGTATGGAGGCAAATCAAGGAAGACAGAATCAGAGTGAACATATTTCATATTCAGATGTGGAGACTGGCTTGTTCATCGGACTTCCAGAAACAAGATCACGAAATAAATTATGACATATTGTACGGATATTTTCCAGAAACAATGTCGAAGATTGTGACATCAACATGTACGCGCCCACGCGCGCCAATATCATCAACAATTCAATTTGAAACAATTGTGCAATAAGTATGACCATGATTTGTGGTGTTCTATTGATTTCGAGTAGCATGCATAATCTATGCACAATTGATTTTGCACTGTCACCCCATACCTTGACCATGATTCTCTCGATGAGAAGATGCAAACTAGTGCCTTTATTTAATGAACATATCTCTTGGGTCAACACAAGCATCAATTGTTTTTGGCAGTTAAAGGGTTGACGTAAGTCTGATGAATCCATATTGAGTTAATTTTCATAGTGATTTTGAGAGTATTTTTGAGTTATAATTTAGGAGATTGATGTAACGAAATTAAACTAACTGGTTATAGCTTAATGTATAGTTGAAATAGGTGCTTTAGTGTGGGATTTTGACATTTTACATGAAATAAACTTATGGGCTAGTGTTTTTATGTTTTCGTCGCCACTAGAGCATGACATAATGTTCATTATGTTATTTGGATTGTAACAAGGCTGTATATTTCAACGGTTTTAGTAATTATATATGTAGTTTGGCCAAAAAAAAAAAGAAGTAATTATATATGTAAACTACAAGAGGCCTAAAATCACTAATATGCTGTAAGCGGCTTCTCTGCAGCTTTCCCAAATGCTACCCATTCGTGCAATTGAGAGAGAACCAGTTTAACAAGTCTCAATCTAAACGAAGTTGTTTTTATAAGGATAATATGAGCCGTTCTTTCCTGAAACAAATTGTGGCCATCCAAATTCCTTATCCTTTTCCAAATCTATTATTTTTGGCCAACTTCTTGTTAGATTCTATGTCCTTTATTGTACCTTAAGGATTTCAGGCATACATTTCATCTGATTGTTTGCTTGAATTGCACATGAAATTAAAGCAATGGTCTAGACTACGATCACTCAACACAACAAATGCATCCTAGTTAACTCCAAGTAGCGAAAGGGTCGGGACACTCTCACCAAAGGGAGGGGTTCGATCCTGGAGTTGATGATCAATGTTTGGGGAAGATCCTAGTTCTAGGTGCCAGGTAAACGCCGAGGGTAATAGACGGCTCGCCCTGCCCAACATCGGTATGACCTAGGAGGAAGAGAAATTCCGCCCTGTCCTTGGATTGTGGATGAACCCAACCCCATTCCTAAAATTTTTGTATCAAAAAAAAAAAAACACAACAAATGCATCAAAGAGAGAAAGAGAGCATGTTAGGGAGAGAGTTGAGAGACCATTTACTCATGCATGTAAAAACTAATCCTCAACCCTTTATCCATATCTTGTGTACCTTGTGGTTATATGAACTTGAGCTTTTATAACATAAAGAGAAAACTCCCTCTACTAACTAATATTTTTCTTTATTGGAATAATAGCCCCACTTAAATTAGATTTATAGACCCTAGTTCACTGATGATGAACTAGGTTTACTTAATAATCACTACTATATAATATATTTTTAACGTCACTAATTAACGTCTATTTTTTAAAAAAGAGGTTAAAAATATGCAGTGAAATTTTTCAAATTTGGGCCCTATTTTTAATGTCTATTTTTCAGAAAATAAACGTTAAAAGCCAGCTTTTAAATAGTCTGTTTTCCAAAAAAACAGACATTAAAATCCTTAATAAAATTTTAGATATCCACCATCGTCAACATTCAATCCTCTCTCTTCTTCACTCTCTGATCCCTATGCTCTCTCACTCGCATCTACTCCAATAGTCACCAACGTCGCACCTCCTCTATCAGTCCGTCGCAACCCCTTTCCTCCTTTGTTGCGACCCTTTCCCTCTATCGTTGTTTTGCTCTATCAGGCATCTTCCTCCTCCTCACTTTGTCGCTACTCCTCCTCTAGCACTGCAAGTCTGCATTCATTTAGGTTAGTGACTCTATCTTTATGGAATAGTTGCTTTCATTTATGCTTAAAAATTATGGTGGAGGGTTGATTAAAAAGAAAAAAAGAGTTAGGAATTTTAAGAGATTTCATTGATGCTTGAAATCTTATTGTTTGATGGGATTATGTACTTGAATGTTTGTTTTATAAGTTATTAAAATTCCCATAAGTTGTTTGATGAAATGAATGATTGAGAAATTATTAGAGGAATTGAAGAACTTGCTTATTTAAACCTTCAAGTGTGATAGGTAGATTTGATGGACAATATGTTATACTTTATTTTGGAGACTTGATTATATTTGTTTTAGTTTATCCATGTTTAATTTTGGAGCACTTGATTATATTTATGAAGTGTTGGATGAATATATACTTGCTTAGTAGTGTTCTGTTTTGTGCACATTCTTATTTTCTAAGAATTAGTTGTATTTTGTTCTGTGTACAAGCTGTAGATAGAAAATATAAATTACATATTTTTTTTTTTAAAAAAAAAGACTTACAACATCTATTTTAAAAAAAACTTTTGGAAAACAAACGTTGTAAGTCTGCCACTTACAACATCTGTTTTTGAACGGGTATAAAATATAAATTACATGTTTTTTTTTTAATAAAAAAATTGACTTTCAATGTTTGTTTTTTTAAATTGAAACAAGAATAGGGGAAATGTACATGTAGTAGTTAAAACTGAAGGGGATGAGAGAGAACTAGGGGTAATTTAGGACGACATAGAAGGGATAGATCGGTTTGATGATATAAATGATGCTGATGAAATTGAGGACATTTTTAAAGACCAAAGTGAAATTTAGAAAAGTGGTGGAAGACAAACTAAGATAGCTGGAAATGGAATTCATGACTTAGATGAGATCGTCCGAGAGAACGGGAAAGGATTCTGTGAAGATGAGGATGACTTGACAATGAGGATGTGGATGTAGATGATTTTGATACTTAGGATGATAGTTATATGGTTGAAATTGGAAACTTCGTATAATATTCTAAATTTTGGAACAAGGAATTTAGGAATATGACTGAGATAATAAGGCTGTTAAATCAAAAGGAGTCCAAAGTCTTAAACTTTTAATGAGGAAAAGATTAAGTTTATCATTAAACATTATTTTGGACTTCAAAAAAATAGTAAAAGATTATGAAAGATTTTTTAAGAATATGGAAATATTATGAGGGGATTAATGATGGAAAATTTGGCTTAAATAATGGTTAAGCTATTATTTGGAATTTATGACATACTTTCCCAAAAATTCAAGAAAAAACAGGTAGAGGATAAATTTTGGCCAAGAAATTTAAGGGTTGATTTTTTAAGGCCTAGAGAAGCTAATTGAGGAAGAAAAATGGGAAAATATCAATGAGGTCCTAAGGAAAATAAAAAATATCCAAAAAGTCTCAACCCCAGATCCCGTTATTATTAATTACGAAATTCCAATATCAAAAACGTTTCGTTGTCAAAATGACTTTTCATGTTGTTAAAATGATTTTTCCTGTTGTTAAAATTTTTCTATGAAAATATTGTTGTTAAAATAGCTTTTTATGTTGTCAAAATGGCTTTTCCGTTGCAAAAAATTTTCCAGGTTCCTAAAATTCTATACGTCGGAGGAAAAACTCGGAAAATGGAAAAAGCCATTTTGACAACAATATTTTCACAGTAAAATTTTAACAACAAAAAAAGTCATTTTAACAACATAAAAAATCATTTTAACATCGAGATTTTTTTGATATTTGAATTCCGTAATTAATATAAAAAAAAGTTCCTTACTTTTTTATAGGGGATTTGAGGTTGAGACTTTTTTTTATATATTTTTTCTCTTTCTTGAGACCTCACTGATATTTTTCTATGAAAAATCCTTATATTGAATTAATGATTAATTTCTAACGCTTATCCAATATTTTCAACTAAATGAGTAAAGGACTAAGTTGTAAATAAAAATCTTGTAAAAAATTAAAGAAGATCAAATGGGATTATTTTGGAGTGTGCTGATAACACTCACCACTTCCCTCTTCCATTTGTGACACCTCACACACTCTCCCTCAAGTCTGCCATGGACACTCCCTTCGGCATTCAACAGAAAATAGAGGGCGGTGGTGAGAGAGAGTCCAAGAAACCTGAGATCGAAAGGAAGCGTTGGAGAAGGAGGAACCCACATGCAAGCTTGGATTTAGAGTAAGGTAAGTCCTCCAAGAACTCTCCCAAACTTGCTGTGTTCGTTTGAGACGTTTTGGAAGGGGGAATGATGCTTTGAAATCTGATTCTAGTGAGAGAAAGTTGAGAAAAAGTAGGGAAAACATAGATTGAGATTCAAACGGTTAATTTATGTTTTTATAAGTAGATTAATACTATTGCATGTTGAGTTTGAAATTTTGCGGAGTATATTTCAAATCTGGAAATTTCAGAATAGATGAATGATGTTGTTCCAACTTTGTGGAGAAGTTAGAATGTTCATATTCCAAGTAAATTCTATGATGTAAGTTTTATCTATTGGTTTGTTGTTGGACGTTAATGAATTCAAAGATCCGGAGGTTCCAAGGCTGAAATGTTGACTGTTTGATTGCTTTATTATACTTAAATACTGACATAAAAGAGAATTTTAAGCTATGGAAATATGTTTTAAAACTGAAATTAAGGAAACAACCCCTGTTTTTAGTACTAAACTACTCACAGAAGGTGTCTAGAGGCTCCTATGTAATGATTGTTAATAAGGGGATTAAATTCCATTAATCTTTCATTTTCCCCTGTTTCAGCTAGCCCTGGCTATACATGAAGGGGATTATTTTCCCCCCCTAAATTTAAGGCTTCCAATGGATTTAGAAAGGATTTTTGTGTAGGTTAATGCCTCTAGCACAAATTTAAAACACTATGACTGAAATTGGAATTTTAGGAATTGAAGCACTAATGTTTAGGTAAATTAGAACAAGGGCAATTGATCTCTTCTGACCATAAAATTTTGTGGACATTTAGTAAACATATTAAGCTTTAAATTGAGTCCTAGATCATGTTAATCTGAGGTCTAGAACCCAAGTTATGATTTTTAAAGTTAGACATAAAAAAATGGAAAACAATCATGTCTTCATATTCAAGTTTTGGTTTCGTTTGAGGTTTTGTCTAGGTAAATGATTTTGTATGTCTGTGAAATTTTTTGAGGAAGAAACCTTTTAAGCTTTGACATAAGTGGTAGAACATGTTACTAGGGGGTCTAGAGAGAAAGTTATGAACTTTTGAAGTTAGGTATTGAATCTAGAATGTTTTATGTGGCAGTGAGGTTTTAGGCATAGTTCTAGAATTCTGCAGTGAGAGTTGGCTCTGGGTAGTATTTTATATTTAAAATATACTCAGAGTTTTGAATAGAAATTTGAACCACCTCAATTGGAATTATATAGAATTAATTATGATTTTTCAAAGTTTGGTTATGAAACTGGAAATTCTTGTTTCTAGATTCAAGTTGTATCTCTTTTTCGAAATTCTGGGAATGATACATCTACAAATGGATCTGGTGATTATTTGTTCTCTAAACTGCATTTGTAGAGCTTTAATTAGGAACTAAAATCACCTCATTTGGAGTTTCCTAAACTAAGTTATGATTTTTCCAAGTTCTTTCAAAAATTATAGTCAGATTTTCTATTCAATCTAAAAATGATAATATTTTTAGATCAATATATCTAGCCATGAGTTGAGAGTTTTGGGTAGGATAATAGATATTTAATTATGTCATGGTGAGTATATATCTATAAGGATACAAGATTACCAATGATGACCTATCTCTATAAATTTCAAAATTTATATGATTTGACAATTACTTAAGCTGAAGATAAAAGTGAACCCAAAGGATTTTGGTAAAAGTATAGTTTCAGAAGGAGCAATAGGTAAGTGAATAACGTTCCATTATAATTTTTATAAATGATCTTTTTACTAATTGTTGTACTGTTATGTTAATTATCATATTTATGAGTATGATTTTGTGAAGGAAAATTTATCAGATTTGTTTCATTTTATTATTGATATTACATAAGTGAAGATTGATGATTTTATTTATTATTATGTATTATCTCCAATTGCTTCACGATATAATTCATGATTATGAACTTAAATGGTTAAGAGATTTTGAGGTATTTTTCATAAATTTCATACCAAGATGGTCTTGTAATTTAAAATGTTCCAGGCCTACCACTTCTTCAACTCAGCATTATTTGAGCTCAAAAAACTTGAAAACCTGTATGAATGGTTCTCGAGGAATTAAACACTCTCGTGGTCCTTTAAAATCCACATCTTTTGTCCCTGCTTTATGCCTAATGGATGTGGTGAATTCTTCAGTTCATGTAGCAATGTCTGTAACAAGTATTGATGACGCTTCATGAGCTCTTATTCCTTATTCCCATATTTCTCATATATCAGGGGTTTCTCTCCATTTAAACAAAGTCAATCTAAAGTGAGGCTTATTAGAAAATGAGTCGCCTCCCATATCTAAAAGAAGGAAGTTATTTACTGAGAATGAAGTTGTAGACACTCCTCTACAACCCTCTGATACAAGTCCCACTACCCTAAAAAGGAAGAGTCTGCACATGGTAAATCACATAGGTAAATTGAAGGGCAGTAATGAAAAAATTGTTTGTGCTCCTGTTTCAAAAGCTTTAGATGAATCTCTAGTTGATGTTCCTATTTGCTCTGAAATTGACTTTCCAGATGAATGGTTTGTTCTTAAATCGACTAATCAATCTTCTTTCAATGATGTTTAGGCTGAGGGTGCTTGTGGCAGGCCTCAAACAGCCACATGGCACCATGAGTGTCCTCTTTTTGAACTTTGAAGAAATTCAACTGGCCTTGACAGTCTCCAACATAATTGAATTGTTGTCCAAGAATAAGCCAGCTATCATTTTTCCTCATGAAGACTAAAAATGTGGTATGAGGCATTCTTGCTACATAAGTCTGATTAGTCAATCTGGAAGGTTAGCTCTTTGGTGGAATGATAACTTGCAGGTAGATAATCTTTTCCCCTTAAGAAATTTCATTCACTACTATAAAAATCGCTTTTTAAACCGGATAAAAATCATTTTTAGACCGGTGCTAGATCCGGTTTCGATATGGGCGATCTTAAAAGTCTATTATTTTTTAAACCGATTGAGCAACCGGTTTTAAAAAGTACTTTTTAAACCGGACTTTTAAAATATAAGGTCTTAAAAGTTGGACTTTTAAAATATGAGGTGTTTAAAATAAGATTTTTAAGACTGATTTTTTAAACATCCGGTTTTAAAAGTTAGTTGGGGGAAAAAAAATCTCCAATGGCTCCGGTGACCAACAACGCTCCATTAGCAATTTCCAATCTGGATCATAAGAATTTGGAATCGGAGGTCGCAAAGTATTGCTCACAATACCCCCCATGAATTTTGCAAAAGAAAAATAACTCACAAGCAGATCAATGACTAAAAGCACGAATGTAATACCCTAAAATTCCTATTTATCATAAATACTATATTTTGATAAATAATACATATTAAATACAAAGGTGAATATTTGTCTCAAGAAATTATAATCTATTGATTATATTTTCATCCAAATTCCACTTTGGAATTAATTAACGAATGGTTAATTATGAGACATTATTTAGGAGCTATTTAATATGACATAAATAAGCACATAAAAAGGTAATTAATTTATAACCAAAAGGAGGAATGTAATATCCCAAATCTTTGGATTTGGAAATAAGAAATATTTTATGGGAATTTATTATGAAAATTTGGCCTAAATAGTTTTAAAGCTATTTTCTGGATTTTGTGGCCTATTTTCCCAATAATTCAAGGAAATATAGTTAGAGGATACTTTTTGGTCTAGAAATTTTAGAACCAATATTTTATGACCTAGAGAGTTAATTATGGAAGAAAATTCTTATATGGAATTAAGGATTTTATTTTCCAATACTTATTTAATATTTGTAAATAAATATTAAATGGTAGTTGGATATTGGTAGATATGTATAAGTTGGTATGAATGTTTGGTGTAAGAGTGTTTGGTGTGAGTGTTTGGTGTAAGAGTGTTTGGTTTGAGTGTTTGGTTTGAGGGTTTGGTTTGAGTGTTTGGTTAAGGAAGAAATGTAGTTGAAATAGTCTTGAATTTTTGCTATAAATAGAAGACTCTTCTCTTCATATTCTTCACACCAAAATCAGCTCAAAGCATCTGATTTTAAGATTAGAGAGTGAGTAGAGTGAAGTTCTTGGAGCAAGGAAGAAGTAGTAGCAAGGTTCTTCAAGGGTAAGTTCTCTAGTTCTTGAGTTCTAGTTTTAAATTCATAGATAGAAGTTGCTTTGATCTTAAATATGCTAGAGTAATTTTATTTTCATGTTTTTATGGTTAGAAGTGGTTTTATTTCGAAAAAATGATGGAAAAGATTATATAGCAGAATTTTTGGAAGCTAATCATAAAGTAAGCGAAGCTCTAGCGAAATTTTATCGGTTAGCAATTTTTGAAGTCGGGGTAAAAACGTCAGTATTTTATATTGAAGATGAAGTTCTAAAATTCTGAGAAACTTCATGGTTAAAGTAGACATATATACCTTTTCAAATATACCTAGAATGTATTATTTCGAGTTACGTGCTAGAAGATAAAAATGTCCAAAGTTGGGCTACGTTTTCTGAAAATTTTCTGGGCAGATGATGAACACGTGAAAAATGGGAACTGTTCATAAAATCTGGGAAAGAACCAGTATTTTTCCTCAAAACTAGACATCCTAAGGATTCCGGGGAATTTACGGATCCTCGTTTTGAGTTTTCTAGAATTACTTATGAATTTTCAAAGTTAGAAGTAAATCTGGCCATAATGCTGAAAGTAGCGTTTTTATTAAATAAAATGTAATGGCAAAATGGTAATAACAAATCCACCAAGGGTAGAAAGGTAAATTAACCTTTTGGATATTATTCTAAGCAATATGGTAATATGTTAGGATATCCGAGGATTCCGGAGTCGATTTGAAGGACGGGCATATTACTATTCATAGTGCCGTATTTATGAATAGTCGTATACATGAATAGTAATTACTATTCACATGGAAGGAAGGTACGTTCGCGTATACAAAGTAACTTTAACTCGATATGTCTTGTATGCTTATATGTGATAGATGATTTCATAGAGTCATGGACAAGACTTGGTCTTGGGTCATCGTGACCGTGGTTAAGACTCTGTCTTGAATCACCGTTTATATACATTCGCTTGATACGGGTTATAGTCTTGATAATGCCGTGAGATTGTTTTTCTAGCGCGGAGGACACGAGTGTACATCGTGGCACAAGGTGGTGGGAGACTATTCAACTATACATGGATTTGTATAGATAACTTTACATGTCTTTGTGTCTATGTCTTGTTGTTGTGTTGACATTACATCTCGGCTTTGTGTGCTATGTATTGGTTAATGTTGAAATGTAATGAATATCTGTCATACATATACTTGTTATACTTTTCATATGAGGTTAAGCGTTACCTAAGATTCAATTTGTTTTGAATCTTAGACTTGACTAGAGGTTCGTAAAGGAACCAGGATCGAGAGAAGGTACCAAGGGATGAAGCGTAGATAAACACCAATAAATGGAGCCGTGATGAGGCACTTAGGTCAAAGGAAATGCGGGAAGAAAGTCAATGAACCTACCTTATGGCATGAATCTAATAAAGTTACTTCACATCATTTGGTGCTTAAACTAGAAGGGTCGTCTATGTGGTTGATCAATCGGTCCTAGCACGGTGAGACTTCCACTAGACCTACCCAGCCTGG
Source organism: Acacia melanoxylon (assembly GCA_019022615.1). NCBI lineage: Eukaryota > Viridiplantae > Streptophyta > Magnoliopsida > Fabales > Fabaceae > Acacia > Acacia melanoxylon. The sequence goes on from JAFJYJ010000027.1 coordinate 5,830,629, forward strand.
CCAAATGAGATGATTTAACTGAGTTAGGTTCTATGCCCCAAGTCTACTCAATGCTTGGTTGAAGAGGGTATAGTTACATGTAAGAATTGTAATTATAAAGTTTTGTATTCCGTATCACATGAACAATCCTTCGGGAAATTTATAATATATCGGTATACGTCGAGGCATCGCATATGTCCGAGTATTTTTATATCGATTACTCAATTGTTCAAATTTTTAGTACATGCTCTCCGTTTCCGCATTACGCTAGGCCGTAGCACCTCAAAACTCGATGAATATTTATAAAACCACGTGTCACCGCACGATTTATGCTACGGAATTTGGGGTGTTACAATTTTGGTATCGAGCTAGCTTCACGGCTAGTCTCAAGAGCATTGTATGAACAACAAAAACAAGAGTCGATATAATGCGGTTTTGTGATACAATAAAACAAATACCCTAAGGAAAGGATAGAGTTTCTGAAAAACTCTAAGACTTCTGATATGGAAATCGAAGTCTGAATGAAATTCCCGAAACAAAAGCGATAGTTGTACTTAGAAGACAATACTACCCAGGTCTTCCAATAAACAGTAACCTATTGTTTAGGTTTGTCTCAGTGAAAACAAAGGGCTTCTCGGAAAAAGTCTTTCGATAAGAATAGTAACTTACTACTTAAGTTTCCTTGTAGGAATAGAAAACCTACTAAGTACTAAATTAAAAAAAAAAAGTCCCTGCCTACTAAAGGCCGGACATCATGCGTACAATGGAGTGTGGTTCCGAGGATGGAGGTCTTTGACTAAATCTTTGACGGTGGTGATCCATTACATGAAAAGGGTGTAGCTGATAGGAAAGGGAAAGTACCCAATATTTCTGGGGAGGTACATATGTCGTACTAGTACCTATGAGAGTTGTCGGTATGCAGTGGTATGTGTATCGGTATTAGTACCTTAGATCTGACAGACGTTATGAAGTTAAGCGTGTTTAGGCGAGAGAAATCTCGGGATTTTTAACCCCAGGATGTAGCATAAGGATGAGATCCTTTGAGCTAAAGCACGAATACCGTGAGGTATGAAACATAGTAATCCTTTGGGATACCGTGAGAATAGATGATAGACTCTAAGCGAGAGATAGTGCTTAGGTCAAGATATGACCGAGCATTTCTTAGGTTCCGATTTGAGAGTAGGAATCCTGAGAAAGTATGAGTGAAGTTGTCTAAATACCTGAGAGTTAGTTCCTTAACGAAACCATACGATTGTTAGAATAAGCCTCAGTAAACCACGGGTTATGGTTTCAAGGTGGGACCAATAACAGTAGAGATATTAGCGACTAATAGATTCCCTAAGAAATGGTGGTTACCCGATAGGAAAAGTTGAGCTAAGGATTATGCTGGAGCTAAAATAGATAGTGAAATCCACGAATAGAATGACCCTAGATAAGATGGCGAGACATAGAGACAAGTAGATTACGAAACTACTAAAGGGTAGGAACCTGATAGAGATATGAGTTCTCGTTATAATGATTCAGAGACGATCAACTGACGCTACTTGTGGAACGTTTTGATTGGAGAGGGCTACCTATGAGGAGTTCTGATCGAGGAGGTTTTACCTACAAAGGATGCCGAGGAGAAGGCGACCGAGTCATAAAAGATTGTGTGAAGCACCGAGTAAAGTGCCGTAGAGAAGCGAGCCACCGTGATGACGAGCCGTAAGGTGCGGCCCGCCATGACAACGAACCATAAAGTAGAACTATCAGTATATCAATTCTCTAGGTAAGTACATTGTAGCAAGTCCCATATCTAATCGGTTCCCTAAAGGGAAGGTTTTCGTAATCCAGTATATTGCCATAGGGTGCTCCAGTGCTGTATAGCATATATTGTGCTATGATATCCAAGCAAGAAGCGAACTCGCACTAGAAGACATTCTAGTTGTGAATAGGTTCCCCGAGATGTTTCTAGAAGCTCTCGGATTACTACCGAAGGGAAGTTGAATTCACCGGTTGGTTGATGCTTGGAAATGAACCAATATCAAAGGTGCAGTATCAGATGTCTATAAATGAATGAGTTTCATGAAACGAAATCGCACACCAAAACGAATAGCCCAGAGACTAAAGAAGAATAGACTGAGCATTCTACGAATGGCTCGAGTAGCCAAGGATAGAGGTCCGAATGCGTTAGTTAGTAATGACCTTCTAAGGTTAGTTGTCTCGGTTTCCCGAATAGTTTTAAAAATTGAATTTTTGACTTACCAATACACTCGCTATATTTGAAATTTTCGGAATGGATTTTTTCGAACTTATGAATTTTCGAAAATGAGTTTTCGAGAGAAATATTTTCAACGGAATTTGAGACCACGGTGATGGTTATTTTGAAATGATGTTGTCTTAAAAAGGGGGTTTTGTTAAAACCCAAAGTTTGAAAGCGAGTTTTCAAATGTGTTGTGGCAAAATGAGTACGTAACTGGAAGGACGAAGCCGTTGTAGATATACACGGTTTGCCGGGTCTTGCCGGATGTTTTAAAGTGTTTGAAATCGGCCGTTATAAAGCTCATTTGAATTGAAAATTTGTTTGATGGGATATGAGAGGTTGACACTCGCACCAATGGTTAATATTCCCAATCCGAGTAGTTCCGCCTTAAAGGGGCGCATATCTCGTTGTGTTGTGCCGGCACTAACCCGATTACGAACCGTCGGTTGGGAAAGCGGTGCTGATGGTGACCGTGACTACGGACTAACTTGACGGGAAAGCGATGCACAATGGTAGCCGTGATTACGGCGGTCGACTAGGAAAGCGGTGCACGGTATTGGCCGTGACTACGAACTAGGTTTGACTTGGAAAGCGGTGGAGAGCCTTTATTATATATGCTAGTGTGGACACTGGGGCCCTTGTGGGGATGGAAATTCTCCCACATCGGTCGGCAGAATGCGTTTTCTTGTGATGGTTTGTATGAAAGGATTGGGATATGTCCTGGTAAGCCGGCAAAGGCAAAGTGGTGGTGTGTGCCTTTTAGTTGAATTTTGTGAAATGAGTTATCCCTTTTAAAGGTATATACCGGTAGTAAAAGTTTTTGAAACCGCTCCAGGTAGTGAATGTATCTTCATGAATTTGTTATGGCGCGATTAAGTTTGAAAATGATAGCACTATTACTTTTTGGTATAGTGCAGATTATGAAATGTATTGAGACCACGGAAAATTTTCAATGTTTGAAAATTTGAAAATGAGACAACATAATGGTTTTTGGGTAGCGACGATTTGTCAATGCTATTGTGTTGAAAAGCGGTGTAGTTGGAAAATTTGGGAAAAACTATTAGAAAGGTCTAGAACACCGAACTAGTTAAGCGGATAGTAGTTGTCGGCTATAGTGCTAAGTGAAAGTAGTCGAGAGCTTGAATGAGAAAGACTCGAGATGAAATAGACGAGCGGATGCTCGAGGCAATAAGACCTGGTGTGCAAGTGTGCACGGGCGGTGTCCCTAGGCCATAAGACCTAATGGATAAGCACGTGTGAAATGCGATTGCTATGGTGACTTTAGACTATTATGTCTACGCACCTTTAAAGTCTAGTAAAACATTCATTGTACCAGGTAAAAGTTGAGATGCTTAAGGCCTAAGGATGATTTCCTAGGTAATAAAGCTAGAATCTCCGGTCTTTGTGGTAATTGATTGAGCCGAAGGCCAATGTGTGTTAAGGCGAGAGGCTAAAAGAGTCAGCAGAAAGGCCTCGCATAACCAAGACTTTGAGAGAATGGATCGAAGATCCGTGTTTTGATATTATACCGGGTGCAATACGAATGAAATTAGAGTACGTGCTAATAAACATGTATAGAAAGGAATAGACTAGAAGTCTAAATAATCTTTCAAGATTTTACGATCAAATTTCGAGGGGCGAAATTTAATTTAATGAGGGGAGAAATGTAATACCCTAAAATTCCTATTTATCATAAATACTATATTTTGATAAATAATACATATTAAATACAAAGGTGAATATTTGTCTCAAGAAATTATAATCTATTGATTATATTTTCATCCAAATTCCACTTTGGAATTAATTAACGAATGGTTAATTATGAGACATTATTTAGGAGCTATTTAATATGACATAAATAACACATAAAAAGGTAATTAATTTATAACCAAAAGGAGGAATGTAATATCCCAAATCTTTGGATTTGGAAATAAGAAATATTTTATGGGAATTTATTATGAAAATTTGGCCTAAATAGTTTTAAAGCTATTTTCTGGATTTTGTGGCCTATTTTCCCAATAATTCAAGGAAATATAGTTAGAGGATACTTTTTGGTCTAGAAATTTTAGAACCAATATTTTATGACCTAGAGAGTTAATTATGGAAGAAAATTCTTATATGGAATTAAGGATTTTATTTTCCAATACTTATTTAATATTTGTAAATAAATATTAAATGGTAGTTGGATATTGGTAGATATGTATAAGTTGGTATGAATGTTTGGTGTAAGAGTGTTTGGTGTGAGTGTTTGGTGTAAGAGTGTTTGGTTTGAGTGTTTGGTTTGAGGGTTTGGTTTGAGTGTTTGGTTAAGGAAGAAATGTAGTTGAAATAGTCTTGAATTTTTGCTATAAATAGAAGACTCTTCTCTTCATATTCTTCACACCAAAATCAGCTCAAAGCATCTGATTTTAAGATTAGAGAGTGAGTAGAGTGAAGTTCTTGGAGCAAGGAAGAAGTAGTAGCAAGGTTCTTCAAGGGTAAGTTCTCTAGTTCTTGAGTTCTAGTTTTAAATTCATAGATAGAAGTTGCTTTGATCTTAAATATGCTAGAGTAATTTTATTTTCATGTTTTTATGGTTAGAAGTGGTTTTATTTCGAAAAAATGATGGAAAAGATTATATAGCAGAATTTTTGGAAGCTAATCATAAAGTAAGCGAAGCTCTAGCGAAATTTTATCGGTTAGCAATTTTTGAAGTCGGGGTAAAAACGTCAGTATTTTATATTGAAGATGAAGTTCTAAAATTCTGAGAAACTTCATGGTTAAAGTAGACATATATACCTTTTCAAATATACCTAGAATGTATTATTTCGAGTTACGTGCTAGAAGATAAAAATGTCCAAAGTTGGGCTACGTTTTCTGAAAATTTTCTGGGCAGATGATGAACACGTGAAAAATGGGAACTGTTCATAAAATCTGGGAAAGAACCAGTATTTTTCCTCAAAACTAGACATCCTAAGGATTCCGGGGAATTTTACGGATCCTCGTTTTGAGTTTTCTAGAATTACTTATGAATTTTCAAAGTTAGAAGTAAATCTGGCCATAATGCTGAAAGTAGCGTTTTTATTAAATAAAATGTAATGGCAAAATGGTAATAACAAATCCACCAAGGGTAGAAAGGTAAATTAACCTTTTGGATATTATTCTAAGCAATATGGTAATATGTTAGGATATCCGAGGATTCCGGAGTCGATTTGAAGGACGAGCATATTACTATTCATAGTGCCGTATTTATGAATAAGTATCGTATACATGAATAGTAATTACTATTCACATGGAAGGAAGGTACGTTCGCGTTAAACAAAGAACTTTAACTCGATATGTCTTGTATGCTTATATGTGATAGATGATTTCATAGAGTCATGGACAAGACTTGGTCTTGGGTCATGCACCGTGGTTAAGACTCGTCTTGAATCACCGTTTATATACATTCACTTGATACGGGTTATAGTCTTGATAATGCCGTGAGATTGTTTTTCTAGCGCGAGGACACGAGTGTACATCGTGGCAAGTGGTGCAGACTATTCAACTATACATGGATTTGTATAGATAACTTTACATGTCTTTGTGTGCTATGATCATTTGTTGTTGTGTTGACATTACATCTCATTGTGTGCTATGTATTGGTTAATGTTGAAATGTAATGAATATCGTCATACATATCTTTGTTATACTTTTCATATGAGGTTCCGTTACCTAAGATTCAATTTGTTTTGAATCTTAGACTTGACTAGAGGTTCGTAAAGGAACCAGGATCGGGAGAAGGTACCAAGGGATGAAGCCGTAGATAAACACCGATAAATGGAGCCGTGATGAGGCACCGGTCAAAGGAAATGCGGGAAGAAAGTCAATGTAACCTACCTTATGGCATGAATCTAATAAAGTTACTTCACATCATTTGGTGCTTAAACTAGAAGGGTCGTCTATGTGGTTCGGTCAATCGGTCACCCTGAAGTGAGACTTCCACTAGACCTACCTGACCGGCCAAATGAGATGATTTAACGAGTTAGGTTCTATGCCCCAAGTCTACTCAATGCTTGGTTGAAGAGGGTATAGTTACATGTAAGAATTGTAATTATAAAGTTTTGTAGACTTTCGTATCACATGAACAATCCTTGGGAAATTTATAATATATCGCATACGTCAGGCATCAAAGATATGTCCGAGTATTTTTATATCGCTTACTCAATTGTTCAAATTTAGTACATGCTCTCCGTTTCCGCATTACGCTAAGCCAGCACCTCAAAACTCGATGAATATTTATAAAACCACGTGTCACCAAAGCACGATTTATGCTACGGAATTTGGGGTGTTACAACGAAAGCTTGACAATAAAACACCAAGCATGAATGTTTAGGGTCCGGCTAGTATCCTCTTCCACTCCTATCCTCTTTCTTATCTGGGCCGTTGGATGAAAATCTGGATGGCTCAGATTCACTGCGCGCCCCAAAACAGTGATAACCGTGCACGATTTTTTTTTAATTATTATAAAAAAAGGCAGAGAGGTTCACTGCCTTGGGGGCAGTGAACGGTCCACTACAGTGGACCGTAGCTGCCCCGAATGTTTAATAAGAGTGATTATCATAAGTATTTATAGTATTTTGTAAAGAATTAGGCAAGCAAATGCAAAAGAGACCTAGAGAGAGAAGAGTGAACAAAGATGGTGACACTTGTGAGGGTTTTCTTGAATATTTATAGTATTAAATATGTAAATAATATATGATAATATCTTTATATGACCAAAATATATCTAAAAATGTTATATGATAATAACTTTTTACATAAGTAAATAACTAATATCTATTTAAAAAAGATATTAGTTAAATCTTTTATAAAAATATTAGATATATCATGTATAAACATGATGATTATGGGACAAGAAGCCGGAAGCCCGTCCAGCATCCCAGTCATAATATTGTTCTGTCCTGAATTTTTTTAGGATGACCCGGATTGAAATAGGATGGCTGAGAGTCTGAGATGGAACGAAAATAAACACCTCTAGTTTTTTTTTTTTGGTTAAGTACCAATTTTGCCCCAAAAGTATACCCTCAGGAGCAATTTTGCCCTGGAAGTTTTTCTTGGAGCAATGTTGCCCTGGAAGTTTTTTTTTAGAGCAATGTTGCCCCTCCGTCAAGGTTAACTAACCGTTGACCGTTAGGGTTGTTAACGGAGGGGCAACATTGCTCCAAAAAAAAAACTTTCGGGGCAAAATTGCTCCTGGGGTAAAAAAATTTGTTAAAAATGTTATTTATGATATTATATATTTTTAATTCTTATTTATATAATATCTAGGGCTAAAAACAGCCAAAATTCCCAAGCTTCACCCTTAATTCGACTTGTTTAAAATAGGCCTGTTTTTGGCCTGTTTGAAGTAGACCTGTTTTGTAGTGAGGCTTGTGGCCTATTAGCCTAATTATAAAAAATTTAAAAATATAGGGCACCTTAATAGGGCACAGGCCAGGCTCAGGCTGAAAAAATGGCCTCTAATAGGCCACAGGCCAGGCTCAGGCCACTTTGTTGTCGAACAAGCCTGGACTGCATAAGGGTGAAGCCTGTCCGGCTTGGACTGTTTCCACCCCTAGATATTATATAAATAAGAATTAAAAATATATGATATCAAAAACAACATTTTTAACATTTTTTGGGGTTAAATAGCAATTTTGCCTCGGAAGTTTTTTTGGGAACAATTTTGCCCCGGAAGTTTTTTTTTTAGAGCAATTTTGCCCCTACTTAACGGTCAACGGTTAGTTGACCGTTAGTTGACCATTGACGGAGGGGCAACATTGCTCCTAAAAGAACTTCCGGGGCAACATTGCTCCAAGAAAAACTTCCAGGGCAAAATTGCTCTTGGGGTATACTTCCGAGGCAAAATTGGTACTTAACCTTTATTTTTATTTTTATACAGGAAACACCTCTAGTTGATATGACACTTTATCACAAGAGGCTAGTCAAAATGAGACTTGAGCCTTTCATGTGAGTACGAAATAACATCAGTCCTTTAACATTTATTTATAATATATAATTTTAAGAACTTCATTCGTATTAACTATTTTATAGAAAGAATATCTAGTGAATCATTATACATTTCAATTTGAATTAAGAATTTTCGGTATAAATACAAGTCGTTATTGATTAAATAATCATATGATCATATATGTAATTATGTATTACAAATTCTAATATAATAAAGAATAAGAATTAAGAATAAAGAAGGAGGATTTTAAAAACGAGATTTAAAAACATATCTCTCCGTAGCACCAGGGGTAAGTACTCTATGGTTTGGTGATGCGGTAAGTTTTTTATGAGACTCTTAATTTGAATATTAATATTGTCCTAGAAAAATTCATAATTTATTCAAAGAGTCAAACATTTTAATAATCTTGATTTATAAGATCAAATAAGTTTTACCGTGTGAATCCTCATGTGTACACTAGTACAAAAAAGAGCTTTAAGACCGCCTCATTTAGACCGAATTATAGAGGATCCGGTCTAAAAACTATGACCGGTGGCAGTTTCGTAAATATAAAGAATTTTTTGGACCGGATTATAAAGGATCCGATCTTAAAAGTATGATCAATGACAATTTCGTAAATATATAGAACACTTTTAAGACTAGATTATAAAGGATCCAGTGTTAAAAATATGACCGGTGGCAATTTCGTAAATATATAGAACACTTTTAAGACTGGTTTATAAAGGATCCGGTCTTAAAAGTATACCTTTAAGACCGGCTGTTTGAAACAACCGGTCTTAAAAGTGTAAAAAAAAAGTATGACCAGTGGCAATTTCGTAAATATATAGAACACTTTTAAAGTGTAAAAAAAAAAAGTATTACCAGTGGCAATTTTGTAAATATATAGAACACTTTTAAGACCGGTTGTTTCAAAAAACCGGTCTTAAAAGTGTTAAAAAAAAAAAGCTAAATTCGCCAAACCTGTTAAGTCCGTGAGTCTGCTTTGTCTTTTTGGTGATATAACATTTGCTTAGTTATAGATTCAACGAGTGTCCCAAGAGCCTCACGGGTCAAATCCTCAGCAAGAATGTCATCCTCTTCCTCTAACCTACTTGTAATCTTCGTAAGTTATCCCAAGAGCCACACAATCAAATCCTTAGCAACGTTGGCGGTGAGATGCTTCGAGGGTTTTGCGATGACGTCAACTCCAATCTTCAGGAACGGCGAAAGCGTACTAATTCGAGGATTATGGACGACAACGGCTTCTTCTTCTTTGATCTATAGCTTCTCCCACGCTGCCTTCGCACAAATCCGACTTAAAATCAAACTTAGATCTCTTCTTGCTTAAGTCTGTTTATTCCTACCTTGACCGCTCCTGCTCAGATCTGCACTTCGATTTTGGTCGCTTGAAGCTTTGTTAGCACCGACGAGAGGATCCTGCTCAGATTTGGTTGCTTTAAGCTTGTGATTTTTTTGTAGATCTGGACTTCAATTTCACCTTTGATTTTATATTGATTCCAATTTGATTTCCATGGTGAATGATTTCATTTCTTGTTATTTTTTCTTATTTTACGGACTTTGTAATAATCTTTTTTTGTTTTTCTTGTTGTTGTTGCTTTCAATCTTCTCTTAGTTCTTCGTCGCTGATGACGGAGGGACATTCAAAATGTTGCTAGATTTGGTGATTTGGGACCCGTTGTTTCATTTGAGTTTTTTTTTTCTGAAACACTTTTAAGACCGGATATTTCAAAAATTCGATCTATAAACGATTTTTTTAAGACCGGTCGTTCATCCGGTCTTAAAAGTAACATAGTTTTAAAACTGCCTCGAACGAGACCGATTCTAGATCCGGTCTTACGAGGCGTTTTTTGTTTGATCTTAAAAGGTTTTTTTGTACTAGGGGTACTATAGGAGAATCTATTCTCTCTCTCTCTCTCATGATCTTGGAGATTGTGTAATGCTTACTCTAAAACTTTTTGTTTACACGGTAGTGATATTCTTTGTAATCCGAGACATGAAGAATAAAAAATATGATTTTGTTTATTCTTCTGTTTTCTTTGTTTTTCTTGCTTGTGCTTGATCTTGAAATATTCTTATTATCCATTTTTCATTTTCAATTTTAACTTTTATAGATTAGAAATCCTAAATATGAATTAGAAATATATTTCTAAATTTATTAAATTCAATATAGAAATATATTAAATATAAAAATTAGAAATCAAAATGAATTAGAAATCAATTTTTATATTCTATTTTCAATATTTCAAAAATGAAAAAGAAATAAAAATAATAATTATATAATTATATTCTATTTATATTAATCATATTATTATAATAATAAATATTGTTAATAAAAAAATTCAAACAAACAAAAGACACAAAAGAGACTTTTTTCTATAAATGAAAAAAAAAGGTAAATAAGATATCAAATCATTGATGAAAACGGAAAGAGAGGATTTGAACCCTCAGTACGAAAAATTTGTACAACGGATTAGCAATTTGACACTTTAGTCTACTCAGCCATCTCTCCCCAATTCAAAACCAATTGAAAAATGCCCGTTCTTTTCTTTTTTATTTGTTTAATTTGATATTTCTATCTTATCTCTATTTATATAATATATAATTACAATATTCTATGGAATAATAAAATTAGAATACTCTATATAATAAATAATCTAACTAATAAGTATAACTAATAAAGAATCTAAAAAATAAATAAATCGAATTCTATTCTAATTCTAATAGAAATTTGAGATTTTGAAAATCAAAAAATATATATTGGAATTATAAAAAAAGAATATAACAAAAAACATAAAAACAATAATAAAAATAATAAATATATTTTTAATTAAAATATTTAAAAGGTTATTAAAATAAAATTAGTATAAATTATTATAATAATATTAGAGTTATACTAATTTATTATAATATTATTATTTATAGTTTATAGAATAATATTCCATTTATTAAATTATTAAACAATAAACAATATTCTATTTATAGATTATAGAATTAGAATTCTATATTCTAATTATAGAAATATATATATATATATATATATATATATATATTATAGAAAATTATAGAATAAATTTAAAGAATAAAAAACCTTTTTTTTTTTCCGCCGGCTAGGGTTTTCCACATTATTAGCTTTGGACTAGAAACCGAGGGTCAAATAAAATGTGAATTTGACGGATTTCAATCATTTGAAAAATAAACGTATTCGTTTCATAGCGGATCTCATACAAGATCAATTTGGATTGACTCGGTTCATTTAGAAAATATGATTAAAAGAACTATATGTGGAGCGGTCAGGCAAAAATTGATACCGACTGGATTTATTATCTCATGTTTACTTTTCATGAAAAAATACCAATTGAAGTGGAGGGTTTCTTCAAACAATAAGGAGATGGGTCAACTATTCAATCAAATGATATTGAGCATGTTTCCTATCTCTTCTTGAGAAACAAGCAGGTTCAATTCGATGTTGTTTAATAGGGAGTTAGAATACAGGTGTGGACTAAGTAAATCAATGGATAGTTTTGGTCCTATTGAAAATACCAATGTAAGTGAAGACCCAATTCTAACTGATATAGATAAAAACATTTAGAGTTGGAGTGATAGTGACAATTCTAATTACAGTAATGTTGATTATTTAGTCGACGTTGAGAACAAGAATTTCATATATGATGACTTTTTTTAGTTAGGGATAGTTATTCCATATATTTTGATATTAATTGAAAATCAAATTTTTGAGATTGATAATGTATGGTAATTCATACAAACAATAGTGAAAACTCAATAAGGTTGATTTTTTGAGCCCGCTTCAAAACAGGATGACTAATCAACTAATTTTGTGGTAAACGCTTTCTTCCGTTTATATATATATATAGACTTAATATATATATTTAATTCTTATACATAGAAAATGAGACTCAATATTTTTAGTGCAGATTCAAATAAAATTCAAATAATAGTATATTAGGTCCAAAAATTCCCTGATTGGATCATCACTTGTTCAATGAATAGATATAATAACAAATCCAAATAAATGTTTGTCCTTTGATAAAAGAAAGGATAAGCGGCGGTTTAAAAGAATCAAAATATTTCGATTTATTATATCTTCTAACTCCTTGATTTTTTTTAAAAAAAAGTCCGGTTGCGAGGTCTAAATATTAAGTATGAATCATAGTTCTAATTGAGCAAACATTGAATATAACAATACTTGAAGATTCACATGAGGCTGAATATTTATTCCATAAGGGTTTATTTGATTTAAGGGTTAAATGCCTAATTTACCCCGGAAGTTTTGATAAGGGGGCACTCATCACCCGGAAATTTTTTTGGTATCAAATTTGCCCCTCCCTTAATTTTGACCGTTAAGTTTGACTGAGTGTACACGTGGCATGCCACATGATCAACCAGAATAAGGGTTAAGTATCATTTTTGCCCCAGAAGTTTTCACTGAGAGCAAGTTTGCCCTGGAAGTTTTCACTAAGGAGCAATTTTGCCCCAGAAGTTTATAAAAGTAGCAATTTTGCCCTTCTTTCACCCAATATTAAATTGGACTATTAAATCAGACAAAGACCACACATGTCATGCCTTGAAAAGGTCGAACTTGGAGTCAGAGAAGGAGATCCTTGAGATGTTGAGCTCAAGGCGGCTAGAATTTGTGAAGCCGAACTGGTCACAGGGACTGAAAGGTCTGTCGCAAAACCCAGAGGAAGCATCACTTATAATCTAAGAAAATGAAACGCAAAACGAGAAATGAATTGTTCCAAAAATTGGTTCAGTAAAACAAATCAATAGTGATAATATTTACGTTTGTATAGACTGATCATTTGCTTAGATCATAAGTGATGCTTCCTGTGACCATTTTGGCTTCACAAATTCTGGCCGCCTTGAGTTCAACATCTCAAATATCTCCTTCTCTAACTCCAAGTTTGACATTTTCAAGGCATGACATGTGTGCTCTTTGACTGATTTAATAGTCAAATTTAATATGTGGGAAAGAAGGGCAAAATTGATACGTTTTGTAAACTTTCGGGGCAAAATTGCTCCTCAGTGAAAACTTCTGAGGCAAAAATGATACTTAACTCTTATTGGGTTGATGAGGTGGCATGTCACGTGTCATGAGGTGGCATGCCACGTGTACACTCAGTTAAACTTAATGGTCAAAATTAACGGAGGGGCAAATTTGCTACTTTTTTTATACTTCCCGGGCAAATTTGCTTCCTTTTTAATACTTCCATTGTAAATTTGGTACCAAGAAAACTTCCGGGTGATGAGTGCCCCCTTATCAAAACTTCTGGGGCAAATTATGCATTTAACCCTTGATTTAATTGTACCGTGTAATCTTTTAAAGGGCGTTGAATTAAATTCAATTGGATCTCAATTGATGTTTATTCAATTTAATAGTTTAAGGTTTTTATTTTAAATTCGTTTATTTTCTTCATTGTATTCTTTTTCAACATTAATATTAATATTGACAACAACAATGTATCAAACAAATATAATCCGATTGTGAATAAATGGATAATTTTATTCGCATTCCATGGGATTTATACGAAGTGAATGAAAAATTGACAAGATTGTTAAGTCAATGGAAATTGAAAAAAAAAAAAAAAAAAACCGTAAAGAAGGGGAGAAAAGCATGATAGGACCCCGAGACCCAAAGCTCGGATACAAAGGGAGATGCGTTTTCCACTTGTGATTGGCTGAATCCTGACATTATTGTACGAATGAAGAGGACATTTGATAAACATGGTACTCTACTTCTTTTTCCTTTTCTTAATTTTGTGGGGTGAGTTAGAAAATCGGGCCAACTCGACCTAACCTTTTAAGGGCCAAACTTATAAAATAATGTCTCTAAATAAAATAAGACGTAAGCTAACTTTATAGGGCTGGAGGCTTAAAAGGTCAGCCTGTTTAATTTTTTAACTTGCCCAATTGACAGTTGTCCACTTGCCGGTGAATCAGCTTTCAACATTTGTGTAACACCCCAATTTCCGTAGCATAAATCGTGCCGGTGACACGTGGTTTTATAAAAATTATCAGAGTTTTGAGGTGCTACAGTTCAGTGTTTTGCGGAAACGGAGAGCATGTACTAACATTTGGATAATGAATTTAACAATGAGTCACTGATATAAAAATACTCAGACATATGCTGATGCCTGACGTATACTGATATATTATAAATTTCCCGGAGGATTGTTTGTGTGATACAGTAATACAAAACTTTATAATTACAATTCTTACATGTAACTATACCCTCTTCAACCAAGCCTTGAGTAGACTTGGGGCATAGAACCTAACTTAGTTAAATCATCCCATTTGGCCAGGCCGGGTAGGTCTAGTGGGAGTCTCACCGTGCTAGGGTGACTGATTGACTTAACCACATAGACGACCCTTTCTAGTTTAAGCACCAAACGATATGAAGTAACCTTATTAGATTCATGCAATACGGTAGGTTCTGTTGATCTTCTTCCCGCATTTGCTTTGACCGGTGCCCCTTCACGGCTCTGTCCGTCTGTACCTATTTTCGGCTCCATTCACAACGTCTTCATAAATCCTGGTTCCTTTCCTGAACCTCTAGTCAAGTCTAAGATTCAAAACAAATTGAATCTTATGTAACAATTAACCTCATATGAAAAGTAATACAGTATATGTATGACAAATATTCATTACATTTCAGCATTAACCAATACATAGCACACAGCAGATGTAAGGTTACAACAATACAAAAGCACACAGTAGATGTAATGTCAACCACGTTTGCACTAACCAGTGCCACAACAGCTCCTCGTGTCCTCAGCACTAGGAAAACTCAACGGCATTATCAAGACTATAACCCGTATAAAAGCTGAATGTATAAACAGTGATTCAAGACAAAGTCTTAACCACGGTGCATGACCTAAAGACAAGTCTTGTCCATGACTCTATGAAATCATCTATCACATATAAGCGTACAAGTCACATCAGAGTTAAAGTTACTGTACGTGAACGTACCTTCCTTCCACGTAAATAGTAATATGTCCGTCCTTCAAATCTGACTCCGAATAATATCGTAAGGGTTATTTTTTCCACTATTGACCTTTTTACCCATGGTGGATTCATTATTCCAATTTTACCCTTACATTTCATAAAAAACGTATTGCTGTATTTTCTAGGCAAATTTGTCAGAAACTTTGGAAAATCATAATTAATTCTATAAAACTCGAAATGAGGTTCCGTAAAAGTCCTCGGAATCCTTAAGATGTCTACTTTCATAGAAAAATAACGGCTTTTAGTCGAAATATATGAGTCATTCCCAGGTTTTCTGTTTTCAAACGTTGCTACAGTTTAGCTTCCAAAACATGACCCAACTTCAAGAATTATTTTCTCCTAGTACAGACCTCAAAACGTTACAAAATTTATATCAATGGAAAGATATACATGTCTACTTTACCCCTATAAATTTTCATTATTTTATGACGTCATTTAATATATACAGTAATTCATACAATATGACTGACTCCAGAAAACGTCCAACCGTAAATTTTGCTTAGGAATTTCGCATTACTTTGATTTTCAACCTTCAAGAATTTTGCTATACCATAATTTTCATCTAATTTTCGAAATATTAACATTTTTAACCATAAAAAGATGATAACAAAACTACTCTTAAAGATTAAGGATCAAAACACCATTTAACTATGAATTTAAAGACTATAACTCAAGAACTAAGAAACTTACCTTTGAAGATCCTTGCTCCTTCTCTCTAACTCCAAGAAAACTCTCACTCCCTCTCTTACTACTCTCTATATTCAGATGCTATTGCTTGTGATGGTGTGAAACATAAAATAATAAGCAAATGCATGTCTACAAAGACCATTGTAATTATTCAATTAATGTAGTGGATTGGCCTAACTTATGCATTATGAGGAAATAAATAAACTATGGAAGAAATATGGTATTTGAGTCATCTTTTCATTATTTACTAAAGAGGTGTAAGTTGAGTCATTCTTGCATTATTAGATAATGCAAATGAAATGGAATATTACATTGTTAATTTAATCTTAAGGAAAAATTGCCTAAAATTATAATTAACAAATTACACATATTTGAGACACATATTCACCTTCATTTTATAGGTATAATTTATCAAAATATAGTATTTATGATAAATAGGAATTTTAGGGTATTACAATTGGTTCAAGTGTTCTAACAAAATATAGAAGTTTCATTCTTCTATATAATATTCAAGCTCTTATTTGTACTTGCAACTAGATACATGGATTTACATATAATGATAATTTAGTAATGTATATGTATTTTATTTTTGTTTGAGTTATTTATCCATTTATCTACAAATATATAATAACTATACTTTGATATTATGATATTGTTTATTATTTGTTGCCGATAAAGATTTTGGATGTATTCATGATGCGGAAGAAAAAATTCTTAATATTTTTACTAATGAAGCAGAGCCTACTATTCAAAGTAAAATACAATCAAATATATTTAAAATTGATGATAATGATGAAAATGATAGTCATTATACTTATGTTAAAATTTACTAATTATATATATTTTTTAAAAAACGTAGGAAAAATATTAAAATTTAGAAAATAGCTTCTAACAAACGGTCGACCTTGAGCCTCATACTCTCAGATTAGACTTTAAAAAATAGATATTTTTCGCAGTGTAGACGGCCCTCAAAGATTAGCCCTAATTTCCAACCCTATTGACCAAACACTCAGAACTCGACACCTGTCCTATATATATATATTATTGTTTTTAAATTTTTCCTGCTACCTGCCTCCCTTTACTTTTCCCAGGTATAGGCTTTTCATCAACTAAAAAAATAGGTGAGTCTGTCTCTGTCATTTTCATGGTTCCTATCACTCATTTATGAATTATTATCATGGTTAGATAATTTTTCAGTTTAGTGTCGGTGGCATGAGTTTTGACCAGATCAGGCAAAGCAAGAGGTTTCAGTTCCCTCTTACCCTAAAATCTTGTTTTTTTTTTCTTATTATGGTTTGCGCATCAATAACAGCAGCTAGATAAGGTAATAGATTAATAAAAGGAAAGGTATGTGTTTCTGTCTTTCACTGCTGCTTCGTCTCTTTTGGGTTCTTTTGTTTTTTTGTTATTTCCTCTTCAGATTCTTTCTTCACTTTCAATCTTCCGTTTCTTTCTTCCTTTCTTTCTTTTCTTCCTTTTTATATATGTACTTAGGCTTGTTTTATTTTATTTCTCTTTAGTATACATAGAAATTCCCAACGTTTATGGGGTTTCCCCCTTTCTGGTATAAAATCTTTCTTCATTTAACTACCCCCTTCTGGTTTCTAGCGTAGTTTTTGATAAACAACATCCAATTTCTCAGCTGTTTAATTAATTTATTAAGAAGAATCTGGTCTATTTTGTATTCTCCTGAGCTTATAGCTTGACTGATCTCTCAAGAGGGATTTATTAACCTTTTGTTTTTTTTTCATTCTTTATCTAAATATATATAGCTTTCTTCTGGGTGTTGAAGATTTTGAAAATTATCAAAGATGGTGAGAGGGAAGACACAGATGAAGCGTATAGAGAACGCAACGAGCAGGCAAGTGACATTCTCAAAGAGACGTAATGGACTTTTAAAGAAAGCTTTTGAGCTCTCAGTTCTTTGTGATGCTGAGGTTGCTCTTATCATCTTCTCTCCCAGAGGCAAGCTTTATGAATTTGCAAGCTCCAGGTATTATTATATATATTCTTCATCTTCTTCTTCTTCAGTTTCACTATACTCTTACTTTACTTTTCTCCAACACCCAATATTGTTTGTTTTGTTTGGATACATTTAAGTACGATATAATGTCTTACAGTTCATCATTACACCAAGTTACGGATGAAAAAGAGAGAGTTAAATTTCTAGTTTTAATTTTTAAATTTCAATCAAACATCATCATATGGCTTATCATCTATATATTCTCTAAAATCTGTTTATTTGTGATATGGAATTACTCTCTTTTGGTGTTCGAGTTCTTTTTTAATATCATCATATGCACAGTTAATTAACTTTTATTGACAGTAGCTATCATCTAGGATATTATCACCCTATGGGAAATTTTGTTCAAGAAGTGTACTATACATATATATATGTGGTCTAAATTCAACAAGAGTACACATGCTTTTCACATTCCAATGCTGGCTATGTACCTCTGTACTTTAATATTGCAATTGTGTTGACCGAAAAAAAAATTGCAATTACAATAACTCTGCATATAATAATCAATCGAAATTATTCGAAACATCAAACTTTGATGTGGAAAATAAGTTAAAAGTTTATCCTCAAACTTCTAAATTCAACTTCTTTTTGATTTTGGACTTGAAAAATATTCCCAGCCAATTTAATCCTCCGTTTTCCCCAAGTTGCAACGTAAAAAGTTGCAAAAACTTTTATTCACACAAGCAATTCCAAGTGAAAACTTTTAAAACTCTCTTTTCACAAGTCACAACTACCCAAGACCTTTATAATCACTAACATTTTAACTTTTTAGAGTCTATCTTTCTAGAGTCGCAAAAAAGACACCGTTGAAACTGGTCGCCAAAAGTCTTTTGTTTCTAGTGTTGGTTGTGATAATACCCAAAACATTTGATGGCAACTACTCAATATACCTTAATGCATACGTGAGAAACCGCATCTTTGAATTCAATATATCCTATATGTGCAAAGGATCAATCATGGCAATATAATCTAGATAAATTTCAAGGTCGATCTAATGAGAGTTTTTGGTGGAATGTAAACTTTTACAGTTAAAATCTAATTGGAAAATAAAAAATTGGGATCAGGGTTCACCTTATTGGTAGGCTAATGTTTAGTCCTTTTTTCTTGCACTAGAATTATGCTAAATTTGTCTTAACATCTTGTCACCATCTTAGTTAACTTGACATCATTAAACTAAACATGATAGATCTCTAGTCTAAGCTAATCACATGCTCCTCTTTTAGCTTTAGATTATAATTTCAACATAGTTATTGATCATGCATGACTGCTAAATTGTCAAGAATTAGAGTTAACAAGTGATTTTTGCAGTATAATGTGCAATCAAAGTCGTCTCCAAATACCCAATTAAACTATACAATTCAATCAGGAAATTAATTAATACTAAATAGGGGATAATGGAAGAAATAGTGATTAAATTGGGGGTTAGATGAAACAGCTGAACAAATAAAAACAAGTTTAGGAAAAACAAAGCTAAAAACAATGAAAATCATTTGGGAAGAGATGAGCAATCAATCACATTCCGTTTCCTAAGATTAATCTTCCTCATCCAGAATATTAATGGAGTTTAATTCAGCTTCATTTTCTGGCTTTTCCACAAATCACCATCCAAGGATTAGACTAAAAATTAAACTACAGATTAACCAAAATCTCACTTAACAAATAAACTAAGAACCATTCCCAGATTGACAACTCATTTAAATCTGTGATTGTGAATTTGTTTGTGTAATTGAATGTGTCTCATTTTTAAATTGAATTATGCTTGACAATGATGATGTATGAAATACTAAACGTGTTAAGTTCATGTATTGGGGGTTATGTAGCCTACGTTGAGTTGGTTGGATGCCAAACCGCTACATAAGGAGTCTTGTAATAGAAAACTCTCGCCTCCTCTCTTAAAATCTTATTTCACATGATCTACTTAGGAAGTTAGGATAATGATAAGTACTATTCATACAATTCTTATTTTAATCCATTGTCTCAAATATCAATCTCCGTAAGTATACTGGTCAACAAGTAATACAAAGCAAGTATTGTTTTCACAACAAGTATCGTTCCAAAACAAGTAACACAAATATCAATTTCATACTTTTGCCTAACTAGATATCAGTGGTTATTTTAATTAAGAACCTTAGATATAATCTAAAATTATTGTTGCTAAACTCAGTTCATAGTATGTGAAAATACACACTCTTAGTTAGTTTTAGTTGAGTGTAGTACTTGTCTAGGATCCAATCCTACTTCTAAGCATCTCTCAATATCAAAGATATTTCTAAAATAATTTTCCTACAAGCAAAACTATCCATTCAAGATTGCAAGCTTCAAGTACCAACACATTTTCCCTATCACTAGTTCAACTAAGAAACCCAAATTAATAGCCATTAATCAATACTTGTCAAGCACATAACGAAACAACCACATATGCAAGTAGAACAAAATTAGAACGTAGAAAACATACAATACTAATCCACAAATAAAGCTACAACAATCCTACTAAAACAATTCAGTCACTCATGATCTGATTCACAACAATAATTCGTCAATTTTCAATAAAGTCTTTAGCAAAGTTCCGAACCCTTTCTTCATAGCCCCTGACGAAAGAATTTGTTCATTTTATTGTTGTCTTTGTGCCACTTTGAAGAATATTTCCCTCTTAACTACAATTCTTGCTTTGATGTCACCTTTATAAAGCTACTATGACATAAATCATCATCATTAAACTTCAGATGACATGAATTAGACCAAAATAAGCTTCTTCTCAATTAATTGACGTTATTTACTTGCAAAGCATATTTTCTTACATTTGATGAATAGATGATGCAAAAAATAGCCAAACAAACCATAAAATTAATTGAAATTATTTTAGGCACAATTTTACGAATTTTTATATGTCAACAAAATGCTAATGGATATACCACTTGGATAAGCATTATTCAAATAAATCTGATCCTTTGTCTATCTTCATGTACGACTTTTATGAGAGACAGATTGAGAGAAATGAGAGAGAAAAGGTAGACAAACAAGAGAGATTGGGAGATTGAGGGTGAACTTAAAAATTGGTTTGCTGGGATGTTATCTCATTTTCTTTGCAGAAATAAAACTATGTTATTAAGTATTGCATCCCACCTTGTATCTTATATATGTGAGAATCTTTTTAGATTGACATGTTCCTATTAAGAAGATATACTAGTAGCTTGTGTGAAATTTTTAGTATCGTTTTTTATTTTTTCCCCCACTAATTATTGGTTTGTCTCACTGCAATAATTATCTCACTCTTTCTCTCTCTTCCTAAGTAAGTGTCTTTAAGAAATAAATTATATTTTTTACCTATTTATTATCTTTAACCAATTTTAAACATTTTGTAACCTATCAGTTATTTTTATCTTATAAAAAGAATAAGAGGGAATAAGTTAGAGCCATCAATCCTAATATTTTAAACATTCTGTTTGTAAAAAATTATTTCAACTGCCGTTAATATTTTTAAATTTGAACCAATATTTCAATAAGTAAATCAATGGAAATATTGGTTGATAACTTGTTACTCCTCCTTTGGTTCTAAATATAGGACCTAGTTTATAAACTAGGTCCTACATTCATTTAGAACCACAGTCCAGAGGTAGTAGTTTGGTTGTACCATATCTTATGATATTTATAAGAGCCTTTTAATCAAATCATAGAGATTAAGTGGTTAAACATGGTTGATGTTCATAATTTTTTTTTTTTTTTTTTTTAAAAAAAGTGTTTTATTTGAATTTTTTTCCTCATGACTAATGTGGCAAAAGACCAAAGTGAAATATTCTTCTTCCAAGTAAGAAAGAGGGTTCTAATTACGACGGGCATATTTCAAAAAGATTGATAAATGCTTCATGCATCATTGGTATCCTCTTGTCGTAACATTATGACTGGGATGCCAGTGGAGATCAATCTCTTGATAAAGCCTAGCTAATTGCATTCAATCATGAACACAAGCACACAAGTCAAAAACTTGTGACGAAAAATCAATTTCATTCATCATATAAATTGTTTGCAATATGTGCCTTTAAATAGGAAAAGAATAATCCTAACGTACGTAAGACTCCTTGAAATCTCAAATAAAATCCTAACTGAGCTATTTGAGCACACAAGGTCCACTTAATTGGCACCTAACTAAACAACGAAAATATATAATAAAATAAAAAACAAATGACTCAATGTGATATTTAAACAATATCATTTTTTGAAAGTAAGATAAGCTACCACTAGACTTAGAATTCAAGATCTTTCAAATCTTCTAATAATCCTCTGGTCCTCTTTATTGGGAAGACAGAGGAGGTTTTTTTTTTACAATTTATAAGTCATGTCATTAAATTTTTCATGTGATGTGCCATATATGCTCTTCATTTACTATGTTGACTTTATTTTTATGGGTATATTGTATATTATTTAAAGGAAGAGTTGAAAACAAGTTAAATTTGAAGGTAGAATTCATGTAGTTTATAGTTTTTCTTGGTCTATGTGAAACATGATATAAATGACTTATAAATAGGATTACAGGAGTGCTCGGTAGTGCACTCTTAGTTGATATGTATTCATCTGTATATATCACAACGACAATAGCAACACCTTTTTCTTATTATTTTTGGGCATATATAATCTTATTGAAACAAACTAGATGCATTTCTCCGTGTATTATATAGATTCAAAGGAATGAGCCGGACTGATCATGGTTAATGAGTAAAGTGGCTTACTGTAAATTTTATATCATGTGTTGATTAATATTAAGTATTGCTTCAATTTCACAGCATGCAGGCAACAATTGAACGTTACCGCAATCATAACAGAGATGCTCAAACAGCCTCCAGATTTGTAGAACAAAATATGCAGGTTAATATTATTATTTCATTCTATTCGTTATCATTTTAGTCGTATATGTTTTTTGTTATTCTGTTTTTTTTTTTCTTTTCATTATGCAGTTAGTCAAAATGTAACTCCAAGTTTCAAGATTAACCAGAGGCAATTCAAAGTAAAAGCTTAAATTTTGGCTGTTCATACTTCATATATGCCTAACATTTTCCACTAAATTAGACCTCAAACGACTCTCATGTTATTGGGTCTTTTCAACTTCGTAACTTTGCCAAGTTAATGCCTAAGTAAGAAAAAGAGGGGGAAGGAATTAAATATCTTGAGATAAATGGTGCATGAATGTACAAAAGCATCTCTTAAACTACTTCTAAGTATACCAATTGAAGTAACTCATAAATAACTCTTAACTCATTAAGCAATTAGCTAATGAGATGGATTAAATGCAAACTGTTAGGAACCAACAAAATGAGTATCTAAAACACTGATTTAATTAGGCCAAACAGCAAAAATACACTGGAAATACAATAATCTGTCAAGAGTATGGACTCTTGCAGCCAAGAATGAAGGCCACTTTGTGAACAGAATAGCTTCCTTCTCCTAAAATCTGTCAAGAGTATTTCTACTCCCACAGCCAAGATGGTTACTGTTCTCTATAGAACCAGTCCCCTTCTCCTAAAATCTGATACAGAAATTCCACACCCATTCCTAATACTCCCTACGTCTAATATAGAGGAAAAAGCATTTGTGCACAGTCTTCAAAAATGAGTGCTAAAGGGCTAAAGACCACAGCCACTCTATACAGCAGCTATATGTCTAACAATTACACCAAAATAGGAAAGTCAGCTCTGCAACCTTAAATGCTATTCTTTCCTTTAGAGTATGTCTTCCTAGTTTGTCTTGGGTAGGTCTTCCCTAGGAATGGGTCCTTTCATTACCTCCACCTAAAAGCTTCACCTTGTCCTCAAGGTGAATCCTCCGCTACATTCCCTGTTTCAACGTCTGGTTTTTTTCCGTCTCCGCGTCAACGTCGATTAGGAACATTTGCAGGTTTTTATCTCAACAAGTGTGAGCCGGACCGTGCTTCTCGCCACATTTGTAGCAAAGACCGAGCTCTCGCCGGCGTGCCATCTCTGCATCCTGCAGCCGGCGACTCCTCCCAGACCCTTGCGCAGACGAGATCACGGTCGAGGAGCTTCCCGTGGTACTGTCATGCGTTTTTGGTTCTAGTTTGGTGCTGTGAGAGGATTGGGTTGCTGTTATGGCCTTACGGGTGGGTTCCGAGAAGTGGGTAACCTTGGGGTAACTGTGTTGGCCCTGGGTTGGATATTTTTTTAACCCAATATTGTTGGGTGTGTTAAAAATCTGACTCCCTTTATCCAACTCCAACAACTTATTCTTCCCATCGACTTTGATGGGCATTTGGATCAGGCCTTCTAGGTCAGTTTCGGCAGCCACCTCTAGTTCAGCTTGAATCTCCGTCTTCAATCCATACAAAAACGCCCCCATCAAGCAATCTTCTGTCGCATCCTTTAAGGGAAAGGATAAGCGCTCAAAGGCTTTGACATACTCTAGGACCGACTCTTCTTGCTTGTTCGAAAATAAAAACTTGTACTCTCCTCCCTGTTGAAATGTGTGATAACGTTCCAGCAGCTTCGTTTTGAACTTCGGCCAATCTGTTAACGTGCCGTGAGCTTCCTTCCATTGAAACCAGTTGAGCGGCCGATCTTCGAGGCACACGACGGCGGCCTCCATCTTCTCTGACTCCGGTACGTGGTTTATGTGGAAATATCTCTCCACTCGGCAGAACCAACCAATCGGATCGTCGCCTTCAAAGACCGGTAATTCCAGTTTCCTGAACCTTGTTGCTTCTTTTTCTGCTTCTGTATGACTCTCAGCTCTCAGTTTCTGTTTCTACTTCGGATTGGGTATCTTCTTATGTCCTTTTTTTTTTCTTTTCTTGCTCAAACCTTGTTCCATCCTCAGCAACACCTCTCTCATCACCCTCATCCCATCGGTTAGCTCGTCAACCTGCCTAGACAACCCAGAAAGTTCATCAACCTTCTTGGCCACACTTACCACGGTCTCCCTCAAGCTTCTGATTTCGTCTGTCATTTTCCCAGAAATCGTTCGGCTCTGATACCAAATTGTTAGGAACCAACAAAATGAGTATCTAAAACACTGATTTAATTAGGCCAAACTGCAAAAATACACTGGAAATACAATAATCTGTCAAGAGTATGGACTCTTGCGACCAAGAATGAAGGCCACTTTGTGAAGAATAGCTTCCTTCTCCTAAAATCTGTCAAGAGTATTTCTACTCCCACATGCCAAGATGGTTATTGTTCTCTATAGAACCAGTCCCTTCTCCTAAAATCGATACGTAAATTCCACACCCATTCCTAATACTCCCTACGTCTAATATAGAGGAAAAAGCATCAGTGCACAGTCTTCAAAAATGAGTGCTACAGGGCTAAAGACCACAGCCACTCTATACAGCAGCTATATGTCTAACAATTACACCAAAATAGGAAAGTCAGCTCTGCAACCTTAAATGCTATTCTTTCCTTTAGAGTATGTCTTCCTAGTTTGTCTTGGGTAGGTCTTCCCTAGGAATGGGTCCTTTCATTACCTCCACCTAAAAGCTTCACCTTGTCCTCAAGGTGAATCCTCCGCTACATTCCCTGTTTCATCGTCTGGTTTTTTTCCGTCTCCGCGTCAACGTCGATTAGGAACATTTGCAGGTTTTTATCTCAACAAGTGTGAGCCGGGCCGTACTTCTCGCCGCATTTGTAGCAAAGACCGAGCTCTCGCCGGCGTGCTATCTCTGCATCCGGCAGCCGGCGAATCCTCCCAGACCCTTGCGTAGACGAGATCGCGGTCAAGGAGCTTCCCATGGTACTGTCATGCGTTTTTGGTTCTAGTTTGGTCCTGTGAGAGGATTGGGTTGCTGTTATGGCCTTACGGGTGGGTTCCGAGAAGTGGGTAACCTTGGGGTAACGTGTTGGCCCCGGGGTTGGATATTTTTAACCCAATATTGTTGGGTGTGTTAAAAATCTGACTCCCTTTATCCAACTCCAACAACTTATTCTTCCCGTCGACTTTGATGGGCATTCGGATCAGTCCTTCTAGGTCAGTTTCGGCAGCCACCTCTAGTTCAGCTTGAATCTCCGTCTTCAATCCATACAAAAACGCCCCCATCAAGCAATCTTCTGTCGCATCCTTTAAGGGAAAGGATAAGCGCTCAAAGGCTTTGACATACTCTAGGACCGACTCTTCTTGCTTGTTCGAAAATAAAAACTTGTACTCTCCTCCCTGTTGAAATGTGTGATAACGTTCCAGCAGCTTCGTTTTGAACTTCGGCCAATCTGTTAACGTGCCGTGAGCTTCCTTCCATTGAAACCAGTTGAGCGGCCGATCTTCGAGGCACACGACGACGGCCTCCATCTTCTCTGACTCCGGTATGTGGTTTATGTGGAAATATCTTTCCACTCAGCAGAACCAACCAATCAGATCGTCGCCGTCAAAGACCGGTAATTCCAGTTTCCTGAACCTTGTTGCTTCTTTTTCTGCTTCTGTATGACTCTCAGTTTCTGTTTCTACTTCGGATTGGGTATCTTCTTATGTCCTTTTTTTTTCTTTTCTTGCTCAAACCTTGTTCCATCCTCAGCAACACCTCTCTCATCACCCTCATCCCATCGGTTAGCTCGTCAACCTGCCTAGACAACCCAGAAAGTTCATCAACCTTCTTGGCCAGGCTTACCACGGTCTCCCTCATGCTTCTGGTTTCGTCTGTCATTTTCCCAGAAATCGTTCGGCTCTGATACCAAATTGTTAAGAACCAACAAAATGAGTATCTAAAACATTGATTTAATTAGGCCAAACAGCAAAAATACACTGGAAATACAATAATCTGTCAAGAGTATGGACTCTTGCAGCCAAGAATGAAGGTCACTCTGTGAACAGAATAGCTTCCTTCTCCTAAAATCTGTCAAGAGTATTTCTACTCCCACAGCCAAGATGGTTACTGTTCTCTATAGAACCAGTCCCCTTCTCCTAAAATCTGATACAGAAATTCCTCACCCATTCCTAATACTCCCTACGTCTAATATAGAGGAAAAAGTATATGTGCACAGTCTTCAAAAATGAGTGCTACAGTGCTAAAGACCACAGCCACTCTATACAGCAGCTATATGTCTAACAATTATACCAAAATAGGAAAGTCAGCTCTGCAACCTTAAAAGCTATTCTTTCCTTTAGAGTATGTCTTCCTAGTTTGTCTTGGGTAGGTCTTCCCTAGGAATGGGTCCTTTCACAAACTAAATTTGATCATTTGTGAGACTGATAGATAGAACTGATGCAATATAGGATAAGAAAGAATTATTGTTTAAATATTACTAGGATATTTGAATTTATCTAGTATTTTATCATTTCTCTCTGGGCTTTTCTTTCCTCTTGCCTCCCTCATTTTAGGTATTTAAATTCATGGGCCTTCTCAGATTAACTCACATTTGACTCCCAACAATTTGTTCCCGCTCACAAAATGTCCAACTCTTTTGGGAAATTTGACCCCAAAAAAAAAAAAAAAAAAAAAGTCTTTTGGGAATAGGTGAACATCAAACATTGAGATATATTGAACTTTGGAAGGAAGCATGTAAATCAGTTTAACACCATATTTTGACCCAAAACTTCAAGGAATTAATTTTGTAAGTCTTCATGACACATCTAGTTAATGTGACATGAACTCACATTTGACTTCCAACATATGCACATCATTCAAATAAAAGAGAGTATTCATACACTAATCCAGGGCCACGATCATCATAAAAGATTAAAAGAAACTTGCCAAATATAATTAGTGTATTCCAGCACAATTACGCAACACAATCCAATGGAGGGCTCCAGTTTGTTTTCTAACATCTTTGCTTTTTAAAAAAATAAAATAAAATAAAAATAAATCTTTTTACTAAACTGTCACATGAATATGATTGAAACACATCACATGGAGAAACATTCATTTCTTATTTTGTTCTTTCAAACATGTAGGCCCCGTAGTAGCTGGTTTCTTATCACCCCATTTAAAGTTACAGGACTGATTTATATGTGTTTTGATTGAAATGCTGCTTCAAGTTTATTCACTGTTCTTAACCTAAATTGACTAGTATAAATATGTATCGGTTTTTTTAATCAATCATTCGACCTCTTGACTGATTCTTTTTATTTTTTTGGTCTGTGTTCCTATCAAATGAATCGGTTCAATGACCTATTTTCTAGTTTTCTGGTTTGATTAGAATGTAGTTTTTGGCATAGCACATTGCAACTAAAAGAACACAAAAAAAATTACCTTTATATTCTTGATAGCTTTCCTTTCCACACAACAGAAATTTGCGCTCTTAGTGTTAGAGCTTCATATTCACTTTCTACAATCTTATTAACCATGTTCCATGAGAAGTGGAAAAAAATCCAGTTAATGATTATGATGTTATTACTATTTACTACCATCCACATAGAAAGTCATTTATATGTGTATGTTACCGACATAAATTTATGATAAACTATTGAAATTCGAAGGAGTATATAGATGCAGAGGGAATAAGAACATCTGCAATATTATTTTGAATCCTAAAAGTAAAAGAGAATATATATGAGCTTTTATATAGGCAAACCTAAAGTTAACCCTAGAATCTAATTTAATCTAATTAAAGAAAAAATAAATCAAAATAGTTTAGATATAGTCTTAAGATATAATATCCATATCTAATTCTAAGATATAATAAATATCAAATAATCAAATCAAACCTAATAATAATTATCTAAATAATCTGAAATATCTTGAAGCAATATCCAACACTCCCTGTACTTCAAAACTGCACCAAACCTGTCTTCTTTAGAAGAAATCACTCTACACTCCCCCTTGTTTCAAAAGGCACCAAACCTGTCTTTTTTTCTGAAACTTGAACCATAATATGCAAAATCTGTCATGCCTCATTAGAAGTCACTGCAAATGTGGTGTTAGAGGGAATATTATCGAGCATGAGGAAAAATAAAGGTTTTGCATCTCACTTCCTATTTTCCCTCAAGCGTTGCTGGTCTATATATGGGTCTGCGAAACTATCCTCAATCAACATACTTTTTTCACCTCTTTGCCTCCTCGAATAACCTGCTTCCTTATGCCCAAACTTTTTGCACCAATGGCATTGAATACAACTTCTATATTAAACTATCCTCAATCAACATGCTTTGTTCATTAAATTGACCGCAGCCTCTGCTATTATCTCTGCCTTTCTTTTTTTCAGAATCCCTCTTTATTGTTTGCAATAACAGTGAACAGAGTTGCACAAGTGGAAAAACTATCATACTTTAAAACAAAACTCTACCAGAAAGGGAGAGAGGAAAGAAAAACTGTGACGCTGCGGTGGCCACTATTTGATAAAGATGTTCCAGTGGTCTCTCTCGCTCGCACGGATATCGCGTGATGCTGTCATTCAGACATTCACTGTCATGCAAATTGATATCCCTCACTCCTTTTTCTTTTTGGGTATAAATATCCCTCACTCCTCATCGCGCACAGGGTCGCTGTGTGCAAATTGATATCGCCATCACTCCTCTCACTCTTGGGATGGTTCTGATCTGATTTTTTTGATTTTTTTTTGGCTTATACTACTTTTTTGAGTCTTAGAGGCCCTTTTATTTTTTTGCCTGAGCTTATACTCCTTTTTGAATTCGGAGGCCCCTTATTTTTTTGCCTGGACTTGTACTCCTTCATTAGTCTTAGAGGTCTTTTATTTTTTGTCTGGGCTTGTACTCCTCCTTTAGTCTCAGAGGCCCCTATTTTTTGCTTGGTCTTGTACTCCTTTGAGTTTGAAGGGCCCTGTATTTTTTGCTTGGACTTGTACTCTGTTGAGTCTCAGAAGCCCTTCTTGTGTAGCGGAAGATGCCCTAAAAGAATATTTTGCTTGAGCTTGTACTCCTTTTAGAGTCTCAGAGACCCTAAATTTTTCTAGGCTTGTACTCTTTTTTGAGTTTCGGAGGCCCTTCCTGCATAGCAAAAGACGCCCAAAAAGAATCTTGTGCTATTGTATGCTTGCTCTCAAATCGAACATGGCTCTTCATAAGCAATATCCAACCGTCCCCCTACTTCAAAGCTGCACCTAACCTATCTTCTTCAAAAGAAATCACTCAACACAAACTACTACACTGTTATATACTACCTTCTACTAACATGAAAAATCTTCCCCGATTAACGTAGAATGTCCTGCTTGCAATAGTGATCAAATCATTGTTTTTACCTTAAACACTTGGAGCTCCATTTTTTTGGGCGGCCCGTGAGCGCCAATTATAGACAAATAGGACAAGGCCATCAAAGAAGGAATAATGAAAGCTTAACATAGTGTTTGATGGTCTGGCAAAAGATAAAAATTTGAACCATTGGAATGCTATAGACTGGCCACGTTAGAAAGTAAAACCTGTTCAACCAAATAGATTCTCCTCTCATTTACTGTAGCAAAACAAGCATTCTATTTAAACGAAACAAGAGATGGTAAAAGGTTATCTTACATCTAGGAAAAACTCAAAAAAGACTTGTCTGCTTAAATTGAAATTAGACAAAGCATAAATATGCATATAAGCATTTCAAGATTACTATAAAAATTAGGCGAAATTACATAAAACTTCTCCAAACTTTTGGATCATACACAAATAACCCCCCTTAACCTTTAAAGCTTAAAAATAAACTTTCCTGAGCTTCCAAATCGACACGAATAACTCTCAACTAATCAATTACATAATTGTAACTTTAGATTTATAGTTTTTGTTAACTAATGTGTTTATAATGCTGGATAGTTACAAAATTAGTTCTTGCCAAAAGCAAAAAATGCTGCAGAGACTTGCGAATTTGATGTTTGAATGAAATTGTAGTTGCAGCATCTAAGGCAAGAAACAGAAACAATGATGAAGAAGATCGAGCAGCTTAAAATTTCAAAACGGTTCAAGTCCTACTTTTGAACTTCTATATATAAATTCCATGTAAAATTGCATTCATATAAAAAGTTTTTTTTTTTTTTTTTTTTTTTTTTTTTTTTTTTTTTTTTTTTTTTTTTTTTTTTTTTGGTAATTTCAATCTCTTAGGAAGCTCTTGGGAGAAGATTCTGGCTCATGCTCCGTAAAAGAACTAGAAGAGATTGAACAGCAATTGGAAAGCAGTGCAAGAAAAGTTCGTGAGAGGAAGGTTAGCTTTTAATATATGGCTATATAATATTTACTCCAAAAGTTTCAGAACTTGATTTTTGCCTAAAGTTGATCTTCTGCTTTTCAGAGTCAAGTTTATAACGAACAAATGGAGCAACTAAAAGAAAAGGTAAGATATGTCTATATCAAGTGGGAAGGTAGTCTAATACTTGAAATGTGATTTCTCATGATAAAAAAATCTGATAATAAACTGTGTATAATGAAATATGGATAATTTTGTTTGGTCCAAATTTAAGAGAATTTTTGGATGTAATATGCTTCCCCACGTCTTAAATATAAGAGATAATTAAGAGATTTGGTCTAATCCTAAATATAAGACCTCAACCTATTTTGTCACCTAAACTAGTCTTTAAATTTAGGAGCTAGTTAAGAGGTTTGTTTTGATCATACGTGTAAGACCTTAATCCACTTGCTCTCCTAAATTTATATTTCCCCCCTCAAACTATCCCTATTGAGTGCATATATCAAAAGGGTTTACGTCAACGGGGAGCTTTTAATATAAATTATTAAAAGGGGTATTTTAGGAAAACCAATACATTCTTTAAAAATTAACTTCGCTGATTTCTTTAATCCCTGTGTTAGTTATTTCGTGTTTATATTTACTACCGAAGGGATACTTTTTTTTTTTCTTTTTTTTCAAACTATAAATATTATCCTATAGTATTAAAACAGGTTTCCATTAATAGCGGTAGTTTTCCAATGCAAATAATTAACTTAACTGGTTTTTAAATCTTTGTAAACTAATTATTTAGCTCTTACGTCTCATAGTAAAGGGAGTAGTACATATGCAATTCTATAGGTTCATTCTGCATATATGAATCCCACATGTTGGATTAGAGATAGTAAAGCCATTGCATGTACATACGCTGCAAGTAATCTAAAATTTCCTCTCCACTTGAACCATAATTTTCCAGTCACAAAAAAAATTGATACAATTTGTAGGTAAATGATAAGTGAAAAAAGTTACTAATGAATAGAGAGGAGCTAATTAAATATACGTTAGGTATATTTTTCAGCATGACACTCACATCTCACATTTGATCTCCTGAATCCCTCTCCAAGACGTATCAGTTAGGTTTTCTTACTAATTTACAGTTTAAACATTTAAAGATTTCCCAACAAGAGAAACATGCTAACTAATTAGCTTGTTTTTGTACAAACCAGGGAAAAACCCTAGCAGCAGAAAATGCAAGGCTGTCGGAGAAGGTGATGCTGTAGTTCATTTTGTCTGAGAAATCATTCTTTTTTTACTTGTTTGTTTTTATGGAAATAAAAACCTTCAAAAATGCTGGTAAGATTATTTCATATTTCACGAATTAGGAATGAAACAACAGATTTATTATTACACTGTGCAGTACAATAGCTTAGCGAGGCGAGCAAGAGAGAAGAATGATGGTGAAAATGCAGCCTCCTTAGAAAGTAGTCGTACTTCAGAAGTAGAAACTGACTTGTTCATTGGATTACCAGAAACAAGAGGCATCACTCTTCCCCTTCATGTGCTCTGATTGAAGATTATAATCAAGTTAAATTCCATGTTTATGTCATGATTTGAAAATATATATGAAATAAGGGGATTCCCCATACAATTATATATATTAAGATGCCTGTCTGTTTCATTGAAATTAATAATGATGGTCTGTTTAGATAGGAGACATTAATTGGTTAGTATTGCATAGTTCAAACTACTACATCATTAATGCCCTCTTTTAGTTGTTTGGCTGTCTGAACCTCATCAATCAGTAGAAACTGTTGATTGTGCTGATAAATTTGTTCGAAAATTAATATGCAAGTGTGTGCAAGTTCACCTCATTTTGAATGAAGTCCTTGTAGTTTTTTCTTTATTATTATTAGGTCCTTGTAGTTTCTTTGATTATAGGTGTTGCCGTGTTGGTAATGATTCTTGTTTTTTATAATTTGTAAATTTACAAGAGAAGCGATGTTAGTGGTTTATTATGTAGCTCTCATTTAACATATGCCAGAATTAATTTTGCCATGTAGATTAAATAAAATTAAAGTCAAACAGCGACAGATTATATAGATGGATGGAAGTAGTTATGAGCATAGTACTTTTTTAATGTTGATGATAAATATAGTTTATTTAACTAGTTTATTATTAAAGTAGATCTCAATATTTGGTATTTTGTGGCAATTTACATGTTATTCAGTCAGCATACACATAAACCATAATTAATAGATTATGCGCATAGAGATTAATGCCTATAATTGAGGAAATTGCTAAAACAGATAAAAAGAAAAAGATAGAAGGGTCTAATTGAAAATCATATGAAACTGTAAAGCTTGTGATGAATTTTTACATATGCATAAATGAACTGATATTTTTTTTTTGGGTACATGAATAGTTATATCCTCTTTCGTGCATTGGGCATCTTCCTTTCAATTTAGCTATGCTGGAAAGGGATTCTCTAAAAGTATATTAGGATGAACGTTAAAACATTTAGAGGCAATTATCCAGCAGTACTTGAGAATTTTTTGTAGCAATTGCTTTGTAATTTTCATAGACACATTTCAGAATTTAGGAAATCATCAAATTATCCTTTGCCTGAAATCGGATAATTACCATAAAACAATGTGTTTGCTCATGTTACTATATCCACTTAATTTTATGCAACCATAAGTAAGATATCTTATCATATAAGTTTTGGTTGAGGTTCTAGTATATTTATGAAGTTTATGTTACTTTTACGCTTATCATGCAAGCCCTAGTTTGGTGGCAACTGAAACTATAACTATAGTCACCACAAAAATTTGTCCTACTTTCCATGAAAATAAAAATAAAACATTCCTTCTAGTCATATTTTGTCAGGTTAGGTTTATATGCGAGGGGCATGAGGTTTACAGATGAATAGTCTAAAGAGTGGATGTTCTGTAATATAACGTCCTCCATTTTACTTAACAAAATAAGTATATAAAAGTATGATCGATAACTTAATAATGTTTCATTATTTATCAAAAAATCTAAAATAAACCAGAGTATGCAAAATGAGTCATAACGTGGCAACATACAATAATCTAACATATACCAAAAAGATGGAAGCACTACTGTCAGTAGAAGTAGCCTAAGCTTCTAAAGTCTTTCCTGATGGACCCACACGAGAATTATCAACTAAAAATGTTGTAACCATCAATCCTATTCATTATAAATACTAATATGTGCTAGTGAGGTGTCAATGGAACAATTTATGTAACAGAGTATTAAAAATATAATTCACTAATATCTACATCACAAATTTCCTATCATGATTTCTGTATCATAAATTATGTATCAAAATTTTCCTAACACAATTTCCAAGATGTCTCTCATCAATTCAACCGAACCGCCTTATTTCTGTTGACTAGACCCATGGACTAAGTTTCTGTCCATATTACTGGCTACTCAAAAGCTCACTAGTCATGTGATGAGGACCGACCAAAATCCCTGAGCACATGCTCCAGACTGTAGGTCTTTTCCCCCTCATTGAACCAGTGGGGTGTTGCAAGCCCTTATTGAAATGGTAGGGCATTCCCTCATTGAACAAATGGGACAATATAAAGCCAACCATTGTGCACCAATGGAGGCTACACCGCTTGGTAAAATAAATTACTTCATTTATTTCCAATCCAACCATTACCCTAATTATCACAATAAATAGCTCAACGAGAATTTTCCAAGATTTTCCACGTTCATAACACGTTGGTGCACATCTTAAGATTTAAAATGAGTGGTAGAACGTGTTAATAGGAGGTCTAGAGAGAGAGTTATGATTTTTAAAAATTAGACACGAAAATCTGGGCGAATTTTTAAGAATTTGGTGGTAATCATCTTTGTGAATTCTGTATGATTTGAGAAGTTAATTATTATGGTAATTTATTTTTTTCTCTCTAAAATAGACTTGTAAAGCTTTAATTAAGAACTGGAATCACCTCATTTAGAGTTTCCTAGGCTAAGTTATGATTTTTCTAAGTTCCTTCAAAAATTATAGTTGGATTTTTTGTTAAGTCCGAAAATGATAATATTTTGAATAAATGTATCTCGCCATGAGTTGAGACTTTTGGGTAGGATAATAGGCATTTAACTATGTCTTGGTGAGTATATATGTATAAGGATAAAATATTACCAATGATGACGACCTATCTCTATGAATTTCAAAATTTATAGGAATTGACAATTGCTTGAGCTCAAGAGAGAGAAAAGTGAACCCAAAGGATTTCGATATGGGTATAGTTTCAGAAGGAGCAACAGGTGTAATACCCAAAAATTCCTATTTATCATAAATACTCTATTTTGATAAATGATGCATATTAATTAAAAGTGAATATGTGTCTCAAGGAATTATAATCTATTGATTATATTTTCATCTAAATTCCACTTTGGAATTAATTTAACAAAAGGCAAGATATGAGACCAATATAATAAGATTAACACATCAAATGATAAATCGGAATCGGTATCTTATGGGACATGAATAATTCATAAATACATATTTACTATTTAAAAATACGGTAAGTAAGCATGGGAATATTTTAATCTCCCATGCGTTTCGTGCTTCAAGCATGGAAGGAGAGTGTAATGAGGGAAGCAAGGGAAGCAAGTGAAGCATGGGTATATTATTTAATTTTATTTTGGGGAAAATTACATAAAAGTACCCAAAGGTGAAATAATTACACTTAAGGACCCATTTTCCTCCCTATAAATAGAGAGCAATCCTCTCTTCATTCTTCACACCAAACTCAACCAAAGAGGTGAGTTTTAGAGAAGCAAGAGTAGAGAGAAAATCATAGTGGGAAGCAAGAAGGAGGATGAAGTTCTTCAAGGGTAAGTTTTCTAGTTCTTGAGTTTAAAGCTTTAAGTTCTTATGAGTTTTAGTAGAAATGTTAGTTTGATCTTTAATCTTTCAATATAGTTTTGTTTTCATGTTTTTATGATTAAATATGTCTTTCTTTCGAAAATATGATGAGAAATATTATGGAGCAAAATTATTGGAAGTTGAAGATCAAAGTAGCGAAGCTCTGGCGAAATTTTGTCGGTTAGCGATTCCTGAAGTCAGGGATACAAACGCCAGTATTTTATATTAAAGATGATGTTCTTAAATTATGAGAAAAGTCATGTTTAAAGTAGACATATAGAGCTTTTCAAATATACCTATAATGTATTATTTCGAGTTCTGTGCTAGGAGATATAAATATCCAAAGTCAGGCTACGTTTTCTGGAATTTTTCTGGCAGAGGATGAACACGTGAAAACTGGGAATGACTCACTAAATCTGGGTAACAACCAGTATTGTTCCACAAAATTAGACATCCTAAGGATTCCGAGGAATTTTACGGATTCTCGTTTCGATATTTCTATAATTAATTATGAATTTTCAAAGTTAGAGGAAAATCTGGCCATAATGCTGAAAGTAGCGTTTTTATTAAATAAAATGTAATGGCAAAATGGTAATAACAAATTCACCAAGGGTAGAAAGGTAAAATAAACCTTTAGGATATTACTCTAAGTGATATGGTAATTTGTTAGGATATCCGAGGACTCCGGAGGCAGATTTGATGGATGGGCGTATTACTATATGTGAATAGTACTGTATACATGAATAGTAAATTACTATTCACATGGAAGGAAGGTACGTTCGCGTACAGTAACTTTAACTCTGATATGACTTGTATGCATGTATGAGATGGAATGATTCATAAAGTCATGGACGGGACTCTGTCTTGGGTCATGCATTGTGACTAAGTTTATGGGGCTTAGATCACTACATATACATTCAGCTTTATACACGGGTTATGGTCTTTGATAATGTCGTTTGAGTTTTCCTAGCGCTGAGGACACGACTGTACATCGTGGCACCGGAGAGTGTGCAGACTGGGATGACATACATACTGCAGGGGCTGTGTAATGTTATTGCCTGATATGTTGAATAGTGTTTTTATGCTATGAAATGTTGTGAATATCTGCCATGCATATACTGTTATACTTTTCATATGATGTTAACTGTTACATAAGATTCAATTTGTTTTGAATCTTAGACTTGACTAGAGGTTCAAGAAAAGAACCAGGATTTATGAAGACGTTTTAAATGGAGCCATGAGTAGGAGCATTAATGGACGGAGCCGTGAGGAGGCACCGGTCAAAGGAAATATAGGAAGAAAGTCAACAGAACCTACCTTATGACATGAATCTAATAAAGTTACTTCACATCATTTGGTGCTTAAACTAGAAGGGTTGTCTATGTGGTTCAGTCAATCAGTCACCCTAGCACGGTGAGACTCCCACTAGACCTACCCAGCCTGGCAAAATGAGATGATTTAACTGAGTTAGGTTCTATGTCCCAAGTCAACCTAAGGTTTGGTTGAAGAGGGTATAGTTACAAGTAAGAATTGTAATTATAAAGTTTTGTATTACTGTATCACATGAACAATCCTTCGGGAGATTTTGTAATATATATATCAGTATACGTCAGGCATCATCATATGTCTGAGTATTTTTATATCAGTTACTCAGTTGTTCAAATTTTTAGTACATGCTCTCCGTTTCCGCAAAACGCTAAGCTGTAGCACCTCAAAACTCTGATAATTTTTATAAAATCACGTGTCACCGGCACGATTTATGCTACGGAATTTGGGGTGTTACAACAGGTAGGTAAGTGAATAGTATCTCATTATAACTTTTATAAATGAGATATTTACTAGTGATCATATTTTTATGTTAATTACCATATTTTATAGAATGATTTTGTGAGAGAAAGTTTGTCGTATTTGTTACACTTTCTTATTGATATTAAATGAGTAAAGATTGATGATTTTATCCATTATTATGTATTTTCTTCCAATTGTTTCAAAGCATGATTCATGATTATATACTAAAATGGTAAAGAGTTTTTTTTTTTGGAGATATTTTTCTTAAATTTTATACTGAAACGATCTTACATTTTAGAAGGTTTATAAGCTAGAATTTATTATTTTAAAAGGATTTTTGTTGTCATAATGAATTTGAATGAAATTTTTGAAATATTGTTTTTGAATCTTCATGTCGGGGAATTCGACTATGAAGTTTGAGATACAAATTGTTATTATCTTGAAAGAAGAATTTTTATTGCTTCGATAAATTGGCCCCAAGCATGCTTCAAAACATTTTTGGGAGAACTGAATACAAAACGCTGGTTACTAACAGCAGTAATGTTAGTTTTTGGTGAACCATGGTTAACCTCGAGCTCGCTTGATATTCATGGGATTTGTTCTCATACTTGTTATTCGTAGGTTTTGAACCAGCATTTGTTTTGTAGCTTTGTGCTACACTTGTTTCATGGACTGTATGTTCATGTTTGTTTCACGGCTTCGAGCCATGCTTAGTTATTATTACCCTCATGAACTGTATGTCCATGCTTGTTTCTTGGCTTCGAGCCATGCTTGGTTAGTTACCCCTGTAAACTGTGTGGCCACACTTGTCATTTGTTCTGTAAGAAGTCCTACGGAAAGATGAGGTTTGAGAATTATGGTTTAAATTGATTATATTAAATCAAAGGTAACTAACAATTTATTTGAATTTATTTGATTAACGATATTTTATATAAAGTTCTATTTTATTTATGATTTACTGCTTTAAATTGGTTTTGTCAAACAAAACAATTTATTCCGTATTTCAAGGTAGTTGGTTGATGATCCTATATAGAATTTTGTTATAATTCATGATCATATGATATATAGATTGAAGTTATTGTCATATTGTTATTATCAAAAAATTAAAATGTTCAAATTATATTCTTCTGTATTTTTTTTTGATTCGATGAATGAGACGTTATTCACTGAGAAAAAAATTTGTTTGGATTAGATAATATTACTGACCTTGTACCTCCTGTTAAGCAGTGGAGAGTCTCTTTAATGATGTAAAGATCGATGATCCATCTAGTAGTGTCATTAGTTGATGTAATCATAGCCTAAGACTTTTGTATTAATATGTAAAGCTAGATGCTCCATGTAATATATAGGTAGGATCCATGTATTTTAAATCATATGTTTATAAGTTTAAGGCTTAAGGAATGTGAGTCCGTTCATATTCCATACCGGTCATCCCTTTAGGTTTTAGGGTGTGATTCCTATCATGGTTCTGCATGTGGTATTTCATTTTGGTTAGTAATGGTTGAACCTGAAGCCCCTGTTTTCTGTGCGTTGGTGTTGGGTTTTAAATGAATTATTTGGATATGTGCGTGGAAAGCCCTGGAATCTAAAATTTTTAAGGCTGAAACTATAAGAACCGATAAGTATTGCCTCCTTAGATTGATAGCTTATTTAGCTATTTAAGTTATGTTTTCATGGTTTTAAAATGACCGCTTATCAGATTAAGGGGTTGAAAAGTCTTAGGTAAGCCATTTTGTGTCGACTGAATGGGTAAGGAATTAAAAGAGTATTTATATGTTGACATTATATTATTGATATTATTGATGGTAGCTTTCAAAATCAGAATAGTTGAAGATTAAAGGCTAATTATACTTGCTGTTTTTTAGCATTAATTTTTAGCTAAGAACAAAACATGCCATTTGACCTCTTCTAACCATGAAATTTTGTGGAAATTTAGTACACATATTAAGCTTTAAAAAGAGTCCTAGATTATGTTAATTGTAGGTCTACAACTCAGGTTATGAATTTTCCGAATTGGTTAGGGAAAACTTTCCAGTTTTCCAAACTAAAGGTCTATTTTTGTTTGAAGGTTTCACCAAGCAAATGACCTTTCCTGTCTTTGAAATTTGGTGTGTGTATAAAAAACCTCTTAATATTTAAAATGAGTCCAAGAACACATTAATTGGGTATGTATAAATGATGTTGTGGATTTTAAAAGTTTGGTCAGGAAATCTGGAAAATTTTGTTTCCAGATTCAAGTTGAATCTATTTTGTGAAAATATGAGAATGTTTCAGCCATAAATTGTTGGATATGATTAATTTTGATGATGTCTTATATAGATGCCATTATTAAGAGCAAAAAGCTTGTATGCTATATTTATCTCCTACATTGACTAACTACTGTATATTTAATGTAGATTAGTTCAAGTTGAATTATAGAGATTAATCAAGAAGGAGATAAGAGGTTACAGAAAGAAGAACTTGCAGAGAATGTCAAGGAAACAAGAAGTTATGAAAATATTTTGGGAATAATCAAGAGAAGAGAAGAAATAAAGAAGAACTTTCTAAATGGAATGAGAAAATCATTATACAAGTTCTTAGATTGATTCTAGAAGTCTCCGTGATGATATGGAAGTTGAAATTGCTCAATTCAGAGTTAAAATAAGCTAGAATTGCATTTTTGAAGTCATGCTCGAGCACAACAAAGTCATGCTCGAGCACAACAAAGTCATGCTCGAGCAAGGTACATTTCCAGCTCCAATTCCGCTCAAATTCTGATCTTGCTCGAGCATAAAAAAATGCCTGCTCGAGCAGAGAAAAATTCCTGCCCGAGCAAGGTCGTGTTTCAAAGATACTGCTGTTCAGCTCTTTCGGGCGACTGTAATTCGACGATATCTCCCAAACCAGGAATTGGATTGACGTGAAACCAGTGGCATATGAAACTAGACTCCCAATGAGTCATTTTGATATAACATTCAAATCAAAACGAGTTCATACCAAGGAGCTATGATGTTTACAAGTTGCCACCAAAATCACCGTCACAATCAGGACCAAGCTTTGGTGTTTTGAGTGTATCTCACAAACGGAAAATTAAAATGAGCTGAAACTGGTGCCATTGGAAACGAGACTTAAAATTAGTTCAACAAAAATTTGAACCACTCAAAACGAAGATCAATTGAAGGAGATATGATGTTTTAAAGTTGACGGTCAGTTCAGGATGCTGCAGAAAACGCTGATCAAGAACAACCTCCATTCATCTGATGTTAATGGACGAACTACAACTAGTTTGGAGCTGATTCTTCTTGCATTGGAAAGAAGACTCAAAGAGCTATATAGGGATAAGTGGTTTGCCAAATTTGGAGTTATATCAAGGACGCTACACCCATCAGAAATTGACCCTTGTGTTGATGATATGCTTGCATTCTGAAAGGCAGAGAAGCAGAGAGAAAATTAGAAGAGCTTCTGCCTCAAGTTCATATGTGTTGTGCCTCAAGCTCAGAGGAAGGAATTCAAGATTAGGAGTTATGCTCGAGCATCAGCGTATGAAACAGAAAAATGGCGAAGTAGAAGAGGCTTGCCCGAGCATGAGAAAAGAGTTGCTCGAGCACCATGCTCGAGCAGAGGTAAATATATGCTCGAGCAGGATCTTTTTATCTATGTTTATCGCCCCTGAATGAAGTGTGCCCGAGCATAGAAAATTGGCATGCTCGAGCACCATCGTTCCAGACAAAGAAACAGCGAGGTAAAAGAGTCATGCTCGAGCAAAGTAAAAGAGCATGCTCGAGCAAAGGTAAGTGTTTGCTCGAGCAGAATCATTAAACACTCATCTTCT
Organism: Acacia melanoxylon; assembly: GCA_019022615.1. Classification (NCBI taxonomy): domain Eukaryota; kingdom Viridiplantae; phylum Streptophyta; class Magnoliopsida; order Fabales; family Fabaceae; genus Acacia; species Acacia melanoxylon. The sequence goes on from JAFJYJ010000027.1 coordinate 5,872,080, forward strand.
CCTCTCTGTCTAAATTCTGCCCGAGCATACCCTTATAACTTGCTCAAGCATAAGCGATACAAAAGAATTTTCATTAGTCTTCAAAAGTGCTTGCCCAAGCATGCCTCTGAACGTTGCCTGAGTATCAACGATAGTAATTGATTTTCACAAGAAGCTTGCCCAAGAAGACTTTGTTTGTTGCTCGAGCACTGGGTAACTCGTTCTCTCTAAAATACTCTTTCACGTCTTATGCCCGAGCACACAGCTTGATCATGCTCGAGTAAGGTCACCCCTGTTTTGAAATCACCGTCTTCGAAAATCTTAAATCATCGAATGTGCTCCCATATTCTTATATGATTACTCATTACTATTGCTAATTGCTTTTAATAAGTTTGTTAATGAGTTTCAGATGATTTAGATATGGATTAATATCAGATTAGCATAAAGCAATTTATGTGTCAGAGGAGCATTAAATGCGTTTGCCAAAATCGGTGATAATCTCACAACCAACTCTCTGATCGATGTAAAGTTTTCTCTGATATTCCGCCAGCACATTAAATGCTATCTCTCAACGGACAAAACAAAAGGAATGAAGAATTCTTGCAAAGACCAAAAACACTGACGGTGATTTACAGACACTTCACGCTTCAACTCTAATGGACATTTTCGAAGTGACTCAACGGCTATTTCCAACGGACATTCAACGATCGTATCCTGAACGGGAAGAATTGCTCAATGGTCGAATGCTTTCCATTAACTATAAAAGGAGAAGGATTCAAATGGACAAACAGAGATACGAGCTTGCACTGTCGAAATGCCGATAATCTGAATCCAACATTTATCTCATACACTCTGTTTCTCAATGTTTATATAGTTTACAGTAGAGAGTGAGATGATCGATTATTGCACTTCAGTGTTTATACATTCACTTCTAAGAGAGAAGATTTATCTGTAAACATTCTATCCGAGAGTTTCTCAAGATTGGGTGATCTTAAGTGGGAAACCCATTGTATTGATTACAACTTACATGGGAGAGTGAATCGTAGTGAGAGGATTACTATGAGTCTGAAGTGTGTAATCAAGTGGGTTATAGATTACAGCTTGTAAGGGGGAGTGAATCCTAGTGAGAGGATTACTTCGAGTATAGATGTAACATCCCATTTTCAAAATCAATATAATTTTTTTTCATCATATATCATCAGAGTAGAGCATCGGAGCGATTGAGTAACTGATACTTTTAATCAAAATACCGTAAGTCTGGCTGATTACAGAAACGGTCCAGTGACCGAGAGTTTTCAAAGTAAATAATAACGAAGAAAGTCTTCATAGGGTCTGCGTGCGGCCTACTCGCCTTTCTCCTCGATCCTCGGTTCTCCTGAACTTGACGCTATGTTAAGAGCTGAGGTTCAATACACATTGAACCTCAGGTAACGGTTAACCTCATGCTTAAATATGACAATATATACATGACAGCAGCAATCAATACAACAGTCCACAACAGATGTATGATTAGAAATACATAACCACGTATGTAACATAACCACGTATGCTACAGCAATAATAACCTCGTATGTGACATAACCACGTATGTGACATAACTGCGTATGTAACATAACCACGTATGCTACCACAATAATTAGAACACAACAATCATATATATTCATACAATAAGCATTAGAGCTAGTGTTACGGTACGCGAACGTACCTTCGTTGACGGTATTTCGGTACGTTTTACGAAAAACTGTAATTTTTGACAACGGTGCAAACAGCAGCACAACAACGGTACGACAGCGGTACGATTATCTCAGATATCCTATAAGGATAATATTTATCAATATCTAGCAGCATAACAGGCATTTTAGGTACAAGTTACCATTTTGCCCCTAGTTTGACTAGTCGGCGAAATTTCGCCAGAGCTTCGCTACTTTGACTCTAATCTTCCAAGATTTTGACATATCTCTTATACCATCATACTTTTAAAATAAATATCATATTTATCCCTAAAAAATGATATCTAAATTAACTTGGAAAACTAAAGATTAAACTAGCATTTCTATCATAACTACTGAAAGAAACACTAAAGCTTAAGACTAGGGACCGAAGAACTTACCCAGCACTTCGCTACTCCTTCTTGCTCTGACTTCTCTCTAGAAATCTCTTAGAATTGGTGAAGAATGAAGGAATGGGAGGAGCCTATTTATAGAAAAAGGGTATGGCAATTCGGTAAATAAGTTGAACTTCAGTCAGTCGAATACGGGCCATCGGATCTAGGTCAAGTTGGAAAACCACATCTTGGCCTTCCATCCATGCTAGCCGACCTCCCCTCCTCTTTTTTGACAAAAGATGACATCATCCATGATGTCATCTTCTTACTTTATGAGCTGGTACCGATAAAGCTCCCTGATCCGTGCCCTAATTACGTAATCTTACACAAACTCAAAAATCCGGCCCCACAGCCTTGAAGGTCTATTCTTCCTCTTTCAAAATACTTGGGTTAGCCAAATTTTTGATCTCATTAAGGGTATTCCGTTTCGCCGAAGATTTTCGGGCAAACGCCTTCGATTCTGTAAATCACTTCGCTAAAGCCATCTTCCGGACAAAAATTCATTGATCCATAATACGTTCGGTTGTTTCCTACTTAATTCACGGATTTCAAGTTATGATTTATTTTCTATTGGTTCACACTTTTCTTATCTCGCCCATTCACAAAATATCTTTTATCCGATTTCTTTACTTTAACGAAATTCATTTATGGTTACTAGACCAATCACTAACACTTTTAAATTTTGAGTATACTTTCCGGATGGTAGTAAAATACCGGGATTTATGGTCTACTTAGATTCCCCTGGTTGTACTAAACTTATTCTTCAGTGTTTACAAAAATAACCTTCACTGGTCGTATTTTCGAGGTTAAATTGTGTCGGTTCCAGATAAGTCCTTATAATTTCTTCAGGATTTTCACATCTTCACAACTATTCCAATTTGTAAAGATTTTCAGTTTTTACTGCATTTAATTTATTCAATTTACTTTATTATTATTTTATATTTTTTTCTTCTTCTTTTTGGACAAAAAAACGTCCTCCCCTTTTTTTTTTTTTTCTTTATTATTTATTTAACTAATCTTATTTTATAATTTCCTCAATCAAAGATAATTAATCATTAATTCCTTAATTAGCCATTTACTAATTGTTGGCAATTTTCTTAATTAGGATTAATTATTATCTCACAACTATTTAACTGACATTGGTATTTTATATCCCATGTAAAATATTAAAAATCATGGGGCCAAAAAGTGCTTTTAATAATATTATATTTATGCTTCTCTATTGTTTCAAGGAAATAATCCCAAAAATTTCTAAAATTAGAGACAACATACTTCCTAAATTTTTGTCAATATTTGTTGCCATATGAGATTTATCATAATATTTTCATGCCACATTATGCCCCATAAATGTATTTTAGAGATTTTAGCTCTTTATTTACCCTGATTTCAATAAAAATTACCTTAGAAAATAAGGTAATTATAACTTATTATCTGAGACCATATATTCACCTATTTCCAATAGGTAATATGTACTAAAATATAATATTCTAGATAAATAATTATCCGGGTATTACAATAGAGCGTGTAATCGGATTGTAAAGGCTTCTCTTGTGCCCGGATTAAACAAGAGGACAGTGGATTGAAAATCTCAAGTGGAACTTGGGGAATGGACGTAGGTCAAGGAAGGGCCGAAGCAGTATAAATCACAGTTTGCATATTCTCTTACCTTATCTCTTATATTTCCAGTATATGTTTATTTGAATATCAAACTGTTGATTTAGAAGACGCGAAAAGATTTTCAAAGTTTCAAGTTTTTAATCTTCATCCAATTCACCCCCCGTTCAGCCGGTTCTTCATAATTGGTTTGGTGATGATTTTTCATTTAAAATAGACTTACAAAGCTTTAATTATGAATTGGAATCACTCCATTTGGAGTTTCCTAAACCAAGATATGATTTTTCCATGTTTCTAGAGAAATTAAAAGCTGAATTTCTATTAAGTCTTAAAATAATCACTTTTTTGAATAATTGTAACTAGCCTTAAATTGAGAGTTTTTGGATAAGCTAGATGAGTGAATTAATGGTCTGTCCACAGTCAATGTCATGCAGTTAAACAAGTTTTCTTTTGTAACCTTCTGTATAATATTTCCCTTATGATTAGATGTTCTTTTGGATTAGCCAAGTGTGGCTAATGTGATGTCTATATATAAATAGATACATATGACCTCATAGTAGTATAAACATATATACATATATGTATATATGTATATTCAGGGGTGAAGCCAGGATTTAAAATTAGGGGAGCGAAAATACAGAAAAGAACCCAATGTTCATGAAATTACATTTCAGCCCCATAAGTATTTTAATATTTTCATTTTAGTCCCTCCATGAAACTTTTAATGGGGACTAAATTGAAATTATTGAAATTTTTATGAGGCTAAAATATAATTTCCTAAACCTCTCGGTTGAATTATGTATAATATTTCCCTGAGGTTATTGTTGCAAGGATGAACATGTATGATACAAGCCCATATCATGATGAATGATTAAGCGAAGAGCAGAACATTAGGTTAAATTTAATAATAATGAAATACTTTGATGATACCAAATAAGGTTTAAGGTATGATGAGTTTTTAATGAAGAATTTGAACTACTGATAAAATGTTTTCAAAAGTTTTAAATTTTTCAGAAAAGCCCATTCGAATCACAGGATTAGATCCTGTGTTTTGGTGAAGTTTTTAAACAAAGGTTTTTACTTCTCAGGACCAAACCCGACTTTGTGATTTTAAATTTATTGTTAAATAATACATCTAACTGGTGTTAAAGTAAGGCGTCACTCTGTTTGGACTCAGAATAGGGCAACGTTATAGTGTTGTTCCGATCTCGATAATTTTGGGACGAAATGAAACCGTCCTAAAATATTTAGCACGAGACAAAATTATTATCGGGACGGGATGGGCTTTGTCTCACCTTGACTTTTTGTCCCGTCCTGGATATTTATTTTGTTTAAATATTTTTCTGTTTATTTATAAATTACATTTTTTTGGTAAAATTATAAATTTGGTATTATTTTCTAATTTATATAGACATTACATTGAGGTTCCAATATATTTATAAAATTTATGTTAATTTTACGCTTATCATGCAAGTTCTAGTTTGGGGGCAACTAAAACTATAGTCACCATAAAAATTCATCCTACTTTCCATTAGAAAAAAAACCTTCTAGTCATATTTTGTCAAGTTATATACGGGGGCAAAAGGTTTATGGATGAATAGTCTAAAGAGTAGGGGTGTTCACTTCTATTTCGATCCTGATATTTTGGGAAGAAATGGAATTGTCCCAAAAAAATTCAGTACAAGACAAAATTATTACCAGGATGAGATAGACTTTATCTCACCCTGGCTTTTTGTCCTATCCTGGATATTTATTTTATTTAAATATTTTTTGTTTATTTATAAATTCAGTTTTTTTGGTAAAATTATAAATTCGGTTTTTTATTCTTCTAATTTATATAGATATTAGGTTGAGGCTCCAATATATTTATGAAAATTTTACGCTTATCATGCAAGCTAGCCCTGTTTTGGTGGCAACTAAAACTATAGTCGCCATTAAAATTTGTCCTACTGTTCATCCAAAAAAGAAAGAAAGAGTCCTTTTAATAATATTTTTTCAGGTTATATAAGTGGGGCATAAGTTTTATGAATGAATAATCTAAAGAGTAGGGGTGTTCACTTCTGTTCTGATCCCGATCATTTTGAGACGAGATGGAGCCATCCCAAAAAATTCAGTACGAGACAAAATTATTACTTGGACGGGATGGGCTTTGTCCCACCTCGGCTTTTTGTCCTATCATGCATATTTATTTTGTTTGATTATTTTTCTTTTTATTTAAAAATTCGATTTGTTTTGGTAAAATTATAAATTTGGTTTTATTTTCTAATCTATATAGATATTAGGTTCGCTCTACATGATGATTAATGCAGAGGAAATCATGTTGTTATTGATTCAATATATATAATATTTTTATTAAATAAATAACGAATATATTTTTTATATAGACATTAGTTACATAAAATAGATATTATCTTATATATTGGTTATACTTTATTTTTTATTTACAATCAGGTGTCAGATTTATATTATTTTCCTTTGTCATCATGGCTCTTATCAAGTTTACATTTAAATTATTTCTTATTTTTTTATTTATGTTTTCACTGTAAAAATAATAATAAAGGACAATTACATATTAATACTCCCTCCGGTCCTAATTATAAGAGCAAATTTTGGAGTTAGTTTTGGTCCTAATTATAAGAGCAAGTTTTAACTTTTATCAATTTTTTCCTATAATACCCCTATCTATACATTCTCAATAATAATTAAAGATAATAATAATTTAATAATATACCTATATATTTTATAAAATAAATAATTTTTGTACTACAGATGTCATCTTAAATTTATATTGCAATTAATATAAAGAACGATTAGACACTTATATAAAGAAAAGAATAAATACCTATTCATCTGACGCTACGGTTCAGCGACATCTACGTGCACATATTAACTTATGATTTCAAGCTCCGCTGCACCAAAGAATTTAAATTACTATAGGAGTATTTTAGGTAAGGGTATTTTAGGAAAATAGATATAATTAACTAATTTAACTTCCCTCCTTAATCCCTCCAAATTCTGGTAAATAGCTCTTATAATTAGGACCGGAGGGAGTATTATATATTGTCAATCATCCATGTCCAACGTCCAACTCATACCCATACATTTTAGTTTTTACAAGTCTAGAAAAGGAGAAAAAACCCATCAACAGGTTCAGGTCCTTAAAAAAAAGAAAAAGATAAATGAGATGTTACATTCTTATCCTGATCCTGGTCTTATCCCTATCCCAAGACAAGAACATGCTTGTTCCGTTTCCATCCCATCCCGTGAATTGGCCTACTAAAGAGGGTTGCAAGAAAGGCTAAAGATAACCTTGATATCAGCTATCAGCAATCCTTGAGCAAAAAAAAAAAAAAGAAAAAAAGAAGAAGAAGCTATCAGCTATCATCAATATGAAATAAAGTTTAGGACCATGATCCATATTAATGTAAAACTCTAGCTAGGAATATGAAGAATTGATATGAAACCCACTTCTACCATGTGTAATAATATTTATTTCTAGTTTACCATCTGTTTTTTTTTTTTTTTTTTTTTTTTTGAAAAGCTCCTTTAATTTAGGTAAAAAGACAGTAATATATTTTTTATGCTAATAAGAAATAATTTTATCCTATCATTTTATTTCGAAATAGGATTAAGGATCAATTCTACCTATAAACATTTTCGACAAGAGTTACAGGCGTAAACATTTTGTTGGGTGCAAAAATACCCATCAACATTAAAAAAATAGCCCAATAATGTCATTTCATTTAATTTGGTGGACGTTCACCGTGTGAAGAAATGTTTCACTCAATATGCTGACACATATGGTGAACCTGCAAAGTTAATATCATATGTTGCAGTGAGGGGGAGGGAAGCGACCGGAAATTGATAGGGAAAAATTATAACCTAAGAGTGTCTACAAGTTTACAAGCCATATCAAATAATAAAGAATGAATAAAGTATCGTTCCCACGAAAACTTGGTACTTATACTTTAGTTAAGCGTTAATTTTATACTTTCGTTTAAATTTGAAAGTGGAGCAAATCACCAAGAGGGGGTGAATTGAGGATTTTAAAAATTCTTTTTAAAGTGCTCTAAAACTTAACAGCAAAACAGAGGATATGAAAGAATAGCAAGACACAATAAATTTATACTGGTTCGGTCACAACACTTGACGTACGTCCAGTCCCCAGACACTTTGGGATTTTCACTAACTCACAAGATCAGTTACACACTCTGCACTCGAAAGTTATCATCTCACTAGGATACACTTCCTCTTATAAGTTGTAAACTGATATTCTCAATCTCCAAGTCCCCTTGACTTGAGATTCCTACAATAAATTATTTCAATAAATGAAACTCTCGAAAAGAGTAGATAAGATAATCACTGAAGTGCAAATGTATCAAAAGATACTTTACAAGAGTAGAAAACACAGGAAGTATTTGAAACTTTGAATACTTTTCGTTTTCTGCAGATTGGTTGTTGAGAGGACTTAAATGCAACTCCTTATATATGAGGAGAGCATTAAATGACCGTTGGATTGAACAATGTAACCGTTGGAGACATTGGACTAGCTGTTAGGAACAAGTTGGTCACTTCTCTCTCTAGTCTTCAGTTAATCCAAGTGCACAGAAGTTTATGGTTGACTTCCCTTGAATTAAATCCGTTAGAAGAACAGCTTCTTGATAGGGAAAGAAAACATTAATCCCTTTGCAATGTGTATAGAATGATTGTCCAAAAGGATGAAAGCTTTTCTGGACTTTGCAATAAATGCGCTGACGTCATTTTTTGCTTTAAGCTAAAGCTTTATTTAACACTTTTTAAATCATCTGAAACTCACTAACAAACTGATTAAACATAGTTAGGAACAGTAAGGAGTGATGATAAGAAGTATCTAGATCAAACATGAAGATTTCACAAATTCGAGCAATTTGATTCTCAAACTTAGCGATGCAAACTCGAGTTTGTTCAATCAACTGAAGTTTGCAACAATTCTTTAGGAACCAAACTTGAGTTAATAAATACAAAATCGAGTTTGTTTTATCTAGAGAAGAATGTCGCGATTTGAATTTTGAAGAGCATTTTGAAAATAAGAGCAAACTCGAGTCAATAAGTGACAGACTCGAGTTTGGGACGTTTGAAGTGAAAAAGAGTTTAAATCCACAAAGCTCAAAACTAGAGTTTTCAAAACTTCATAAAATAGAGAAGCTCTCTGTATGATCTAAACTCGAGTTTGAAAAACCAAACTCAAGTTTCCTCAAAAGAGAGAAAACTTTGAAAACTTTCGCCAAACATAAACTGGAGTTTTCATAACTAAACCGAAGTTTTTTCAAGTTCAAAAATAGAGCAAAGCTCTCCACTTGTCACAAACTCGAGTTAGCCAAACCAAACTCAAGTTTCCTTGAAAGCTTGGGAAACTTGATAACTCTCTGTTAAGCACAAACTGGAGTTTGCAAAAGCAAACTGAAGTTTGGCTAAGTTCACAAAATATTGAAGGCTCTCTGTCTTGTACAAACTCAGGTTTGCCTTAATTTGAAAAACTTTGAGTGCTCTCTGTATTACACAAACTGGAGTTTGGCCAAGTTCATAAAATTTGAGCTATTCTCTGTCAAGTCCAAACTCGAGTTTGCCTTTGACAATAAGTTTTTTAACTTACCAAAGACAAACTTCAGATTGAGTTTACAATTGTCAGTTATCATTAAAACAAACAGAGAATCAACAAAATTGAGCAATCCAAATTGAATTTTTAATAAATGAAAAGAAATTAAAATAGACAAACAAAATCAAATTCAAATAGACAAACTACCATGATTATCAAACAAGCAACCCATAATCACTAATCCCTTGTTAGCTTCATAAACCTTGTTTTCACTAATTCCTTTTTTATTTATGACTTGCATTTTCAATTGATCATTATCTTTGTTACTATAGTAAAGAACATCATTTGGGGCTCTAAAAATCCTTCAAAATCAAAACAAATTCATCAAATCAAAATCTTGGGTTGCTTCTCAAGAAGCGCTAAGTTTATAGTCTTTAACTAGACTACTCAAAATAAACTTCTAATCATAAGTATCAAACACCGCAATCATCTTGTCTTCATTCCTTTTAAAGCAATAAGGTTTCATACACAAAAATTGGTCATTCAAGTTAATTTGTTGTACTTCTTCAATCATAGACAATCTCATAATACAAGCATTCACTAAATTTAAAGAAAGCACGACATGCACATCCTTGCAAATAGATTTAGGAGCTTCCAAAAATTTAGGACATTCAATAAAATCCAATTGACTCTCATTAGTAAGAGTCAAGGAGTCAAAAGGAGAACCATATGCAACAATTCTTGGGATCTCTTCATTAATTTCAACATCACAAGCACATGAATTAGGTTCTCCAACCGAAACCTATATTGGACACCCACTATCCCTTCCAAATTAATTTTAGGCTCACATTCATTTTTCACATTGTCTACAGTCTCATGCAATTCCCTCTCTTCAACTTTCTCATAATCATTTTCAATAGATAGAGCTCCAATGGCAAATATGATTAAAGGAGTTTTGTTGTTTTATTTCTTCAATGTCTTTTTGCATTTGGCTCACATGGTCTCTAATATTTTGGACACTTGTCTCAACATTAATGTCAAATTCCTTTTGATCTCACCTTCTGTATATTATTATATTATTTCCTTATGACCTAGCTTTTATTTTGAATTAGCTAGATGTGGCTATTAGGATGTATATGTAAATGGATACATATAACCTCATACTAGTGGAAATATATATATATATATATATATATATATATATATATATATATGATATTGCTGCTGAGATGGGCAAGTATGTCACTAGCCCATAATGTGATAAATGATTATACGAGTAGTAGAGCACTAGGTTAGATATAATAATAAGGAAATACTCTGTTAATATCAAATAAGGTTTAAGATAAGATGTGCTTTTAATGAAGAGTTTGAAGCATTGATAAAATGTTTTCAAAAGTTTAAATTTTTTCAGAAAAGCTCATTCGATTCACAGGAGTAAATCATGTGTTTGGGTTAAGCTTTTGTACTCTTTTTTGAAAATGTTTTTATTTCTCAGGACCAAACCTGGCTTGATGATTTAAATTTATTGTTAAATAAGACATCTGACTTGTGACTAAATGAAGACGTCACTTTGTTTTGGGCTCAAAGCAGGGGCTATACAACTCCTCCTATCTGCATTATAGGAGCTAGTTAGCAGGATAATCTTGATTTTAAACATAAGAAATGAGTCATCTTATCTCTAATATTTGTAATTTCTCTCTAAACTAATTACCTAACTTATAAATATGAGTATGTATAATAGTATAGTATTATGTTATACATAAATATTTTAGTGGAACCATGTCATATTTGTGATAATTAAGTAATTTATTTAACTTCTTCGGTCTATACAAATCAAATCAAATTAACACACACATATATCTTATATTAGTGATTGGATTAGTATTTAGTAATAGGTTTTAACAGATTTAATATTTTAACTTCTTAAAATCTTAAAATGTACTTATAAATAACATAACTTGACTTGTAAATATTAAATCTCTTTGAACTTATTAGTATTAAATAAAATTTGGAGCACTTTATTATAATTAACTTTCTTACACCATAAAGAAATCTTTTTTCCTTATATATAATGTTCGATCGATGTATGTAACATAGCATTGAAATCCAGACTGAATCAATTGGTATTCCCGTGAACTTATCACTTGGCCAGTCCAGTAGTCAACCAACTCTTTTTTGGGATAAAAAGACAATTTCATTAAAAAAAACTAAATAAAACGATACATAAAATATTGAGCTCCACACGATAAATTCATATTAAAGCACACGAGCCTAGTGAAAAACCAAAAATAAAAGATGGAAAATAACAATAACACCACGAACAGTAAAACAAAAAAGAGAAGAGCTTGAGCACAACTCAGATCATAATACTGTAAAGTAGGAGGCAAACACAAGCAGATGGCGAAGTGACCAACTAAACCACAAATTAATTGACCTTGGCAACATGACAGGTTGAAAAGATTCACTGGGCTAGGTTTCATATAATTTTAATTTGTAAAATTCCCTGTAAGGTCACAAGAAAGAAATGATTGTAATCGCTAGAAATTCCAAACAACAAATGAGTAATACAAATCTATTATAATTTTGGGTTAAGATGTAAAAAAATACATGTGGTTTGTCCAAAAGAACGTACAACACTAAATACTTTTTTTAGGTATAAAAGTGACTATATGATTTTTAAAATAGAACAAAAGTCACATTATCTGTTAGTGTTAGTAGACGCGCCTTTAGTTTTGCCTTCAGTTTTCCTAGCTGGAGTTATTGATCATATATGTGGCAATTGGGTCTGACACCTGCACACCCGCTCGTCAGTGTCTCTGTCTCCCAGCACTGTTGAACAGAGGAATCCGAAGGTTTACGACGTCAACAACACCAAAGACGAAAGCATACACTCCGGTGGCTGATTACGTCTACGATCATCACCACAGACAGCAACAGGGACAAAAGCCGGCGGCAGCGGTGAAGAAGGGGTTTGGGCTGCACACGGTGTGGCATCAGCTGAGGACATTGCCGACAGTGAGGGTGAAGAAACAGAAAAGGGAGACGCTGCCGAAGGTGGTGGAGGAATCCGAAAAGTTCTTCAGGGGATCTTTCTTTCAGAAAGTGGCTCACGTTCAGGATAAGAACTACCCAGAGAAGCAGGTCATGCCTGATACTATTCACAACGATGCTTTCGCCGTCCCTGCTAAAATTGAAACTCTGAAATCTGTTGGAGTTGATCCTTCTCACGTCTGATCATTTCTCTATAGCTTTGTAATAGATTTTCAAACAATAGTGTTCAAGTCAAATACTTATCAGAATTGCCCGACTCTTACGTTTTATATGAATTTGTGAATGAAGAATTTTGCAGCTAGCCTCGTGACATCAGAAGATCGTGAAATATATATTGATCATGTTTACTTTAAATAGAAATGTTCATGTTCTATGTTATACCTAATACATATGGATAATCTCCTTCTCTGTACTGTATTATTTGGATGTCCTTCTCATTCAACTGTGTTGTATATATTATTGTGATTGATTCTGATCACAAGAAAGAAAGAAAACTTAAAAACTGTGCACAGCTTATATACCTGCAGCCGGCGTAATTTATGGATGAAGAGGCCATATTTACAAGAGAAGTGGCTTGAACATTAAATCATTCTAAACAGTGCTGAGGATGTGGCCCACAGTCGCACACATTTATATGCTCAATTTGAGAGCTGTAAATGCTTCTTCACATCAATAATCCAAGAAATGTATCTGCACTTTTTTCTCCTTTTGTTTGAAATTTGGATGGCAATTACCAGCTAGCAACGTATTTCACTTCCAGTCAGTATAAATATGGTTCACCGCTGTAGTTATCGCGACGATCACAAGAGTTTTGCTTTCTCTTTCTCTTTATCTTTCCTCACCGCCTTCTCTCTCTTCCCTCTTCTTCTCTACTTCTTCTAAATATCTATTTCTTTCTCGGCTTCTGCTTCTTCTGCTCTGGCTCCACCACCTTCGGTGGCGTCTACCTCCTCTGTTTCTTCACCGTCATCGTCGGTGATGTCCTCGTTGATGCCACACCGTGTGCAGCCCAAACCCCACTGATACTGCTATCATCCCGATCGCTACGCACACCAGCACATATATGATCAATGACTTCAGCTAGGAAAACTGAAGGCATAATTAACGACGTCTACAAACACTAACAGATAATGTGACTTTTGCTCTATTTTTATAACCACATAGTCACTTTTACATTAAAAAAAGAAGAAGGTGTTAAACGCTTTTTTGGACAAACCACATGTATATTTTTACATCTTAACCATATAATTTTTTATACTAGAACTTATTATTTCATACTACTAGTTTATTATGAAAATTGTTAGTAATTACTTTTTTTACTTGGCACTTCACAATAATTTCCTCTATAATTTTTTCTCATGTTAAGCTTGGATTTAAACAACGTCACGTTAGAATATTTTTTTGACCGGAACTTCATTTTAGATTAATTTTAAAAAAGAAACAAAACAATTTATCTTGTTTAATTTTGACAACACCTTTTTTTTAATTATGTATATAGCTTAACGTTTTTTTCTTAAATGTTTTTTTCTTTACAGTTCTACATAAATATTTTTATATGTTTCACTTTCCGGATCCCGGCTCTGTTTATTTAAATATTTAATTTAAAGTTACACTTTCAAAAAATTTTAACAAAATTTGCATGAACTCTTACTTTTAGGCTTACCGTGGTACTACTTGACTGAGGATTGTTAGAAAGCTGCACGTGATTTGGATTTCTATAATCTCACCTTGTACGGATTAATAAATGTTACCCGTCCACCTAAACAAAGTTAGACTTTTTTTAGCTGAAGTTAAATTATTTAATCATGGCTTTTTTGCCAATTTGCCCATTATAAAATAACTATTTAACAAAATGCCCCTGTTTGCAAACTATTTAACGGTTTGCCCCTGTTTGCCACTTTTAGTCGACTAAACACCTCATTTAGTCGACTAAACGTGATTTAGTCGACTAAACCATGTAGTTTAGTCGACTAAAACGCGAGGACAAATTTTTTTTGAATATCCTCGTGATTTAGTCGATTAAACCCTATAGTTTAGTCGACTAAATCGCTAGAGGGGCAAATTTTTTAATATTGCCCCGTGATTTAGTCGACTAAACTACAGGGTTTAGTCGACTAAATCGAGACAGAGAGGTTTTTAAAAAACCTAAATCACGGCATTTGGAATCTTAATCGACTAAGCACCCTCCCCAAACCTCTCCCCCTCTGTTTTTTTTTCACCAAATTGACGCAAATGACACTAGAAGGAAACTTTATTCTACCACAACCAATTTACTAACCATGAATAACTCTTCTAAAATTCTACATAAAATTATAATTTATAATTTCATAAAATTAAAAGTATACAATTTTTAATAATAAACTTGGAATGCTTGAAGTCGGCAAATTATGACGGACCTGAAAAATTAGGGAGACGATTAATTCTCTTTTCGTTTATTGTTAATTAATAATACCCTTTTCTATTTGTTAGTAATTAATAATACCCCTTTTTATTTTTTATTAATTACTAACTCCCTTTTTAATTTATTCCCTTTTTTAATAATAATAATTATCTATTTTATTATTTATTTATTTTATTATTATATTTTATTATTATATTTTTTTCCTAATAACAATAACAATTATTATTATCATTATTGTTATTGTTTATTATTATTTCTCTACAACTATTTAAACTCTCGAGCTTATTTCAATACTTTAAATTAGGAGTTTAAATAAATATTAACAACATAAAAATATATTTTATATCATATATCTATATTTGTAAATAATACTAAAAATGAAATAATATAAGAATGAGCTCGATTAGATCCTATTATATAGGAGGAAGTTGGGTCAAATTTTATCTTTTTGATTTCGTGATATTAGATCAATAAAATAACCTCCTGAATATAAACAGATCCCTATTTCATGTGCAAGTAAGATATATAATATATATATATATATATATATATATATATATTTTTTTTTTTTCAACCATGAAGTTTTTTCCATTCACCTTTTTATGTGTACAGTGCAACTATTTCAACAAGCTTGTTTTATATTGTGTATATATATAAATATATATCTACTTATATATATATATATAGCAACATTTAAGTATATAGATGTCATAATAGCAACATTTAAACTTCATTCCACCAACGGATTCAGCAGGATTTGGTGAAAAAAACAGAGGGGGAGAGGTTTGGGGAGGGTGCTTAGTCGATTAGGGTTCCAAATGCCGCGATTAGAGTTTTTAAAAAACCCCTCTATCACGATTTAGTCGACTAAGCACTGTAGCTTAGTCGACTAAATCACGGGGAAATTTAAAAAAAATTTGCCCCTGTGGCGATTTAGTCGACTAAACTACATGGTTTAGTAGACTAAATCAGGCCCCGCGTTTTAGTCGACTAAATGAGGTGTTTAGTCGACTAAAAGGGGCAAACAGGGGCAAATCGTTAAATAGTTTGTAAACAGGGGCATTTTGTTAAATAATTATTTTATAAGGGGTAAATTGGCAAAAAAGCCATTTAATCATATCATATGTTATGTATTTTTAGATTATATATTAGTTTATTAGTGATGACTTCCTATTTTTAATTGATTTGAGATATATTTTGATATATTTAGGAAGTCATCAATGCTAAATTAAAGAGATTTTATTGATATTTTAAGAGATATCAATATGGATGCATTATTTGTAGAGTTTCAATCTAAAATAAAAGTTTTTGAGTTTAGGAAATAAATAATAGGAATGAGAAGTTTAAAAATAAAAAAAATAAAATAAAAATCAGTTTATTATTATTATTATTATTATTATTATACAATTTCCTTTTCTTTTCTTGGTCACAGGAGAGCACAGCCACGGTGTGGAATAGATGGCACCGTTTTGGACAAATGGGTCCCACAAATTAAAAATACCAAAAAGACCAAAAGATCAAAAGACCTAAAAGCTAAAAAAAAGAACCAGAGAGGGGGAAGACGATAACTTGAGGCAGAAAAAGACAGAGTAGCGCCGCTGGTGTGGAGGAGAGCACTGTTCAATCTTCTAGCTTCTCACACCTTCACCCTTTCTTTATAGTTGCCGGCGGCATTCCACACTCACCACCATCGCCGCCGGCGACCTAAGTCATTATGGAACAGAGATACGGCTAGGAACGAGAACTGGGGAGGAGCAACCAGTTCGGAGCTGAAGAAACAAGGGGTGAGCTACTGTTCATCTTTCTCTTTTGGGAAACGGTGAACGAAGCAGAGGAAGCTATTGCTGATTCTGTTCGCTTGGTTTTGTTTACTTCACATAACTTTGTTTCCAATTTCTTACCCAATTTTATTATGCCTCTGAACTCTGATTTTATTGGTCTTGCTTTGATGATGTTTAAAGCCATGTTTGGCTAATTTCTGTAACACCCCAATTTCCGTAGCATAAATCGTGTCGGTGACACGTGGTTTTAGAAAAATTGTCAGAGTTTTGAGGTGCTACAGCTTAGCGTAATGCGGAAACGGAGAGCATGTACTAAAAATTTGGACAATTGAGTGACTGATATAAAATACTCAGGCATATGCTGATGCCCGACGTATGTTGGTATATTAAAAATTTCCCGAAGGAATATTCATGTGATACAAGACTTTATATAATTACAGGATTTACATCGTAACTATACAACTTCAGACCAAGCCAGTTCTTGACTTGAGGCATAGAACCTAACACAGTTAAATCAAATCCATTTGGCCAGGCTGGGTAAAGTCTAGTGGAAGTCTCCCCGAATTCACGGCGACTGATTGACTGAACCATATAGACGACCCTTTCTAGTTTAAGCACCAAATGGTTTGAAGTAACCCTATTAGTTTCATGCCAGAAGGTAGACTCTGTTAACCTTCTTCCTGCGTTTGCTTTGACCGGTGCCTCTTCACGACTCCGTCCATCGGCGTCTTTCTACGGCTCCATCTACCTTGATCTTTTCCTGAACTATTAGTTTAAGACTGAGGTCCAATGCCCATCGGACCTCAGGTAACGGTTAACCTCATGCTTATGTAAACAATATATGTATGACAGATATTCATGACAGCAACAATCAATACAAAAGCCCATAACAGATGTATGATTAGAAATACATAGCCACGTATGTAAGATAATAACAACGTATGTAACATAACCACGTATGCTACAACAATAATTAGAACATAACCTCGTATGTGACATAACCACGTATGTAAGATAATAACAACGTATGTAACATAACCACGTATGCTACAACAATAATTAGAACATAACCTCATATGTAAGTATTAGTCGATGAACACAACAATCATATATATTCATACAATAAGCATGAGAGCTAGTGTTACAGTACGCGAACGTACCTTTCACCGTGTATTGGCCAACTTGCCTGACTATTGATCCGACTTCGGACCTCCCGGATATCCTATATGTTATCGTCAGATTATTTCTTTTTCCCATAATATCACAACTAATATTCTACCTCTTCAAATAACATCAAAAAGGATATTTCCACCCATTTTGACATTTCTACCCTTGGTGTATTCATTATTACAATTTTGCCCTTACATTTTCTAAAAAACGCAATACTGAATTTCTGGGCAGAATTTTTGATTAACTTTGAAAAATCATAATTAAATCTACAAAAATCGAAACGAGGATCCGTAAAATTCCTCGGAATCCTTAGGATGTCTAATTTTAAGAAACAATATTAGTTATTGCCCAGATTTTATGAACACTTCCCAGTTTTCACATGTTCATCCTCTGCCCAGAAAATTTCCAGAAAACGTAGCCCATTTTCGCCACTTTAATTAATTAAAGGGAGAATTAATTAATCTTTGGTTAATATTGATAATTTAGTGTTTTAGGGGTTATTTAGGCTTAATTGCCATAATTTGATAGGTTTCAAAATTAATTTTGATGATTAAAAATCCCTTATATGCTAATCTTAGCTTTTAAATATCCTTTGGATACTAATTAAGTTGATATATACTTAATTATGCCTTTTTAATTAATTACGAAAATTATAATATTTATTGCAAATTTAATTGCCCAAAAGTTGTTGATAGTTTTTCCTAATATGTAGTCACATAATTAACCATTGGTTAATTAATTCCAAAATGAATTTTGGATGAAAATACAATTGATAAATTCACCTTTGTATTTTTAGTATTTATTTACTAAAATTCAATATTCATTTTAGGGTATATTATGATCCTTAAATGAAATCTCAAGATTCACACTTGATCCTTTTAAATCTCAAGGAGAAATTGCTCATAAATTTATAATAATCAAATTACAAAATTTGAGACAATATGTAACACCCCAAATACTGTAGCATAAATCGTGCCGGTGACACGTGGTTTTATAAAAATTCATCAGAGTTTTGAGGTGCTACAGCTTAGCGTTTTGCGGAAACGGAGAGCATGTACTAAAAATTTGAACAATTGAGTAATCGATATAAAAATACTCGGACATATGCGATGTCCGACGTATCGATATATTATAAATTTCCGAAGGATTGTTCATGTGATACAAAGAATACAAAACTTTATAATTACAATTCTTACATGTAACTATACCTCTTCAACCAAGCTTTGAGTAGACTTGGGGCATAGAACCTAACTCAGTTAAATCATCTCATTTGGCCAGGCTGGGTAGGTCTAGTGGAAGTCTCACCGTGCTAGGGTGACTGATTGACTGAACCACATAGACGACCCTTCTAGTTTAAGCACCAAATGATGTGAAGTAACTTTATTAGATTCATGCCATAAGGTAGGTTCTCGTTGACTTTCTTCCCGCATTTCCTTTGACCGGTGCCTCCTCACGGCTCCGTCCATTAATGCTCCTTCTCATGGCTCCATTCACAATGTCTTCATAAATCCTGATTCCTTTCCTGAACCTCTAGTCAAGTCTAAGATTCAAAACAAATTGAATCTTAGGTAACAATTAACCTCATATGAAAAGTATAACAGTATATGTATGATGATATTCATTACATTTCAGCATTAACCAATACATAGCACACAAAGACATGTAAGGTTACAACAATACATAAGCACACAAACAGATGTAATGTCAAAACAACAACAAGACATAGAACACAAAGACATGTAAAGTTATCTATACAAATCCATGTATAGTTGAATAGTCTCCGCACCACCGTGCCACGATGTACACTCGTGTCCTCGCGCTAGGAAAACAATCTCACGGCATTATCAAGACTATAACCCGTATCAAATTCGAATGTATATAAAAAAGTGATTCAAGACAGAGTCTTAACCACGGTGCATGACCCAAGACCAAGTCTTGTCCATGACTCTATGAAATCATTCCATCTCATACATGCATACAAGACATATCGAGTTAAAGTTACGTACGCGAACGTACCTTCCTTCCGTGTGAATAGTAATTTACTATTTATGTATACGGTACTATTCATAAATACGGTATTTATAAATAGTAATATGTCCGTCCTTCAAATCTCGACTCCGGAATCCTCGGATATCCTAACATATTACCATATTGCTTAGAATAATATCCAAAAGGTTAATTTACCTTTATACCCTTGGTGGATTTGTTATTACCATTTTGCCATTACATTTTATTTAATAAAAACGTTACTTTCAGCATTATGGCCAGATTTACTTCTAACCTTGAAAATTCATAAGTAATTCTAGAAAACTCGAAACGAGGATCCGTAAAATTCCCCGGAATCCTTAGGATGTCTACTTTTGTGGAAAAATACTGTTTCTTGCCCAGATTTTATGAATAGTTCCCAGTTTTCACGTGTTCATCTTCTGCCCAGAAAATTTCCAGAAAACGTAGCCCAACTTTGGACATTTTTATCTTCTAGCACAGAACTCGAAATAATACATTTTAGGTATATTTGAAAAGGTATATATGTCTACTTTAACCATGAAGTTTATTAGAATTTTAGAACTTCATCTTCAATATAAAATACTGACGTTTTTACCCCTGACTTCAAAAATTGCTAACCGATAAAATTTCGCCAGAGCTTCGCTACTTTATGATTAGCTTCCAAAAATTCTGCTATATAACCTTTTCCATCATTTTTTCGAAATAAAACCATTTCTAACCATAAAAACATGATAACAAAAATATATTGGAAGATTAAAAATCAAAACAACATTTAAACTAAAATCTACAAAACTTAAGACTAGAAACTAAAAGCTTTGCTTACCTCTTGAAGAACTTCCTCCTCCTTCTTGCTTCCCACTATGATTTCCTCTCTACTCTTGCTTCTAAACTCATCTACTTTGGTTGAGTTTGGTGTGAGAATTATGGAGAGCAAATGCCTCTATTTATAGTGAAAATTCAAGGCCTATTCCAACCATATTTCTTCCTTAACCAAACATTCCTTATAAACCAAACACTCTTCTTCCATCTACCAAAAACTACCATTCTAATTACCTATTCCATCCACCAAAAACTACCATTCCACTTACCTATTCCATCCACCAAAAACTACCATTTAATATTTATTTGCAAATATTAAATAAGTATTGGAAAATAAAATCCTTAATTCCATATAAGAATTTTCTTCCATAATTAACTCTCTAGGCCATAAAATATTGGTTCTAAAATTTCTAGACCAAAAATTATCCTCTAACTATTTTTCCTTGAATTATTGGGAAAATAGGCCTCAAAATCCTTTAAAATAGCTTTAAAACTATTTAGGCCAAATTTTCATAATAAATTCCCATAAAACATTTCTTGTTTCCAAATTCAAAAATTTGGGATATTACATTCCTCCTTTTGGTTATAAATTAATTACCTTTTTATGTGCTATTTATGTCATATTAAATAGCTCCTAAATAATGTCTCATAATTAACCATTCGTTAATTAATTCCAAAGTGGAATTTGGATGAAAATATAATCAATAGATTATAATTTCTTGAGACAAATATTCACCTTTGTATTTAATATGTATTATTTATCAAAATATAGTATTTATGACAAATAGGAATTTTAGGGTATTACACAATATACTCTCCTTGAAGTATTTATCAAAATATATTATTTATGATAATTAGGGTTTTTAGGGTATTACAATTTCTCTTTGCAACCTAGAGGAACTTTGAACTTATAGGTGGATTAGACATTGTTTTCATTGTTTAGTTATAATCATTATTAATTTTGGTTACTTAATCTTGTTTAGATTTATCTATTAGTGACTAGCCATCACTGAATATGAGTTTGAGAATTAGAATTTATCTTGACGAAGAGAATTTTAATTAGGCTCTGAGATTAAGTAATATGGGATTAAATTACGATTTAATTTGCAATTAGGATAGACATATACCTAATGGCCCCATATAATTGTTAAAGAGTGTGTCCGAGTTATGTTTCCTCTTGAGTAACTATGTTAGACATAACAAGTCATACTTAAGAGAGGGTTGTAAGTAGACCGACAGACACTTATAGCTATTTATACTCGAGATTAACAAAATTGATATTAAGGCTTAGTGAAAACAAGGTTTATGAAACTAATAAGGGATTAGTGACTCTGGGTTGCTCATTTAATATTTGTGGTAGTTTGTCTATTTTGATTTTAGATTTTATTTTCTTTTCTCTTAATTAAATTCAATTTGGTTTGCTCAACTTAAACAAAAGTGTAAAATTAATGCTTAATTGAAGTTTTGGTACAAAAGTCCTCATGAGAACGATACTTTTTTTATCACTTTATTACTTTATACGGCCTGTGCACTTGCGGAGTTTATTAGGCATTATAAAGTTTTACCCTATCAAGTAGTCAAACTAATTAGTTTAGAGGAAAAAAAAAAAAAAATCTAAAGTAATTTAATTAGCTTCCTTAATTATCTAAAATAATTAATTTTATCTTATATTCAGGACAGATAGCCTATTAAAATAAATTATATAAAATCATGGGTGGCACTTAGGACCACAGTGCTAAATGCAATGATACCAAAATGATGTGTTTTCGAGTTGTTATTAGCCATTGGTATGGTTATCGTACGGACATTCTAAAAACCCTTAGCTTGGCTAAGATGTGTCTCAACAGTTACAAGGCCGCATCCACTAAACTTTTTTTTTTTTTTTTTGTCTTTTCAAGGGCAGTGTTGTCAAAAACTAGTATAAAAACTTACGTTTTTATGTTTTTATTAGGGTCATACATACTAAAACGCAAGTAAAAACTGTCCTAAGTAGAAACTAGTAGAAATTCCGCTCAAACACTTACAAACTGTAAAAACTTATGTTTTTACCGTTTTTACTTTAACAAAAAAAAAGGATGAAAAGTTTTTTTCCCCTAAAAAATAATAAAAAGTTGAAAACCCTATTTCCATCTTGCATCTTAAACTTGAGATTACTGGAGAGTGGAAATTGGATAGTTATATATAGTTTTTAACGTATTTCCATAGTTATAAACTTAAGAGTTTTTTTTTTTTTTTTTTTTTTTAATGTTTTATATGTTTTATATAGTTGTATGACTTATATCTTTTAAATATGAAGTTGTTCATTGAATTTTGAGTAGTAATTTATGATTTTTTTTCATGCGTGTGTGTGTGTGTGTGTGTGTATATTTTCATAATTTTGAGCTCTGACCTTAAGTAGTAGAAAGTAGAAACTTTACGTTGCGTGTCGTTTCTACGATTTAAGTTTCTACCACCCCTTCTGTGTCTACGTAAAAACTTGATTTTGACAACATTGAGCAAGGCATCCCACTAAACTTGAAAAAACAAAGAAGAGTGATTCTTTCATTTATAGATGAGTCAAATTTTTTACTAAATGAGGAACTTCGAAAGGAATGCACGCTTCTATGAACTGAGTTCCTTAGAGTATTTATGAACTATGAAAAAAAGCATGGTTGTGATTATTTTAGGGATTTAAAAGTGTTTATTTATATAAATTGAGATAAGACTTCTCTCATATATACTGTAAATCACAATCAAAAAATTATTGGTTAAAGTATACTTTTAGTCCTTTAAGTTTTATGAAGTCATATTTTTTATCCCTTAACTTTATAAAATATACGTTTGGTCCTAAAATTCTAATGCCATTAATATTACTAAAGGAAAACGCTGACGCGGCGAATTCAAGCATTTAATGACACAAATTTTATATATTCTTCAATTTACCTATATTTTAAATTTAAGCTTAAAAGTATTTAATTACACAAACATCACTTAAGTTTACACCGTTATCACTTGAGTTCACGTTTTCCATTAACAAAATTAACGGTGTTAAAATTATAGGACTAAAAGTATACTTTATAAAGTTAAAGGACAAAAAATATACCTCATGTAAACTTAAAGGATTAAAAGTATACTTTAGCCAAAATTATTTTTGAAAACTCCAATCACCATTCCAAACGAACACAATAAAAAGAAGCCTGACCGAGTTCCTCTATTTATTGAAGTTCCTTATTAGAGGGTTTGGGTGTAAAGCCTATCGACAAAGATAACACAAGGTTGGGGGCTGACGATGTAGAACGTCGAATCTGCACACTGATACACCAAACTTGGTTGAACCATTGCTTCTTCAATCAATTTATTTGTGGCTTTTCCTCATCATAATCTGATTTGATTTTCCCTGTGATTCCACATCACCATCCATTTATTTTTCTTCTCAAACAACTGATTTGGAGTATCGAGAAACTTCCTTGCTTGATTCTTAAAAGATACCATTTTAGTTAGATGTGTGGGGAGGGCTCTGTTTGAGCTCATACCCAAAGCCGAAGATGAATAGGCGCTCACATTTGATTTTCTAGATGGTGGAAACTAGAGAAAGGTACGTCATCTTCCTCCCCATTTGAATAAATCTATTCGAATATTCATAAGATTCTTTTGTTTTGTTCAATGCGGATGTGTTGATTTTGTAGTATTGGTTGTAATTTCGATGTTATTACATGAGCGAATAGAAAGATAAGGATAATGATATTAATTCTTCCTAATTTAGACTTGCGACCAGTCAATATGGTGTTTTCCCACACAATTGCTTTAAACGCCACGTCACCGAGTAAAAAGAAATCAAACTAACTATTGAACAATATTTTTGCATCTAATTTAAAATCACATAATCATTTTTACACTTAAAAAAATATTTAGTGTTGGAAACACTTTTTAAAAAAAAAACTACATCTATATTTTTGCACCTTAACCCTAAAATAAATTATATAAAATCACTGGTGACACTTAGGACCTGAGAAATAAATGCAATGATACCAAAATGATGTGTTTTCCAGGCATTATTGCCCTGGGTACTTTGACCCCCCAAAAAAAAAAAACTTGGCCCGGGGTACGGTTATTGTACGGACGTTCTCCAAACCTTCACCTTTGCTACAGGTGTGTTTGGTTTGAGGGGAGGGAGTGGGAGGGAAGGGAGTGGAAAGTAGAGAATTGACCAAATTGCTATTAATGAAAGGAATATTCTTTTTTCTTGAGAGTATATTTTGGAAATATTGAAAAGTTTCTATGGGCTTTTTGGTAAAGAGGGGGTAAAAGATCTCCCCCTCCCCTCCCTCAAACCAAACTAGCCCTAGGATGTGACTCAACAGTTAAAAGCCTGCACCTTTGCTAAGATGTGACTCAACAGTCAACAGTTAAAAGCCTGCACCCCACTAAACTTCAAAAAACAAAGAAGCGTGCATTCCTTTATTTATAGATGTGTCAAATTCGTACTAAATAATCTGAGCAAAAAAATATTTGTACTAGATAAGGAACTTCAAAAGGAATGCACGCCTCTATGAACTCAGTTCCCTAGAGGGTTTATTTTTTATTTTTTCAAAAACTATTTATATTATTACTGTAAATCAGTGTAATACATGAAAACAAATTGAGGATGAAATATAAACAAAGCCAAATCAAATATAACAAAATAAGTTAAATACAAAAACAGTCAATCACCGTACATTAATGATTTAAGAGTATAAATAGAAGCATGGACAAAACCGGCTTCCTCGATATCCAAAGTTAGAAGTGACATGAAAGAAAATGTTGGTTGTAAAACCCACCTTAACGAGTACACTTCCTTATAAGCATTAGCTGTAATTAGAGCAGCTACACAGATACCCTTACTTGGAGTAACGATCAAAGAAAACCCAACCTTAAAAGGAAGAAAACCCATGATATCTTGAAGAAAACTTCTGCTTCTCCATTTAAGCAAATATGGTGATGTAATACCCTAAAAATCGTATTTATGATAAGTATCATATTTCGATAAATAATACTTATTGGAAATAGGTGAATATGTGGTTTCAAAACTAGTGTAATAATTACCTTATTTTCTAAGGTAATTTCTATTGAAATTAGGGTAAATAAAGAGCCAAAAGGTGAAAAATGCATTTATGAGGCATAAATGGCCTGAAAATATTATGATAAATCCTAAAAGGCAATGAAATATTTATAAAAAATTGGAGAATATGTTGTCTCTAATTTAGGTAATTTTTGGGATTAATTTCCTTGGAAAATATTGAGGCAAGATTTAATATTATTTTGGGAATCATAATTGACCCCATGATTTTTAATATTTTACATGGAGCATAAAATACCAATGTCAGTAAAATAGTTGTGAGATAATAATTAATCTCAATTTAAAAAATTATCAACAATTAGTAAGTGATTAATTAAGTAATTAATGGCTAATTGTTTAAGCTTGAATAAAAGAAAATTCAAGGTAAAGTATGTAAAACCCTTTAATTAAGTGTTTATGGCTAAGATTAGCATAAAGTATACTTGCTAATTAAATAGAAAAGATTAAGAAAAGTGTATGAGAGGGAGACATGTTGTGTGTGTGTAGTGAGTGATGTGTGTCTAGTGGATGAGTGAGGAATTTATTTAAATGCAATTATGGTAAAGTTAATCAATGGAGTAGTTAAATCCAATAGGCCTTGTTGGCACAATGAGGATCAAGGGTTGGAGTGATTAGAGTTAATTGGCCTTGTTGGCACATTGTGGATCAAGGGTTCCATAGGTGATATTTGCCTAATTAAACATTAATTCTCATCATAGATTCATAAAGTAAATTTAATGGTTCTAATTTAATCTTGAAATTGAACTTAATGATAATTAAGCAACCAATGGGAAATGCATGATGGTGGTGAGGCCACCAAGGCTTGCTTGGAGAATGGATGAAGGTGGAGAAGCCACCAATGCCTTCTTCAAGCCAAGAATTGTTTAACATAAACAAAAACACACATGTGATAATAATATTCAATTTTGGAAGAGGATAAGGTACCTTTGGATAGGATATCCTCTTGGAATTGGAAGAAAGTGATGGAGGGAGAGAGGGCCACGTTTTTGGCCTTGGCTTGAAGAAGAATTCAGATTATTTAGTGTAAACCCATGGTTCTCATGCAAGATGAATTAGGTTAGGAATAATTACCAAGTGTGCCATGACCTTTTAGTATAAATAGGCACCTTGTGTCTTCATATTCTTCACACCAAAACAAACTCCAAGTAGTGGTTTTCTAAAGAGAGAAGAGAGCTAGTGAGAAGCAAGAAGGAAGTAGTAGCAAAGTCTTCAAGGGTAAGTTCTCTAGTTCTTAAGTTTTAGCTTTTAAATTCATAGAAATTTATGCTTTGATCTTAAATTCCTAGAAGCAATTTTATTTTCATGTTTTTATGGTTAAAATTAGCTTTATTTCGAAAAAATAGTGAGGGTAGTCCTAGAGCAAAATTTCTGGAAGAGAAACATCAAAGTAACGAAGTTTTGGCGAAATTTTATCGGTTAGGCGATTTCTGAAGTTAGCTTCGCAAAAACCTTAAATCTATGGGAAGATGAAGTCGTTTTAATCTGAAATTTTTCATGGATAGAGTAGACATATAGACCTTTCAAAATATGCTTATATCATGTCAAAATGAGTTTTGTGCAAGTGGTTATGAATTTTTGAAAGCAGGCCATTTTTATGGATGAAAATTCTGGACAGATCTTTGGAAATTTAAAACTGGGAATTTTTTAATGAATCTGGGTTGAGACCAGTATTTTTAATCAAAATTAGACATCTTAAATATTCCAAATAATTTTACGGATACTCGTTTCGATTTTTCTAGAATTAGTTATGATTTGTTCAAAGTTAGACGAAAATCTGAAAGCTGTAACCAACGTGGTTCTACGAAGTTTTGGGCAATAAATTGTAAAATAAATCCATCAAGGGCAAAATGGTCATTAGTGGTTAGAATATCTCTTAGGATACTATTCATGGATTAATAAAGCGATATTACCATTATAGGCTGTAACACCCCAATTTCCGTAGCATAAATCGTGCCGGTGACACGTGGTTTTATAAAATTCATCAGAGTTTTTGAGGTGCTACAGCTTAGCGTTTTGCGGAAACGAAGAGCATGTACTAAAAATCTGAACAACTGAGTGACTGATATAAAAATACTCAGACATATGATGATGCCTGACGTATACTGATATATATATTACAAAATCTCCCGAAGGAATTATTCATGTGATACAGTAATACAAAACTTGATAATTACATTTCTTCTATGTAACTATACCCTTTTCCGCCAAGCCTTAGGTTGACTTGGGACATAGAACCTAACTCAGTTAAATCATCTCATTTGGCCAGGCTGGGTAGGTCTAGTGGGAGTCTCACCGTGCTAGGGTGACCGATTGGTCGAACCACATAGACGACCCTTTTCTAGTTTAAGCACCAAATGATGTGAAGTAACTTTATTAGATTCATGCCATAAGGTAGGTTCTGTTGACTTTCTTCCTGCATTTCCTTTGACCGGTGCCTCCTCACGGCTCCGTCCATTAAATCTTCTCATGTCTCTATTCACAACGTCTTCATAAATCCTGGTTCCTTTCCTGAACCTCTAGTCAAGTCTAAGATTCAAAACAAATTGAATCTTAGGTAACAGTTAACCTCATATTTACATATACAGTATATAAGCATACCAATAAGCATATCCCAACATCATATAAGCCCCTTGGCAGATATGTCACACTTAGCAAACGTTTCACACCTAGCAGTCGTTTCACACCAAGCATTTCACACCTAGCAACCGTATCCCGACACCCTGCAAGTATCATAACAGTACAATGAGCATACCACAGAGCTATCAACTATTTCACATAAACATAACATACACATAGCACATATACGCATACAATAAATATCAGAGTTAGTGTTACTGTACGCGAACGTACCTTCCTTCCATAAACGTATTTATGAATAGTAATATGTCCGTCCTTCAAATCTGACTCCGGAATCCTCGGATATCCTAACAAATTACCATATCACTTAGAATAATATTCTAAAGGTTTAATTTACATTTATACCCTTGGTGAATTTGTTATTACCATTTTGCCATTACATTTTATTTAATAAAAACGCTACTTTCAGCATTATGGCCAGATTTTCCTCTAACTTTGAAAATTCATATTTAATTCTAGAAAACTTGAAACGAGGTTCCGTAAAATTCCCCGGAATCCTTAAGATGTCTAGTTTTGAGGAAAAATACTTTCTTTTACCCAGAATGTGAGAATCATTCCCAGTTTAATGTTCTTCAACACTGCCCAGATTTTCGTCCAGAAAACGTAGCCTAACTTCAACTGGTTGTATCTCTTTGTACATGAATCAAAACGCTACATATTATATATATATATATTCGGAAAGCCCTACATATCTACTTTATTTCTGGAAAGTTTCGTGATTTATGGCCTTCATTTTCAACATAAAATATTACCATTTCTTTCGCTGTTTGCCCAGAAAATTCACTAAAAATTTCGCCAGAACTTCGTTACTTTGATCTTCAACTTCCAATAATTTTGCTCCATAATTTTTTTCATCATATTTTCGAAATAAAGACATTTTTAATCATAAAAACATGAAATCAAAACTATATTGGAAGATTCAAGATCAAACTAACATTTATTCTAAGAACTACAAAACTAAAGACTGGAACTTAAGAATTAGAGAACTTACCCTTGAAGAACCTTGCTACTCCTTGCTCCCTCTTGCTTCTCACTAGCTCTCACTTCTCTCTTAAACTCACCTATTTAGTTTTGAGTTTGGTGTGAAGAATGAAGAGGTAATTGCTCTCTATTTAGAGGGAAAATTTCAAGATTTTCAAGATATAAAATTACATGCTTCCCTTGCTTGCCTTGCTTCTCATGCTTGCCTTGCTTCCCATGCTTGATGCATGGAATGCATGGGAGATTAAAATATGACGTGAATAGTAAATACGTATTTTTGAATAGTGAATACGTATTTTTGAATTATTCATGTCCCATAAGATACCGATTCCATTTTATCATTTAATGTGTTAATCTTATTATATTGGTCATATCTTGCCTTTTGTTAAATTAATTCCAAAGTGGAATTTAGATGAAAATATAATCAATAGATTATAATTCCTTGAGACACACATTCACTTTTAATTAATATCCCTCATTTATCAAAATAGAGTATTTATGATAAATAGGAATTTTTGGGTATTACATAGGCTATCCGAGAACACATACCAACCGACGTACGTAATCCGCTATCACCAACGAAGGTACGTTCGCGTACTGTAACACTAACTCTGATGGTTATTGTATGATTATATATGTTTGTTGTGTTCTGTTTGTTGTTGTAGCATATGTGGTTATGTTATATACACGGTTATGTCACATACGTGGTTATGTCACATACGAGGTTATTATTGCTGTTACATACGTGGTTATGTTACATACGTGGTTATGTTACATACGTGGTTATTATATATCTTACATACGTGGTTATGTATTTTTAATCATACATCTGTTGTGGACTGTTGTATTGATTGCTGTTGTCGTGTATATATTGTCATATTTAAGCATGAGGTTAACCGTTACTTGAGGTTCAATGTGCATTGAACCTCAGCTCTTATCATAGCGTCAGGTTCAGGAGAACCGAGAACCGAGGAGAAAGGCGAGCAGGCCGCACGAGACTGGTCGAAGACTTTCTTCCGTTGTTATTCATTTTTGAAAACTCTTGGTCAATGTACCGTCAGAATCAGCCAGACTTACGGCAATTTGAATAAATGTATCAGTTACTCAATTGCTCCGATGCTCTACTCTGATGAAAAAAAAATATACTGCTTTTGAAAATGGGATGTTACAGGTGACCTCGACCACACATCAAACAAGGCCTCTTGAAATCTTCCCCCAAGAATGCAGATCCGAGTCACCAGGTGATTGTCGAATCTAATAACATTCAAACAACTATCCAACCAAGATGATTTATACTCAGATCTCACATATCTGTTTATTTCCTGAGAAAACAAGAACACCACCACAAAATCCAACACCACAAAAAAAGAAACAAAAGATAGATAGCTGTCAACACCGCAAAACGGCTCTGAAGAAGGAGAGGAAAAAATTCCTAGAGGGTTTATGAACTAAGAAATTTTGAAGCGTGTTTGGGATTATTGATGGGTTTTAAAAATGTTTATTCATGTAAATTAAGATAAGACACATCTCATATACTTACCTCATATATTATCAATTAAGATTGGAAGGTTATTTTTGAAGGCTCTAATCTTAATTCCAAACAAGTACATACAAAGAAGCCAGACTTAGTTTCCTCTATTTATTGAAGTTCCTTATTTAGTGAGATGCACTAAAGGGATTTTAAAATTGGTCCTTATTTAGTGGGATGCACTAAAAGGCATTTTAAAATTATTAATTTCAGCGAAAACATTTTGAAGTTCCTTAGTAGTGAAAAAAACTACTTTAAAATGTAAAACAAAAGGAATTTGTTACTTTTATTAAAGATCACCTAATAAGAGAGAATGTTTCTTATAAAAAATATCGAGACATTTTTTTATAGAATTTTAATTATTCAAATCATCATCATCATCATCTTTTCAAGTTCCTCACATTTTCATGGCCAATAATGCACTCATATTTTTTTTTTAAATAATTTTAAATAAAAAAATTATTTAAGTATTTAATTTTAATAGAATTTTGATTAATTTTAATTGAAAGATTTAAAAAAATTAGGACATATTCCTAAATTCAATACTCATTTTTCTATATTTTAGGATTGAAAATATTTAAATAAAATCTTGATATGATATAACCTTTTTTTTTTTTGAATTAATAAAGGCAAGCCGAAGCTTTAGAGAGAAGAAGGAGCTAGACTATAAAAAGTCTAGTCCTTAATACAACATACAAAAAGAAAAAGTACTAGCGACATGACTGCTGATCTTTTAAAGCCATGTGGAGGCATCCTCTGGGAATTGAAGGAATGAGAACCACTCCAGAATCGATATCAATGCTATGACCTTCTTTGGCCATATAATCAGCACAAGCTATGTTTTCCCTCGAAGTGTGGTGTAGCTCCACGTCCCAGTCCTGGAACAAGAGATCTTTGGTCTCTCCAATGATGTCTCTTAAAGGGTGGTCAATAGGACAATCTCTCATAAGAATGTTGACCGCGTCAAGAGAGTCAGAATAGAGAAATATGTTTTGTAAGCCTATCTGACGTCCTATTTTTAGCCTCGTCAAGATAGCGTAAATTTCAGCTTCAACAATAGTGTGAAAACCAAGGGATTTGTAGAATCCCAACAACCAATCGCCCTGAGCGTTTCTTATTACTCCCCCACAAGCCGCATGGTGCTGGTGGCGTACTGATACATCGACATCAATGCGGACATCATTTGTAGGAGGAGGGGTCCAAGATTGCTCCTCATTGTTGTCGAGATGAAAGATATAATGATTTAGGGCTTGGTTCACATTATTTTCCATAAGAAGGTATTTGCATAGGTGTAACATTTCCCTGGTGTCCATGCTTCCTCCTTGGAATAGAAACTTGCATATGGTTGTTCATAGGATCCAACACCCCAAGCTGAATATTCTTGTCCACGAGAAGTTCTGAAATCTCCCTCCTCCTGGTTTATGCTTGGTGTTCCAATTGAGCCAAACCTATAAACTACCATTAAAAAACTGAGCAAAATCGTTAGGCTTTAAAATTTGTTTCCATAGGTTTCTAGCACGCTCACAATCTCTAAGAATGTGAATAACACTTTCCTCTTTGTTACATTGGAAAGGACAAGCATTCACATTAGTTAACCTTCTCTTGGCTTTGAGAGAGTTAGTAACAAGCCTTTCATGACCAACCTGCCACATAAACAATTTAACTTTCTCAGGAAGTTGCCATTTCCACATCTGGGCCCAGAAATTATTAGTGTTGGTGCCATCTCTTCTAGAAAGGAAATGGTAAGCAGATTTGACTGAGAAGTGACCATCTTTTGCAGTTCTCTAAGTAAAATAGTCAGGGGAGTTATTAGAGGGCGGGTGCATTTTGGTAAGAGTATGAATAATTTGAGGGGGTAACACCCCTTGCCATCTATTAATGTCCCATCTCCCATTACTTAATAATTGATCCCTAACTGTTTCCTCATTGTTTATTGTGGATAGGTTCTCAACAAAAGATATGAGGGGACGATCAAGGGGCAGCCAAATGAGAAACTTTTCCCAAACCTCAACAATCACTTTCCAAGCAGAGGATGAGTTTTTTTTCTTGGAAACATTCGGCACAAGAAGATTACCACAATTATATTTGGACCAAAGGCATTGAACCCAGAGGGCATCTTTCTTTGTTAAGAGGCTCCAACAAAGCTTCATAATGAAAGCTTTGTTTTGGCGACGAAGATTCATGATCCTGAGTCCTCTTTGTTTCTTAGCTTGAGTAATTTTATCCCATGCAACAAGATGCATTTTTTTCACATCCTCTGCTTGGGACCAAAGGAATTTCCTGGAAATCCTCTCAATTTCACTAATTGTGCAAATTGGAAGGAGTGTTGATTGCATGTAGTAGCTGGGAAGAGATGATAGAACAGATTTAATAAGAACGGAGCGACCTGCAATAGTCAAAAATTTGCTTTTCCACATGGACAATTTTTTCCAGGCTTTTTGCACGATCAAAAGATAGGTTGATTTTGTGACTCTTTTGTGAATAATCGGAACCCTCAAATATTTCCCAAGGTCAACAGTAATCCCAATCCCAAGCATTTGACTCAGTCCAATTGGTCTGTTGAAATTAACATTTTTCGAGCAGAACATCCAAGCTTTATCTAAGTTGATTTTATGCCTCGAAACTTCACAAAAGCTTTGAAGCACTTTTCGAACTTCAATCATTTGATTACAAGAAGCTTCAGTAAAGAGGATGAGGTCATCAGCAAAGAACAGATGAGATATGTGAGGACTGCCTCTTTTGAAAGTGAAAGGTTTCCATCGCCAGGCATCACATTCATCTTTAATAGCATGCCCCAAACGCTACATACAGAGAACAAAAATGTAAGGGCTTAAAGGATCTCCTTGTCTGACTCATCTAGAAGGGGTAAAGCTCGAGCTTTCGTCGCCATTCCATAGGATAGACATAGAAGTGGTAGAGATATAGGCCATAATGAGATCGATAAGATTGCTCTCCAAGTTAAGACGTTGGAGAGTATTTTTGATAAACCCCCAATAAAGCCTATCGAAAGCCTTCTCCATATCAATCTTGATAGCAACAAACCCTTTTTTCCTACCATTCATTCTCTTGGAGTGAATGATTTCCTGGGCAATAAGGATATTATCGCAGGTGGATCTGTTGGCAATAAAACTACTTTGCTCTTGACTAATAAGATGAGCCATGCCCTCTCTAAACCTATTAGCCAAGAGCTTTGTAATAATTTTGAAACTCACATTGCACAAGGATATAGGGCGAAATTCCTTAAGCAAAGAGGGGTTATCAACTTTAGGAATGA
This sequence comes from Acacia melanoxylon, assembly GCA_019022615.1. Classification (NCBI taxonomy): domain Eukaryota; kingdom Viridiplantae; phylum Streptophyta; class Magnoliopsida; order Fabales; family Fabaceae; genus Acacia; species Acacia melanoxylon. The sequence continues at coordinate 5,906,096 of JAFJYJ010000027.1, forward strand.
GAACGACCTTGGATTGGTTGATGCTGGACATTTTTGAGGGGTTATTGAAACAATCCTCGATGTACTCACAAATTTTTCCCCTACAACATTCCACTGGGTCTGAAAAAAGTGGGCCTAAAGGCCATCAGGACCCGAAGCTTTAAAGGCTCCCATGGCAAAAGTTGCATTCTTAATCTCAATCCTACTGACTTTACTAGATAGAAGACTAATTCCATTAGCATCTATAATAGGAAAATTAGAGATCCACCCCTCGGGGTCTTTCACATTAACATCCTAAGTATAGAGCTTTTGAAAGAAATCTTGGGCCATCAATTTCATTGTATTGTGATCTTCAACCCACTCCCCTTCTTCGGTTTTGATGGCTTCAATTCGCTGCTTCTTTCTTTTAATCATGGTTGAGGCATGGAAAAACCTTGTATTTCTGTCGCCTCCCTGAAGCCATTTACACCTAGATTTTTGAAACCACAAAATCTCTTCTTGGGTAGTAACAGTATGGTATTCATCCCATTGCTTTTTTTCGAGCCGAAACAAGCCTAATTGTAAGTTCATCTTTCTGCTTCTATCAATTCCTTCCAAGCGCCTAATCAGCTCCTTTTTCTTTTTAGTGAAATTTCCCACCCGATGATTGTTCCATTCTGAAGCAAAGATTTTAAAATTATGGAGACCATCAAGCCAATTTTTCTCACGCCACGCCTCTTTAGTGATATCCTTAAAGTCCTTTTCTACAGTCCATACGATTTGATAAGAAAAGGTTTTCTGAGGGGTTATCCTTTGAGAAGAAGGGTTAGTATTCACCACCACGATTCTATGATCATACTTGAATTTAAGCCCGTGACGAACAATGAAATTGGAGAGACAATTAAGCCAATTGAAATTGGTAAAAACCCAATCCAATCTTTCCTTTAAACCCTGTCTCTCCCAGGTGAGTTTCTTCCCCTGAAATCCAGCTTCAATAAGACCTGTATCTTCCACGCTTTCACGAAATTGTTGCATTGAGGCCCAAGGAGGATCAACCCCTCTGATTTGACAGAAACCTTAGTCGCCTCACGGTCAAATCACAATTTCCACGAATTAAAATGCAATATAGTGCAAACAACTCGGGATCGTTCTCTTATCAAGGAGCCAATTTATTTTGAAGTCCTATGTTAAACTAAGTGCTAAAATCATGGTTAGAAATGGGGTTTTGAAATTGGTTTTCTATAAACTAGAATTCATTAAAATAAAATACAATAAAAACTAATTCTATTCTTTTTGAAATTTTTAGAAAATAATTAAGAATGATTTGGATTAAAAGGATTTAATGATGAATGCTCTTGGTAATGAAGAAAATAGCTATCCTCGCTCAAAAGAAATATGGGAGTCAAACTTCATTAAGTCTTGATAAGAAAAACCGCAAGATACCACTTGAGTCCAATATTCCCAATTAATAGTAGCTCCTACTACCGTAGCTAACTACTACCTATTGAGATATTGTTAAAAACCACTTAATGTGCATTGAAATTGGAATAATGCAATATGAGTCTTCTTAAGTTTGAGTGCTAACCAGCCCCTCAAGGGCACAAATCAACTACATGAACTAGACAATACCACGCTAATCAACATAGCTTCATTGCAACCACAAAGAAACTCAAACATATATAATCTTCAAACCACAATATCCAATTCCAACTACAATAATCAAACTAACAGAGATAATTACCATTAGTCTCAGTTCTAGAATCATATATAAAAATTGAGAAATCCAAATACATAATTCTAGACAAATAGTTTGATAGATAAACTCCCTATGTAAGCACATGTGAGCTCAAACCATCTCTAATTCATTACCAAGAGCATGAAATTGCCTAGCCACTCATAAAAATAGCTTCAAGAAACATAATCACTCTCTGACTCAAACATCCAGCCATGAAATAATACTGATTAAAATGACAAATTAACACTAAACTCATAAGCTGAAAGTAAATCCAAAAAAATCAAAGAGAGATTATGAATCCAAAAGTAAACAGTATGTTGTGGAGTATTGAGAGAATTCAGGAAGAGAGGAGCCACGATGGTGATGGTGAGTGGAAAATACAATTCTTCCCCAAGTCTCCGAGTCTCTCGTTTACATCTCCAGTCCCGGTTATCTTCACAAAGACTGGTTTTGGTTTTCGGTGACTGAATGAAGAAGAAGATGGGTGGTGGTCGGAGGTGCAGCAATGGAGGTGACGGTCGGTGCCCACGGTGGTTGAGGGTGAAAGTCGATGAAGAAAGGGAAGAATCGGAGCTCAAAGGTGGAGTCGTAAGTCTGCAAGTTTTTTTTGTGAAGGTCTGATAGTCTCTGTTCTCCAAGTCGATGGTTTTATTCAGCGTGGTGAAGACGATGATCCAGAACCAGCCTCCTCTCCCTCAGCTAGGTCAATCCTCTCACTCTGTCCGAATGTTGTTTTTGTCGTCAATCTCCACCCAAAATATTGTTCGCAGCGCTGGCTTTTAATTACTCCCCAAAACTCCCAGCTCTGTCTCTCCGCCTCTCCATTCTGTCGGGCTCCCCCCAGCTCACTTACGGGTCCTGTATTTGACCTAGCTCCCTGGTCAAAACGCAAGTTTTGACCAGGGACCTAACTGCAAAGAATAAAAGTTTTGCAGAAGGACTCAAGTGTGAATTTTCAAAATATTGGTGGGGCATAACGAAATTTCGAAACATCCGGGTCCTTTTCTCGTATTTTTTTCTCTCGGACCTTTTCTTCACTCATTTCCAATTTTCAGAAATTGGTGGGGCCTTCTTGTAATTTTCTTCATTCCTCAAAATATTATTTTTGACCCAATTGACATTTTTTCCACATTCTTCAAATTTCTTCCAAAACACCTGTAATGCAAGATTGAACACAATGTAGCATCAAAAGTCCAAGAAATCATTTGCATGAATAATTAACCATTTATGACCATTTTGCCCCTAATTTCATTTAATTCAATACAAATGTCCCTAACTCAAATTAATGCTTAATAATGCAATAATGTCCAAGAAAATGCATTAAAAATCCCAATTAAATTATGAAAACTCATGTAAAAATATGGTTAAATCACCCTCCAAATTTATCAAAAGATGACAAGTAGGCATTGAAGTCACCCAAAACAATCCAAGGAAGGGTAGAATTAGTAGCAAGGGTACGAAGAGAGTTCCATAACATGGTCCTGCCTATTGAATTAGTTTCAACATAAACAGCAATCACAAGGCACAAAACACTTTTTTCCTTTCCTGTCTTCAACTTGACAATGAAGCATTTGGGTGGTAGAGGACAGGTAAGTGATATTAAAATCATCATTATTCCACAAGAGCCAAATACCCCCTGCTAAACCACTAGATTCCACACGAATCCAATGGCTAAAGCCTAACTTGCAACACACTCGATCAACTTTATCACCACTAATACGAGGCTCTAAAAGACAAAGAATATTAATGTTGTATTTGTTAACAATATCTTTAATAATAAGAGGGAAGGTTCGGCTACCGGCCCCCTACAATTCTAAGAAGCTGTAAACATTAAATAAATGTAGAAAATACAAAGGATAGGGATGAGCTTACTTACCTGCTGCGATAGCCCTCTCCTTTCTCTTCCATCTCAAATTGAGTTTCTGGCACCATTGAGTCTGAACCCTCCATATAGGCTGTTGCATCATTTATGCTTGCATTTGATTAGTCGGATGCTATTGGATTTTTAACCTGTGATACATCTTGATTTGGTTCTGACGACGGAGCAAGTTGGAGAGGCACCTCTGGCGGAAGAGAGAGGGTATTATTTTGATTTGATTTGATTTTTTTTTGATCACAAACGACGATTACAAGCAACTGAAAAGAAAAATTACAACAAATAGGAAACTAATCCCAACCCCTCTTGATCCACCCACACCCATAAAAAGGATGGGCAAGAATCTAACAGGTCAGATTTGTTAATGACAATCTTAGCCAGAGCATCAACAATCCTGTTAGCTCCTCTAGGGATACACTGAAAAATCACCTGCCAGTCAAGATTGATCAGAGCACGGATTCTAGAAAGCATTAAACAGTCACTGGCCGGATTCACATTAGCTATGGAACTAATAATGACCGATGCGTCGGATTCCAGGATGATTTTCTTCATACCCAGAGTCCATGCTAATTCAAGGCCTCTAATAACCGCCCAATATTCTGCCACATTAGGTTGACAAAATCAAATTTCCTTTGTAAAACCCAATAGCCAGTTTCCACTACTGTTCCGAAACACACCCCCACATCCAGCCTTCAAAGAATGACGCATCACAGCCCCATCTACATTAAGCTTAATCCACCCAAGATTAGGTTTCCTCCAACCCGTAGGATCAGGAATCACCGAATGCTGATCAGTCCTCCCAAAATCAGAAAAACGCAGCGAAGACTGAGAAATAACAAGAGCCAGGTTGCAAGGTTTAACGAAACTAGCTTAAAAAATAAACCTGTTATGCCACTCCCAAAGCAACCATATTGCAATTCCAAAAACCAGACTCCACCCACATCCTGACCCCTCCCCAGATTTCCATGCAGATTCATAACTAACCACCCCTCCAGATTGGCATTAAAGAAAGAAGCAGCAAACCTGGGGTGAATGAAACTGATCCATAATTTCCTAGCATAAGAACAATCACGTAGTATATGGAGAGTATCTTCAATCTCTTCCTTGCAAAAATCACATACCGTCGGTTCCATAGACCATGAACTCCTCCATAATTTAGTAGGAAGCTTGTTCAAAGCCACTTTCCACATGAATACTCTTACTCTTTCCGCTCCATTCCACTTCCAGATAAGTTTGAAGACATTATCCTGCAGAATTTGGGGGGTTATTTTCCAGCAACTCATAAGCACTCCTAACAGAAAAAATACCATCAGTGGAAGCTCCCCAAATTATAAAATCACCACCCGTGTCATGTCTAGGAGGGAGGTGAGCAATAATTTTCCCAATACCTTCACTATTAACAACATGGACTAAATAACTGAGATCCCAACTGTTTCCCTGTATCTAGTCAGCTACACATGAACCATTTTCCATTTCAGAAATTTGTTTCAAGCAAAAATCCTTTAAATGCACATCCTTACCCAGCCAGGAGTCCTTAAAGAAGTTCACCGAGAGTCCATCTCTGATCTGCCATTTGCTACCCAAATCTATCAACTTACTTTGAGAACAAATAAATCTCCAGATTTTAGAATCTCGCTGATGAAAAGAAAAGAGCGACTCCCCCTCTCTAAGCATATACTTCTGCTAAAGAATATTTGCCTATAGCTTGTTAACCCCTAATGTCAATTCCCAGGTTAACTTTGCTCCACATGCTCTATTAACCGAAGTAAGTCTTTTAAAACCAAGGCCGCCACCTTGCTTAGGTTTCAACATTTGGTCCCAGCCTATCATATGTGTCTCCCTCAAAGTCTCATCGTGGCCCCAAATAAAATTCCTCTGTAACCTGTCTACCTTCAAGTAGATACATGCCGGGAGCTTAGCTACCAACATAGGGAATAACGGAATAGAGCTAATGACCGATTTGGCCAAAGTGATCCTCCCCTGACCTTCCAAGCGGCCAGCTTTGAACGCACCCTGTCTACCATATACTGAAAAGTAGCTCTAGGACTCCTATTCCTAAAAAGGGGAAAACCAAGATAACGACCTATCTCACACAATATCACCATCTGGATTTTAGTTTTAATACTTAATTTGGTTTGCAAGGGAACTCTAGGAGAGAAAAAAATAGAAGATTTAGCTCTATTAATTTCCCCTAGAAGCCTCTAAGAAAGTATTCAAGCAGCCCAACATACACTTCGCTTGAGAGACAGATGCAACTCCAAAAAGAAGAAAATCATTGGCGAACATCAAATGAGAGATATGAGGACCCTCCTTAGAAGTATACATAGGTTTCCAACACCCCCTCTGAACCTCATCACAAATCAGATGGGACAATCTATCCATGCACAATACAAAGAGTAAATGAAATATTGGATCTCCCTGCCTAAGACCTCGCTTTGGAAAAAAAATACTCAGTTTGATTCCCATTCCAGAGGACGTTATACTAAGCAGAAGATTTGCAACTATTAATAAGATTAATGAACAAGTCATCGAACCCAGCCACTATAAGGACCTGTTTAACAAAACTCTAGCTGATTCTATTGTAGGCCTTCTCGAGATCAATCTTTATTGCCATGAGGCCCTTCTTGCTTTTATTCTGGTTCATGACATGAAGAATTTCCTGGCCGATTATAATGTTGCCTTGGATACGCCGGCCATTAATAAAGCTCACTTGGAAAGGAGAAATCAGACTATCCATAACCTCTCTCAGTCTGGACGCTAACACTTTAGTTATACATTTATAATGAACAGTGTAGAGGGAGATAGGCCTGAAGTCATTGACTTGCTCAATAGAATCTTTCTTAGGAATCAAAACTAGAAGAGTCCTGTTAGCCTCAGTCAAGGAAATAGAACCATTAAAAACTTGCTTCACAAAGGAACAAACAACAGGCCTTACCTTACTCCAGTTAGATTTGAAAAAAATCGGAGGGTAACCGTCCGCTCCAGGGGACTTATAACTTCCCATAGAAAAAACTGCACTTTTAATTTCCTCATCATCAGGGATTCTGGACATCAAAGTAATCGAAGCAGGATCCATAGGGGGAAAAGAGGACCTCGAAACCAGAGGAGGCACATCAAGGGGCTCAGAATAGAATAATTCTTCAAAGTGATCTAGCACTAACATTTTCAACGCTTCTTCATTATCAATCCAAACGCCACTTGCATTCTTCAAGGCCATAATACGATTTCTTCTCCTTCTCATTTTGGATTTCAGATGATAGTAACGAGTATTACGGTCACCTTTAGAAATCCATTTCGTTTTGGATTTCTGGAACCATTTGATCTCTTCGAGTTTCAACAAGCTCTCAAGCTCTCTCTGCAGCTCTAACTCCAAATCACACAAGAACTGAGAATGGGGATAAGCCCAAGAGCGTTGGATACCAGCCAATCTAGCCAAAATATTAAACTTCTCTTTCCCCATTAGCCCAAAAGTATTTTTGTTCCAGTTGATAATTTCATATTGAAAACACTTCAGAGAAGCATCCAAATTATCCTCGTACCTCCACGTCTTCTCCAAAAAAGGTTTATAGTCTTCGTGAGAGATCCACATAGCTTCGAATCTGAATGGATGAAGATCTGCACGACCCCTGTTGGAAGAGATAAAATTGAGACAAATCGGATTGTGATCCGAAAAATTAGTCCTGGGCAAGACCTGGAGGAAACTATCTGAAAAGGTTCAAAGAAAATGTTCATTAGCCACTGCACGATCCAATCTTTCAAATAATCTTCTGTGACCCGGCAAGCATGGCCCTTTCCATGTGAAATTAGGTCCAATTGATCCCAAATCGGACATCTTACAATTTTGAAGGCGATCGTAAAAACATCTAGCTCTCAATTCCTGGAAACCCACACCTCCAGTTCTCTCAGACACGGATAGAATATCATTAAAATCCCCTAAAACTACCTAGGGATCTGCCAGAGAGAGAGAGAAATCTTAAATAAAGAATTCCATAATACCTGTTTCATGTTATCATAAGGCAGAGCGTAAACCGCCGTGAGGGAGAAAGAAGAACCTCCGCCAAAATCGGCTTTAAAATGAATAAAATGACGATCCTTTCCAATAACTGATAAACCGATGGTGCTAGACTTCCAGAGAGCAACCATACCTCCAGACCTACCAACACTAAAGACCATAACGAATTCATCAAAACCCAGATTACAAAGACTCATGAATTTGGACTCCTCTTCGCATTTGGTGTCGACCAAAATCAGCAACGCAGGACTGGAGCTTCTACACAACACACGTAAATACCTGTGAAGCCTAGAATTACAAGCACCTCGGCAGTTCCAATAGATAACTTTAGCCATACTAGGTTTGGCGAGAATAAAGGGGCTCAGCCAAGAGAAGACCCAAAGGCCCAAACTACATCAGACAGAGCCGTCCAGAGCTACTACCCTTCACCCAACTTCGATGAGTACATCTCACCAAAAAGCCCAAGGAAGATCTCCCCATAGGCCCAAATCACACCCTCAATAGTAAAGCACTCAGGAGCAATTACTCAGCCCAACCGCTGCCAACTGGGTTTCCTCCACAACCTCACATTCTATCCCTGTATCATTTGGGCTGGCCCAAAATCTACCCTCAATGCCACCGTATCTCCCCCCTCCCTAGGATTATCCGGTACAGCAGAGAAGACAAACTCCTCAACATCCAAGCCCTGGTCAGTAGGACATCCGGAATTGCCCTCCCTCATCCTCGCAATAACATTTCCAGTTTGCACTACGTCAGGCTGCTCGTTAGTTATTCTTAGATATTCTTTTGGTTTACCTGCTTTTTGGCTCAGTTCCCTTGAACGCTTTTCCTTCCTCTGATCTTGACTGCCAATCAACTCATTATTAATAACCTTGTATGTGCTCTTATTCTTGCTAGCTCTTTTGTGTTCCCCATCTTTCTTAGGCCTACTCAAACGTACACTGCTGCCGCCCTTCGATTCTCCCGCCCCGACGCCATTTTCCTGCACCCCTGAGACTTCCACCTTGCCCCCACCCTTTGAAGCACCGACAACCACGCCGTCGGCACCAGCAGCCAGCACTCCGAAATGAGACCCACTGTTTTCACTCTGAGGAGTTTCCTTTGCCTTCTCCTTATTCACATTTTTCTTACTAATAGGCTTGTGCACAACACTCCAAATTTCTTGTTCCGACTTGGAATTTTGATCAGTGTCCATAGCACCATTAGCCTGAAAGTTTCTATCTCCCTGGACACTATCCTTTGTTCTTTTAATCCCACCCCTGTTTTGCATTCTTCCAAAGTATGGCCATAGATCCCGCAGTTGGTGCACAATGAATGAAGCCCTTCATATTCCACGTAGTAATCTTGGCCATCTAAGGAGAAACCCAAAATGAGATTCTTACTGAGATCAACCAGAACACAAATTCTCGCATAGCAGCCTCTAAGTTGACAAGAGGTGTTCATATATATTTTTATTGTCTCACCGATTCTGTCCCCTATCCACTTTAAAGCTTCCTTATCGTAGTATTTCAAGAAGACCTTCGGCATCCTAACCCAGACATCAACCTTTTCTATCTTCGCTCTCCATGGATGAAACAAGGGCTCCCATGGCCTAACTGTCAGATAGTGGTCAAAGAGCATCCATGGACCTCCAGTAAGAGCATTATAGTAGTCTTCTTTGTTTGTTAGCTTAACAACAACAAAAAACCATTGCCAATATCAATCAAACTTATAACACCTCTTTTAGCCTACAATGATTGGAAAATGGACAAAAAAGACTTGTAACCAATACTTCTTCCCAATAGCTTCACTATGAGAGCCCTATTCCAGGCTTTATAAAGCCTCTTCTTCATCTTTTCAGAAAAAGAGAAAGAAGGGAAGTTTCAATTTGGATCTTCAACAATTTTGCAGAGGGGCTCGCTGTCCTCCTTCTCAGATTCTTCAGAAATAGCGTCATCCTCATCCTCATTTACGCAATTAACCATTCTCTCCACATTCCCCAAACAGTTGATACCTTGAAGTTTATCATCAAAGGAAGCACCAGGAGCAGACCATTTGCTTTTTCTAACATTCCCCAGAGCAGGCCACTCCTCGTCATTACAATTAGTTTCGCCATTCTTTATTTTTTTTGAACTCCGGTTGAGCAGATCATCCTCTTCGGACGATGAAGGAACATGGGCTATAACCTTCCTTCAGAGCACGAGAGACATTCTACTCGCTTACTATAGGAATACTATTGTTATTTTGATTTGATTTGATTTTTTTATAAGAAAAAGGTTTTGGAGGGGTTCGGCATCAGTCCCCCACCAAGGCCAGGGCACGGCCCCGGGCTCTTTGAGCACTTAATGGAGACTTACGAGATCGCCTACCAAAGGAGTCCCAGCGACGGCAGTGGGGATCGAACACACATCCCTTTGGGACTTGAACAAATCCCTTACCATCTATGCCAACTCTCTTTGGCTTTTGATTTGATTTTTCAATATGGCTTAGGGAGTTAATATTGCCTTGGATCACATTGTGAGCCTGATGCCCTTTGGCTATTTTAGCAAGAATTTTCCCTTGATGCTCATGGAGATCCGTCATTTTGTTAAGGCCATCGTCCAAAAGAGTGTTGGAGTTGTCATGGCAAATAGGTTATTGGGTTTGAGTCACAACCAACCCTTCTTGGTTCAGCAGGGAATCACGCACATCTGGCCCAGCGGCATCCTTGACCCTATTCGGCCCATTTGGTTCTAATTTTCCCAATGGGCTTGTATGCAAACTTTGATTTAGGGCCCAAATTTGCCCCAAATTTCTTTTTTGTATGCGTTTTCCTACATGTAGCCTTTTTGTTCTGAGCAACACCGTCACTACTGTCAGGAACGTCTGAGGGTTTCTTCCTGTCTTGAGTCAAATTAACCGTTCTGATTTCTCCTCTCTTGGTAGGTTCAATTTCCTCTTCCATGGGTCTGTTTGGAGTGGCTTATTTTTCAGCGTTGGTGTGTAAAAATTTCAGTGGCTTTTAAGCCAATGACCCAGTGAGAAAAAAGCCAAATTTTTCCTGTTTGGATTGCCCATTGTATTGGCTGAACTTTAAGTCAAAAAAACTCAAAAAGCCGGATAATCTTTGAATTCATATTATTTTAAATGCTTTTTTTAAAAAAGAAGCATATTATTTTAAATAGCTAAAAACTCTGTCATTATCATGCTTTAATGGATCAATTAGTTAAATATATGATTTCATCTTCATAATGAGTTTTTAGACTTTATTTGCATTAATCTTGGTCACATCTTGAGTTTGGATTCAAAATTGAACTTGAGTCATATTCTTACTACAATTGGGTAGTGAACACTGTTCGGTATTTTGGGTATAACTTGAGATTTAGAGATCCAATGGCTCTGCAATTTATATTTTCAGAAAGCTAAAATGAAGATCTACAAACCATATGAAGAGCCCAAAAGCTAAATCAAATGTTTAAAGGACCAAATTGGGCCTGGAATACGGAACAGGGGCGCTGAACTGGGCTCCGGAACAACATTCGGTGTTTGATCCATATCTGGCGCTACAGAACTCCAAATGAGGTCCGGTTTGAACGACTGGAAAGCTGACATCCAGGGCAACATTTCATATGAAGACCACGTGGTCCAGATCCGCCGTTTCCGTGGTGTAATCCAGCTTGCAAAAGGACGCGTTTTGGAGGTGTAAAGTGGTTCAATGATTCTTCCATGTTGGCCACTAAGTAAAGTGACGAAATGAGTTGTAAAATGGATGAATGAGATGCCCAATTTTCCTATAAATAGATGGAGAGGCTGAAGAGAAACACACACCTTGAAGAGACCAAGATCTCTCCCATTCTAAGTTCCTTCTTTTATTTCTTGCCTCCTACTTGGGATGGCTTAGTTTTGCTTTATATGTTTCATGTATTGTCTTTAATTCTTGTCTTTAATTTCTTGCCTCCTACTTGGTATGGCTTAGTTTTAATCTTTCCTTTTAATTATTTTATTTTGATTTTATGTTCTTCATCTTTTTCCTTTATTCGTTCATTATGTTTTTGATATTTACTTTTATATTGGAATAGAAGCTTTCATTTTCTTTAATTGTTCTTTGTGTTCTTCATGTTCATGATGAACTTGTTCATGTTCTTCGTGGTCATGATGAACATCTTTATTTCTACATTTTCATCTTACATAGCCATGATTGGCTAAGTTTTTGTGATCGACCCATGAGTTGAGGATTCCATGGTGTCATCCGGAGGACTTATGCTTCAATCGATAATCGACTTGTTTCTGTTTACTTTAATCGGATTCGAGTTTAGAAATAGATTGGATGTTAGATTTAATATCCAGATTGAAATCCCAAGGACTTAGGTTGGACCAGGTTACAGAGAACGTTGTACGATTGCACAGCGAGCTCGCCACGTGTTCGATCATATGCTAGGCGATTGTCTAGTCGAGGGAGCTTCTGGACAAATGCAGAGATTTCGGTTTGTTTAGAATCAATCACAGGTTCCGTTATTCTATTTCTTTGTCCAATGATGGAAGGTCTTGGAATCCCAATTCTGAGTTGATCGTTTTTTTTTCATTTGATTAATCTCTCCTTTTCATTCTGTCTTCAATTTCTATTCTAATTCCATCAAAACCCAATCCCCCTTGTTTTTATTTCATTTGCATGACATCTAGATTACTTAGGATTCAATAAAAAGCTCCTCGAAAAGAGAGAACGATCCTAGGTTTGCCTATACGCAATCCTTGGTTAATTGTTGATTGTGGACCCCAAGGCTAATGATAAAAGGTCTTCATCAAATGCGCCGTTCCGGGGAGCTAAGTAATTGGCTCCCTAGGTAATCTAATTGTCAAATTGACTTTTGACAAGGGGTTTCTCGTGTGATGCTTGTTAATTTTGCATTTTTTTTTCATTGCATATAGTTCAAGATTTTTGCATTGTCTTGACTTGGTAGCTTCTGTGTGGTGTGTTTGTATCAAATTCAATATGATCTTGAGCTTATTTGTTTGATTTCACCATGTCTCCAAGTTAATTCATAGCATACTTACATCTTTAATCATTAAAAAAAAAAAAAAAAAAAAAAACCTCCTTCTTTTCTTTTAAACTTGCATTTGTATTTTATTATATTCTTTTTCTTAATTTTTATAGTTAGATTGTTATTTTGTAATTCACCGGGAATTAATTGCATTGAACTTTCATGGCTTGGTTTTATGATAATCATGAACTACCTTTCAATTCTCACTCTTTTGTAGGCAATCAAAAATGTGATGGCTCATTCCACCACCAATATCATGAACCTTACCAACAACCTCCATTCCAACAATATCATCAAAACTCTCACTTACCATACCATCCTTCATTTCATCCCACTTCCATACCATGCCATCCATCTCATGAATCCTTATACCCAGTTGAGCCACCTTATGAACATCATTATCAACCATGTGTGCCCAACCAAGAACCCTTCAATCATGAAGTCATTGGAGATTTCCAAAATCAAACGGCTTGGGTTGTAAATGAGGAGTGGTCACATAAGGACGACTTTCATCAACAAATGGACTCTATTTTTAGAAGAATGGAACACCAAGCGGAAAGGTATGAGAGATTAGGAAAAGAAATTGAGCAAGCAAACACAAATGTTGAAAATGAATTTTCAAGGAAATCCTTCTCTCATGGTCACACATGCACAAGAAGTGAAGCAAGTACAAAAGTACATTGAAGAGTCTTCTCTCTCATTTGGTAATGATCCTATCCTTATAGAAGTAGACTCCCCTACTACTTTGGCTAACGAAGCAATTCATGATTTAAGTGATAAAGAGGTGGATGAGGAAATTATTATTGAATCCCCTCAATTTTTTGAAAATGCAATTGCTCAACCAATTGGATTTAGTAGTAGTGATTTGATTTGTACTTGTTGATGAGTGTGTTCCTATTTCTTCATGTGATGCTTTAACCGATGAAAATGCTTCTCTTCATAGTACTATGGATGAATGCGATAAATGGAATGACATATTTTCATGCTCTTGTGAGGAATATCAAATGTGTATAGATTGTTATCATGAAAAATGTCATTTACTTGTTGAGCTTCAAAAGAAAGCATTTAGTGAAGTGGTTGATTCTACCATTGATCGAATGCACCCTCTTGTACTATTAATGATAGTAAACATGTCAAGTTTGAAAAGATTGAATCAAGCATGGATACCAATGTTGTTGATGATGTTCTTGCTGAATTGTATGCGATTATCCCGATTTTGCATCTATGAGTGACTCGTTAATTGTGCCTGTTCTAATAATGAATTTTGTCCTATTTGCACCGAGATTAATGATGCATTATACGGTGATTTTGAATCGATCAGTGATTCGCTTTGATTATGGATTACGTTGTTGATGTGAGTGAGAAAGATCATAGCCTAGAATGCCAAATGCATAAAATCCCCATTGAATTATTTTCTTGTAGTCTTGTTGGAGACAAAGATTCTGAAATTTTGATTGATAAAATTCTACATGTTGGTGAATCTTTCCAACAAGTGCTTTCTTGTGATTTACCACCTGACTTGGAAAAGAAAAATAATTGTTTTGAATCTTTAAACACTGCAGGTGGTAATGATTTGAGAAATTCTCTTCTTTCTTCCACTCTTTTACCTTTCATCTCTTGTGATTGCAAAGATGATGTGGTGTACCCCAACACTAAGTTGGATTCGCACCTTCCATTCTCGCAAACACAAAATAATCTTTCAAATAATACTTGGTTGCTTGACTCCTCTTGATGGGAGTATCATTGATTTCCTTGGATGTGATAGTTACTTGGAGAGTTTGGAACTTAACATGCCCTTAATTCATTTGAAATCTCTCTATGTCTCTATATTTGGATGGGATACTTGCTATTTGCTTGTCTTATTTGCAGGCACATTCTTGGAAAGGTTGTCGATGGAACCAACAACCACCGTACATTCTTGGACCTCTTCCAATAGATCCTAAGCCACCTCCACCAAGGAAATTCAATGTGGGAGAAGATGTTCCAAGGGAAAAATTCATGATTCACATCGGAGATAAGAACTTCTTCTTCAAGCAACTCAAGATACTCTAACAAAGGTTGTCTCTTTCCTTACTTATTTTCTTCCTAATTCATATGATTACTTGGGCTTAATTGTTGTACGAGGAAGATAAGTGTGGGGGAGGGACATATTCCGATAGCAAAAGTAAAAATAATGTAGTTTATTAAGTAGAATAAAAAGGAGGAAAAATATATTTTGAATCCTTTTGATTTTTGTTTTATTTTTAAATGAGAAAATGCAAAAAAAAAAAAAAAAAAAAAAAAAAAAAAACATTTTCTCCTTCTATGATTGCTCCATATTATGAACTTGGACATTTTGGTTTTGATGGATCATTCTATTTAGATTGAAATTTTGGACTCTTGGATTATAATATCTTGGTTGTTAATTACGTGATGCTAATTGCATGATTTTGTATTTTCCTTTGTGAGATCTTGGGCCTACATGAATGGAACTCATCTTTTACCATTCTTTCTTTCTTGTGTGCATCTGCTCATGATTTATGTTCTCTAGAACTTGCTCTCATTCTTTTCAAAACTACATTTTTCATTTGCATGCATAAATATGATGGAGGCTTGTTTTCTTTCTTTTATTTCCTCACTCGACCAAATAGCCTTTCCCTTGCATTATATCTCCTTTGTTAGCCCTTTGTGCCTTTTTGACTCATTCCTTTCAAAGCCACATTACTAGCCTAAATGTCACACCATTTTATTCCGCACCTTGGAAATTAATTGCGCATTGGTTTTGTGGTTAAGTGTGGGGGTTGCCCAGGAGTGCAACATTTTAAGTGTGGGGGAAGTATTTGATTATATGTCATTCATCGTTTGGCATTTATTGTAAAAGAAAAAAAATCATCGTTTGGCATTTATTGTAAAAAAAAAAAAAAAGAAGAAGAAAAAAGAAAAAAAAAGAGAGAGGCATTTATTGTTTAAAAAAAAAAAAGAGAAAAAGAAAAAGAAATGTTATTTGAGTGGTTTTATATTGTTACTCTTTTAAAGTTCTTGGGTATTTAACCTTTCATTTCCATACTATTACCTACCCTTATCCTAGCCCCATTACAACCTTAATAATAAGTCCTCTTGATTTTTGCAAGCATGTGTTACAAGTGGTGGAGAAGTAGAACTTGAGCAAGCTTATGGTAGAACAATTTCTTTGAGTAGAATTTGAGCGATACACTTATTAACCATATACACTTGAGAGATTGATTAAGGGCATCCCTTGAGAGACTATCTTGAGTGATTAGCATCATTGAATGATATTGCCATGATTAGTAATTTGAGATGAATAGATTTCTGTCTTGATTGGTTGATCTTTTGAAGCTTTTGTGATCCTTGTTAAGTTTTGAAATTTCAGCAATTGTTAGAAAAGATTTTTTTATATATCTTTTAATTTTGCTCAGGAGTGCAAAAGGATAAGTGTGGGGGAGTTTGATAATCTTTGAATTCATATTATTTTAAATGCAAAAAGAAGCTAAAAACTCTGTCATTATCATGCTTTAATGGATCAATTAGTTAAATATATGATTTCATCTTCATAATGAGTTTTTAGACTTTATTTGCATTAATCTTGGTCACATCTTGAGTTTGGATTCAAAATTGAACTTGAGTCATATTCTTACTACAATTGGGTAGTGAACACTGTTCGGTATTTTGGGTATAACTTGAGATTTAGAGATCCAATGGCTCTGCAATTTATATTTTCAGAAAGCTAAAATGAAGATCTACAAACCATATGAAGAGCCCAAAAGCTAAATCAAATGTTTAAAGGACCAAATTGGGCCTGGAATACGGAACAGGGGCGCTGAACTGGGCTCCGGAACAACATTCGGTGTTTGATCCATATCTGGCGCTACAGAACTCCAAATGAGGTCCGGTTTGAACGACTGGAAAGCTGACATCCAGGGCAACATTTCATATGAAGACCACGTGGTCCAGATCCGCCGTTTCCGTGGTGTAATCCAGCTTGCAAAAGGACGCGTTTTGGAGGTGTAAAGTGGTTCAATGATTCTTCCATGTTGGCCACTAAGTAAAGTGACGAAATGAGTTGTAAAATGGATGAATGAGATGCCCAATTTTCCTATAAATAGATGGAGAGGCTGAAGAGAAACACACACCTTGAAGAGACCAAGATCTCTCCCATTCTAAGTTCCTTCTTTTATTTCTTGCCTCCTACTTGGGATGGCTTAGTTTTGCTTTATATGTTTCATGTATTGTCTTTAATTCTTGTCTTTAATTTCTTGCCTCCTACTTGGTATGGCTTAGTTTTAATCTTTCCTTTTAATTATTTTATTTTGATTTTATGTTCTTCATCTTTTTCCTTTATTCGTTCATTATGTTTTTGATATTTACTTTTATATTGGAATAGAAG
Organism: Acacia melanoxylon; assembly: GCA_019022615.1. Taxonomy (NCBI): domain Eukaryota; kingdom Viridiplantae; phylum Streptophyta; class Magnoliopsida; order Fabales; family Fabaceae; genus Acacia; species Acacia melanoxylon. The sequence continues at coordinate 5,923,058 of JAFJYJ010000027.1, forward strand.
CTTTCATTTTCTTTAATTGTTCTTTGTGTTCTTCATGTTCATGATGAACTTGTTCATGTTCTTCGTGGTCATGATGAACATCTTTATTTCTACATTTTCATCTTACATAGCCATGATTGGCTAAGTTTTTGTGATCGACCCATGAGTTGAGGATTCCATGGTGTCATCCGGAGGACTTATGCTTCAATCGATAATCGACTTGTTTTTATTTACTTTAATCGGATTCGAGTTTAGAAATAGATTGGATGTTAGATTTAATATCCAGATTGAAATCCCAAGGACTTAGGTTGGACCAGGTTACGAGAACGTTGTACGATTGCACATGACGAGCTCGCCACGTGTTCGATCATATGCTAGGCGATTGTCTAGTCGAGGGAGCTTCGGACAAATGAGAGATTTCGGTTTGTTTAGAATCAATCACGGGTTCCGTTATTCTATTTCTTTGTCCAATGATGGAAGGTCTTGGAATCCCAATTTCGAGTTGATCGTTTTTTTCATTTGATTAATCTCTCCTTTTCATTCGTCTTCAATTTCTATTCTAATTCCATCAAAACCCAATCCCCCCTTGTTTTTATTTCATTTGCATGACATCTAGATTACTTAGGATTCAATAAAAAGCTCCTCGAAAAGAGAGAACGATCCTAGGTTTGCCTATACGCAATCCTTGGTTAATTGTTGATTGTGGACCCCAAGGCTAATGATAAAAGGTCTTCATCACCTACCGCCATCCCAAACAGGCCCCATATCTCTAATCGCGGCAAATCAACCTTCTTATAAGGTCCTTTCTGTTTTTTTGGTCTATGTATGTACTGCTTTTTATTTCTTTTTATTTATTATTTATTAATTCACACTAATGCTTTTTCTTTACTACTTTTTTTTAACTGCTAGTGTCCTTAATTAGTACACACAAAAAAGTAAAAGCTCTGTTTTTTTGTCCATACGTGTCATGTTAATTTCTAACTTTTCCCACCTCATAATTTAATGTATCCTTGATTTAACTATTATTAATATTTTGCATTAGGGAAAATGGCTAAAAATTCCCCACTACAAAATTTAATTTTTAAAGGTATCTAATTCCCTATATTCAACTATATACAAAATAAAAAATATTTATACATAGATAAAGATATGTTGCACATGGTAAATAAGAATTGCATTCGTTGAATTACGTTATTCTTCAATCCTAAATCAAATTTCAAATACATTTGGGTAATTAAATTTGTGATAAGATATTTTACATCATTTTCCCGTTGTATTGCTCATAAATCATTAAACAAAATTATTTTCCAAAATTAGAACTTGAGCAAGAAGAAAAGAGGGATCAAATCTGTTATGGACTCATATAATGGGCCAGTTAGTTACTCGGCCCAACAAGATGGCTTGCAGTAAAACACCCATTTAGCCAGGTAAATGGTTCACCATTACAGGTAGTGGAGCAGGTGTCTGCAGAACGTGGGAGGCTCATGATGGCTGATGGATAGATGCATTTGCATGGAAGTAAAACCCTAGGTAATCCCTATAAATAGGAGATTACCCACCAGGTGCACTCTGGATACTCTTTATTCCATTATTTATCATTCAGTCACACTGTGCACACACCCCACCCTCAGGCGAATCGCCACCTCCGTGTAGCACTGTGGTCTGAATTCACTCGTTGATATCTCCTCCATAGATATCATCGAGTTGAAGCTTTCTCTTTGGTGCTTAACTCTTGAGCATCCTGGATAGGCCATTGATCCAATATTAACAATCCCTAGCTCATTGAAGCTAGACATCTGTGTTCTATAGCAGAACATTGGCGCCGACCATGAGGACCATAAACTTTGATTCCCAAGCCATATAAAACCACTAACGACCACTGAGGATGGCTACAAGTTCTAGAAGCCGTAGTCAGGCGCTCCGGCAAGATCAGCCACCAGATGAGCCTCAGCAGCGTTTACGTCAGGAGCGCGTGATTCAATACTCTGATTCAGTCGTTTCGGATCCTAACCACGTCATCGTGGTGACGGAAGGTGAAATCGAGGACACGGCGCATTCTCCTCACCCGAGCTTAGTTGCTCAACAAGAGCACAAAGGGTTCAACGTCGGAACCTTCCTCCTCCCACCCGTGATCTCCAAGATGAGCACCCCGACACTAGAGTGTTGCATAGGACGATGGATTCATTGATCCAACGAATGGAAAATATGGAAACTCGTCAGCGACTTTAGAGAGAAGAAGATATCCGGTTTATCCAAGAAAACTTGGACCTCCGAAATGCCGTTTGGCGGCAAGAGGAGCAGAAGCGGATAAGGCAAGCTTGGGAAGAGCGCGCGGGACAAAAGGAGAAGCAGGTTGAAGATACAAGATGTGATGGTGCTGGCATAAGTCGGGTCATGACCTCGACGTCGGTGCACACCAACGAAGAGGAGCCTAGCGAAAATCATGAGGAGGAAAATCGGGCTGGAGACGACCGAGGAAAGATCACCGAAGAGGAACGCCGAGAAATTTTGCTGCTAAAGGAGCGTATAAGGATATTGGAGAATCCTGCCCAACTTTCTACTCGGGATACCGGTAAGCCCAGCCGGGCTAGCGACATTACGGCTACCGGCATAAACGTGGACACTCACCGACTTGCTGGAGCCGACCTTTCTCAGGCAAAGGGAAAGCAGTCGATTGAGAGCTCGGATTTGAACAAACACGAGGCAACACCCCCATCATTTAGCATGCCTAAAACAATTGCTGAAGGGCATTACGGAGACGGCATGTTGAACCAGTTTTCCAAGGAGATTATGGCGGCCACTTACCCTAAGGGCCTGGATTCCCGAGAGTTACCAAAGTACAATGATAGCCAGGACCCGCTGAATCATCTAAATAATTTTAAAATGGAGATCGGGGTGAAAGGGATTGTAGGGCACGTGATTCCTCGACTATTCGCAGGAACCCTTCAAGGGGCTGCTCAGACTTGGTTTCACTCTTTGCCACTGCATTCCATCCACGACATGAAAACCATGGAGCACAAGTTTTTGCTCAACTTCGAACAAGCAGAAAGCAGCCGAAGACCGAGTTCCAGCTGGATCAGGTCAAAATATTGTTTAGTGAAACCTTACAGAAGTATTTTGATCGTTTCAAGGACACTTCTCTCCAAGTTCCCGGCTTAAAAGAGGATGTGCACAAACACTGCGTAATAGCTGGTCTCAATAGTGTGTCTCGGCTAAAGAAGTCGATGATGAAGAATCGGCCTCAAACTTTGGCTGACTTTAGAGATCGGTCAAAGACGTACTTAGAGCTTGAACAGATGGAAATGCTGAGCCAAGTACCAAGGGAAAGGGGGAAGAGTCCACCTCCCAAGGCCAAAGAGCAATATACCGGTCGCAAAATGGAATCTCGCGGACGTGATCGAGAGTTCAAGTCAAAAGGAGGTAAACGAGAAGGAAGATTCGATAGGTATACTCCCCTGAAGGTATCCCAGGCGCAGATTTGGAAAGAGGTGTCGACAACCGAAATGAAAAAGGTTGAGCGACCTCGGCCAATACGTAGAGAGGCTAACCTGGACAAGTCCCGGTACTATGAGTTTCATGATCAGCATGGTCATACCATAGACAGTTTCTGGGATTTGAGGGATGCTGTGGAAAAGTTCGTACCCGAGGGAAAGCTTCGTCGATTCGTCATTCAGACGCAGGGGCAGCAGAATAATAAGCGCCAACGGGGTAGGAGCAAGAGCCCACCCCCAGAAAAGAAAAGGCATGAGCAAAGAAAGAAAGCAACAGACAGTGATGACAAGTTCCCAGACTCCAAATATGATTGCAATGTGATTAGCGGAGGCTTTGGGGCCGGAGGAGATTCGGTAAGTCAGCGGAAGAAATATTTGAGGGAGGTCCTCTCAATTAGAGATCGCCCGGACTTCAAAAAGGATGCTGCAAAACCCGAACCCCCGGTCCTAAGTTTCACTAGAAAGGACTTAGAAGATGTACCGCTAAGTCACCACGACGGGTTGGTCATCACGGGAACTATGGTAAACTGTTGTGTTAAG